>OX493343.1:14432455-15682455 GCA_950371115.1 Anania fuscalis | reverse complement strand
GTAGCAATCCCGTAACAAACTATTCTAATGTTAGTGACCATGAAAGTTTAAAACAATATAATGTTTAACATAATCATGTCTTCCTTCGAAGTAATGAGCCTTAGGTACAATTCAGCATATTACAATATGCTTACTCATTCAGTTCACGCGGGAGATCTAATACAATACACATTTAATATTAACTTACCAACTACCTACCTAAAGCACAGACCACACTGGGAGCGGAGCGAAACGAAACATACAATCAGATGCCCGATTCCCGTAATTTTACAAAAGTCTCAATCCAGTCTCTGCCCGGTCTCAGTAACATTACGGTCAGAAACGGTATTTTTGTAAACAAAAAAAAGCAATAACGGTTTATAACGCAACTGAAAATAAAAGAAAACAATATGAAATATTTTTGTCTATTTTTTTTATGTAAAAGTTAAAGATTACAAGAATACCGTTTTAGATAGTAGGTAATGTTACTGGGACCGGAACGACACTGGATTGCGGCTATTGTTAAAATACGGGAATTGGGCTTCAGGCGTTACTTTGCGGAAATCTATAACTAAATCAATAAATTTACACCGCAAACTACAGAGCTAAACTACGCCGGCGACTCGAACTTACGAGCTGCTATGCTGCCTGAGCTATTTAACACGAATCTATCTTCATTCCGCCGCGCTCCCTGTGGCCTGCCCTTTATAAACGGACTCGTATTGTTACCGCGCGTTTACCTGATAATTGATAAACCATATAAACTATAATGACCATAAAATGAGTTTTTATTACACCACATTAAAAGGAAGATCTGTCGTGACTCGCGAAAAATGAAAAACTACAACAAATACCCATTTTTACATAATTTATATTTTAAAAAATTTTTTTTTTTTTTTTTTTACTTGAGATGGGCTTACTCTTGACCCCAATCTTGCTGTAGAGCATAGATGGGATCTACGATGGATGGTTGTCTGTAAAGTCGGTTTACGGACGTTAATTTTACGTGATAACGTGAACACATTGATGCTACTCGGAGGCATCGGCCGATGGAGTGGAAGAGAGATAGATGCGTCACAAGCCGAACGCTTAGGCCGATTGTTAGGCGCTCTCGCTCGCACGCGGAACGTGTCACTTTTTCGTGCGTGCAGCCGGCCATCGATTTATAAGACGTTATTACGTCAAAATAACATAGATACGTCAATAGATAACAGATAAGTAAAACTCGTCACTTCTAAATAGCTTGTAAAGTGTAGCATTTTTGTCACATACATGCGTCAACAATAGCAACAGTGCCGAGCAGAATCAACTTTAGAACCTGAAATATAAAAGCTGTACATTGTATTTACGAGATACAACAAAAGAAGGAGAGAAAAGATTTTTTTAGTGAAAATATAAGCCGAAAGGGTGATGCATGTATTTTTTAAATATTGTTCGATTATTTACGTTATAATAAGACTATAATAAGAAGATATTATCTTAACTAAAAAAAAAATAACACACATTCAAATAATTAGTAATAATCTCTAAAGTGCAATCAGATTCGGGTATTTTCAACGCCCGCTATATTAGCGCTTTCTATAACGTGATTATTTAAGAATGATCCGGGTTAGGGTCCGGCTATGTTTCAATCTATCTTTTAGATCGCAATTATTGCTCAGTATCCGCAAACATTGAATTTTGTAAGTAGATTACATTTAAGATCTCATTTCATTGATTATTTGCCAGAATACATGGAAATAACAGGTGTAACATACAGTGCTCCGAAAACAGTATTCTACTTGAGTAGAAGCATGCAAAATATTAATAAAATTTAAAATACATTTCTTCAAATCAATATCCAATAATTACAATCCATAATGTCATATTGAATAAATAATCATTCCAGCTTCTTAGGGTGAATGAAAGAGACAGATAGACCCTTGCAAATTGAAGTAGTATGGCAGAGTAGCGCTTTTTTTTATTATTTTAATTTAATTATCCTATTACACGCTCGGGTCAGAGTGAACAAGAGTTCGGAATTTTTATAGAACCGCTCTCAATTTTATTATATTAGCCTATAACCAGAAAGCGTACGAAAATGTACCGAATAGCTTGCGCGAGTCTCAAAAATTATTGCACTTCTCCCTTGGCAGGATCGGTAGTTAGTTGTGATTATAAAAACGTCCGGTTGACGAGATGGGTGTCATCAATCGCAGGTGAAATGGTCGACAAAATGGTTTAAGTAATAGAAAAAAAATGCTAAAAAACATCACGGCGTGATTAATGGACAACCCCGGGACTGCGCCCATTATCGACACGGCAAGGGATTTTTAGGTGACGAATAGTAATGTACCTTAATCAGTGGCGTGCGGTGCATATAGGCATTAAGGCAGTGGCTACCTGGTAAATAAAATGAGGTAGGCAGAAGGTACTTATAAATATGTGTTACTGACGAAAAGCACAGATTTTCATAAAAAAAAACTCATTTTTAAGTTTATACTGTCTACCTCGAAATAAAACTAATGCCCACCACTGACCTTAATATTATGAAACTAAGGATGAAATTAATAATTCGGTATTCCTAAGCATACCGCGGCTTGCTGAAACCACTATCATTGCAATTTAAACCGAAGTGCTATAATTTAAGGCACATAATTACTTTTAAACTATCGCTTTGCATAATTTAAACTATGAATCCAGTCACATGGAATCCAGTGATTAAAAATACACAACCTCGTTTTGTTTCGCGATCGAGCGCTCACCTGAATACGGACGCGGCGGTTAGTGTGCAGAATAGGGACACAGTGAGTGTAGTGTGTGACGGTACTTGGCGTGAAAATAATATTATGAGGGTAGATGAAGAATCTGCCTCTCATACGGAGTGAAGACATCGCTGTTTTAGTCAGCCTGTGACCACGGTCGGTGTAACCCGGTCGAAACGTCAGGCAAAAGAGGTAACATTTTGTACTTAAATTATGATCGCGTTAATTACCGTTTCGTTAAGTTTAAGGCACATTACTATTTCTCTAAGGAGAGCTCTCGTCGCTCTCTCGTTCACTCTGACCACATGAGTAAAGAAACGGAACAGAGACAAAGCTTCTAAAGAGCTAGCAAAATGTATACCTATTTTGGTAGGGTTGGCACAATTGAATAAAGTTAAAATATAAATGTCCTTTTTTACATTTTTTATTAAAATAGGTTTTTTTTTTTACAAATTACATACTCTAAATATTTTTTTTTATTACTTTTGGTTTTTAATAATTTGTTGTGTCTTTTATTCGAATGATTAATTCTAAATCTAATATAGTCTTTTCAAATAATCCAATGGGAAATAATCACATGGCATATGAAATGTACAATCTTGCAAACGTGCTAATGTTTTGACATTACCAATATTAACAATTTGTACATGAAGATCAAAATATTCGCGAAATTTTTGCTCAAGCAATTCAACAAATGCAATAAAATTGTCAGGAGGTATTATCACACGCAGTACAATGTACAACCATATTTACAACACTTTTTAAATACTAAAACAAAAATATTACTTCGTATTATGTGAGAAACTCGATAACAAAAACAAAACACGCACGACATTCGAGCGTCGTGTCACGCCTGCAAGCCCTGAGATTGACCACTGGCTGATCTAGTTTAAAGCGGTTTCGGCTCATACGTGACAAGCGGCCAGTGGACACGCACACACACGCGTTGCACTTGTAGTGATGTACCTATCACAGCGCATTCGTATGTAGCTTTGTCTCTGTTCCGTTTCTTTACTCATGTGCTCTCACCGTGCTCTCGCTAAGCTCACTTTAGTGCTAGACTAGTTTAGTGGGGGTGGATGGTGGGGGGTGGGGGGGTGTGACCGCTACGAGTATCCCTTGTCGAGCAGCGCGACGCGCGAGCGGTCCAGCGCCTTGTACTCGCGGTGCGCGGCCTGCACGCTCTTGAACTGCGCCAGTAGGCTGTCGAAGTCGAACGGGGCTGAGCTGCTGGATTCCTCGCTGGAATTACAGTAAGTATAGAAGTCAATAGTAAGTACAGAATGGTTGGGGCTGCCCCGATTTCGCAGTGCGTCGGGGATGTTTGCTGAGGCACGCACTAACGATTTCTATGCCATCATACGTAAAAAAGCAGCATCGTTGCTCTGCAGAGTACGGGCCAGCTCCCAACTCCATTCTAAGGACCATAGCGGGAAGATATGACTCCCCTATTTTTCGCTATCTTCCCAGGGTGCTTGTCAGTAGGAACACCGATTGACCCGCTCCAGCCATTTGTGGTACATTATCGCCTGGTCGTATAATTGCTCAATTTGTGTTTGGTTTTGTTTTTACTAATATAGTTTATAAGATTACTTTTTACTAATCAAAATGGTCATGCGTTGTCCGATGTGATTCAATAAATAGTAATAATAATAGTATCCGAACTAACCAAAGCTTAAGCTGTGGCGACTAGATCTGGAGGCCTATTACGAAAGCGTTTCGTTCGTTCGGACGAATTAAAATAACCATTTACTTGCATCAAACCTTTGACAGTATATGAACAATTGAATACGGCCGTGTTTTAATTTATAGGAACGAATTAACGATCGATACATTTTTGTAGTAGGTTTTCCGGATAATTATTGCATGTCATGTCTCCTAGGGAAGGCACAGGCAAAGCTGATACCAGATGGCCCCAGCGTGTTTGGTCTTGTCAAAAGTTGTTATGACAATGGTGAATATGATTTTAAATTTTTTGGTGCACGCTAGTTTGATGTAACTAAGACAACTTTGCGTAACTTTTAATGTAGTGTTTATTATTTGATGACAGCCCGTACAGCTCTCCGCGCCTCGGATATGTGCGTAGGTACCTGTCGGACGACGCTGGTGCGAGGGCCGGTGTGGCCGGTAAGGGCGGCGCGCACTGCAGACGCGCGCGCAGCGTGTGGAAGGCGTCGCTCTGCGGCAGCAGCATCAGCAGCCCGTACAGCTCTCCGCGCCTCGGATATGTGCGTAGGTACCTGTCGGACGACGCTGGTGCGAGGGCCGGTGTGGCCGGTAAGGGCGGCGCGCACTGCAGACGCGCGCGCAGCGTGTGGAAGGCGTCGCTCTGCGGCAGCAGCATCAGCAGCCCGTACAGCTCTCCGCGCCTCGGATATGTGCGTAGGTACCTGTCGGACGACGCTGGTGCGAGGGCCGGTGTGGCCGGTAAGGGCGGCGCGCACTGCAGACGCGCGCGCAGCGTGTGGAAGGCGTCGCTCTGCGGCAGCAGCATCAGCAGCCCGTACAGCTCTCCGCGCCTCGGATATGTGCGTAGGTACCTGTCGGACGACGCTGGTGCGAGGGCCGGTGTGGCCGGTAAGGGCGGCGCGCACTGCAGACGCGCGCGCAGCGTGTGGAAGGCGTCGCTCTGCGGCAGCAGCATCAGCAGCCCGTACAGCTCTCCGCGCCTCGGATATGTGCGTAGGTACCTGTCGGACGACGCTGGTGCGAGGGCCGGTGTGGCCGGTAAGGGCGGCGCGCACTGCAGACGCGCGCGCAGCGTGTGGAAGGCGTCGCTCTGCGGCAGCAGCATCAGCAGCCCGTACAGCTCTCCGCGCCTCGGATATGTGCGTAGGTACCTGTCGGACGACGCTGGTGCGAGGGCCGGTGTGGCCGGTAAGGGCGGCGCGCACTGCAGACGCGCGCGCAGCGTGTGGAAGGCGTCGCTCTGCGGCAGCAGCATCAGCAGCCCGTACAGCTCTCCGCGCCTCGGATATGTGCGTAGGTACCTGTCGGACGACGCTGGTGCGAGGGCCGGTGTGGCCGGTAAGGGCGGCGCGCACTGCAGACGCGCGCGCAGCGTGTGGAAGGCGTCGCTCTGCGGCAGCAGCATCAGCAGCCCGTACAGCTCTCCGCGCCTCGGATATGTGCGTAGGTACCTGTCGGACGACGCTGGTGCGAGGGCCGGTGTGGCCGGTAAGGGCGGCGCGCACTGCAGACGCGCGCGCAGCGTGTGGAAGGCGTCGCTCTGCGGCAGCAGCATCAGCAGCCCGTACAGCTCTCCGCGCCTCGGATATGTGCGTAGGTACCTGTCGGACGACGCTGGTGCGAGGGCCGGTGTGGCCGGTAAGGGCGGCGCGCACTGCAGACGCGCGCGCAGCGTGTGGAAGGCGTCGCTCTGCGGCAGCAGCATCAGCAGCCCGTACAGCTCTCCGCGCCTCGGATATGTGCGTAGGTACCTGTCGGACGACGCTGGTGCGAGGGCCGGTGTGGCCGGTAAGGGCGGCGCGCACTGCAGACGCGCGCGCAGCGTGTGGAAGGCGTCGCTCTGCGGCAGCAGCATCAGCAGCCCGTACAGCTCTCCGCGCCTCGGATATGTGCGTAGGTACCTGTCGGACGACGCTGGTGCGAGGGCCGGTGTGGCCGGTAAGGGCGGCGCGCACTGCAGACGCGCGCGCAGCGTGTGGAAGGCGTCGCTCTGCGGCAGCAGCATCAGCAGCCCGTACAGCTCTCCGCGCCTCGGATATGTGCGTAGGTACCTGTCGGACGACGCTGGTGCGAGGGCCGGTGTGGCCGGTAAGGGCGGCGCGCACTGCAGACGCGCGCGCAGCGTGTGGAAGGCGTCGCTCTGCGGCAGCAGCATCAGCAGCCCGTACAGCTCTCCGCGCCTCGGATATGTGCGTAGGTACCTGTCGGACGACGCTGGTGCGAGGGCCGGTGTGGCCGGTAAGGGCGGCGCGCACTGCAGACGCGCGCGCAGCGTGTGGAAGGCGTCGCTCTGCGGCAGCAGCATCAGCAGCCCGTACAGCTCTCCGCGCCTCGGATATGTGCGTAGGTACCTGTCGGACGACGCTGGTGCGAGGGCCGGTGTGGCCGGTAAGGGCGGCGCGCACTGCAGACGCGCGCGCAGCGTGTGGAAGGCGTCGCTCTGCGGCAGCAGCATCAGCAGCCCGTACAGCTCTCCGCGCCTCGGATATGTGCGTAGGTACCTGTCGGACGACGCTGGTGCGAGGGCCGGTGTGGCCGGTAAGGGCGGCGCGCACTGCAGACGCGCGCGCAGCGTGTGGAAGGCGTCGCTCTGCGGCAGCAGCATCAGCAGCCCGTACAGCGCAGCGCGTAATGAAGCGCTCTCCGCGCCGCGCAGCAACTCCAGGCGCAGGTCTACGCAGTCGTACAACCATCACTTTTAATAGAGACCACGATGCGATGTGGCCATAGGCGTATGAATAAAACCTATGAATCGCAATATTCCCAATGATAAGTTATACAATACGGCCACTTGTCTATACCACGGCCGTCGTCCGAGCGACTGTCATTCTCAGAACCGGTAAAATGGATAAAGTTCCGAACTACTGCTAGAAATTCGATCCAAAATCGTAACTAGCCGATGTAATCTTGTCGGCGCCGGCGCACGAAAATTTAAAGCTTAGACCTACCGAAATTGGTTAGGCCGGACTTGCTAATAATTACCATAACGTGTCGTCACAAACTCGGTACGAATATTTTTAATGCCTCAAACCTACGATTGCACTACTGGATCACAAAATAGAAAATAAATACAGAAGGGCCACTTCCACCGTTCTCGAAAACAACTGCTATTCTGAATTTTTGAAATAAGTAAGTGTGTTTTATTACACTGACATATCGATTAGTTTATACATTCATCTTATCATACGTCCAGGCCTAAGTGGGAAGACAGAGCAATATTCGCGGAGCGAAATTTCCACCATCATAACCAAAACTCTACACTCGCAACTAATTCGCGGTGGTTTATAGGTGCAGCCTGATATTATTTGAGAAATTTTATTTCTGTCTCATTCGCCTATGTTACGCAATTTTTTTACTCGTTTTTTACCACGCGCCTTCAATAAATATTGTCAAAACTGAGCTTCGCGGAGTATGATAAGCTTAGTAAACTGTAGTATCGTGCGTGACAGCCCGCCGAAGTTCGGCCGGAATCGGCCGAGATGGCGAGTAAACGCAATGTCAATGTGTGCGTTAACGATATGACGCTTATGTTCCGAGTGGACTATCTGACTAGCGCGCCGACAGGGCTTGCACAGGACTACTTTTAGATACTGTAAAGATCCTCAAAGTTGTAAGTAATAGTACTTCGACCCACTACCTGCCCCATTCCATGGCGCCCGGAATACGGGTTCAAACTGTAAAAGTGATGATAGACTTACATGCAAATATTGGAGATTCTATGAGCTGCACTAGTTTGTCCACTTCTGTCAGGAAGTCCACTGTTATCTCGAGGTCGCCGCTGATACATTTTGTTAAGGTTAAACAATATTCTTGTTTTGGTAACATCTAATTTGTTTGTACATTATACGCTGATGATTTTAACTGATATCAAGATTATCGGTCAAATTTTATGAAGTAATGCTGTGGAAAATCTTCCACGAAATCTTCTATCGATCTCTGTCCAACGCCAAAGTTTCCCAGTCCCCTGCAAGGCTGGTCAAATCGGCACACCATCTTTTCTTTGTGGAATTTAATAGGTCCCAAATTCCAAAGTAACCCAAGATGCTAGTTATCATTATTTCTCTTGCCAACCGAAGACTCTTGCTCAGCATGTGCTTTCTCCAGCGTATTAGTCTCTCCGTGCCATTTAAGTATCCTAGACAGAGGATTGATAAGATTTTTAGAACTCTGGCCTCAAAAACCAACCTAGGTCGTCAATGTCACCTGTAAGTGACCTACATATCAGAAATGTATCTAAGCATGTGTTTTGAATTAAGTGCGTAATATACCTCTATTATGTTGTTGGTGTGCCCTATTAAATAGTGCCGTGCCGTGTGGTGCCGGCACTTTAAAAGAATTGCACCACCCCTTCTCTAGGAGGACCGCCATAAGAAGACGGGCAGCAGCGTCTCCTCACCACCATTGGCCAAACTGCGATCGCCAACCCGCCTGCCAAGCGTGGCGATTATGGCAAAATCCTCCTTTTGGAAAGGCCTGTGTCCAGCAGTGGACTGTTATAGGCTGGTGATGATGATGATGATGATTAAATAAATATCATGATCAAGGAAATCTTTTCAGACTGGTGTACAAAGGATACAAGGTGGAGATGAGCGTGTTGCAGTGCGCGTAGTGGTGCGTGAGCAGGCACAGCGCCAGCAGCGACACCGGGCTGTGGCACCAGCAGCCATACAGCTGCGCGAACAGCGCCCGCGTGGCCTGCGCACACCATACATCAGCCACCAACATCGCATTTATTCAAAACAACAAGTACAAGGTTTTATACAAATAGGGTCGTCGTTTAGTCACGTGATGTTTTTTTAGCATTGACACGTAGTTAAAAAAAAACACGTGATATCACACTAAAATCCCCCCCTCCCCCTAATGATATTTCGTGATTTTTTCCGAACCCTCTCCCCCCCCCCCTTTCAAGCCTCACGTGACTATAAGACGAGCCCAAAGTATAGAAGTCCACGAAGACGCGCCCCACTTTTACGTTCCAATTTAAATTAACGCTCTACCTATCGTCACAGCTACGGCTTCTTCTTTTTTGCGTGACGACTCACTCAGGCTTTTATATATGTGAGGATCAAAAATCAGCCACCGATATAGCGCTATCGGTGGCCTTGTAATCCTCGCGTGTGCAGATGTAGGGACACGAAGGGCATGACAGGAGATGTGGCATTGTCTGGGGGAAAATGCCACATAGACATGCACTCTCCAAGCTGTAACCCCACTTGTGCATATTCTCCTTGGTTCGGCCTACTTGGGCTCGGCTACGGCAAAGCAAAGGGAGGATTATGATATTAACCGGTATGTATGTATGAAATATGAATGTTCTTGTTCCCTCGTAACTTCTACACTGCTTATCACAATTTGACAAATGAAACATCGTTAAAAGCGTCTTGATCGCCCGCTGGTTATAGGCTATGTGACGTCACATTGAATAAGACTTGGCTGGCGCCCTCTAGAGGCGTAATGAACTAATACAGTGGGTGCGACCACGGTTCTACCTTGCCAAATTTTGTACCTATGCATTTCTAAATTTATATCTGAATTATTTTCTTGTTCCTCCTTTTATGACCCCTTTGTTCACGTAGTCGGGTTTAGTTTTTGAGCTTTTTATTTTTTAGGTAATAGTGTGTATATAGTATACAGAGTGTAAAAAAAGCTTAACGAAGCCTTAAGCCACAAACTCTATACATAAAATCAAGTAGAATGCAAAAAAAATAATTGCTGGGAAATGACTTTTATTTTTGGGTATCAAAAAAAAAACTTATTTCTAACCCGCAATGTATAGCGCGCACGCCACAGACTATGCCTGTGTGTGTAAGCGGATCATGTTTCTTTGTAAAAAACTTTAGTATTATCAAACAGAAGTCAATTTTGTAAAAAATCTTTAAAAAAAAACTTTGACTGTCAATAACTCGGTAACCCGTCATTTCCCAGGTATAGTGTAAAAGAAAAAAATGATCGTAATAATACGTAGAATATGTAGTATTCGGCTTCGTTAAGCCTTTTTGTAATAGTGGGGCGCGTTTTCGTGTCTGTGATTGAGGGAACATTCTCGTTATTTGTTTTACGGGTCGAATTCGATGATAGTTTGGTTAGACAGTTACTTATCAAACATGATAACAAGTTATAAAAAAGCAAAACTTACGATTAGTTTAGTGGCGTAACGAGGAGTTTTCACAAAATTTAATAAAGAAGGTACTAAACTAAACCGAAGTACATAATATTTTACATTTAAATAACATTGCAGAAGTTAAAACAAGTTAATTTGATGCATGTATAAGTTATCCTCCGTATTATTATAAACTTACACTAACGTAATATAAGTGTATGATTTGCGAATCGGGTTGGTTATTAGTTTGGTACGAGTCGTAGAGTTGTGCAGTGGCGTGACAGTGAGCGCGAGAGTGAGTGCGAGTGTGGGAGTGAGTAGCGAGTACCGACCGGCTTGTCCATGGCGCGCAGCTGCAGGCGCAGCTCGTACAGCTCGGCGGCCGACAGCAGGATGGCGCTGAGCACGCTCACCATGGTGGCCGGTGGCGTGAGAGTGAGTGCGAGAGTGAGTGCGAGTGTGGGAGTGAGTAGCGAGTACCGACCGGCTTGTCCATGGCGCGCAGCTGCAGGCGCAGCTCGTACAGCTCGGCGGCCGACAGCAGGATGGCGCTGAGCACGCTCACCATGGTGGCCGGTGGCGTGAGAGTGAGTGCGAGAGTGAGTGCGAGTGTGGGAGTGAGTAGCGAGTACCGACCGGCTTGTCCATGGCGCGCAGCTGCAGGCGCAGCTCGTACAGCTCGGCGGCCGACAGCAGGATGGCGCTGAGCACGCTCACCATGGTGGCCGGTGGCGTGAGAGTGAGTGCGAGAGTGAGTGCGAGAGTGAGTGCGAGTGTGGGAGTGAGTAGCGAGTACCGACCGGCTTGTCCATGGCGCGCAGCTGCAGGCGCAGCTCGTACAGCTCGGCGGCCGACAGCAGGATGGCGCTGAGCACGCTCACCATGGTGGCCGGTGGCGTGAGAGTGAGTGCGAGAGTGAGTGCGAGTGTGGGAGTGAGTAGCGAGTACCGACCGGCTTGTCCATGGCGCGCAGCTGCAGGCGCAGCTCGTACAGCTCGGCGGCCGACAGCAGGATGGCGCTGAGCACGCTCACCATGGTGGCCGGTGGCGTGAGAGTGAGTGCGAGAGTGAGTGCGAGAGTGAGTGCGAGTGTGGGAGTGAGTAGCGAGTACCGACCGGCTTGTCCATGGCGCGCAGCTGCAGGCGCAGCTCGTACAGCTCGGCGGCCGACAGCAGGATGGCGCTGAGCACGCTCACCATGGTGGCCGGTGGCGTGAGAGTGAGTGCGAGAGTGAGTGCGAGTGTGGGAGTGAGTAGCGAGTACCGACCGGCTTGTCCATGGCGCGCAGCTGCAGGCGCAGCTCGTACAGCTCGGCGGCCGACAGCAGGATGGCGCTGAGCACGCTCACCATGGTGGCCGGTGGCGTGAGAGTGAGTGCGAGAGTGAGTGCGAGTGTGGGAGTGAGTAGCGAGTACCGACCGGCTTGTCCATGGCGCGCAGCTGCAGGCGCAGCTCGTACAGCTCGGCGGCCGACAGCAGGATGGCGCTGAGCACGCTCACCATGGTGGCCGGTGGCGTGAGAGTGAGTGCGAGAGTGAGTGCGAGTGTGGGAGTGAGTAGCGAGTACCGACCGGCTTGTCCATGGCGCGCAGCTGCAGGCGCAGCTCGTACAGCTCGGCGGCCGACAGCAGGATGGCGCTGAGCACGCTCACCATGGTGGCCGGTGGCGTGAGAGTGAGTGCGAGAGTGAGTGCGAGTGTGGGAGTGAGTAGCGAGTACCGACCGGCTTGTCCATGGCGCGCAGCTGCAGGCGCAGCTCGTACAGCTCGGCGGCCGACAGCAGGATGGCGCTGAGCACGCTCACCATGGTGGCCGGTGGCGTGAGAGTGAGTGCGAGAGTGAGTGCGAGTGTGGGAGTGAGTAGCGAGTACCGACCGGCTTGTCCATGGCGCGCAGCTGCAGGCGCAGCTCGTACAGCTCGGCGGCCGACAGCAGGATGGCGCTGAGCACGCTCACCATGGTGGCCGGTGGCGTGAGAGTGAGTGCGAGAGTGAGTGCGAGTGTGGGAGTGAGTAGCGAGTACCGACCGGCTTGTCCATGGCGCGCAGCTGCAGGCGCAGCTCGTACAGCTCGGCGGCCGACAGCAGGATGGCGCTGAGCACGCTCACCATGGTGGCCGGTGGCGTGAGAGTGAGTGCGAGAGTGAGTGCGAGTGTGGGAGTGAGTAGCGAGTACCGACCGGCTTGTCCATGGCGCGCAGCTGCAGGCGCAGCTCGTACAGCTCGGCGGCCGACAGCAGGATGGCGCTGAGCACGCTCACCATGGTGGCCGGTGGCGTGAGAGTGAGTGCGAGAGTGAGTGCGAGTGTGGGAGTGAGTAGCGAGTACCGACCGGCTTGTCCATGGCGCGCAGCTGCAGGCGCAGCTCGTACAGCTCGGCGGCCGACAGCAGGATGGCGCTGAGCACGCTCACCATGGTGGCCGCGAAGCGCAGGTCGCGCTCGCGGCTCAGGATGCGCGACAGCGCGCCGTACACGTCCTCCGCGCTCAGCAGCACGCACAGCTGCCTGCCCCAACCGACATAGGTGTTACCAGACCAATGATCGACCGTCGATCGACGACATTGGTCGACGTAGACCGATTTTGATCGACTGATCCAATAAGGAAGACTGACGTAGACTAACCTTTTCTCCATCGATCGACGATCGATCGATTGGTCTGGTAACACCCTGACACAACACATCACTTAGCTACTACTACACCACAGTACGTAGGTGCGTCACAGCAACGGAAATGGCATCATCATCAGCCTTTCAAAGTCCACTGCTGGACTGGCATCTCCTACAGAAAATACAGCGTGCGGCTTTTGGCCTTCCCGTACCCATACTACATCTTCCAGTCCGTGGTCGCCACTCGAGAACCTATTTTCCCCAACGGTTGTCAGTTCTGCAAGCGATGCGGCCTGCTCATTGACAATTTAGCTTGAAATTCGAAAAGAAACGTCAAGAATAGGCGAACAACGGGTTAGAGGTGAGGTGTGAGCCAGGCCAGTTGACGCTTTGCTGTGGCCGAGTAGTAAACTTACTATTTAATAACCTGCGCATAACGACACTTAGCATTAAAATTAAAACTGCCACAGAAATTCAGTCAAGAAGACGCAAAAACGCGCTGCAGTAGCCAAGTATGCTGATCGCGGATGCTAGCGATCGATTGCAGGGAGTCGCCAAAACGCAATGAAGCATTGTAGCAGTCGCAAACACGCCGATCGCCGATGCTCAAAGTCGTTTGCAGATGCTCTTAAACGACTAAACATCAACGGAAATACGTGTCTTTGAAGCGGTGGTGGGATTTTCGTAAGTACCCGGAAATAGGCCAATAAACTAAATAAATGAGTTTAAAACACCCTTGCCATAACATGCCAACCCACCGATGTTTATTTTAACCTAATAGAAGAACCTGAGTAAAAATTAATAATAATACGTGACCAATTCTTTTAAATCTGAGTAGGGAGTCCACAATGAATCAAGGTACACGGTGTGTGTAGAAAAGTCACCCCCTATCCCCATTATTTGAATGTTTGACATGGTAGTTCATACATTTACATTGTAATTATCTATGTATAATTGTAAATACCAGTACTCTATGAAATGGTCGGAAAATGAAATATTAAACTCACCTTATGATAAATGCCCCTCTGTCCTCTAGCAAGTTTTCGTCAGCGGCCAGTAGCCGCAGCAGCGCCTCTAGGAACTTATAGTAGTATGGGCTTGACTCTAGATCTCCTGTAACCCCACAACACTACATTGCTCAATGAACTACTGCAACTAAAGTAAGAACATCATTTGTCTTTATGAAGATTTAAAAAAGGGATTAAAAGTATATTTCAGAAAGAAAAGCTCGCTGAAAGACCAAACGGATGGGTAGGTAGTATCTCTTAATTTTTTAGTATCTATGTGTCTGGCGATAAAACACATAGATACTGAAAGATGTGTTTAGGCAAACACGCATAGTTGGGTGGAAACTGGAAATTGACCTGGGAAAACTTAAGAGCGTTAAATTCTAAACTCGCAAGTTGAAAATATTAAAAACCAACAACTAATTCTAACAAGATTTTATATGCATGGAGCAAGTCAGGCTACCTACTCCAAAAAGTAGATTTTTTTTTTCGAGAAGTCTAAAAAAAAGGTTATAATTGTCGATAGGTATTAAGTGTGAAAAGTTTAAACTTGTTTAACTTTTAAGACTAGCCAGCTTTGATTTGCTCTAAACTATGTTTGGAATAACTACTATCTTTCATTTTTACGTCCACATGTATCAGGAGACCGAAAACGAAAGCATATCGTTCGTTCGGTCGTATTATCCGATTAAATTAAAATATCCATATATTGTATCAACGGTTTGACAATTATGAACAATTGAAAACGCTCGGGGTTTTTTACACTGCTAGATTGAGTTGGTAAATTTTCATCAAACGGTTATGTTTATACGTCCGAACGAAAGATACGTTTTCGTGCTAGGCCTCCAGTTGTCTCACCGACGGTTGTGTCGTCGCCGGGCGTGGCGTGCGCGCCGCACGAACAGATCTCCGCGAGCACGGCGAGCGCGCGCCGCACCACGTCGTCCGACGCGTCCGTCAGGCTGCCCACCACGCTCACGAACACAGAACCCGTCTCCAAGAACATCTGAGAGTTATGGTACAAAAGATTTGCGAGGGAATTCAAAACGGGACGAGCTCAGCAGACAACAAATAAAGCTTCATTTCACTAGAACACTTCACTTTTGCCACCACGTGCCAGTGGCCCTAAGGCTAAAAAATCACCAGCACTTTATTAAGAAAATTCCTCCTCTGGACGGGGATGCTAAAGACGCCCGCTTAAAGCTATGGCAGGAGAAATATCCCATAGACCCTAATACAAAGCTATCAGAGCGACTCCCTCCTGGTCATGATCTACCTTGGGAAACCTTACCATGACTACCTTGAAAGTCCTCAAATAGGAGAACATGCACAGGGGGGTTACAGCTTGGAGGGTGCATGTCTATGTGGTATCTCCCTCGAGACAATAGCACATCTTCTAACATGCCCTGCGTGTCCCTACACTTGCACACGCGAGGATCTTTAGAAGGCCACCAATAGTGCTATATCAGTGGTTAAATTATGGTCCTCACATATATAAAAACCTGAGTCGACACGCAAAGAACTTTGCAACGGCATCGTAGTAGACTCTCTGTGAGTTCAGAGAAGAATTTTGGAAGACCCACGGGGCTATGCGCTTGTTACGAGTATAATAAGGCCCTTGGGCTCAGCGATCTTGAGTCCCATGGGACGGAGCACAACACGGTATAAATCTTGAAAGGCAGGACAGTTTAGGCAGACAGACCACGAGCTGATGCTGCGACATAGTTTAATAAAAGAAATACTAAGTGTTTTTACGTCCTAGCCTGAACATAATATAAAAAATATCGTTTCTACTCCAAAGAGTATATGCTACATGATCTCAGCATACACTTGCTAAGTCTTACTGCTGGACGTCGCCAAGTCCGAGCTGCATTTTGCAGCCGATTTTGAGTCCTTAATCCATCGATTGCTAGGTCTCCAATCAAATAATATATCACTCCATGTGCGACCTGCTTTTTAATATTACGAGATAAAGATAGACAGACGTCAGACGCTGTAGTGTAAGTCTTTCAGCAAAGTGCAAAAACTCGTAATCTGTACAAGTTTAACGGCTAAAGAAATCCAATTTACTTTCTATTATAACTTCATTAGTGTCGTTTGGGCTGTTAAAACTTTGATTTTAAACAATTGTATCTCATGTAATATGTCAAATTATGTATGCTGTTGTTATCCCAAATATAAATAAATAAACCAAATCCGTATTTCATACATACAAAACAAATGTAAAAGTGAAATAAAACATAGTATAGTCACAAATTACGTATAGCGCCGGCGCGCATAGTTTTCACTCACCTCAGCCGGCATCTTATTGTAGAGATGCAGTATCCAGTCCAGGGCGGCCACCTTCGTGTGCACGGAGCTGTGGTGCAGCATCTGCGTCAGCACCCCTACCACCGCGTCCAGCCGCAGCCGGTCCTCCTCGGCCCCAGCCGCCCCCACCCCCTCGCCTGCCTCCGCCCCCGCCTCACCCCCCGCCGCTTCTGGTGCAGGGGTGGCCACCACCAGCTTGGTCAGTTGGAAGTTGACTGTCGCCGCGGTCTCGCGGATGCCTGTACCCTCGGTATGTAGCAAGGTAAGTTACACGTTTCGGTACAACGTTTCAACATTCGATCATTTAATATGGACACTGACAAAATAACGAATACATATATAGGTACGTCTGAGCAGTGTAATTGAATGAATGATTGAATCTTCTATTGAATGAATGAATGAAAACCTTTTTTTGTTTTAAAATTCTCATTTATCTAAGAAAAGTTCAAGCAATTAGAAAATATTATTTGATTGGCAATTAAGTGTATAGCTTGGTTCTAGTCACCTGAGGTGCGGGCGAGTTTTAGAAGTTGCACCTCAAATTGCCAGCAGTTTGACATTTGGCTCGAACCCTTCCCGCCGCGCACATATTCCAGGAGAAGTCTAATACGCTTGCAATATACTGTGATGTGTTTGTATTTGTAATAGAAGGTTTTATACCAGTAGCCTCAATGATCAAAAATTTTCACTGCCACTGGACTATAATCTCACTCAAGAAATCCCGAAAACGCGATGCAGACAACAAGTCGCCGATTGTGGATGCTAGCGATCGATCGCAGAGAGTCGTCAGAATACTGTATAATGTAGTCTTGAATGCGGATGCTGAAAATGGTAGCGTGTGTAACCTCCTTTCACATCAAGATGTCTTTATTGGCCGAATCATAAATGTGGTCGCTACAGGTATTCGCAAGGCGCGTGCGTACACAAAGGATACTCCTGCGCGGGTCGGTGGTGTAGGCGAGGCAGGGCAGCACGGCGCGCAGCACGCCCGACGCGTGCGCGCGTGTGTGTGTGCGTGTGCGTGTGTGCGTGCGTGTGTACACAAAGGATACTCCTGCGCGGGTCGGTGGTGTAGGCGAGGCAGGGCAGCACGGCGCGCAGCACGCCCGACGCGTGCGCGCGTGTGTGTGTGCGTGTGCGTGTGTGCGTGCGTGTGTACACAAAGGATACTCCTGCGCGGGTCGGTGGTGTAGGCGAGGCAGGGCAGCACGGCGCGCAGCACGCCCGACGCGTGCGCGCGTGTGTGTGTGCGTGTGTGCGTGCGTGTGTACACAAAGGATACTCCTGCGCGGGTCGGTGGTGTAGGCGAGGCAGGGCAGCACGGCGCGCAGCACGCCCGACGCGTGCGCGCGTGTGTGTGTG
The DNA here is from genome assembly GCA_950371115.1 of Anania fuscalis. Taxonomy (NCBI): domain Eukaryota; kingdom Metazoa; phylum Arthropoda; class Insecta; order Lepidoptera; family Crambidae; genus Anania; species Anania fuscalis. The sequence continues at coordinate 15,664,655 of OX493343.1, read as the reverse complement.
CGTGTGTGCGTGCGTGTGTACACAAAGGATACTCCTGCGCGGGTCGGTGGTGTAGGCGAGGCAGGGCAGCACGGCGCGCAGCACGCCCGACGCGTGCGCGCGTGTGTGTGTGCGTGTGTGCGTGCGTGTGTACACAAAGGATACTCCTGCGCGGGTCGGTGGTGTAGGCGAGGCAGGGCAGCACGGCGCGCAGCACGCCCGACGCGTGCGCGCGTGTGTGTGTGCGTGTGCGTGTGTGCGTGCGTGTGTACACAAAGGATACTCCTGCGCGGGTCGGTGGTGTAGGCGAGGCAGGGCAGCACGGCGCGCAGCACGCCCGACGCGTGCGCGCGTGTGTGTGTGCGTGTGTGCGTGCGTGTGTACACAAAGGATACTCCTGCGCGGGTCGGTGGTGTAGGCGAGGCAGGGCAGCACGGCGCGCAGCACGCCCGACGCGTGCGCGCGTGTGTGTGTGCGTGTGCGTGTGTGCGTGCGTGTGTACACAAAGGATACTCCTGCGCGGGTCGGTGGTGTAGGCGAGGCAGGGCAGCACGGCGCGCAGCACGCCCGACGCGTGCGCGCGTGTGTGTGTGCGTGTGTGCGTGCGTGTGTACACAAAGGATACTCCTGCGCGGGTCGGTGGTGTAGGCGAGGCAGGGCAGCACGGCGCGCAGCACGCCCGACGCGTGCGCGCGTGTGTGTGTGCGTGTGTGCGTGCGTGTGTACACAAAGGATACTCCTGCGCGGGTCGGTGGTGTAGGCGAGGCAGGGCAGCACGGCGCGCAGCACGCCCGACGCGTGCGCGCGTGTGTGTGTGCGTGTGTGCGTGCGTGTGTACACAAAGGATACTCCTGCGCGGGTCGGTGGTGTAGGCGAGGCAGGGCAGCACGGCGCGCAGCACGCCCGACGCGTGCGCGCGTGTGTGTGTGCGTGTGTGCGTGCGTGTGTACACAAAGGATACTCCTGCGCGGGTCGGTGGTGTAGGCGAGGCAGGGCAGCACGGCGCGCAGCACGCCCGACGCGTGCGCGCGTGTGTGTGTGCGTGTGTGCGTGCGTGTGTACACAAAGGATACTCCTGCGCGGGTCGGTGGTGTAGGCGAGGCAGGGCAGCACGGCGCGCAGCACGCCCGACGCGTGCGCGCGTGTGTGTGTGCGTGTGTGCGTGCGTGTGTACACAAAGGATACTCCTGCGCGGGTCGGTGGTGTAGGCGAGGCAGGGCAGCACGGCGCGCAGCACGCCCGACGCGTGCGCGCGTGTGTGTGTGCGTGTGTGCGTGCGTGTGTACACAAAGGATACTCCTGCGCGGGTCGGTGGTGTAGGCGAGGCAGGGCAGCACGGCGCGCAGCACGCCCGACGCGTGCGCGCGTGTGTGTGTGCGTGTGCGTGTGTGCGTGCGTGTGTACACAAAGGATACTCCTGCGCGGGTCGGTGGTGTAGGCGAGGCAGGGCAGCACGGCGCGCAGCACGCCCGACGCGTGCGCGCGTGTGTGTGTGCGTGTGTGCGTGCGTGTGTACACAAAGGATACTCCTGCGCGGGTCGGTGGTGTAGGCGAGGCAGGGCAGCACGGCGCGCAGCACGCCCGACGCGTGCGCGCGTGTGTGTGTGCGTGTGTGCGTGCGTGTGTACACAAAGGATACTCCTGCGCGGGTCGGTGGTGTAGGCGAGGCAGGGCAGCACGGCGCGCAGCACGCCCGACGCGTGCGCGCGTGTGTGTGTGCGTGTGCGTGTGTGCGTGCGTGTGTACACAAAGGATACTCCTGCGCGGGTCGGTGGTGTAGGCGAGGCAGGGCAGCACGGCGCGCAGCACGCCCGACGCGTGCGCGCGTGTGTGTGTGCGTGTGTGCGTGCGTGTGTACACAAAGGATACTCCTGCGCGGGTCGGTGGTGTAGGCGAGGCAGGGCAGCACGGCGCGCAGCACGCCCGACGCGTGCGCGCGTGTGTGTGTGCGTGTGTGCGTGCGTGTGTACACAAAGGATACTCCTGCGCGGGTCGGTGGTGTAGGCGAGGCAGGGCAGCACGGCGCGCAGCACGCCCGACGCGTGCGCGCGTGTGTGTGTGCGTGTGCGTGTGTGCGTGCGTGTGTACACAAAGGATACTCCTGCGCGGGTCGGTGGTGTAGGCGAGGCAGGGCAGCACGGCGCGCAGCACGCCCGACGCGTGCGCGCGTGTGTGTGTGCGTGTGCGTGTGTGCGTGCGTGTGTACACAAAGGATACTCCTGCGCGGGTCGGTGGTGTAGGCGAGGCAGGGCAGCACGGCGCGCAGCACGCCCGACGCGTGCGCGCGTGTGTGTGTGCGTGTGCGTGTGTGCGTGCGTGTGTACACAAAGGATACTCCTGCGCGGGTCGGTGGTGTAGGCGAGGCAGGGCAGCACGGCGCGCAGCACGCCCGACGCGTGCGCGCGTGTGTGTGTGCGTGTGCGTGTGTGCGTGCGTGTGTACACAAAGGATACTCCTGCGCGGGTCGGTGGTGTAGGCGAGGCAGGGCAGCACGGCGCGCAGCACGCCCGACGCGTGCGCGCGTGTGTGTGTGCGTGTGCGTGTGTGCGTGCGTGTGTACACAAAGGATACTCCTGCGCGGGTCGGTGGTGTAGGCGAGGCAGGGCAGCACGGCGCGCAGCACGCCCGACGCGTGCGCGCGTGTGTGTGTGCGTGTGTGCGTGCGTGTGTACACAAAGGATACTCCTGCGCGGGTCGGTGGTGTAGGAAAGGCAGGGCAGCACGGCGCGCAGCACACCCGACGCGTGCGCGCGTGTGTGTGTGCGTGTGCGTGTGTGCGTGCGTGTGTACACAAAGGATACTCCTGCGCGGGTCGGTGGTGTAGGCGAGGCAGGGCAGCACGGCGCGCAGCACGCCCGACGCGTGCGCGCGTGTGTGTGTGCGTGTGTGCGTGCGTGTGTACACAAAGGATACTCCTGCGCGGGTCGGTGGTGTAGGCGAGGCAGGGCAGCACGGCGCGCAGCACGCCCGACGCGTGCGCGCGTGTGTGTGTGCGTGTGTGCGTGCGTGTGTACACAAAGGATACTCCTGCGCGGGTCGGTGGTGTAGGCGAGGCAGGGCAGCACGGCGCGCAGCACGCCCGACGCGTGCGCGCGTGTGTGTGTGCGTGTGTGCGTGCGTGTGTACACAAAGGATACTCCTGCGCGGGTCGGTGGTGTAGGCGAGGCAGGGCAGCACGGCGCGCAGCACGCCCGACGCGTGCGCGCGTGTGTGTGTGCGTGTGTGCGTGCGTGTGTACACAAAGGATACTCCTGCGCGGGTCGGTGGTGTAGGCGAGGCAGGGCAGCACGGCGCGCAGCACGCCCGACGCGTGCGCGCGTGTGTGTGTGCGTGTGCGTGTGTGCGTGCGTGTGTACACAAAGGATACTCCTGCGCGGGTCGGTGGTGTAGGCGAGGCAGGGCAGCACGGCGCGCAGCACGCCCGACGCGTGCGCGCGTGTGTGTGTGCGTGTGTGCGTGCGTGTGTACACAAAGGATACTCCTGCGCGGGTCGGTGGTGTAGGCGAGGCAGGGCAGCACGGCGCGCAGCACGCCCGACGCGTGCGCGCGTGTGTGTGTGCGTGTGCGTGTGTGCGTGCGTGTGTACACAAAGGATACTCCTGCGCGGGTCGGTGGTGTAGGCGAGGCAGGGCAGCACGGCGCGCAGCACACCCGACGCGTGCGCGCGTGTGTGTGTGCGTGTGCGTGTGTGCGTGCGTGTGTACACAAAGGATACTCCTGCGCGGGTCGGTGGTGTAGGCGAGGCAGGGCAGCACGGCGCGCAGCACGCCCGACGCGTGCGCGCGTGTGTGTGTGCGTGTGTGCGTGCGTGTGTACACAAAGGATACTCCTGCGCGGGTCGGTGGTGTAGGCGAGGCAGGGCAGCACGGCGCGCAGCACGCCCGACGCGTGCGCGCGTGTGTGTGTGCGTGTGTGCGTGCGTGTGTACACAAAGGATACTCCTGCGCGGGTCGGTGGTGTAGGCGAGGCAGGGCAGCACGGCGCGCAGCACGCCCGACGCGTGCGCGCGTGTGTGTGTGCGTGTGTGCGTGCGTGTGTACACAAAGGATACTCCTGCGCGGGTCGGTGGTGTAGGCGAGGCAGGGCAGCACGGCGCGCAGCACGCCCGACGCGTGCGCGCGTGTGTGTGTGCGTGTGTGCGTGCGTGTGTACACAAAGGATACTCCTGCGCGGGTCGGTGGTGTAGGCGAGGCAGGGCAGCACGGCGCGCAGCACGCCCGACGCGTGCGCGCGTGTGTGTGTGCGTGTGTGCGTGCGTGTGTACACAAAGGATACTCCTGCGCGGGTCGGTGGTGTAGGCGAGGCAGGGCAGCACGGCGCGCAGCACGCCCGACGCGTGCGCGCGCAGCCCGGCGCCCGCCAGCTCGCAGAACTCCTTGATCCACGTGATCGCCGTCAACTGCGCGGCAAAACAACAATCAGCTATTCCTGAACAGACGCAGCAGCCACCAACCACAGCCAGACGAAACGCTGATCGTTTCGAAGTTAGAAATTATAATCATCATCATCATCATTTCAGCCATAGGTCGTCCACTGCTGAATATAGGCCACCCCCAATGACCCCCAAATTGGCCAATTGAAAGCGGGCTGTATCCAGCAGTTTCCTGCAACCTTGCTAAAGGTCCACCTAGTAGGTGGACATTCTACGATACGCTTGCAGGTACGACGTGATAGCATGAACCGGCAGTCTGGGCACATAGCACCTAGAACTAACCAACGATCCCAAGTCAGAACTAGTAAACAGTAAACTCTTCTTACCGGCCAAGAGGGATGGAGTCAGATCTGCACACTTCAACCAGATCTTCTGGTAACGTGCCGTTACGATGAAGATGAAGTTGATAATGGCCAGGAAATTCACGCAGGACGCGTTTTTCGTTATCCGGTAAGGAACTTTTCTTTCAGGGCGAAAGAAAAAGAGATGGTTCTACGCACCTGCACCAGATTTTCTGGCGACTGCGACTGTGTGATAAAAAGTTAACCAGGGCCAGGAAATCGACTAGGGTAGAGCCCTTCATGATGCTGCAAGGATCTATTCTTCCTGGACGAAAGATATGGGACAGAGCTACACACCTGCATCGGTTGTTTAAGCGACTGCGCGTGCGCGATAAGGATACTTGTATTAATCATATTCCGGAAGGCCAGATGGGACGGGTTATTTGTGATGCCACAAGGAACTATTCTTCCCGGGCGAAAGATAGGAACACAAATGTATATACGCACTAGTTCTTCTGACAATTGCGACTTCATTATGAAGAGTTAATCATGGTTCGGAAGTCGATGCAGAACCGGTCTTGTTGCGTTGAACTCTTTTTTCCGAACGAAGAATGAGATAGAGGTACATACCTGCACCAACTCCTCTGGATGAAGTTGGTCGTTAGTGATCCGACAAAGAACTTTATTTATTTATTATTGGCAGGCAGGCCGTTGAAATACTGGTAACAGCCTGCATCTCGCTGTCATAGTTCCAGTTTTCTTTGTTTTATAATACTTGAAAAAAAAACGCATACGCGATGGTCGTAGATACGGGTCCCACCTGAGGCGGTTGATTTTTTTTAAGTATTATAAAAACGTGAATAAACCATAAAAGATAGCATGGTAATTGCAAAAAAATAAAAAAACTTTTCTTTTCCTTCATATACCTGACTAATCGGCTCTTAAACTGTTTAGGACGAAAGAAAGAGAGACGGAGCTACACACCTGCATCAGGCGACTTTGTGCGATGTTGATGTTGTGTGATAAAGAGTTGATCATGGCCAGAAACTCCACTAGAGACTTCAGAATACTGCATGAAACTCTTATTTCCAGGCGAAAGAGAATGAGACAGAGCTACATACCTGCACCAACTCCTCTGGCGACTGCGCATGAGTGATGAGGATATTAATCATGGCCTGGAAGTCGACCCGCGACGGGTCCTTTTTGATGCTTCGGAGGAATTCGTTTAGCTGTACGTCGCACCTGAAATGAATATGCTAGATAAATAATGGCATAGATAAATAATAAATGACGATAAGCCGTTGGCAGCGGATAGAGTGGTTGTACCGGATCAGTGGGCATTGGAGGAAGCTGATGATGATGTTCCACACAAACTCTCTAAAGCCATGGTCTCGAGGTAAGGAACAACATCTTTTTCGTACAGTCAAGGATATATACGGTGTACCAGTTTATATAGTAAATCGCTTGCGGCGTACAGTTTGCCCTCTCCACCCACTCAATGCCACGTCAACGACTTTAAACCAGCCCTAGGCATCTCCCCTAGGGGGATGCTTGTTGTGATGTTAATTATACATGATGCACAATCTTTTGTACACTCCGTGTTCAGTACATTCATAGAGGGCACATGCGCTTACGTTATCATAATAGGATCCATATATTATGGTATTGACTTTCAGCACATCCGGATGCGTCGAGACGTATTAAACAGCAAATCCAGCAGCTCGTACACGTTTGCTGTGAGCTGGATGTTAAATGATAGTGTCCAGCACTCACATACACACACAGGCACCGGCGCGACTTACATCCTGCGTATTTCGGGGTTGGGGTCGTCCAGCATGTTGAACAAGCCGTCCAGCAGCTCGGGCAGGTGCGCGATGAGATCAATGTCGGGCACGGCGTCCAGCACCGACACCCACGACACGACGAACTGCCGCGCGAACGCGTTGCGCGTGTAGATGCGCTCGCGCAGCATCGGCACGAAAGCCGCTAAGTCGAACGACGGGCTCTCCGTCACTATGTCCTGCAATCGTTTAAGTTTTTTACCTCTTAGCCCAGCAATCCAGACACCGGGTTCGATCCCCGGGTCGGATCAATGTAGAAAACGAACTTTTCTATATTGGCTCGGGTCTGGTTGTTGTGGTACTGTCGTTGTTTCTGGTTTCTATAACAAAAGTGCTTTTGCTACTTACCTTAGGATCAGAGCAATGTATGTGATGTTGTCCCATATTAATTTATTACACCATAGGTACACCATTGCTACACGGTCCATATGCAACCGCTCGGTATCCAAAGGTTTAAAGTTGCATCAACAATCAAAATTTTATTGGCAAAATAATATTGCAGAGCAATATGTGTGGTTCGTCAATACCATGATAATACTGGGCTTCAAGCTACAGTTTGGAGATGATAAATTGGTGCAGATGTTTATTATTTATAGCTTTTGTTTTTTTCAACAAAATATAACACACAAATGATATTTTAAAATCTAAACTCTAATCAATTACTTTTTCCTATGGCTCTGATTGATACTTTAAAAAATCTATTTAATATAATGAGTAATGACACTGTTTATTTTGTTTGCTAACTTGAAACAGATAAAATGCGATCACGCACAAGGAGAATGAACAACGAAATGAACTTAACTTAAGCATTAGGTACAAAGCAGTAAGCACATTAAGTTTTATCTGTTGTTATTTTTAAGTGTGAAAGGCACAAACAGCTCGTATTGACATTGTTTGTCACAGACAGAACATTCAAGTAATTTTATTTGTCAGTGTGTAGTAAAATGCGTTGTCACTAGCTGGTAAACAATTGTAAATTTTTCGTTTTATTGGTTGGTTTCACCATCGTGAAAACGACGAACAACAAAATGTGTGATTAAGGCAGCAAACTATCTACCAGCGGCTACGTACACAATAAATTGACAATAGTTATTCACAGTAAATTGACAATTCTTGTTAAATTAATATGTAATTAATGTCAAAAACATTTGCATGCTATTATTAATGATCTTCATGACGACCTCCGTAGCCGAGAGGCGAGCACACCGGACTATATTATGGCGTTGCCATCTCTGAGGTTCCGGGTTCGATCCCCGGTCGGGTCAATGTGGAAAACGAACTTTTCTATATTGTCTCGGGTCTGGGTGTTGTAGTACCGTCGTTGTTTCTGATTTCTAAAACACAAGTGCTTTAGTTACTACCCAAAAAAATGGCTAAATGGGCCGAACATGAAACTAATTGTAAGACCTTCAGTGTATCCTATTTAAACGCAAATAAACTATTTCTATTCTATTCTATACAGTTTCTGTGGCATAATTGGTCGATTAAGTACAAACTGTACAAGTCCTATGTAAAGTGCATCTACTATTAAATTTCCTAAAGTTTCGTTAAACTTCTAGGCGTAGAATAGTTATTTAAAGTCTAGCTGACAAGTAAAGTAATTTTGTTAAAGCATGCGGTTGCACATTGCAGCATTCACTGCTGACGATACATGCGACAAAATGACACTGCGTTAAACGTAAAACAATAGTATGTGACTATTGAATTATATATTACTTGTGACACAATGAGTTAACAACAAACACGTAGCGCGTATGGTGCACAAGGGCTGCCCCACTTGAATCGATTATTTGAGAAACCCCATAAGTCAGTAGTTTTCCCAGTCACTTTATTGCAGAAATGTGTTTTATGATGGTAAAAATATTTGTAAAAGAGAAACCCCATGACTTATGGGGTATCTCAAATAATCGATTCACTTTCTGTTTTGATTATTTTAAATAGAGCTTCAGCTGTATGCTCACACAGGGCATATTTCTCTAAGACAGGCTCAGATTAAGGAAAACTATACCTTGAGCAGTCTATCAAGCAACTCGGCGCCCTGCTTAACTTGCGGCTCCGGGTCGGCGGCTAGCTTGGCTAGCGCGTCGAACACCGGCGGGAAGTGCGCTAGTGCTGCGCCTCTCGCTATTTTCAGCACGTTGAACAGTGCTTCTGCGGCCTGGTAGCGCACGCGGGACTCGCTTTCGCTGAGGCATGCCACGATTGGATGAGTCAACTCTGGGAGATAGGTTACACAGCCCTGCAATAGATGTCAGAATATCAATAAGTTTAATATTTCCACACAGGTAGGTATATAAATCTCTAAAAACCACAACAAATCTGACATACAGAAAGAGGGCTTGCAAAGCTGTTGCAACTTGCAGGGTGGTCAAAGCAGTAGCTCAAATTGCAGGGACCAGGCTACCACGTTACGTTCAAAGTGCACTGATGCATACTAAACTCGACTCCCACTGTGCATGCTGGTGTGGCGAGATCCCACATATTATTTCGCCACACTGGTTTGCCTATCTGCGCAACCACCCTGCAACTATATGTCTAGATGTGTGATTTGAGAAATACTGAACACAGACAATTTATTATATGAAATGTAATAGTTGTTTATCTCTTTTTTCCAAACCTATTTTCTAATTAATTTCCAATTAGAAATTAGTTGTGTGTATGTCGGCAAAATCAATTTATTTAGAATTAATGACAAACTGTGGTGGCAGTAATGACAGTGTTTATTATAATTATGTTTTTGATTGAAGTCTGTACTGCTTAAAATAATGACCTATTAAATATGTTCATTGCACAACAACAACAAATAATTGTAAATTTTTGTTTTTAGCAATTCCATGCAAGGTTTAATTGAAGATAAATAACACTTGAATAAAATCATCGACCTCAGGTGGGACTCGAACCCACGTCCCATCGCATACCGGGCGAGTGCTTTGACCACTAAGCTACCGAGGACGTCACGTGACAAGATGAAATTCCTCAAGTGTTTTTTCTCGCTGTCAAAGCCAGCGTATTCTGATCAATGTTGTAGCTATATGTATAGCTGAGTAGTATACTACCGTCAACACCCTATAGAAATATTTTTACAAATATTTGACTATTGGTTAAGATCAGAAATGCTTAATGCGATATGCGATGGGACGTAGGTTCGAGTCCCACCTGAGGTCGATGATTTTATTCAAGTGTTATTTATCTTCAATTAAACCTTGCATGGAATTGCTAAAAACAAAAATTTACAATGTTTAAGCATTTCTGATCTTAACCAATAGTCAAATATTTGTAAAAATATTTCTATAGGGTGTTGACGGTAGTATACTACTCAGCTATACATATAGCTACAACATTGATCAGAATACGCTGGCTTTGACAGCGAGAAAAAACACTTGAGGAATTTCATCTTGTCACGTGACGTCCTCGTTAGCTTAGTGGTCAAAGCACTCGCCCGGTATGCGATGGGACGTGGGTTCGAGTCCCACCTGAGGTCGATGATTTTATTCAAGTGTTATTTATCTTCAACAACAAATAAATTAAATCCAAATCAATACAATAATTTTTCAGTCTTAACTATATGGAGCATATACCTACAGTTGTCTTATTTCTACAATATTAGGAGCATGAGCTGGTCTGGTTTGAGCAACAATGATCAGGCAAGAGCTAAAAGTAAAGTTCACTGCTTAAATATTCCTAGCCAATGGCGGGCATTAGTTTTATTTCAAGGTAGGCAGTACTCAGTAGGTACTTACTTATATGTTTTAGTGATGAAAATCGGTGGTTTTCATAAAGGACACATATTTGTAAGTACCTACTGCCTACCTCATTTCGTTTCCCAGGTAGGCACTGCCTAGTTGCCTATAAGAACCACACGCCCCTGTTCCTAGCACCAACTACTACTAGTATTCAGTTGTATCTACAAAACATATACATGTTTAACGGATTATCTGATTTATTAAACATGTATAGATTGTATTAGTTTACGTGACCAGTTGCAGACCTGTCCCAAACCAACAGCTACCGAGGAGAGGCCCATCAGAGCTCCATTCTTGACATTAGGGTTGGTTGAAGACATCAGGTCCTGGCCCAGCACGCGAATGAGCCTCTTGATCTGACTGGTGTTGTTCGCGTCGCTAAAGTCCTTTACCATCCTGAAAAAACACTGCTTCTTGCACTTAAACAACCAAATATAACCTGCAAGGTAAACTATGAGCAATGCTTTAAAACGTATGTTAGAACTAGAATAAATATAGGGATAGATGGGATAACAATAAACATTGTCATATCATAAAGATATGATAATAACAATAAAACACCCACTTTTCGATTTCGACACCAGCAAACTTTCTCTTGTCATATAATTTATCGCATAGCCCGCGGACGCAGGCTATGCTGAGCGGAGCGTAATCCCTTTCAGACATTTTATATTACCCGAACTAACATGAAAAACTACAGTTAATTGTCAATAATCAAAATTCCACGAGATAAAGAAAAGAAATGTGAAAGAAAAGTTTGTCTTTCTGACGCAAAGCGGGCGGCTAAGTGTCAAACTTTGACAGCCGAAACACCACTAGTGATGTTATCGTGTTTTATTGACCATTTTTGTCGATAAGTAAAACAGTTACGACAAATTAAAAAGCATCGGTTTAATAAAAATTAAATTGAAGTCAGCTTAGAAGTTACACAATTTTGATAATCAGGGTTTTCAAAAGAGTTTTAAAAAATCTATCAATGAACTTAGAGAACACATCATTTGATCAATTTCATTTAAACCGATACTGGCCAAGCGCACGCAAATTGCAGAGACAAAAAAAGATGAATCCTTGACTATAATACAATGTGAGTCTCATTGGTGCACAAAAAAAATATTCTTATAAAAGAACTTATTCTAGCTACGGAAAAAATGAAAAAAAATCTTTGAGTAAATTTGAATTTTTATAGGTACCTATTTTAAATTTTTTGATGTTAAATTTTATGTAAATGTTTTTTTTTAAATAGTTTCTGAAATAAATAGCTTAAAAATCCTTTTTTATCTACTTTAACCTCATTTTTAAAGACTATAGATAGACTAATTAATTACCTTTGATTTTACGTAAGTTTCATTGAAATTTATCACAAACTTCCAAAGTTATAGGCTTCTATCGTAAGTATGGTCGCGTTGAATATAAAAAAATTAAAATACCTATAAAAAAATCACATTTACTCAAAGATTTTTATTTTCATTTTTTCCGTGGCTAGAATAAGTTCTTTTATAAGAATATTTTTTTTGTGCACCAACGAAAGACACACTGTATAATATAATATAAGTAAGTCTGGAATTCTGGATTCTAGTAACTCAGCATAAGCTAGCCGTTTTTATTATTATGTCTTGTGTTAAGGATAATTTCAATACAAAAAAAGAATCTTGTGATGTGAAGTGCGAGACCGTATGACAAATAAGTGGCTAAGAGAGCAAAGTAAAGTAACTGATGTTGTCCAGCGAGTAGCGAATCTGAAGTGGGAATGGGCAGGCCACGTCGCCCGCAAACATGACTCCTGGTGTAAGACGGTTGTTGAGTGGAGACCATGGGGAGAGAAACGCCCGGTAGGAAGACCCCAAATGCGATGGAGTGATGACATCAAGAGAGAAGCCGGATCGATGTGGATACAGGTGGCTCAAGATAGAAGAGACTGGCATGAAAGAAAGGAGGCCTACACCAAGAAGTAGGTAGAAAAAGGCTGAGAAGAAGAAGAAGAAGAAGATGTGAAGTAGTAACACTATTTGAGTAATAAGCGTGTCACAAACAGTCATGGCCATGGTGATAGCTTATCGCAAGCTGGGGCAACAATAGCTACCGCGGTTCGAAAGGCTTTTGGCCTTATAGTCAAACTTTATTTATTTATTTAGAATAGTATTTTGAATTGAAGCATTACTGCTTTGTTTATTTATTTATTTTGAATTATTCCTTTAGATCCCGTACTACATAATAAACCGCCTAGGCGACCGCCACTGCAGGCCACGTCTGTTTGTGACATGCTTTAACAAATGTTTACCAACGACTAACGAGTTCAAAAAATAATTACTTAACTGTGTAATTATCGATAAATGAAAATTTCCACCACTACAACCATCATTTTCATGACAGTTTGTTTTATATTTCATAATTCATCAGTATAGTAAAGCGAGAATACAAAATTGTACTGCCTAAATACTTGTAGATTTAAGTTTGATTTTTTTAGTGTTTATCAAGAGACTAATCTATGGCTGTCACTACTGTCAGTTAGTTTCCGTTCCTTTGCCAATGTAATTGTAGATCGAATAAAAAAAGTCACGCAGCGGCTGACGAATTTGTTGTTTTTCTTGTCTGTCGTATTTTCTATTTCAAAATACAATTGTTTCCGAATCACCGATATGTAATTACGCGTATCAATTTTAGTGTCCAATGTCATTAGCTCGAAATTGTGGTGTGATTTGAACGAGTGTTTAACGCGTTAGTATTTATTGGATGCGTGCAATATGCCTGTGACACTTGTGGACAGGTTGCCCTTGCCGAACCTCAAGGTTTACACAGCGGGAAGTGTTTTGTTACTGTCGGTGGCTGTGTATTATGCGTTGAGTGTGACTAGTGACCCGAACTGGCGGGCGAACGCGACGGTGCATCATCAGGGAGCGATGGCAGTTGAGGGTGAGGGTGAGGTGCTGGGCATGGTGCAGCCGCTGGCGGTGCCCTCCCTGGGCGCCGCGAATACCACCAGGAACATCAGCGAGCAGTTCGTGGAGGTGATGACTTTCATGATGCAGGAGCCACTGTGTATGTGGGTGAGTATTGCATAAATATGATGTAAAATATATTTTTTCTAAAGAGTATTTGTCTTACATTTGGAACATGTACAGGAAGATCCTGCATGTACCTATGTAACCTGCAAAGAATAATGTTATCATATTTTCGTGATAATACTGGTAAATAGTTTCTGCTTTAAAATAGCAACATAAACACAAAACCAATAAACATGGTGCTACACCTGGGCTTGGTGCCAATTGTAAATGTAAACACTGGGTGTTTTTTCTTTGACAGAAAAGTTTTGAATGCTACATTCTTGTCCCAGTGTAATTTTATCCCATATTCAAATCTTCAATGGAATATAAAATCCAGCTCATAATTTAAATTATATGTGTTTGTATCCTACAGCCATTGTTATCAGCTCATAATTAAAGCAATTATTTGCATTACCTTTTAGTTGTTTTTCATGAGTGTCATTTAGTATGTTTATCTATGTTTTATCATTGGCAATGAAATTACTTTTTACTGTTGTGTTTATTGTTTATGTAGTAATTGCAGTTACTATTTATAATCCTTAATACTGACTACTGTTAGCTTATTAAATAGCTACAATATTTTATTATAGACAGTACTTAACTGCTTAACCTGTCAGGCGAAGATCAAGAGACACAATGAAAATTTTATTGTTACAGAGCGGCCGGAGGATCTTTGCCGCTTGATAGGTTAATAAATCACTTTGGGTCTATCTAAGGTTTGATAGAATATAAAGCTGTATAAAAAGAAATTGACCTACAAAATATTTTTTTAGGTCATATTCAAAAGCAATGTTGCTTCGAGATTTGGATTTTACTTTGTTTTTAATTTGTACCATAAATTGCATTAAATTGTCTTGTTTAGGGATGTGAAAGAATGAACAACTTATCCATATGTTGGTTATGAGAGGAAAAGGAACAGACATATTGTTTCAAGTTTAAAAACTACCTACTTCAGACTCAGAGTTGTAAATGCAATGCAATGCATTTCTATTCTGAAGACTTCTCTAGAATAACTAACAACTCACCAAAGTTACGATAAATAAAAAATTAAATAAATCAAAATTTCAGTCAGATGAATTAACATTCAAGTGACAAACACATTTTTGATAAAAATTTGGTAGAATAAATAGTGTTTTGCTATAGTTAGCAGGCAGGCTATAGACCGGTAGAAAAAGTAACTTTCCATGACTTAGCCTGGAATTATGTCTACACTGTCATTATGACTAATTGAATATTCATTTAATGTTGTTCACAATCAAGGGAAATGTGCTTATTTATAATTTATCAAGCTGCAATAATTCTTTATTTATTATTTACAATTCCTTTATGTTCTAAGTATCAAAGAGTGAATGTAATGCAAATAAACTTGATTTATGCCTAAGGTACATGGATGACTAATTCCCAAATGATTTAACTTTTTGTATCTTTTTTTATCATCTATAATCTACAATACTTATACATGTATTCTGTGGCAATACCTACTTAGTTTGATTTAAAATCATGATCTTTGACTTGTAATTAATATTATCACACTGCTATCAAATGTTTCTGCTTCACCTAATGGTTGACTGGTAGAAAATTCCTTTAAGCATTGAGTCTGCCTGCTGTCCATCTAATTTAATGCAATAAAAGCGATGAAAAAAATGGACCTAAAAATATTTAATAATAATATTTATTTATTGCCAATAAATTTGTTTACTCTTTTTTAACAAACAGCACAGAATGCAAGAAATTTAAAAAATACTCTTTTAATTTGAGTGCCACACTGCAGTCCTTCAGGATCAATGAAATCTAATGAAATAAAAATAATCTATAAATTGGCTTGATAACATTTTATTTGGGCACATATTTTAATTTTAAAGTTATTAGAAGAGCAATAAAGTAAAAACCTACATTTAAGTTAAATGGATTTAATCTTTTAAAAATTTCATTTACTTTCATCAAAGATTTACAGCATAAAGGTGAATAAAAAATAGTTTTAATGATCCTAAATAATTTTAGCTCAGAAACCTTTTAATCTCTGAGGACCTTGTAACAGGTACTTCTTTGCCTTCGCAAATGCATTAAGGTAAATAAAGTAAGGTAAGGTATTATTGTACATTTTAAAAGGCCACCTATACCTGGCTTTTGAATAAAAATAACTTTTACAACGGGACCAATGCTAAAATCGAGATAAAAATTGCTGTTCCAAGAGTTCTAATACCCTGTATAATCTTGCTTAGGTACAGTCAATGGCAGGTAAACCTACCCAAAAAGTTTAGGTCATCCAAATGTTTTTCAACTTTAAGGCATACACATAGAGGTCATTCTCTCATCAATTGGTTTGTGGTAAGTTGACGAGCTGTCTGTACATCTGACATACCTTCGTAGCTTTTGAACTTTCTCTCAGGGCTCGTTAGCTCCAAGACACGGAAAGGGAAAGTTAAGTCGCAGTTTACTTAGTCGCCGAAAATATTGAAGCTTTCAAAATGCCGACCTTCGACATTTATAAATGGGTTAAGGTAATCCTGTCGTCCGCCCACCGATCCGCGATTGTAGATGCTTATAAGGACAATGTCATGGAAAGTCCTATACTACATTACATGCTCAAATGATGTCGCGAACAGTCGTGACGTTAATTTGTGGTTTTTATAACTTGTAGTTCTCGAATAACCTCCTAAGATCTGATTCTGGTGATTACGATGGAATTTGAATTTTTAATAACGTCGAAAATCTTAAAATCTCACACCAGAATCAGCCCGAAAGTTTCTTAGTAAAATTTAAATTATCCTCAAGAAAAATATGAGCACTGTATGTTAAAGTGCGTTTCTTGAGAAGTACCACCAATTACGACGTTTTTGTACAACTGTACTCGCAAAAAAGATATTGTTAAAAACGTGCACAAGATTCCAAAATCTGATAGCGTGGTAGACAACTAAGAAAGCCGAGTGTTGCTGGACCTCCTATGCATTGTCTTACCAGGGGGACTTGTGCCGCGCCGGGGATCGCACAGTGTTTGACTAAGCTAACTGGGGTGATGGTAGCTTAGTGGTGTGATTACCAATGTCCAGCAACGCGCCGAGGTCGCGAGTTGATGGGTGACCGACCACTCCGACCATATTTATTATCACAAACTTCTCCGTGCTTTGTAAGTCACGTTAAAAGTTGTTCCCGGCTAATATCGCTTGAATCTGGTCGTGAAGCCCGTAAAACCTAGTCAGAGGCCTCGCAACGATACAAATACCAGTTTCACGACTGACGTACATGATTCAACTTGTCTGTCATCGGTACATCAGTATATTTGACGTCTTCAAATATACTGGAAGGTTTTAAAATAATAAATAATAATAAAAAAAATGAATAACAAACTGTAATTAGCGTCACTAAATTGATACTTGATCGATTTAGTCGTTTAAAAGTTTAGATATATGATAAGACAGACGTAGGTACACGATCTAGTGGAACTTTAATTGCTCGATTTATATTTTACCTTTAAATCGAATAAATTATTTATGTAGATTACTAGGTTTATTAAGCATTCGAGAAAACTCAATGTCTGAATTGGGCATATTCGAAAGGACCTTTATTGTGGAATTGAAAGGACTGCGGAATATTTTAGGGTTAACCACTCGAAACCTTGTCTGCAGCAGTGCAGACTGATCTGGCTAGTTTCTCTCAGTTACTAGAGCTTTCTAGAACATATCAGACAGTTGATCGTTAAAATTTAAATCAAAGTAATAATACTTATTAAATATCCGCCAATGATTGACAACAAATATAAGTAGGTAAGGCTTAATCAAATTATTTTCTCTAATAAAAACAAGTTATTATAGAGTTTGGGTGTAGTGTACTATAACGTTCTGTAACGTACTGTAACCGGCCAACGGCCGAAGCTGGGATTGACTATTGGGAATTGATCGAGAACAAATTATTTCACTTAATAAATTATATTATTTAAAAGGTTCTTTACATGAGGAATGCAGCAAATACTTAACTTTTGAATCGTTTTTCTCAATTGCCAATATCTAGGTTTGGTCTAGATTTTTATTATTTTTCATCGACTTCAGACTTTCTAATCAATCCCGAAAACAAAAGTTCTTTCTACGTCAAAGAAAAATATTCAAAAGCAAGTTTCATATTTCGAACATACCTTGGTAGACGTAGAGGTTTTATTCGCTCGGCTATAAACCTCTACAGTACCTACGTATGTACTTAAAACGTTTAGTTAAGACTACATAATTTTGATAAAAATACCTACACCATAAAATCTACTCAAAAATGTTCTCTCATTTAGACTACTGTTGGCAATTGGTCCGGAATTGTTTGTTTAGCAACGCGGCGGACGAGCGATTGTTTTACCGAGTGACGTCACGAACAAGTATCCGGACTCGGCCACTTTACATAATAATCAACTATGAGCAAACTACCTAGTTCGATTCGTTACACACTATTTTATGAATTACGACTAGGAACTTGGAAGGAGACACAGCTTGAACTCTAAGCGATTTGAAAGACGACAAAACAGTCTTGCAACGTCAGTGTTGCTCAAAATTCATAGACATTGCCAAGAAGCAAAATTAGAAATTACTGGTAGCTAACCTTCTAGGTTGCAGGGTCATGCAAAATCCTTATCTGTGTAATAGCTATGAAATCCAATAGATCAGTCGAGTAGGTACGATTATATCCATCTGTTAAAGAACATTATAAATTAAATTATTACAATTATTATCTTTGTCCATCAGAATGGCGAAGTGATTCGCTTTAAACGCACTGGTAACTGGTTCGATTCCCGGTGCGCGTCAAGTAGAAAATAAACTTTTTTAATTATACGTTCAGGTCTAGATAGGATGGAAGACGCTATTGTAAAATCCCTCTTCTATTACCACGTTGACGTAACACAAGGGTGTTAATTTATATTTCAAGATCATGGCAATTAGTGTGGTGTCTCGCGCATACTTATTTATTTATTAATCTTTCGACGGTTCATTAAAACGTTGCGTGCGTCTTGCATCATCTTCTAGATATCGATTTCCGGCAGCCAACTGTATCTATCTACCAGACAAATACATTTATGGCCTGATTCAATTCTTAATTTTGTTAATGTCTAAATCAGACTAACAGGTCGGCAAAATAACAACTGGCCTAGTATTTTATTTATCACTGATCCACTTTTAAATTAAAAATACCAGTAGGAAAAATAGATAAAAAGTGGGTAAACAGCTCGACATGATAACCTTAAATGTAGTTCGTTGCATTTTGTATAATAAATCCACTGAACGAGGCTAGCTAGTTTACTCGGTGAGATGTAAACGCATCGGTTCGCAAACTTATGTTATTCTGTCTTACGTTCTCTAAAAAAGTCGAAAATCCTTCAGTGTCAATAAGATTTCTCCTGCAACTTAAGTGGAGAACATTCCTTGGTAAAAAAAATATAATTCCGTAAGTGCTACTCATAAAGATACTAAAAGGATAAAAGGTGCTACTACAACATATGCAGGCTAAAGTTCCATACACAACGCGTAACCATATGCGTTACTCCAAATACGCACACTGATAGAGGAGGACAATTTTAGTAGCTTGTTTAATACAACAACGTTTCAAATGATATCAACATTAAAAATCGGCCAAGTGCGAGTCGGACTCGCGCACGAAGGGTTCCGTACCATTATCTATAAAAACGGCAAAAAATCACGTTTTTTGTATGGGAGCCCCCTTAAATATTTCTTGTATTCTGTTTTTTAGTATTTGTTGTTATAGCGGCAACAGAAATACATCATCTGTGAAAATTTCAACTCTAACTATTACGGTTCATGAGATACAGCCTGGTGACAGACGGACAGACAGACAGACAGACGGACAGCAGAGCTTTGGGAACGGAACCCTAAAAATGATGTACCTGTATAGACTATCGTTTTTTATTTGTTGGTCCAATAATAGAAAAAGTTTGAGCTCCAGAATTAGTCTGTAAGTTGTTTCGCGTGTTTGGAGTTACACGTTGTAGAGCTCATAAACCAGAGTATTTAATTTAACCAATACTAGTTTAGAAGTAGTCTACCAGAATCGGAAATGCCATTAATTGTGCTGTTGTGCAATGATCCTAGAAGACGAAGATTGATTATACAAAGAAAGGTCATTATCAATAATTGGGTTGCCATCTACCTTGGGCAACATGGAAGTCCCTAAATAGACTATGGACCCAAGTAGGCCGAAGCAGTTAGAACATGTAATGCACAGGTAGGATTACAGCTTAGAGAGCGCATGTCTATGTGGTATATCCCCCCGAACAATGGCACATCTCCTGTCATGCGAGGATCTTTACAAGGTCACCGATAATGATATATCGGAGGCTGAGTTTTAGTCCTCACATATGCCTGAGTGAGTTGACATGCAAAGAAGAAGAATAACATTGGGTAGACTCGGAAAGACTTGTAAGTCCAAAGTGAAAAACAATTAAGTTGCAAATATCTAAATGTAGAATAATATCGTTCGGCTTCGACTCATTTGGATCGAGCCGTGAGGTCTACGAAATGCAAACGCTCGTTTCCCGATCACCTTGGTTCGGATTAGTTCCGCATTCGATGATCAAGTTAACGGTGTATCATGTTTTTATTCATTAAAGAAAGGTATCATAAATCATTATGATAACCTTTATGTTATTAGGACGGAAGAAGACAGAAAATAGAATAAAATTATAGTCGTCTATATTATTATGTACTATTAACACATCAGTATTATTTATTTCTCGAACTTCATACTTCGTATTATACCTTAACAATTTATTTCCTTAAGAGTTGCACGTCGGCTACCGCGATCCGCGCTTCCATTGGAGATTCCTTGGAATAATTACTTGGATCACTGCATTTAATTACACACTGCAAACGGTCTATTGGAATTATGCAACGCATACACACAATTTGCAATTACCACGTTAGTTTTAACATAGGCTAAAGGACGTCATCAATCAACCTGGCATCGATGAATAAAGATATATATCAGACATTGAACTCTATAGCAATAGACACAAGGAAATATGTTAGATATTAGGTGTTTGAAGACTTCTAAATCTGAGGCGAGTCGTTGACCGCGCTCATTAACGCCGCGCTGCTAATGCAACAAAAAATGTCAGGAAGGAAACCACTCTGTTCAACAGTGCATGTACGGCATTCGCCACTTGAACCGATCCTTAAAGGTTCAAAATCGAATCTTTTAATAATCAGACCAATTTAACATATATTTTGCTATTTATTTACATATTTTCTTGCAATGGAAGAATGGATTCTGATTCTAACCACTGGCCTACTGTACTGTATGGCCTCAAATACCAGCCTACACGTAAACTTGTCATTATAATAATATCATCCACATCTTATTCTGATGTTCTATATTTATCAAAACCAAGAATATACCGGTCAGTAAACAGCTCAAGTTTTTTTTTGCGGTTCACTTGTTGTTTTCAGATTTATAAATTTAGGTAGGTTAATTAATACGACTGCTACGACATGTTTGTTTTGCTTTCGCGCTATCTGAAGGTCGCGTCTCTCTCCCATAACATAATAAACAAAATAATTTTATTTAAGCCGGTCACCTTATCTTATCGTACGAGTACATGTTTAGTGTCTTAAAAATAGCATAATATTGATAACACCCGATATTAAGTTACCCAATAATAAATTCATTATTTTTGCACATTCAAATGTTTATGTTTGGTAATTAACGTCAGTAAAGGATCAGAACTTGAGAAATCTGGCGAGAATGGTTCATTCAGCAGTACTAACGTTTACATCGTCCAAGAACTTGGTCATACCCGAAAGCTCAGAGTAACTAAAGTAAAAACTACCAAAGCGATGATTTCATCAAGTTTTTCATTAAAAAAGTTTAACTTTTACAATTAGTGAAAATACAACGCTCAACCTCAAGTTACCCGGTGGTAGTAGGCGAAGAGGACGGCCGAAGTTGCGATGGTGGAGTGTTGTCAAAAAAGACATGGAGAGCTGCGGTCTCACTGATAACGATGCCCAAGATAGCAAAGTGGAGAAGAAAGAGTAGAAAAGCGGACACTTTTATAAGACGGGAAGAACGCTAGGAAGAAGAAGAAGAAAACACTTCATTCTTCTAAGATATTAACAACGCAAATTGGAGTGTCATTATAAATGAATAATCTAACAGGTTTTTAAATCGATAATATGCCAATTATAAGAGGTTAGAATAAGAATCTAATTCATATAAGTAGATTTAGTAAAACCTTGTTAAAAATTAAGCGTTTCAATTAATAATAACTAGTCGTTGTCGCCACTTTTTTCGCGTGGTCGGTCTTCAATTCAATTCGATAACCTTCCATGGTATAACAACATATCAAATCGTTTATTTGCATTACATGAGTAATTAACAGGCGGGGAATTATTGGAATGTGGACAATTATCAAATCTGCCACCTTATTTTAGGCCCGATAGCCCAGTACATTATTATTAGAAGAATCCGATTTTTGTTTGCTTCAAAATCAATAATGAGTTAGACAGTTGAGTACGGTAAACAATGACGTCATACCTTGCTGTTGCCATACAAATTATAAGACAGAGCTGCGTTTTTACAGCACATAAAAAAATATTGGTGATGTCAACTAGACTATTATTCATACATTAATATATAGATGTATATTGTTCCAGACCGTTATAAACATAGCGTACTGTTCGCTGGCGCTGTTCGGTTTCCTGGTGCAGCGCGCGGTGTTCGGCCGGCTGCGCGTGGCCGAGGCGCAGCGGCTGAAGGACAAGCTGTGGAACTACGTGTTCTACAAGTTCATCTTCGTGTTCGGCGTCATCAACGTGCAGTACATGGACGAGGTCCTGCTGTGGTGCACCTGGTTCACCGCGGTCGGCTTCTTGCACCTCTTGGGGCAGCTCTGCAAGGACAGATTTGAGTATGTAAGTATCATCCTCATCGTCATTACAGCTATAGGACGTCCACTGGGCTTGGCTGGTTGGAAGCGGCCTGATTTCAGCTGTTGCTTGCAACCTTTACCAGACCGTCTGTCCACCTTGTATATTATCCTTATAATTGTCATAATTGGGAGCCAAAGTAATGACTTATTAATTAATTAACATTTTATGCCATACAAAATACATTACAAGGGCCGCACCCCATGTGTTACACTATATTTATGGAAGGTTTTCTTTTTGACAGCTCAAACATAATTATGTTTGTTTGGACTGCCCTTTACTTTTCTCTCTATCTTCCTAGTTATGATGATCTTTACAAATGAATCGTGTCGCATCATCAGATAGATTTTAAAACAATTAACTCCACTGATTAACTGTTACGAAGTAATGTGCAATAAATAATTATATAAATAAATATTCATATAATTTTTATTGCATCATGTTAATATTTGAATTGCGCTTTTTACCTGTTAATAGTGCCGTGAAATCGTCTACATAAAATCTGCGTTGAATCATGCTGCAAACGGTTTTCTATTCTGCACCTCTTGTTGAGGCAGATACGTTTTATAGACGGGTTTGAATAAGTGAGAGAATAATTCGCTAGCTAATGCCTGAAATGTACCTAGCCGTGAAGGGTTTACCATAATGGTTAATTGAATCTGTAGGATCAACAACTCAAAGACAGGTTGTCTGGAACTAGTGGTAGTGCATAGTTGTGGTTACATTTAGTACTATACAAGAGATTTTAGTGATGCTCCGTTGTTTGACGCAATAAGTTTCCTGTTTCCAGGCCTCCCATTATATTTACCGTTTTTACATTATGCGGAACATTTTCTGCTTCTCACATTTCGTACGATTTCGTTAAGCGTCACTAACCTCGTACATTGTTTGTGGAAACAAAATTCTTATGTTAAATTCTTTACCTCATTGATTTCAATACTTACGTCAATCTTGTTCAAGGTCTTTTTTTCAACGTGTCACAAAATTTCAACTCGGAAATGAGGGTTCCTTTAGTTATTTTTTGCGATTAGTCAATTTAATCATTTATAATAATCGTTCCTCCGTTCACCACTGCATCTACCTTCAAGACTCATTCAAGAAATTGTCCTGCGTGTATCGCCATACCATGGTAGATACTCTCGCTTTGCACACTTTCACCACAAAACAATTGACTTTTTGTCGATTTTCTTTGAGATAGGAATACGAATGAAAGCTTTGTGAAAGTTAGACTTCTCAATTTATCTTTGTTGCTGTTGTTTTGATTGATGAAGTACTAGAAGTCGTATCGCTTGAGACTTGAGTTATCGAAGATGATTTACTCACGCAATGCTGTATGTCAGTGTCATTGAAGTTTCTAAACGAATGGTAAGAATCGGGTGCGGTTAAAAAATAATAATAATAGAAAGTTAGTTTGGCTGGATTGCTTATAAATTTTTAGCTATGTGATAAATATCAAGTCAGCCTCTGCTGCTGTAAGATTGAAATTTGACACTCTTTACTTGTCTCATCGTATTCAAATAGATATACACTCAAATCAAAAACCTATAAAAAGTGTCAGGGTCCACCATAATTATAAAATAAACTCACGACTTTGATATTATTGATAATAGTTTATAATTTATTAGTTAGATATTCAAAGCCGGTTAGATAATCAAAATGAAAAAGTCGATGAGGATATTTTAAATGTAACTTTATTTCAAAGTAACTCGATATTCAAAGCAAATGTATGCATTGCATGCGTTCGTTAATTTGCATGCGCTAATAAGCGATGTGGTAGCTAGCGATTAGCTTCGAATGTCAATAAAGTACTAAGTACACGTCACGCGTCTCACATGATCGCATCTCACCTTAGAGCATTCAACCAACAGGAGACGCCATTGACAGGCATTCCCCTCTGCCACAAGTCTATGACCGTCGATCACAGAGGTTATATAAAACTATTTGCAGCGCGTTCCGCCAACATTGGCAAATAACGGTGAGCGTGGAAGGACAGCAGCTAAAAATGCCAAATTACGTCGTGTGCTCGTGTTTAAAAAGATCAGAAACATTTTATGTGCTAAAGGACAACGTAAATTTTCATCTATAAGTATTATTGAGTCTCAATATAAGCGAATAATGACTTAAAATTGCGAAAACCTTATAAAATTCGTCAATCAAAAAGTGATACCAGTAAAAGGTAAAAAATCCTATAAGCGTACTTTTTTATACTGATGTGTAACTGTCTACCACCAATGTACAGTCAACAGCACGTCGACCTACCCCAAAAGTCAAAAATTCTCCAATAGATTTTCAACTTTAAGCCTGACATATAGAGATCATTTTCAAATGAGAAAATTTGACATTTTGTGGTAGGTCGACGAGCTGTTGTCCGTACATCACTTAGTATGCAAATAAAGAATTGAATTGAATTGAAGTACCCAAATTTGTAATCACACTGGTATTTCACGTTTGATATTTTTAATAATATTAATTACAATAGATGCTTATTGATTTAATGATATATCACAGTTAACAAATTATGATTCTTGTTTAAGTTTTGCGCATTTTATTGGACATTTAATAATTACTTTTAAAAGTATCAATACTATAAAAATTTGCATATAATCGGTCTAGTTCAATAATATATTTGCGAACTTCACCTTATTCTGAAAATTTGAGATTTTTATTGATATACCTACGCTGGCCACCCTGCAGCAAAGTTGGTGATGGGATAGCACAAAAACAAAATATCGATATCGATTAACCCATTTGACCTTTAGGTCACCTAGATTTGGGATTCCACCTGGATGTATTTCCAAAATGGGAATATATTCGGGAACATTCACAATGAACCCACCCGTTGGGAAAATAAACTGGTGGATTCGATTTTATTGTTAATATAAATTTATATAACACAAAAATAATGTTAAGACTTAGGTTACAAGCATTTATTTACACATACAATAAAAAACAGTATGCTGTTATAAATTATGTTTAATTTGGTTGCTTTACTGTAAGATTACGGATCTTATTTATATTACAATAGGCATTATTATAATTTGTACATATTATGATGTCAGTAAATATTAATTTTCATTATTTTTTGCGAAAATATTACATTACAAAGGGTGACGACAAAATCTTTGAGGCACCTAAAATATCTTATCATTAATCTTAGGCTTGGTCTATACCCAGTCAGAAACCGGATCGGGTTAACGCGGATTCAATCCATCGCTTAAGCAATAAGGTCGTTTTTTGAACGGATTCTTGCATATGCTAACGGAATCTGGCAGCGTATAGCGTGTTTCGTGTATTTTTGATGAACGAGTATACAAAAGTCTTGTTGCTAAAAAAGTTAACAGATTATTTAAGCGTATTTTATGGCTCGGACTACCCATTCGGAAACCGGTCCGGGTAAGTACGGTTTTAATCCATCGCTTAAACAATAGGGTCGTGTTTTGAACGGAATCTCGCGGATTTGATAATGTTTCGGATAATGATTTTTATTAATTATTATTTACCACCTTCTCAATTACTAAATAAGTCATAAAAATGAATCCATTCCAAAGAAACATAACTTTATATTATAAAGATTCCGAGCCAACCATTTCCGACAGACCCAGACCAATAATATTTGAATTCATTTACAACTTTATGTCTAAGCAAGCAAAAAAATAGGTATTATGTTTTTCTTATTTCATGATAGCACTTATATTTGTTAACTTTTTCTAATGCAAAAAGAAAATGTTTGAGAATATAGCTAAAATAGTTAATACCTTTGTCCTTTACAAAATTCAACCTTCTAACTTTCCCTGAATTATATTTACGATTTTTGCGGGTTATAACCCAGTATTTTTTTATTTATTTAAGAAATTCACCTGAAAACCAAATTATACAGGTAATTCTTGCAGTTTTAGGCTTGGACTTTAACCAGCCGGAATCAGTTAGAATCCGCTAGAATTCGTTCAAAAACGACCTTATTGCTCAAGCGATGGATTGAAACCGTACTTACCCGGATTTCCGGCTGGGTATAGTTCGGGCCTTAGACTCAACCATACTGACGTATATTAATAAATAACCCTGTAGATCTTAATGAAAGCCAAAAGGAATGTTTCTATCTTACACATAATAAAGAGTCTGAATTGAATAAAACCTTATCATAATACTGGCAGAATTCATCGATAAAATTTATCGATAGTGTTAAGCACTATCTTCGTTTATTTAAAACTGACGTCACACTCGTGCATGGATAAGTTGTCCTTGTGTGTGAATATATTTGTGTGCGTCTAGTTTAAGCTAGTGTTAGATAATTTTTGTTGTGTGCGAGCGTAGCAATGACATCCAAAGTGCGTTAGTGTTAATTTCCTATGTGTGCATTACTCCCTGCCCCCCGCAAGAAATGACAGACTTTTTCGCATTGAAATTAGCGAGCTTGTCGTCTCCTGTTGGTTGAATGCTCTAAGCATCTCACTTCTCGACGTGTGCTATTCTCGGGTCTCGCGGACGCGCTGACCATAACATTGGATGAGTCAGCGTCTCACTCGCGCGAACCTCCCTCGCGCCGCGGAGAAAGTTAAACAACACATCAGCTGTTTTCGCAATGTGTTAGAATTGGGAATTTGGGACGCAGATGACTTGATGGATAATATATTATTATGATTGAGACTGAAACTAAGACTGTCCTTTTCATCCGACTTATTTTTTTTTTAATTATTATTTTAATGGATCATTGCGCATAATAGTTTATAGGGACGTCAAATTTAGAAGATTTATTTTTGTTGGAAAGCTTATGAGACAGAATAATGTATGCCATCTTTGCCAATTTATAAACAAATACATTATGTAGAGACAGACACGCACGGGTGACGCACGTGTATCAGGGCGGGGCTCGACAGGGTTGCCAACGTACGATTAAACGTAACTAATAAAATGTGTTACTACTGCTACTGTTGTAAAACCAAACGGTTTTATTCCTGACCTTAATATCTTCATTTCACGTACAAAAACTTTGCAACCCTACTAAACATGGCAACATTCTGCACGTTGAACCGTGTACCGCCGCGCTAGTATGTCTGATGACGTGGATGAACCAACAAGTCACTGAACTTACATCATCTAACAAAGCCGACGTAAACTTCTGACACGATGTAAACATACGATGACGTCACAGTCCTATAGCAATAGCAGACCTCGTAAGACGTGACTCATGGGTGGTGTGATGTTCTACGTTGTCGGTTAAGTAGATAAGGTTCATTGAAGTTATTATTTCAATAACCGCTTACCGCAGACATTAGATGGCATCGTTTTTGTAAGGAGTCATCGAATAATGAAGCCTGTCCGAAAATAGATTTTTATTTGTTTACCGCGTCCCAAGTATCATTTGCTTGTTTTTTTAAATTATAAATAAATACTCGTCGTGAGGTAAAAAAGCGTCATAGCTGTTTACCGGTCAGTGACACTTTATTATCTTTTCAAAGATTTATTCACAATTATTCCAACGACTACCTTTTTGTATCTTTGTTATTTAATGGATGAGCCCTAATAAAAATCAATAACAGTTGTAAACAAAAGGCATGATTATTTATTTGAAATTGTTCTATTCAATTCAACTGGATAGAATACAATGTTAAGTATCCTTTTAAAAGTCATTGAATTAAAAGGAAGGAAAAGCTATGGATGTAGGTGGCTTGAGTTGTTCTCCCAGCGCCGCACGGCATATTTTGCTTCAATTCGCTCTTTAAATGCAAACGATAATCCTGTTTGTATGTAAATTGAAAACATTAATTTACGTTGCAAATTATTGTGTCGCTTGTTTATTTCAATGTGAATCGATTCCGATGCCATTTATAGCGAGCGAGCGAGTACTCTATCGAATCGCTACATGTTATTTCTGACTCGATATGTATAAATTGAAACCGTATTTGATTAAATAAAAATAAAATTTTAAAAGGCTTTTTAAAGAAGCATTTTAACCCCAGAAAGTTTAGCTGGCGGTGAAGTTGTTAAAAGCGACATATAAAAAATAATATGTTGTGAAAGCCGCTACTCGGGGTTGTCTTGGTAGGGGACTCCGTCGGTGGCAAGGGTGGTACCGACGACGACGTCCAGGTACACGGAGCGTGGAAGGTGTGGCAATAAGACAAGAAGCTTCTTGTAGTAATTATGTGTGTATTCTCAAAAAACGTGGATACAGTGGTGCAGTCACGTGGCTGCATGTACACGCACGAGGGGGGGGGGGGGGGGTCTCTGTGGTAAATAGGTTTAACACCAGTAGCGACCACCGACTCGTAAGAGGCACCCTAAATATCAACATTAAGCTGGAAAGAAGCCGCATGATGAGGTCGACTCTTCGTCCGACACTGGTCCAGGCCGGCCAAGACTCCAAAACATTCCAGTTGGAGCTCCGAAACCGATTCGCTGCTTTGGAAACTACTGAGGACGTGGACAGAGACCTTGACGGTGTGATTGGAGTCATACGCGAAGTGGGAAACAGGCACTTTAAAGGAAAGCAAGCATGCCGAGAGGCCAAACTTTCGGGCGGGACTTTGGACCTGATGAAACGTCGAAGGGAAATGCAGGAGGAAGCTTTGTCTGGCACCCATAAAAAGATGCGGAGATTGGTGAGACGCGACCTCCGCACTTACAATACTCGCCTCATAGAGGAGGCGATTAAGCAGAATCGGGGGTCAAAGGTCTTCACTAAAAGACTGGGAAAAAGTCACCTGACAAAGCTGAAAACCTCGGATAGCAGAATCGTCTCATCGGTTACGGAGATTCTGGCCGAGATCGAAAGCTTTTACGGCCGATTGTACGCATTGCATTCCCTACAGCCGTAGCCTGACGCGAACGATCCAAGAGCCAAGCTTACCCGCCACTTCACTGAAGATCTCCCAGACGTGGAGGAGGATGAGATTGAGGCGGCCCTCGGTCAGCTTAGTAATGGGGAGGCTCCCGGCAAAGACGGAATCACATCTGAGCTCTTAAAAGCTGCAGGCCAACCTGTGCTTGGCCAACCTTAGAGGCTTTTCAATTCCGTCATAGCTAATGGGACAACTCCGGAAGCGTGGAGTGGGGGCGTGGTGGCATTGTTTTTCAAGAAAGGAGACAAAAGTCTCCTGAAAAACTCCTAGACCAATCACGCTCCTGAGTCACGTTTACAAGCTGTTCTCGAGGGTCATCACAAACCATCTTTCCGCAAGATTTGACGCTTTCCAGCCACCGGAACAGGCTGGGTTTCGGAAAGGTTACAGTACCATAGACCACATTTACACGGTGCAGCAGGTTATACAGAAGTCCGAAGAGTATAACCAGCCCCTGTGCCTGGCCTTTATGATCTATGAGAAAGCCTTCGACTTGGTCGAAACCTGGGCTGTTCTGGAGTCCTTGCAGCGATGCCAAGTCGATTGGCGGTACGTGAAGGTGCTAAGAAGCCTGTACAGTATAGCATCAATGTCCGTCCAAGAACAAAACCACCAAACAAAACCCATCCAGCTGTTCCGAGGTGTAAGACAGGGAGATGTTATATCTCCGAAACTATTCACCAACGCACTGGAGGATGGGTTCAAGACGCTGGATTCGAACGGACTGGGCATTATTTAAATGGCGAATATCTTACGCATCTTCGCTTTGCCGATGACATAGTTATTATGGCAGAATCGCTGCAGGATTTGCAAAAAATGCTGCACAGTCTTAACGCTGCCTCGAGACCTGTGGGGCTTAGGATGAATTTAAACAAGAACAAAGGTAATGTTCAACGAACATGTCATCCCGGAACCAATAAACCAATAAAACCAATTTATTTCTGTAAATAGGCTTAAACTAAGCGCTTTTACACGTCCCAATATTTTTTTCCCTACCACTACTTCGGGACAATTTTGGGCTAGCGCCGAGAAGAAGTAGCGCAAGAAACTCGGTCACTATTGTCAGCCTCTTTTTAAATAGTATATAGTTTACATTACAAGATAAATGTACCTGTGCGAGCAAGGCAGTATTTATTTCCAAATATTTTTATCATTTATATAATCATTTACAGTATAATATCCTTTTTTCATTAAAGTTGTTTTAATATGCGATTTAAATTTTAACAGGGGCAGTTCTACAATAGACGCTGGTAATTTATTAAAAAAGCGAATACATTTTCCCATAAACGAATTACCCACTTTATGCAGTCTGAAATTGGGAACGGCAAGTTTATTCTTATTTCGGGTGTTAAGATTATGAATGTCACTTTTCTTAAAGAATAAGGACAGGTTTTTGCGGATATACATTATATTTTCAAAAATAAATTGGGATGCTACTGTTAGTATATTAATTTCTTTAAACAGTTCTTTTAAGGATTCTCGGGGTCCAAGGCCGTAAATTGACCGTACAGCTCTCTTTTGCAGTACAAATATAGATTCAATGTCTGCTGCTGAGCCCCATAACAATATTCCATATGACATTATACTATGAAAATAGCTAAAATACACCAATCTTGCCGTTTCAACATCAGTCAGTTGTCTTATCTTTCTCACGGCATAAGCAGCAGAGCTAAGTCTTCCCGGCAGAGTCTCGATATGCGCACCCCATTGCAAACGGGAATCTAAAGTGATTCCTAAAAATGTAGTGGAACTAGATGTATTAAGTTGTTCATCTTTTACAGTTATATGTGTCGAGACAAGTTTTACGTTGGGCATTGTGAATTTGATGCACTTTGTTTTATTTGCATTGAGCATAAGATTATTGGTGGTGAACCAATGCAATACTTGCGAGAGTGCATTATTTACATCGTCAAATGAGTCTTTACCTCTCTTGATTTTAAAAATCAATGAAGTATCATCTGCAAATAACACCGTCTCACAGAGGTCTTTCGTAAAAGATGGAAGGTCATTTATGTAGATTAGAAAGAGCAGAGGCCCTAATATCGAACCCTGCGGCACGCCCATAGTAAGAGGCGACCCAGAAGACTCAGCTCCATTGATACAAACTTTTTGTGTTCTGCCTGTGAGATAAGAGTTTACTAAATCTGAGGCATCGCATGAAACACCATAGTGTCTAAGTTTTTTCAGTAAAGTTTGATGGTCCACACAATCAAAAGCCTTAGAAAGATCACAAAAAACTCCCAAAGCGTCCTGCCTACTTTCCCAAGCATCAAACACGTGTTTCAAGAGTGCAACTCCAGCATCTGTAGTGCTTCTACCTTTCGTGAAGCCATATTGTTTTTTATGTAACAATTTATTGAGGACAAAGTGTGATAAAAGTTGATTAAAAATTACTTTTTCAAAAACTTTACTAAGTACTGGTAAAATTGAAATTGGTCGAAAATTTGAAGGATCATTTTTCTCGCCTGATTTATATAAAGGAATTATCTTACTAAATTTCATCAAAGTAGGAAACTGTTTTTCTTCAATACATTTATTAAAAATAATTCTAAGATAAGGGGCTATTTTCGTCGAGGGCACTACGCTCCAAGTTGTCCAAGAGTACGTCTACCTTGGGCAAAGTAAACAAATAGTTACATATTATTTTTGACTTTTTATATGTTGCATTTTTAATTCGGGGGTTTTTTAAAATTTTATTTTTATTCAATACTTTTTAAATGACTAGCCCCAAGGACATAGACATTTCCTATCTAACATTCACTTATAACCAACATTCATAAGATCCCAAATACGCTGTATCGGCTGAACGTTGCCAAGGTGTTGGGATACCCAAAGACTTCTTGATGTGTAGCATCAGCACAAGTTCTCGATCACCATCATGTCATCAACACCAACTCGTTGAGACCATTCTTATGAGCCTAAACACGATGTATCTGCTGTAATTTACTGAATAATTGGGAATTTCGCAGATTCCTTGATGCTACAGCATCAGCTCAAGGATTTCATGTCTTAGGAATACTACTAAAGTAACAGTGCAGTAAATTTCCAATCAAACTGACCTGTAAAAGCTTGCAACGAGGTAATAATCCATTTGTCTAATAGGAAATGAACTGATAACCTTCAAACGACTGAACAGATCTTCATAAAATATAGCTGAGAACAATCCCTGTAATAATAGCTTTCAAACAAAAAAAAACTACGTCAAAGTCGGTCTATTCGTTTGGGAGCTACGATGCCACAGACAGAAACACCTTAAACTTATAACACCCCTCTTTTTCCGTCAAGGGTTAAAAATATGAATGTACTTGCGATGCAAGCTAATGTCTTCTGCTGTAGAGTAGGTATTTACCCAGTCAATTTAAAAATATTATCTCGAACATTCGCTTTATTTATCCGCACTAATAATACTCCACAAATAAAATAAAAACTGGCCTATCAAATCGGACTCTATTAACATTACCAAAGGTTAATAATTACGATCGTGTTTTCTTTAAACCAGTTCGGAATCTATTTTGAGAGTCCGGCTTGACTCACACGTTACCATTTTTTATTATTTGTTGTTTTATTAACTAAGTATTTATAAGAATAAGGTGTCTTGCACTATTCCCACACAGTTTGACGCTTAAATATATTACTGTGTGTAGGTGTTTTTTTAGATCCTGCTGTAACAAAATGGTCTAAGACTATTGACAACTGCACTTTATTTAATTTTTAAGAAGAAATAAAATAAGGAAAAACTACATTCAGAAACGCAATCTTTTAATTATAATTTCTTTATTTGCTCGATGGTTCCTAAAATCTCTCTCTTAATTTCCTCCAGCCATCTTTATCTGCACTACAGCCAAACTTGGTCAATCCTAGGAGTACTACGGGTACTTGTCTACCGATTTAGACTCCGCCCACACTTCAGCCTGTTGAACGCCAGGCAGTTGGATCTTTCGTTGGCTTACTACGAAAATCGCACGATTACAAATTGTTTCAGTGTGCGCATTCATCGCATTTGTTTATTCATGTAAGCATATCTTATCTTATCTATGAGACCGATCAAACTATTCCGCCGAAGTGTGCGGGGGATGTTGTTGGGATGAGAACCATTGCGTATGTGAAAAAGTTGTTGTATTTGAACACAGGTATCACCTTCCTTTGTGTCATTAGGATTCCGTATACCTGTCCCAAAAGGAAAAAAACGGAATCCTGATAGAATCACTTTTATCACGGAAACGCGTAGAGGTATCAAGTTGAAATTAAAACCATATGCATCCGTCTACAGTCCTTTGAAGCTGTGTATTTTTATCCCCGACGCAAATAGAGAGGGGTGTTATAAGTTTAACGTGTCTGTCTGTGTATCTGTCTGTGGTATCGTAGCTCCCAAACGGATGAACCGATTTTCGTTTAGTTTTTTTTTTTTTTCATAGATAATTTGATCCCGAATGTTCTTAGCCATGTTTCATGAAAATCTGTTCAGCCGTTTGAAGATTATCAGCTCTTTTCTAGTTGATGAGGGGAACTGACTCACTTCGTTACGTCCAATCGATTCGAAATTTGGTACCGTGTTACTTCAATGATATTGAAAATATATGATAAGATAATCATGACCTGATCAGTCGTTTGAAGATCATCAGCTCTTTAATAATTGATGATAGGATATTCAAATAGGGGTTTTTTTTTTAAATTTTAAGTTTATTTTATTTTTACAGTATGTATGCACGTATTAAAAGTGAATGGTAACTTTACGCAGCTATCGTCATCGCCGAACACGGGCAAGTGGGCGCACGTTCGGCTGCTGGTGCTGCTGGGCGGCATCCACGCGGCCTGCGCGGGGCTGTTCGCGGCCGCCGCGCACTGGGGACTGCCCGCCGGGCGGGACACCTTCGCCTTCATGTTCGCTGAGGTATACCGACACCTTCACTCGCATCGTCACATGTTGACACCATCACACATACAAATATACAGGGTGTAACAAAAGGCGAAATAATATTTAAGAGTATGTATGTATGTAATGTGAACATTAAGTAGTAAAAGTTTTAGTTAAAAATAAACTTTTTGTTTTCTATAGTAAGTAAATAAATTCATTACTTAATTGAGAGGATCACTGCACATTTTATGAAAGTTTCACATCTGTTTCCTACTTAATCTCGATTTATGAGTTTGTTTACACCTAACAGCTGATATTTAGGTAACCGATAAGTTTTTGTTAAAACTTTAGCATCAATTTTACTCAGTAATTTATACTCGCACGAGTTTGTGGTTTTGCATAGTAACTACACATTTACTACTCTACACGTCCTTTAAATTTTATTAAGCCTTTTTATTACACCCTGTAGAGATATTATCTTTTTGACATTAAGTGATACATGAAGAATGTGGTCTTTGGTTTGAGAACAGCGCTATGACCTACCTAGCCATACAACACAGCATGAAAATATTAATAGAATACAATAAACATTTTACATTCAATCAATAAATTAAGTTATTTACAGAAACAATGTCAAAAGTTATTTTTATTTCATTGCTAAGTTGCTATCATCATCATGTCATGAGCACTCATGTTTGCTGGTTTGACCCATCATCATCATCGTGAGCCTTCATGTTCGTTCGGGTACCAACACCTTCATTGTTATCATCATCTTGATCAGCATTATCAACACACGTTACACTTATGGCGCTTTTGGCCACATCACACGTCACCGCTTCTTTCGGCACTACCAAATTATACCTTAGGAACCGACTCAGGGGGCCTAGCGCGAAAGTGTATCTTTCGTTCGGTCGTATAAACCTAACAAATCAAAATGGACCGTAATGTGTCAATCCTTTGATAAAATATGACCAACTCAATCTAGCCGTGTAAAAAACCCGACTGTTGTCAATTGTTCATAAATTGTCAATCCTTCGATACGAGGAAATGGATGTTTTAATTTTATCGGTTAATACGACCGACCGAACGATACACTTTCGCGCTAGGCCCCCAGGATGTCGAATTGTCGAGTATCGAGGTAGGTGGTACTCTTGGCGCATTGCAAGATTCGCTTAGCGTGCAGTGCGCGTGTACCAGTTGGAAATAAGTTTGCTTTGTACCTTGCGTGCTCAAATCACTGTTGTACACACTGTTGAACTACTTGTGTGCGGCATGTACATGGTACACGTTATTCATGGTACCTCCTGAAGTGCTACGAAACGCGGGAGGTAAAGCAACCCCTTCGGTGTGCTTCTTCACGTCACTAATTTGAGGCTCCCATAGAGCCCTCTAATCCTAATGCAAGCCACTAAGCTATTCTATCTCTATAGTATATCATCACACCACCTTGTAGGAGAGCGCCCTCACTAGGTTTGCCATGCCAACGACTGTCAAATGTGCCCTTAAAAAGTACACAATTTTGTTAGCCCTAGTTGCACCATCTTAGTTTAACAAACATCAAAAGTCTGTCAAACTCCATACAGAAACACCGGTTAAAGTTACAGTTATGGTTAAAGTTAAGGTGGTGCAGCCCAGCCTTAGAGTAACAAATAAGAGGACGTAGGTCATCTGTGTGTATGTCAATATCATGTTTGTAATTAGCCACTACCGGTTACTAGTACTAATTAAAGCCTTATCAGCTAGACATGTGTTACAATAGTGACATACATTTCACATTTATTAGTTGGATAAAGGTCATGTTCCAATTATACTTATTCTATATTTTTGTGGAATATCCTCCATCGAGTATAGACCACAAGGTACCATTTGAAGGGCAAAGTAAAACTCAGTGGTCTAAGCCTACGCGACCTCCTAGGCTTGAGAAGAAAACAATGAACAATTTACTATTACAATCTTGAGTTCTGTATAAAATGCAGCAATCCCTAGATAGCTAGCTAGATCCCTAGATACATATTATAAAACCGGTACCTACCCTCATTCCATAAAATTTGCTCAATTGACACTTAGTGCCAAAACCTATATATGGGCAGTTTTTGTTGTCAATTTGCGATTTTAACCTATCAAGCTTCAATTGCCCCACCGGTTGGATCACATAATAGATTTTTTATTGTGTCTCTTGACCTTGGCCTGACAGGTTAAAGCCAGAATTGGACAATTTTCGCTATGGCATTGCTTTTGCACTTAAATAATATATTGTTGACACCATTAAGTATCTACCTCCATTAATGTGAATGGCAAAGGGTATAAATGCGCAGAATCACCCGTGGGCGGTGGGCCAATGTCGCCCACGCCTTGCGCGTCTCCGGCCGTAATACCTACACAACAAAATGAGTTTCCATTCTGCGGGCGTAATAAACCGAGGACCGGTCGCCGTCGTTATGTAACGACTCTATAAATAACTTAAGTGTTTATCTTTCGGCACTTAACAGAGAGAGAAACTAATTAAATTGGGCAGCAATGAGACCTCAAGAGATTGATGGTCGTTAAAAAAACATTACAGCTTCCAATTTGTGATACATTTCTATGCTACCCGTCGTCAGTAAACTGTGCTTTGTTTGCCTGACTAATCAAACTGTTTTTATTAGTGCATTAATTATTCATGTAATGTCACCATTTACATTTTAATTACTTCGGAATTCACTTTGCTAAACCAAAGAAGTACGGTTTTTAGGGTTCCGTACCCAAGGGGTAAAACGGGACCCCGTTACAAAGGATCCGCTATTCGTCTGTCTGTCTGTCAGTCCGTCTGTCACCAGGCTGTATCTCATGAACCGTGATAGTTAGACAGTTGAAATTTTCACAGATGATGTATTTCTGTTGCCGTGATAACAACAAATACCAAATAACAGAATACAATAAGTATTTAAGGGGGCTCCCATTAAACAAACGTGAATTTTTTCCGTTTTTATAGATAGTGGTACGGAACCCTTCGTTTGCGAGTCCGATTCGCACTCTGCCGGTTAATTTAAATAAGCACTTAATGCTACTCGTATTCAAGATATTTTCGGAAAAAACAATCGAATGTTTTATAAACAACACACGTAAATTTTCGCGACATGAAAACAAATGACTGTTTTCTTTGATGAATAAATATTTTGTTATTTACAGAGACAACCAACACCCAAAAAGTTAACAGTTTCATTCTTTGTGATGACAAAGGAGTGCACGCCTTCTCTAAATCTGAAGTTCTTGTATTACTTGAGTTCCTATTTCACTAGGATACAATAGTTTAATTAATCAGCGTGAATCAGAAGTTAAATGGGACATCTCTTTTTTTCTGGGATGGAATCCTGACGTTGGTTAGTCTAATAGAAGAAATGGCTGTAATTGCGTACCAGAATCAATCCCAAAGAGGTTTTGATCTTCTGGAGTCATGTAATGTATTGATGAGTTTAATATAAAATCTTGCAAACAGAGGCAAGGCAAACAAAGGAAAGTGCCAGCATATAAATATGAACCGGTTATTACATTCGAAAAGATACCTAATTACAATTATCAATGCATAAGTAATTATAAAGCTGAATTCACGTCAAGATTATAATTCAAATGTAAACACCTGATAACATCCCCGTTGTTTGCAAACACCATACCCTCCTCATTCTTAGCGGTATAATGTTTATGTTTTGACTCTTTATAACATGTTTTTATGCAGTGAGAGCAACAGGCGCCTCTCACAATCAGAGTCAACAAATATTATTATTCCTATTGCTCGATCACCAGCCCGAGAAAGTGTCGAGTGTCGTCACATCTCACCACTTCATCAGTTGATAGGCAACAGGTGACGTCACGCAGTGTGATAGGCAGCGGCTCGCTTTTGTTTTGTTTTTTCGTAACACGTTTAGGTAATAGAAGGAAATAAGAACGTTTGGAGGCTATCCGATAATGTTTATTTATTGGCTCATAATGATAATGTCCGTATCTATTTGTTCAAGACCGATGTTCATACTCTATACAAGCTCACGTTTGCATCGTTCGCCTATAGATTGCGTTGTTGATCATTAGTCGGCGGTAGTAACCAAAGTTTCCGTTTCTATATAGGGTCCATGTTAACCCTTCAATATAATATACATCTTTAATACAACTTTAGACCAGGCTACACGGTGGTTTTATTTAACCTTCCCCGTAGTAGCAGTTCCAGGACAACTCAGGCCATCCTACCTTAACACTATTAGATATTTGTCGTGGTGGTAAACGATGAAACTAGTGTAAATTCGATATTCGTGTATGTTTTAACATATGGCAGGCAAGCGCAAGCAAATAAAATTGAGCCATTTTACGAGAATAAATCTAAAAAAAGAACTAGATAGCTCATAATAATTATACTTTGACCCGAAACCTGATTACGGTAATTATCAAAATTATTATTTTTATCAGATAACGGATATGAGGTTGCCTATTCACTTGTTGTTTAAACTAATCGATCATCCGATCAAAATTAAAAACAAAAAATGGCGCATTGTTTATGATTAGCAATGTTTATAAAGCGATAAAAAATTATCGATTCACGAATGTTCTAGCACTCCCAGAGAAAGTTGTGTTTGTGAGCAGTCGACTGCGCACAAGGATCCTGTTTGCGCAATTTGGTGTGTTGCACACAAATTATTTATGCCTGGCTTCCATGTATAATCAATGAAGTTACAGATGACAAGGCAACAAGGCCCTAATTCTGCTTTGACATCGCAATAGAATCGGCGCTCGATAGGTTTATTTTGATATTGCTGAATATAACAAAATATGTACATACAAGAATATTAAAGAATCGCATAGCTTCACCCCAAACATGACTTTATAGTTGACCACATGTCTGTAAAGCCTTATATCCACTATGTTCGCGAACCTCTTGCTCTCCGCGCTCCTGCAACTGTTTCAATGGATACGAATCGCGTTCCCCTTTGCCAAAAACCGCCACTGATTGGAGCGCCGAGAGCCTGAACGTATCGGAGCAGTTCGCGAGAGGAGTTTTTTGTGATCTTTCTAAGGCTTTTGATTGTGTGGACCATCAAACTTTACTGAAAAAACTTAGACACTATGGTGTTTCATGTGATGCCTCAGATTAAGTAAACTCTTATCTCACAGGCAGAACACAAAAAGTTTGTATCAATGGAGCTGAGTCTTCTGGGTCGCCTCTTACTATGGGCGTGCCGCAGGGATCGATATTAGGGCCTCTGCTCTTTCTAATTTACATAAATGACCTTCCATCTTTTACGAAAGACCTCTGTGAGACAGTGTTATTTGCAGATGATACTTCATTGATTTTTAAAATCAAGAGAGGTAAAGACTCATTTGACGATGTAAATAATGCACTCTCGCAAGTATTGCATTGGTTCACCACCAATAATCTTATGCTCAATGCAAATAAAACAAAGTGCATCAAATTCTCAATGCCCAACGTAAAACTTGTCTCAACACATATTACTGTAAAAGATGAACAACTTAATACATCTAGTTCCACTACATTTTTAGGAATCACTTTAGATTCCCGTTTGCAATGGGGTGCGCATATCGAGACTCTGTCGGGAAGACTTAGCTCTGCTGCTTATGCCGTGAGAAAGATAAGACAACTGACTGATGTTGAAACGGCAAGATTGGTGTATTTTAGCTATTTTCATAGTATAATGTCATATGGAATATTGTTATGGGGCTCAGCAGCAGATATTGAATCTATATTTGTACTGCAGAAGAGAGCTGTACGGGCAATTTACGGCCTTGGACCCCGAGACTCCTTAAAAGAACTGTTTAAAGAAATTAATATACTTACAGTAGCATCCCAATTTATTTATCAAAATATAATGTACATCCGCAAAAACCTGTCCTTATTCCTTAAGAAAAGTGACATTCATAATCTTAACCCACGGAATAAGAATAAGCTTGCCGTTCCCAATTTCAGACTGCATAAAGTGGGGAATTCGTTTATGGGAAAATGTATTCGCTTTTTTAATAAATTACCAGCGTCTATTGTAGAACTGCCCCTGTTAAAATTTAAATCGCATATTAAAACAACTTTAATGAAAAAAGGATTTTATACTGTAAATGATTATATAAACGATAAAAATATTTGGAAATAAATACTGCCCTGCTCGCACAGGTACATTTATCTTGTAATGTAAAATATATACTATTTAAAAAGAGGCTGACAATAGTGACCGAGTTTCTTGCGCTACTTCTTCTCGGCGCTAGCCCAAAATTGTCCTGAAGTAGTGGTAGGGAAAAAAAATATTGGGACGTGTAAAAGCGCTTAGTTTAAGCCTATTTACAGAAATAAATTGGTTTTAATGGTTTTTAAAGAGGTTCGCGAACATAGTGGATACATGGCTTTATAATTTACTTTTCAGAAATCATTATATGGTAGATTTCGAGTGAGGTAAATTAATAAACCAATCTCTCCCACCAAATCACAAACTTTATCGAAAATGATAACATTTGAATGTGTAGGTATATTACGTTGCATCTTACGAGATGATCATCGTATAAGAGACTCGTGTCCGCGGAGCTAACAACCAATCACGGCGGTGCAGGTGCGTCGCACACAAGCCAATCACGTAATTGTAATGGTGATTTGCGCATCTTTTGCCCAGCGCTCACCTTCCGTGGCGCTAGTACCTGTACTATTACCTACGTAAAACCAGAACATTGATAAGGCAATCATTAACAGCAAAACCTTTAAAGAATTCGTCAGGTTAACAAAAGATGTCCAGTAGCTTAGTTGAAAGAACAGTCGCCCGGATAGCGGTTTCCCACGTACGTTTCCTACCTAAGGGCCTTTCTCTTTATTTAGCCTATTGCAGTCCACTGCTGGACGTAAGCCTCTCCCAAAAAACGCCAGAGAGCACGATCTCCCGCTTTCTTCATCCAGCCACTGCCAGCCATCTTCCTAAGGTCGTCGGTCCATCGGGCTAGGGGCGTCCTACACTACGTTTGCCAAGGCGTGGTCTCCACTCGAGCACCCGTTTACTCCACCTTTCATTGGTTCTGCGATAGATGTGGCCAGCCCACTGCCACTTAAGCTTGCTAAATTTTTGGACTATGGGTGTTTTTAATATCGTGCGTATTTCATCACGCACGCGGGATTGCCCCGCATGCGTGACACCCGCAAGTGTCCTTTTTATGTAGTTCCAATCCAAGAATTTATTGTAATGCGTGGAATACGCACGCGGGACGAGGGGTGTGATCCAATGTGTGTGGGCCAATCCCGCGTGCGTGATGAAATCCGCACGATAATAAACTAAAAATTACTAATGAGTGTATTATATTGTCTTCAGTGCCTGCTGGTGTTCGTGAGCGCCGTGCACGTGGGGGCGCGCTACGCACTGCAGGCGCGCGAGGCGGACGCGGCCGGGCCCGTCGCCTACTACACGCATCTAGTGTTCGATGTGAGTACTTGCCATCTACTATGTCCGCCATGGATCTTCTTCATCATCATCATTTCAGCCACGGGACGTCCACTGCTGAACATAAGCCTCCCCCAGTGACTTCTAGATCGGCCGGTTGGAAGCGACCTGCGTCCAGCGGCTTTCTGCAACTTTTACCAGGTTGTCTGTCCACCTTGTGGGTGGTTGTTTACCGCTGCGCTTGCCGGTACGTGGCCTCCATTCCAGAACCATTGTGCCCTATCGGCGGTCAGTTCATGGATCTTGAGAGCCGGTAAAGAGTGGGTTCGCTTTGAAAATTGCGCAGGATTATCGTATCAGAGACGCGTGGGCGCGCCGCATTTCTAGCCAATCACGTGATCGTAATGATGTTATACGCATCTTTCGCGCAGCGCTCAAGATCCTTGAATGTAGTTGTAAGCTGCGCAGGAGTGTACAAGTCAACGCACACCTATGCGCTACCCAATAAAACCTCGCTTACCTATTTACATCGAATCAGCTGCATTGCCCGTAGAAACTGGTAAATAAATAATTGAATATTGGACAACATCACATACATTGCTCTGATTCTAAAGTAAGTAGCTAAAGCACTTGTATTAAATAAATCAGAATCAAAGACAGTACCACAACACCCTGACCCGTGACAATATATAAAAGTTCGTTTCTACATTCACCCGACCGGGGATCGAACCCGAAACCGCAAAGATGGCGGCGCCATATACACCGTGAATTTTGAGATACCCGAGAAAATTAACTAACATACTCAGATATCGATATACATCGAATTTGGCGAATAAAAAAAACGTAACGGCGTACGGCGTTGGCGTACGGAAGGAATAACTATGAATGAAAAAAAAACCATTCATAGTTATTCCTTCCGTACGCCAATATTACGCGACTAAATTAGGTGGATTTTGGTTCCGTTAATGTTGGAATGATAATGATTACTATTTGAATTAGCAGGACATTTATAGTGCATATTTTTCAAGGAATGTTAGGGACCTATATAATAAATTTCTCATAAAAAAATTTTTTTTATTCGCCGAATTCGATGTATATCGATATCTGAGTATGTTAGTTAATTTTCTCGGGTATCTCAAAATTCACGGTGTATAGTACGGCGCGCTCGCCTCTCGGCTATGGAGGTCGTGACGAAGGATAATTTATTCCGCGTGGACAGGTCAGGTGTGCGTTCCCCATAGCACTAATACCCCGCACCTGCACTATTGGTACCTAAGGAAATGTTTTTCTGCGCGTGTGACGCGGACAGGTGTGCGTTCCTCAAAGCATAACATTAAAATGGTCAGTCATATTTGTGGAGATAGTGGTGCTCATGAAACTAAACACTAAACAACTTAAATTTGTTACAGTAAAGCTTGTATGTATACAAATACACTAGTTTTGTTGTAGTCAAAAATACCTTGATAATATTACCCGTATAATTAAAACTAATAGGTATTTTTGAATACAATAAAAACTATTGTATTTGTATACATACAAGCTTAACTGTAACAAACTTTCAACCCATTTGGCATACCTATTAACATTCTCCATTCCGGACACAGGCCATTGACGTAAGATTGGCGCTAGCAGAAGTGAGCGGCCGGCAAAGGTTACGCGAGTTCCGTATCAGGTTATTTGTAACAAAATACAGATAATTGGGCTCAATGGAACGGAAAGAACAGATATTTAATATTACCTACGGATTGCATGCCGAATATCCTTCATGTCCGATCACGTAAAATGACTCAGTTCCATGTATCAATCTTGTTTCTCTATTTATCGAATGAAATTCGCAACGTATGCATAACGTATGAATCCAGTTAACAACCCTGGCAATGTCGATGAATGATTTATTTCTTTTAACTATAGTGTAGTTTACCGAGCTCGTACTATGGCGATTAAATAACACACGACATTCGATGGGGTTGTAATGATATCATAATTATCTCTTCTAATTGTTTTCCTTATGGCGATAAAATCATAAATTGAGCGTGACACAGACTTATAGCGCCAAAATCGAATCGCTAGCCAAAAAAGTTGAGTAAAAGCCAAGCAAGTATGGCTTGGTCGTAAGCACTACTTAGATATTTAAAAAAAACCTTTTAACAGTTGAGTAAGGGATAGAAGCTGATATTTAATATAGATAGATATTAAAAAGTTTTTCTTCTTTGAAATTATGAGCGATTTTCTGTAACGGTAAATCAGAACGCTAGGAAAAGTCTTAAACT
This sequence comes from Anania fuscalis, assembly GCA_950371115.1. Lineage (NCBI taxonomy): Eukaryota > Metazoa > Arthropoda > Insecta > Lepidoptera > Crambidae > Anania > Anania fuscalis. The sequence goes on along the minus strand of OX493343.1, from coordinate 15,621,071 downwards.
CTTCTCTCGAGCCCCTAGCCTAAGTCTGGTACAACAAAAAAGCAGAAAAACAAAAAAACATAAGTGTCACTTACGGATTATAATGTACAACGAGACAATAGAAATGAATACAAAGGTGGTGCGTAACCGATAACAATGAACATTTTTTTATCTTAATATTATTTAGGTTTTCCTTCAAGCTGTAGGCTACGACACCTAGTCTTCTGTTGTAAGGTTTTTAGGGTCCATTATCAGTAGACGGAAAATCGGTTGCAATATTGAATAGAAACAGGAGACTGGCCCTCGGGGCAACATTGTACACAATGCTAGCAGAGCTGCTTAGTTGCGGAACGTACACTTTGTTTCATCATCATCACCAGCCTATATTAGTCCACTGCTGGACACAGGCCTCTCCAAAAGGAGGATTTTGCCATAATCGCCACGCTTGGCAGGCGGGTTGGCGATCGCAGTTTGGCCAATGGTGGAAGGAGACGCTGCTGCCCGTCTTCTTGTGGCGGTTCTCCCGTAGTCGCCTCTTACGACACCCATAGGAAGAGAAGGGGTGGTGCTATTCTTTTAACGTTCCGGCACCACACTTTGTTTATAGCCCACAAATTGTTCCAAAGCAGTGGTAGGGAAAAAATATTATTGGGATATGTAAAAAGGCCTTTAATGACCAATCTGCAGAAATAATTTATTTTGGTTTTTATGCCAAGGCGAGGTCTGTTCCTCTCCCTTATCGGCAAGCTTCTGCTCTTCTAGCCGCCAAACTAAAATATCGCCTGTGACAGAGACATAAGATCGAGACCGTTACTTGCTTAAGTTTTTGACACCGCTTGTCATCTGTCTTCCATACAAAGCCTAATGACCACTAACGGTTCTGATCTTCTACACTGGCGTAGCCAAGTTTCAGTATCAGGGGGGAGGGGGCTTAAACAAAATAAAATGACTAAAAGTGTAGGAAGTAACCATAATATTGACGACCTCCGTAGCCGAGAGGCGAGCACGCCGGACTAATATGGTGTCGCCATCTCTGAGGTTCCGGGTTCGATCCCCGGTCGGGTCAATGTAGGAAACGAATTTTTCTATATTGTCTCTGGTCTGGGTGTTGTGGTACCGTCGTATTTCTATAACACAAGCGCTTTAGCTACTTACTATACTATCTACTTACCATAGTATCAGAGCAATGTATGTGATGTTGTCCAATATTTATTTATTTATTCATATGAAAAAGGACTATGTAAGACAATCAGAAGGTCCGCATGACAGAAGTGATTTTCAAGTTCTGCTTTAACGACTCGCTAGCCTCTCTTTATTTAATTACAATAAATGTTAATATATTAACTTTTTGAGGAGGTTTGAAGCCCCCAAAACCCCTTCCCCTGGCTATGCCCCTGGTTTTCTATCTTTATATCCTCGATATTCGGTCTCTAACACCGCGCAGCCACCACCTCAACAGTTGTAATAGATTAGTTTCGGTCCGGCAGTCGGTGTCGCTGGTGGTGGAGCTGGCGCACGTGGTGCACATGGTGGTGTACAGCAACATGCTGGTGTCGATGGCGTCGCTGGTGCTGCTGATGCAGCTGCGCCACCTGCGCAGCCACCACCTCAACAGTTGTAATAGATTAGTTTCGGTCCGGCAGTCGGTGTCGCTGGTGGTGGAGCTGGCGCACGTGGTGCACATGGTGGTGTACAGCAACATGCTGGTGTCGATGGCGTCGCTGGTGCTGCTGATGCAGCTGCGCCACCTGCGCAGCCACCACCTCAACAGTTGTAATAGATTAGTTTCGGTCCGGCAGTCGGTGTCGCTGGTGGTGGAGCTGGCGCACGTGGTGCACATGGTGGTGTACAGCAACATGCTGGTGTCGATGGCGTCGCTGGTGCTGCTGATGCAGCTGCGCCACCTGCGCAGCCACCACCTCAACAGTTGTAATAGATTAGTTTCGGTCCGGCAGTCGGTGTCGCTGGTGGTGGAGCTGGCGCACGTGGTGCACATGGTGGTGTACAGCAACATGCTGGTGTCGATGGCGTCGCTGGTGCTGCTGATGCAGCTGCGCCACCTGCGCAGCCACCACCTCAACAGTTGTAATAGATTAGTTTCGGTCCGGCAGTCGGTGTCGCTGGTGGTGGAGCTGGCGCACGTGGTGCACATGGTGGTGTACAGCAACATGCTGGTGTCGATGGCGTCGCTGGTGCTGCTGATGCAGCTGCGCCACCTGCGCAGCCACCACCTCAACAGTTGTAATAGATTAGTTTCGGTCCGGCAGTCGGTGTCGCTGGTGGTGGAGCTGGCGCACGTGGTGCACATGGTGGTGTACAGCAACATGCTGGTGTCGATGGCGTCGCTGGTGCTGCTGATGCAGCTGCGCCACCTGCGCAGCCACCACCTCAACAGTTGTAATAGATTAGTTTCGGTCCGGCAGTCGGTGTCGCTGGTGGTGGAGCTGGCGCACGTGGTGCACATGGTGGTGTACAGCAACATGCTGGTGTCGATGGCGTCGCTGGTGCTGCTGATGCAGCTGCGCCACCTGCTGCACGAGCTGCAGGCGCGTCTGCGCAGACACCGCCTCTACGCCGCGCTACAGCACCACATGCAGACCAAGTAAGTAGCCTTACCAGTTACTATATTAATAATATTATAAATGAGAAAGTTTGTAAGTATGGATGGATGTTTGTTAACCTCTGGCGCGTCGCTTGCCGTCCCACGGCAAGGAAAAAAGTAGCCGTCAAGCGTCGCTTGCCGTGTCACGGCAAAGGCTCTCGAGGATAAATATATACATAACTTTAATTTGCACCAAGATTGCTTTTTATCATTTATCCTATTTGACACAATGTTATACAGTTACTTGATTACAGCTTTTATGAATTATTTTATATATAATTTGTGAAAGCTTAAATAAAGTAAATAAAGGAAAAACTGATAGTACGATTTAGAAGTGTGCGAAAAATGTTAAAATGACCGACGCTCAAGGGTGGACGGTCCCGTTTTTAGCTCGACGCGCCAGAGGTCTCTTTCACTCACGCAAAAACTACTGAACGGATTTGGATGAAATTTGGCATACATATACAATACAAGAATTAAAATAATTGCATTTTTGGATTCAGTATCGATTATAGAGTGCTCCCCAAAAACAATTTTCAAAATATCTTCAATGTACAGACATCGACCCGTTACAGATTTATTATAGTATAGATGATCTGGATTAACATATAGGATACTTTTTGTTTCCGATAAATGATCCTGTGAGATATATTGAATAAACTAAAGATCACGCGAGCGAAGTCGCGGGCAACAGCTAGTTATTTTATATAAAAAAGTGAACGAACAAAAGTCGCTGACATAGCCCGACGGATTAGCAAGCTAAAGTGGCAGTGGGCGGGGCAGATAGCACGTAGAACTGACGGCCGGTGGTGCAGAAAGGTTGCAGGAAGCAGCTGGATGCAAGCCGATCCACATTTTCGGGGACAACCTACTTTATCACACTGATAAATAAATAAATATTACCAAGATAACTTTTAATGATTTTGAAATAAGAACTCTTTTGAATTAAAACGTTTTTTAACAGAATGCTCAGTCGCGCTGTTTTAAATCGCACACCGAAAGTTTACAACTGCGTCGAAAAAAAATTTAAACTACAGTGTGTTCAAAATGTCTCCATTAAAAGAGCCCTAAAATCGTTGATACCCGATCCAAAATAGGCTGGGGCGTCTTTCGGTACTACTCACCCGAACCAATATGAATTAAAAGTTTTTAAAGCCTAGTACGAAAATGTATCGTTCGTTCGGACGTATAAATCTAACAAATTATAATAACCGGTCACTTTATCAAACCTTTGTCAATTTATGAACAATTGAAAACAGTTCTTTTTACGGCTAGTTTGAGTTGGTCATATTGACGTGACAACGTCTTATAAATTGGTTTGCCGGGTGACACTTCAAGAAACTGCGTTACGCTCCGCTCACGTTATGCGCTCACAATGAGAGCGAGTGAGAGGCACGCGTCCCTTCCACTCGGGCATGGTTAGCCCGCCTAAGAGCGAGACGTTGTCACGTAAAACTTTCGCCCGTATACCGACTTTACAGGCAACCAATTTTTTTTTTGTCAAAGGATTGATACAAAAGTGAATGCTTATTTTAATTTGTTAGCCATAGGTTACCTCCGAACGTAGTAGGCCTCCAGGAACCCTTTGTGTTATAGGTAAATCACCGCCACTACGCCAATAATAATTAAAAGTCAAACGTTTTATTTATGACACTTGATTACATTATAATAAGACATAGTTGCCTAATTAATGATGTCATTTGATAAAAAATTTGAACATACTTGATAATAGATAATTATTGCTAGACCAATAAAAATAAACAAACATTCGGAATATTACTTTGTTAATGTATATCTTTAAACAATTATGTTCTAATTAAGTGTAATCGTGTTTATAATTACAAAGTGGAAATATTGACGACAATATTTATTATTTTCTCTTAAAATTTTTGCGTAAATTGTAAGCGGTATTAGCATCAATTAGTAACATGTTATATTTTGGAAAATTACGACTTTTGTTTTAGTTAAATAAAATTCTATGACACTATTAGTGGTGTGAGCATAGTTATTAGTCTAATGTAGTAATTTGTGGTTATAAATATTATTGCAATAGTACATGTAGCTAATTAACAGTAGGTACTTCATAATCTGTCGCAGAACCGATGAAAGGTGGAGTAAACGGGTTCTCGAGTGGAGACCACGCCTAGGCAAACGTAGTGTAGGACGACCCCCAGCTCGATGGACCGACGACCTTAGGAAGATGGCTGGCAGTGGACGGATGAAATCGTGCTCTTTGGCGCTCTTTGGGGGCCTACGTCCAGCAGTGGACTGCAATAGGCTGAGATGATGATGATGATGACTTCATAATGAGGTTGCGAATTCGTTCAAATGCAGTTAGTTTAAGAGAATATTAATATAATATTAATAAGGAGGTGTGAAACGTAAAATGTGATAGAGAAGGAAGAAAAAGTGAGCGGGAGGAGAAATGAACTCTGATTTTAACGCGTTGACGTAAGAACTATGAGTATGTAAGAGTCAGATTTGCCAGCATTTTCTTTATCCCTACACGTGGTTTTAAGGAGTTTCCTATTCTCTTGGACACCCTGTAAAAGGAAAGTTCTTGAAAATTGTAAATGATCTTAAAATACTTTGGAATGCAATGAAAAACACATTAAAACCACACACTTGAATAGACGGCCCGGTTGGTGTAGTGGTTCGGTAATTCGCCTCGAACGCAAAGGGAACCGGTTTCAATTCCCAAAACGGAATAATTCCGAAAAGTGAGAATTTTAGGTAGATATGAGATCTTGCTTAATACGGACATTGTGAAAGCAAATGCAAATATAGAAATTATCGATCGCTATCATTGCCTAATACAAAACAGCTTTCCACAAACCCGATAGACTTTTATATTACGCGGTGAACGGATAAGAGTACGTAATCTTATCTGTCAGATAATCCAAGCTGTGGTGTACTCATCTATACTAATATTGCACAGAGGTAAACTTTGTTTCGACATAAGAGTTCATATCTCAATAAATACTTAATTTAATAGAATATTTTTTTAACAAATATTTATAGCAAACCATATGGGATGTGATGGGTGTGATGTCCATGGATACAATGCCATGATGCCTATATGCTACAGGCATGGGCTACTTGTGGGTGTGAGTCCCACGCTGCGCTTGCCGGCACGTGGCCTCCATTCCAAAACCTTTCTACCCCATCGTCCGTCAGTTCTACGTGCTATGTGCCCCACCCACTGCCACTTTAGCTTGCTAATCCTTCGGGCTATATGTTTGTTCACGAGTACATTGTTGCTTGTTTATATTTTTATATTCAATTTGCAACAGGAATACTTTGTTTCTAGAGAAAACATCTCGAACTAAATGTTTCAGCCAAGCATTGTAGTATTGAACAATCAAGAAGCAGTTTTGACAACTTCAATTATTGACACTGTATACCTCAATGCGCCTTACTCAGGTCCTATTTTCCTGGGATGAGACAGACAACAATGGGTTTTTATTTAATCTCATTGACTTCGTGGTCGTGTCTAATGAGTCTTGAAACGTTCCGATTGAAGTCACAGTCCTGCTGAGATCATAAGCTGTCTCGAGAGGAAACATAACCGCCCTCTTGTCAAAATAAATGAAAAACAACAAAAACTGTGCGACTTACTTATTATAAAAAAAGTTTAATAAAAAACTAAAAACCGACTTCAAAATGAAACTAAAAAGCGAAAAATAATATTGACTAAAACATACCTAATCAGTTCTTTTTGGAGTCGGTGCCAGCCATCGAGAGTTAAAATGTGTTCATTCGCACCGATATGTTTTAGTCAATATTATTTTTCGCTTTAAAGTTTCATTTTGAAGTCGGTTTTTAGTTTTTTATTAAACTTTTTTTATTTTTCAATTTTAAGTGTTAAGTCCTCTATTTTTTCCCTCCTAACTTCGCCAAAAATTACTTTACAGCAAAGTAACCTTAACTAATATTGGTCCTCTATAGACCCCCCATCCAATGGTATGATAAAAATAAGGTGTTATATAGGGTCAATTTTTCGACGAAAATTTTTAAGTCCTAAGAAAAGGGTTTACCTACCTACACTCCAACCAGAACGGCGGCTATTTTGGTGTCGTAACCATAGGATAAGGTATCGCGTTAAATAACAGGTTAAATTAAGAAAGGAACTTTCAAATTTTTTTTCGTTACTTGGTGTGCGGGTACGCCCCCAGTAAATAAAAATTGGCGGTCTGGTACCTCATAAGCTCCACGTCTGCTCAACACACTGCGAAATACGTTCTGTCGACAAATTGCAGTATTATCTTCTAACTCCTATCCGTTAAGGAGTTCTGTGGCTTCCATCATCAGGTCAGCAACATGACATGATGATTACCAGACCCAAAAATTAGCATCGAGTCAGAAAATATGTGCAAAACATTATGGGTGCCTATAAAAATTGAGGGTTGCCCTCGATTTCCCAGGGATCCCATCATCAGAATCTGACTTGGTGGAAATGGGACCACCTCGGGAGTATACCCTTTCGAACTAAAAAATACATTTTGAAATCGGTCCATAATTGACGGCGTAATCGCGTAACATACATACAAAAAAAAAAAAACAACATGCAGAGGAATTGAGAACCTCCTCCTTTTTTTTGAAGTCGGTTAAAAATAAACAACTTTATATGGCAAGAATTTAGAAATCGGTAAAAAAGTTTACCTTTTCATATATATTTTTTTCTCGAAGATAATGCAGCATCGGTATATTTCGGTATAAAAGCTGTTCACTTTGATGGACAGAACATCCAATTAAAGTGATAACTTATCACCTACGGCTCCGGTCGTGTTATATTCATAATCGATTACACTTAATCGATGTACACTTTGTTACTCGGAATAAAACAAATAAGAAAGTAAAAAAAAAGAACAGTTGTGCATTACTAACGGAGCAAATTCCGTGTTATCTGCAAAAGAAGCGAGGCTTGTATATGAGGATATATAAATATGATTTGTTTCGCAGTTACCCGATGGCTAGCAAAGAAGAAGTCGAGAAGAACCAGGACAACTGCGCCATCTGCTGGGAACCCATGAAGGAGGCGCGCAAGCTGCCCTGCTCGCATCTCTTCCACAAGTGAGGAGTTATTTATTTTTTACATTTACTACTAATGTCACATGTTTTTTTTTTGCCTGAAATAGTTAAGAACATGCAAACAGTACCCGGCACCGATGTTGAGCGCTGGGGCAAAGAGTGGGGATCGCTTTGCGCATCTTACGAGACGATCATCGTATTAGAGACGCGTGTGCGCGGAGCTAACAACCAATCCCGGCCGGCGGTGCAGGCGCGTTGCACGACTAGCCAATCACGTAATCGTAATTGTCTTCTGCGCATCTTTCGCCCAGTGCTCAACATCGGTGACGCTGGTTGTAACATAGTTCCATTAGTTGTAGCTAGTTGATTGCTGCATTTGTAAGATATATTGATGGCCTATTTTCATTTGGTATATTACAAAGTTGAAGACTACTCGAACGACAAGAGTGCATGGACTTAATAACCTGCCTAACTCGCACTTACACTATCTTGTCATTGTATTTCCTGTAATAAAAACAGGCTGACAAAGGTGATTGAGTTTGTTGCGCCGTTTCTTCTCGTCACCAGCCGATATGTTGTCCCGAAACGGTGGTAGAGCTAAGTTATATTTTGGGACGTATATAAGTGCCAAGTGCCTCAAAGAATTTCATTTCATTTCACTGGGGTCTGGGGGGCCTATGTTCAGCAGTGGACATCCTGTGGCTGAAATGAATGAATATTTAGAAAAGTGGCAAATATTTGGAAAAAGCTTGTTCTCGGAATACACACACACCTAATCTGCTTGTTGAACCCTGAAATAACTGAATTACTTGTATGATTTTCAGCCGCAAAAGAATACATTTTGAAAATATGTCAATATTTATTATAACATTTTATGCACTAACTAGCGATCGTCCAGCCTTAGGAAGTCCACTGCTGGCCATAGGCCTCCCTTTTAGTACGCCTCACAGAGAGGCTGGCCTTCAACCCTAACTAGGTTTTCAGTCCACCGCGTGGAATAAGCGATGCAGATTCGATATCACTTTAAAGATTTGCCATATCTTAAATGCTCCAGACATGTTGACCCAACCTGCTGGCTGATGACGCTCGACAATTTTTAAACCGACACTCGACGGATAATAGTCAGTATAACCGCGACGTCGGTATGCCCATAGGTGGACAATGGGTCTGTCCCTATCTACTATCTATCAAGATAGCCCAACGGGCTGGGACAATGTTCTGGTTAATTGAAATTGACAAAGTATTTGTTGAACGTTTCCACTGTACATTCTTTCCAGTTCATGCCTCTGCCAGTGGGTGCAGCAAGACGCGTCGTGCCCGACGTGCCGGCGCGCGCTGGCGGCGGGCGGGGGCGGGGGCGTGGCAGGGGCGGGGCCGGGGGCGGGCGCGAGGGGCGTGGCGCCGACGCCCGCGCTGCGCCTGCCGCCCGGCCTGGAGCCGCCTGCGTCGCCGCAGCCGAACCATCTGTTCCACTTCGACGGTGAGTCATCATCATCATCATTTCAGTCACAGGACGTCCACTGCTGAACATAGGCCTCCCACAGTGACTTCTGTCATCGAAAGGTGGTTGCCAATATTCGCCACGCTTGGCAGGCGGGTTGGCGAGCGCAGTTTTTTTATAATATTTTGCATGCAGACGCTGCTCTCGACACACGGCACGGCACGACGGTGTGTGCTGTAATAGTATCTAGCAGAACCAGAGTTCGCGTGCAACTATTCACATTTTCACATTAAAAACCTATTCCGACGTGCGCACAATGATGTATTTACCAAAGTTCCTTTCCAAACGGATAAATGATTTAGTAAAGCATAGAGGACACACTACTTACAAACATTCTATTTTATGTATTAAGATAAGAAATAATAGGGTTCAGACGGAGACAACTGAGGGACAAGAATAGTTGTTGCGTTATTTGGTACATACGGTAATTTAAACCTGTTGGTCAGAGTGAATATAGAATCAGAATCATATTTTTTCCATTAAATAAGACACATGATAACAATTTAATATTTAAATATGCCCTAAGTTCGCTTTAGCGTATGCTTGAATCCAAGATCTCTTCAGCATTTTTATCTGATTCTATAGTTTAAGTTTTCTGTATGCTGTGCAAAAAAACACCGCTATATTTTTTGTTGTAAATACCAACTCATTCGATGTCCAAACAGCAGCAACCTCTTTACAACAAAAAGTGTCACTTTTCCCAATGAAAGAAAAAACTATATTTTTCAAAATCTTTGTCAGCGTTGTCATCTGTCATCATTAATAGTCAAAATAATGCAACAGTGAAGTGGTAAATGTGTTTTTCGTGTACAAAATCGTTAGTGCCCCCCTTCCCGAAGGCAGGGTTTTGATCAGCATGCGGTAGATGCTGAGCGCGGTGTCCGCGTGCGCCGCGCTGCTGTCGCTGCTGTGCGTGACTGTGATCGTGCTGCTGCAACTTGAGATACTCAAATGGAACCTGACTGGTACCGCAGCGTTTAGATGCTGTCGCTGCTGAATGGGAGCTGACAAAAACCTTATAAACCTAACCGAACCCATATTCATTATTGTCTCGTCATTGTCGCTCGGCTCGCGCGTTGTTTCGATCAGAAAATTCCAAGTCCCAGACGCCTTAAAAGTAGCTTTAGTTTTCACCTCCCAACTCCCCCAAAATGACTTTACAGCAAAGTGACTTTAACAAATGTTGGTCAGTATGGACCCCCATCCAATGGTATGATAAAAATAGGTGTTGTATAGGGTCAATTTCTCGACGAAAATTTTTTCCTACACTCTAACCGCGAAATTAAACGGAAGACGCAGCGTGGTCAGGTGGAAAGCCTGGCGACTGCTGGATGCCAAAAGCCGCTTTGCATTTCTATACAACAATTCTATACAATAATTCTACAAGTTAAGGCTGGGCGTACACGCTCTGACACGCAGAATATCATGTGGCAACTTTCAATTCACTCGTATCACATTCGTTTATATCATCATAATTTCGGACACGGGACGTCCACTGCTTAACATAGGCCCCCAGTGATTCCAGATTGGCCGGCTGGAAAAGCGATCTGCATTCAGCGGCTTCCTGCTAACCTTACCAGGTCGTCTGTCACCGTTTTTATAAAGAACAAAATCACCACATTTCTGCTTCAAACCCATGGAATGATGTCTTAGTTGTAATAGAGTGGAATTAAACGGAACAAAGGGTCTTGACAGACAGACGGACGGACGCACAACAAAGTAATCACCACCCAAAGTACCCAAAGGGTAAAACGGGACCCTATTACTAAGGCTCCGCTGTCCGTCTGGCTGTCTATCTGTCTGTCTGTCCGTCTGTCACCAGGTTGTATCTCATGAACCGTGATAGCTGGAGAGTTGAAATTTTCACAGATGATGTATTTCTGATACTGCTATAACAACAAATACTAAAAAACAGAATACAATAAATATTTAAGGGGGCTGCCATACAACAACTTGGCCTGTTTTTTTCCTTTGAACCCTAAAAAGTAAACCTGTTCTGATGCGGATGAGTTATTGTGCCAGTGTTATAGAGTGAGGTATGGTATTCGGCAGGGTCCCGCTACGTGTCGTGGCTGCCCAGCTTCTCGGTGGAGGTGACGCGCGTGCGCGCGGAGGCGCCCGCCGCCTCGCAGATTGACGCCATGGTCCGCCAGGTCAGTACACTTAACACTATACATAATATAACACTTGAAAATAAATAAATCAATATTGGACAACATCACATCCATTGCTCTGATTCTATGGTAAGTAGCTAAAGCACGCGTGTTATAGAAATCAGAAACAATGACGGCCCTACAACATCCAGACCCGAGATAATATAGAAAAGTTCGTTTTCTACACCGGGGATCGAACCCGGAACCTCAGAGATGGCGACAATGGCGTCGCCATCTCTGAGGTTCCGGGTATATGGATAGTCCGGCGTGTTCGCCTTTCGGCTACGAAGGTCGTCAAAATCAATATATTAAAATTATTATTTTATTTACCCAATGTAATATAACTGTAAATATTTACATGCCATTATAAATATGGCGAGACATACTAGAATATTATGTGTAAAATATAATCTCAATGTACCACGTTTCACGTAAATAAATAAATAAATTTGGCTGCCTCAAGTAAGACCTAAACCCAGGAACCATCGCATACCGGGCGAGTGCTTTTTCAACTAAGACACACTATATACACGATGAAACATTGCAGCCGTTCCTTAACTCATTAAAAATCTACACATAAACACACATGTAGAGGTCAGTAGACATACAAGGTGTCGTAGGGGTTAGTATACACAGTGTCGCAAGTAATGTGTCGTAGTGCTGTTAATAATCCAAAATAAATAAATAAAATAATCTTTATTTACTTAAACCTGGTATACAGAGGAGTTTTAAAATGAACCTTCTAAGCATGTTTAGCCAGCTTGAGGCATGCAAATTAAATATAAAATTGAATTTTGAAATTAAATATAAAAAATTAAGTCTAAAAATTGCATTAAATTAAATTAGGTACATAGAAGATGTCAGTCATATAATGATTGTGTTGAAATGAATATTTATTATTTAAAAAACTCCTTTAAATCATAAAAGATAAGCAACTTATTCAGTTTTGTTTTAAATTGATTTATATTCAATGTCTTAAATTCATTAGGTATATGATTAAACATTTTTATATTATATAAAATGTAGGAGGTTGAGGAGGTTACTCGTACAATAATAAGCGTGTGTTCCGTATGTCAGGTGCAGGCGATGTTCCCGCAGTACCCGGCGGGCGTGCTGGCGGCCGAGCTGGCCGCCACGCGCTCCGCCGCGCTCACCGTCGACAACATCCTCGAGGGGCGGCTGCCGCCCCCGCCGCCCGCCCCTCCCACCGCCCCTACCGCCCCCACCGCCCCTACCGCCGCCGCCGCGCCGCCGCCAGCCACGCGCCACGCAGCTGGTGAGTGTTAGCCAAGCCTTCTCTAGCCAAGTTCGCATTCAGTTACATGATCTAATGAACTTCACTCGATAGAATAAAAACCCAACTTCTCATATTTTACATTTATTTTTTATACTCAAATAAAGCCATAAAAAGTTTTATTTTTCTCATTCAAAATTGACGATCAGATGTTCTTTTTTTCAAATAATGAGTACTATCCCAAAAACTAGAAACCTTCTCATTTTCAATGAAAGCGGTACGCGAGTAAGTTTAAAATATTCCTCAGAATACTAGTGTTAGCGTCCTGTCGATATAATAAAACTAGCGGACTGTAAACTATAGGTGCTGTAATTCTCGCCTCTCAATTTACAATAAATTAAATGAAATACGCGATAATGGTCCGGCGACGGTGGGTGTCCAAAGGCGAGTGTCCGAACGCGGTCGCGATGATCGCGATGACGTCACCGACCGCACTCGTCTCCCGCGCGTAGTGTTGTTGCGTCGTAACAACTAGGTTCAATAGAAATCTGTTGATTTCTAGTTTTAACTCAAGTCTGTATTCTTGATTCTTAAAAGAAACAGAACCAAAAACTTTATGCATATTTCTTGCTGCTTCTTAAATGCAGCTGGTCAAAATACCACCAAAAGGCAAAAAACTATACTTAAAAACTTTTCCTAGTCGCTACAACGGTTAAGATTTTTAAAAAATTTAAAAAAAATACTGTGTATTTTGCTAAACCATGAAATTGAAAAGAAACTTACGAACGAGATGCTAGCAGTAATATCGTAACATTGCAGAAGTGACAGAAGGCACTTCGACCAGCGACACGCGGCCAGCGCTTGCGGTAGACGCCGACGACGCGGACGAACTAGACGACGCGTAAGTTTTGTTTATAAACTTTTACTTACATGCAAAATTTATGACATTTTTTATCTGATCTGTGATTGTTTAATGTAGTTTTCTGTGGTGTTGTATCCTTTTGTTAATTATGAAGAACTCATTTACTGTCTTACTTAACGTTTATTATCGAAAACTCTCATTTACATTGTTACTTACACCTTATAACTTAGTCCGCCATTGTTATTCTAGTGAGAAGCACAATACAAGCATATATACTACCAATACTACCATAGACTATAGATAAGTGTTGCCAATATAAATGTACATTATACCAACACTTTTAAGTTTTAACTATGTATGTTATTTAACTTTAAATTAAGGATTGCCACAACACTAGACACAATAGAAAATCAGATGTAATTGAAAAAAAAAACATCTTAACAAAACTTGTAAGAAAAACCTTTTTTGTGATAAATATCTGCAGTACCGAGTTGAGCTAGCTGGTTAAGAAAAAATATAAAAATAATGTGATCCTTCCGTGAAGTTTTCGCCTTTTACTATTCAGGTTAATTGATATTGTATTGGAATGTGTAAAAGTGAATCATAACATCGTTTTTTGTAACAAAATTAATGAATCTGGGAGTGCCCTTCGCAAGTCAGATGACAGTCAGCTACTCTTGGAGATGGTTAAGCCCTTCCCCACACCAGCCCCTCTAGCATGTGCAACAAAACACGATATGGTATAGCGATTTATCGCATATTTTTTGTCAAAATATGAACTTTTATCAAAAAAGCGAGCATAACCGTGACGTTGCCGGCACGGACATGCTTTCTGTTTCAGTAAAAGTTCAAGATGGCGGCTATGTTATCATATTTTTAAGTAAATAGGCGATAAATCGCTATATCATATCGTGTTTTGTTGATCGTGCTAGAGGGGCAGCGCCAACGTCGTGGCAGTGTCCAATCAGCGTCAAGTAAATGCTGCTGCGCAAGCGTTGCGTCAACTCTGATAGGACGCTGCCACGACGGCGACGCTCGAAAGACGCTAGTGCGGGGGGTCCCTTATAGAAGTACAGTAAAATCCCGATTACACGAATCAATTTAAATCAGGGGTATTCTGTATAATCAAAATCTGGATTGCCGATCAAACCTACATTAAACAATATTTAATTATTAATTCAATGTCGTTTTTAATGTTTGCAATTCCATAGAGATCCACGTCTCTAGTAGCATACAGAAAAAATATTCGAATTGGTTTTTTTCAAAAATTCGGAGGCGAAAATAAATTTTTCGTAATATTATGACTTGTTGCACGTAATACGTAGAATAGAATAGAATAATATTTATTAGGCACAAACAAAAATGGACATACATGCAGAGAGAAAAAAAAATGTCTCAAATTATTTGTGAGTCAGTAATTTAGGGCCGTGAGGAACAAATAAATATTGGACAACATCACATACATTGCTCTGATCCTATGGTAAGTAGCTAAATCACTTGTGTTATAGAAATCGGAAACAATGAGTACAACGACGGTACCACAACACCCAGACCCGAGACAATATAGAAAAGTTCAATTTCCACATTGACCCGACCGGGGATCGAACCCGGAACCTCAGGGACGGCGGCGCCAAACACAGACCGGTGCACTCGCCTCTCGGCTACGGAGGTGGTTTCTTTAAAAAAATCGGAGGCGGAAATAAATTTGTCATAATATTATGTCTCGTTGCACGTAATATGTCTCAAATTATCTGTTATAGTAATTTAGGGCCGCGAGAAATGAGTCCAGATAATTAGATATTCGGATAATTTAGATTCCACTGTATAAGATTTGTCTCCAGCGGTGTATTCGGTCCGGTGTCGGCGCGCTTCCCCGCGGCCGCGGGCGCGCGCGAGGCCGCGCTGCGCCTGCGCAAGCGCCGCCTGCTCGCCGCCGCGCGGGGCGTCTACCTGGCGCGCGCCGCCCCTCCCGCCCCCGCCCCTCGCCCCGCCCCCGACACGCCCCCGCGCAGCTGAGTGCGCCGCGCGCCGCCGCCGCTGCTGGTCGCGATACAGATCACGTTCGACTTCGAGACGGAGAACCTTATCATAGGTATCCTCCTCTTCCTCCTGCTCGTCGGTACGAATACATCTGTATGGAGTTTCGAATAAAGGAAAGCTATATCTGTGTATTCAAAGTATCCTTATCCAAAAGTATAAACTATTAAACCCATTTGCGACTTAACACGTTTGACGTAGACCAAACGATCGCCCCCCAAAGTCCCAGAATATAAAACGTGTAAGATTACAATTACAAAAAAATGAATTATCACCGTTATTATCACAAATCTATTGTCATACTCTCTAAATAGATTGGGTATCCTTTGGTCTCGGTTTACACTCCTTTCTTGGAATAAGGGGATAAAATATTAACTGTTTCAACGTCTATAGACGCAAAGGTGTTAAGACTTGTAAAGGCATGCTACTGTTATAGAAGATATGTCTCACTTAAACCGATGTGGACACTTTCCCTTTCGACCTTAACATGAAAACGAGATTAGATAAAAACTCCCTAGGTTCATAATAAGCATGAAAACCACAGATAAATAGTTAAAATGACGTCACGCGAGGCGGCGGCGGCCCATAGACAGTGATGTCGATCGATCTCAGCGACCGGACCCTCCAAATTGTTAGGCTGTAGTTTTGTGATAAACACCATGTACAGTCACCATCGTTCATTCGCGAGCCAAATACACATTACAGAAAACAGTAAACAGTTATTGTTGGTGATTGTACATGGGCATGGGCTGTTACTCTCTGATTAATGAGCGAGGGTAAGTTTATATTAATTTATTACCAGATAAACACCGACGTGGACTTAGACGAGCGCGATTCAAAACACCTACTACGAAATTGTATCGGTCGTTCAGACGTATAAACCTGACAAATTAAAATAACCGGTCACTTATATCAATCCTTTGAGAAAATATGACCAACTAAAACTAGCCGTGTAAAAAACACGACTGTTTTTGAAAACAATACTATTCTATTGATAGAATATAATTTATTTGCTATAAGAGTGGGAACATAAGATGGTCTTACATTTTATCGTATCTCACAATTAATCATTTCAGGCATGCAAAATTTTATTAATTCCATTATGAATTTACATATGACCATTTTAATTAAATTAATAACACATTTAAATTTAAGTACAATTATTTTAACAATGTCAGTAAAATAAAAATAAATATGGAATGTCAATAGAATTTCAATAAATAACATTTAAGTTCATACAAACACAGGATTTTGTCAGTTTATTTGAGTCAATTTATCTGTCAAATATTCCTTCACCTCGTTGAAATAGTTTACAAATTGTCAAAGATTTGATGTGAATGGTTATTTTAATTTGATAGGTTAATACGTCCGACCGAACGAAACACTTTCGTAGTAGAACTCCAGGGTCGATACATCTCTGGTTTGTATAGAGTTATCTTTTGTTCATAAATAATTTAGCCCTAAGTGTCGTAGTACCAGCGGTGGTGAGAGGTGACGGCCCCGACTGGCGAACTCGGAATCGCGTTCAGACAACATGGACTCGCATTAATCGTGACGAACGAGCCATAAATATCGCGCTTTAGATTATAACTTTCACATTTTGTGATATTTTAATTAGAAATTTTAACGTAGCGTTATAATTTTAGTGTTGCCGTTGGTTCATCGGTACTCGTCGGCCGCTTACTTATAAGATTTTGTGTTTTTCAATATAATCTCTAGGGAATGCACTTGAGCAAATCCTAGACTAAATATACCTTTAATGTGCTTTGTATTCATCAAGCTGGATATTTGTTTCCAAAGCCAAATCGGAATACCTCTAG
This sequence comes from Anania fuscalis, assembly GCA_950371115.1. NCBI lineage: Eukaryota > Metazoa > Arthropoda > Insecta > Lepidoptera > Crambidae > Anania > Anania fuscalis. Next base: position 15,603,852 of record OX493343.1, on the reverse strand, counting down.
GGAATTATATTGAAAGATAGTAACTCGACGTCTCGAGGCTTACTAGCGGCGAACTATTTATTTTTCTATACCCCTCGAGAGTGTATTTTTATATTGATAAATTGTAAATAGATGTGTTAGAGCGTCGTCCATAGGTTACTCATTCGTCGTACTGTTGAACTGTCGTTAGCTCGTAGACCAAGGTAATGGCAGGTGCATTATTGGAACCACCACTATTATTGTAGCTTTTGTCAAATATTTAATGCACCTGCCTTTGCTCATTACACTGTAATCCTTATTTGAAAACAGTCTTACAACCAGCGACTCTATGGCCCGTGTTTAGTTACTTGTCCAATTCTGTAAAAAAAAAAAAAGTACCTATTATAATAGTTTCTCATTTACTCATTTTTTTTTATTCTAGCAGATTGTGTTTTTTTTAAAGACATGACAATATTGTTTACATTAGTGGACAAGCAAAGAAAAACGGTCTTATAGTGAAATCTATAGGGGCTTATTTATTATAAAAAAAACAATGTCGGCTTTGAAATTACGCACAGCTCGGTTGGAAGGGTGTTTTCTGTGATAAATATAATATAACGAGATGATTGTGTGTTTAGAATATTAATTTATAAGTTCCCATGCTATATGCACAGAATAAACGACTGTATTAAGGTCATGTTGGCCTGGGGATTCAAAATACCGTCATCACGTAACTTATATTTGGAGTTTCATACATGTACACCAGTTTTAATTTATTGAAGCGCAGTACTGTAATATACATAGCATTATGTGTTAAAATGTTTTTATATGTTATTTTTAGGTTAAAATTCACACAGAATATGTACTTATTATTTTCATAGTGTACAGTAGACCACTGGGCACGTACATTTGCTACACTCAATATTGTTTAATTGCGTCTGACCAATTCTTGACGTATTTTGTACAATTATTCGCGTTATTAGGCCAATTGAAAAGAAAACCTACACGAACTTTGCAAATATGATTTTGATTTGTCCGAATAACGCGGGTTTTTGATACAAATTTTAAAACTGTAATCGCACCATTGAAGGCAGCCTAGTAAATGTAATGCACATGTATTCCTTTAGACTGCTACATTTCGTAATATTTGTATAAATGACTACTGAAAAACAAAGAGATACCATTTTTTTAAAATCTGGTAAGTTAATTACATTTCTCATTATAACGAATGGATTATAAAAACTGTAATGAAACAAATAGAGAATGGTAAGTTAATACCACCAGTGATGTTATAGCAATCATTTTCAAAGTCCCAGGAAATTTGAAAATACTTTATTAAAAGAAATGTAACAGTCCTCTTTTTAACTTGAATCATAATAAATTAAGTTCATTTTAATTTATCTGAGTAATAGGTACTTACAACTTTATATGTGTAAACGAAAAAAGCTTTGTATCACATATTCATAATGATAAAATTATTATATGATCGTTGTTACTCTTGCTATAATAATGATTGTTTTAAATTGATTCATGACTAGTCAAAATAAAAACATTAAATTACAATGTGGTTTTAGTTATTCAAGTATACATTCCTTTCGTTTAAGACCCTTTACACACAGCCACTTGTCGCAGCGATACTAACACGTTTGCCTATATTGCGAGAAACACCTACAAGCAATTTTTTTCAGCTGTCGAGTATCCTGGGAGAAATTTGCAGAGATAAAGAATAGCCTCACAACTTGATAACTCAAGTCCAAATACGTAAAACCTTTTAGCGAGTGATCTGGATTAAATCATCTCGCTCAGTTCGCGCACACGTGTGTCGCGGCTCCATTGCTATTTTTTTTTTCTAAAGAAACTGTACTGATGACGCCAGCAACACAATAGTCATTTATTCAATACATAGCCCCTCTTCTGGGCACTTATCACGTCCCAAAAATATATAGATTTGCCCTACCGCCTTTTTGGGACTATATTGGCTGGTGTGAGAAGAAACGGCGTAACAAACTCAAGTCACCTCTGTCATTCTTTTTTACAGGAAATTTCAGTCACAAGAGTAATAGGTACCTACAAAAATGAATGAGGATTTGTTTGATGAACTGTTGTCAGTTACTTATCAGAGTCAGGGGCTTTCTTTTGTAATGTGAGCAACTCGAGGGAAGTAATAGGTAAATGTATGCCATATCATAAAAATCTAACTTTAGGCTTTGAGGTCAGCATTGCTTTTGCTGTACCATGGCTCAGCAATTATTAAGTCGGCATTTGTTTCTACTATTACATTCTACTAGTCAAAATTAGATATACAGGGTGGCCAGAGAAGAGACGTCCAAAAAATTGTAGGTGCCTCGTGGTCATGAATCACCCCTATGTATGTTCTACGATTTTTCGTAGTTTTCGAGTTACGATTTTTTTTATAAATTTTTAAAAATTGCAACTGTATTTGTTTGAAAAATTTATAAAAAAGTAGGTTTCTTCGTTTTCTTTTCTTGCAGCTAAATCTTTATGAACAGTACATATAAGTATAAAGAAAGAGCCTCATTACTTTAATGGTAGTTACTACAAAATTGACCTAAAGTTAAGAATTTATGTTATGTGACTTATCATTTAAATTTTCAACTTAAAATTAAAAATCTAAACTGATAACTTTTTAGTTTCTATGTAGCTTCAGAGAATGCGCTAGACTTTTAACGGCCTTACTACAAAAAGATAGACTAGCGTTGAACACCTGTCTACGGATAAGTCTTCTTCTTCTTTTGGATTATGGCGATGAACTAGTGTTTTGACTTTTGTCGTACACGATTCCGCCAATGTCACGAGTCAATTATTTTGAAATCTTTGTTGATAATTTGTCTCGAATGTCAGATGTGTCAACATTTCAAATTGGTTGATTAATTTTAGACACGTGTTTAATGCTTGTCTATCTTTTTTGTAGTTAGGCCATAAGGTTTCATAATAATAATACTTAGTCACTTGTCTGGCCACCCTGTATATAGCATCCTCCTTATAATTTATACCGCCCATCACAATTTCTATCATCCAACTTAAAGCAACTCACATTAAAAAAGATCTTTATTTATTTACCTTTTGCAAGCACATTACTAAACGAAAGGATACTACAAAACCATTTCAAATGATATTGTATTGGCATTTTAGATCTAGATATTTTTAACAAATCTGTGGGACCAAGAGCAGCACACTATCAGATCTGCATGCATACTGAGGGGAAAGTAAATAGTCCAGGAACAAATAACTTGTACAGTATGTATAGTAATTACATTTATTAAATTATTAGTACACAATAGAATGCCGGCTTATCCTATAAAGTTAATGACGACGATGTGGAGGACGAGATGCGCGAAAATAAAATCCGCAAACCCGCGCTCTGCGCTCAGACCTTGGAACTCCTGCTTGTTCTCGGGGTTTACTTGCAGTCGTAAGCACACTGGGAACAAATTAAACACATTAAACACACTGAAGATTCAAAAGTGTTTGTTTTCACTGAAAGGTTATGTCAAGAATATTACTTTTAGAATAGGTACAAAGTAACTTTAAATAATGTAAAAATGAACTCACCTCCAAGTACAAACGAGCTCACGGTTGAAATAAAGCCGCTAAGGAAGGAATTGAAGGGAAAAGTGCCGACAAGACAACAATACACAAATTGTATGACTGCGGTAAGAAACACGTATAATAAATAGGCGTCGATGATCTTTAGCTTCTTGGATGTTTTTGTGGTATATTCTTGATACAATTTAGGAATTACGGAGACGAGAGAAGTCATATTGAGACAGTTTTAGAGTACTTTTCGGCTTTTTTAGATATAGTTCAGTATCAATACACGTCAGCGTTCCCAAAATTGACAAGTGACAGTTTTTTTTTCTTAATTTGTGTGTAGTATCCACTGATCAAATAAACTACATATCCGCCGGACCAATGACTAAAGAACCTCTTAGTCATTGATCCGGACCCGGAGTCACTGATCAAATAAACTACGTCTCGGAGTGAGCGACATTTCTTGTCTTATTCAGATTAAAGACCAAGGTTAACCTACTGTATAACGGACATAATACAGTGGTTTGACCTTAGTCCCCGTCTTCGACTAGCAAATGCACTCTGAATAAGACAGTTCACGTACCTATGTGATAGGAGTAGCTAACAAAAACCACTCACACCCACTGATGACTAGGCAACATGGTCCCTAACCTTAGCCAGTTCCGCTCGAAACAAAAAAAAAGGAGAAGCTGTCAAACTGACAGCGCGTGACAGAATCGTTGTCAAGTCAAGTTTGCGTTGATTTGCAATTTTTAGAAAACTGCTTGTCATTCGGAATTTGGTTAGAACTTTAGAGTCGTTTTGTTTATAAATCTCAAAGAAAATGTTAAACGTAAGTGGAAACTTTCCCGAATATGCCGTACCTGGCGCCAAACAGGTACGCTTCGAGCCCTACGCTGACAACGGAGGCAGCGTTGTAGCCATCGCCGGCGACGACTACGCGGTGATCGGGGCCGACACACGACTCAGCACAGGCTTCTCCATCTACACGAGGGAGCAGAAGAAGCTTTTCAAGCTGTCGGAACGGACCGTGCTAGGTGCGACTGGATGCTGGTGCGATACACTCACGCTGACGCGCCTGCTGCAGGCGCGCTTGCAGATGTACGAGCACGACCACAACAAGTCGATGTCGACGCCCGCGGTTGCGCAGATGCTCTCCACGATGCTGTACTACAAACGATTCTTCCCCTACTACGTGTCCAATGTGCTAGCGGGCCTAGACGCCGACGGTAAGGGTTGCGTGTACAGCTACGACCCTATTGGCCATTGTGAGAGGTCCAACTACAGAGCTGGCGGCTCGGCTGGCGCGCAACTGCAGCCCCTACTTGACAACCAGATCGGACTCAAGAACATGCAGAATGTCACTGAAGCACCCTTACCTAGAGAAAAGGCTCTTGCTTTACTCAAGGACGTGTTCATCAGTGCGGCCGAGAGAGACATCTACACTGGAGACTGTATTTACATACTGATCATCACTGCCGATGGTATTCAGGAAGAGAAGTTTGAGCTGCGTAAAGATTAAATTCTGTAATGATAATGAATAAACTTTTATATTATAATTATATTAGCTATTTTCCTTTTTTTACTCTTCATACAAGTTCTCTTAATTACCACATTTTACTCCATGCAGGAACTTGGAAAAATTTCTTATGGTAGAATGATTTAAAAACCTAAGTAACAATTAACTGAATTTATTTTTAAAAATAATTACAAGGTAACTACAATAAAACATACATTTTGTTCATAATTATTTACAATTCTGAAAAGAAGTAGAAATAACATTATAATACAATTTATTTATTGTACTTAGGCATAACAAATATATTCTGTGGAAAGATTTTTTCAAACATTTCTCTTACTACTTCTTGATTTGCAGTATCACCCACCACCGTTGCTTTTAACCTGGGAGGGGTTGTGTTTCCTGTGAGCAGTGGGTGGATGTTGTAGCAGAGCTCCACTCTGTCTTTGGGAGGGACTGTCACAGCCAGCTTCTTGTACCCTGAGAACATGTAAAAGTCTGTGCCCTCCACTGTCAGGCTCAGCCTTATTGGGGTATTCGTCTTTCCAATTAAAGTACACTTCAAGGGGACAGAGGTCTGAACTTCAACTACTTCAGGATAATTGACTTCAATCGCAATGGGACACTCATCTATAGGCAACCCAGATAAGGCTGTACTGCTCATCACACAGTGACCATCGGCATTATGTTTTCGCCGCCATTTGATGTTATAGAGACCCACTCTGGTAGGGATATCTTTAGGCTTGTACTTGGCTTGAATGCATACAGCATCTGATGCTATGTTCTTCTCTGCTACCTCTAAATCACTGATACAAGAAGGTGGTTTTGTATCATCAGAATACTTAAAGCAATCCATCAGCTCAAGTTCTGTGTCTACAATTAACAAATCCCATGGACTCAAGATCTTGATCTGCGGCATAACTATGAAAGCATCATCTACAAAGCATTTAGAAATAGGTTTGAAGTTCATCGCTACAAAGCTAGTGGAGACCTCGAATGGTTTAATAACTGTTATTTTAGTACTAAAATCTTTGACACATTCAAGCTTGCTTATTTCAGGTAGGTCTATTAGATATGATACTTTTATTTGGACTGTTGCAGTGGCTGTTCTGTTGGTTTTCAAATAGAATGAAATGGAGTATTGAGAAGACTTGTGAATAGCACCTGCCTTTATCTGTAGAGGCTGTGTTTGAGACTCTCCTTCCTTGAGGCTTAATTCTGTAACTGATTCAGGATTAGGATTGTCTGGAGAGCTCAACAAGGACAGTGCAAACTTGACATCATACACAGGACTGTCTTCATTGTTAGTGATGGTGAATCTTGTGGGGAACCACTCTCCCTGGAGTGCAGGACTAGAATTATTTATACTTATGGATAATTTACACTCTCTTGGTGTTATAGAGGCAACAGTCAAAGGCACAATGCAGTCAAATTCAAAGTCTGCTTTGGGGCTCTGAATGAAATGAAGCAGCTCTGGGTGAACAGCAGGTTCTATTGCTTTGTTGTCTTCAATTTTGAAGTTCATGATGATTTTCCTTTTCTTTTCTGACCCTATAATGAAAGATACATTTTTGATATGTAACTCAGAATCATTGTCATGGGGATTAGGTTTAAAATGGCACAAAAACCTTTTTACTTTGCCACCTTCCAAAGTTATTGTCTCATTTCCGTCCTGGGTTATTGGAATTTCAATTGATTCTGAGGCACTGGATATCGTGATTAAGGCTTTTATAGCTTCTAAAACAGTTTCATATGTTAATCTAACATATATCTCTACTTCTATCACTTCATCCATTCTGTATTTTTGCTGTTTAAATTTTGGTTTAACTTCCAGAAAACTGGAGATGTTTACCATTTCCACACTTATCAAAAATGGATCCTTTTCTATAGCCATCTGCCAAATTTCTAGAGCCTTGTTTTGAGAGTTGATAGGAACATCAGGCTCTGGGCCAGGTATGTTCATGTTGAGGACTGACATGATGTTCTTGAATATTCTGCTTTTATCATTATTTGGAACTTGAATATGCTTTGATAATGCTTCTATTGAAAGCTGTACATAATCTTGTATTTTAGCTGACAAGTAGGCACTTTGTAATGCTCTGTTCAAAACGTGGGAGGCTAGGTACCACCACTTTTCTCTCCTATAATCCCAGAGCATGTGACTTAGCAAAGTCAATGCTTTTCCATAATCTGCTGAGTAGTAATACTCATTAGCCATCTCAACTACTAGCTGTTTTCTCATTCTGGGAGAATGAAATGTTTTGAATTGGGATATAGCACAACCCAAGAAACTAATTATCATTGCAGAGTGGTTGAACACTCTCTCATTGTACTGGAGAGCCAATACTGCTGCTTGTTCTTTCTGGGGATCATGGGGGTCTGCACTGAGGCGACCTGGCCGCCACGGCCTCTGCCCATAGTACTCAACTATTCCTTCCATTGGGTCAGGTGGAGGAGGATATTTGGTTGCCTCACTACAAACTGACCTCATAGCTTGCCTTCTTTTGACTGTAAACTGTGCAGCATATTGATAGTAGAACCCAGGGTGCTGTGACTGAATCCCTGGAAGCCCTGCCCTGATGGCATCATCAAAAACTTCTCCAAAGGCACTGTACTGCCGAGCAATCCAAGCATAATGTTCAAAAAGTAACTCAGTAGAACCTACTCTGTTTTTGTATCTTTCTATGTGAGACTTGAGCTGTGCTATAGCATCTCTGGGCAAGTTAAGAGCAAATAGCAGTTTGCAGAGTTTGTAATTGATGTACCCTGCAACTGTTCTCACCTCATGCATGTTGGTGTCTACTGTCCTTGTCTCCAGCAGGTTATTGTATGCATGCATGTAATGCTTATGGGCTGTGCTCAGATCTTGTTTCAGCTCATTGAGGTACCCCAGCTTAAACTGATGTCTCACAAACAAATACTGATGTGTCGTTTTATTTAGATGATCTCTGTGCTGCTTGATGTTTTTAGTCTCATGATGATAATAATTTTGAGCAATGTCATAGAAAGCATTCTCTAAGCGGATTATGTAACCCATGAGATGGTCACTGTGTGGAAGAACGAACAAGGACTTTGATTGTATCTCACAAGCTGAGCAGAGGGCCTGAGCGCGCTCGGCACCCAGCATGTACTCCGAGGGCGGCGGCGACTGCCCGCTCTGGATCACGACGACAGCGACGCGCGTGGCGTGGCCCTCCACCGCGGCCCGGATAGATTGCACCTTAGAAGCACATTCTATTATCTTTTCGTTCCACTGTGGATCATTCCATTCCATGTCATAAAACAGCACAACGACTGCGGGAATTAATGAGATCCGTTTCTGAATCCAATTCTTCTTGAGAATCCCTTTGGGAATGTACCATTCGTAGGAGTTTCTTTTGGGTTTCACTACAGGGAATTCGAAAGTGTTATTGAGCAGCTTGAAGCGAACTGCGGCACGGTCGGGTCGCCTGTTGTTGGAGAACGCATCCCATATCTCCTTGTGTACCGCATTGTTCACCGCATCCAATCCCGAGAGCCCGATCAGCGCCAATGGCTTCAGAATTATCTCGGGCGGAAAATCGGTGTAGTCACTGGGTTGCACTGCCATCCCTGCAGTGGCAAAAACCAACTGGCTTACTACTTTTTCATATCACTACTAGTAATCACAAGGTTGGCTTAGGAGAAATATATTTTTTGATTTTCACGATTTACTTTCCAACACCCCCATCCTTCGTCAAAATCGAAATGTCAATGTAAGTAATTTGACAAATGATATGTTCCGTTACCCCTGACTTTGTTAAGGTTTACCTTCATTACAATCAATAAACCATAAAAAAAAATCTCCAATAGCCACAGCGCCCAGAGCCATTCATTAATAAATTAAAATAATAAATCAAAATTATTATGTAAGTTAATGTTTTAGTGCATTAAACGAAATGGTATTTGTATGCGTTGCGGATTTCGTTCGGATTTGATAGAAAAAAAAGCTCATTGAACTCATTGGGCTATTGAAAAAAAATCCTGCTCACCATTTCTGCTGACCGTAATTATGTTTAACTTCTAAGCTACCTACTACCCATATTTTATTTTCACTTGGCTCTCTTAGTATTCAATTTTCTATTTTTCTTAATATTAATCTAAAAGAGAGAAGGTATCCACGAGATACAATAAATTTTAGAACGGTACTCAAAAAGTCATTGTATGTCATTTTTTGACATTGACATGGTAACCAATTTTTGCAGTGTTGTTGTAATACTTGAAATTCTCATTAATTTGAAGTTTATTTAATTAAGAACAGCATAGATAGGTTATTATAACTGTAAGCCTCACAATGACATCTCAAGCTTTAGCGTCACTAACAGCTACCTATACGGATTCTGAGGGAGAGGAAAGCATTGTTGATGAACAGACCCCTGAGAAAGAGGAACCAAAAGTGACCCACTCCGCGCCCGTTAGCCCAAAGAAAGCTGAGGATAGCACAAAGTCATCGTCAGCTCCACCATCGCCTAAGCGCCGCCTAGTTTCATACGTAGATGATACGATAGTTTCCGATGAAGAGCCACTGTCGCCGACCGCCGAAGATCAGGACGACATGCGGCGGCTGTCGATGGAGACGGACACGGATGAGGCCGTCCCGCGCTCCGACCCCGACGACTCGCAGGACGGGGTCAGCATTCCGCCCGAGCCGCCCGGGAAATGTCCCAAGGAACTGCAGGAATCCATTGCGAAATTCTACAGTCGAATGTTGAACGAGGGCTTAGATATGAATCGAATAATTCAGGACAAGAAGAACTTTAGGAACCCCAGTATTTATGAGAAGCTTATCCAGTTTTGTGATATCAATGAGTTGGACACCAACTATCCCCCAGAAATATATGACCCACTGAAATGGGGTAAGGAGTCATACTCTGATGAGTTGTCACGCGTCCAGAAATTGGAAATGGATAGGAGAGAAAAGGAAAAGAAGGAGAAACTGGCTAAAATTGACTTTATAACAGGAGTTGCAAAAAAACCAGAGAGTGATGATGAGAAAAAAAGGAAATCGAAATGGGACCAAGCCGCTCCAAATGTTGGTGCCAAGCCGACCATCAAGCAGCCTGGCTTGGTGCAGCAACCGCTCACCAGCAACGTCACCGGGACCAAGAGCACAGTCATCTCTGCATTTGGTTCTTTACCAAAAAAACCTAAGTTGTGACTCGATAGCAAGGCTTATCGGAAAACTAAGCCTTAAAGACTATAATTATTTAAAAAGTAAAGACTAACATGAATGCAGTGTGTGAGAATTTATATCTATAGCTGTTGTGTTAATAATGTTGCTTCAATAAATTGTACATACACAATTCAACTCCTGTATTAATAAATTACTGATTCAAATTGAATCATCAATAAATAACATTAAATCATGGGTTTTTAATTAGGTAATATTATTATTATTTATGAGTTTGTATCCAAATCCAAATAATCATGACTGGGCAAGGAAGTACTCAGTTCGATATTTTATTCAAAAATACTTTTAAATTACAACATTTTTGGGGCTTGTTATCAAATTCAAACTTTTGATGTTAATAATTTTAAATAAATGAGATCTTTTTGTTTTACTGTGGAGAAAAAAATACTTTTCATGAACAAAACACAGAACACGAATGCGTTACAAAATTTACCATAACACATTAAGCCATGGCTAAATAATAAATCGAACAAGTAGTGCAAGATGCTAACCGATTTAAAAAAAAACTTTACTAGTGATGCTCCTCCAGTTTTTTTTCTTTTGAGCAGAGTTACCTACTCGAAATGAAGTGTATGTGACTTGTTATGTGATTATACCAGTACGACTGTCCCTTACAAATGCTCTTAGATGACTGTACGAGCATACAGTCCGACTCTGAAGCTCTCTTCAAAACTAGTTTACAAATTAAAACAACAATCATGATAGCGTAAAAAATGAAATATCATCAGTTCTTGGATGGCATAAATTATTATTAAAGCTAGCTATACCTGGAATTTCATTCTCGTGGACTAAAGGATGTATGGTATGCCGTAAGATAATACATAATAACGCAAAACATTTATTTAAAAAAAAAATATCCTACAGGAACATTCAAACAAGATAGAAAATATCTTATATGTTAATTCATCCAAATTTGTTCCGCCGTTTACGATTGATTGAGGCGCAAACATCTAAACATCCTCACAAACTTTCGCATTTATAATATTAGTGGGATAAATAATTCGTTATCACGTACGTACCTCGTGTAAGAACGTCACTTCTTTTAGTCTATTATCGATGACTTTTTGAAAAAAAAACGCAGATTTGTATAGAAATACCGGCCAAGTGCGAGTTGACTCGCGCACTAAGGGTTCTGTACCATTATGTATAAAAATGGCAAACAAATCAAATTGGAGCCCCCATGAACATAAGGTCCGATTTTATTAGTGTTCATCCTGTTAACCTGTGACTATACAGGTGAAAAGCAATCGTAAAAACCAACTTTCAAATGTCTATCATAAAAACTAAAAAAGTTAAAAATAAATTACAAAATAACAACATCGACTTCATATTGCATAAACTACCTATCTTCAACTCTTTCTTGCTCTGTACAAGGGGAAGAAATAAGATGAATAACCAGATGGTTAAACGTAGCAAAGATAGGACGAGTTTATGCAATATGAAGTCATATGTTGTTGATTTTTAACTTTTTTAGTTTTTATGGTACACATTTGAAAATTGGTTTTAACGATTGCTTCTCACCTATATAGTCACAGGTTAACAGGATGAACACTAATAAAATCGGACCTTATATATTTTATTCGGTTTTTTAGTATTTGCTGTTATAGCGGCAACAGAAATACATAATCTGTGATAATTTCAACTGTATAAATTTTACGGTTCATGCATGAGATACAGTCTGTGTGAGACACACGGACATACAGGACTGCAGAGTCTTAGTAATTAGGTCCCGTTTTACCATTTGGGTACGGAACCCTAAAAATAAATAAATATGTATTTTACTTTTAGTTTCTAGGTGAAGTCAACACTTTCAATCGACAAAAAAAATCAAGTATAGGTTGGTACTTACTACCATACTTAATTATATCGAATTGAACTTTTACTATGTGTCAGTTTGTGACAGACATCACTATCATCAATTGACAATTTGCCTTTCTTTCTTTCTTTGTTGTTGTGTGTGATTTGTGTTGGTGTGATTCGAATCCGACCGAAGGGTTTTGTTTTCGTCGGTCGTCGGTCGATGTTGTTGTGTTTTTATCTGTCTATAGTATTTGTGTGCTTGTTTTGCTAATATTTTACTAACGCGCAATGGCTGAAGCTCCCGAGAGCGAGCCCGTGCCTTCGTCCAGCGAGATTGCAGTCGAATGCGACGCAAAAGAGGACGAAGGGCCATTGTTGAAGAAGCGTAAGATCGCTGACAAAGAAACGACTGAGAAGCTCGAGCACAGGCTCGGGGGCATCTTGTGCTGCACAGTGTGCCTCGATCTGCCTCCAGCAGCCGTGTATCAGGTATTTTAAAACAGCTGATCACGGAAAATGCGCGAATCAGCTGTTTTGATTTATTTTCTATTAATTACGTAACAAGCTAAACTCTACCAACCTAGAGCGTAGCTTGCGAAACCATAAAGTGTGTCGTGAAGACGCCCACACGACGCCTTTTGTTACCATTTTGTCGATTTCAATATCAGGGGTGTCACACAGATTGTTATTAATTGTAACTTTTTACTGTACAGTGGATATCTCATTGTTCATGACCTCTGTTGTGGCTGTTAGGTACTTTGTATAGTACAAACTGTGTCTATTATAATGTATATGGCTGATATATTGACCTATTCTGTGTAATGTGTTCTGATACTTGTGTATTGTCGACATTAAAGTATTGTAATAAGCACCTGTGATATTGTATAGATATGATAGTCTAGTTTATATGACTTGTAGCAAGTAAACATAGCCTGTATGACTCTTGTAACATTTCACGTTAAATAAAGAAATGTTTCAGAGATGTAGTTCTTTCTTTATTCTAATTTCCCCTAAAACTCCCTTCCTAACAATATCATCAGTCAGATTATAATCAGAGTAAAAAAGTTAAAATTGACATATTTTAAATTTAAATATTTTAATCACTATTACTACAATATAATTCATTAGAGGCTTAGGTGACATATTTTTTCATTTTTGATAGATATCAATAATCACACATTCACTAAGACACTTTTTCAATGGCAAAATTAGTTAGGCAATTTGAGCTATTTATAGACATTAAAACAAGAAAGTATTGAGAACAACTGCATGTTTCAAACAATTAACAGTATCCTCACATGCCATTAAATTTGATTTCTTTCTGTTCCAGCATATATTGTGTAGTTTGTTCACAGGAGCCACAGCCAATGATCGGTGGGGGTAGACCGCAGCACAAATAACATTTTCCACCCAATTTACAGGCTGATGTGTGACACATATCAACATTCATTAGAACACCTTTTTGCAGTCCAATTTCACTTACTTTTGATTTATCTTAAATTAAGTAACTTAGTTATTTTTTTATAAATTCATCTATAACATTAATTCAGGTAATTGTGAAACTAACAGGATGTAGAGTAGACTATTAAGATAAGCCTATAAATTTGTTTGCATTAAATATAAAATCTCTAAGTAATCACAGAATGTTAATATGTGTCCAAGCATTATCGAGGACATAACACTGTTGCATTCTCTGAACTCTGTTTCCGATTTCAGTGTAGCAATGGCCACCTTATGTGCGCCCCTTGCTTCAATCACTTGCTGGCGGACGCGCGGCTCCGGGACGAGTCGGCCACGTGCCCCAATTGCCGCGTGGACATCTCCAAGACCCTTGCGTCTAGGAACCTGGCAGTGGAGAAGACAGTCTCGGAACTGCCGTCTGAATGCAAGTTCTGCACGCAAGTCTTTCCGCGCCACTCGATTCAGCACCATGAGGAGAAGACATGCGATGATAGGTACGGTATAATTTCTTGGCGAACTATCAGCACGTCCGTCCTAGTCCTAAAGCGATGGATACTTAACGATACTGGAGGTCGTTAACATTGTGACACTTGGTCGATCTCCGAAGGATTTGACCCCCTTCACATCACAGACAAAGTTCGACCGTAGGTGCGACCATCAGGATGGTGAGAGTGTCAGTACCAAAATGTAGTATTTGTTAAACAAATGGTCCTTCGAGCCGGATTTATGTTACAACGCGTTTACTTTCCCAACTAATAGACAGCATGGTGTCACTGCTTTAGCTCCTTTATTTTTGATTATTATATTTGATTAAGTGATAAAAAAGTATATTTTTTGTCAAGTAGACAGGAACAATGAACTTGATTTTATCAAATGGTGCAATGACGCTATCGTAAATAAAGTCATTGAAAAGCATTTTACTTAATTAGTTTCCTGTTCCCAAACATGCCAAGCGCTTACGTATTGGTTAAAACAAAATGGAACTTTTGTGTAACAGAGTGATAACAAACAGCAACAAAAAATCTATAACTTGGAAGACGATTTAAAAATAATCTAGAGTCGACTTTGCGTAGGCTTATCATAATTAAGCCATTGTAGTCCTACTTTAAAATTGTTTCTCCAAACCCCAATTAAAGAGTTAAGAATCGTAAATATGAGAATACCTAAATTCGTCAGTTAGATTGACTCATTGAAGAAACCGATAGGCGCATTGGGTAATCCCAATCAATAGTCCGACCGAGAGAAAGTATTCAACTATTCACTCTTTGAAGATAGTATTGTTTTTACACTAAACATTGTGGCTTAAATAAATCTTAGATTACTTCGCGGGTATTAAGAGATAAATTAAAAGGAAGGAATCACCACCATCACCAGCTACTGACAAGTTCCGTTCTCCCTCAGGGATTACAAGTTCGCCCAAATCGTAGTGTCTGCGCCGGTCCGGCGACGCTACCTGCAAAGTTTGGTCCGCATCGCGGCCGGGCTGTACGCGCTGTGCGCGGGCGCTCTGCGGCGCGCCTACCTCGTGTCCGGGCCCGCCGACCTCGTGTCCGGGCCCGCCGACCTCATGTCCGGGCCCGCCGACCTCGTGTCCGGGCCCGCCGACCTCGTGTCCGGGCCCGCCGCGCCGCCCGGGCGCCGCGCCTTCCGCAGGTGTGTGCGCTAACAGTAACACCTGCTGCGGTGCGGACCAAACTTATCCTGGGGTGATAGACTAAAAGACTAACCGTGACTTTCTAACGAACTGCGATGCTGCTACGCGCATAAATTTTACATATAATTTAAGTTAGTTGCTTATTGAGTATTAGCGCTTGCGGTGAATAATCTTCTACTCCTTAGAATGCGGTCTCGAAAGGTTACGATAAGCGGCTAAGCTATAAACAAATGTATTCTAAGTTCAACGAAAACGACTCACAAACTAACATAGGTACTAACGCGCAAGTTCCTTGAACTATGTATGTAGGTATGGTTTTATAAGGGTTGTAATTACCAAATGATAATTAGACTTACGTACTTTGTCATGTGACATACCAAATAGCGATGTGGTCGAATGCTCTCTTATATCGCAAGGAACTAAACGTAGATACTTACGTATCTATTGGTCCTTCGATTCCTCACTGATGAAGAAAGTGATGTGGTTGAATTCTGTCTTATATTGCAAGTAACCATAGCTCCGTATCTTTTGTGTCTGCGATTTCATAGTCATCATCATATCAGCCACAG
Organism: Anania fuscalis; assembly: GCA_950371115.1. Classification (NCBI taxonomy): domain Eukaryota; kingdom Metazoa; phylum Arthropoda; class Insecta; order Lepidoptera; family Crambidae; genus Anania; species Anania fuscalis. The sequence continues at coordinate 15,588,130 of OX493343.1, read as the reverse complement.
GACGTCCACTGCTGAACATAGGCCTCCCCCAGTGACTTCCAGATCGGCCGGTTGGAAGCGCCTGCATCCAGCGTCGTCCTGCGACTTTTACCATGTCGTCTGCCCACCTTGTGGGTGGAGGTCTCACGCTGCGCTTGTCGGTACGCAGCCTCCATTCCAGAACCTTTCTGCCCCATCGGCCGTCAGTTCTACGTGCTTTGTGCCCCGCCCATTGCCACTTTAGCTGGCTAATCCGTCGGGCTATGTCAGTGACTTTTGTTCGTTCACGGATATCCTCATTTCTGATTTGATCTCGCAAAGAAACACCAAGCATAGCCCTTTCCATAGCGCGCTGTGCAACTTTAAGCTTTCTTATAAGGCCCATAGTAAGAGGTCACGTTCCTGTTCCGTATGTCATCACTGGTAACACACAGTGGTTGTAGACTTTCGTCTTCGTCTGCGATTTCGCTCTGATAGAATCCGGTTGCCGGCAGGCTGACGGGGTGCCGCTACGAGTGCATCGGCTGCCCGTGGCGCGGGCCGGCGCACGAGACGGCGGCGCACGAAGCTGCGTGCGCGCACCCGCGCAAGCCCGCCGCCGACGTCGTCGACGTGCTGGCCGAGCGCGAGCGCCGCATGCACGAACACAACGCCGTCTACAGCCAGGTCCTCGACCTGCTCTCCTACGAGAAGATCACCTTCAACGGTAAGCGACACGACGATCTACCTCCCCACCTCTGCACTACTGTATCGTCTGCCACCTCAGCATCAACAGCGACTTCAAACTTGTCTGCAGATAGTGTGCATCGGTACACGAGCGACGAGGACATCTTCCTCGATGAGGACCTGTGGCGCTCTGAGCAATTTCAAGGTAATTGTTAAAATTTCTAATTGCAAATGTGAATCCTGTCAAGTTTAATAGGCTCTTATGCCTGTTATACGTTTCTGCATTTAGAGGTAAACAAATGATTGTATTGCATTTATGGAGAAACAGCGCTGTATCGAGGACTACCTCTACTATCTGATGTGGAGCTGGACCTGCTCTTTGTTATGGAAGAAGATAACAAACATTCAACGGTAAATAACGAAAAGTACTACAATCACCCCCATAGTCAGTGTTTTCCTAAACCCTGATCGACCAAAGTTGGAGATTTGAGAAAGTCCTGGGACATATCCCAGTCTAGTACTTATCCTGCTGTCCATGAGAAGATCTCTTTCAATGGTAAGTGAAGTCTATTGTACACTTGATACGGCAAGTCATTTGTAGTCAAGATCCACCTCAGCAATACTGGTGCCTGAGACTGCGCTAACAAATACAAGGACGACATCTGTCTGGTCACGTTTGTAAGGTGAGCTGATCACTTAAATTGTGGTTAACCTGTTCGAGCATAGCTCGGAGCTGCAGTGCATGCGTGTTGTGAAGGAAAACAATGAGGACTAAAAAAGGAACTGAATCCACAAGTTGTCAATCAATTAACTGCCTGAACATAGCCGCCCCTCTAAAAAGGTCATGATAAAATAAAATGGTAAGTGTGTAATATAGAAGTGGGTCTAGTTGCATCATTGTACCACAGTGAAAGCATGACGGAAACCGCTCTTGACTTTGAGCATGCGGTCGTAAAGGGCTAATCGAAAACGATTCTGGTGGCCGGTTTCAAATTGTAAATGCATCCAAATTAACACGTGCATGACAACCAGTTGGTTTATTATTAAACAATTGGAATATTGAAAATTTTACAGGTGTTTAAAAATACAAAAGTGGGAATTTGAAATGGCCCTTTATGATCGTATGTTTAAAGAGGGTGAGAATCTGGCGCATCGCGGCTGGCCGAGAGCGGCGGATAAGGCATCTTCGTCCAGCGCACACGACTACAACTGTGTCGTTTTAACCGGTAAGAGCAATCTTACAACTTAACTAATACAAAGAACCAAGCAAGCATCTTAGGTCGCGGCTGCACTGCTGGATGAATTGCTTAGTGCCTGGCGTAAGGCAAGAAAACACAGGAACACAGCTGGGGTCTTAGTAACATAAATATTTTGGCCCCTAGATTGTCAGTCATCTGTGGCAGTCTAGCCCAGCGTAAGCTGTCTTCGTGACTTGCACATGCGACGCGCCCAAACGCGAAGTGGCTAGTCCTGTTCTCTTCTCTTGGGGTCTCGCTTACACGCCAAGCGCTAAGCGAAGCGTTCAGCTGTGCGGCCACACGTATCGTAGTACCTTAACCTATCGTATTCTAGCCAAGCATAAGGGTCGATTTATATCTGGTAAGTACAATAATGAAAGTAAGAAGTGGAAGGTACAATCATGTAGTGCAATCTACTTCTTGAGGCTTGTCTACTGTACTAAACCAGATCTCGATCGGCCCGAAAGACGCTTGATCACCGGAGCCGTCTAGCGAGAGCGATATGACGTACGCAATATACATTACACCCTAGGATGACGGCCATTTATTTAGCAAAATAAGTCACTGACGTCACCTAGTTCTTTGTTGACGTCTGCGGTGGACAAGCGTCCTAAAGATAACTGCTGATGCAGTCAGACTTGCAGTCCGCAAGTCACTGTCAAGTTAACAGTGATTTGACAAGCTATGATCGATACTATGGCAGTAGTCACCTACTTATAGGAGTAGTACTGGTCCTTCACCTGTCGATGGGTAGATAACATCTTGTGCTTCTGCTCTGCAGCTACTTTATGCCCGAGGCCTTACTTGTTCCGTCAACAACTTAAATAATAGGGTGCATCACTCTGACAAAAGAAAACTTGTCTGGTCATCTTACGATGTCATGTCAATGCAATGTCATACAGGCTATACACTTAAGTGTATAATCAAATCTGGCGTAATTTGCTTCATTACAAATGATAAAACCCATTCCAATTACACAACGATAAAGTTAAAACCCAATTATTTGCATTCGTAAATGAGACTATTAGGATTATAGACAGATAAGAAAACGGTGTCAGTATGAATCACTGAGTGTCAGTTTCAAATCGTTATCTGTAAATGTGACTGACACGAGGCAAATGAAGACTTCAAACCGTATCTAACACAATTAGGTTTCGGGATATCACATGATAAGAGCGCTTGCGATAAGGAACTTAAGAAGGGTTAGACTTGTTAGATAAAAGTCTGGTCAAGTGCGAGTCGGGCTTACGAATCGAGGGAGGTCCCGTACCTACCACCGTATTACTTTTCCAAACCCTTTTCAAGGGTGAGCCCGTTTTTCTTAAATGCAATAAAAAACTATTACTATACTAACTACCGTCTTTGAAGATAGAATTTTCCAATTTCCCCTGTATGAATAATTTTCAATTTTTTCAATTCAATTTCGCGGGGCCCCACCTATTCTGCCTAATGGTTAATCCGGCCCTGTGCACATGAAGGCCAGGCCTAAAGCACAGAGTATTCCGCAGACCTGCAGCTGAAGCCGTACCGCACCGAGGAGTACGTGCACAAGCTGTACTACGAGACGTCGCGGTTCTCCGCCTTCGGCCACCAGTGGGTGGTCAAGGCCTTCGTCAACAAGAACCAGCGCGACCCCACGCAGAGCTCGGAGAGGGAGATCACTTACCAGGTAACATTTTAAACAAATCACATATTCTAATTCACAAGGTGGGCAGACGACCTGGTAAAGGTTGCAGGACGACGCTGGATGCAGGCCGCTTCCGATCGGCTGATCTGGAAGTCACTGGGGGAGGCCTATGTTCAGCAGTGGACGTCCTGTGGCTGAGATGATGATGATGATGACATATTCTAATTATCTTTTTGGTGATTATCATACTTTATGAATTATAATATGCGCAGTATGTTTTCCTCTTTCATGCAATCCGGTCCCTCGTCACCGAGTCATTCACTCCCTTTTCACTCATATTACCCCTCACTCAATCCATCTGTTCTTAGGTCGCTCACAATCGCTTCATCTTTTTGGCTATTAAAATAAACTTTAAGGTCAATAAAATTGATATTTTGATGACCAATAATGTTAAACCATTACTGTAATCATCTTTTGAATCACGTTTAAAAGCAAATAAATTCATACATTTAAACACCGACAAAAAATGGGAGACGTTATAAGTTCAATTTGATTATTTAAGTCCACCAACATGTACTTACACTGTATTAACCACTATATCTTTGTATTACTTACCCAGAGCTGTAAAAGATAAATACCACATACCAGGTAACTGAGGTAACCAGCAGGCATACAGACCTTTTAAATTAAAATAACCATTTACTTGTGTCAACCATCGACAATAAAACCAATTTATTTTTGCAAATACATAGGCCTAAACTAAGCACTTTTACGCGTCCCATGATTATTTTTTCCCTACCACTGCTTCGAGACAAGTTTGGGCTATATAACTGAAACTAGCCGTGTAAAAGAAATGGCCTAGAGTATAATATCTTATTTTATAGGCCAGAGATAGACGTTTTAATAAAAATAACCCGGATATTTGGTGATAGTGAACGTCTCATCGCTCAGTTAGGTTACGAGATTTTTCAAACAATAGCCAATAACTGTGTAACAATTGAATCCATGGTCATTGTGTACAGAACTACAGACAATAAGAGTCAATCGTCTGACATTGTCGAGTATTCTGATAAAGGTATGATGTGCATCTGAATAGCGAAAACATATTTTTATTATTTCGTCTCTTAAGTGCAACTGGAAATTCGTCGCATATTTAAAGAGATAGTAAGCCATTGTTTAAAGAGTTACAAAAATTAAAACACAAAACATCTTCAAAGTTATCTACAACTAATTTAAGTTTATTTTTATCTAATCAGTTGGATTTTAAGACCCAAAAAGTTTTTGGAAAATGATGTTTTGTTGTTAATGGTCAAGCCTTCACGCGGTGGACTGACCTAGTCTTATTTTATTTTATTTATTTGGTTTACCAGTAGTTGATACTCTAAAATTTTCAAAACACAATATCAACTTATACGTCTAAGTGTACAACCTTCTTAGACGTCTTAGTCGTGGGCAGTCGCTGGATTCAAACGAACGATCCAGGATTTGGATTTTTGAATCATGCTAATTCTAATCTGAATACGAAAATGCAAGATTCGCATGGAATTACTAAAATCACTATTTTTGAAAATTCATTTTGTGAATTCTGCAACGAGTAGTCTTACTACCCACTTGTATTTCGATTCTACTTGTAGAAAGTTCGGAAGTATGACTTTGACCAGTAAACATATGGTTCACGGATTAATTTTTTTTGTTTCGTTCTAAGCCATTCATTGTTGGTTTAAACACTTTTTGTGTAAAACGAAAATAGTTACAAGAATTTTATTTTAATAGCCACCCTTAATTCGAGTAATTAAAAAATGCGTAAAATCGGGAGCAATAGAAATAGAGTTCGCACACGAATCGTATTCGTGTGCGAATGGTCCGGGTCCTTCACGCGGTGGACTGACCCAGTCTAGGGTGCAGTCGCTGGATGCAAACGGCCCTGAGCCGCTACCTGTGGCGTTCTACTGGGGAGGCCTATTACAAAAGCTGATGATGTTGTTCCACAGATAATCTCTCTATCTTTTTTTCTTTATGTGCTGTGCTGGTACTAATATCTTTATTTTCACAAATTTTGTTAAATTTAACTGGTTTTACCTATAGTCTTCTATTCATGGGGGGTATATGCCCGTACTCACCACGCTGGGCAAGCGGGTTGGTGGTTCCTCCTTGAGGGAGGCCTATGCCCAGCAGTGGACTGCAACAGGCTGATATGATGATGATGACCTATAGTCTTAGATAGCCCTAAGGGAAGTAGCGAGTCATACCCAATACAAGTATCTACGACAACTTACTGGGTAGTCTCGGCCACATTATGTAACAAAGGTTATAGAAATAAATGTTTTTTTAGATAATTCTAAAGAGCAAGCCGAGCGGTCCCCTTCCGCTGTCGTGGGTGTGGCTGCGCGGGCCCCACGGGGACGCGGCCTGCGCCCCGCGCGCCCTGCAGCACGCCTTCAGCGACGCCGCGCCGGACTCGCCGCCGCTGCCTCTACCGCTCGCCGAGCCCGCCGACGCCAACCGCCTGCTGCTCAACAAGGCGATACAGTTCCGGTACACAGTACACACAGCACACTGTCTCAGATGATCTGTGCCCGCCTTCAGCGACGCCGCGCCGGACTCGCCGCCGCTGCCTCTACCGCTCGCCGAGCCCGCCGACGCCAACCGCCTGCTGCTCAACAAGGCGATACAGTTCCGGTACACAGTACACACAGCACACTGTCTCAGATGATCTGTGCCCGCCTTCAGCGACGCCGCGCCGGACTCGCCGCCGCTGCCTCTACCGCTCGCCGAGCCCGCCGACGCCAACCGCCTGCTGCTCAACAAGGCGATACAGTTCCGGTACACAGTACACACAGCACACTGTCTCAGATGATCTGTGCCCGCCTTCAGCGACGCCGCGCCGGACTCGCCGCCGCTGCCTCTACCGCTCGCCGAGCCCGCCGACGCCAACCGCCTGCTGCTCAACAAGGCGATACAGTTCCGGTACACAGTACACACAGCACACTGTCTCAGACAGGGGCGTGCTTTGATTTTTGTGCTGGGTAGGCACTAAGTAGTAACATTATTTAAAAAAAAAAAACTATCACATTTTCCGGTTAAACCATGCATCGGAAAGAAAAAGTCACAAGTATTAAAAGCGTTTAGTTTATGCCCCTCTATACGACGAAAAACAAAGATTGGAATTTTATGAAGTTTTATAATTATATCATTAATTTTTTCTAAGTGTTTGAACACTTTATATTCTATCGCATTTTCCGGTTAAACCATGCGTCGGAAAGAAAAAGTCACAAGTATAAAAAGCGTTTAGTTTATGCCCCTCTATAGGACGAAAAACAAAGATTTGAATTTTATGAAGTTTTATAATTTTATCACCATTTTTTTCCAAGTGTTTGAACATTTTATATTCTATCGCATTTTCCGGTTAAACCATGCGTCGGAAAGAAAAAGTCACAAGTATAAAAAGCGTTTAGTTTATGCCCCTCTATATGACGAAAAACAAAGATTGGAATTTTATGAAGTTTTATAATTATATCACCAATTTTTTCTAAGTGTTTGAACACTTTATATTCTATCGCATTTTCCGGTTAAACCATGCGTCGGAAAGAAAAAGTCACAAGTATAAAAAGCATTTAATTTGAGCCCCCTTATACATTGAAAAACAAAGATTTGAGTTTTATTATGTTTCATATTTTTAATGAAAAATTTTCTAAGTGCCAAACGCCTTGCACACTTTGCTACACTCCAACCAAATAAAGACTTACCAGGCATTCTTGTTTTCCGAGACAAGCAAAGAAAATTGACTGAGTGAAGATTTATATGGAGCACCACAACTATCCAATTGATATTTATAACTCCTCAGCGACATTTCGTGGTTATTACTTTTTCGCGAACTTTGAACATGTCAGTAATCTTTTATCGTAAAATGTTTGCAACGGTAAGCATTATATACTTCAATTAATTCAATAAAGTTGTTAGTTTTGACAAAAACTTAACTTGTCTCCGACGTAAACACACACAAAACCGGCGCCCCATCGGCTATTTTGTTGATTTTAACATGGTATTTACCTACTTTTAAGATTGTATTATTTGTTCACCACATTTTAATACACTTTACACTATTAGAACAATTATCTTTTGACAACTTAACACCCGATTATTCACTAATATTTTTAAAAATCTCCTTTAACTGAGGTGAGGTTAAGTTACACTCGTAAATATATATTATGGCCACAGAATAAACAAGGACATCTCTTTGTTTGTTCCGAATTAAGCTAAAATAAGCTTTGGCGTATTCAAACTATGCAAATAAATTTTAGTTCTATGTGAGATCGATTACGTTACAACTCAATTCGGAACTTAAATTACCCGGCTAATGAAAATAGGCTACTAGGTTGTCCACAAATGAAAATTGATTTAAGGGATTGGCGCGTAATTTGTCAAAACAAATAGAATTCTCATTACATACTGTACATTGTAGTTTCTCCATTTTATAGAACACAACAACACAAAACTAAACTCTGAAATAACTATAATAGCACTCAAGAGAAACAGTTTATGATCCGTAAGAGTAAAAACAACTTTTCAAAACACTCGCGGGATGAAAGCCAAAGCAAACTAAAGAAAAAAAATATGGCCGATCGAAATGATCTCTGTTTACATTATTTTTAGGATAGTTTTAGCAAACAATTAATTATTCGTTTTAAAACTTAAAACTATTTACTATAAATATAATTAGGATTTTAGGGTTTGAAATTTTATTTTAACAAGTTGTAATGTAAAGTTTACTTAAAATAAGACTTTAAATTTTTAAATTGGTGGCGGAAATTGAGCGCCATCTGGTGGGAGCTAAGCAGGTAAGCGCCGCATAATGCTTACCAAAAATTGGTGTTTTGTAACTGTGTACGTATGCGCACAGATTATATAAGTGTGTGTGAAAATTAAGGAAGTGTGCGTGAAATAGTAAGCGGTATCGCGACCGCCTACCGTGGGTCATTTGTATTGAAAGTATTGAAACGAGCGCGCTTTAGTTTGAAAGTTTAATAAAGACGACAAAATGGTAACTTAGACTTTATTATAGATTGTCAATTTGGCAAATAAAGATGGTTAGCTGTCCTGTAGGATTTTTTATTTAGGTAGGCACTGCATAATTGCCTATATGCACCGCACGCTACTGGTCTCAGATGATCTGTGCCCGCCTTCAGCGACGCCGCGCCGGACTCGCCGCCGCTGCCTCTACCGCTCGCCGAGCCCGCCGACGCCAACCGCCTGCTGCTCAACAAGGCGATACAGTTCCGGTACACAGTACACACAGCACACTGTCTCAGATGATCTGTGCCCGCCTTCAGCGACGCCGCGCCGGACTCGCCGCCGCTGCCTCTACCGCTCGCCGAGCCCGCCGACGCCAACCGCCTGCTGCTCAACAAGGCGATACAGTTCCGGTACACAGTACACACAGCACACTGTCTCAGATGATCTGTGCCCGCCTTCAGCGACGCCGCGCCGGACTCGCCGCCGCTGCCTCTACCGCTCGCCGAGCCCGCCGACGCCAACCGCCTGCTGCTCAACAAGGCGATACAGTTCCGGTACACAGTACACACAGCACACTGTCTCAGATGATCTGTGCCCGCCTTCAGCGACGCCGCGCCGGACTCGCCGCCGCTGCCTCTACCGCTCGCCGAGCCCGCCGACGCCAACCGCCTGCTGCTCAACAAGGCGATACAGTTCCGGTACACAGTACACACAGCACACTGTCTCAGATGATCTGTGCCCGCCTTCAGCGACGCCGCGCCGGACTCGCCGCCGCTGCCTCTACCGCTCGCCGAGCCCGCCGACGCCAACCGCCTGCTGCTCAACAAGGCGATACAGTTCCGGTACACAGTACACACAGCACACTGTCTCAGATGATCTGTGCCCGCCTTCAGCGACGCCGCGCCGGACTCGCCGCCGCTGCCTCTACCGCTCGCCGAGCCCGCCGACGCCAACCGCCTGCTGCTCAACAAGGCGATACAGTTCCGGTACACAGTACACACAGCACACTGTCTCAGATGATCTGTGCCCGCCTTCAGCGACGCCGCGCCGGACTCGCCGCCGCTGCCTCTACCGCTCGCCGAGCCCGCCGACGCCAACCGCCTGCTGCTCAACAAGGCGATACAGTTCCGGTACACAGTACACACAGCACACTGTCTCAGATGATCTGTGCCCGCCTTCAGCGACGCCGCGCCGGACTCGCCGCCGCTGCCTCTACCGCTCGCCGAGCCCGCCGACGCCAACCGCCTGCTGCTCAACAAGGCGATACAGTTCCGGTACACAGTACACACAGCACACTGTCTCAGATGATCTGTGCCTGCCTTCAGCGACGCCGCGCCGGACTCGCCGCCGCTGCCTCTACCGCTCGCCGAGCCCGCCGACGCCAACCGCCTGCTGCTCAACAAGGCGATACAGTTCCGGTACACAGTACACACAGCACACTGTCTCAGATGATCTGTGCCCGCCTTCAGCGACGCCGCGCCGGACTCGCCGCCGCTGCCTCTACCGCTCGCCGAGCCCGCCGACGCCAACCGCCTGCTGCTCAACAAGGCGATACAGTTCCGGTACACAGTACACACAGCACACTGTCTCAGATGATCTGTGCCCGCCTTCAGCGACGCCGCGCCGGACTCGCCGCCGCTGCCTCTACCGCTCGCCGAGCCCGCCGACGCCAACCGCCTGCTGCTCAACAAGGCGATACAGTTCCGGTACACAGTACACACAGCACACTGTCTCAGATGATCTGTGCCCGCCTTCAGCGACGCCGCGCCGGACTCGCCGCCGCTGCCTCTACCGCTCGCCGAGCCCGCCGACGCCAACCGCCTGCTGCTCAACAAGGCGATACAGTTCCGGTACACAGTACACACAGCACACTGTCTCAGATGATCTGTGCCCGCCTTCAGCGACGCCGCGCCGGACTCGCCGCCGCTGCCTCTACCGCTCGCCGAGCCCGCCGACGCCAACCGCCTGCTGCTCAACAAGGCGATACAGTTCCGGTACACAGTACACACAGCACACTGTCTCAGATGATCTGTGCCCGCCTTCAGCGACGCCGCGCCGGACTCGCCGCCGCTGCCTCTACCGCTCGCCGAGCCCGCCGACGCCAACCGCCTGCTGCTCAACAAGGCGATACAGTTCCGGTACACAGTACACACAGCACACTGTCTCAGATGATCTGTGCCCGCCTTCAGCGACGCCGCGCCGGACTCGCCGCCACACCACACTGACCTCACATAAATATGGTCTGGCTTCTGTCAAATTAAGTTCATGCCCATTTTACTATCGCCCTTTGGCGCTGTAGCAGGGCAAAACTAAGCCAAGAGCTCGGAAGTAGGCCACTGAATAAATTACCATTTTGTGAGCGACTGTTTAGGAATTAAATTATTAATGGCTAGAAGAAATCCTTTACGTAGAGAGACGTCTTCAGCTGTTATTTTCCATCCTCTACCTGTATATATGACGACTTCCGTGGCCGAGAGGCGAGGTTACGGGTTCGATCCCCGGTCGGGTCAATGTAGAAAATAAACTTTTCTATATTGGCTCGGGTCTGGGTGTTGTGGTACCGTCGTTGTTTCTGATTTCTATAACACAAGTGCTTTAGCTACTTACCTTAGGATGTGATGTTGTCCAATATTTATTTATTTATATAGGGTGTAAAAAAAGGCTTAACGAAGCCGAATACCACATACTCTTACGTATTATTACGATATTTTTTTTCTTTTACACTATACCTGGGAAATGACGGTTTACCGAGTTATTAACAGTCAAAGTTACAATTTTTTTTAAATAATTTTTACAACATTGACTTCTTTTTGATAATACTAAACTTTTTTACAAAGAAACATTCTACGCTTACACACACAGGCATAGTCTGTGGCGTGCGCGCTATACATTCCGGGTTAGAAATAAGTTTATGTTTTTTTTATACCCAAAAATAAAAGTCATTTCCCAGCAATATTTTTTTAGCATTCTACTTGGTTTTATGTAAAGAATTCGTGGTTTAAGGCTTCGTTAAGCCTTTTTTACACCCTGTATATCATAGCTCTACCTTGTTTTATTTATTTAAACATTATGGCACAGATTTTGCAAAATCATACAATAGATGGACTTCATTCTTTCATTTTTATTTATGCCTTGAGGCATCTTCTACCAGTCGACTATTATAGACTAAACAGAGATGTTTAACCTGATGAATGTGGGCGGTGCGATAAAGGTGATACAAATCTATGATAAATCTAGTCTTCTTCTGTCATCTAAGTTAAATGTATTGTTGCAGGCTGATAATGTTCCTGGCGCTGAAGTGATCGCCGCCCGCGGGCGCGTCCGACGCCGGTACTGATGACACCCCCCCTTAAACCCCCACGGCAATTCCACGAGTATCCCAATATATCCCATCCCTTATATTCGGTACGATGATTTTAAATTAGAAGTAGACATATTTGATTTTTACCATTTGACCTTTATTTTTAAAGCATGCGTAAATTTTAATTGTAAAAAGACTAATGAGCTATTCGATTAGAAAAGATAGGGTTTGGGTTATAATCTACAACTCCCCCCTCCCCCTGTCCTAATTAATACCCCGCATGAGAAAATTAATATAAGGTGTTATTTTATTCGTTAACTTCCGTTACGAGATGATTCTACCGTTTAACACCTTGGCTGCCATAGAGATCACGGGTGATACTCGGGATCGCGGGTGATACTCGGTATCACGGGCGATACACAAACTAGATTTATTTTATTGTGTCCAGTTTCTAGACACTTAAATACTTGTTTGGTTTAGATACTTTATTTAAGCAGTAGAAACATCCCCTAGGCAGAGTCAATGAATAAAATAGAACCTTATATTAAACACTGGTTCTGGTTCGTGTAAAAATTTTACTCTTTACATTGAGTTGTAATTTGAGCGAGGTGTCCTTTCACTATTGATCCTTTGTTTTATGTACTAAAATTATATTGATTTAGAGACTGCTAACGATCGTCACGTTTCGGTTTTGTAGAGCTACGTCCCTGTTTTTTTTGTAGGAAGAAAGAGAGACGACGCTCTTTAAAACCGAATTGAGCAGTCTCGCTAATTACGGCGTGCTATATTCTTGACAGCTACTGTACGGAGATATTGTCAGAATTTATTAAAATGTGTTCTGTGGAAAATATTTTCAACGCATACATTCCTTCGCTCGATAGCTATGTAGTAAACACGAAATAACCGTAAAATTCTACTAATCATATTTATTTTATATTTACCAATATTGATTTTTAAGAGATTATATTTTAACTAAGTGTTAGTAGATTGATTATTTCAGAAACGATTTAACACTTAGTTTTTATTTAGCATAATATAATTTTTTTCCTTCTTTGGTATTTAAGCCATCTTATTAATTGCCAAAAAAAATATAATTACACAGCAATTTCAGTATATCACAGATGATACAGATCCCTTAGTTAAATATTGCAAAATCCAAAAAGGCGTGTTGGCGAATGATGAGTACAAATTATAAATCTGGTTTATTGTTAGTTTGTAGGTTGCTAGAGGCTGTCTTGTATGAAGTTGACTAACACTGCTCTCTAGTTACGAAGAGCCGAGGAAAATTTATCAGTTCATATTTTTGTTTAGATGTTAAAATTGTGTGTAAAAAAATAACTTGAGATCTCTCGAATCGTCTAGAAGCATCACCTTTAACCTGATAACTTTATTTAACCTCGAGCATGTGTTAACTTAAGCTTTACGGTGAATTTTATTGTCAATTGGTGTGTTCGTTCGTTCGTAAGTCTGTATGTGTGACTCGACGATAATCATTTTATTATTGTACACGCGGTGCACGTGTTCACATATTATTATATAAATTAGCTAATTATTTTTTTCTACATTTGTTAGCTTTTATTTTGGGACTTGAAAATAAAGAGATAAGTCTAATACGATTGTATTATTCAACGAATCCTAAGGCATTTAAGAATTATTGTTGGAAACTAGCTGAGAATGTTTTTGCATGACTTATTTTATAGTTTATTTTCATACTTTTCACTTATGTTTCTACTTGGCAACGATTTGGATCCGGCTCGAAGGACCAAAATGTTTTGTGGAACAGTGGAATGTAAGAATGTTACATTCCACTGTTCAGAATGACGCTGACAGTTGTATTGTGAGAAAAATAAACAAAAATAAAGTAGAACTAAAAATCATGCAAGGTTGTTCAGTTTTCCTGCTAGTCTCCAAAAATGGTTTTATCATACAAGTAAAAATAGCTTATTTTGCTTGTTACTCAATCAATTTATTATTATTCCTCTTTAGCATATTTGTGCACAAGCTAGTTCGGTAATATGTCGATGCGCCTGCGACGCAGAGGTGTATTCATTTCATTATTAATACCTTCTTCTATAATCATTACACTCTCACGGGATTTCATGAAACTACATACCTAAAACGATTTGTTTTTTGTCCCGACGTTTCGGCTCGATTACACGAGCCGTGGTCGCGGGTTGACTGGCGTTGCGAAGCGTCGTCTCGAACGAGTTGAAGAATTTTCTCGATGTACCGACATTTCTTCAACATTTTCGTCACTGGTACAGTTCCGGACTGACTGTCAGTCCGGCAAAATAACATTATCGGGAATTGTTTGAGACGGCCTAATCCGCGGTTTGCACTTTGAAATCACGGTATTCCACAATGGTGATAATTTAAATCCATCTTCTCGATTGAAATTTTTATGCTTCTTAATGTCAATGGCATCACGTATTAACCTTGAGTGGTAATGACGATCAGTGGAGATCAGTTTTAGGTATGTAGTTGCATGAAATGAAATCCCGTGAGAGTGTAATGATTGTTTAAAAATGCAACAATATAGTTTAAAAAGTTATATCTTCTATGCTTCTACTAAGTTATGAGATAGAAAAATTAAAAATCGTTTGTGATAATTAACAAAATATATTTATAGCAACAAATAAATTCTAGTACGGCTTAAATCTATTGACATGAAGCTTGTTGAGAGAACCGCTCAGCTTGTGTTCGTCGGCGTGGCTGGCGCGGTCGGCGTTGTCGGTACGATTCCAAACGCTGACTATACCCGCCTCGCCCGTCGTCACCAGGATATCTCTCTGATAACAATCAAATAAAAAGATATGCTACTTGTCATAGTCTTCGGAAAAATGACGATACTACGAAGTAGAAGCAGAGTATTATATGTACGGTGGCTGAAGGTACCTCAACTGATCTGACGCCTTATGCATACACAAGAAATGGTTAACTTAGTATGGTCAAGTCTAAATTTTAGTTACATACTTCTGTATATTTGCCATTTGAATACTTCTGTAAATGTTTTAAATGATATATATTCAGGATAAATCCATCAAAGTTCCAGCAAATGATATATGCGTGAAAAAAATTAACAACATATTCAAGCACATGAAATATAAGACATAAAACCCCTAATTATAGAGATGATTTCAATTACCACTGAGAGGCCGTCGAATGAACTAATCCTCTGTCAGTGAATAATATTAAGTTGTTGCCAATAATATTATTATTGAAAAATACACTTTAATACTTACATCTTTTTCATACCAGCAGCACCTCACAATTTGTTTGTTCTGTGTGAAGTTCGTGTATGGTTGCAATTTCTTTTCTGTTATCGCTACCGATCTAAGCACATCCCTGAAATCAAAAGATAATACATTAATTACACATATATATTAAAGAGTGTAACTTAAAAACAAAATCCTAAATAAAATGGAATTTCGATTTTTAGGGTTCCGTACCCAAAGGGTAAAACGGGATCCTATTACTAAGGCTCCGCTGACCGTCCGTCTGTCTGTCACCAGGCCGTATCTCATGAACCCTGATAGTAAGACAGTTAAAAATTTCACAGATAATTTCTGATTTCTGATGCCGCTATACTATAACAACAATGGTACGGAACCCTTCGTGCGCGAGTCCTACTCGCACTTGGCCAGTTTTTTTCGATATTTTAATCTTTATTTTGTTTTTCTCGGCTCCGAGGCAAATCGCACTTAACAAATAATCCAACATATCAAAAATAAAAAAAATCGGTCTTGTGCTTGCGTTACAAATGGTGAGTTAGTAACACTTTGTTTAATATATTTAAATTTTAATATCTCACCCATTTCCAGCATTTGATCCAGCTAGCAGCACTGGGGTGTCATCAGTAGATGTGTAGATATCCACTAAATAACAATCGTCTTCCTTACTCCTCTGAAAAAGAAATTATTTGTTCAGTATCTAAATCTCTATCGAAGCATGCAATACATGCAATCAGGAGGCTCATGTCCAGCAGTGGACTGATGTGGGATAAATATTATGATAATTATAACTCTTGGTTAACTGCTCTAACATCAATTTGATATTCACTTCAACATGTTGTTATGTCGTTAAAAATATTAGTGAAGAAGTAGTAAATTGTAAGACTACCACCACCCTTATAGTAAGCACATTTTAAAATATTTTTGTGAGTCAACCATGGCATTCCTACTAACGAAAATCAGTTGGTCAGTCCAGGCTTGGCTGTATGAGATATTCATAGTGTAGGGTCATAAGTGTTAATTATGGTATCATGTTCAATATTTGAGACAATACTTTAGAGTATAATAAATGTATTTTATATTTACCTTCATAGTTCTAGAAATTTTGTCTCTACTGTAACTCTTGACTAGATCTCCCGTCTCCGCGTCCCAGAGCTGCAAGTCGTTAGACTGAGTGGTGCACGCTACTTTCTTGTCATCCAACCAGGATATTTTCTCGACAGAATTTTCTACATTTAGAGAGTATGTCAGTGCATCATCTTCAGTCTGTTCCATGACGTTGAATATGTTTAGTAGTCCATCTATAGACCCTGTTGCAAGGATTTCTGCCTTCTCTTTGTGGAATTTAACCTAAAAGGAAAAAAAATGACAATAGGGAGTCCTTAACACCGCATAACAATAAAATTTCTTTTTTGTTCCATTTAAGTACATTGAGGGGTCACAAAAGTTATGAATTCTTTAGCACATGGTCATTAAGAATGTAGCCTAAATGAAATTCATACAAATGGTGTGATTTGCTAATTATTGACTTGTTTGGAACTTGGAAGGCTACAGCATAGATGTGACTTCCTCTGTTTCAATATTCTTGTTCTCTAGTAAGAGTTTAATTCTAATGATCAAGGAATGTAGTAGGCTTACCTGTGTTATATCATCTGTGTGTGAGTTCCAGTAGCCACCAAGGGGCTTGGGCATTCTGGAATCCCAAAACACGAGGTATGCGTCGTCTTCTACTAGCTGACTGCCAGCACATATAACTCGTCCGTTGCAAGATATGTCCATACATTCATAGGGCCGAGTTATTTGGTCTTCATCATCTGAAAAAATTAAATACTAGGGGATTGAATAAAAGGGGATATCGCTAAGATTAAACTTATTTTGTACATAAACTTAGCATTATTACACATAATATTAGTTATTACGTTTAATCAGTTGATTTTTG
Organism: Anania fuscalis; assembly: GCA_950371115.1. Lineage (NCBI taxonomy): Eukaryota > Metazoa > Arthropoda > Insecta > Lepidoptera > Crambidae > Anania > Anania fuscalis. The sequence continues at coordinate 15,571,137 of OX493343.1, read as the reverse complement.
GGCTGGATAAAAAAAGTATAAGCCTATAAAACAGTTGCAAGCTTTAAAACTCTTGAGTTAATTTACTTGTCAACTCAAGCAATCATATGAGACCATGTAACAACGTTTTTTTTATTATAATTGCAATACATACATAAACAGTTTACACTTTGTGTTTGAGGTGCAACACCAACCTAGATTTTACCTACCCCCACCTACCATTAGACCATGTGCCTTGACCAGTCATATCTTAATATATAAAACAAAGTCGTGTTTGTTCCAACACTTATAACAAGAGAACGGCTGGACGGATTTTCATGGTTTGTGATTTATTGGATTTGTCTCCGTCCCGAATAGCAGAATAAATAAATAAAAGTTAACAAAAAAAATACTGTTTGGCGGTACGAAGTTCGCCGGGACCGCAAGTACTAAATAACAATATGGACTTTCGACTAAATGATTAAAACATGCAGCAAAGCATCATGGTGCTTAAATATGGGCGGTGTTTGCACAGTCTGTCTACCTTTATATTCCTGGGCACAACTTCCACTAGCTCTCAAGTCCCACAGCTTCACCAGTCCGTCCAGTCCCGACGAGTATAGCATGTGCTCTTCACGGGGACTGAACACCACGTCTGTCAGAGCTTTCTGATGGCCGCTGAGCCGACAGGCCAGTTTAAGTGCGCTCTTCTGCAGTTCATACACTTCTATTCCATTGTTGCTTGATACACCTACCGCTAGTTTTAGCGACCTGTAGAATAAATAGCAAATCAACTACATTGATATCTTTTTTAGTATAAATATTATCATGTTTAACCTGTAGCGGAGCGTAGCGAGTCTTACTTGTTCTGTGTTTAACCTAGTGTCTGCAGTTTATAAGTCGATGCCCGACTGTTAGTTTATAGTTTATTAGTTACCAAATACTATTTAAGGTGTAATTTAAGGTTTAAATTTGATTTTACACTTACTTATTCCCATGTAATTTATTAACGTAAGATTTCTTCGCAGTCACTGTTGTTTCACTCAATAAATTGTAGTTCTTATTGAAAAGCTGTTTCAAAACTTCAGGATCTACAGTATCCTTGTCCAGCTCTTCATTTTCTATAATATCAGCCATTATTTCTGTGATAATTTAATATTTTTTTGTGATTTACAACACGATGTAAACAAATCCACACCACAAACACGTGTGGTTTTTGTTATGACAAGTGACAGTCTTGACAGACAGACCAGCTGTTCTTGAAGTTTGTTGTGATGACATGTGTGCTATTTTCTGTAGTCTATGAAAAAATTATGCAACGGTTATTCAAACAGATTACGGAAGTGGATTTTATCTTCTGGATTTTTTCTAAATTATATTTTGATTTCCGTTTCCTCTACGTTGGCGTCAAGCCGAGACGCTTGCCTGCTACACGCTTGCATGCTGATGAAACTTTGATTGAAATTGCGAATGCCTGCCTTGTGCATGTGTAACAAAATGGCCGCGTCACTTACTTTTTGTGCAACTTAACTAGTACTTGGCACCCTGCAGAGAAAGGATTACGATTTTTCAAGTGTGGTAGGTATCCGGTGTTTATTTAAAAGGACCTAATACGACAGTCGATAGGAAATTAGTAATGTAATAGTAAAATTAAACAATTTTTATAATTTTATTGGATTTGAAGATAAATAACACTTGAAAAAATCATCGAATGTATTGGATTAGATTACAATTTAATTCTGCATAACAGTTTTTAAATTTTCATCATCTTGTTAGCGCGGCGCTTGTCCCGGTAGCGTGGGCCGGCGCGTTCGAGGTCGCCGGCGGCGAGGCGCGCGGCCACACTGCGCAGCGGCAGCGGCCGCGCGTCGCCCCACGCCTCGCCGCCCGTGCCGCCCTCGCTGAACGCCCAGCGTACGTAGCGCTCCATGCGGATGTGCTCTGGAATTTAAAAATTGAAACGGAATATCGTATTACATACGTTCCTATGTGCACAGCTCAACAACCACCAAAACAGTCATGTCCCGGAAGGGATTGACCATTAGCGTATTGGGATGTTAACACCATTCATAAATAATTTGTCTTGCGGTCTCGGTTTCTCGACAGATTCTAACGCCCTCCACTAATGAAGCAGATATCGCATTTTATCGCTTGCTGTGCGTCCGCTCGTGTTTTAAGCGAAAGGCTTATACAGGGTTAATTCGTAAAACATCAACCTCGCAAAACTAGGTAGCTAACATCACACACAACATTTGTTCTTCGTGCGGGGTTGTTGATGTTTTCAAATAACCCTGTATGCCTAAGCGCCTACCTATAGCAGGGTCGACGATGGCGAAGGCCCGCTTGAGCTGGTCGCGCGTGACGGGCTTGCTGGCGGCGAGCTTGCCGCCCAGCTCGGCCACCACCTCGCGGATGTACTTGTCCTGCGCCAGCTGCCGCTGCCGGTACAGTTCTCGTGCGAAGTCCACGCGGTCGAAGCCTTCTTCGTTCTACAAACAATATCATAAAGCCCATATAGGATTCCTACCAAAAAGTAAAAAAAAAACTAGTAGGTACGAATTGAAAGTTTACATAAAAAACAACATTCAGACAAATTGAGAACCTCCTCCTTTTTTTGAAGTCGGTTAAAAACGGATGTAGATCGTGAAAGCGTTCGGATTTTTAGATTTGGACCTCCGATTGTGTTGTTATAATTTGCCGTGCTAAAATGGTGCCAGCCGATGTGGTATCATGTAGGACTGCCGGAATCCGTAAGCATCCGCATGAATCCGTTCAAAAAACGACCTTATTGCTTATGCGATGGATTGAATCCGCGTTAACCCGGTCCGGTTTCCAGCTGAGTATAGACCGAGCCTAAGTATTATGAATATGCTGAGTGGGTGAACAGATGCCTTTGCATTACATTACGCACCTGCAGCAGCGGTACTAACTGCATGGCAAGTCTGTCTGATTAGGCCGATCAAGCTCCTAAGAGTCCAACTTGGTTTGGTTGAATTGAATTAAAGGGCGTTAAGCTCTGTGAAGTCTTTTAATTTAGAAGTTAAAGATGCGTAGCTTCTCTGCATGATGCATTATGTCCGGCTAGCAGCATTGAATGGCACTCTTGACCGATCGAATCAGTAACAGTAATTAAGTAAATGCTTCCATTCGTGTCGCCGCCTGTTGGATATAATTGTTTTCCTTATTTCTAAACAAATATTAGCAGTTATTTTACCTCTTGGAAGAGCTTGTCCAAATTAACTTCGTTGCTGTTGATTTTGAGCTTGAGCTGCTTGCGGACCACGTCCGTCATGTTCTTGATGTCCACGTCGCTCTTGAGTGGAAATACGGACTTCGCCACTTTCTCGAATTCCTCTAATGCTATCGTCTGTTAAAAATAAACCAAAGGTAAGTAAGCTTTTGAAGTTTTGTACCTACTTTTATTTTATCCTCATCAAACCATCAGATAACCCCTAATCAGTGAGATGTTATGTCATTTACTAATTAATACATTACCAATTTTTGCATTCTCGACATTGTTATTGAAGTTATCCGCTTTCTGCTTTTCGTATCGAGCTAGATATCAACAGACTATTAACACGTTTTTACAAGTTTTTCATTTATCATTCTATTCTACTTGCAATGTTTGTATGTTTAGGTCAAAAAATCTTACAACTGAATTATAGAGAAGTTATATCCTCAAGTTCCGCTTACCGATGGAGACAAAATTTTTGATATGCATCCATCCTTTAAAAAAAGTATTATCGTATTAACTGGGACACGTCCGGTCGCCACAGTGTTTAGAGGAAGAATAAATTACTTATCATATAAATAGGATTTTAAAGGTTGTACAAAAGAATAGGACAACCATAGGACAACCCTTTAAATCACGTCCTATTCTCTGGTACACCCTGTATACCTCGTTATCCTTGCTCTGGCGGTACAGCAGGTCCCTGAGCGCTCGGCTACTGGCGGCGGTGGCTCAGGTAGATGTACTCGCTGAGATGGCCGTGCAGCACGCCCCAGAACAGCTTCACCTGCGGCTCGTCCAGCATCTGTTCTGCGCCCGCGCACAGGTTGTACACCCTGTATACCTCGTTATCCTTGCTCTGGCGGTACAGCTGGTCCCGGAGCGCCTGCCACTGGCGGCGGTGGCTCAGGTAGATGTGCTCGCTGAGGTGGCCGTGCAGCACGCCCCAGAACAGCTTCACCTGCGGCTCGTCCAGCATCTGTTCTGCGCCCGCGCACAGGTTGTACACCCTGTATACCTCGTTATCCTTGCTCTGGCGGTACAGCTGGTCCCGGAGCGCCTGCCACTGGCGGCGGTGGCTCAGGTAGATGTGCTCGCTGAGGTGGCCGTGCAGCACGCCCCAGAACAGCTTCACCTGCGGCTCGTCCAGCATCTGTTCTGCGCCCGCGCACAGGTTGTACACCCTGTATACCTCGTTATCCTTGCTCTGGCGGTACAGCTGGTCCCGGAGCGCCTGCCACTGGCGGCGGTGGCTCAGGTAGATGTGCTCGCTGAGGTGGCCGTGCAGCACGCCCCAGAACAGCTTCACCTGCGGCTCGTCCAGCATCTGTTCTGCGCCCGCGCACAGGTTGTACACCCTGTATACCTCGTTATCCTTGCTCTGGCGGTACAGCTGGTCCCGGAGCGCCTGCCACTGGCGGCGGTGGCTCAGGTAGATGTGCTCGCTGAGGTGGCCGTGCAGCACGCCCCAGAACAGCTTCACCTGCGGCTCGTCCAGCATCTGTTCTGCGCCCGCGCACAGGTTGTACGCCCATTCCGCGCGGACGGACGGTTGTTGGTATCTGGAAACGTCTTTTTCGTTGATAAAGTAGGGAATTTGGCACTGCAGCTTTCCCTCCCCGGTCGAAGATCCAGAGGAAGACCAAATACAAGAGGAGAGTGTAGTGCTGAAGGACATGAGAGAGTGCGAGGTATTCGAAGACGATATCGAGGATAGAGCGAAGTTGAGGAGAAAAATACGGACCCCCACCCCACCACCATGGGGATAGATAGCTAGGAAGAGAGAGAGGAAACCTTACTTTATCAAGATGATTGCAAAATAAACAAACTTTCTATTTATTTTATAGCAGTTATTGAAGAGTCCTGCTTCCGGACGAGAAAATCACGAACTAAATATGCAAACAAAAAATGTATTTCAAAATTGTCTTCCCAAACTAAACCGCCGACCCGCTCACATCAATTTGAAACGAAGGACAATTTTTTTTTTTGTAGTTGCGATGGGCTGGTCCTTACAAAGTATTGTTATTGAGCAATACAATCTTTTAGAGCAAACAGTTTTATTTACTTGTATAATGATTTAAGGGGAGTTCCATTAGATTGTCTGACCTGTCCTCAAAATACTTGGTGACGTAGTCCTGCATGGATAGCCCCTGGCCGTGCTCCATCTTGCCGAGCCACACGTCGTTGATGATGACGCTGATCTCCCGCCTCGAGAGCCGCAAGTTGCGCACCTTGCCTTCGTAGCGCAGGTATGGAGGTATCATCGGGTCCATACCCTAAAATTACAGATATAATACAGGGTGCCCCTGGAAGTATGGAGCAAATCGGACATGCACCTAACGATATTTCTGAAATTTTTGGTTTGTCGGTAAAGAAGAGAACAGTTTATTTTTTAGAATGTTGTAGGAAGGCCATTCCTTTGGAAGTTATTTTGATCAACTAAAATACACGACACAAATGAAAAAAAAAACTTTTTATCCGTAAAAATAAGACCTTTATTCATAATAAGACATTTTTGCTCTATAGCTAAAATGTATAGAAATCATTTCCGCTATGCAACTGTCCGATTTTACATACTTCAAGCCTCATCCTGTATACGCCAGACAAAAAACAAACTGTCATGGTAGAGACCACTCTAAATACAGGTTGTTAGGTATAACGTTGGCATGGACAAACAGGACTACAGGAGACGTATTTTTGAAGCATTCGAAATGAATCTTGAATTCGAACACGAATACGATTCGTGTGTCGTTTTGAATCACTCGAATTCTGAGGTAATATTCTTTAACTACTTTCGTTTCACGCAGAAAATATTTAAAACCGGAATGCAAAAACTTATTGATTTTAAAAACCGGCAATGAATCGCATGGAACGGAACGAAAAAAAAAGTTTTTAATCTGTGAACCATATGTTTACCATAAAGGTAATATACCTACGGAATAGAGGAACAAACGCGAGCTGTCAAACGAAACCGAAATTGGAAAACATTTGTGTGTGTAAAATTGTTTATGTATGCGTGTCAGTGATGTATACAATTACACAATAATATCGATATCGATGATATTTATAAGTTACAGTTATAGAATTATTAAAACTAAAATAGGATGGGAAGGGATTTAAAATGGCTGAAAACACGACCCAGGGTGAACAAGTGAAGTAATAATATTTAAGGAAAACACAGAAAATATTTAAATCATTTTTTTATCAATGCTTTAAAGGTACCTACTTATATCATTTCTAACTGACCTCGGAAAATATAATTTTGTTTAAATAATTTCTTAAAGTAAGCTTTGATACATTTTTCAATTGTGTTTCGTACCTCAATCTTAACGGTAAATATGTTTCAATTATACATTTTATAATGAGATATCTGCGACTAGTAAGTGGATCTTGCTCAAAAGAATGGGCAATCAAGGAACCAAAATAATTTCCAAAATCAGTACGACTAATAATATTAAGAACATTCTTATCAAATTTCTTTTTATCAAAATGTGTTTTTATTTTTCTCTAAAATATTTTTCACACTTTATGCGCTGGATGCAGGCCGCTTCCATCCGGCCGATCTGGAAGTCACTGGGGGAGCAGTGGACGTCCTGTGGCTGAAATGATGATGATGATGAAGCAAACATTTATTACATCTTCAGAAGGATAGATTAAAAACGTCTATACAATACTTGATACAATATCCCTATAAACTTAGGACGATACTATGCGTCTAAGCTTTATGTTGACCTGTGAAAAAGAAAAAAATGAGTAGCTAGCAAAGCTATCTAGCTAGCGGCGAGCGTAGCTAGCATGCCACAACATCGGCAGGCGAGCGCTAAATTAAAATATCAGTTGAAAATTTGTCTCTTTAAAATTTCTAAAATATATGAAAACAAATATTAATATAAACCAGGTGTATTATTAGTAATATCATTAATTTAAAGTTGCGATCATAAGTATTTTATGTATTTATATTATGTATTTTTACCCAGAGTGATCATTACGATGTAAAATGGTATGAGAAATATTTTCGGACTTCCAATAATACAAATTAAAAATACTAAAAGGCACACCCAACTTATAAATATACCTACTTAATTGCTTTTGAAAAACTGTAGGTACAGTCAACAGCACGTCGACCTACCCCAAAAGTCGAAAATTCTCTAATAGATTTTCTCTAATAGACTTTAACCCTGACATATAGAGTTCATTTTCAAATGAGAAATTTTGACATTTTGTGGTAGGTCGACGTGCTGTTGTCCGTACATGGTGCTAATTATGAGCAGAAGAATAGTATTAATTTTATTTAAGCTTACCGGAACAAACTTAGTTGGAATTGCAGATTTCATCAAAAATTGTTTCACTCCTCGTTTTGTGTCTTGAAAAATTTATCCTCAAAATGCTTGCTGCATATACATGAATGTTTTTTAGGAATCCAGTTTGGACGATCAATTATTTTAAGCCATATATTCCTGGTGAATTAGTAGAAAATCTGAAAGATACATGAATAACCAATGAAAGTACCTACTTTTAATATTATAACAGCTCTATTAAGAGCCATGTAATTAGAAAATAAATTATTTTATTCTATTCTTAAGTAGGTATGTAGTAGAAAGTGCCTAATATTCCAGCAATCAAAAACTTATACCTATGTATAGGCTAAGTATCTTATGTGGGATTACATTTCCAGATAATTCATAACTAAACTTCATAAATGTACTTTTAACAACAGTAATTTAAAACATAAAATTAATTTTCGTCTACCGCGTGATACCTAGACAGTGGAAACGAAACATCGATAACTTGATACAGCCCTAGTGTAAAACGAAAATTATTTCTTTACACAAGATATTCGTTAATTCTGCTTTATGAGTATCCAATCTTTGCTTCTTACATAAATAAATGGTTTTAGAAGAGAACTATCATACTAAACACTTAAAATTCCAAGCGCTTAAGCAAAAATAAATCCAAAGTTACGAGGTGTCGACTTGGATTAATTTACCTGAGAAATGAATATTTTTCGGGTTTAAGTCGTTGTGTGGTACCACAATCAATCACTGAACAAGTCACCATATTTATGAAGCACTATTTCTCAATAATATTCACGATGTGAAGTAAAAACAGGAAAATTTACAGAGCCCGAATTCTCAGCGTGACGCTAAGTGCCGCCAGCTGTCAAACAGTTGCCAAAAAACGGTTCTGTTAAGACGCATCACGCATCTCTTTTTATCATACAGTGTTGCTGCTAGTAGCATCTCGCTTGCTCAGCCGTTTGTTCCTGTATTCCTGTATACTAACTTTATGATGTTTACTTGCCAAAGTCATACTTCTAAACTTTCTACTAGTAGAATCGAAATACGAGTGGGTCGGACCACTCGTTGCAGAATTCACAGAATGAATTTTCAAAAATAGCAATTTTAGTCATTCGCATGCGAATCTTGCCATTTCGTATTCGAATTGGAATTCGCATGATTCAAAAATACGTCTCCTGGGTTTCTTTGCCATCTCATTGCCATTGGGCCACAATGTATCAATAAAATACCCGTTCCGTACGTTCTGACGGAGCCGATTTCTTTTTCTCGGTAACACCACAGTATGTATCACATTGGTCCCTCAGTAAAACTAGATCGTATTTAAAACTACCTGTAGCAGTTAACAATGATAAAAAACCTCTATTTTGCCTTGCTTTATAGGAGGTTCAGTAACTGGAATATGACTTACAAGTCCATCAAAGTGTTCCAGCTGTTCGCTCTCAGCTGCTGGCCCCAGCTCTTTGAGCAGTACGCGCAGGGTGTCTCGCGATGATAGACCGCTGGCCAGCTGCCACCATCTGAGTATACTTACATTAATTAGTATCATTTAAAATAAAATACAAACTCGGAAAAATCTGTTCAAATCTTTGAAGCTCGATTTCCATTTTGGACAAACTTTTTTTTCGGTAAGTAACGGTAGTTTTCGGAGCCCTCTTTGTCAGCGTCCGACTTAAATTGCGCCTAGGTTGACCGGTTTTTTAGGGTTCCGTACCCGCTATAAATAATGATGCGGAACCCTTCGTGTATAGTTATTTTACTCATTATACTACGTAAAATATGCTTAACTAAGAGTAACAGAAATGTGCTTAAAAGTGATTCTTAAGGCTTGTGATTTGTGCAACATGATAAAGATTATTAGTACCGGTCCCGTCCACCGCCGATGAAGTCAGCACAGAGGTCCCATTGAGGACGTGGAGTGCCAGCCCTCTCCAGCTCGCTGCATCGCTCTTTGACTTCCACCAGCTCCTCTTCCACGCTCTTCTTCAATGCTGCCGACAAATCTTTTCCCGTAGATCATTAGGTTATCTACCTTAAAATTACCTTGATATATGAGATGGTTTGTCTAGGTATCTTTAGGGCTAGTTTACATCTTATTACTAGAAGAAATATCCTGCTTTAATAATTATAGCTTTCTATTAGACCTGAATGATGATCTACCAACATCTCTCTCCCTTGCAAACCCGTCATGTTAAAGATAGTTTGCAAGTTACAGTTATAGAAAAAAAAGAGTAAAATTTCTGAATAAATACTAAATAAAGTTACTCCTATGCCGCCGAGGTTTTGAACAGGAGCCTAATAAGGAAGATGTTTATATAAATTAATGTTAGTAGTGTACATATACAGGTCTTCATTCTTGTCCACCTCAACGTGGTCAAGAATTTAGATATCATAGCTCTGTATGATAAAAATCTACGAATCATACACACCTGCCGCCGCAAGTTGGCTGAAAACCTTGGATATGGACATTTGATTTGATTTGATTAGAATAAATGAATTTGAAGTTGATCCACATAGGATGAATGCCACACGCAATGACGACGACCTGCGAACGAACTTACCAAGTACACGTTTGTAGGTGTCGTGAATGGTTTGCAGTTCAGCTCGCAAGGCAGTCGTCTCCTTGGCGGCGTCATGCAGCTTGGCCGTCAGGGTGTCGTGCTCCCGCCGGGGGACCGTGTCTGCGTACTCGTCTGTCATCTTCTTTAGCTCACGCTGGGTGAAAGACAACTGCTCTCTATAAATGCAGGGGTTTAACTTCATATTTAGCAATGCAAACAGTAGAGTGAGCGATTGTGTTCATCAATATAGTACTTTTACTATGGAGTCAGCATCGAAATCAAGAATAAATATTTTGTTGCTCCGTACATTTTATGTTGATTTGATGCCCTTAAAAAAGATATTCGTATTGATGAACACAATCGCCTCCTATAAGGACAAAATAGGGCCTCAATTTGTAGTGTCTAAAGTCGCTTAATAGTAGGTTGGATTCGCTGCTCCGTACATTTTATCATTGAGGTAGGCTAGTAAGTTTGTATTTAAAGAGACAAAAAAATGCATTGTTGATGTCCTTAATAAAAGTTAATTATTGATGAACACAATCGCCTCCTATAAGGGCATAATAAGGGCCTCAATAAGTGGGTCGAAGTCGCTTGTTAGATTAGGGTGGATGCAAAGGCGAGATGACTCTTTCACCTTACCTATACCACAGAGTATGTATTATCCTATACTTTTTCGTAGTTTAATACTTACTCCATGTCTATACTGAGCGCTTAAGTCAAGGCTTTCATCCACGTTTTAACTATGCACATGAGTTGGGACTACGTTGTACCTCGGAGTCAAGGAGCAGGCCAGGCCAGCGGCTGCGGCCAATGGCGAATCTCTGGGTACCGTGAGGTTTTAGTGGGTAAAGCGGGCTACTTCTGGAGGCGTATTTTTAAAACATTCGAATTTCAATTCGCATACGAATTCACAAGAATCGTTTATAAACTCCTTGAAAATTGTATACGATTCCTAGAATAGAATTCGAACGCTTCAAAAATACACTTTCTGAGACCGGAGTCCCACACACCACACACCACACCCGAAGTTAGAGGGCAGTGCGTAAATTTCTTCATCATGCTGTAAACAAAACCGGCCAATTGCGAGTCGGACTCGCGCATGAAAGGTTCCGTACCATAAAAACGACAAATAATCACGTTTATTGTATGGGAGCCCACTAATGTATTATTTTATTATGATTTTTAGTATTTGTTGTTATAGCGGCAACAGTAATACCTACATCAGCTGTGAAAATTTCAACTGTCTAACTCGGTTCATGACAGAATTTAAGGACAGACAGACGGACAGCGGGTCTTAGTAATAGGACCCAGTTTACCCTTTGGGTGGGTATAGAACTCTAAAAAAGACTACGGTCTACCTGCAGCGGTCAAGCGCGAGCCTCAGCACGACGGGGTCTCCGTAACCGTCGTCCACGGGGTAAGAGCTGCCATCCAGCTCCTTTAACTTTATCTGCAGCGCCAGGTTCTCGAAGTACAGTGTGTATCGAGCGTCTCGCTCGCGCATCAGGGATATGTAGTCAGAGAATTTCTCGTCCTTTACCTGGTGAAACCCGTCGAAATATTACCAATTTATGAAAATATTGGAGTATCAAAAGTTGGAGCAAAAAAAACTTCTTACTCCAAATCTAAATCATATATTTTTGCAGACGCCATTAAAGGCACTTTTACTGTCTGTCTAACTAGAATGATGATGAACCCGAAGTCTGGTGATATCGAAATTACTTAATATAATGCGAACGCTTCAAAAATACGCCTTCTGGTTGTATTATAGAAATCAGAAACAACGATGGTACCACAACACCCAGACCAAGACAATAATCAAAAGTTCGTTCTTTACATTGACCGACCGGGAATCGAACCCAGGACTTTAGTGATGGCGACGCCAAGTCTGGCGTGCTCGCCCCTCGGCTGCGGAGGTTATCAAACTTAAGATAGGTATTTTTATTCCAAGAAAATGTGAACGTGGGCAAATAGTTTATCTTATACAAAAAACAAAGTTTAATAAATCGTAAAAAGTGCACTTTAAAATAATTAAATGCATTAATAACGGTTACAATTAGACGATAAAACACAATACAGACATCCCAAGTTCATACATAACACAACAACATAATTGATGTACAGTCAACAGCACGTCGACCTACCCCAAAAGTCAAAAATTCTCCAATCGATTTTCAACTTTAAGCCTAACCTATAGAGATCATATTCAAATTAGAATATTTGACATTTTGTGGTAGGTCGACGAGCTGTTGTCCGTACTTTCACAATCACAATATAATTATATTTGATAATGCTCGCCCGGTAAACAAACCTTTCGTTTATTCCACAGGTGTTGTCTAATATTGTCCATAGTTAGGGTGGACATCATGTTGCTCATGACGGCATTTAAGGAATGATATAATATTAAAAGCTATACAGGACAGGAATATGACAATAAAACACATGAAATATTAATAAAATACTTATTATATTCTATAACATCACATAGATCTGCTAAAGCATAACAAACAATCTTAAATCTAAAAATAATTATTAATAAATAGTTTTTCACACAATTATGATAAACTTTAGTTTGTCCCAGATAAAGAGAGTGAGAGAGACATATAGAAAGAGTCGTCTTATAACCCGTATGCTCGGAAAAAAAGATTACAATTGAATAATAATGGCCCTGTCACACATGTGTGCGCCAACTGAGTGAGAGGCTTGTTCGTTAATAAATACAAATATAAACAAATACCCCACATTTAAGCATACGTAATACCACACCTTTCCCAAGTCTTTCTTCAATTTAGATAAATCAAAGGTGAGGTTCAGGTTCTGCTCCCGTAACTCTTCATTTTCTTTTATCAGTTTTCTTAATTTATCATCTCTTTCTTTTTTCTTAACTGACAAACCAAATACTCTCTGAAATACAGAAACAGTCTTTTTTTTAAAGCTTACTTTGTATGTCCTGTTTCTGAACAATGTAGCAACAGTCTTCTAACCAATTATCAAATAATTGAATATCAATAGCAAAATCTTCAACCATTATAATACTTTTAAATATACTTATACTTTAGAACTATATATCCTGTATTATTACAGGTTTTACCATAAATAAACAAAATTAAAAAGTTAACATAGATAGATATTTTGAATAACAAACGGAACAAAAGAACAAACTTAGCAACTTGAGTACCCATACATTGCATTACAAAATAAGGCAATGTACAGGTTTACCAAAGAGATCGAATTCTTAGACTTTAGGTTTCTTTTGCTGCCAGCTGTGCACTTCAGTGTGTATGCGGGTGATATCAACATCATATGTCCTACAGCAGCCACCAACATACCGAACACCCAAGTCCAGCCAGCCGTGCACAAACGTCTCGATCGCATCACACTTATCTCCGTCAACCCACCCTAATTCAGGATTGTACTTTTCTCCTGAATTTGGATATGTAATAAGAGGAATAGGAGCATGTTTGCGGTCAGTGTTGATACCCTCAAACAGCTTAGCAACTATCTTAGGAGAGCAGCAGTTGACACCAATTGCAACTAATTGGTTCTGGTTCATATCCCAGCATTTCTTTGCTACTGTTTGAAAATTTTCACCATGTGCAAGGCTAGTCTCATCTTTAACACTAAAAGATAACCAGGCCTTTATATTTGGGTATTCTTTCAACATTTCTACCAGAACTTCGGCTTCTATTTGGCAGGGAATGGTTTCTATAGCTAGTAGATCTACTCCAGCTTCAATTAGAGTCTTAATGCGAGGGGTGTGCCACTCACGCATGGTTTCAGGGGATGTCCGGTCCGCGTAATGACCGTCGTATTCCGATCCGTCGTGTAGGTGCGCACCGTATGGCCCTACGGAGCCTGAGACGAGAGGTGTGCGAGTTGGCGATCCATTCGAGAGGTTTTCTTTGTAGTATGTGTCGCGGGCGCGTTTAGCGAGCTCCACGGCGCGACGGATGATAGCGAGGCCTTCTTCAGGTGCTACGCCTAGGTGTTTGACAAATCCGCCAACGGACGCTTGATACGTGTTGGTAGAAATGACGTCGGCACCGGCTCGCAGGAAATCTAAGTGCGTCTTGAACACTGCCTCAGGGTGTGTTTGTAGAAAACGGGCGCTCCACAAAGGGTCACCGTCGGCGGTAGTGCCGACATGCCTGGATAACTGCGAGGAGAACCCGCCGTCCAGCACGAGCACTGTTGGATTATCGCTAGGTGTTTTGAGAGCCGCCATTGTTTTTTAATAAAAACAAAGGATCAATAAAGTCTAAGTAACAGTAGTAATTGCTATTATTATAACTTAGAACAAAAAAACTTTTCGTAATTGCCGCAATGACTGATGATGATCATAATAATTCTTAGCAAAAAAAGTAGGAAATGAGTGAACGAACCATCATCACAATGACAATGACACTGACAGACTGGAAGCTAACGAAAAAGGAACAAGCTAATGAAAGAAAGTGTCTAATTGTAACTTATTTGATCAGTGATTATAACCATTATTATGTGATCAAAATTAGAGCATACAATTTGTTCCCACTTCCCATCATCACCGGTTTTTCAGGCGCTAATGTTCTAACTGCGTCTCTACACGAACATGTTAAAAATAACACTAAAAAACGTTAAAATCATTATACAGTGTACAAAAGAATGGGACACTCCTTAAAACCACGTGATCAGCTGGTCATATACAACAACTTTTCCTATAGGAGCAACATCGAAATCGTGATTTTATTTTCAGATACTCCATACATTATCATCGAGATATGCGAGTAGGTTTGTATGGAGAATCTGAAAAAAATCTCGATTTTGATGTTGCTCCCATAGAAAAAGTTGTTGTATATGACCAGCTGATCACGTGGTTTTAAGGAGTGTCCTATTCTCTTGGACACCCTGTATAAGTCAATGGTTAAAATTATTTTCTACCCTATCGCACCGACGATTGTCTTTGCTTTTAAAAGACCTAAAAAGTCAGAACTCTACAACGTAGAAAGTTTAAATTAATTAAGTAAGAAAGACAAACCAAAATGGCTATAAATATATGATACAGTGAAAGCTAGATATCACAGTATAAGTTATAGACAAAATACAATTATAATATTCAAAATCCGAACTTATGGCTGCTGGGACTAATCATCAAATGATTTAAGTTGAGCCGTTCCGTTGTCGATTAGTATAGTGTTGGTCACTCACTGGCACTGGTGGTAGAAGTACTAATTAATTAACGGTAATCCTTAATGGTAATTAAACGCATGAAAGTAGTTAAAAACATAAGTAAAGATTATTACGTGGACAAACTTAAGATGGTGGCTTACAATCAGCCAGATCATCACTAAACCTAACAATCACACTTACATCTTGTATAATAAATTGTGTGATGCGGTCATCTCGGATACTCAAAGCAATTTCATAAGCCTGTTTGATTTCTCCAAGTATGTCTGAATAAGTCACGGAACTGTTTATTGTATTTTTAAAAGCCTCTCGAAACACCTGGTAAAAGAAATTAATGGACTTTTTTTTATAAAGTATTACTCCAAATAGTATGCAGAACAAACCATTTTGTGTTTGTATTTTCTTATCTATAACAACCTCGAGCACTTCATCGTGGTATTGCTGCTGTGTTTCTAATAAATCACTTATTGGTTTCTTTATAAATTTGAGCTTATTCGAAACTAAGTTGTGCATTTCTTTAAGGTTTTTAGGATTTTTTTTATCCGACATAATAACTTTTACTAAAGAATAAACAATGTGAAAAAGAAACAGAATACTTAGATAAAATACGAAGGAGGACATTTGGTTACTGTAGTGATTATCTTGTTGGGTTCTAAACAAAAGATTAACTATCCCTTATAATTAACATTACTCCTATACCTCAACAGTACACTTAAAGGTTTAACCAAATAATCTGTTTTCGATCTGTTTTTTAATTGCGCTTTGTTTTCCTGTATTTTTTTTAAATTGTTATAAACGTCGTAAAATGTTTGTAAATTGCGCCATTGCACCAAGCTTAGAGCATTCATCTAAGGCACCAAGTCACGCACGTTACAGTCTCACTCATTCGTTTACTTCTCTATGGTAAAATGCAGTGCTGCCACCTATGAGCAAACACAGCCTTCAAGTGGATATGACGTCACTGACAGACAGGCATGAATTACGGAAATTAGAAATGGCTGCGCTGGGTAGTGGACGGGGAACGATGGATTCCCAAAATCAAGTGCAAAGTGATACTGTAGATCGTTTAAAATTGCTTTATCCTAATGTGAATGAAGATGAGACACCATTACCAAGAGCATGGAGTACTAAGGATAAATTCAGCTACATCGGTTTATCGCAAAATAATCTTCGAGTCCATTACAAAGGTAAGAACTTTCAAGGTTTGTTTATGGATATGTAACTCGCAAAACTCTAAATCAGTTCTTACTAGAACAATTGAGAAGCAATCTAGAGAGTCTTTAGCTATTGTATTTAATGTAGTAGTGGTCTGACGCGTTGGAAATAGTGTTAAAATATGGTGCTACTGTCCTAAGCGTCAAACAAAGAAATCAGCTGATCGTTCAGTTTATAACAACAAGCGAAAATAAATGATGACTGTGCGTTTGGTCTTCGTGCAATAATTAGCTACCATTAGAATGCTGATTTGTTCGATTATTCAGTGTTTCAGCGACACGTACATGTCATAATTGTACAAGGTCTCCTCTTCTATAAAATGGCAGACAAAATGATATTAGTGGTGTAAAAACAGCTTTGAGCATCTCTCCATGTAAACAGAATTATTTTTTATTTGTTCCTAATACTTGGTTTGATTGTTAAGTTTGATACTGCTGTATTTGAGCTAACACTTATTAGAATAGGTTAAAATGAGACTTTAATTTAATTCAATTTCTGTGTTGCAATTTCAAATTTTACACTAACTATATCATAAAATTAGCTGTAGAATAACCTTGGCAAACATCATTAAGCTGTATTTACATATATTTATTTTTAAAAACTATTTTTAAATAAATAATTACAATAATTTTAATCAGTATAATGTGCCACATCATGAAGTTTTTTAATTATGTTTTAATTAAGTGGCTATTATTGCCACTGATTTGTTGCAAGCCAATTTATAAGTAAATCCATACATAGCTGAGTACAAGTATAAACATAATTGTCTACTGTCTTTTAATTCAATTCATTCATTTACTTATCAACACTTTTAATTGATTATAAATAAAATTAATTATTATATTTTGACTTCAGGTGATCTGTTCACTATCATTTCAATTGTTGATATTAAAGCCTGTTTAAGTGCACCAACAATAAATACATTGGCTATTTTGATAAAGTTGTTCGCTAGTCTAAACAATATGGCCTCCTAACATGCCTTTCTTTAAAGGCACATGTGCATTTTGTGCTATTACTTAGCAAATAATTATTTAATATCCTTGTGGTTATGGATATTATCCATTAGATATCTAAAAAATGGGTGCCCTAGCTAGTTACAGTTTTATTTTAGTATAGACATGTTCTAAATTTCAACAATCACACATTTATCCTGTGTCAAAATAAGCAAAGCTTATTGTACATAGTTTAATGATTAAACATATACATTTATAAACATCTATGATTGATGACTAACATGACTGACATGACCATGATTAGGTGTATGTCATGGCTCATGCTCATCACGAAATCATTTGCATTTAGATATGAACACACAACTGACTTTAGTCCGGTCCTGACACCTGGTAGTAGTCCGGAATGTGAATCACTAGACCGGACAGTCTTCAAAATATTTCCAGTTACACTATTTTTTAAGTGAATGTACGCTGGATTGATCTTGGCCTTGGTCAATCAGCTTTAGTATGATTAGATAACCTACAGGTCAAGCAGATCAGGTAGATGTTTCTGTACAGATTTATTAGTACTTTCTCTTATAATATTACTTAGTAGGCTTTTAAATTTGATATAATGAAAATATTGAAATTTTTCTGGCTTGTCTTAAACTCCATAATCATATTCAAGAATATAAGTTACCGTGGATAACAGAGTTGATTGCATTGTTAGTAACACTTACATACATTTAACTTTTTTTATACTTAACCTACCAATGTAATTGTTTGTTGTCCCAAATAAAGGAAAAAACAAAAAATATAAAAAAAACTTGTTACACAAAATCATTAAAAATTAAAGAATTGTATTTAATCAAATATTAAAATACTTAACCACAAAGTACAAATAATTGTAAGATTTATTTGTGTATCATGTCATGGAAATCCTATCAAACAAACTGCTAGTTTACTTTTGATGGTTCTTTTAAATAATGATGAATTTAAAATCAGAGTTTACTTTACATTACCTTTTTCTATCATGAATTTGGGTCCACAATAGTAACTAAGTTGCTATCAAGAAACCATACAAAGCATTAATTGAACTCAGTGTTTCTTTACAATTTTTCATGAGTTTCATGTATGACTCATAAAGAAGTTTTGTGTTAAAGCTAAAGTCCAATGTTATCTTTGAGTGTTTTCCCCAAAATAGCTTTGGTGTTTATAAGTTTTAACAATAACAATTTATTGCAACATGCACTCAGTACCTGTTATTTATTCTTGATAACACTCTTTATTTTTAATTTTGCCCCTATTAAAATTTTAAAATAGCTACACCAACATTGATAACAAGGTGCAGAAGGCCTACTATGCAGTGGCGGGCATTGGTTTTATTTCGAGGTAGGCAGTAGATACTTACAGATGTGTTTTATTGATGAAAATCAGTGGTTTTCGTCAATAACACACATTTGTAACTACTTACTGCCTACCTCATTTCATTTACCAGGTAGGCACTGCCTAATTGCCTATATGCACCGCACGCCACTGCTACTATGAAAATGTTGCGTTCAGACTTCGGCCATTTACCTAAACCTAATTTTAAATTATCTACTTTTGTAAATAAATATTTAAAGCGTTTTAAAAAGTATGTAATATGTATACAAACTGTTCTTGTCTGAACCTCATATTGTAACACAAAGTATAAAATGTCTTTTGTCGTCAGTCTTGGAGAACAAAGGTGCGTAGGCGCAGGCAGTTGAGCCAATAAAATACCGTCATTTCCATCAGTTTGATGCCCTTAGTTAGTTAGTTAGTTTAGCTGGGAGGTGTCCGCACTTAGCCTCTCGATTGGGCCATTGTGCGTGCTGTGTCCTTCCCCTACTCCAACCAGCCCAAGTCATCCCAGAAGGCCAGCAGACCCTTCAGGCTCCTGAATGCCTCCGGGAGTGATCCTGGTGATTGGAGAATCCGTACCCGTTGTTCTGCCACGCTCTCGCACTCCATGAGCACGTGCCGCGGCGTTTCCTCTGCCTCCATGCATCCTCTGCATGTGGGGCTGTCTGTTACTCCTATGTGGAATAGGTGCCTGTTTAGTGAACAATGACCGGTTATAGTACCTACAACCTTCCGAAGTTCGTTCCGTTTTAGTCTGATGAGGCTGCGGGCAAGCTTTTTTGATGCTGCCGGAATTGCATCTTTTGTTTGCCTGCATCCTACACTGTTCATCCA
Organism: Anania fuscalis; assembly: GCA_950371115.1. NCBI lineage: Eukaryota > Metazoa > Arthropoda > Insecta > Lepidoptera > Crambidae > Anania > Anania fuscalis. The sequence continues at coordinate 15,551,564 of OX493343.1, read as the reverse complement.
TTCGGTATGGTGGGTTCCTGTGGTTCTTTCACGCAGCCACGTTTTAATTTGGGCCTGAGGTATAGGCAGTAGTGGTTCCGGTCCATGGACTACTACCTTCGATCCTCTTTTGGCCAATTCGTCTGCGGTGTCATTTCCCAGTGAGTTGCTGTGTCCTTTGATCCATTGCAGAACTACTCTGTTCGTGTTTGCAATGGATTGGAGTGCATTGTGACACTCTAGTATGAGTGCGGAGGTTACGACATTGTTTTGTAGGGCTTGGAGTACGGATGCACTATCCGAGACAATTTTTATACCAAGATCTCGGACGTCTCTGGCTGCAACCGCCTGTGCCGCTTTGGTTATACCAATGCATTCTGCCTGGAAGATGGAGTTTAACTTGTCTAGTGTGGTCGATATATTTATGTTTAAATCATTCGAGAAGACGCCGGCTCCGGTACCGTGTGCCGTTTTTGAGCCGTCTGTATATATCCTAACTTCATCGACGCCAGAGTTGTCTTTTGGTTCTTCTGTGAGTTGGATATTGTATCTTCGATCGAAGATGTGTTGACACGGAGTTCTGTCCATGGGCGCCTCGAGGAGTGGTAACTCCTTTAGGACCTCCTGCAGAACTTTTGAGTGTGTTGTTTCTATGTTTTGTTTCCATAGTCCATTTGCTCTTAGTCTCAGGGCGGCTGACTGTGCTTCCTCCTGTATGATGAGATCTAGCGGTCTCAAGTTTAGGAGGAACTCGAGCGCGGCTGATGGGGTGGTTCTCATGCATCCAGTAGTTGCTACGCTCGCTAGTCGTTGTAGACTCTGGAGTTTTGTTTTCACTGTGGTCAGTTGTGTTCTGGGCCACCATACAACTGATCCATAAGTTATAGAAGGTCTGATAACTGATGTGTAGAGCCAAAGTGTGATTTTTGGATTTAGACCCCAACTTTTACCAACTAGTCTTCTACATTGACAAAATGCTATACAGGCCTTCTTTATTTTTGTATCGATATGACTCGCCCAATTCAGTTTGTTATCAAGGATAACGCCCAGGTATTTCACCTGAGTTGATAGCGAGAGTTCTGTGTTAAATAGTTTTGGTAATTGTAGTGGAGGTAACTTCCTTTTGTTGGTGAAAAGGATAAGTTCTGTCTTTTTCGGGTTTACTGATAGTTGATGCTCGTCACACCATTTTTCTACTATCTGAAGTGCTGAGCGCATAATTCCGCAGAGCAGATTTTCAGCGTTTCCGTTTATCAGTATTGTTAGGTCGTCTGCATAACCAATAGTAGTGTATCCTCTTTCGTTTAGTCTGTACAGTAGGCTATCCACTACTATGTTCCATAGGAGTGGTGAAAGGACACCACCCTGGGGGCATCCTTTTACTACCTTTGCTCTTGTGGTAGTGTTCACCACTATTTGAACCGCCCTTTTACTTATTAGTTGCGTTATCCAGTTTTTTATGACTGGATCGACGTTGTATTTCTGTAGGGCGTGGTTAATGCTGTTGTGCATGGTTTTGTCGAAAGCCCCTTCTATGTCTATGAAGGCAGCTAGGGTTGAAGCTTTATTTGTGATAGCCGTTTCTATTTTATGCACCACCATGTGCAGCGCTGACTCTGTTGATCTGCCTGTTCTGTATGCATGTTGTTGGGGATGTAGTTGCTTACGTTTTAGCGCTCCGTCCCTTAGGTATCGGTCTACTAGTCTTTCCAGTGTTTTTAGTAGGAATGATGTTAGACTAATGGGCCTGAAAGCTTTGGCGTGTGTATAGTCTTCCTTGCCTGGTTTTGGCAGGAAGACTACTTTCGCCTCTCTCCATGTTTTTGGTATGTATTTAAATGCAATGCAGGCCCTGTAGATTGGTAGTAGATGTTTTGTTACTTGGTTGGTCTGCCATTGTAGTAGTGCTGGGAAGATTCCGTCCAGCCCTGCCGACTTGAAGGGCTTAAAGCTCTTTAGAGCCCATTCTATTTTATTTGTCGTTACTACCTTGTCTGCAATTTCCCATTCTTGGGTTGTTGGTGTGCTGTATTGCTCGTCAGACCATCCGTAGTCTGACGTTATTTGACAGCCTGGGAAGTGAGTTTCCAGTAGTACTGTACTGGTTTCCTCATCCGTGTTTGTATAAGTGCCGTCTTCTTTCTTCAGGGAGCCCAGGAGTTTGAGATCGCCTTTTAAAAGGATTTTCTTTATTCTTGCGGCTTGGTTGGTTGAGTTAATGGTATTACAGAAATCATGCCAGCTTTCCGTTCTCCGGAATCTGATTCTTTTCTTGTAGTGTTTTTGTGCTGTTTTGTATTTTTCCCAGTCTTCAGTGGATCTGGTGTTTTTTGCTCGGTTAAAGAGTGTCCTGAGTCCCTTGCGTAGTCGGTCGAGTTCTGGCCCCCACCAGGTACTTTTACCCGAGGTTTTGGGTGTTACTTCAGGACAAGCCAGTTCATAACTGTCTCTAAGGGATTCAGTTAGGAGCTGAACGTTTGATTCTATGTTATCAGTACTAAGTGTTACGTCTGTTAGTTGTACATCACCTAGCGACTTGGTTAGTAGATTTGTGTACCTTGTTATATCTGTTTTGCGGGGGTTGCGATATGGAACAGGGTGTGTTTGTGTGTACTGTATTTGGAAACAGACGCGGCGATGGTCTGCGAAGGAGGGTTCATTTGATACATGCCAACCCTCAATGAGGTCTGCCGCCGCGTGTGTTGCCAAAGTAACGTCTATGATAGATTGATACCTTGAGCTTACGAAAGTGGGTTCTATACCTCTGTTCATAATGTTCAGGTTTGCTTGGTGTAAATATTCGGCTAAAGACTCACCCCTTTTGTTTGTGTCCTTACTTCCCCACAGCGGGTGATGTGCGTTGCAGTCTGCGGAGATGATCAGGTCCCATTCGTGTGCTTCGCAGTGTTGTACCAGTTGGGCTAGTTCCCTTGTAGGAATTTCGCCCTCACTTGGCATATACACCGAAGCTAACACTAGGACGGTCTGTTGTACTGTAGATATCTTCACTGCTGTGAGGTCTCTAGAACAGAATTGGTTAAGCAAGGTTGTTGTTACGTTATTAGGCATGTAGATGCAGGTTCTCGGTTTTTCAACTGAGGTGTCCAGCAGTAACTTACCACCGATGTTGTTTAGACCGCAGACTCTTTTATTCCTGATCCAGGGCTCCTGGATCAGAGCGACGGTCTTGTTGTTTACCTCCAGCACTCTGCGTAAAGTTGCCGCCGCTATCTGCTTGTGCTGGAGGTTTGTCTGTATGACGTTGAGGGAGCTAAGGGCTACGCAGGACGTCATCTTCGTCGCTGTAGCTCCCCTCAATGTGCAGCGCCGAGTTTACTTCCATCTCGCTCATACCCGGTTGGGGAGCTGAGGTGGATGCCGCTGGGTTGGATGTTATCCCTGCGGCCTCACTCGTCGCTGTCGGTTCCTGTCCGGTTGTTGCGGGCTCGTCCGGAGAGAAGAAGCGGATGTAGCCACTGCCGGACATATGGGCTACTCGGCGATCTCTCTCCAGGATGGTCTGCTTCTGGTCTTCGGGGATTCCTAGGATAAGGTGAATCACCTTTTCCTTGGAATCCTCCTCTCGAGGCTTGTTGTCCACCGTCATATCGTAACACTGCCATGAGTCAACTTTGTACCACGGGTTCTGGGCGCAAAGGACTCGGTGCAGTGTGGCAGCGTCAGTGATACGGGAGTGGACAAGCAGCCCCGCCTTCAGCTTTTTCTTCATCTCTGACTGTTTAATAACAGTCAGAGTGGTGCCCGGTATCGGTGATGGTAGGGTTTTGACCCTGTCGACCAGCCAGCCGAGAGCGTTCGCATCCTCGCACCACATCGCTAGTGCCCCATCCAGAAGGAAGGGGCGTCCGCGGAAGGAAGGAGCTTGCGCGCTCGGAGAGGGTGGAGACAGAACAGCCTGCAGGATACTATCGTCGATAGTCTCCTTGAGCTGATCTGCCTGGGCGGACGAGAGGTCCCTCGGCGGAACGGTGGTAACCGCTACTCTCAGATGCGATTTATTCGCATCTGCGTAGCTCATCGTCCGCTTTGGTCTCGTGTCGGTTTTTGCGCGTTTGGCTTCTCCCCTGGGTGACTGAGTCTCATCCAGGCGAGCTCGCTTCGAGGAAGTCCGCTCACCCGGGCGATCCCCAGGCCCAGACTGCTCCTTTTCAGGAGCTGGGGAAGCATTCGCAGCATGTGTCCGGCTACGATGACCTCTCGGCTTTCTTCTCCTTTTCGACTGTGCTGGTGGTGGTGGTGGTGGTGGTAGTGTTGGTGGTGGTAGTGGCGGCGGAGCCGGTATAGTCTGTGCCGCTGCCACCTCCGTGGAGGTGGGCGGCGCAGATACGCGCTGCGTTTCCGCTGCTACGTCGTCGGCTGCCGCTTTGGTAATAGGCTTCCGGGCTTTCCTTTCCGCGCGCCGGTTGTGGCGACTACGTTCCGGTTGTCCCGTTGGCCCTTGGTTTGGTGTGTGGTTTGGTTTGTGTGGTGGAGCCGCTGAGCCAGCCTTCCCCTTTTTCAAGGGGCGCTTGTGGGCGACTACGGTCCACTGGTGTTGTGGTGGCACAGATTCTGTGCCAGTAGGTATGGCCTCTGCGAGGCCTGACAGGTCCAGGCTGGAGCCTGGTCCTGTTTGTGGTAAAGCGCCAGTAACATTCGCCAACGCGGGGGCCTGGTCGTCCACCCCTGCGCGGCCTTCGGTAACAAATTTCACACTCGCAGGCCCGGGTACCTGCGAGCGCCGGGCGTTAGCCGGATCGCATGACAGAATCGCATTCGTATTTGCACTCATATCATTAACGGGGGGGGGGTTTGGGAAATAAACACACAGCACTTTCCCAAGGTGCTGTGGCCGTGCTTTCAGAAGGGATTTAATCCTTCTGGGCTTACGGATGCCTGTGTGTGGTTTTGCGCCGCCACGGTTCGGCTATGCCGGTTTGGAGAGGGAGTTAGGATGGGACTAGGTAAGGATATTTTGGGGTACGGCCAGAGGTTTCTGTTATACCAGTAGCTTAGGGCAATTGGCCAAGAACGGGCAGCAACCTCGGGAAGGATAGTCCACTGGCCTTGTCTACGGGATCTCTGCGACCTGCGCTCCTCCTTAGACCATTCACCAAACCCAGCATCGGGACAGATGCTGGGAGTAGGGGAATTACCAATCAAAGTATTTATTAAAATACAGATGTTGATTGATCTTGCCCCCGCCCGTTTGATGCCCTTATACTTAAGGTTGATAAGTAAAATGGTGGGCTTAGTACTCGTACGTTTTCAGTTTTAGTCACTATAAACTAATAAACACCAATTTACTTCTGCAAAGAGGTGCTTAAGTTGCGTTACTGTATATTTATCTCAATGAACAATCTATTTTTGTAATACAGATGTATATTACACATCCCTATTATGTTTAAATTTACCATACCACGCTTCTAGACAATAATTGTAGTAATTTTTTTCAAGTATTAAAAATCTTCAATAATTGTAGGTTAGCGCCTAGAAGGAACAGCGACCAGCGATTATGTTACATTTATTGTATTATTCTCGTAATTGTTTGTCACTCCCTTGAAAAGTTGATAGTGATTTTAAACCACTTTAAAACAATTATTACCTGTGCGAGCAACTATAGCAACCTTGTTACTAAGTCATTATAAGCGTCTATGAATATTGCTTATTCCTACGCCAAACGGCGTTGCTGTGCTAGTAAATAGAAAGGCAAGATTGGCAGTAGTTACCGTCCCGATTGGCGCAATGGTGTAATGATTAGCGCTTGAGCACAAAAGTCCCGGGTACGAATACTGGTCTAGTTTAATTGAAGGGACCAAGTTTTCGAAATTCCTTTCTTCTGGGTGTCATGGAAGACAACGTCTGCAAAAAAAAAAAAATAGCCTGACCTCGTAACTTTGTAACATCAGAGTTCAGACTTTAAGTTGTCAATGTTTAACCAACATTCCATCAGGTGGTTTATCCTCTACCTTGTTTTTCGCCTCCTTTAAAAATAATAATACAATATTAGTCCACTGTAAGTGGATGACGTGTAGGCTTCATAAGGACATCAGCGTCTTTCGAGCCTCGACGTCGCCGCGTCGTGGCAGCGTCCAATCAGAGTTGACGCAACGCTTGCGCAGCGGCATTTACTTAACGCTGATTGGACACTGCCACGACGCGACGTCGACGCTCGAAAGACGCTAGTTTGGGGGACGCCTAAAGTAACTACCCCGCTGCGCCAGATCCTTGGCTATTTTGTTTTGCTTGTTGCTAGCAGCAGCAGGCGTTTGCCAAGGCTATCGGTGCTTCGACAAATGTGACTGGCCTACTGCCGCTTCAGTTTGCAACGTTACTTAGTGCACCATCTATTGCATATCGAATCAGACAGCCAACTAAACCACATTCACGATATCACCAACCACCGCGACCGGCTGGATGGTCTCTCTAACTTTCGTCATTCTCACCTTTAGAAGCATGTTTTTTCATAGCATTACCTTACTCTTGTTCTATCTAGAGTTTATGCTCAATTGATTTTTCCCACGAGAGAAAAATGTAGATGCCTTTCTGAATAACTTTATAGATTTTCACAAAAAAAACCCGTGAACCCAAAGTCGTAGAATGCGTTAAATATATTCCTAATGCTATTTGTAGCAAATGTTTTTCTCGTTGTATGATGTGTGGGTCCACTAATTGTAAATACTACAAGTAAGTATGTCCATATGTTGACTCTCCAACCGTCCGTCTAATATCGCCAGAATTTCAAATCACAGACATGACATCATGACCCACCCATCATGACTTGGCACCAATCAAAGTTAGTGTTAGTAGCACATACAGGGTAACATTTATTTATTTAAAACTTTATTGCACAAAGTTAAAAAAGAAATGTACAATAGGTGGACTTAATGCTAGAAGCATTCTCTGCCAGTCAACCTATAGGTCATTCCCTAATTTTACTTGCTATAAAGGCAAAGTAACATTCAAACAAATATTCAGCCTGTAATTTGTTTCCTTTTTTCTTGTCATGAAATAATAATGATTAATATTCGACCTCCAAGAGGTATTAATTTGAAACGCAAATTACGCGTTTCATACGCATTGGCTGACATTTATAACATACTAAAATAAATACATCGCGTAACGTTCTTCAACAGACTTCATCGACAATATGGCTACTTTGTATAAATTAGATGTCATAATATTAAAATTTCAAAGCCTACTGCTTTCTTTGAGCATCGGCGGACGTCCTTTTTTGCGACATTTAGATGCCGACAGCAGCTACTAGATGCTAAACTGCTAACGATTGAACACCGAGAAAAACACTGTTCCAAATCGCCGATCGCGGCTGCTAATACTAATGTCCTCGACCAACGTAGTGCATTTTTTTGATACGAGAACAAAAAAATATATCTCTATATTGCTTCAAATAAATAACTAAATGCTGGAAAGCGCCAGTTGTCATGAACTCGAACTAATAAATTTAATTTCTACCAGGCATCAGACAATGGTTTTTTACCTGAGGTTAACCATTACACGACCATAGACCTGAACCCATTTATTTAGATATGTATTTGTTTTCTGAATTGACTTTCAATTCCGATCTTTACGAATCGGACCATCAATGGTTAAATCTTTCATTGACATGTAAGTATAATTTGTAACAACCCCACCCAATCAATATTAATCAGAGTCTTTTGCCTATTTAGGATTTGTCAAAAATTGTATATCGCTATTATAATTTTCCGATGACGTGCTAAAACTGGTAATTGTACCTCATTAAGGTTGATGAGCAATTATTTGTGAAGAAATCAACCTTCATTACCGACGAGTCTTTATCGAACGTTTTCATTATATTGGCATACCGGTTTTCCTAATTTTCACTTGCCAAATCTGATTCATTTTATACAGTGTCCGAATAAGCAGTGTTTCGATCGAGTTCTCCAAATTTAGGCATAAGTTGCACTGCGCATACTCAACAAATAAGGAACAGACAAAAGAACCAACATTAAAAAATGTTTTTTTTTTTGCTTAACTTAGGTGGTATCATTTCTTGGGTAAACAAATACTTTAAACTAAACTTAAATTATAAATATTGGACAACTTCACAGACATTGCTTTGATCCTGACGTTAAGCAGCAGAAGCACTTGTGTTACAGAAATCAGAAGTAACGACGTTACCACTTGTAAATTTGCAAATTTTATACTATTAACTTGTAATTTTTATTTCTAAGTAACGGAGAAAAAGATAAATACAAAGTACAGTACAGTAACAAAAAACTCTCATGTCATCAATAAGTTACTCATCAATAATTCCAATCGCAAAGAAAGTTACATGATTACATGATTTACACTTACCGTCAACAATTCTTCCATCAAAATCATTACGACCATTGCAATTGGAAAACCCTAAAACGAAATATACCTATTGACATTATACGTCTAATAATTTCGTTTTGTGATATTTCATTGCTAGAACGAAACGTCAAATTATTTCGTTTTGTAAACTCAATAAGCAAAACGGTGGAAGTTTTGGCAAATGTGTCACTTGGTATTTTGTGTAATTTAAATAAAGTTTTGTGGAAAATTTGTCCCTGTGCGGAGTATTAACGTCGAAATGATGCGGTTTCCTTTTGGCACAGGAACTTTAGTAACTTCTTCTCATCATCAGCCGATACGTAGTCCCGAAGCGGTGGTAGGGCTAAGTTATATTTTGGGACGTGTATAAGTGCCCGGAGGAGGGCACAGAATAAATAATTTCATACACATACAAAATAAATAATTTCATTTCATTTCAGTAATTGTATTGTACGACTACGGATTTTTACAGAGCTAAGTTAAAAAAGATCCTTTTCTGAACGGTACCCTCAACTTTTAAGGCGAATTATCGCAGTACTGACTGCGCCGATCAGGTCGTTATAATTCGGTTTCCCCTTAAAGGCTCGTAAGTGGTGTCTCCCGTTTTCCATGTTTAATTAAGTAGTAGATTGACAAGTTGAAATCCGACGGCGATGGGTATTGACCGGCCCGGAGCCCCGGTTGTTGACCGCGTCCGGCCCGGTGCCCCCGGTGCACTCCGCGTCTCCGCCTGATTCCGTCTAGACTGGTGCAAGGACCTGGGATGGGCCTTGTCTTCCCTAGTAACTATAGATACATATAACTTGGGACACACACGATACAAACAGAAGAAAAAAGCAATTTATTTCATGTTCTATCATTATACTTTATTGACATATTTAGACGATCTAATAGGTAGAAGTGAAACCTTTCTTAGGTAGAGCACTGTTGAATTAAAGTTGAGAGAGCACTAAATATTTTTAAAAATATTTGAAGAGAGTAAAATAGTTTTCTAATAATGTGTAAGTGAATCTTCCAAGGCCATTACTATTTAAATAATTTGGGAATATCAATTACTTTATGTTTGATTTATTTATCAGTAACCTTTTTAATATCGACGTAGTATAATACCTACTCTGTGATATCGATATGGGCTTAGAATTTCTTTCTTATTCGCTCTCTCATGCTCAGCGTCATATGCGTCTGTCAGTTTTTGAGTGCTGGAACTGCTAGGCAGGTCGCAAGGCCCGCAAGTTGAACATTGTTTCATGTAAACTCATGGCAGACATCTGAACCTATATCTTTGTGTAATTCCAGTATTGTTATAGCCTTAGCTTCTTGGAATCCAGTCTTCATATTACTACAGGTATAGTTCACGACTATTGCCCACGGCCAGGCTATTGACCGTTTACCAAGGTACTTGTCACTTCTCTTCCATCTTAAACAAGAATTATTGTACCAGCAGCTCCTGTTGGTGTGATAGTACTTTTGTTTTGCTACTATTAAAATTTGAAATCTGGATCATGGAATCCAAAATTGGCAATTGGTGGATAAATATTTGACACCTGCAGTTATACAACAATTTTAGATGCGCCTGCTAAATTTTGCCGTATTTGTCCTTAAATTATCATTTTTGTTTATTGTAATTTCTAATATTTATAGGTACTTATTATCATTGTAGACTCAATGTCTGAGCTTACGTACATAATTGTATCTGTCTGTCATTCATTTTGGTATTGACGAGATGTTTTATTTAGCGTCGTCTTATCCCCGCCATATTAAGAGAAGGTTGTTGCCCTCCTAATTCCCGTCTAGACCTGGGGCAAGGACCTGGATGCAATTTGTGCAACCCTTTTGTTGTCGGGGTGCTCGAGACCGCTGCGCCGTATTAAGAATAGTATCACTTGTGGAAACGCTTCGCTTGATTAAATGCTCTGTCCTCTCGTTTCCTCATTAGTTTTTGGTGTATTACTCGTATGTGCTTTTTTAACTTTGTCAGACTTGAAATATATTTTGTCTGTTGCAAATCCTGTAATTATTATTTTTGTCAATTAAATGTTAGAGATTGTGTTGTTATCAAGGATGAATCGCCTATGAGGCATTAAAATATTCGGGGTTGCTCTTATCGATTGTTTTCTAGGAGAATATGTTGCTTACAAGTACATAATTGACGAACATCATTGTAATGAAAATGATCACTATGATGAGGCTTTTTATATGACACTTATGTTTCTTGATCCTTGACCACATCGAGGCCGACGGCCCACTTAACTCGAGGGACTAGTCCTAGCCCGAACAATGACGGCTGGGCTATACTGCCCTGACGTGAACATATCGTTGCGGTTGCATTATTTGAGGTCATGGACAACTCAGGGCTACAAAGACCAAATATTTTTTCACAAATAGGATCCTTTTAATTTTAATGAGCAAACGATTTTCTGATAAACCGCATGTGGCTTATTAATAAATGCCTTTTTGGCACATATTTCTACCATCATTCATTAATATCTTTAGGCACAGGTATAAATTAACGAGATAATTACGTAGATTGTTTTGATCGGAAGTGTATCTTTATTTATTATATTTGACTTTGAAACTTCAATTTATATTTCCCAGTATCAAAGGATTTATTTTTCCTAAAAGAATCTGAATCTCTCTGCGGCAGACATAAAATTTCATTTGCGATAGCGTAGTGCTACTCGTATGTGTAAAACACACCCGACTTATATTTTAACGTATTGCGGTGCGGAACGCCGCAACCTTCGGGGACTAGACTTCGGAAAACGGCGGAATACTAATGAACACAGCCACTTAAGAATTTATTCGGGATTCATTCGTCACCTATGTCTGTAATTCTATATCCAGGTATAGTTAGGCAATTTTATTTTATTTAATAGGGCACACCAACAACATAATATATTACACACTTAATTCACAACACATGCTTACAGACATTTCTGATATATATGCAATACACCTATTTTTATCTAGATAGTTAGGATTCTGTTCTCGTGTTGAATATTTTTGTTTTCGAAACGTTGTCAGGATTCAGGAACTCATATTGTTTTGATCCACAACAAATGTGTCTTCTTCTCTCATCTCTTTTCCTTAAAACTGTCAACATCGTTAATATTCCTAATGTAGTCAAATGCTGAGTTTAATGCACACCTATCAAGCTTCAATTACCCACCGGTGGCCGCGTAACAATATTTTTTTTATTGTCTCTTAACCTTGGCCTGACAGGTTACGAGCCCGTCTTTTGGCATTCTTTTCTAACCTCAACAGCCACTATGTTGAATGTTCCCACTATGTTCATGTCATTTGTGATTTAAGTACTCTATCGAATCTGTAGTTTTTCTCCCAAGTTCCCATGTAAGTTATCAAACGTCACGAAAGTGAGCTTTCGAATGTGCTCTATCAGTTTCACCGCATCGTCCCAGTTTCTGATGCTCCGGTGCTTGCACGATTGTACCGAAAACGCCATTCTCCCTGTAACAGTAAGCACAACACATCTATCTTATAAATGCGGTAGCCTATGTTAACGCCATAAATGAATTAATATATTAGTGTGCTATAAAACGAATAAATCCTCCATTCGTTTTATATATAGGTCCATAGGTCCCTATAGGTCTTTTAGTTTTAAGATTTTTTAAGCACCTAAGTCAATTTCTACGGGAAAAAGCTGATTGAAATTCCTTCTATATGTATGTAATCACTTCTTCACGCTTGTCAAACCAAAACTTACATAATAATATAAACGGAACTGCTGTTAGTTTTTTTCTCGCTCGCAATAGAGATTAAATATCTATCTACTTAACCGATTAAATATTTTGAAACAAACGTTTAGAATGGACATAGACTATATTTTATAGATATAGAATAAAGACTAGATACATAAAGTGCTACCCTGGGCAGGTCACTAGTTAATGCAGCAACAGTTGCTGAAGAGTTCGCAATACGCTTGGGGCTTGCCGCCTTTCGATTGTATCAGGAACACGTTTCTCATTGTTTACGAGTAAATGATGTGGCTTCTCGACTAAGAATAAGATATGTGCCTACCTTTGGTAGAATCATTCAAGCGAATATTGCCTTGCTAAAGGTCGTTGTCATCACTATTAAAGATAATGTATACGATGAAAGATATTTATTTAGCGGAACTTCACATACTTATTCGTCTATTACAACACCCATCAGCTTATCTAAAGTATAAGGTGAATCTATTTGGCCTTTTTATAGAAGAAGTTTGTCCTGCCTGAGGATCAAGTTAATCATCCATCAAAAACCACTTATTAGTTACTAACTGCTCCATAAGAGCTTGTAAAGAACAGTTGGATAACCAGCTGCGCAATGTTTTATATGCCATTTATATTGACGACATGCTTGGTTGCGATAGCACGAATACTATTCCTTTATGTTCACGCATATCTTTGAGTCGTGATTTCTACTGATTCATCCAATCGAGATGATTGGAAATCGTAGCCGAAAGATGTGACAGCAATCATCGTTATCTACGGTGAACCAGAAGCTTACACGTCTGATTTGTGTCCATTTCACCGCGAACGCGGTAGTTCCCCTTCGGTAGCAGTTTGCGTTGGGCCCTGGGGCTAGTGAATGTTGATTATTTCCAGAACACTACACTCTACCATACAATCCGACCCAACAACTCGTTTAGGCGTATTTAGCAATTGGTGAGTGTGTTAATGTTTTCTAACGACACAAATGAAATATTTACTTCTGGTTTGACTTATTGATATTATATTTTCTATTTGCTAGAATTGGCGTCTATCTAAAAAGATTACGAAACTATAGTAACTTATTTTACGGATCTTTGGATTCAATCAGTGTCCTTATTTAAAGAAGGAGGCAGAAAGAAATGTAGCATAGTTACTTTATATACACTTTCCGAAGAAACATCTCAAACTCGACGTCAAACAAACAGGTAAACCTAATAAGGGCACTTTCCAGAACCCAGGTAAATCTGGAAAACGTGTATTTTTCCCCCAAATAGACGTAGTTTTTTATTAAATCAGGTACATGACATTGGCGTTTTATCTTGGATCTTGATGTGAGATGCCGTAAGTAGATTTAACGAGCATTAATATGCTCAAATCTACGTCTGAGATCTATTGGATCCTTGCCTCGCCTGTAGCGATGTATCTCTGAGCCATATCGAAGTGCTGTTTATAGATCTTAATCATTTTAATCATCAGATATTGATTTTCAAATTGATCACTTTAAAATCTCTTTATTTACGTAAGACAGAACAGCTGGCCTTTGATCATCCGCGTATAAGATGTACAAAAGCATTTACGCAACTACTCGGCTCGACACGCTTCCAACAAAGCAAAACAAATAAGAACGATGTGATTAAGATATAACCATAAACAAACTCTTAGAGGGCGAAGAAAAATCCTACATTGTAGGCCAAAACACGCATTTCTTTACCAAAATATGTTATTGATAAAGATTTTGCAAAATACGTACTCGTTTAAGCAAGGTGTTTAAAGAATTACTCTTGGTTAGTAGTTATCTAAAATAGATTTTTAGTGTGTATGTGTGTGTATTGCAGGACGTTGACTGCTGGTGGGTCATAGTTTATGAATGAAGGGTCACCCCTGTCCATTCACGGATCTTTTCACTTGACCCTAGTGTTAATTTCTGTCGCGTGGCACTGAGGAACCCTACAATTTTGTACGTCAAGTACTCTTTTTCATAATGTTAAAATTCTGTAAATGTTTCGAGTATATGTAAAATTCGGTGTTTATAAAGTATCGTGTGTGATGTTTCGGCGAGGCATTTCAGACCCGATGCTACCCACGGGGGCTGCAAGCATCCATATAACTAATGAGGTCACGGCTCGAAGGGTGAATGTACAGCGATAATTTCCTTTGTCTTATTTTCTCTTCATGCAACCCCAGTCCCATGTTGGATGAAATATACTTTGTTCTTCCACAACCCCCGAACAAGTTTGATTTAAACTGAATTCTTTTACTGGATCACTCTTTGTTGGTACCTAAATTCTGATGCCGTTAAATCACTGATAATTTACAAAATTGTTTCAGTTACATTTGATCATTTGTTTAATTATTTTTAGACCATTGTGTACAACCGATGAACCGTGGATCGAAACGCAATTTGCCTCCTCCCTTTAGTTATCAGTTAATATGCCCCTGCCATTGTTCTGTTGTCTTGCTTCACCTCGAGCTTCATCGTATTTACCACAAGTTTTGTTACGAAGGCTCGTTATTTGCATATTCAGAATCAAATGCACGTGTTGCTAGGTCGAGTAGGTTAGCTAGCACTCGAAGGCAATGCACAAAGCGAGGCGTCTGCCAATCGACGCTCTGTAAAATATATAATAGTTTACCAGAAACAGCTCGACTATTTATTACGCAGCAAAACATGCATGATAACAAGTTAGGTATTAATATCAATTGTTTCCGTCTGTAACCGTCGATTTTACTAGTTTATCGTGCAGATTAGAACAGAGCACTAGTGTCACGGCACTCTGCCAAATGCTACGTTTAGATCGAAAGCCACGGTTAATCTGCGACTGCTTCTGTTTATAGTTTCCTGAATCATTTTATATCTATCGGAGTTCGCTCTACACGTGCCGGTGATGTATTGCGATCGAGCGCTGTAAAATGTGGACCCGCGCAAATGGATATCTTTTGCGTCGTAACGCATCGTAAGGGACAAAGGCACGAATATAGCTGAGGTCTCTATACATAGAATCGACGAAGGGTCACCCTTGCTTTCGAAATGGTACCGAAATGGTGCATCTACTAACTGGGTCAAGCTCGCTTGCGTCGGGTCGCCACGTGCTCCTCCCCGCATCCATTCCCCTCCTTGCGATATCATGCACTGCCAAATATATCGTATGTTTACGCAGCAAGGTTTATTTTGCGTTGCGGATAATCTAACAATCGACCTTGTCGAACAGTTGGTATACAAATCTTTTGCGCTGATGGTTGGTTGTGAGCCCTATGCTTTGACGTTAGAGTCAACAATGGCCCAGCGCTGTTCACTTGTAATTAACAATGGCTCGTTCATGGCGAAGAAGGCTGTTCGGGCTACCTTGTTTTATTTTGTATGAGTATGTTGTATGTTTAAGCTTTGTCTCCAGAAGTTACATTTGCTACGCAAAATAACTGGCATAGACCCTACCAATAACCTGACGTTTGTGGTTTGCATTATATAATTACAAGAAAGTTACAATACATCTTTCTTGAAAACAAAACTAAATTGAATGTATAAAACATGTACACTTTAATTGAAGATAATATTACAGAGCACCGTTAATAGAAACAATAACGAACAGACGTAACAATTGTTTTGGGTGTGTGACCGACTTTTTGCTCGAGAAAGATTACCATTTGTTTACCATGAAGCTTTAACCTGCTGTATTGTGCATCCGTATATGTCTTGCTCGTGTCATTCCCCCGCACAAGAAAGAGTATCCTTGTAACCTTAGTTACGAGGACCCTCGCCTTCAGTAAATAGAAAGGGGACGCTTTCACAGCTTGTGGGATGTTATCCTAGCTTCCGGATCCATAAAGCGAACGGTCATCGAAATAGGTACTGCACACTCGACATAACGGTATTATACTAACTGTGACCTTATTGATTCCGATGTGGCTTTATCAACTCGCTATTATCTTCCTCCTATCAATGCCGTTCTACTTTTCGTTATTCGATTTGCATTAATCTACTTGTTTTATCGTCTGGCTGCAATTAGAATTAGGTCTTAAGACTTGCTAATGGCAGGTCAAGATCGATTCGTGAACTCGGCCACTTTTTGCCTTAACGGCCGAGCTTATCCAAATCCAACAACAATTTGCAGAAATTCGTGGAACAGGCTCAGATGATGCGAATCTAGCGAAGTGTGCTTGCGTGCTATTAAGCATTCCTCTTTGTGATAGAGCAGCTCCGAGGTTGCCGACTACTTCGTTAACTGACGAGCATTGCTACACTTTTCGCTATAAGGTTTTTTTTCTCCCAATTTATACTGCCTTAAGTCACGGCAGTCAGATCTCATGGCGATTTAACTTTCTTACTAAAATACGTATCGATTACATGCTATATAATGCCGGGTGTTATTTTGTCAGCGTTGATTGTCGTCTGATATTTTTTCCTTAGATCAATCTATACTTCTTCTCTCGTGAAAGCATGATTACTGTAATTGTGGTGATTAACTTTTCTCTCCCGTTCGACCTCATCTCAAGTTCGCGGGGAAGCTATTATAGCAATGATTACAACATGCGTATTGCATTACGTAGCGTAGCGACACTTTGTCTCCTTGGCGAGGTCGTGTATTCCGTTACTGTCATCGATGCCCGCAATGTAGCGTACAATATAAATTTGTTATCGCCAAGCGACATCTATACGTTCCCGGAATCGTTTCCACCGTGTTCCGGGCTATTCAAAGCCTCCGAACTGTAGTTTATTATTGCCACTGTTGCAATTTTAACAGTCTTAACTTGGCTTTTACACGTGAAGACTTAATTTTGCCACGTTAAGTTTTATTCTTATTAGGAACTTGCTGAAAAGCTACTTAACCCTTCCACCCTGATAAAAAAATGTTCAAAAAAAAATGGTCGCACATACGTCATCGCAAACATGATGACGTAATACTACCCTTCACAAAAAAATTAATTATTAAACAGAGAAAGCATATTTTATCATTCTGTAAACGATAATATACTAATTAATATATTTTCTTTCACTCAGTTATCAAAATAAATACGATCATCGTGAAAACCTATTTGTTCTACAAGATCAAAACTTACCGACTATGCTGAGAGTCCCATTACAAGAAATGAATGAGTACTCAGCGGAAACAATATAAACAAAGAACCTTATCTTTCAGAAATTGTAAACAGTGTGATAAAAGACCTCACGATTGTTATAAAAACACTACTTGAAATCCGACCCACACCCAACCTGACCAAGCAAAAAAACGACTAGGGGTGTGCGGTCCACTTTTCGTAACTTTATCGATAGTTGTCGATAGTAGTGAATTTTTGTAAGGTAAAAGGTATATGAAAATAAAAAACAATATTATCTTATATGATTGTTTTATTTACAATTAATTATTATTATTAACAGGTATATGAGGGTTCCCGGGTAATACGAGACCCTAAAAAGGGTAAAACCCTTAGTAATCTGGGGCTCTGCTGCCCGTCTGTCTGTCTGTCTTTCAGTCTGTCACCAGGCTGTATATCATGAACCTTGATAGTTAGATAGTTTAACAACAAATACCTACTAAAAACAGAATACAATAATGGTTTAATTATAAAACCGATAATTTTTTTCAAATAGGCTTAAAATTAAGTACTTTTACACGTCCCAATATGTTTTTCCCTACCACTGATTCGGGACAAGTTTGGGCTAGCGCCGAGAAGAAGCAGCGCAAGAAACTCGGTCACTATTGTCAGCCTCTTTTAAAAAGTTTTAAATATACATATCAAAATATTTAATTACAAGATAAATGCACCTGTGCAAGTGCAAGGCAGTATTTAATTCCAAACATTTTTGTCATTTAAATCATTACCAAATTAATAGCCTTTTTTCATGATAATCTTTTTTACATGAGCTTTAAATTTAAACATGGTCAGCTCAACAATAGATCCTGGTAATTTATCAAAAAAGCGAATACATTTTCCCATGAACGAATCACCTACTTTATGAAATCTGGAACGGCAAGCTTATCCTTATTCCGGGTGTTAAAATTATGAATGTCACTTTTCTTAGGGAACTGATCCAGATTTTTGCGAACGTAAATGATATTTTCGTAAATAAATTGAGAGGCTACTGTTAGTATAAGTACAAACACTAACAAAATGAGTCTTGGTCACTTGAATAAATGAATTTAGTTAGTAGCAGCAAATAATAAAAGTAAATTAAAGAAGAAAACAAAAGTTAAAATGTCCAATGTTTACCCAATATAGACTTGGGTTGCTAATATAAGACATACCAAAAATCCTAGTCCACAACACCCGAGCGAAGACGAGAGGTATCGCTTGTTTATGGATAATGAATAATGAAAAGAAAAATAATAAAATAATAAATAAAATAAAATAAAAGCTGACTATGGTGCTGTATGATATGATTTAAAACATTCGTTTATACAGAGTGGAATGTGACACGACTCGCAAGAAAAGGTGGTTTTTTTCTGGCGGCAAGCAACACACATCTTCCGGGCACTTTTTTGAGTGGCATAGTACCCATCATTGGCTGTCATTGGAACAGGCCAATGGGTGGAAGTAATAAACCTTCCAGGCACTGCATGAACTGCTCTATTTGTTGCTGCCGTTCGGCTGCGTGTTTGCGGACAATGAGATAAATGATTTGCTAGGATAGAATCTACAAGTTGAAGGCGGAAAGCTAGGTGATGCTGATGTGTACGTGTGGATGAACGCACAAGAATACGTGCATTGATGATGGATACATTAAGAAGGCGCTTAAAGATCTTCATGTACCACTTGGAACAACGTTTCCTTTCTAACAAATAAGGCTCAAGCATCTGGTCTTTGGAATCTACACCCCCCATATATTTATTATAGTCTAACACGACCTGTGGTTTAAATGGTACTGGACGAGATGTTGCTCGGGACGAAACTGTAGGCAAGGCAGAAGATGAACCATGACATGTGGAAATCATAGTTATGCGTTTTTTGTCTTGCCATGCCATGACTGACACGTCTCCAGAGTGTCGTCCAATATATTCCCCCCTTTTGAGCGGAGCCTTATTTATTAGAAGGGGAACATCTTTGCGGGAAGGTCTTAAAGTCCCGACGCAGTCTGTGCCGTTGCGTTTCAAAAAGCGAGCTAAAAGCGGTGAGTTGTACCAATTATCCATAAACAAGCGATAACCTTTATTGAGTAAGGGAGACATGAGCGTTTTTACAACAGACGTACTTTTAAGTACACCGGGCGACTGCTCCAAATCTGTCGTGGATTGTTTACCTGTGTAAACGATAAATGACCACAGGTAGCCTGTGACACTCTCACAAAGCTCGAATGTCTTTATCCCAAACTTAGCAGCTTTAGACCGAATATACTGTTTGATGTCCAATCGTCCTTTCCAAAGAGTTAAACTTTCATCTATGCAAATATTTTTATCTAAAACGTAATTCGACTGAAATTTTGAATTTAAATGATCAATGATTGGTCTTAAACGGTGTACTCGGTCCAAGCGGCGGGCGGCGCTAGTGATGGTGGGATTTGAATCGTTATTTGCGGGGTCTGAATCTACAAAATGTAAGGCTCTATTGAGCATTTCGTATCTTCTTCGCGTAAAAATGCGTTTAAAAACACTTGTCTCTAGAAGAGGATCGCTGGAGAAACAGCTTACAAGTGTTGGCATTTTGATGATGGCTAGCATCATCCAAAACGCGAAGAGACACAAAATTTCATGGCTGTTAGTGGGGAACCATTCAGCCTGGAAGGATCGAGATACAATCTTGGTGGCGTACGAGTTCGTCTCAGTCACAATAAGGCTTATGATGTCGTCGTCCCAATAAGAACGAAAAGCATTATAGGCCGAATTGAAATCAAAAACCGAACCTGTTCGCTCGATCCTAAACTGTTCCTCCAGCCCTTGAAAGGAGTCCATAGGAGACCATTCAAACTGGAGGTCCTGACCTTCCAGGCTCGGGAGACTATCCGCACCATCATCAGCGTCATGCTCGTCTTCGCTCCCACTGACCTCGCCTCCTTGAATTCTACCGGCCTCTTGCCGTCTTCTGACGACATCCCTCGCTAAGCTAAGTAGCTCAGGAGGCACGTCTTCGTCGCTCGTCCAGATTTCATGCAGTGGGTGACCCACCTCCCACTGATGTCCTCCCCCACGTCCCCGGCGCGAATACCCGCTTGCCCTCGAACTTCGTCCTCGCACACCCCTTCGGCCACCTCTACGACCACCCCTTGGAGCACCTCTTCTAACCGCCGCATCTTGAGGGGGCACATATAGCGCGTGGGAATCAGGGGCTAAAAATTCAGCATCATTTGATTCCCCGCCTATTTCATTAAGGTCCTCGTCAAAGATGCGGATACTGACGTCGCACTCCATTCTGTAAAAAAAATGCTATTGTACGATACCTATAACTTAAACATGATTCATATAGCGTTTTTCAAGAACAGAGGGAATGTAAAGATCTACTTACGGAACATACGGCTCCTCCGTCGACTCCAACGGGAAGGATATAGAGCCGTCCCGTGGGCTTGAATGGGCAGGGCGCAGCGGGGACCGATCGCGTACTTCGTTCTGAAATAGGCGAAATGACATTAAAATATGACATGTGAATTACGTGCAATAGCATCCTAACATAGCAAATGCATTTCTTACCTCTTGAGGTATCGCTGAATGCGAAACTCCAGGATGCCCCGAGTGTACCTCATATGCCGGCGACTCTGGTTCCTCCTACAACACATCAAAAAATATGTATATTTTAACCACATAATAAACAGGTAAATAAAATTGTGTGCATAAGCCTCCCAGCATAATAAATGCATTAATTACCTCTTGGGGTGTCACGGGTCGAGATGTTTCAGAACGCACCGAGTGATCCGCGTAACCCGGTAACTCTAAGTCCTCCTAAAACACATATAAAAATTAGTGCCAACCCAAAACTTCTAAAACAGATTAAATATTAGACACACATAAGCAAAACCATCAACAATTAAAAAATAACACAAAACAGAAATTGGCATAACCGTGTTAGAACCATGCCCCGTGCTAAGAAAAAAAACAAAACAAATCGCAATAATAACAACTCCGGAAAATACAAGGTGTAACAGAATTAACGCAAATAAAAAAATATTCAAGTAGAAAAAAAACAAAAATGATTGGATATTTCTTGCATTTGTTTAGCTACACCTTACATATTTTGCAGGTTGATAGGTAAGGTTAGTGAGTGGGTGTTAGTGTGATGTAAAAAAACAAAAAACAAGAAAAAAATCCCAAGATAGATTCAGATCTATCCATGAGGCATAAAACGTTGAAACAGATAAAGCATTACTGCAAACACCAGTACCATATGATTATTACCGTCATGATACTACCTCTTTAAACCACGCGTGTGATAAATTTCTTCATTAGAAATGAATTCTGGGGGGAAAAACACATTTCATTTAAATATCAAATTATATGGACTGACATGGCTGGCTAAATTGAATAACTATAAAAGTAGGTAGTAGTACCTCCTCATCCATGGACTCATCCATGGACTCCTCCTCATCCTCATCCGTAGCCTCCCCATATAGCAGGCTGAGAAATTTTGCAGGTACCTCTTCCGTCGGTCTCCACATTCTACAAATTATAAAAATAAGTTTACAGCAAAGTACTTTGAACATAACTACCTACGTAGTAATCAGCTGTAAAAAATACTGTTTAAATTAAACGCATATTTTGTATTTATTGGCCATTTTTAGATATTGACTTTTATGTAATTTCGAAAACTCATTTAAATAAATTAATTCATTATATTATTATAATACGTAGATAGAATTACATAGTTTCAGTAATTTACACGATTTCAAGTTCAATTTCTTAAAGTATAGTAATTCAACAATGATTATCGATAAATTATCGACAAGACCTCCACCCTATCCAATACATCAAAAAAAAAAGTTGCACACCGCTACCGGCGAAATATGTCATTATTGTCAAAGCCATAAAGGTCACAATGGTTTGCTGGATATTGACATCGTCAACGGCCATTTTACACCGAAATTTGCAGACTTTGTTTACGCAAAAAATAACTAAATCACATGTTCTGGCGTTCTGTAAATTAGTTGTGATTACTTATTATGACCTTTTTATTGTATTTACTAACAAAAGTCGTCATGTATCGCTCAGAAATAAGAAATACAAGACGTACTTTTTCGGGCTTGATTACACTATTATTATGTTATATTTCGTCCAAACAGCTATTGTAAATCACTCATTGTACACAAAATAAACGATATTTAGCAATAAACAGTACTTACTTGCGATAATTCAGCACTAAACCACTTACACAATACACTCTAATAAAATTATGTTGCTGAAGTTGAACTGTCTGTTGCAAAAGATTAGACACCAAAAATACCCTCTTCGAGTCAACAACAAGTCGAGCCAGATGTGAGACATTAAAAATCTAAACTGAATTAACTTGCATTGTATTTTTACATAAGTAGTTCAACTAGTTGATTTTAGCTGAAGTCTGGGGAACAAGCAATTTTAATTTCGTGTAGGAACGAACTGCTGACGGCTTCCGACCTCGTATCTATAGCAGGTGACATTTCGATGTCCCTGCTGTTGCGTCACTCAAGCCAACTGACTGTAAATAAAATAACCATTACGACGGTAAAATTCTGGCTTGCTTAGATTCCAGAAGATCTGTTAGAGTAACTATTGATTGTAATAGCTTATTGGCTACAAGCTTTTTTGATAGTAACTAGACAATCGGTTAGTCACAAAAATTACCCACAGAAAAAGTAGCCCTCATAAACTGTCTAAATATAATAATGCTATAAAGCAGCCCATTTAAATACAAATAAAGAATTTGATTGAATTATGCTGAGATGGCATATCATCTTTTTTCATGACGTGAACTAAACGTGACAAACAACTGTTCCAAGCTCGTGTCGCGAAGGATCCGGCTACGCAGCAAAAGACTTGCCCATGCCAAAAACTTGTTTGATAACGATATAATGAAAAGTTTTGCACTCTGAGAGATAATATCAATCAGATCTGTCAAAAGTTTTGGGACTTGAAGAATTGTATGAAGAATTTTCTACGACTGTGATTTGTGGACCCAATTGGTAAAATTATATCTGCGTCTAGCCATGCGTAATATAGAAGAGGAGATCTACCTACACGTCATACTCACTAAAGGTTTTGTGTGCAATTGCTCGCAAACATCATTAAATTGTCAAAGTTATAACATCGATAGAGAGCATTTCTGTTTATGTAGCTTATAATTAGTGATTGAAAGTTATTTGTTGTATAAATTAAGCTTTTTAATCATAGTTAGAGTAGTTGTATTCGGCTCCATAGCACCACTATGCTCTAAATGCTCGTGTGTATCGGTAGTGAGGGTGTGCATGACGTGTTCACTAAAGCATTTGCCGACGCTGCGCTCGCCAGTAGCCACCGAGGCTTATGTCTGTCGCCGTAACGAACCATCCATCACAAGCTTGCACACGCGGCCTTTCACGGACTCCCAAGATCGTATCTCCGAGCAGCCAGATGCGTAAGTGGTGTATGGGGCCCGACTGTGGATCTGTTTAATGGACATGGATTTTTTCTCTATTTGTTGGAAGGTGGGACGCAGGGCCCGGGCCGACGACCCCACCTGCCTTACCTCCACTTACGCCTCTGGATGTATCGTACGTGTACACGACGCTATCTAACACCACCGTGCTAATAAACAGGGCTCATCGTCCACTTGTGAATTTTTAATAGCTGTTTGTTACATTGCTCATGAATATAAACATTAGGGCGCTGCGTTGCGTGATCGCAGCGCCCCTGAACCGGTTCATCAAAATATACATGAGTATCTTCGATACAACTTCATCAACGATTGCTCTGTTTATTGGCAATGGGTATTCCAAGTACAGTGTTTTACGTTAAGGTCTGTAAAGATAAGTGCTCCCTCTGTTTGCATTTCTATGCCTTTCATGTTGATTGTATTTCGTCGAAAGGAGAAGTCGATGTGTTGGTTTCGAGCGAGATTGGGCATTTTTATGACAGTTCACGGCGACAACACTAAACATGCCACATGTCGATATCTGCATTCGCGAAACACAATTAAGTAACGTGATTCTGCACGTTGTTCATTATTTCTCTATCTGTAGATTCTGTAGCTGCTTGGAACTGGGCGTAATGTGTTAAAACGCATGGTGTTCTTTCCTTCCACAGATAATTAAATGTTGTGTGGTTAGTCTTAAACATTATTGCAGTGCTAATAAATATTTTATTTGTAATATATTACCCTAGCTTCCTTTCTTATTGTATCTTGATTGTTTTCCTCATCCACTCCATTATGTATAAATAAGTATTCATGTTGTTTTTGCTTCTAGTTTGGATTACGTATTAGTTTCTGTAGCCGCGCTTTCGAGAGAAACTGTTCTTTCTGTTTTACAAACGCTACTCGGTGTCCCAGATAAAGTACAATTTGCATGCATTTACCGTGCTGGTATAAGATAATGGAGTGTCTCTAGTAACTGTTTTGTAAGTTTTAGATTTTAAAAATTGTCATGCTGTGTATACTATTTATGGATTACAGTCTAGCCTTTAAATTTTATATTATGTAACTCAGTCTAAACTGATTGTAATCTGTCAGTGTACCTATTTATTAAATAAATAAACTGCTACTTTCTATGTTTCTGGACTCTGGATGTTATTACACTCCATCGTGGGTTGCAAGCAAAGCTGATTCTGACCTTAATAAAAAAATCAGTTTCTGAAAAGTAACACAGCAGAAAAAATATAATTTTAATTGGCAATGAACATCAATGTGTTTTTCTGATGTGGCTCTATCTGAGTAAATGGGCAAAAGGCGAATAAAAAAGCGAAGCAGAGCCAGATCATATCAAGCAAAGAGATATTGGGCTTAGCAAGGTTAAAGACTTCGCTGACTTGGAGATAATGTATAGTGTCAGTTTGATTCTGGGCCAAATAAATATACGCATATAACAATAAACTTTTTTTTAAAGTTTAGACTATCGAACGTGCACCCATATGAAATTGTTTATCGCGTGCACTGACTGACTAATGAAAAATATGCTTACAAGCTTTGCCTTTTATTTGTCTATCTATCGCGATCCCCTTTCCTTGATTAACACACAATGCTTCAGTGGCGTTCATGCATATATCTTTAAAAATAACCTCGGGATGGATAAAAACCTAGTAGGTGTCGTACGATACGACTGTCCTTAGCAACGAGAAGCATCCGAGCTAAGCCAGTGCACAACTGTGCGACTATTTGGATTGTCCAAGTCCCGCGCGTTTTCCGCCTGTCTGAACTAGCACTTAGTGCTACCTGCTACGATGATACTCTGCCATGAGTCAGATGCGCGTTTCCGCGTGCGCATGCGCATGCAGGTGCAGCGGGGGCAACGGTCCAGTAACGATTGTGGCTAATTTCGTCCATATATCGCGAACGTCCGCCGTTCGCGGCCATTGTTCGTGGAGCAGTGATGCAGTTCCGTTATCTTGATGATTCTTCTTTGCTATCAGATCATCGAGGTAACCCCTAAGTTAGCCATTTTTCCGTCTAGTAGGCAGTAATGGCAGATCATTTCGATGTTTACAACATGTTTACATACAATTACATAGAATTAGTAGTTTTTAGCTGTTGGCAAGATAAAGAGTTATCTCCTCTATTAAGAAAGGACTAGTATAATGATTAATTACATACTATACAAGTTGGCATGCTCAAATTATTTTCCCATTCAAAGAACAGATCTGGAAACCATTGTTAACCGTTGTAAACTTAACGATGATTGGATTGTCTTCCGGTTGAGATAAAACAGTCTGTTTAGTAAATGTTGAATTTTCTGGACATAGTCAGAAACGTATCTGATCCAAGTATAGCATTGGATGTCTGAGATGCATACGCATGTTTGCGATTCAACTCTTGGTATTTGCAAACAGTGATTTTGAATCTAATAATATCTTCCTGATTCTTGAACAAAACAATGTATAAAAGTAGATTTGTAGCCTGAACATTTGCACAAGATAGTGTATTAAAAACAGGCATAGTTATTAAAGATAATGACTCAAACCTTTGACGTTATCGAAGGTCATGAGTGCTCCGGTCGGGATAGGGCCGATGAACTGGTACTCTCTAGTTTGTTTTGTTTAAAGATTGCCTCTATCATCAACGAACTTCGAAAGCGGATTGACGACTGTCTTACACGGTCTCTTTCGTTATATTTGTTTTCTAGGTTACTAATGCGAGAAACCTCTGTGTCGCCTTTAGTTCTTTTTGTGCCAATGTTATCATAATACATACCTGTTGACTGTATACTGGATAATGTCATGCATGTCGTAGTCAGTGTACAGCAATTCTTTGATTGGGATAAAAAATATAGTGTTTGGAAGAATGTTTTCTAATTGGTGGATACAATGGAAAATACGCGCATTTTTCGGACATAATCCATTTAGAATTTTAGATACACTTGTTACTGTCCGCCTCATTTAAGTTTCTTTTAGTTTGTATATTGTTTATAGTCTATTCAGTCGTTGCCACTTATGGCTTAAACAGTGCGATTAGTTTCGGCGAATCTCTCCGAATTTCAAAAACACCCATAACGCTATCCGAGGTAATCCACCCACTCACATTCACTGTCTCATTTATCTAGCGTTGTTGTGTAAACTCTCGCGGTTCGTTAACCTGTGTGTTGTCGTGCGTACGCGCATTGCACGTGTGTGCTACGCACATTCGCCTCAATATATTCCCAAACATAACCGCTATGTCCATAGCGATAAGATTCAACAAAATTCTGATAAGGTACAACTGCGAATCATAGCGGGACGCATGATTCGTAGAAAAACAACATTATCCGCAAAATAGACGGTTTTATTGTTTGTAGGAAATAATGTTGTATTCGTTAGCAAGTTGAGTAATTTTATATGCCAAGTGGGTAGTATTAACGCAGTTACGCTTGTCCTTGTGATAGTCTAATCGCTTTGCGCTACTGACGCCTGATCCTGATATCAAATTTTGAACCTACAGTTAACGACTTTTGAGTTCAAAACCGTTTAAAAACTTTTAGGTAGTCCAGATTTTAATTTAATCTTGTGAAGTGCTTAGGTGTAATTTTATTTGTGAAGGCGAGAGGTCGTCGACACGACCTTGCTTGTTAGTGGTTTGCGTGCCCCCGCCTACATTTGGCTCAGTTTCAGAACTGTCTTCTAACTTCTGATCCTTCGAAAATATGGTTACTTTCTCGAAGGATGAACGGTAATGTCTTGATTTTCGGGAATTTGTTCGGGAAACAGATGTTAATTTATGTTAACAAGTGTCTTTGCTGATCCGTAAGATCTTTTGATATACGTAGGTTATGTGTTGTGATTTGTGAACTATGCGGAACTATTTAACATAATTATTACATTCGTTTCTAATGGTTTTGATACTACAACAAAAAGGACGTGCAATGTGCTCGACAAAACCAGGTTATTTTTTACGTCAGTACATCTAGAAAACAAGACTGACGTTAGAGCGGGCTTAGCTATTCATCTAGCGTCGCAGATATATCTGTCTTTCGGGACTCAAGCGTATGACTTTTCTGCGTATCCATTACGGTTGGCATTGGTCCGTCTGTCGCAATGTCGGGCCAATGTCGCGCCCTCGTCAACCTCTCCGATGAGGGGATTTTATAGCTCCTTACCCAACTTTCTAAAATTGTAATACTCCCAGTAAAGAGCACAAAAATTAAAACTTCTATTCATTTGAGTACTGGTGTAGGACTCTAGTTAACATTCATGCTTCCTGCTTGCTTCCTTCACCTTTAACTTAAGAGTCTTTGTGCAACTATTCTTTGGTGTTCAACAGATACCAGTAAATATAGTATGTTCACTGGGGCACGATAAATCACCTACTAGCGTATTTTATGATGACCTTACAGCTCCCGTAATTGATTATTTCTAAACGTTTGCACGAATTTTGCACGACCTTTATCAGTAGAACGCGCTTTTTTTCTTTTATCCAATTTCATGTTACCAACGTCACTTATTTTATCTTGCATCTTGCGGAGAGTTACTGCATGAGCTTTATTAATTGTAGTGAGCCATGTAGGGTAGTGACTCAGTAATTGAATGCCGTTTTCCTAGACGTAGTAAACGCTTGTTGTTTTTCCGTAATTATACACGTGTCGATTTCATCACCTGAAAAACAATGAGGCTTTTGTTCCTTTGATTAAAAACTTTTTACGATGATCATCGATGAAATTTAAAGAAAGGTTTGTGTCGAGTTCCGATAAGCCTCGTTGACCCAGGTGACCAAAACGGCATACCTTTACAGTTTTACCATCAGCTGTCGTATAATGTGATTGTATGTCACCTTCCAGGTCATGGCAAGACTCATAAGGACGCGGCGAGCGTACGGGCCACTCATCCGATACCCGCGTCCTGCGGGTTGTACTACTTCGAGGTCCGCATAGTGTCCAAGGGTCGGGATGGGTACATGGGCATCGGGCTGTCAGCTCACGGCGTCAATATGAACCGCTTACCTGGTAAGGATTATCTCAGATCTCAACAAATCAGCCCGTCTACGTCCATTTACCGTGCCGTGTGGTGCCGGCACGTTAAAAGAATTGCACCACCCCTTCTCTTCCTATGGGTGTCGTAAGAGGCGACTACAGGAGAACCGCCATAAGAAGACGGGCAGCAGCGTCTCCTCTCCACCATTGGCTAAACTGCGATCGCCAACCCGCCTGCCAAGCGTGGCGATTATGGCAAAATCCTCCTTTTGGAGAGGCCTGTGTCCAGCAGTGGACTGATATAGGCCGGTGATGACGTCCATTTACGAAGGCCTTTGTCAAGGTCCAATGTCGAATAGAGCCGACGGAAATTCCGTTATTTTTCCCACTCGAACTACACAAAGGCTCGTCTGCTGCTCAACCATAGAATATACCATTTGTTTGTATCAATCCAGCGTCCACCTGTAATTAGCAGTCATATTTTTTGAATACTCTACGTTTTTTATTCGCTTGAGGATAACAATTGGAATAGAAACTACCTCTTAAATCTAAGTAAGTAAGTAAGTATCTATGTGTAGTGTAATGTTATTACCAAAAGATGCAATAAATTAATATGAATATAAATAAGGACAATCGATCTGTCCACACATTTCTATGCACGAAATTTATCTAGATTTATTTATTCATAACGGTAAATGTTACAAGGTGAGTTTATAAGAATCGGGTAATCTTTTGAAACAACAAACTGAAACTGATCGTCTTAAGAGCCGATAAATTTGTGTTTAGTAGTCGACTATAAATAAGTAATCGTGGGAGACATAATTTGATACATTTAGGTATTGCTTAAAATAGTTGCGTCGTAATACAATGGAGCTGAAATTTGTCGTTTTGACTAAACATTCACCTGGTGCGCAGTTGGTACTACAAGAAAGTGCAAAAGTATTCCGTTCGACTTACGTATTGTTTTCTTACTTATCAACGCGTAGTGTTTTATGCGTAATATGCCTACGATTAAGCATTCGACGTGTCGGCTGGTAATAACTACAAGGTTAAGCCGATGAGGTCTCTTAAGTCTCTTCGACATTAAAAACTCATTAATTATTAATGAAGCGAAATCGAAAAAAGCGAAGCTTTGTTAATGCTGCAATAGTTTTTTGTGTTAGATAGATAGAACCAAAACTATCTAAAACAACGAAATAACTTTCGCCTCCTGCAATTATTAGGCATACTAATTCGTTTATATAATAACCCTGCGAGCGCAGGGCGTCAAAAATAGTCATAGACTCATTTGAGTGTTCCCCTCCACGGAAATCTTTAGTAAAAGGCGAAAGATTTATACGTTTTGAAGGGAAACCAGAGTGACCAACCAACCGATGAGACCAGTAGTTATCAACCCAAAAAAATACTTACACGCCGCGGGTCAGAAGCGTACAGCGCCATCTAGCGTCTCTCGGGTTTTTCGTTCTTTACGATAGAGATATGGGAACTAGCGCAGACTAAATATGGTTTCTTTCTTTGTTGAAGAATTTTCTTTTATGCAGTGTTTTCTGTAATATTTGACGTCGTGGCTGACAATCTTATTCAAATACTTTTGTGAAGACTATTCATTGAAATTGTGCACAAATACAAATACTTTGCGTTCCTTGCTCTATGAAAATAATTTAGTTGTGAATGGTTTAGTATTTTATTGAATTACGTTTCTGCATTCAGTAAAATGAGCAATTTTTAAGATAAAGAAGTTAAAAATGATAAAAGACGAAACTAATAAATAAATTGCGAATGTAATAAAAATTATTGTTTGTTTTCTACCGAAGCTTGAATTAGTATGACAAATGTATGTGTTGTCAACAAGTGCTAATAAATATAGCAAGTTCAATAGCTAAGGGCGCTATGTTAATGGGTCTCTTTGTGTGCGAATGTGGTCAGCCTTTGTTATGGGCAGAATAGGCCTGCAGGGAGCTGTGTATTAGTGACATTCTATTTGCTGTTGGTTCAGAACTCGTAAAATAATGTCGCAGAATATTATTCCTTATTATCTAGAGAGATTAACATTACGCGAGAGTAACTATTTGAGTAACAGTTTTAGACTGATTTTATAAAAGCTACAAAATTATTTCACTTTTATGTTTTGTTATGAAAGATGTTTTTATCAATTACTTTTTAATCCCTAGAAAGCCTTTGGTCTTTTACGGAAATCTTCATTTCATTATGTACATTTTATTACAACTCTTGCTGATCTGCTCCATCCTCCATACGGCCCAATTATATCTCCAAATACCTATCTTACTATTATGTCTGGGACATATGATCAGTTAAAGTTAACTTTAAAGGGGCACTGATCTATTAAAAACCACTTGACCCGAAATTAAAGTGTCTAGGAAAAGCATTTTGAACAGCAAAGATTTCTGAAAGTCATACCCTTTTTTTAAGTCCACCTAAAGTATTCACTTATAATAATAATTATGTGTAGAAAAGAGGTCTATGTCCAGCAGGGAAACCTGTGGGCCGCTGATGACGATGTTTCACTGATCGAAGGTACCCCCTTTCCAGGCTGGGATAAACACTCGTACGGCTACCACGGCGACGACGGACACTCCTTCTGCTCCTCGGGTACTGGCCAGCCTTACGGGCCCACCTTCACCACGGGTGACGTCATCGGTTGTGGCGTGAATCTAGTTGACAACACATGTTTCTACACGAAGAACGGACACCATCTAGGCATCGCGTTTCGGGGCTTGCCGGTATGTTCTATTTAATATGTTCAAGCCGTACTGTACCGTAACGGTATAACTGGCAACTTTGAACAGACGAGAAAAGGTTGATTATTTCTCTGGTGTATTTAAACATAAACGGCCTTACTACAAAAAGATTGAACACCTGTTTACAATTTGGCGCAGATAAGTCAACCATTGTCAACATTTCAAATTGGTTGACTAATTTTAGACAAGTGTTCAATGTTTGTCTATCTTTTTTGTAGTAAGGCCAAAAATGTCGCTGATATCAGAAGTTTGCGGTAAAATATGTTCATGAATTTCACGATAGCTACTACGTAGTTTTAAAGTGACCATAGTGGAGATCCGTGAACGAACCAAAGTCGCTGACATAGCCCGACGGATTAGCCGGTTGAAGTGGCAGTGGGCGGGGCACATAGCACGTAGAACTGACGGCCGATGGGGCAGAAAGGTTCTGGAATGGAGGCCACGTACCGGCAAGCGCAGCGTAGGACGCCCACCCACAAGGTGGGCAGACGACCTGGGAAAGGTTGCAGGACGACGCTGGATGCAGGCCGCTTCCAATCGGCCGATCTGGAAGTCACTGGGGGGGGAGGCCTATGTTCAGCAGTGGACGTCCTGTGGTTGAGGTGATGATGATGATGAACATTAATTATACCAGAGCTCATTTAATTTGTATTTTTTACAATGTGCCTAAATTAATAAAATTATATCGTTTGTGAATTATAACTTTGCATCATGTACCTAAGTGGTTGTCTAGTGATGTCGCTAACATGTGTACGGTCGGCGCGGCCCTTGCAGCCGAACCTGTACCCGACGGTGGGGCTGCAGACGCCGGGCGAGGTGGTGGACGCCAACTTCGGGCAGCAGCCCTTCGTGTTCGACATCGAGGACATGCTGCGCGAGCTGCGCGCGCGCACGCGCCGCGCCATCGACGAGCTGGCGCTGCCCGACGAGGCGCGCTGGCAGCAGGTGCTGCACAGGTCAGCGTTACTATTCCAAACATACTTCACAGGCTAATGCTTTGCAAAATTTGCAGTCTGACAGATTAGTCACAAACAATTTATTGTATAATGCATATGTTCGTTCGATCTTAGAATACTGTAGCCCACTATGAAGTGCATAGTAAAAGTCTAGAACTCGTGCAAAAAAGGTTTTTGTGGCACGTCTCATTCCAATCTGGCCTAGCTAGGCAGTTGCCTTCGTACACTGACAGGCTTTCAAGATTTAAAATGCACAGTTTAAAACACAGAAGATTGTTGTTGGACCACATGTTTTTGTTTAAGATTGTGAGGGGTGACCTGGATTGCCCTGGGTTTTTGGAACAGCTTGATTTTAATATACCCTACAAAATCCCGAGACAAGAAAGATATCTTCCTTTCACTACCAAGGGATCCAAAAGCAACCTTGGTCATCACTTGTCACATCACACATCATCATGAACAAGCTTCAACAACAATACAATGGGTTACAGAAGAAAGCAGACATAGACATATTTTCTAACGCCCTCTCCAAATTCAGAAAACTGGTTGTAGAAGAATATTACTCTTACAAGTAATTTTTGGCTTTTTCCAAGCCTAAAAGTGACGTGTAATAAGGACACCTTTCTCTTTTAAAAGTAAAATATTGCCTAAAGGCGTCTATTTATTTAGATATAAGCACTCATATTTGAAAGCACAACTTTCAAATATGAGTGCTTATATCTAAATAGCAGCCTGTAACTGAATCTACACTGAGTTATTATTTTTTATAGTTATTACTTTTTAATTGTATTAATATACGATTTGTTGGTTGCTCTTAATAAATAAATAAATAGTCAGAAACCATCAGTACATCTTAACCTTAACTCCTTACGCCCACTAAACGATCTTTGCTACATTTGGTATTTATATCAACAACAGTCGAAAGTCGCGGATATACTCATCGTTCTTAATCATCGGATAACTTTTCGTAAGAATTGCATGCCTGAACAAAAAGTGTAGTATAGTGCAAATCGTGTGTTGTTATTTTGTCGAAAACCCGGAATTGTGAATTTATTCTACCAGCTTTGCATAATGTAAGTAAGATCTAAATAATGAATCATAGGCAAAAATGAGCCTACAATCCTCTGGCGATCGAATCTTTGTGTATTCCGACGACATTTGTTCAGGGTTGTACGAATTTAGACGGGATGGGGTTTTTGCAAAGCATCAAAACTTTACATCGGTACCTTTCTGTCTGTGGGTTGGGAGGAAATGAATCCGATATTAAGACGCTTTTGAGCGTAATTTTAAATGTAAAAATGAAATGGTTTCATCAGGATGGTGTCGACGTACCTAGTGCACCACGGGTACTGCGGCACGGCGCAGGCCTTCGCGCGCGGCACGGGGCAGCCCATCGTCGAGGACATCGCCTCCATCAAGAACAGGCAACGTGAGTGACACTAAAACCAATTTATTTCTCTAAATAGGCCTAAAATAAGCGCTTTTACACGTCCCAAAATATGTTTTCCCTACCACTACTTCGGGACAATTTTGGGCTAGCGCAGAGAAGAAGTAGCGAAAGAAACTCGGTCACTATTGTCAGCCTCTTTTTAAATAGTATATATCTAACATTACAAGATAAATGTACCTGTGCGAGCAGGGCAGTATTTATTTCCAAACATTTTTATCATTTATATATCATTTACAGTATAATATCCTTTTTCATTAAAGTTTTTTTATATGCGATTTAAATTATAACATGGGCAGTTCTACAATAGACGTTGGTAATTTATTAAAAAAACGAATACATTTCCCATAAACGAATTACCCACATTATGCAGTCTGAAATTGGGAACGCAAGTTTATTCTTATTCCGGGTGCTAAGATTATGAGTGTCACTTATAAAAATAAAGGACATGTTTTTTCGGATGTACATCTTTTCATAAATAAATTGGGATGCTACTGTTAGTATATTAATTTCTTTAAACAGTTATTTTACGGAGTTTTGGGTCCAAGGCTGTAAATTGCCCGTACAGCTCTCTTCTGCAGTACAAATATCAAATATAGATTCCCCAGCAACACTAAGCACTTCTTAAATATATAAGTTTTTAGCTTAGACGACCATAACGTAGAGAGCAAAAACTGAACACAAAGGTCCTATGGTCCAACTGACAATGTAAGTCAGTCAATCATATTTATATTAGGTCCACTTGCAGTTTACACAGCTTATGCGCTTAGCTTGCACACAAAAGCTGAACACGCTAGGGTCCTGGAGACGTATTTTTGAAGCATTCGAAATGAATCTTGAATTCGAACACGAATACGATTCGTGTGCGAATTCTATTTCTATCACTCCCGATTTTACGCATTTTTGAATCACTCGAATTCTGTGTTCCTGTTATGGTAAAATTCCTATTTTCGTTTCACGCAATGAATCGCATGGAACGGAACGAAAAAAAAAGTTTTTAATCTGTGAACCATATGTTTACTTGTTAAAGTCATACTTCTAAACTTTCTACTAGTAGAATCGAAATACGAGTGGGTCGGACCACTCGTTGCAGAATTCACAGAATGAATTTTAAAAAATTGCGATTTTAGTCATTCGCATGTGAATCTTGCCATTTCGTATTCGAATTGGAATTCGCATGATTCAAAAATACGTCTCCTGTACCTATGTATACCTGTTCACAAATTCTTTTTTTTTAATTAAATTACAATGAGAAAAATGACTAACGTACGAAAACTAATAATAGCGAAAAATACCCGTAACATCGAGCTTACAGTGCTCTTTGTTATGGTACTAGAAAATACCGCGTGATTCGCTAGATGGCGCTGTATTCTGTTAACTCGCGGTATGTAAGCGATTTTTGGTTTGATATGGTCTGGTCGTGGCTTTTCTAAAGTCACTCTGGTTTCCCTTCAAAACGTATAAATCTTTCGCCTTTTACTAAAGATTTCCGTGGAGGGGAACACTCAAATGAGTCTATGACTATTTTTGACGCCCTGCGCTGGCAGGGTTTATAAACTTATAATTAAAGTGAGACTGAGGATGCTCTAAAATTTGTGCCTTTGTGGTACACTTTTTGAATAAATAAATAATTTGTTTTATCAATGTAATTCAATGAAATTCCCACGTAATTATACGAATTACGTTCTCTAATCGTATATAATATTCATCAATAAGTAATAGGGTTTTGTTTTTAAAGGTGCAACACTACTCGCATTGTAATGAAAAAAAAATAAGCTATCGGATAATATTGTTGACCCTAGACAGCTGTAATTTTGTGGAGATAATGTATATCAATCACGCCGACAAAGTGGAGGAATAAAATTTTGAAAAAAAATATTCAAGTGTAGCTCCGTAACTCCGTGTAGCTATGTAACGTCAGGCTGATTTTTTTTTCATCGTTTTCCCCATCGTTTGGGGTATCGTTGAATAGGTCCATTGAAAATGACTTAAGGGTTGCTAAGACTATTTTTCGATTTATTATTGTTCATAAAAATTAGGATTATACTCAAGTGAAATCAGCAACCGAATAAAATGAAAATAAATATAGTACTTAATATCTTAAAAAAGTTATGGATGCGCACAAAAAGTTATTCAAGATAATATAACAACTTTAAAAAAAAGACCGCATCATGTGGGATCCGAACCCATGTCTCATAGAAACTACGAGCGAGTGCCTTTTCAACTAAGCTACGAGGACGTTAGAACGATTTTCGAAATTTGTCAAGTGTTAGTTTATATTTTTTGACAGAGTGTAAATTGTAAACCTTATGGAGGTTTGGTATTCTCTGACGGAACGAAACAGAAATTAATGTAAATAAATGTTCTATCAATTTATCTATCATTGCGCGCAGATAGTGCCATTTAGTCAGAGAAGGAAACAAACGATGGCGTAGTTATGTTTTAGTTCCATTTACTCACCACCTCCGCTGTCTTCGCGCGAGTTAAGGTGGAAATTTTCAAAGTACCGAGACTGTCTCTCTGTTTTACGTAGTATAATACTTACTCTGTGATAATAATACTAAGACCCTTTTGATTTGTACTGTAATTGTTTTTATATGTCTTGCTGTTGGTGTACCTTTTTTTTTTATAAATAAGTTGTTCTAAAAATCTAACATAATAATAAAATAATAGCATAATTGAAATGTGACACGCAATAAATATTTGATTGTGAATTAACAAGTGACAGAACAGGCACAATCTGACCTGTAGATCGATCAAAAGCGTCAAAACCGAAGTTCAGCCGAAGCTCAAATTCACCGGAACCTAAAAACAACAAGAAAACCTGTGATACGTGATTTACTAAAACGCATCCAGAATTGTTTAGTAAGCGTAGTGAAATTAAAACTCGGAAAAAATGGGCCAAATTCGTTAACCTGTAATATCACCCTACATGTCACAAGGCGATATACAAAAAAAATGTTGTAAACATGTGTGTTTTGATTTATAATCACATTCCTGACGACGTAAAAGTGTTAGAGCGTCTCGCGTTTAAACAAAAGCTAACGGAATAGCTATTTTTACATTGAATTTATAGCATAAAGGAATTCTTGGACCCTTAAGGTCTAATAGGATAAAAGGTCTAAAGACTAATAGGTAATAATGATTATTGTTAATGTCTGTAGAGTCTGTTTTATATTGTTAAAATTTGCACGTCTGCACGCAGGCTGAATACATTTATTTTATGTTTAACATTAAGACCTTTACCATGTATGTATTCTGGCAAATAAATTTTCTGATTCTGATTCTGATAATTGTGACAAAATATTAGTGAAAGTGTCTCCTGAGCCCTCCTCTCTATTTCCAAGTAAGAACATTACCGTTCAGTAAACAATCCTAATTGTTTTACGTTGTCAGGGGTGTCCAAGTTGGTGCTCGCGGGTCGCATCGGCGAAGCGGTGGAGTTGACGCGGTGCCTCTACCCCGGCCTGCTCGAGCACGACCAGGACCTGCTGTTCCTGCTCAAGTGCCGCCAGTTCGTGGAGATGGTCAACGGCTCCGACTCGGAGGTATACCCTGGCACTTAGTGTGTTACTCTAGGCCTGCTCGAGCACGACCAGGACCTGCTGTTCCTGCTCAAGTGCCGCCAGTTCGTGGAGATGGTCAACGGCTCCGACTCGGAGGTATACCCTGGCACTTAGTGTGTTACTCTAGGCCTGCTCGAGCACGACCAGGACCTGCTGTTCCTGCTCAAGTGCCGCCAGTTCGTGGAGATGGTCAACGGCTCCGACTCGGAGGTATACCCTGGCACTTAGTGTGTTACTCTAGGCCTGCTCGAGCACGACCAGGACCTGCTGTTCCTGCTCAAGTGCCGCCAGTTCGTGGAGATGGTCAACGGCTCCGACTCGGAGGTATACCCTGGCACTTAGTGTGTTACTCTAGGCCTGCTCGAGCACGACCAGGACCTGCTGTTCCTGCTCAAGTGCCGCCAGTTCGTGGAGATGGTCAACGGCTCCGACTCGGAGGTATACCCTGGCACTTAGTGTGTTACTCTAGGCCTGCTCGAGCACGACCAGGACCTGCTGTTCCTGCTCAAGTGCCGCCAGTTCGTGGAGATGGTCAACGGCTCCGACTCGGAGGTATACCCTGGCACTTAGTGTGTTACTCTAGGCCTGCTCGAGCACGACCAGGACCTGCTGTTCCTGCTCAAGTGCCGCCAGTTCGTGGAGATGGTCAACGGCTCCGACTCGGAGGTATACCCTGGCACTTAGTGTGTTACTCTAGGCCTGCTCGAGCACGACCAGGACCTGCTGTTCCTGCTCAAGTGCCGCCAGTTCGTGGAGATGGTCAACGGCTCCGACTCGGAGGTATACCCTGGCACTTAGTGTGTTACTCTAGGCCTGCTCGAGCACGACCAGGACCTGCTGTTCCTGCTCAAGTGCCGCCAGTTCGTGGAGATGGTCAACGGCTCCGACTCGGAGGTATACCCTGGCACTTAGTGTGTTACTCTAGGCCTGCTCGAGCACGACCAGGACCTGCTGTTCCTGCTCAAGTGCCGCCAGTTCGTGGAGATGGTCAACGGCTCCGACTCGGAGGTATACCCTGGCACTTAGTGTGTTACTCTAGGCCTGCTCGAGCACGACCAGGACCTGCTGTTCCTGCTCAAGTGCCGCCAGTTCGTGGAGATGGTCAACGGCTCCGACTCGGAGGTATACCCTGGCACTTAGTGTGTTACTCTAGGCCTGCTCGAGCACGACCAGGACCTGCTGTTCCTGCTCAAGTGCCGCCAGTTCGTGGAGATGGTCAACGGCTCCGACTCGGAGGTATACCCTAGTACTCAGTGTGTTGAGATGATGTGTTTCTGTTGCTGATGATGTTGTTAAGGGGGCTCCCATACAACAATCGTGTTTGCCGTTTTTATAGAAAATGGTACGGAATCCTTCGTGTGCGAGTCCGACACGCACTTTGTCGGTTTTTTTTATGTGATTTCTAATTGAAGAGATGTCATTGCAATCTATTTAGTAAAATAAGTATTTTAAGCTACTGTTTTATTTTCAGTTAATCAATCTAAATACAAGGGTGTACAAGAGAATGGGACACTCCTTAAAACCCACGTGATCAGGTCATACTTACTCGCTAACCTCCATACATTATGGAGCAACTGAAAATAAAATCACTATTTCGATGTTGCCCCGATAGGCAAAGTTGTTGTATATCACCAGCTGATCACGTGGTTTAAAGGAGTGTCCCATTGTTTTGTACATCCTGTATCATCATCATCTCAGCCTATTGTAGTCCACTGCTGGACGTAGGCCTTTCCCAAAGAGCGCCAAAGAGCACGATCTCCTGCTTTTTTCATCCATCTACTGCCAGTTATCTTCCTAAGTTCGTCGGTCCATCGAGCTGGGGGTCGTCCTACACTACGTTTTGCCTGGGCGTGGTCTCCACTCGAGAACCCGTTTACTCCACCTTTCATCGGTTCTGCGACAGATGTGGCCAGCCCACTGCCACTTAAGCTTGCTTCATTTTTGGACTATGTCCGTTACTTTAGTCCTCTGCCTGATGATTTCATTTCGGATTTTATCCTTTAACGAACACCCTGTCTGTATAAGTAAAGTAAATATGACCCAACAAAGATAATCATCAAAGAAAATAATAATGTTGGTAATTAACAACCCTGTGTGACGTGTATATTTGTTTCGTACTAGGTGAGCGGGCTGGCCTCCGCGTGTAGTGCGGGCGCGGGGTGCGGGGGCGCGTGCGAGGCGCGCGGGAACGGCGTCGCCACGTCCGTCATCGCGCACACCGGCCGCGTCGCCGCCACCAACGGTATGTACACCACTATGGCGCCCATTGGTTTGATTTCGAGGTAGGCGTTATGAACGGGCGGGAAGCGAATGCTTGTTAGGCACCGCCGACGTCCAGAATATAAGGTCAGACGGGAACTAGCTCCCTAGGGAGCGTAGAGTCCCTTTACCCCGAGACACAAGTCCCTAGAGCCCTAGCTCCACCTAACAATAAATACTTAAATATAATAAGGATGATAAGAGGGAAGTGATAACTGCTCCCAGGTCTCCCAGGGTAGCAGCGGTAGAACGGTAGGTAGGTGGTGTGCATCCGCTGCCAGTTTGGCAGACTCACCAGACTGATCATAGTGACGGGTAAGGGAGTCTTGGCCGCAGTGGAGGGAAATTAGAACCAACACGGACGGTTGATATCTGATTTATTTGGTGTAAAAGTTATGTTTACATATAAATGATACAGTATGTAAATATGCAAAGCTTGATCGTAGTTTGCCGACAGTGCATGTGTAAGGTCCATGGGTCGCGCTGGTTTGTAGGTCGCTGACGTCGCGGCTAACAAATGTACGATCGTAGCTCGTACATATTAGATACTTATTTACGAGTTTTTTTGATGAAAATCAGTGGTTTCAATCAATGATACACATTTGTAAGTACTTACCGCCTACCTCATATCATTTACCAGGTAGGCACTGCCTAATTGCCTATTCATCACACCCCTGGTACACCACCTGACACCTGGTACATGAGGCATACAGCGCACTAGGTTTAAGCCACTACTCAGAAACTACTAGCCACTATCCACTACCTACTAGCCCCTACCTCCAGTAGGAGTGAATGAGTACACTACCCTCTACCTACTCGCCATAACCTACTAGTGACTACCCCCTACTACTAACTCCAACCTCCTTCCCACAAACCTCTATCTACTAACTAGCCACTACCTTCTACCTACTAGCCGCTACCTTCTACCTACTAGCCGCTACCTTGTACCCTCTACCTACTAACTAGCCACTACCTTCTGTGGGCAACACATTTATTACAACACTTATTTACATTCATAATATTTATAACAACATATTTACAATATTAAACATATTTATTTACATAATATAACACTAAACCCTACACTAAAATATTTATTTATAATACAAAATACAGTTCATTTCAATATTACACATAATACATTCATTCATTACACTTGCACATAATTATTAACATAAAAACACTAAAACATAAATAAAATTAATTGCACGAGCAAACCCGCGCGATACTCGTAGTATGCAGCGAGCGTTGTATATCGATGCACTATAGCTGCGCGCACCGGTCGGAGGTTCGTTCGACTCCCGCGCATCGCGAATGCTCGCCAGTCGAGAGAACATAGTCTGACGTATAACCCGTGCCCCTCGCCGCGCCGCCGATGCCTACGCGCTCGGTTACGTAATTATAATTTCATCGTTTCGTTGTTCGCGTTCATCTTCTCGTGTTTTGTGCATTGTACTTTGACTGCTACTGTGTAAATTCGTCTCTTTTATGTACTCCTTCTTGTATGTTCTGTGTATTGTGAATAAACAATATTAATAGTGCATTTGGACTTGCTCACTTTAATTCCACACATACACAATTAACCGGAAGTGGCTCAAGCACTTCCATACTTCTACCTACTAGCCGCTACCTTCTACCTACAAGCAGCTACATTGTACCCTCTACCTACTAACCATTACCTATTACCTAATAAAGAAATCGCTCAATCTGGAACTCTTTAGGGGAGGCCTATGTTCAGCAATAGACGTCCTGTGGCTGAAATTATGATGATGATATTATAATTATATTATCTTTATTAGCACACATTAGCACAGGTGTATAATAATAATGAGTTTACAAAAAATGGTTTGTCTTAGAGTTAGCTGTGTCCTGCCTTTTTGGCGTAAAATCGTATATACCTAGTTATAGAAATCAGAATTACATTTTCATTACAATAGTTATACAATATTAAATTGCAGTCGATATTATAATTTTCCGCTAAAGGGCTAATCTCCGAATGAAACGTCAGTTAGTGGATGGCTACGTATGCGGGCTTATTACAATTATTGTGAGTATTTTGCGATATCTGAGATTTAGTATGGAAAAATATGAAGTACGTGTCAATGAATGTCAGTGCTTTAAAAGCGATGCTAAGATTAAGAAATGCAAAAAGGTTTTTGGGAATTATATTAGATTCCCGGCTGCAATGGGGTCTCAATATAATTGCATTGTCAGAAGCTATATTTTTGGGACGTGTATAAGTGCCCTATTCCGCCTATATACTAAATAAATGAGTATTATTCAGGACCTCATTCGAAAGTGGCGCCAAGTGGTGAACACAAAAATGGTAGCCCCCATTGTCCCTTCTTTAATCACAAGGAATTCCTTTTATTTAAAACTAGCAGCCCGTCCCGGCTTCGCACGGGGTAGACAATTATCGCTAATAGTTTCGGCAGCGCATTCGACGAAAGACATTTTAAGACTCATTTTTCTACACCTTCGGTTACATTGTTCAAATTTTACCAAGGATCCCTATTTTTTTTCAAAATGAAATGTAGCCTATGTCAAATTGGAAGAATGTAGCATTCTATTGGTGAAAGAATTTTTTAAATCGGCTCAGTACTTTTTGAGCCTATTCATTACAAACATACAAAAATAGGTACAAATCTTTCCTCTTTATAATATTATATTTAAAACAAATTCCGTTTCCTAGGTGTTCAAGAAACCACAACAGAAGATCAGACGACGGCCTGCGACGTGGACATGGCGCCCGCGCCGCACGCCGCCACCAACGGCGCGCACGCAGGTAACTTAACACCTTATATGTTCGCGACAGGCAGGCGCTGCGACTGGACGTTATACAGGGTTCGTTAAACATGTGAAGGTTGTTGGCAGCTATACTGACTGTGTACAGAGTACATTGTTTATATTTTATATAAAATAATATATGTTACTAGGCGCTGCAGTGCATCATACGTCGTTGCGACCTACGTTTGCCAGAATAGGATCGCTGATAAAATTGAGCAAAAGAATATCAGAATGATTTGAATATCATAAAAAGTTAAAAATACTTTTAAATGAAACTACTTTTACGGATTATTTCGCGATTTATTAACATTTTATTTAACCTGACGTTAAATAAAATGACGTTGACGTTCGTGGTCACAGGTAGACTGAGTCTACCTGTGACCACGAACGCTGTAAAGTGTTCGAAACGTCAGGTTAAATAAAATGTTATTAATCGCGAAATAATCCGTAAAAGTAGTTTCATTTAAATGTATCGTGTTCGCGTAAATAAAAGACAACAGTATTAAAAATACTTGTTCACTATATTGTTTTTTTGTATTTCTGTATATTCTTATTTTGCTAACTTTCGCTATCGTGAAATATACTGTCGCAGAAATATATAGCGCGATTCCTTTCTCCGACTTTTTTTGTATGGCTTTTAAATTTTATATAAATCTGGTTAATATTTTTTTTTAACTTTGATAACAAAAATAAATTCTATGTTATTTTGTCATGCAAAGCATTGATAAATGGAATAGAAATACATTTATTAGACACACACACTAGGCACAAAAGTGTAAGAGTTGACAAAAGAATAAAAAAAAAACTGTCAAAGAACGATATTATTTATTTTGTCATGTAAAAGCGCTCTTCGGGTTCATACATTTTTACCATGCAGATAGAGGAGACTGGAGCACATTTTTTAACTAACCCTGTATTTTCTATTTAGATAACATTGCCACAAGCAGATTTTACGGTCAGTAATAATTCTTTTTAAACTAGCAAATCAAGAAAGAAGATATCATGTTGGGTTCGACTCCTAATAAACTAATAATATTTAAATCTGAACTAAATAGTGAAATTTGTCAACATTGGAATTTATTTTGTTACTTTGTTATTAACAGAACTGAAATAATGATGCATACAGTACAAAAATTACAAAAATGTGTACTGGAATTGTTTTAAAATTTTAGTTTTCGCAGTTTTTATTACTATTATATTCATGAATTGGCAATTACATAAAAAATATAACTTTTAAAATAAGTGACATGTTATTAACATTGATATTAATTGTATGTAATATTTAATGTTTATGTATTATTTGCACACCATGCCATACATTTCTTTGGGATTCTATTTCTAATCAGCCTTAGTTCAACACAT
Organism: Anania fuscalis; assembly: GCA_950371115.1. NCBI lineage: Eukaryota > Metazoa > Arthropoda > Insecta > Lepidoptera > Crambidae > Anania > Anania fuscalis. The sequence continues at coordinate 15,507,940 of OX493343.1, read as the reverse complement.
TTTATGATTTATGTCCATTATTTTTATTATTTGCTCCTTGCTTTTTAGTTTATGCATGATTATAAACATGATTTAGCCAAATATATAAATGTGGATTTTAAAATATGTATCATTAAAAAGTAGCAGATATATACGAGTATTTTAGAAGGGGTGTACTAATACCTTGTATAAATAATATATAAGATCCGATTTTATTAGTGTTCATCCTGTTAACCTGTGACTATATAGGTGAAAAGCAATCGTAAAAACCAACTTTCAAATGACTATCATAAAAACTAAAAAAGTTAAAAATAAATTACAAAATAAAAACATTGACTTCATATTGCATAAACTCGTTCTATCTTCAACTCTTTCTCGCTCTGTACAAGGGAAAGGAATAAGACGGATAACCAGATGGTTAAACGTAGCAAAGATAGGACGAGTTTATGCAATATGAAGTCAATGTTGTTGATTTTAACTTTTTTAGTTTTTATGGTACACATTTGAAAATTGGTTTTTACGATTGCTTTTCACCTATATAGTCACAGGTTAACAGGATGTACACTAATAAAATCGGACTTTATATATTGGCATATGTATGATTATATTATTGATAATGCACCAACGATTGCAAAATCGATCGTAAATCAAAATCCTTATGCCATCCCTTCCCCGGTCTAACAACTATATAACTAGTAACAAAATCAGGGTCTCTTCGCCTAGTAAAGACAGGGTTACCAAAAATAACTGCATTACTAAACCCAGCCCCCCTAGCATGACTAAAAAACCACGATATGATATAGCTATTTATCGCCACCCAACTATCAAAATATGATTTACATAGCCGCCATCTTGAACTTTTATCGAAACAGCGAGCATGACCGTGACAACACCGGCACGTACATGCTCGCTGTTTCGATAATATGATTCATATTTTGACAGTTAGGTGTCGATAAATCGCTATATCATATTATATCAAATTGTGTTATGTTGGTCATGCTAGGCGGGCTGGCTTTAATTAAAGCCTATGTATTTATCGAGGCAAAAATCACTCGATTGGCTAAAGGTAGTATATCACTAATGTAGGGTGCATGCGTGGTTAGTTCCGTCTCGCTTGTTATCCACCGCTCATGTTCGCACGCGATCACTCGCCAGCACCGAGGTACGAGCCGTCGGGGATATCTGCTGTCTCGCTCTCTCTCCTCATTCGGACGCTACTGAACAGAACAGTAAAGTAGTATTTAGTTTAAACGTCATCAATGAACGGTAGGGCAACGCACACATAGGCCGCATTCCGAATTGCGCTAAAAGTACTGTCAGCGCGAAACCGACAAAATATAATAGTCCTAAATATTACACATAATAAGGGGTTTCTACCTACCTACTGCATTTATACGAATGCGTGCTAATAGGTAGTGATTTTAGCGCAATTCGGAACTAGGGGATATACATCGCTGATGAACACGAAATCTTGGAACACCCTGGAACGCTGATGTTTTCCCAAATCGTGTCCGTGAACGTCTTTATGTGCGTTACTCGAGCGCGCATTGCATGAAGTTTATCTTCCGATACCTGTTATTTATCCTGTGATATTGCTCATTCTGTGACGTCACAGATGCTCAGATATTCCCGACGTGTAGTACCAGTATAGTACTAACATGACCAAGACAATTAGAGCTCTGAGGCTGTGCAAAATGTACGGTATAGTATTAAAGACGCGGGTCTGATTGGCTTGGTCATACAGTACGCGTAACGCAGCCGCTTGCGCATGACGGGTCGCACTCGCGACCGCTACGGAGTTGTACGTCGCAGTGATTACTTGATCGTAATGCGATATTTGTATAACGTTTTGGTTTGTCAGAGTAATTGTCCGGAAAAAGTTATGAGCTAGTAGGATTTAAAAAAAGTATTCTTATTATAATATACAGATGAAAATTATTCAATGTCTGGCAAGTAATTACTAATTTAAAACTCAATGAAACGGGAATTCACGCGATTATAATTTAGGTACAAAATTTTACCTCTTTTGCTATGAGTGTAGTATGTGACGGTACTTGGCGTGAAAATAATATTATGCGGGTAGATAAAGAATCTGCCTCTCATAAGGAGTGAAGACATCGCTGTTCCAGTCAGCCTGTGACCACGGTCGGTGTAACCCGATCGAAACGTCAGGCAAAAGAGGTAACATTTTGTACCTAAATTATGATCGCGTTAATTCCCGTTTCATTGAGTTTTAAATTATGCAACGCGAAAGTTTAAAAGTAAGTAATTACAAAGTTGAAAATTTGAAAAAGAGTATGATAATCTAGGTTACCATTCGTAATCTGTGATTAGTCTGACTTTAGATCTCGATTTGAGGAAGCAACATTTGTTGTACTTTCCTTTTTGTTGCTTTCGATACACGTGGCCGGTTGCGGAAACCAGCGACTCGGCCACTCGGCATAATTGATACTAATTTGATAGTTGCTTGTTTGGGCAATTTAAGTCGCCCACCGAAAACAGTAGTTTAAATTAGCATCAGGGGAATTTGCTACTCCTGCGCAGTTGATCAAGATAATATGAAAATTAAAAAATAAAATAGCTAGTTTAGCGCCTTATTCAGCATTTTAAATTGCAAAACTGAATTGTTTTTTCTCAATTTTTGCCTTGTTCTGCCAAGTTCTAGAAAAAGTCCTGCTAGCTATAATATTTGAATCATTGAAACCGTATAAGTAACAAGTATCCGATCACGTAATCGCTGTAACGTAGTCGCGGGGCGAGGGTGGGGAGTGGGAAGGGTGGGGCGGGTTAGGTCGGCGCGTGAGTCGTGGCGCTGCTTGTAGGTGCGGACCTGCCGCTGGTGAAGGGCATGCCCGGCGTCACCGCCTGCGTCGCCGCGCTGCTGCCCTACCCAGGTAACGTACTACCCGCCTTCACAGGTACAGGTAATACCTGCTCATGTCACTTGACTCATCCCTGACGGATCCCATCATTATCCTTCTATCCCTTCTATCTTTAATTATTGTAACTACCTGCAGTCTCAACACAGGTACAGGTAATACCTGCTCATGTCACTTATGTTGTGCTTGAAGGATCCCCTTACCATCCTTGTATCATTCATTATTGTAACTACCTGCGGTCTCGACACAGGTACAGGTAATACCTGCTCATGTCACTTGTTCTATCCTTGACGGATCCCCTCACCATCCTACTATCTTTAATGTACTACTCGCCCTTACAGGTATAGGTAATACCGGCTCATGTCACTTGTCACGTGCTTGACGGATCCCTTTAATTTCCTCTTAAACTTGCATTTTTTGTAACGTGCTGTCTAAGGTACTACCCGCGATCACACAGGTACAGGTAATACCTGCTCATGTCACTTATCTCGTGCTTGATGGATCCCCCTCATCTTTTTTCTATACTTGTGTTTTTTGTTTGTTTAACAACATGAAAAAAATACTGAACCTTAAACTTTTTGTGCTCTGAGTGTAAATTATCTTTAAACCGCACAAAGGTGTTACCATTATATTAAAATAAATGTTTTACATGTTTGTAATATCGTGCAAAATTACAGAATTTTCTATCTTTTATCTTCCTCATTGTGATAAACAATCTTCATTACCTTATTAATTAGTTAAAACCCAATAGTTACCCATTCCCGAATCGTGCATTTATCATTCACATTCATCAATCAATACATTTTGCTTACAAAGTGTGAAGTAAGTAATCCTTTTATTCACTAGCCGGGTAAACCTACTGTTGGTAAGTTGCTTTATGTATTTGTTTTGTATTATTAAGGTATAATTAGTATTTAAGTATTATTAATTCTTGATTCTTATGGCAAAATGGTGTATGTAAACAATGAATTCTACTCAATTCGTGATTCACTCAATCTTTTAAAATGTTAAGTTGATATGCTTAATCATGTTTTTTTGAATTATTACCGTTTGAATCAAGAAAAATGAGACTGCATGCATATCTATGAAAAAATAACTGATGCCAGTGTAACATAATTACTAAAATACACGGTGAAGCTTCATTGGTTTCTGAGCTGCAAAAGTCATTTTCTTCTGCTTAAATACAGCAACTTTATCTATCTATGAGATCAATATCGGAATCTCACAAAGGCAATAAACTTTCCCATACAAATCGTAACATTTTTGTCTTTTTGGGAAAATGAATCAAAATTTGAAAAAGAAAACTCATGTTTCCTGTTTAAAGGAAATTTATTTGTATTTAGGAATGTGACTTTTGCAGTTGCAAAACCAATAAAAATACACCGTTTATATTAATGGTATATTTGCATGAAATAGGGATGATGACACCACCAACCAATAAATGCAATTTTTTGAGTTTTCAAAACGGGATTTCCCCATAAATTACACCACTATACTATACTGGGGATACACCAGACTACTAGCTAGCCACACTGAGGGCGGAGCGAAACGAACGCTAGCTTCGCTTATTCAGCAACCTCATCTTTTTTACCTGTATTCACACCGGGGCACCGCAAACTTCAGAGCTAAAGTACGCCAGAATGGCAAACTTGCGAGCTTTCGTAGTTTGGCGACATGAGCGTATCGAAACGAAGTAAAAAGGGGAAAAAATACATTCAATAAATATTTGATCGATAAATCGATTATAACAAATAATTGTAAAGAAAGAAATACATATTTTTTAAGAATAACCCTACGACACCTTGTGTTGGACTTATTCGTGAATGGTATCAACATCCCTATTATGACAAACAAACCAAGTGAAGTCTAAGTATCGAGTGATCGTAATGGATTCCTTTAGTTTTTAAGATAACGTTGATTTAGTTACATAGTTATTTACAGACGATTGATCGTTTTAACAGCCGGACAAATTGTTGAATCGCGTAAAATTCGCAATATCACAAGAAGTCTTGATGTCAAACTATTTGATTAATTAATGTCACACTGAAAATTGAACATATTTACGTGGATGATATTTTTGTTGATGTCAACGAATTGATTTGTTTTACTTTTATTTGTTAAAACATTTAAAGAAAGGGATAATAGACTTATTCGAGTACGATTCTCTTGTCCAAATACTAAAGGACTGATATCTAAATCACAAAAATATTTTTTTTGTGCACGAAATGACACTTCTATTAAGACTTTTGTAGGAAAGTATTTTTTTTTATTTTTGATGTTAAACCCATAGAAGAGTCGGCACCGGAATATCCCAAACGGGGTTATGTGCTCTTGTATTTATTTATATAAACTAAATAAATCTAAGGTCGATAACTAGACTCGACTTCACTAACGATAAACTGGAACAAATATGCATGTAAAGGCACGAAGGGATGGTACGGGTGGGCGAGGCTGGCATGCCCGATGTGTTACGCTTCTTATCTATCAGTACGTATGAATATGTAATCGATATGTATTACGTATATGTATGACTATATCTGTTACATACAGACGGGGAGGGACTAATACACTGCATGGGACTTGAGGGTGGATCCAGGGATTAATCAATTAATTCTTTCAAAAATAACACAGCAATATTTAGATTGGTGTAATTCCCTAAAACGCTGTTTTTTTACTATGATAACAAATATACTTAAAACATGACATAACATCCATAACTCAATTACAAATGCTTGTGATCATGTCATGATACAAACAATTGCCCCTTGCGAGTTTTGAACCCACGACACTTTGTAATCCACAGCGTAAACAGTGGTACACGCCCTGTCGCTCTAGAGGCAGTGAAAAGAGGTAGCTGTTCCCTATAACAATCCCAACGATTCCTTACGGGCCATATTTTGGGGTAAAAGATGTTCCTTAGGCTTCCCTCACATTGCGTCTTTCGAGCGTCGACGTCGTGGCAGTGTCCAATCAGCGTTAAGTAATTGCTGCTGCGCAAGCGCTGCGTCAACTCTGATTGGACGCTGCCACGACGTCGACGCTCGAAAGACGCTTGTGGTCCCTTATATTGGGTATCTTTGAGTTGTTTTTTCTTCTAGGAATAATGTCTTGTAATGCGTCCCTGGGTCCACCCGACCACCGTCTACGGCTTACCGCCAGACGTCACTCTGTATCCGCACGTCGCGAAGCGACCTCTTGTCTAGTTGTGTGGATTGTTACACCGTTCTCCTCTTACTTAACTCGATTACTGTTTCTCTTTTAAATTCATTTCTCAAACGTTATCTGTTTTAGAATTTTATTGTTGATGGTGGAATTTGAATAAGCTCTGTCTTACAAGATATTGAAGTTGGGTGCATTATTTTTTAGGGCCATTGTCTTTATGTATATTAGATGCGAAATCATCAAGTTAATAAAATAGACTAGGCTTCTGAAAGCGTTATCATTTAATTAAAAATATTTTTTTTGATTAAATTAAAAACCGGTTTTTGTGCGTTTGAATAGTTAAATATCGCTTAAAAATATATGTCTCTTTTTTCTAATGGTGCCTTCTAAATTATTGGATTGTAGAAATCGCTATAGATGCGCGATAGACGCACTTAATGCTATTTCCTTACGATAATTAGAAGCGCTGCAGCGCAGTGACGCCACTGTAGTACAGTGTATGAAGTTTAGCAATGGCATACCTGCTGCGCGTCAGTGTGACACGTTCTGTAAAGAGAAATTTGAGGGTACCCTAAATGTTCCACCATCAACGATGACACACCACTGTGGACTGCCCCCTTCCCCTACCCCTCTCGCTATAACGCGCGCTATCACCCCCAGAAGCGGGCGGGTGCGGCACGCGCGCGTCCGTGGAGCGAATGCTCGCGTTCGGCCGGGAGCTGTACGCGATGAGCCAGAAGCTGCAGCAGGACCGGCATCACAAGTCCATGCTAGAGGTACGATCGACGCGGCTTGCCGCTTGCATAGACATAGGGCAGTGTTTCTTAACCTTTTTCAAGGGCGGACCTCTTACGCCAAATACCTACAATTCGCGGACCCATTAAACCGTTCAGCCGCACAAATAAGCTCTTCTACTATTCCTTTTTCTCTGTTAGCGGACCCCCTGAGATAGGTCGGCGGACCCCTGGGGGTCCGGGGACCACAGGTTGGGAAACACTTCCATAGGGACTTAGTTATTAAACCTTCTGCTTAGGGCGCCTGCCACTGAAGGAAGTTGGCGATCATCTTGGGAATCCACTACTGCCCTGAACAGAGAGCTGGTGCAAGGTCGGCACCCTGATAACGTAGCTTGGAATAGCAAAGCGATAATTGCGCTATATTTGCTCTAAAATCGCAAATTGATAGCATAAAAAAAACGAAAGCACAATGAAACGGAATTTAACGCAATCATAATAAATAAATAATTTAGGTACAAAATGTTACCTTTTTGCCTGACATTTCCACCGGGTTACACAGACAGTGGTCACAGGCTGACTGGAACAGTGATGTCTAGACTGGAACAGTGATGTCTTCACTCCGTATGAGAGGCAGATTCATAACCCACCCTCCCTCCTATAGTATTTTCACGCCAAAAGTAATTAAAACGAGAACAACCTAATGACGGTCCTGCCTCTACCGAACAATAAGTAAACTATATTGTGCATTCTATCGGTCAAATTTCGTTGACTTTGTGTCTTTTTCGTATTCCGTATAAGATTTTGAAAGCAAAGCAATCTGTGTGCAATTTAATTGCAAGATACGTAATCACGGTGCCTTACCAGTGTCTAAGATTCTTGAGCCAACGAACCCGCCCCCTTATTCCCTAAAAAAATGTAATCAGCAATAATCGCGCAGTCATCGCCCGATTGATGGTTAGTGTCAAAACCTGGGCACCACTGACAGTAGATTGCTTTGTTTTTCGCTGTCAATTTGCGATTTAATATCCCGGATTCAGTCAATTTTCGCTACCGCATTGCTTTTGCAAGATCAGGGTACCGGTGGACTGCAGGCTAGTTAATTTTGCTGGCAGCCGCTGGATACAAAAGGCTCAAAGTTGCTCGCTGTGGCGTTCTATTGAGGAGGCATGTGTCCAGCAGTGGACTACCTGGACCTGGCTTCCTGAAAGGCTGGTGAAGATGATGATGCTAAAGCCAATAGGCTCAGTTGATATCAGTACCATTTATTCATACGTTGGGACGCTACTTTTATCTAAGACATACGCTAAGGAAATACTATCACTCGTAATATCAATTTACAGAGACCTTAGGAAGATGGTTGGTATTGGCAGGATGTAAAAAGGGGGAGATCGTGCTTTTGACGCTTTTTAGAATAGAACAGAAATCATTAATTTGACACATAAGCACAATTACAAACAGAATCAAATATAAACATAAAAAGTGTGTCAAAAAGGTCCCCTCAGCATTTTTCGTTACAGCCAGAGCCATAACGACGCTGCTTATCAGGGGAGACCCCGCAGGACGTGGGACTTTTTGGGAGAGGCTTACGTCCAGCAGTGAAAGAACTGCAAAACGCTGACACGATGATGATGTGATATCGATTTTGCCGCGAATTTGAGTATACTCGATAACTTTTGTGTATAAACTTTTTGTTACTTGGTTAATTGTGTTTATCGTCGTTCGTTTCCAGAACGCATTTAGTTTATTAGCGTACAGCAATCCCTGGGACAGCCCCGTGGGCTGGCAGCTGGAGCCCGTGCGTCGGGAGTACGTCTCCGAGGCGCTCAACTCCGCTATACTCGGTGAGTGGATCATGTATAAATAAGTTGAGCGCTGGGCGAAAGTTGCGCAGAAAACCATCACGATTACGTGATTCGCTAGTCGCCGCGCCTGCACCGCCGGCCGTGATTGGTTGTTAGCTCTGCGCGCACGCGTCTCTGATACGATGATTAAAGATAAATAACACTTGAAAAAAAAAACATCGACCTCAGGTGGGACTCGAACCCACGTCCCATCGCAAGCCGGGCGAGTGCTTTACGATGATTGTTTCGTAAGATGCGCAAAACGATCACCATTCTTTGTCCCAGCACTCGACATCGACCCCGCGTACTGTATCTCTACTTCACACATTAAATACTAAATGAAAGTATTATTAATAGGTTTGTTTTATCCGCGGAACAAATTAGGGAAAGGTTAATTATTATAATATAAAACGAGGACGATCAATTTGATTCCAATGTGACATAAATTAAAAACTCATTGGTTAAACTTAAGTCATTTTTAATTCTAATTTTTTACTAATAACTGGGGTTGATTATCATATTGTTGCGAGAGCCATGTTATGGGACTATACATTTTTATGATAGCTTATGTGCCAATACGATGCAAGCAATTCTTATTATCATACCATGACTGTGTTACACATATTTGTTAGAGGATATGTGTAACAGCGCAACTGTAAGAGCCCGTTCCCACTTACCCGTGACCGTCTGTTCACGGTGCTTACGGACTGTCTGAAGAGCCAGATATGCCAGTGGCAGTACAATTTATAAGATACTGTTCATATTTAGACAAATCCGAGAAAAAGCACAGATCGGGGTTTTTAGAAGGAGGCAAAGAGCCGTCTTAACGTCCGGATCGTTTATAGTGCGGTGTGAATTATTCTGCCGACGAGACAGCACTCATTTGAAAATCTAGGACCGGCCGACATCTTTTGTTTAAAAAGACGGTCCATCTAAGTAGGAACGGGCCCTTAATAAGCATAATACTTGATCGCCCTTTGCACGTTCTTCTGTAGCGAATTTACGTTCTAAGTTGACGAGGTTTGTTCTATTGCTGTTAGGTACGTTTAGTTCTGGTGAATCAGTTATAATGCTCAGCTCGCGAGCTGCACGCGCGTAGCACGCGTTCCGTTACTGCAATCGTTTGGTGCGTCTCTTTAGCGCAACTCATGCAAGACTTGTACCACAGTATATATAACTATACAGTATGGAAACTAGGCCGAGAGTCAAATACGTCGAAATGGAGCGTTAGGGTTGTCTTAAAAGTTGATTAAAAATCGCGCTAACTGAAAACAATAGAAATGAACAACGTTGACCAAAGAGGATTTAAATCCTACATTTTTACGTTCTGCAGCGACAATGACAACTGACAGCATCTCGTCTCGTATCGGCAGTATTCGGCATCCACGACTTACACTTGTCGCTGCAACGTCATTTTGACCGTTTATAGGTAGTTTCTTTACTGTACAGATATATATACTGTGCTTGTACGGTGCGCGCGCGCGTGCAGTTCCAATTCACGTTCTAGGAAGTAGGTGTAGCTCACAGGTCGTTGCTGCGCATCCGCGGGCCGCATTTGCTAGATCTGGACGCAGCCTTTAGAGTTTTCCTCGTCCCTTGCATTCTCTCTGGCGTGGCAGTGTGTGTATGTATGTGTGTCTGCAGAGGCGGCGGGTATGCAGTGGCGCTCACCTGTGGAAGAATGCGTGTCGCACTCGCGGGCGCTTCTGGCGCGCATGGCGGCCGCGGGGCTGGGCGCCTGCGCCTTCGCGGACCTGCCCGCGCTGCTGCGCCGCTGACCGCGCCGGTAACACTACGCACTACACACTACACGCTACACGCTACACGCTACACACACCGCTTGCAGGCTCTACCAGTGAGACAGGCTACATTTGTCAAAAAGGCCAGATCTATCACGAGTGGGGCACATATGTCACTGGTTGGGGCATATCTGTCACTGGCGAGCTGCCTCTGTCTGTCACTTGCGGCTTTCGCATCTACGCCTGAAGGCCGTGCCGGTCACATCTGGCACTTGCGGGCCACCGGATTCCTAAGAGTGACGTCTACACGCGCAGAACGCAACTGTCATGTGCGCATCATATCTGTCACGGTCGGACCGAATCAGTCACATGCTGGCTACATCCTTGATCTTATAGTTTTAGATTTTATTATTACACAAGTTTTTAACTCTTACAGTTGTTGCATCTACTTTTTTATAAATTTACATACAACAAAATATTCTATACAATCTTTATTCATACTCAATTACATGCTCTTCACAAACTAACACAATACTTTAACCACTTCCCTGTCCAAGAACAAAGAGCAGTCGCAACAGTTATAAACATTATGTATCATATATGATATAACAATGCTAAACTAAGTTTTAATCTGTTACTAGGAACCCCTTGCGCCGGCCCCGCCGCAGCCCCCGCCGCCGCCACGCCCGCAGGCACGTCTGATCACTAAACTAAACGATCCATCATAGCACGAGACTAATTCGCCTTCGAGAGAGAATACAATCGACAAGTATCATACATGATAATACAACATCGGGACATTCAGAAGTCAACTGATGATAATCATACTCAAGACAATAGAACAGGATCACGTTTGAGAGACATGTGTTCATAGAATAGATCCGTTGGTACTGAATAATTATAAAGAAATAAATGTATAGATGAATGAGCCAATTATTCGAGGAGATGGAGACCAAAATATCATATTAATAGCCCAAAAGTCATAGACAAACATTATAGAACCGATAAACGCATAAGGAAATGACATCTTCTACATATTTGCGAGAAGAAATACATATGACTAAAATCCATCGCAGCTATGAAACTAATCGTACCATAAACAAACAGAAAGTAATATAGTGAATTTAACAAATCAAAATGGCGTACCGATCCAGCCGTGAATTAAATGTAAATGTGTAAATCAATGGAAAAACGTAACGCACACCGGATGCCTTAGCGACCCGCCGCTTGCCGCTTCGGCTTTGCGCTTACATCTGATAAAATCAGTTTGTTTTCACTTTGAATACTATTTCAAATGACCAATGTTAAAGTTTAATAGTCTGTCCACTGCTGGACATAGGCTCTTCTCAATAGACGTCATTAAGTCGGATCTTGGTTGCTATTTGACCACTAGTGTTGCCCAATATCCTACCGATAGTTTATCGATGTTATTAATAGTTGCTCAAATAGTTTTTGATAATATCATCAGGCTATTGATAAGACTAAAGCGACAACATTTTTTTCCAACAACTTGCTGAAATTTAAAAACGTCATTTGATTGACTTATTACTTTAAAAAAATATAATTTTGTTATATTTTCTATTACCTTCTCTCAACTAAGATTGCTAATTATATCAGCGAGAATTCATTTATAACAATTTTGACGTGACAACGTCTTATAAATTGGTTTGCTGGGTGACACTTCAAGAAACTGCGTTACGCTCCGCTCACGTTATGCGCTCACAATGAGAGCGAGTGAGAGGCACGCGTCCCTTCCACTCGGGCATGGTTAGCCCGCCTAAGAGCGAGAGAGACAGACATAAAAAGTGAAAGGCACGCGTCCCTTCCACTCGAGCACAGTTAGCCCGCCTAAGAGCGTAAGTCGTTGTCACGTAAAACTTTCGCCCGTATACCGACTTTACAGGCAACCAATTTTTTTTTAATCATGCTATTCCGTTGACTATATTTCCCTGTCAGGCCAAGGTCAAGAGACACAATAAAAAATCTATTATGCGATCCAACCGGTGGGGCAATTGAAGCTTGATAGGTTAAACTTCGGCACTGTTGCCTGCGCTATGGAAGGACTAAATGTTTGTCTTTGTTACCGGGTATGAACTGTGTTACTCTCGATCATTTTGTCGATACAACTCTCAAAATGTTTGCTCGATATCGTCCTTTTCTTATCACCTACTTGTGCCTAAAAAAAAAACGATGTTTTGTGCCAAAGTGAAAACAAACCGATTATTAAATAATTTTGCGTTTCTACTTAGCCTCGGGCGTGTATCGTAGTATGTTTGTGCCGCGCGTGAGACGGCCCCGTCTGTGAACTGATATTAGAGTGCTGACAACGAAAACGGACGTTGAGACAATGTGTTTAAAGTTTAAATTCGAATGTAGCGTAATGTGTGATGAGCACGAAGCGTTGTGTATATTGTCTGCGTATATTATAGATTATATAGATATATAAATATATTGTAACGAGCGAGGGGCGCTGTCCGCATTTGCGTTGTATAATTGGTCGTAGGTTGTGTGTGGATTATAATATACTCTTAATTATCAATTGTATATTTTTATGCAAAAGTTTTGTACGAATTACTTTATGCGCGATTGAGATTCTAATAACAGTGCTATCAAGAAACTATTTTTGGATCGCGACATTGCACTGACGAGCATAGACGACAAAACCGTCTCCCGATATAAGTAAGGATCATTTTATAGCATTTTTAAATCAATTGATCTGTTACCTCATCATTTTAAAAACAAATTAAAATATTCTCGATAGCACTGACGATACTCGATAATCGACAAATAATTAGTAATATAAATATAAAAATATTAGCCACTTGCCTAACGGTTGCGTAAGCAACCGGCTGCGCCCTGAGCACTATACAAGTCGGGTCGGGTGTAGATATGATATAGTACTTGTTGCCACTGCATTTTATTACCTATATTGTATTAAAGATATCGAATTTGCGACAGCGACTAGCAATAACACAAGTTGCAAAGTAATATGCATATTTTTTGTCTTAAGTCGATACAAGAAGAATTAAAATGCATGGTACATCACTAAACTAAAACGCCATCTAGTGTCGACTAAAAGTAATATTGCGACAACAAAGTTGAATCCGGATTTTGTTAAAAACATTTCAAAGTAACGGTACTCGCAATAAGTATTACCTTGCTAACCTCGAAACGTAATCATTTTTAATTATTAATTAATATTAATTATTTAAACTATGTTTCCACGTTGCCAATGTCAAAAGTAAGACTAACCGAATCGCCCCTATAAATTGGCTATCTTGGGTTTTGTGAAGCGTTGTCCCTGTCGCACGTATTGCCACTGACAAGCAAGTAGTAGTGACGTATAGGTGGCGCTCTACAATACCGAAGCTAGCCGATCATAGCTCAAAACTCTTATAAAGCTATGGGTATTATTAAATAATACAATTTTTCTAGTCTATTACTGTATTTAAGTGTTCAAGTCGCAAGTCGCATCTTTGAAATAGTCACTCGCATATTTGCTTGCGTCAAAATCTCACCAAACCTTTATTATACAAGAAATCTTTCTCAATATGCACTAGGTAGCTTTCATACAATTGAGCTTATAAGTGCAACGACAATCAGACGATATGTTATTAGTTATTAGATGTATGGCTATATGTATGTACATATATTTTATATCATCACGCGAAATGTACGAGTCTGAGTAATATTTGGCAATAATATTGTAAAAACAGATTGATAAAAAATATATTTCAGTGTATTTGCTCATAATTGTGATAACGGTAAATTTAAATGCAATGGCAACATTAAGGCTGAGACATAGCGTGCGTTCTTCTGTGGAAATATATTAGTCGACGTTGATGACTTTTCTACAAGATACCTAAAATGTTTCTACAGGTGAATAGCTAACGGCCCGTTCACACAGTAAGATTCACCGGAACCCTTTAGTCTGATACTTAAAAGTTTCTAGTTACCGCTTTGAATTTTTGGCAGCACGTATCATACGTATTTAGCAATAATAGGCCAATTAATTAACATATTTATATATGGTGTCAAAACGCACCTTGCCTTATAATTTTGTATGGCGATAGCAAGCTATGACGTCATTGATTACCGGACTCAACAGATCAACTTTTTATTGATTTTGAAGCAAACAAAATTCAGATTCTTCTCATAAATGATAATGTACGGGTTAATGGGCCTTAAATCAGGTGTCAGATTTAATAATTGTTTCTTATAATTATTTTTGATTGTCCATATCCCAATTTATTCATAACAGGCAAAACTAATCTCAGATGCCGTGTCTACGTATATGACTATGCCAATTTTTTTGCTTTTAAATAAACAAAATGTATTTGCTAATGACTTTGAATAGTAAACAGAGACATCGTTTTGAATAGAGATACAATTATTGTTTATATTTATTTAATACTTTTAATTTGTGTTGGGTGGCTTGGAAATAAGTCTAACACACGTTTGGTAACTTAGCAGAATCACTTAATCAGTGATCAAATAATCACTACGAGAAAGACCAAACAATACGACAAATATCGGGATAATAAATGTTAATATCCCTGCTACCACCTTGTTGTTATTAGAGCTGTCGAAACATTCGTTGTCATGGTAACGGTAATGCCGTGTGGGCGGGCTGCCGCGCGCATGCCTCGAGTACGTAGCTCCCTCCGGACTCGACTCGACTCTCGAAAAGCGAATTCCATTCGACTTCGGTTCGAGTTCGGGTACTACGGTGCCGATGTACTTTCTGTAAAGATGATTCTACAATATTGTTCTTATATTGTATTGTTTCTTTTTTAATAATATATTGTGTTTAAACAGTTGTGTTTTGTTTAATTTACTCACCAATTATGTACCCAATCCACCAAAAGACGAATACAAAATATAAATACATAAATCTTTATTCTGTGTCTTGTTTAAAATACATTTTTTGATGGGGTTCTCCGTTGAGTGAATTATTATAAATTATAACTGTTAGGTCCCCAATGTCACTTGGCATAATGGGTATTAAAAGTTTGGTAACGACAGCTTGATTTGGTGGGATTGTTAGAAAAATTTACATGATATTAATGCAAAAAATGGATCTTGTGACTCGATTGACTTGATTCTCGTATATTAACAGTAGTCTCAATCAAGTGCCGCTTCGGTCCCACTCCCAGTAACATCACTATCAAAAATGGC
This sequence comes from Anania fuscalis, assembly GCA_950371115.1. NCBI lineage: Eukaryota > Metazoa > Arthropoda > Insecta > Lepidoptera > Crambidae > Anania > Anania fuscalis. The sequence continues at coordinate 15,492,425 of OX493343.1, read as the reverse complement.
ATTTCTGTAAACATAGTATGACGTAAAATCGGCAAAAAGTTCGTAATGCGACTGAAAATGAAACAAAAAGGAAGGAACTTTTTGGTTGGATTTATTTTCAGCAGTCTCATTACGTTGATTTTTTTAATTTAACGAGAATCACTGGATAATGTTAGCTACTGGCCTGGATTAAACCTCAAAAATATTAAGATATATTTGCATTTTAACAGGTCCGCCCTCAGAGTAGTGCTTGTCCGTTGCGCCATCGTGTACTTCCGGCCGTCTGAGCCAGAGTCCTAGAAAGATCTCGCATATCTAGGCTGATAACGAATCGTAGGTGACGCCAATATACCTAGGTTTCATCGTTTGTGACGCAATAGATTTTTTGAAAATTGAAAAAAACCTGGCGCAGACAGCCAGAATTTCACGTTTTCCGACACTCTGGATCTCAAATTCTAGAGGGTTTTAGGGCCCCGTTTCTTATCAAAAGTTTAGTGACGCGATATGTGACGGCATCTAAATTAGTTTCATCCATTTTGATGCAATGGTTTTCGCGGAATCATGAAAAACGTGTGGCGGCTCAGACAGCCTGATATCCGGCTCAGACAGCCGGTAATTTAGATGCCGTCACATATCGCGTCACTAAACTTTTGATAAGAAACGGGGCCCTAAAAGCCTCTAGAATTTGAGATCCAGAGTGTCGGAAAACGTGAAATTCTGGCTGTCTGCGCCAGGTTTTTTTCAATTTTCAAAAAATCTATTGCGTCACAAACGATGAAACCTAGGTATATTGGCGTCACCTACGATTCGTTATCAGCCTAGATATGCGAGATCTCTCTAGGACTCTGGCTCAGACGGCCGGAAGTACACGCGCCATCCCGTATTACCAAAACCATTTGAATTCGAATGGCTATAGCTAAAGAAACAAAAAAAATCGGCATATTTTTAGAAGGCAGACAAGCCTTCTAAAATATGCCGATTTTTTTATCTTGAAGATACCAGACGATAAAAGTTAAAGTATGCTAAGTAAGTATAATCGACCAATATTACTGATAGTAAAAGGTATTATACACGGTGCTACTTTGCATCCTTGCCATATTCACAGAGATAAAAGTAGGGAACTCCCATAAATAAAGCACACTAAGTTTTTAGTAAATTTGGTTTTGCAGTACACATAGGAATAAACCGATTTTGTCTCGGACGGTACGCGATCACTAATCAAGTAATACTACAAAGTCTTTTGTGCCGATGAATGAATGATGATGAAAATGATGTGCATGCGTTTCGATAATTAGTGTTGTGTTTAATAGACTGTCGATAAAATAAAATACGCAAGATTAAAAAAAAATTGAATTAGGTCTTTCTTTTTTTACTGATTTGTTATCATTGTCAGTGATATAGTTACCTCTGTAAATATGGCAAGGCTGCAAAGTAACACCGTGTATAGAATAGAAAACTTTCTAATAAAAGCTAGTTGGCACAGGGTGGATTGAGGGAGCGGTGGTTAGGCCAGTGACTAAATCTTACTGTGAGCTAAATTAATCAAGCCACATTAAGCCTTAAGGGCTCTATATAGGTTTTAGGACTACATAGTAAGTATCAAGCGATATTAGCCGGAAACAATGTTAAACGTGCCTTCCGGAGTACGGAGATCCACTCAAAACTGCGGCGTGGAGTGCTTAACTTTGATAGGTTATCTCTACCAAACATGCCGCCATTAATAATAATATAATAATAAATCCATTTATTGCAGACTTTAAAAATCCATATAAAAGTGTTAGTAACATGATAATCTTATTCTAGTGTTAGTAATTACAATAATGCAGGAAAAAAAATACATTAAGCCTCGCGCTTCATTAAAATGATAATCTAATAAAATTATTTCACAACACTAAGGTTATTTACTTTAAGGGTTATTGTTATTAATGCCTACCTCTAAGAGTTTGGCCTCGATTGTTAATTCAAAAACAATATCTTCAAGTAGCTCCAGGCGACCAAAGTACAAAGTCCAAAGTCATGAAAAACTGACGAACTGAAGCTGGTGTCACGAGTGCGCCCGGGGCTGCTCGTCGGACGAATTCGGGAAATTGGGAACTACGTTTGTTTATACAGGGTATACAAGAGAATAGGACACTCCTTAAAACCACGTGATCAGCTGGTCATATACAACAACTTTTTCTATGGGAGCAACATCGAATTCGATAAAAAAAAAACAGCTTCTCCATACAAACTTTCTCACATACCTCGATGATAATGTATGGAGCATCTGAAAATAAAATCACGATTTCGATGTTGCTCCTATAGGAAAAGTTGTTGTATATGACCAGCTGATCACGTGGTTTTAAAGAGTGTCCCATTCTTTTGTACACCCTGTATAATAAAGTAACATAGTATTATTCTTACTCTATAGTAACATCATAGATAAAGTATTATAATAAGTAACATCGACAGCGTTCAGTTCTTGATAGGTATTATGCGCAAAAATAGTAACCACATTTAACTACCCACTTCCAAAGCCCTTGAACGAAGCACATCTACTGTACTTACTCTAACTAAATAAGACAGCTACAGTTTAAAGAGTATTAGGTTAGTTAGTGTATTCCAAGTCCAATATTGTTGTGTTAGCATGGATTCTTTAGAAAAGTTACTTTTCTGTTTTATTGCAATCTCAAACTGTGTTGATAAACAAAAATTAATTGAACGACGAAGTGAATCCACACATTGCGCTTCATTATAATATTCTATTTTATGACGGAAAATTATTTGTGATCTCGTAGGTAATTGTTTTTTTCTTATAATGTTTGCAAACTAAGAAATGTACCTACTTATAGCGAAACAAGGACCTATATTGTATTTGCTGACCATCTATGTCTCCTGTCTCTGGCAAATAAACGAATTTTCATTTTCAATCACCTATTCACTTTATTTAAATCGGTGATTTCCATGAAAAGCTGCGAGTTTCGAAAGGGGCCGAATCAATTTGATTTCAAAGGTGCCATTAAAAAGTTTCCCCGTTTGAAATATGCACATTATAAGACAACGAATCATTGAATAATTATGATAATTTGCGATGAATTATCAAGGCACAAATTCGATAAATTCGCGCGGATTGTGATTGGTCGCCCCCCTCCCCCCTCGCAGACAACTCGATGATTATTGGTAATTTACGACGCGCCGACCGTTTTTGATAAAATCGTTAAAATCCCTTCGAGCGGAAGAATTACACTCGTCATTTTTATGTGTAGGTACGTGGCCATGTTGCCGATCCTATCTGGGCCCGTTTTATTGCACTCAAATGTGCATTAATTTCAATATTTGTTCGTTCCGTTATTTACGAGTTGCGGAATGTGCGCGCCAGATACGGTTAGAAAGGGGTGCTCTCTTTTAATTTTTTGCGATGTAGATGATCAGACCAGATTTATGGCTGCATAATGATATATCATCCGATTTTTTACCATTTAGGGGAGGGTTTTTAATTTTAGGATAAATGTATTTCCATTTTTATTTTTGCGCGCGTTACTGTTACTGTAACGAACGCAGAAACGTTAATAAATCGTGGTTTAACTCTGATATGAAAAATCGAATCATATTTCTCTCAAATTCTCAATTCAGTCCTGCTGCGGTACTCGAGTTATCAATACATAGTTGAGGCGATTCGGTTTGAAGAAGTACTCGTATATATTTCCATTGCAGTATCTCTGTCCCGACAGCGGCCGCGCGGACCGCGAGAAATTGAATGAAAACATTGAATATTTATTCTGAGACGATGCCACTACAGAGCTCAGCCCGGGCCATAGATTATGTCGCAGACGCCTCTCGCCCCTAACGAAGAAGAGTGGATACGGGCATTATTTATTGCTCTGTGAAACATATTACACCACAGGACGTGGATTTTATGGATTTTTCAATTCGCTATACTTGAAGTATTGGCAAACGACTTACGAGTACCTATCGTACTAACGACTGTGTGCTTTACTGTACACAAATAGGTTTAAAGTAATGTGTAAGGCAGTAAGGACATAAGTAGATAATACGCTATAATGGGTAATTTTAAGCTATAACCGTGATTAAGACCAGTCATAATTGGGTATTGGCTTAGTGGCACTCTTTATTAATAATTATCAAGATATATTATATTATTATTTAGATACCTATTTTCATGAAAAGAACACAGATTTTTCATTTTAAAACATGGCTCATTTTCAATTATTTGTAAATAATTTTTTTCTCAAATATCAACAAATATTTCATTTTATGGCTCCGTTTATGGCTATTTAGAACTTTACATTACAACAACGTAATACCATGTTTACAAATCATTAAAATTATGTCAGTTGATTATTGTACCTACCTATGTTTCAAATGTAAAAAATATTTACATATAACACTGGACCATCCTGAATTTAATGAATAGTAAATATTTTGCTGATTAGTAAAAAAAAAAAAGATTTTGCAAGGGAGCCTGATAAGAAGCTGTATATAACTTATCCAGTTACACTTCAATTGTAGCTCGTCTACGTTCTTTACTCTTTGCCCTTTGCCGGATCATCTTGGGGCTGTCCTTTTAATATTTGATCTGCATATTTATAAATCGGGAGACCGCGTGTTTGCAGATTTATAGTGTATTTCGTTTCTGCCCGACTGCAGCAGAGGCGTGCCATTGTCTGTGAAGTGTGCTAACCGTACGTACGTAAGAATCTTACGACTTGTGATTTGTAAATCACTCACATTGTGTGTAGGTACATAAGTATTTAACTTTACACATCAAACCTGTAATTAATCTCGTTCTAATGTTTGTTTGTTTGAGTATTTACAATGGTAAAGTCGATTTCTTAAAAATAACATTTTATTTGAAAAAAAAAAAATAGAATCAGTACACGACTAAATAATTACATTTCATTTTTTCTAAATAATAGTAAAATCTTACCATTCTCACTTTCGTTGAACTCTTTTAAAATAACAACATTGGCAACATCTTAATTAAAAGCTGTAAAACATTTTATGTGCAACAATTTTGAGGAAGTTGTGGTTAGAAGCTTTAAAGTTTTCGGTGAACAAATTATTAATAATTCTACATTTAGTTGGCAATTTAAGTTCTCGGTGAGCAAATGTTTTATTTGTCCCAGAAATTAAATTAAAAGCATTACTTAAATAATTCTTCATTTCCGACCCTTAGTTGGTATAATGTTATTACATAAATGTAAGTACTGTAACTGTACGTAGGTATACTACCTCTACCTTCTTTCCGAATTGCGCTAAAAGCATTAAATAATAATAAATAAATTTTAGGCAACATCACATACATTGCTCTGATCCTAAGGTAAGTTGCTAAAGCACTTGTGTTATAGAAATCAGAAACAACGACGGTACCACAACACCCAGACCCGAGCCAATATAGAAAAGTTCGTTTTCTACACTGACCCGACCGGGGATGTAACCCGGAACCTCAGAGATGGCGGCGCCATTTTAAGTCCGGCGTGCTCGCCTCTCGGCTACGGAGGTCGTCAAATTAGCGCGAATCAAATAAAATGGTCACAAATATTTACACAAAAAATGAGTTTTTACCTATCCACTGCACTGATATGGGTTCGTGCAAATAGAGCTTTTAGCGGTATTCGGAACATAAGGATAGTGTTTCACTTTTAAAGGTTCAAGAAGCTTAGGTAAGTAAAACTACTATTTGTTTAGTAATTTCAGTTCATGAAATATCAAAGTCAAATCTTCTAGGGCTCAGGCAAACATTATATCAGAAGATGAACAAAATACTTAGGTACTTACCTACTTAGACTTTTGAACTTTGTTACACATATTAACGTAATTTAATTAAGTAGGGTACAATAGGTACAATAGAATACAAAAATAATGATCCTTACAGTTTTTTTTTAAAAGCAGTAACATTAACACTTTATTTTTTTAATATTAGACAACATCACAACACATATTATAACAAAAAGCACTTGTGTTTTAGAAATCAGAAACAACGACGGTACCACACCACCCAGACCACAATAAAAATACACAGCCCTCATCTCTATACAACCTGACCGGGAATCGAACCCGGGACCTGAAAAAAAGTGACGCCTCTCGGCCCTCTCAGCTACGGAGGTCGTCAACAAATGAAATACCATTCAAAAAGACCTTTAATTAACCAAGTCTATTCCAAATTACACTGCTTCTTACTTTCACAAGGCACGTATCCTTCTTGCCCGTAAGTGCACAGCAGGTTGAGGAAGAACTCCTCGTGCTGGCTCCTTGAGGGTCTGATGATGGAGAGCTCCCGGTCCAGGCGCAGAGCGACCGAGGCGTTGGCGGTGACGGGCGGCCATCTTGTCGGCAGCAGCTTGCTTTTAGATGGTGTGGGGTCTCTGAAATAAAAATGAAAACCTTACAAATCGATGGAACTTCTGTCATGTTAATTCACTTGAAAAATTTAACTGTCTAATATGAGAATCGAACCCACGTTACATAGAAGACATTAATTTTCTTGTGGAATAGTTTCTTTCTACTGCTGGTTGTTGATATACAAGGAAGTGGACAGGTAAGTACGCCCCGCGTCTTATATCGTCCATGAAGATGATCAATATTGAATTTTACACACATGTACTAGGTGACAGCAATTTTCTATAACTACACATAAAGTTTGTGTGTATTTAAGGGACTTCATTCATCCTTATCAACATCACTGAAAGTTAACGGGATTTTAGTGGTTACCATAAGCCATCATACCTTGTAATGTTACACTTGCTCGTCAAGTTACTCTCGGACACTCTCCCTGTAACTACTTACAAGTTAAAGAGTTTTCACAAGTTGCCATTACTTACGCACACAACATACCTACCTTTTTGTGCACACATTACATAAACCTACAATGATTTTGCGCTTTGGCAACGATTGCGATCTTGGACGTAATAGCTTAATAATCGTCGTTCACTATTGGAATAATAATAATAATAATATTAGGCCTACATCCAGCAGTGGACTGCAATAGGCTGAGATAATGATGATGATGATGACTATTGGAATAACCTACTTACTATGTATCACCGCTATATGTTCTACTTAAAGGATAGGTCATCGTCATTATTTCAGCCACAGGACGTCCACTGCTGATCATTCCTCCCCCAGTGACTTCCAGATCGACCGGTTGGAAGCGGCCTGCATCCAGCGTCGTCCTGGAACCTTTACCAGGTCGTCTGCCCACCTTGTGGGTGGACGCCCCACGCTACGCTTGCCGGTACGTGGCCTCTATTCGTAACCTTTCTGCACCATCGGCCGTCAGTTCTACGTGCTAATACGTCAGTTAAACGTGGACTTTTACTGTGGGCCTTATAAGAAAGCTCAAAGTTGCACAGAGCGCTATGGAAAGGGCTATGCTCGGTGTTTCTTTGCGAGACGAGATCAAATCAGATATGAGAAGATCCGTGAACGAACAAAAGTCGCTGACATAGCCCGACAGATTAGCCAGCTAAAGTGGCAATGGGCGGGGCACAAGGATAGGCACTTATCGATAATTTGTTTTATTATTAAGTACTTTCGTTAGATGATTTTCTTTGTAATTTTGTGACTATAATAAAACTTACCCAAACTTCATAAAATTGGTGAACATGGTAGTCAGTCTATCAATGAGAAGTTTGTCTCTGTTCGTCAGCAGGAGGGAAATGCCTGCCGGCTTGAACACGTAGAACAGTTCGTCCGAATGAGACGCGCCTGGCACAGCCACGCCACTGCCAAATATGGCTTTAGCGAAATTGCGGTCCCCCTCATAAGTAAACACGTAGCGATACACCGGCTGGTCTGAGTACTCCACCATCAGGTCCACAAACGCATCAGCCGTCGAATTCGCAATCCAAACCGAGTAGAAGTCTATCAGACTCTGATAAGCGTTTTTGGTAATCCCCTTTGCGCCGAAAAACTGTTTGTGTAGCTTCCGCGCAATTTTCTCCCTGTCCTTCTCTGAACACCAAGAGAAAACAGATGGTATTTTTTCGAAGAAATTCCTGTCCAATTCTTTGAGTGTTCGAGCGTTATGCAGCCCGTAAAATAGCAGACCTTCCACATTAGTGATACCAGTCAGGATTGGCACTTTGTTAAATCGTCCGGACTTTATGATATTGTACGGGGTGTCACGGAAGAATGGGTCTGAGAAGTTGCTGTCGACACATGGACTGTATTTAAAGTATCTCGGATTGATTGACGTGTCTTTGGCTACAGCCATTATATCGTGGACAGGGGCAGTCGCGAAGTAATTGTAGACGTCTTCTACGTTGGTCATCCGCTTGCGTTTGCTGGCATCTTTGAATGCTGCCGTTTCTGGTTCAGGGTTGAAAGACCATGGAGCTAAGGGGTTTCCGCTCATGAGTATCAATTTATGGAAGAGTCCTTTGCTGGTCTCTGAGAGCAGATGCATAGCGGCAGCACTGGCGCCTGCGCTTTGGCCGGACAAGGTGACGTTGTCGGGGTCTCCGCCGAACGCAGCGATATTCTTTCGGATCCACTTGAGAGCCGCGACTTGGTCCTTAAGCCCCAAGTTGGCGACTCCGTTCAGGCAGAGAAAGCCGAGAACGCCGACCCTATAGTTGATGATAACCGTGATGATGTTTTTGGTGACTAGGAATTCTGGGTCGTAGTCGTTTTTGTTGCCGTAGTAGTAGGCGCCTCCGTGGAGGAAGACCAGGACTGGCAGGGTGTCTCCAGGTGCGGCGGTCTCTGGCACGTACACGTCGAGGCGGAGACAGTTTTCGGAGCCGATGTTGAGGAAGGCGATGGTTTGGGAGCAGGGCGGGAGCCACCGCATGGCTGACCGCACCCCTTTCCATGGCTCAGCCTCTCGTGGTGCCTGAAAATGGTTACAGACAGGTAAATAATTGCATTGTACAATTTTTAACCTGCACAGAATTTACACAAGATTTCGTTTTCGATTAGGGTAATAAATTTTTAATACGAATCTGCTCAACTACAATTTGAATTGGATTGGTTTTTGATTTTGGTAAAAACCGTTGAATCAGGTATTGCGAATTCGTATTCTCATACGAGACACATACTGAAGCATTCTAATATTTAAATTGGCATATAAAATCTTAAGAATCGTATACAATATCCTAGGAATTCGTATACGATTCTTAGAATATCGTATATATACATATATTTTTTAATATTGGACAACATCACATACATTGCTCTGATCCTAAGGTAAGTAGCTAAAGCACTTGTGTTATAGAAATCAGAAACAATAATAATAAGGTTGTATGTGGTCCAATATTAATTTACATATTTATTTGTCAAGTTGTTGTGTAACAGTGCGTTTCGTATCAACGAAGGTACCACAACACCCAGACACGAGCCAATATAGAAAAGTTCGTTTTCTACATTGACACGACCGGGGATCGAACCCGGAACCTCAGAGATGGCGGCGCCATTTACAGTCCGGCGTGCTCGCCTCTCGGCTACGGAGGTCGTCAAATATCTTCCTTTAAAAAATCTTACTTTGAGATTTCAATTAATACTAAGTGAGTATTCAGTTTATCAGTCTGATCGGCCTTGAATATAGGTACATATTATGTACAATTATGGAGTAAGAGTTGTTCCAATAGCGATGTAATCACATAGCGATACAAACATTTTTGCAATCTAAAATGCCTATCTCACGCGTCTTACAAAACCTGCAATCAACACGCGAAAATAATGTTGCACTCTCTGTTAACTTCAAGGGCAACTTGTATAACCATTTTTGATGTCTTCTTACTGTTTTTATTTAAATGTTAAACGTTAAATAAAACTAGCATCATTCTATTTTAAATGTAAATATTACTAGCTATATGTACCCGTGGGAGCTGATCAGTATTTAATTTCAAACTGTTTGAGCCAAAAAATCCACCTTCGGTCAAATGTTCGGCTTCGGCCCAAAAGCCCGGGCCCGAAGCTGAAGGCGTCGCCGAAGGTTTTTAGTTAAATTAAAATTATCTACTTTGGTATGTAGTAAGTTTTTTTTCTTAAGGCATAGTTTTTAGGTTAGTAATTAAAAAAAAATATACGTAAATATTTTAATCAAAGAATCAAAACATAATTTGAAAATAATTCTCATTTAATATTTTTGAGTCATTTTTTTTACTAATGCCATTGTATTTTTTATCATCAATAGATCAACTTCTAATGATGATTAAAATTATATATGAACCTTCAATATTTTAGTTATTTTATTTATTATTAAAAGCATTTATTTATATTTTAATTGTAGGTTGTAGCGAAGGGTCCATGCATAAATTACGTCACAATGTCACTTTAAAGACCGTCTTGGTGTAGTGGTTCTCGCTCCGGATTACAAAGCCTAGCGGTTGCGGGTTCGAATCCCGCGAGGGTAAAATGTTTGTGTGATGAGTACGAGCATTTAGTACCTAAGTCATGGACGTTTGTTTATTTAGGTATGTTTATCCGTTATCTAGCCGCATAGTACAAGCTATGCTTCGTTTGGGGCTAGCTAATTGGTGTGATTGTTAAAACAACTTATTGATTTATTCAATTATAATATGATATTTAGAACTCTAGCTAGAAATCGACCTTCGGTCGGACACAAAAATTTAAACATAGATAGTTCAATAATGGACAGTGACAGACAGTCGTAATTTGATAAAAATGCATTGTAATTGACTATGAATGAACGAATACCAACCTTATTTTAGAAGGTGGACTTATCAATATTAATAAACTTGAAAAGGCATCTCAGTTCTCATCTCACTAGTCTTAGTCTGCATGAACAGATTGACTGACATTTTGGATAACCTCCTCTATCCGCGTTCCGTCCGATTTATCAACTTATTATATTAACCCTGCGAGCGCAGGGCGTCAAAAATAGTCATAGACTCATTTGAGTGTTCCCCTCCACGGAAATCTTTAGTAAAAGGCGAAAGATTTATACGTTTTGAAGGGAAACCAGAGTGACTACAGTAAAGACACGACCAGACCATATCAAACCAAAAACCGCTTACATACCGCGAGTTAACAGAATACAGCGCCATCTAGCGTAATCTATACAAACTTATATTTAAACTTATGATCCTTTCTTTTGGGTTTGTATTATATATCGGGTGTAAAAAAAGGCTTCACCAAGCCGAATACCACATATTGTACGTATTATTAAAATCATTTTTTTCTTTTACACTATACCTGGGAAATGACGGGTTACAGAGTTATTGACAGTCAAAGTTAAAAAAAATTTTCAAAGATTTTTACAAGATTGACTTCTGTTTGATAATACTAAACTTTGTTACAAAGAAACATGATAAAAATGTTCAGTCCTTCTTTCATAAAAGGCCTTTAAAAGGCACAGCCGGCAATGAATCGTGCGTGCGCAGTGCTCTCGCGTTACCCGCTCGCCCGCCGACCGCTTACACGCACAGGCATAGTCTGTGGCGAGCGCGCTATACATTGCGGGTTAGAAATAAGTTATGTTTTTTGATACCCAAAAATTAAAGTCATTTCCCAGCAATTATTTTTTTTGCATTCTACTTGGTTTTATGTAGAATTCGTGGTTTAGGGCTTCGTTAAGCCTTTTTTACACCCTGTATATACTATGTATTATATAGGATATTATATATAAGTATGTTTATTATTTATACTGATAATTCATATATTATGTATTATTAATATTATAATTAAATGATTACTTTGTAAAACTCTTCACCGCTTCCCCCTCTAAACTTTTACCTCACTGTCCTCTATCTGAAGGTTGTCTGGAAGAGATCGCTTCAAGCGATAAGACCGACTAAATTGTACCATTCAAAATGTACTTTTCTCTGTGTACTGTTTGTTTTATGTGGTGTGTAATAAAGAGTATCTATCTATCTTATGCGATAAGGTATACAACAATCTTCTGCGGATTTGCACTAACATAAATCGAAAAATATAATTTCAAATAGCCAAACTGAAATGAAATGAATGATGATGAATGAATTTGTCTTTGAAACAATGGACATTTCTTCCTGTACCTACTGTACTGTACATCATAATAGAAAACAGTATTTTCTAAAATGATTTTAGTTTGATTCATAAGTTAGGCCCTCCGTGTGGTGATGGCCCAGGGACCCAGATATTGGTCCATGTATTTTATAAAACGAGAAAGGTCGGGCAATCACGGGCCCTTACTTGCTCTATAATGGGAATTCAGTAATTTTTCGTCAGCAATCACTAATATCGACTAGGATTGTTTTTTCCCGGGAAAATAAAGAAAAAAATATTATTAATTCATAAATACGGGTAAAGAATTCTTTATTCTCATAAGAAATAATATTTCACTTACATGAGAACCGAAGTTTCAGTTACATAGTTTGTTTCATGCGCGAGCGCGCTAAATACATTAACACCGGGTTGTGTGTACGTGTAAGTGTACATCAGCAACTGATCGTATTGGTGTCAAAAGTAACGAGCCGTTATAGTCGTTCCTATAAAATTTGACGAAGCGTCATTTATAGGAACGCTTTTGAGTATGTCAAGTTGACAATTCCAACCATCCGTTAGCAAAACCAACCGTTTCTCGGATATAGGAACCGGGCTTAAAGGGACACTGCCAAAACACAAAATACCCATCACTTAAAAACACGGCGGTGGGTAGTTGCATCATTACAATTAAAACGTCTATAAAATCAACATTCATGTAACTTACTTGGAATCTATCGCTGACCGCATAAGGTATGCCATAGAACCGGTTCTGTCCTGACACACTGCGGAGTCCCCTCACCTTGCCGGAGCTCGTCTTCACCACAGGCGTTAAGAAACTTTGCACACATCCCAACGTGACACAAAAACACAGTCCTAACAAATCATTTCTCATTTTTCAACACCATTAAAGTTGGATTAATTTATCTTTAACTTTTGCAGAAAACAAAGTCTTATAAAATGATTCTATAACTATAAACATTATTGAATTTCAAAGCTACTGCACATTTGTACCACACCATGTCTTGCAGTAATCTGACGACTTGGCCACAACGCGAAACGCAAACATTTCTCTTTCTAAGGTCGGCCCTTGGCATTTACTAGCGCCAGCTTCTGCCACACTAAATTTTGAGTTGTCATTGTCAATTGACACGAAACGCACTGTTACACAACAACTTAATAAATCAATATTAGACCACATACATCATTCTGATCCTAAAGTAAGTTTTTAGCACTTGTGTTAAAGAAATAAGGAACTACGACGGTACCACAACACTCAGACCCACGACAAACAATATAGAAAAGTTCGTACATATTGACCCGACCGGGGAGTAAACTCGGAACCTCAGAGATGGCGATACGCCAAGTCCGGCATCCTGGCCTCTAGGCCACGGAGGTCGTCATGACTTTTGATGGACGTTTATGGTTCTTGTGGTGTACAATATTTGCTCTCTTTCTTAATAAAATACTGACATTTAAACATTCAAAGCCCTTTTTGCCCTTTTTCATATTCTCACTTGATATCATTAATAAATACTCCGCGGGTATACACATTAGATTATTATTTTTATTATTAGCGATATTCTTACTTCTTAACGTTCTCATTACTTGCAGTCTCTGGCAACTAAAATCTATTCGTTTATCAATTGTGCATTAACGACCACAGTTATAAATATAATAATAAAATTATCTTGTATTGCTATAGTTTAGGGTTAGTTAGGTTCAGTATTGTATTGATTCTGCATGCAGCTCTCATAAAGAAACGCGCGGTGTTGTAACACTGCAGATCGCATGACCCAATGCTGCAGCTGCGCTCGCGCATACTACGGGTATGACGCAAGCGAAAGTGCAAAAACTGCTCGTTGTTGTCACTTTGACTGACAAAGTAAGTTCTGGTAATCGATAGTTTAGTTAGATAACAGTTTCATACAAATTTTAAGTTGATTTTGATGCTTGTTTGCAATAATTTTTCTTTTAACCCGCGACCCAAAAAGAGGGGTGTTAATAATGTACTTATTTGGTTTAAACATTTTTTGACCTGTTTAATATTTTCAAACACGACGTGCTTTTTTACTCATTGTATATACAGTAAACGGCACGTCGACCTGCCCAAAAAGTTAAAAGTTCTCCAATAGATTTTTAACTATATGTAACTGATACGTAGAGATTATTTTCAACTAAAAGAAAATTTGAGGATTTGTGGTAGGTCGACGAGCTGTTGTATGTACTTAATTGTTTTAATTTTATATTATGAATTATTTAATTAAATAGGTACATTATTTCAGCAATCATATCAATTAGTTATCTAGCCCAAATTGAATCAGAGCTAGTCCATACTAGCGACTAGAGAACGTATAGATTTGGCATTTTATTCTCTTGCTTATTACAAAACTTGCGGATAAAAGACCGATTTTGCACAAAATGTTAATAACATCTATTGACACAATTGTCTATCTATCGAAAAGTTTACTTTTTTAGCAACTGTAAATAACTAAACCGTAATAAATAAACTGCAAAGTATATTGAACTGTATTTGGTTCTGTTACAATAATTGGAAACTACCTAGATCTACTTTTACTATCTTTTTTACTATCATAAAGTCTACCTACATATCTTGTTATAGTCAAGATTTATTTATTGGTTTGTTATTTTGTGAATTGTAAAGAATATCGTTACTCTGTTATGTGTGTTAATCAAATTATCAAGTGTGCCTTTTCTTTAGCTATTTCAAGAAGCACAGAAGCGTGCTTAGAGCGCGTTTTCATTGTTTCAGTCATAGTGGTAAAAAGTCGTTGGTAGGTTTTTGGTTTTTGCGTGATACTTTTACAGTTTTGCAATGAAACTTTTATGTAAATACATAAATAAATAAATTGTTTACACAATCACACCAATTAGCTAGGCCCAAGCTAAGCAAAGCTTATACTATTGCGCTAGATAAACATACATAAATACGTTTATAAACAAATATGACTTAGGTACAAATGCTCGTGCTCATCACACTAACATTTGCCCCTTGCGGGATTCGAACCCGCAACCGCCAGGCATTGTAGTACGGAGCACAAACCACTACACCAGACGGTCGTCAGTCATACATGATTGACATGTATTAATATTAACCTAAATACATTATTTTTTACGTAATAAATTATCAGTAGAATTATAACCTCGATATTTTTTCTGAAAATGGTTCACTTTTAAATAAAAGACTCGATCTTTCCCCGGTCAATGCTGCAATTCGGAAAAATGAATTAAACCAAGTTTTGATTCTGATCAATTGAATTTACGATTTACCGCCATTTGACCTGAAAAATGGCATTAATTTTATCGTTAGTAATAAATCAATAGTTTCATTTTATTAGCGAGTTTAATTGTTGTTATTGTACGCGTAATATTATTATAAATCTTATTTTTAAATACTGCTGTATTGTCGGTCCGTCATTGTCCCTTGGTAACGGGCAGTAGTCGACATTGCAAAAGATGTCAAGTGTTGTTTACGCAAGAATGCGTTTGCGAAGTTACTGTACTTAAAACCATACTTCCATTTAATATCCTTACATATTCTGTGCCCATCCCATAACGGCTGTAGAGTAGAGATACTTGGGCTCTGCTAATGACATTTTGATGCAAAGAAAGTAAAGTTTTTGACGCACGGAATGGTTCACTTGATGAGTTTTCCAGATAAATCATTTATGGATCCAGACTGGTTACAATTTTCTAGCCACAAATGTGAAGAGAACGTAGTGTGGCTGACTGAGTATTTTTTTAAAGAAACTCATTAAAACGTTATGTGTATGTTGTGTTTGGGTACGCAAGACTATGACTCTGGATGCGGCAAATAAAATAGTTAATTTTTATTAGAACCAGATCAATTTGGATTTTGGGTCATATACATCTAGTTATAAATTTTCTTTTACGACAAGAGTGCATGGACTTAATAGCCTGCCTAGCTCGCACTAACACTATCTTATAATTGTATTTCCTGTAATAAAATCAGGCTGACAAAGGTGACAGAGTTTCATGCGCCGTTTCTTCTCATCTCCAGCCGATATGTTGTCCCGAAGCGGTGGTAGGGCTAAGTTATATATTGGGAGTTGGGACGTGTATAAGTGCCCGGAAGAGGGCCTATATACAGAATAAAGAATTTCATTTCATTTCGTGTCAATAAAATCAATCGCATATCCGAGGAATCACAGAACAGACCTAGGTGCATTTTAATACTAAAAAATGTCTTACCTATTTCGATGTTTCTAAGATTAATCCCTTTTGTTTCGTGCGAATGATTATCAATACTTACTGACACTGAAGAATTGAAAAAAAAAAGAGATTTGATCTGGATAAAAAAGTTTAAATCCAGAATTATCCAGTTTAAGCCCGGCAGGTAGGTGCTTCACCCGGGATGGCGGAGATAACTTCAGAATGAAAAGGCGGAGGAAGTCCGGCGCAATTTGCATGTTTGCTCAGTTAATAACAATTAGCCGGTTCCCGAGTATTTTTCTTTATTACCCGGATTAACAGCGCCGGCCCGGTCGGGCTAGTGTTGCCAAAAGTGCTAAAGAACTAAATGTGGGATTGTCGATTGCATAATTAATTTTCATTAAGTAGGTAGTAGAGTTTGGAACAACATCTAGGCAGAATGGAGCATACTTACTTTAAAGTTTGTAAAATTACACTTAATAAAATTTTAATTTCTATTTTAAAAGGTACCAAATAATATTTGGTAAAGAAATAAAAAAAAAAGTTTTCATTTTTGTAAAAGTGATTTTGCACAATAATTGCTTGTTCATTGATTTGTTGTTTCGACTGTCGTCATATTTTTCATTGTTTCATGTTTTTTTTTTAAAACTTGTCTAATTTTAAATATTTGCTTATGTAAGTTATGTATTTTCGGTCTTATTTTATTAGTTCAGCCCAAAAAGAGATCCGAGAAAGAGACTTCGAAACTGGTAGCGAACTTGAACATTAATATATTTTTATTTTATTTTATTACAAGATCCACAGCTCTAATTACAATTAAATGAACTCAAGAACTAAACTTACAGCCAAAATAAAGGAACAAATTTATTATAGTTGTAATAATGTTTATTTGTGCATTTACTCATTGAAGCGTAGAGCCTAGGAAAAACAACGCGAACGAAAACTCAAGTGACAATATATAAAAAAAGGATGAGCCCGCCCACAGCCTCAAGCGGACGTAAGATAAACAGGATTTTAAGCAAACTTTTTCCCGGTGTATCCCGGATTCCCGGGAATCGCCGCCATCCCTAGCGCGTGGTATAATTGCGCTTTACAAATGAATCGCCGACCCTGCGCGACCGGTTCTTATGTCTTCCATTTGCGAGATGTGCTTTTGTTTTGAGCTCCTCTGCGTGTCTTTTTAATCCACTTGTACTCGGGCTTTTTGTGCTTCTTTGTAACTAAGCCTTAGAGCACAAATTACGTATAGCGGCGGCGCGCTAGACAGATAGGTCACTCGGAACTAAGCGTCTAAATCGTTACGCACAAATTGACAATTGCGTTTATATGCAATCTCGGACGATCCGGGGCAGTACAACAGCGGACTGTCACTCACGACAGCTTACTACGCATTGATCATTGTTAAGCGAAAAATGGATTTAAGCGTTTTTATTAGGTACTGCTGCAGCAGTGTGTTTGGATGTTTGAATACAACACAAAATTGTGATTACACGTTCTTTAAATTTCCAATATAATATTAAAAGGCATATAACTAGGTCTAGGTTTTCTCTTGTAAGTAAAGTAAAGTAAGTAAGTAGTAAAGGTAAAGATAAGTTTTTATAGCGCTCAATTATTCATTTCATTACATTACACATTCAGCAGGAATGAGCTTTTAAATTATACTTAAATCGTCATTGGTTTAACACCAGTGTTTTAGGTAAGCTTTGAATAAAAGATTATAAACATATTAAATTATTCATTGCTTTTTTTTTCATTTTCGTTGCTAAGATAGATACGCCACCTAGAAATGTCAGTATATGTAATAGCAGTACCTACCTAAGTAATGAAGTTAGTACGTGTAATTTCTTACAACGCGCAGCTGCCGCCGCTGTTAAAAACGACAGTAATTGAAGAAGCCAAGTTGAGGAGAGTAATTATTGCTCTGTCTTCCCATTTAGGTCTGGACGTATGATAAGATGAATAAATAAACTAATCGTTGTAGCGGTGTAATAAGGCACACTTTTTTATTTCAAAAATCAGAATAGTAACCCTAGGCAGTCATCCCAATTTGGGCAGTTGTTTTCGAGAACGGCGGGAGTGGACCTTCTGTATTTTTTCTATTTTGTGCTTGGAGGTACCGTGGGACAGTAACGCTTGGGACAGTTAGTCTCGTTGTTGTAAATGACAATGCTCATTTATTTAGTTGAAAAATCCACAATCAAACATAATAACCAGCCAGGGGCGTGCAGGGCCAATAGGCACTAAGGCAGTGACCACCTGGTAAATTAAATGAGGTAGGCAGTAGGTACTCACAAATGTGTTTTATTGATAAAAACCATTACTGATTTTAATCAACAAAACTATTTTCGTTTCACGCAGAAAAAAATAAAAACCGGAATGCAAAAACTTATTGATTTTAAAAATCGGCAATGAATCGCATGAAACGGAACGAAAATAAAAGAATTGATCTGTGAACCATCCTTGTCAAAGTCATACTTCCGAACTTTCTACTAGTACAATCGAAATACGAGTGGGTCGGACCACTCGTTGCAGAATTCACGGAATGAATTTTAAAAAATAGCGATTTTAGTCATTCGCATGCGAATCTTGCCATTTCGTAATCGAATATGAATTCGCATGAAAATGAATCTTGAATTCGAACACGAATACGATTCGTGTGCGAATTCTATTTCTATCACTCCCAATTTTACGCATTTTTGAATTCGAATTCTGTGTTCCTGTTATGGTAAAATTATTTAACTATTTTCGTTTCACGCAGAAAATATTTAAAACCGGAATGCAAAAACTTATCGATTTTAAAAACCGGCAATGAATCGCATGGAACGGAACGAAAAAAAAAAGTTTTTAATCTGTGAACCATATGTTTACTTGTCAAAGTCATACTTCTAAACTTTCTACTAGTAGAATCGAAATACGAGTGGGTCGGACCACTCGTTGCTGAATTCACAGAATGAATTTTCAAAAATAGCGATTTTAGTCATTCGCATGCGAATCTTGCAATTTCGTATTCGAATTGGAATTCGCATGATTCAAAAATACGTCTCCTGAGACTACGCGTATCTATCAGTTTAGCACATCTACCTACTTCCCACCAGTGGCTTCCAATAGTAATGTGCCATTTTCTTATTAAGTTTAAGTTGAAACAAAGGAATATAATTTTAAGAAACTTGAAAATTAGGTCCCAAGTGTTAGTTCTAAAATATATTTTCGCGGAGTGAGTATGAGCCGTAATAGGAGAGGCTCCCAACTGGCCGAGTTGCTGTAACTAGCTGCCGTTAAGTTAACGCCATAGACAACTTTGACGTTTGCTGGTGTTGCAAGCATGTAGAAAAAAATTACCACACAGGCCATAAAACCTGCTTTTTGGTTTTTTTAGTAAAGGAGAATGATGATGTCTTTTATTTATGTACTTGCATTGAATGCTATAAGAACGAACCACCTATTCTATTCTATTGTGCTGTTATTCATATTTTTTCATAAAAAATACTTCTATGACTACCTGCTTCCACGGTTTGTTGATAATATAGTTTACCTGCGTCTGCGTGACAACGTCGAGTTACCGCAGTTTTCATGCTACGTGTTGTACACACCGTGTATTTTTTTAAAGTATCAATCTGCCGCACTCCGAAGCTTCAAGAAACAATAGAGATTATTTTTTTTAATCGTTTCAGGCTTCAGTTTAACAGTTTAAAAAAAAATAACGTTTACAATAGATACAAACCATTTTAGAAGTTGCAAAATCCATAAAATTTTCAAGTATTTAAAGCTCCTGGCCTGGATTAAGGAAACTAAACAAATTTTCAAAAAAGCGGCTAGATAAGATTAATGTAAAGGACTTTAAGAAAAGTCTTAACTAAAGTAGACTTACGTCGAAACGACGTGTCGAAAGTGTTAGTTAGTTAACTTAGCTGTTAGCATAAATCAATTAATAGAGATAAACTGATAACCTTTTAATTAATTTAAATCCCGATTGATTGAAAGACGATAATTTACAGTTATATAACCCTGCGAGCGCAGGATGTCAAAAATAGTCATAGACTCATTTGAGTGTTCCCCTCCACGGAAATCTTTAGTAAAAGGCGAAAGATTTATACGTTTTGAAGGGAAACCAGAGTGCCTTTAGAAACGACACGACCTGACCCTATCAAACAAAAAATCGCTTACATACCGCGGATCAAAGGCGTACAGCGCCATCTAGCGAATATGATAGCGTTCTATAGTATACCTGGCCTGCTCGCACATTCGTCGCCTCTCTTTGTCCTTTTAGTAAGTTTCAGTGGCTTATAGTCATAGTAGGGCCTAAGAGACCGCATGTCCGTTATTTATTGTGCTATTTGTATCACCCCTCTCGCATTTCAATATTATAAAAAAACTGTAAAATTTTACCTAATTAAGTAAGATAATTTTTTTTGCTATAGAATACAGAAATGTATTTAGAACCAGCCCCTTAGATTTAGTTCTTGCTATTTCTAGCGCTAATCAGGGTATCGGTGTTATTTCTAAGTTTTAACACGAAGCCATGATTAATTACAGCCCTAGCTACCCCTGAAACTAGTAGGTTCAAAAGTCTAAAGCTGGCAACACAGTGGAGTCCGCCGGTCAGGTAAGCCCCCAGGCGATCGGCTCCAACAAATGCACTTACTGTGAGTCCCTGCTCAGTTCCGGACGTGATACTTCTTAACAAAGAACGAACAGCGTTTAAGAATTCCACGGACAGTGCCCGGACAAGTGCGATTCCGACTCGCCCACCGAGGGTTCCGTACAAATTTTTAGATACAATAATACTATCCCACCATCCCATCCCACTAATATTATGAATGCGAAAGTTTGTGAGGAAGTTTGGATGTTTGTGACTCAATCACGCATGAACGGCTGAACGGATTTGGATGAAATTTTGTACACATATACAATAATATCTGGATTAACATATTATTATATGATACTTCTTTCACGATTCAATGCTCCTGTGGAATATGGTGATATGCCAAACATCCTGTAGTTCAGGGGAGTAACCATGAACTCTTAAAACAATCTCAAATCTGTCAAATCTTGTCAAATCGGACAAATTTCGTACGTAATGACTCACGAAATTGACAGATTTGAGATTGTTATAGCGAATGCTAAGTCTATGGTTATAAGAGTTCAAGGTATGGTTACCCCGCAGGCAAACGAAGTTGCGGGCATAGTTAGTTGAAAATAGTTCCTTGCATAAACACTGTTTTTAACTATTTAATTGCAAATGTATAGTTTTCCTTATACGTATAGTATAAGACGATATTATTTGCCAAATTTCATAGCTCTATGTCAACGGAAAATCCCTTATTATCTATTTCCTTGAGAGTGTCGAAATATATTTTGCGGCATAAACGGCTGTACTTTTTACGGTAGGTAACTTAGAAGTTTTTTTTTTCATATCTTTAAGAGATTGTACTAATATATATAGGGTCTTGACAGACGAGACGGACGGACGGACGGACGGACAACAAAATAATCCTATAAGGGTTCCGTTTTTTCCTTTTAAGCTACGGAATCCTAAAAAACGATATCACCAAACACAGCCCCAAATTAAGCGCAGGTTACTGTATTAACTACGCTGATTAGTGACTAGAAAACCGATATTACAACTTACGCTAACAAATTACATCAATAATACTTGACACAGCAATGACTCAGGTAGAAATGTTCGTGTGCAACACACCAACAAAATTACATCTTTCGGGATTGGAACCTGCGACCGCAGGCTTCATAGTCCGGAATTTGAATCTATCTATTTCATAACTTTAATCATTATGGGAATATTTATTTTATTATGGATAACATAATGGCGTAGCCGGTCATATTGTGTGTAATCATTTTTTTTAATTGGTTTGTGTCTGGGTGTACTGAGCTGAGAGCACATGGTTTCAACATTATGTGGCTTTTGCTTACCTGCAGAGTGACAGCAAAGTTCTCCATAATTTCCTTTGAGTACTAACGTAACCATAAAAACAAGATAGTATTAAGTTATCATCAGATTTATAAGCGCGAAGTTTATCTTCACAAAGAGAAGTTTTGCAGAGCTGGCGACTTGTACAACTACTAACTAACAACCTTGTCCTTTCTTAACGAGTTGTTGTTTATTCATACCTCTTCAGAGAACTACGCCACGTAACTGTTAGCTTTGCCGTAATATTCTAGGCACCTACCTCGCAGTGACAAGACCAGGGTTCCGGTGTAATAATTCAATGATTTTTGGAGCCAGAAAAGGGGATATCGACGAAAAGGCTATAGCTACAGAACATCAAGTGTGATACTTATGTGAGGCGTCCGTGAATGACCGGGATGCGCTAAGCAGGGGGCCTAGCGCGAAAGTGTATCGTTCGGTCGGTCGTATTAACCAATCAAATTAAAACATTCATTCCCCAGTATCAAAGGTTTGACAATTTATGAACAATTGAAAACAGTCGGGTTTCTTACACGGCTAGATTGAGTTGGTTATATTTCATCAAAGGGATTTTAAATTTGAAAAAATATGGCTTCAGAGCAACACTGTCAAGTTTTCAATGGGTATACGGCCCCCTTATTCCCTAAAAATGAACAATCAGCAATAATCGCGCCGTCATCGCCCGATTGATAGTGTCAAAATCTATGGGCAGCACTGACAGTAGATTGCTTTGTTTTTGTTTTTTGCTGTCAATTTGCAATTTTAAAGCCAGAACTGCCCCCTAACCATAAACTCTAAAAACAATCACAAAGTTGTCAAATCTGTCAATTTTGGTACGTCATTTCATACAAAATTTGACAGAAATGATAATGTTTGACAGATTTGTGATTGTTTTAACAGCTCATGGTTAGGGCCCTGGGCGGTAACCACGAACTCTTAAAACAATCTCAAATCTGTCAAACATTATCATTTCTGTCAAATTTTGTATGAAATGACGTACCAAAATTGACAGATTTGACAACTTTGAGATTGTTTTAAGAGTTCATGGTTATGGCCCTGGTCAATTGTTGGACTGGTCAATACGGAATCGGGGAACGGGTCTCATTCTGAATTCCGGTCCCATTATGACCCCCAGTCCCCCCAGCTGGTATAGTATGCGTAGTAACGCATTTTCCTGACAATTTTTGCAGTTTTTTTATTGTAAAGCCGCTAGCCAACAGTTCCAAAGAGACGACGAGATTAATGTAGGACGCCCTAGGGCTCGTTGAACTGACAACCTTCAAGATCTGCTGGCGATAGAGGTACAATTGGCGCGCGCTTATTTACAAGATATGTTTATTCCTATGTTGTTTATTAGGTACACAAAGAGCCACCTGGGGCTCCATCTGAAATTCAGCGCTGCAGTTTTTTGAAGAACTTGGGGTAACCACCTGTCAAGTCCCGGGTTAGATTCCTGGTCGAATCAAGAAAACGAGCTTTTTCTATATTGACTCGGGTCTGGGTGTTGTGGTACCGTAATTGTTTCTGATTTTTTCAAACAAACGGTTAGCTACTTACCTTAAGATCAGAGCAATGTTTTCCAAAAGTTTGGCAAACACAACGAAATTACTTAAAAACGAGTGCATATAACCTGACTCTCCTTAAGTCCAGAGTGAATAGGCATCTTCTGGGCAAGCTCGCTCTATCGTAGATCCCATCTATGCTCTAGAGCAAGATTGGGGTCAAGAGTAAGCCCATCTCAAATAAAAAAAAAAAAAAACGTCGTAGCCTATTTAAAAATTTCCAGCAATTTTCCAGCAGTGCGTATTCTCAACGTACACTTTGATTGCTCAGAACCTACCAACAAATGTTAGTGCCGATTAAGGTATTAAATAAAATAATTTATCTGAGGAGAGTTTCATTATCCCGACACATCTCGACATGTAGCAATTAGGCGGGCCTGTCCAAACATGGGCCTTGCTCGCTGCAGCGGCACCAATGGATTTATTTACATTTCATTACAGACGGCCATAGACTAATGGACTTTAGACTGGGCCTCTAAATTAATATTGCGCTCTATGAAATTACCTACCAGGTTTGTTGTTCTTGGGTACGAGTTCGTGACTTCTCCTTAGTTCGTTAAAAATAATAAATAAACAGCAGAGAAGACAACATATTAATTGTACAGGATTCGAAGTAACGAATTACCTTGCGTACCTACGATGAACTTAAATATCAGGGGTGTCTTCCAGCACATCAAGAATGAACCAGGAGGCATGTACTACGAAAATGTATTGTTCGTTCAAACGTAAAAACCTAACAAATTAAAACAACCGGTCATTTGTATCAATCCTTTGATAAAAAATAACCAACCCAAACTGGTCGTGTAAGGTTGGGTTGCAACACCTTATCTTTAACCATAACTATAGCTATAACCGGTGTTTCTGTATGGAGGTTGACAGACTTTTGACGTTTGTTAAAGTTAAAGTAAGATGGTGCAACCCAGGCTTAGAAACACGACCGTTTTCAAATAAAACAACAAGTTAAGGGTTTTTAAAAAAATTGGTAGGTACAGTCAACAGCACGTCAACCTACCCCAAAAGTCAAAAATTCTCCAATAGATTTTCAACTTTAAGCCTGAGATATAGAGATCATTTTCAAATGAGAAAATTTGACATTTTGTGGTAGGTCGACGAGCTGTTGTCCGTACAATACGTCTGGACGAACAAAACACTTTGGTAGTAGGCCTCTAGTTTACAAAAGTTGGACCCGAGCAGGGAATGGAACCCAAGACCTAATGCGTTCAAGGCGGATCGTAGCGCCACTAACCCTATTGTGTTGTGAATATTGGTGCGACGGTGTAACCATGTGTAACTGACGGTGGTTAGACATGTTAAAGCACGGTAATATATCGATGAAAAACAAGATTTAGGGTTGTGTTGCTATATGTCGACCTCCGTAGCCGAGAGGCGAGCACGCCTGAATAGGCCGCGTTGCTATCTCTGATTTTCTTTATATAATATTGGCTCGGGTGTGGGTGTTGTGGTACCGTCGTTGTTTCTGATTTATATAACACAAGTGCTTTAGCTACTTACTTTAGGATCAGAGCAATGTATGTGATGTTGTCCTATATTTATATATTTATGTATAGAGGGCTTAAAAGTGATTTCTGTATTTGTACTGTCTATCCATTTTATATCGACAAAATGTTCGGCTACTGTTTAAAGAATCCTTCGCAAATATCCCGTGTTCCTACAATTTATATTGAGATATGGCACAGGAGAAAAGTATAATTATATTGCGTAAATACTTACTTGTTTACATATGTACGTACTTTTAACATCTACAAAGTAATTTATAAAATGACTTAGGTAACAGGCAAGGTAACAGTAGAACAAAATGATTCTACCAATAACAATATCTACATCATTATACTACTTAATAAACAAATTTTACGCGACCTGTAGATAATAACAGGAATATCATCATCATCACCAGCCTATATCAGTCCACTGCTGGACACAGGCCTCTCCAAAAGGAAGATTTTGCCATAATCGCCACGCTTGGCAGGCGGGTTGGCGATCGCAGTTTGGCCAATAGTGGAGAGGAGACGCTGGCAAGAGGAAAATAAATGTTCTTAATTAAATAAAAATTAATTAAATAAATATATGACGGAGCATCATTTAAAAGCTGTTCTCAATTAGTATAAATAAAGTATAAATTTTTACTATCCTAACATATGTAAGTTTTAAAATGAAACTAGGCTAAAATATTTATTGTTTTAATACCACCAATGTAATAGAAATTACGAAAATTATTATAATTGGTGTAATTCGAATGCCTATCCTTAATTATACAAATAATAGCAATAAAACTTAGAAACAATAATTTAAACCGACTAGAGTTTCATCACCTTGAATAGTTTTTGGTAAATAAATAAAGTAAGTTCCATTAAATAGTACGAAATCATTTCTGCGTGTGTTTCTACACACATTTGGCTATAGTGTTGCCGCTCAATAGTCCTATATCAAAAGTATATCGATATTCAAGGCCAAAAAAAGCAATTCTACCAATAGTAGTAGTGTTTCTACAGCATTATTGGCAGAATGTGTTGAACCTGTTTATTCATAAGATCTTATGCTACCACTTTCTGAGAAATAAATACTTTTGAATAGTATTATAGCATTTTGAATAGCTCAGTAATTGCAATACTATCGATAAGTAGGTAAATGGCATTAGTATCGGTCTAACAGTGGATTCTAGAGTACAAGGCTTTTGTTGACATAGCTAAATAAATATAGTTTTTACACGTTTATTTATTTACTTTATTCTTAGGTGACGTAGAAGGCCTAACCTAGTGTAAAATCACAGTTAATCTTTATTATTTATATGTAAATTTATCAGATTTATATTTATTTTTCATACTATGAATAGTATTGGGCTTCATGAATGTTACAGTTGTAGGAATTTGTGCTATCTATCGATAAAAGGTAGGACTGATTTTCAAGGGACAACTATCGACAGTCGGACTATTAATAGTTCGGCAACACTATTTGACTGTATTTTTTGTGATGGAGTTTGTGGAATAAGAATAATAAATAATAAAATAAATATTTTTTTAGGGTTCCGTACCGAAGGGTAAAACGGGACCCTATTACTAAGACTCTACTGTCCGACTGTCTGTCCGTCGGTCACCAGGCTGTATCTCATGAACCGTGATAGCTAGAGACTTGAAATTTTCACAGATGTTGTATTTCTGTTGCCGCTATAACAACAATTACTAAAAAACAGAATTCAATAAATATTGAAGGGGGCTCCCATACAACAAACGTGATTTTTTGCCGTTTTTATAGAAAATGGAACGGAACCCTTCGTGTGCGAGTCCGACTCGCACTTGGCCGGTTTTTAATTCATTGGTTTAAAAACTATATCACAATAACCACTTCTAAAACACTAGTGTAACGTATATTTTATATCACAGCACTTTCTAGTACTATTCCTTTTGTTTTGATCAAAACCGTATTCCCTTCTTCGGAACTGGCTGTATATGTCGTTCCACAGCCGCATTGTGTGCTCGTGCCACATAGGAGCAGTGGCGAACTCCTTATCGATGACCAGCGCTCGCGGGATCAGTTCCCGACTCGGGCGCCACTTCACGGGGAGCAGCCGGGATGTTCGGGGAGTGGGGTCACTGAAAAGATTAATTAAAGTTTATGTGAAATATCTTGCGAATATTAGTAGCCAAAACTGAGTGATACTATACTGCAGGTAGTTTCCTGGATGACTTCCAGCAGGGAGAGAGGCGTATCGTAAGGCGCATAATCTGCTATCTCCGATACTGTTACATGACGACCACCACAGCTCTGTCAAGAGCGAATCGAATAAAGTGTACCTCGTCGTCCCCGTCAGCGTTCGCTATTAATGGGTTCTTTGAAATAAGTGCCGCAAATGATGAATATCTTCAACTCTTTCACTGGAGCTGTTAAAAGTCAAGGTTGTCTCATCAATGGGTAATGGTTGTTATTAATAATTTATTAGTCTGCAAACACCTTGCCAAGCCGCCTGCCAAGCGTGGCGATAATGGCAAAATCCTCCTTTTGGAGAGGCCTGTGTCCAGTGGACTGATATAGGCTGGTGATGATGATGATGATAAAACACCTTGCACCTTGAGTGCCGCTTGGCTGGGCAGCATTTAGGAACAATACCTAAAGAGCAAGGTATTCAACCAGTGCGTCCTACTGATGACCTACGGAGCCGAAACGTGGAACATGACAGTAAAGATGGCCAACCGACTCTATGTCACTCAGCGAGCTATGGAAAGATCGATGCTTGGGATTTCGTTAAGGGATAAAATCCGAAACGAGATCATCAGGCAAAAGACCAAGTAACGGACATAGTCCAAAAATGTAGCAAGCTTAAGTGGCAGTGGGCTGGCCACATCCATCGGAGAATCGATGAAAGATGGAGTAAGCGGGATCTCGAGACCATCCTTTGGCAAACGTAGTGTAGGGCGCCCACCAGCCTGACGGACCGACGTCCTTAGGAAGATGGCTGGGGCTGGATGAAAATAGCGGGAGATCGTGCTTTTTGGCGCTCTTTGGGGGAAGCTTACGTCCAGCATTGGACTGTAATAGGCTTAATAGATAGATGAAAACACTTAATTTAAAAGCATACACACCTATACTTAGCGAAGTTAGTCCACATGGTGGTGAGGCGCTCCGTCATCAGAGCCTCAAAGGTCTGGGCGGCCACCATCGGCAGCGCGTGCGGGCGGAACATGTAGAACAGCTCATCGGCATGAGCTGCCCCATCCACTCCTGGAAGATATAACGATTTTTTTTTTTTCAAAAAACGATGGCACTGCGAATCAATTTTATATTCTTCTTTTCTTATTCAAACAACAAAGCTACATAATAATCAATAGGGGCAGAAAGATTCTGGAATGGAGGCCACATACCACCAAGTGCAGCGTGGGATATCCTAATGGATATGAGGTGGACACACGACCTGGTGAAGGTTGCAGGAAGCCGCTGGATGCAGGCCGCTTCTGACCGGTCGATCTGGAAGTCACTGGGGGAGGCCTATGTTCAGCAGTGGATGTCCTGTGGCTGTAATGATGATGATAAAAGCTAAATTATACAGTTATTGTTATTCTGCCAAACTGTGCAACAGTTTGTCGGCAGTAGCTCTCGTGAACTTATAATTTATTTACTTATTTTATTTATTTATTTCAGGACAACCAACAAAGCATAGGTACCTACACTTTACACTCAACAAAGAACAATTTTTAAACAACAGGCAACACTGTATGTTGCTTTAATTAAAGGCTGCCACGAAATGCACAGAAAAATATATGTTGAAAATAAACTATTACTAAAGAAAATATAAATTTTTGAATTTAAAAATTGTATATAACAATTTAAATAATACTTCCACTAATGATAAACAATAATTTGGACTTCTTAAAATACTATCAGCGATATTGCTATAGATTTTGGGTGAGACTAAATAGTAGACGTCACTTCTACTCGTATGTAGCTAAAACGAAGTCAAAGCGATAGTCACGATTTCACCCGTATTCATAAAGAAGTAAAATAATAACTTGATGCTTCGCCAGGACAGATTGTAGGTAATATTAGAGGTACATAAGGGATTTTTGTTTTGAAATTTGTAATTTATTGACGTACTTGCCATCTATCAATGTTTAGCATGTGACACACTGAACAATTTAATTGAACAATTTAACAAAATTGAGTAATGTTATTATAACTTTAATTTGATTTCAATGTTTTAGCACAGAATAAAATAAATCGAGTTTTAGTTGACAAATGCCTCATGGAGGCTGTAATGTAACTTATTGACAATCTTTTATGCTTATTTATATTACTAATACCTACTGCTGTTACATTATGAAGTGAATATATGAATATGAATATCAACAAAAACGATACCATTCTTGTCTCGTGCGTGACGTACTCGTTTTCTCGTGAAGGTCATAATGCGAATAATAACAGAGCAAAAAAACTCATTTCGGTTAATTCCATTCCAGTCGCAGGTACAATAAATAAAATGAAAATATTCCTTACCTATAAACTGTGACAGCGTCTTCCCCACATTTATCAACCCGCTGTACTTGAACAAATAGTAAAAGATCGGCTGCTCACTCGTCCTGGAGTACAGCTCCGACACCAGCACTGAAGGGTACTTGAAGTGTACGTCCGAGTACAGGTCCACCATGTCCATTATCATCTCGTCCTTCCCGGACGAGAAGTAATGCTTCTCTATCTTCTCCACTGTCAAATTCTTCGATGCTACACTCGGGAACACTAGGTCAGGCTGAAGAGTCTCCGCTGTATCCACTTCCTTCAATGACCTCCCATAATCCTTTGCCACGAAGAACAAACCCTCATTATCGTTGAAGCCAATTATCATAGGGACTTTTGTGTAGTTTCCCGTCTTTATTATCTCGGTTGGAAACTCTGTTATGATCGGTTCAACATTATCTATCTCCTTTTCTATGCAGGGTACGAATAAGGTCTCAGCTGTTATCCAGTTCTTTCGTTCAGAATACTTTATAGCGTTAATCAGCTCGTCAGCGTTTCTTTTGGATAAGACTTTATAGATTTCGTAAGGGTCCGTCGAGTTGTACCCGAATTCTCTGGCTATATTGCTAGCTGTTTTGATCGGGTCGTGTTGCAAGCCCCACGGTGACAGCGAAGACCCGCTTTGCAAGATGACTTTGCTGAAGAGACCCCTAGCTGCTGGTGATAGAAGAAGAAAAGAGATAGAAACAGCGCCTGCACTCTCTCCAAACAGCGTGACGTTATCGGGATCTCCTCCGAATGCGCTTATGTTATCTTTGATCCATCTCAAAGCTGCGACTTGGTCTTTCAGGCCAGCGTTCCCTGGGGCTTCCTTGATACCCAGACACAAGAACCCTTCGACGCTGAGGCGGTAGTTGATGCCGACGAACACTATTCCGTGTTCTGCGAAGAAATCTCCTCCGTACAAGAATGGGGTGCCCATGCCTTCGAAGAAGCATCCTCCGTGGATGAAGATCATGACAGGGAGCTTGTCTCCGGGCTCGGCGGTGGCTGGGGAGTAGACGTTGAGCTTGAGGCAGTCAGGCTGGCCGACGGTGACGGTGGACCCAGCCACTCGCTGCGTGCACCAAGTGTTTTCGTTGACAGCATCGAAGATTCCCTCCCATTTTGGAGGAGGTAGAGGTGCCTGGAAGTGAACCATGATGATACATGAACATAATTATTACAACTTAAGGTGAATTATTTAAAAATCTAATTGTAGAGTATAGTATCTATGGCCGACCACTAAACTTTTCGCTTTGTTTTCTAGTCGGGGTACGCTTGACCATGATTTAAAAATCTACTGTACCATGTTTATGGTCACCAATACATACTAGTACTACAGGGTAAAGAAATCATGTAACTTTGTAAATGTAATAAGCTGCTAATACCCAACAACATTTACTAGGAAACTAATATCAACATTGAAGATAAATAACACTTGAAAAAAAATCTTCGATCTCAGGTGGGACTCGAACCCACGTTCCATCGCAAGCCGTGCGAGTGCTTTACCAACTAAGCTACCGAGGACGTCACGTAACACGATGAAATTTCTCAAGTGTTTTTTCTCGCTGTCAAAGCCAGCGTATCTCTAATCAATGTTGTAGCTATATGTATAGCTGAGTAGTATACTACCGTCAACACCCTATAGCAATATTTTTATAAATATTTGACTATTGGTTAAGATCAGAAATGCTTAAACATTAAAAAAAATTGTGTTTAGCAATTCAATGCAAGGTTTAATTGAAGATAAATAACACTTGAAAAAAATCATCGAACTCAGGTGGGACTTTTTTTTCAAGTGTTATTTATCTTTAATTAAACCTTGCATGGAATTGCTAAAAACAAAATTTTTTAATTTAAACATTTTTATAAATATTACCTGAAACCGATTCCTTTCATTCACAGTCCCATAGGGTATGCCAAGGTACAGGTGGAAGTTCCCGGTCCCCGAGATCCTGCCCCTCATCAGCCCATCGGTGGTCTTCACCAGCGGTGAGGGCAGCTGCACTACGTTGGCTGCGATGAAGGTCACCAGCGCTAGCCACTTCATGGCTCTTGGACTAGCTGTTGGCTTCCATTACTGTGGTTTTCAAAGCTAAGGCGTAGAACAGCCATACCAAACTAGTTTTCGATGTTTGACGTAGTTGGCCCTTTGATTGGCAAAAAGCTATGTATTAAGATTTATTAAATACATAAATAAGTAAAAATTCATTTTCAATCAACACTGACCTGTCACTCTTTTAGAGTCGGATTCTGGTGGTTATAGGTTTATATAATATTAGTAATTATAAGTATTTTAATACCTAATTTTTTACTGTAGAGCTTAACAATCTCAAACAATAAAAAATCATTTTTTTTATAAGTTATTAGAAATTTCCGATAAATTATATGTCTGTTGATATAAATTCCGCCATTTCTAATTATTTATTAATGTGTCACATCACATCACATCACCAGCCTATATCAGTCCACTGCTGGACACAGGCCTCTCCAAAAGGAGGATTTTGCCATAATCGCCACGCTTGGCAGGCGGGTTGGCGATATTAATGTGTATTTAAGCGTAAATACCTAAATATGTCAACGAATCAATCTGGTTCATGAGTTTAAGATTTAAGAAGCGTTAACTGATTCACTGGTAGTTTAGAGGCAAGTAGGAACTTTATTTAATATCCGTGTTATAAATAAATTAATATTGGGCAACATCACATACTTACATTGCGCTGATCCTAAGGTAAGTAAAGCACTTGTGTTATAGAAATCAGAAACAAAGACGGTACCACAACACCCAGACCTAAGCCAATATAGAAAATTTCGTTTTCTACATTGACCCGACCGGGGATCGAACCCGGAACCTCAGAGATGGCGGCGTCATTTAATGTCCGGCATGCTCGCCTCTCGGCCACGGAGGTCGTGTTAAAAACAATAACTATTTTAAAAACGGTCAAAAGTAACTAATAACATATCTCTGTACTTACCACTAAATGAAGTAGTTTGATTAAATTCGGTAAGGTTTTAGAAAATGATAATTTACGAGAAGTCTTTATTACAACAAAGTATGAATATTAAATTTAATAAATCACTAAAATAAAACGTGAAAGCCGGCAGAGTTCACACCTTTGAGTGGCATAATGTAAGAATATTAATAAATCATACTTCTCCGCATGATCCGAAACCACAGTTAAAGAATATAATATCAGTAGCTCAAGTTCAAACTTAAGATCACTTTATTAAATTTATGTAACGTCGGTAATTTGCGGTGACATGTCGTAAGTGGTATTCTTTAATGCTAGCAAAAATAATTAGTTCAGCTAAATAAATAAAAATTGATTAATAAAATATACCAAATTACCAACATACCTAGTTGAATTATAAATTCATTCATTCATTCATCATTCATTCATTTATCTAAACTTTCAATTGACTCGACAAGTATTGTTTTCTAACTTATTTGCAGTGCCTAACATGGGCCATAATTTTATGATTGATTTAAGCCTTATTACCATAAATGGTTATGCAAGTAATGATTTGAATAATTGACACAATACCAAATAATACATATTTATTTTCCGAAGTTCACCAATCAACACTGTAGGTAATTCCAAAGTGAGTATATGTAATATATCGGGTGTAAAAAAAGGCTTAACCAAGCCGAATACCACATATTCTACGTATTATAACGATCATCTTTTTCTTTCACACTATACCTGGGAAATGACGGGTTACAGAGTTATTGACAGTCAAAGTTACAATTTTTTTTCAAAGATTTTTACAAAATTGACTTCTGTTTGATAATACTAAACTTTTTTGCATAGAAACATGATAAACATTTTCAGTGCTTCTTTCATAAAAGGCCTTTAAAGGGCACAGCCGGCAATGAATCGTGCGCAGTGCTCTTGCGCCACCCGCTCGCCCGCCGACCGCTTACACCCACAGGCATAGTCTGTGGCGTGCGCGCTATACATTGCGGGTTAGAAATAAGTTTTTTATTTGATACCCAAAAATAAAAGTCATTTTCCAGCAATTATTTTTTTTGCATTCTACTTGGTTTTATGTATAGAATTCGTGGTTTAAGGCTTCGTTAAGCCTTTTTTTACACCCTATATTTGACAATATAACTACACTTTGCCTATGAGAGAGACCTTCTCTGAGCAGAAGGATATATATATTCCCTATACTATAATACACTACACGTACATTATTTTACTATAAGTTGCTAATTTTATGTTGTCCCGACGTAAAAAAAAACAACGACTTGTTCATAACCGTTATTCATAAATTAGCATTTATGAGTTTTTTTTAATTATAAAAAAACACGTGAGGCACTCGTAAAGTTTTGCTAAAAAAATCCTATAGGTATTTTTTAAAATGTTTTTAAAGTATTCTGTACTCTACCAGCCTCAATACAATGTTTGATGCGTCTGAACAAGTTTTCGAAACACTTTTTCCAGTCTGCCGTAACACCTCGTTTACATCTAGCGGCACGGAAGTTCAGCGCTGGGCGAAAGATGCGCAGACGACCATACGATTACGTGATTGGCTACTCGCGTGCGGCGCCTGCACCGGGCGGTTTTTAGTTTATTTTTTTTATTTACTCACGAACGTTGTCCTGACATCAGTTTTCGCAAATAATCTCTATAACTTATACATAAATATTTTGTAATTACTTTAATAATGGGCTAGTTTCATAAAAAAATCTTATTAGTCCGTCAGTTGGATTAACAGAAAATATTTGACACGTATTTTTTCTTTTCTCAATCAAACAAAAAATGATCACGATACAGCCTGTTAAAGTTCCGCGTAACGTTACACCTTGCGACACATTTTAGCAAGGTGTGACGTCACGTGCTCACCTTGATGCGCTTTATCTTCCTCATTTTTTGTTTGATTAACAAAAGAAAAAATATAGGTCCAATATTTTTTGATGTTCTAACTGACGGACTAAATAGAATAAATTTTTAAGTTAAGTAAAGTTCTGGGAATTTTCTATTAATTTTAAAATAATTTACCGTTTTACCGGCTCTATGTATTGTGGTCAGTTTTATATCCATAAATTGCTTATTTATTAAGACGTACTGGTGTTGTTTGTTCATTGGATAGTCCTCTTTATGCCCATATGAATAAGTAATAATATAGTTTGTTTGGTGTTTTGATTACTATGCGAAGGGCAAGAACTATTAAGCATGTTAATTGTCGTTTTTAAACGACGCGTTTATAAATTTGTAAGAACAGGAGGCCTAATACGAAAGCGTATCGTTCGTTCGGTCGTATTATCCGACAAAATAAAAATATCCATTCACTTGTTATACAAGGTTTGTCAATTTATGAGCATTTGAAAACGGTCGGGTTTTTTACAAGGCTAGATTGAGTTGGTCATATTTTATCAAAGGATTGACACCGAGACTGGCTATTTTAATTTCTTAAATTTATACGTCCGAACGAAAGATACATTTTCGTGCTACGCCTCCTGTTATTGACGCACAAACAAACTCGTTCTTTTAATGGTGTAGCTGCCATTGACGTAGGTAGGAAGTAGGCTACTTTGGCGACCTCCGTACTGTAGAGGCGAGCACGCCGGACTTTATGAGGTTCCGGGTTTGATCCCCGGTCGGGTCAATGTAGAAAACGAACTTTTCAATATTGTCTCGGGTCTGGGTGTTGTGGTACCGTCGTTGTTTCTGATTTCTTTAACACAAGTGCTTTCGGTACTTACCATAGGATCAGAGCAATGTATGTGTGATGTTGTCCAATCTTTACTTTATGGTAGGCCAAAGCTATTTCCACGGGTGAACATTTGCGCAAAAGTATTCCCGTATAAAAAGTGCGCGAACACACATCAAAAGTCAATAACTAATTCGAAGTCAAAATATGGACGAAATTCGCTGGCGTATAGCAATAAACTTGCCCAAAAGACATGCGTCGCAAACTGATTTGCATGAAAGGACATTTCTCAGAGGTAAGTATGTAAAGACAGTTGCGTAATAGGTTTAATAGATAAAGATATCCGAAGCCTGCCCCTCTAGCATGTGCAACAAAACACGATATGATACGATATGATATAGCGATTTATCGCATATTTTTTGTCAAAATATGAACTTTTATCAAAAAAGCGAGCATAACTGTGAGGTCGCCGGCACGGACATGCTTACTGTTTCAATTAAAGTTCAAGATGGCGGCTATGTTATCATATTCTAAAAAGTAAATAGGCGATAAATCGCTATATCATATCGTGTTTTGTTGATCGTGCTAGAGGGGCTGGGGGCCTAGCGCGAAAGTGTATCGTTCGGTCGGTCGTATTAACCGATCAAATTTAAAACTTCCATTCCCCCGTATCAAAGGTTTGACAATTTATGAACAATTTAAAACAGTCAGGTTTTTTACACGGCTAGATTGAGTTGGTCATATTTTATCAAAGGATTGACACATGAGACTGGCCATTTTAATTTGTTAGGTGTATACGACCGAACGAAAGTTACACTTTCGCGCTAGGCCCCCTGTGTGAGATGTGTGATTGCACCTGGGCCCTAACCATGAACTGTTAAAACAATCACAAATCTGTCAAACATTATCATTTCTGTCAAATTTTGTATGAAATGACGTACCAAAATTGACAGATTTGACAACTTTGAGATCGTTTTAACAGTTCATGGTTAGGGCCCAGGTGCAATCACACATCTCACACAGGGGGCCTAGCGCAAAAGTGTAACTTTCCGGCCCTGATCTCATCTAATACGAGTAGTAGATACACACACACTTTCCCACATTATTTTTAAAGGATTATAAGTAATTTACGCTAATAATAGTCACATAGGTATCCCTAGTTAGTCATATTGTTTATCTTTTAAATTATAATATTTGTTACTAACATTTTTATTAATAATTTTTCAAACACTTTAAGGACTTGCACGTTAAGTTGGGGGGCGTCCATAAATTACGTGAGATGTTTAAGGGGGGGAGGGGGTCGAGTCAAATCTCATCTAATCTTACGTTGGAGAGAGGGGGGTCTCAGCAAATATCACGCAATTTTTTTTCTGATTGAAACAAAAAAAAAAATGCTATTTTGGTCCATTTAATCCAGATTGTACATGTTTAAGATTTAATCTTAAGCGTAATCGTAATACGATTAAAATCATTCACTAATTCGTTCGAAAGAAAATAATTTCATTCATACTTCGACGTTATACATCTACTGACTGTTAAACCACCATATTTGTTTTATACCAAATATATCCATGGACTGAATTAGAGTAGATATTCTTTTTTTAATCACAGTAGTTACGATTTAAGTAAAAGTATGCCTATATACGTCCCACTGCAGGGCACAGGCCTCACCTCAACTATGAGGTGGTTTGGGCCATAGTCCACCACGCGGGCCCGGTGCGGTGCGGTGGAGGGGTGTTGTAAGGCCAGTGACTAAACCTTACTGTCAGATGTTATCAAGCCGCCTTAAGGCCTCTGATTAGGCTTCACGACCAATATCAAGCGATATTGGCCGGAACCAACTTTTAACGTGCCTTCCGAAGCACGGAGAATGGTCGGAATGGTCACCCATCCACTCACGACCGCGGCGTTGGTTGCTTAACTTTAGTAATCGATACCAAAGCGCTGCCGCCACTGAGCTACGATTTAAGTATTCTATTGTTAAATTTTTATTACACTTATAACCCTCAGCAATATTGATAACTAGTCTTAACTAGTCGTAAATGAAAGCACGAAGCATTTTTTTTCTTTTTACGATAACAATCCAACGCGTTTACGTAAGAAACCCTTTTGAAAAATCTCACGTGAGATTGGGGAGGGGGAGGGGGTTGAATAAAATCTCACGACATCTCACCAGAAAATTAAAAAAAACACTTTGCGTAGTTTATGGACGCCCCCTTGCCTGTAAGCAATTTTTTTTTTTTTTTTAATTGCCAAGTTATATTCGTTTTTACAACTCAACAGTATTATGGTGCGAATTACTAAGTCAATGTTAGATTTAGTGAGTCCACCGGCTTATGTAAGACGGCCTTGCGACTGACTTTGTCTGAGACCCACTTCTATGGACAAGGTCAGCGGTCTACAATTGCATTCGATTTAATAAGTTATTGCGAACCAAGATCGGTGATTATGAGTCAGACAATTATTAATCTCAGGGTCTTTGATTAGTGAGGTCTTTTTTGTGGAAAATCAAAAGTTCATATATTTTTATTTTATTCATCATCATCATTTCAGCCACAGGACGTCCACTGCTGAACATAGGCCTCCCCCAGTGACTTCTATCATCTGGGGGGTTTTGTTGCCATACTTTGGCAGGCGGGTTGGCGAGCGCATTTTTTTTATTATTTCGCACGCAGACGCTGCTCCCCGTCTCGTGCTACAGGATTTAGTCGCCTCTTACGACATGCCTCCTGTTGGCGGTGGGAAGTGAATTCTTTACGGCCGTCCCCACGTGGCACGGCACGGCATTTATTTTATTAATTTAAACAAATGGTCGTACATACATACTTTTCTATATTGGCTCGGGTCTGGGTGTTGTGGTACCGTCGTTGTTTCTGATTTATATAACACAAGTGCTTTAGCTACTTACCTTAGGATCAGAGCAATGTATGTAATGTTGTCCAATATTTATCTATTTATTATTTATTATACATTTTGGTCGTTAATTAACTTTTAAAACGAAACAGTAATAAACAATATACCTGCCTGAAGTTAAGTTAAACTTTACACACCTATTGTGTGCTTTATTAATTACTTAGCATAGATAAACTTGTCATATTATAAGGCAGGTTAACATGCTATTAGGCCTCTTAGAGGAACCCGAAGGGTACCACAGGTTATAGGGTTATTAAAAAGGCTCCGATGTCCGTCTGTCCGTCCGTCTGTCACAAGGCCGTAGATATCTTTAAAACAATATTATTTTGCTATACAAAAAAAGTGTCGTGTGGTGCCGGCACGTTAAAAGAATAGCATCACCCCTTCTATTCCTATGGGTGTCGTAAGAGGCGACTACAGGAGAACCGCTACAAGAAGACGGGCAGCAGCGTCTCCTCTCCACCATTGGCCAAACTGCGATCGCCAACCCGCCTGCCATGAGTGAGGAGAGGCCTGTGTCCAGCAGTGGACTGATATAGGCTGGTGATGATGATGATACAAACTAATAACAAAAAGAAAGAAAAAACTCTCGAAAAAAATATTCTATTCAGACCGGTACCAATTAGCGATAAGCAATAATCGCGCCCGATTGATGGTTAGTGTCAAATTCTATGGGCTAATGACAGTAGATTGCTTTGTTTTTGTTTTTTGCTGTCAATTTGCGATTTTAAAGCAAGAATTGGTCAATTTTCGCTATTGCATTGCTTTTGCATGATACGAAATCAGGGTACCGGACTAGCGGCAATTATAGTCTTATCACAAGTAAAGTAAGGGTTTATATGCCAAAGATCATGAAGTCAAAGTGCTTCGATTATTTCTACAGATTATCTACGTGCTCTAGTTTGTCAACTGCTAACTAAATGGGAAATTATAATATTTGTAGGTATAGTCTACGAGGCTTAATAGTCTTTTTCATCAAAATAACGTTTAAATTTAACTGGATAACTATTAACTACGGCAAATTGTTTAAAATAACACATCATTATACTTGATGCGCAAATAATACCTAGTACTTACCCTGTCAGTTGTCATTCAGGTTTATTAATTATGTATGATTTGCTATGACCTTGCAGGGTGCATGAGATGTTGATACTACATAATTAGCTGATCATCTTCTAACTACACGTGTAACGCAAATACGATCCCATTTGTTTTGTCTCTACCTTTTTAGGGTTCTGTACCTCAAAAAGAAAAACTGAACTCTCATAGGATCACTTTTTCGTCCGTCTGTCTGTCTGTCTGTCAAGACAACACTTTATCTCTGGAACGCGTGAAGGTATCAACATGAAATTAAAACTTGACTTTAGACGTAGTACGAGCGGGCTAGTTGGACATGTGTGGACCGTTTTAGACAAAATGAAGCTTAATCTTCAGTTATTTATTTTTGTGATTGAAAAAAAATGGCGTCGCGGATATTAAATTTCTTCATTATTGTAATCTATATACGCAATACTTTCATCCATTACAGCCATGGCAAATATTTTTGAAAATACCTTATAATTTTCCCACAATGTTTTCTCTCACCGCCGTGCAAGTGGATGCCGTAAAATCCAGGCATGTGTCGGGATTAGAACTCACGATACCCGGATATGAGGTGAAACTCCGCCACCAAGCTACCACCGTTTTACCGTGGTTATAATTGCTAATTAGTTTCCTTGAGGAAGGAACTCGTCAGGCTGGGAAGCGCATTTAACAACAACGGTGCAGTGCGCATCCTGTTTGTGCAAATTAGGAAATATCAAAGTATCCGAATGTATTATTTTTTATCAGACTGTGTTTATTAATACGCAGTTAAAGGGCAAAATTACTTCCTTTTCTTATTCAGGGTATTTTAATATTGTTTGAAAGTATGTTTGATATCTTCGTCAAATATGATGTTCTTTATACTACTCGTAGAATAGTTTTTACTTCTGGGGTGGGCCTATGTTAAAATATGGAATGAAATCAGTCATCATCATTTTTTTGGCTTTTTACATACTATACAGGGTGTTAGGAAATTGGTAAGTATATTTAGTCGAGACAAGTCTTTGTTAACTTATGCATGAAATTTGAATTTATCATTTAGTAATAATATATTTCATACAAATCGAATTTGAAAACCGGCCAAGTACAAGTCGGACTCGCGCACGAAGGGTTGCGTAGCATCATCTATAAAAACGGCAAAAAATCACGTATGTTTTATGGGAGCCCCCTTAAATATTTATTTTCTTCTGTTCTTCAGAATTTGTTGTTATAGCGGCAACAGAAATACATCATCTGTGAAAATTTCAACTCTCTAACTAGCACGGTTCATGAGATACAGCCTGGTGACAGACGGACAGGCAGACGGACAGACAGACAGACGGACAGAGGAGCCTTATTAATAGGGTCCCATTTTACCCTTTGGTTACGGAACCCTAAAAATTAAGGTTTGTATGAACTAAAAAACAAATTTCTGAGTTCACCATAGTATTCATTATCATAATGTTAACATAGGCTAGTCTTGGCTTGATATATCAATTGCCAATCATTCTGTATATGTATAATAGGAACACAAAGGTCGAGTAGAACAGACTAGTAAGAAGTTGTGCTAATAGTGCATCATTGACCCCGACCTTCGTTCTTATCTGTGCGTTTCGCAACGCCATGCGCCGGCGCAGACGCTTGCAAAACAACACGGTTTTCCGAAGATATTTACCCAAAAGTATGCAGTTTAACAAAATAGTACTTATTAACATTTAGTGCAAGGCCTTTATGTACACAATAAAAAAAAATTGAATGTTTTTTTTTAATGCTGTAACTCAACTTACAAGAAATTATTCTGTAAAAAATTTGTTCTTTTGTATTTAATAAAAATACAAAGTGAAATGAAATCGATTATTTCCTTTAAAGTTGTAATTAGCAGCTGAGCCCCCTTTTATAACGGAGACGACATGAAAATTGCAAAAGATACACATTTTCATACTCATTGTCTACATTTAAATAGTCATTGAGGTATTATGTACTAGATACCTCAATGAAAATAGTACTAGGTTTTTTTACGATTTTGATGTATCTTTTGTATATTATATTGCAACTGACTAATTTAATCTAAAGGAAATACATGATTTCATTCAGTTTGTATACCCTAACATGTGTCGTATTTATAAACACAGCACTGTCACATAATGTTAATAGCCACACAAAAACCTCAGTAACGTGTTGTTTTGACGAACACCGTCACTGAATCAGCGTTCTACGTCACAGCGCAAACCGGTGTAAGTCTCAAAAAGTTCAAAAACAAGTTTTTTTTAACGTCCGCGTTTTTTTCGTAATGCGCGTATGGCGGCTCGAAGCCTACTGGCCGGAGTGCACCGGCTAGCCTTTCACAAGATCCCAAGGCTGGACAGTGGACACTGATGGACTGACCCGCTAATATGCCACCATTTGACATTGGAATTGGATGCAGGCGACTTGCACTTTGGTGAAAAATGCATAAACAGTGGCGGGCATTGGTTTTATTTCGAGATAGGCAGTAGATACTTACTTACACACATTTATAAGTCTACCTCGTAAATGCCTACCTCGTTTCATTTATTAGGTAGGCACTGCTTAATTGCCTATATGCACCGCACGCCCCTGTGCATAAATGCACTAAGGTCTTGTAAAATTTATTTTACAATATTAATTTAAACTTAATGTTGTAAACTACTGTCAAAATGGCCCTAACACAAAATACACACACACATTTATTTAATTTGTCATTTACCATGAGAATTTTTAAAGTAACCTTGCGTCACTTACATAGGTTAAGCTTAAGAAAAATGATTGGCATAAAATTGTGTAGGTACCAGAGGTAGGTAGAGGTAGTTCTATATTTCGCACTATTATTTAGGTTTCGATTGATAATTTTATTGAATCGTAATAAGCATTTTAAATTTTAAGTATTTTATTTGATACTTACTTTGATAATAGTGTCTCTTACTGTGGGTTTCCCTTTTCTTTTTAATCGCACTGCCTGGCTGGAGTGACTTGCACAATGCAATTTTTTATTTATTTATTATTACTAAGGCTCCGCTGTCCGTCTGTCTGTCTGTCCGTCTGACACCAGGCTGTATCTCATGAACCGTGTTAGTTATAGAGATGAAATTTTCACAGATTTCTGTTGCCGCTATAACAAAAATACAATAAAAATTTAAGGGGTAATACAAAAAACGTGGATTTTTAACCGATTTTATAGATAATAGATAATGGTACGGAACACTGTGCGCGAGTCCGACTCGCACTTGGCCGTTTTTTTAGATCACCAGAAAATAAGTAGGTACGCTCAAAGCAGGGAAAAACATTACTTGGGTAAGAAAATAAATAAGAGATACCGATGATGATGGTAGTTTAACGATGGGTAGCAGTAAGAAAACCGGGAGATCGTGCTCTTTGGTGCTCTTTGGTCCCCTACTTACGTCCAGCAGTGGAATGCAACAGGCTTTCATGCGGTGATTTTGCATTCATGGTTCGGCTAAGGGATTTGATATAGCAAGCGGCCAGCCCCCGTAGCATGACCACCAAAACACGATATGATATGATAATCATACTGTCAAAATATGAACTTTTATCCAAACAGTGAGCATGTCAGTGCCTGTGACGTCACTGTCATGCTCGCTATTTGATCATAACATCATAAAGGTTCATATTTTGACAGTTATATCATATAGTATTTTGTTGTTCGTGCTAGAGGGGCAGAGCGCTGTCTCTTAGATAAATTAATTGTCATTAGATAAATCAAAATGGTTCTGCCACGACTAGTGATTATTGTTTGGTTGGACGACTTAAAACGGTAAGTTGTTTAGCGCGTGCGGTGCATATAGGCATTTAGGAAGTCCTTACCTGATAAATTAAATGAGATAGGCAGAAGTTACTTACAAATGTGCGATATTGATGAAACCGCTGATTTTCATCAATAAAACACACAAGTAAATCTAGTGCCTACCTTGAAATAAAACCAATGCCCGCCACTGAAGTTGTTGTCACAGGTAGCTGTCGATGGTGTAAAATGAACAGAGAGTGTCGTTACACATCATACCAAAGACAAGATCAATGAAGGAATTACCTTGCTTATCTATCCAGTAACTATCTGTTGACGACCTCCGTAGCCGAGAGGCGAGCACGCCGGACTTATATATGGCGTCGCCATCTCTGAGGTTCCGGGTTCATGTGTCGGGTCAATGTGGAAAACGAACTTTTCTATATTGTCTCGGTTCTGTGTGGCGTGGTACCGTCGTTGATTCTGATTCCTATAACACAAGTGCTTTACCTACTTACCTTAGGATCAGAGAAATGTATGTGATGTTGTCTAATATAAAAAAAACTCGTTTTTCGCTATAAAAGTCGCTAAAAATCGGTGCGATTAGTATTGCAAATTCGCGATGTTACTGGTTCGCTGTCCGAGTTGAGAACAAGGTATTTAATGCATATTTTTTTGCTAAAATTAAGAAGTGGTGGGCCTTGTCGTCGCCTTGTTCTTGGTTCAAGGTAAGCGATTGGCATATATGAGAACCAATCATATTTATATTAAAATGTTTCACTGCTTTTATTAGCCTTGGGTTCATCTTGCCTTCACATCTAGATTTATGTGAATTTCTAATTATGATAATTTTGAAATTGTGGCATTTTGTCATTTTTAAGACTTTTTTGGCATAGCAACTTTGCTTGCGTGGACTACAGGATGTTTTGTATGTATTATACATAACATAACGCATAAAAAGTATCCTATATGTAAATCCAGATCTGTGCCAAATTTTACTACAATCCGTTTAGCTGTTAACGCGTGATTGAGTCTCAAACATCCAAACATTCTCACCATATTTCGCATTTTTAATATAAGTTGGATAGTGATAGTATTATTCTTTCTCTATGGTGATACTGTTTGAAACAAAAAAAAATGTTTGTAGAGAACAGATTAAATAATTCTAAAATAGTTAAAAAACTTTATTACCCGACTTCGTAAAAAC
Source organism: Anania fuscalis (assembly GCA_950371115.1). Taxonomy (NCBI): domain Eukaryota; kingdom Metazoa; phylum Arthropoda; class Insecta; order Lepidoptera; family Crambidae; genus Anania; species Anania fuscalis. The sequence continues at coordinate 15,448,239 of OX493343.1, read as the reverse complement.
AAGAAAATAATTTAGGAAATAAAAGAAATAAAAGATAGATAAAAGATAGAAATCCAGCATAGGTATAAAAATGGTGAAGGTAGAGCCGTGGTCGCTATGATTATGTGGATGCCAGGAACACCTCCATTAAACAGACATGGTAGGTATACGTTGATCATTTTTGTACCTATGCTTTTCTGGATATCTATATGAATTTTTTTTTTGTTTTACCGTATTCAGGTTATTGTTTTTTAAACTTTGTTTTTTTTTAATACTTTTCCGTTTCCCGATTTATAAGTGTATATTTCAACGTGCTTGCCAAGCACTCTGAGATAATCCTGCCATTTGATACCAAACTTGTCATGATTATCTCAGTTTTTTTAAATGAGAATTTAAGGTTTCAATTCCGTCATATAAAATGTATACATATAACCAATGTCACCCGGGCCATTATTGTCTGTCTTAATCTATTGAGACATCATTCATCAAAATCGGTTTAATAGTTTTTGTTATACGGTGAAACATACATACATAGACTAACAAAATCATTACCCTTCCTTCTGGCTTCGCCGTAGTCGGATAAAAAGAGTTTGATAGGCATTAACAAATATAGTTACATATTTTTTTAAAGAACCGGAAGTTTCATAAAAAAAAAATCTTGAGATTTAAAGAACATGCGTTAAACTAGGAATAGGATGAGAAAACTATATATTTTTTTACATAAAACAATACTTTATTAACATAATTATAGTAAACTACTTACAATAAATTCATACAAATGGTCATAGTAATTTACATATCAGTACATAGCTGTTGATGTTTTAACGACTTCTACTCCATAGTAAATAAATAAAACAAAAAAATATACAGGCTGTAAAAAAATGCTTAACGAAGCCTTAAAGCACGAATTTTATACATAAAACCAAGTAGAATGCAATAAAAAAAAATGCTGGGAAATGACTTTTATTTTTGGGTATCAAAAAAAATAACTTATTTCTAACCCACAATGTATGGCGCGCACGCCACAGACTTTGCCTGTGTGTAAGCGGATCATATTTCATTGTAAAAAAGTTTAGTATTATCAAACAGAAGTCAATTTTGTAAAAATCTTTGAAAAAAAATTGTAACTTTGACTGCCAATAACTCGGTAACCCGTCATTTCCCAGCTATAGTGTAAAAGAAAAAAATGATCGTAATAATACGTAGAATATGTGGTATTCGGCTTGGTTAAGCCTTTTTTTACACCCGATATATCGGGTATAACGATCATTTTTTTCTTTTACACTATACCTGGGAAATGACGGGTTACCGAGTTATTGACAGTCAAAGTTACAATTTTTTAAAAAAGATTTGTACAAAATTGACTTCTGTTTGATAATACTAAACTTTTTTACAAAGAAACATGATAAAAATTTTCAGTGCTTCTTTCATAAAAGGCCTTTAAAGGGCACAGCCGGCAATGAATCGTGCGCAGTGCTCTCGCGCCACCCGCTCGCCCGCCGACCGCTTACACACACAGGCATAGTCTGTGGCGTGCGCGCTATACATTGCGGGTTAGAAATAAGTTTTTTTTTATGATACCCAAAAATAAAAGTCATTTCCCAGCAATTATTTTTATTGCATTCTACTTGGTTTTATGTATAGAATTCGTGGTATAAGGCTTGGTTAAGCCTTTTTTTACACCCTGTATGTAGTAAATAGCATCCATATGCTAAAATCGATATCGCAAAAAAGTTAACACTCACTAAATGTTATTTTTGGAAAAAAAAACGGATTTTGTGCTAACTTATTTAACAGTACCAGCTGTTCATAAAACAATAACTTCTACCTAAAGTAAAAATGCCAAAATAACATTCAGATGAGGTTAACCGTGCCATTATCGTTGAACTAGATGATATAATACATAATTATATGATAACTTTGAAAGAAAATACTTTTTTTTAAATGTTAGCAGCGGATCGTGTGAAACTAAGAAAATGCAAGATATTTTACGTATAAGTAAATAAATAATAATAATAAATAAATAATAGACAACATCACATACATTGCTCTGATCCTAAGGTAGGTAGTTAAATCACTTGTGTTATAGAATTAAGAAACAACGACGGTATCACAACACCCAGACCCAAACCAATATAGAAAAGTTCGTTTTCTACATTGACCCGACCGGGGAACGAGCCCGGAACGCTCGCCTCTTGGCTACGGTGCTCCACGAATATGTTTATTAATCACACCGACTCCAAAAATAACTGATTAGGTATGTTTTAGTTTAGAAATTTATTTTTCGCTTTTTAGTTCATTTTAATAGTCGGTTCATAGTTTTTTTAAACTTTTTTTTTCGCTTTTTAGTTCATTTTTGTAGTCGGTTCCTAGTTTTTAATGAAATAGACTTATATGGCCTTACTACAAAAAGATACACTTGTCTTAAGACTAGCCAAACAATTTGAAATGTTGACACATCCTTCAGACATTCGAGACATATAACAAACATTTCAAATTGGTTGACTAATATATTGTTTTAAACTTTCATGGTCACTAACATTAGAATAGTTTGTTACGAGATTGCAACCATCTTAAAAAATAAGGTACATGGTAGCAATCCCGTAACAAACTATTCAATGGTTGACCAATCTTTAGACAAGTGGCTAACTGAACACTAGTCTATCTTTTTGTAGTAATAAGGCCAATATCTGCCCCATCGGCCGTCAGTTCTGTGTTATGTGCCCCGCCCACTGCCACTTCAGCCGGCTAATCCGTCGGGCTATGTCAGCGACTTTGGTTCGTTCACAGATCTCCTCATTTCTGATTTGATCTCGCAAAGAAACACCGAGCATAGCCCTTTCCATAGCGCGCTGTGCAACTTTAAGCTTTCTTATCAGGCCCATAGTAAGATGCCACGTTTCTGTTCCGTATGTCATCACTGGTAACACACACTGGTTGTATACTTTCGTCTTAAGGCACTGAGGTATTTTGGACGAGAAGAAAGGTTCTGGAATGGAGGCCACGTACCGGCAAGCGCAGCGTAGGTCGCCCACCCACAAGGTGGGCAGACGACCTGGTAAAGGTTGCAGGACGACGCTGGATGCAGGCCGCTTCCAATCGGCCGATCTGGAAGTCACTGAGGGAGGCCTATGTTCAGCAGTGGACGTCCTGTGGCTGATGATGAAGGCCAATATTGTTCACCTGGCAATGGATTTAATAAGTATTGGGATAAGAAGCCTCATTCATAAATAAGTATCTAGAGGTAGAGTCATTCTGAGGTAGAGTCTGTCCCAAAGAGTTTGCTTGGCTTTATAATAGTTTTTTTTAGCAATGACATGCTACGTTAATTCAAGATTTTGTCAGGTCAGCTAATGTCTCAGTAGCTTAGTTGGAAAAACATTCGCCCGGTAGCTGTAGGTATGCGATGGTCATGGGTTCGGGTCTTACCTGAGGCGGTCGATTTTTTTTCTAATACTTATTATATGATTTACATATGTTATAATGTTCTATAGTGTGAAAGATTATTATTAGTAATACTTCTGGTTAGTTTTATTATAAAAAATATTGTTCATTCTCATTAATTACAGTTTTAAGTGTGGACTAAAGAGTGCACAACACCATACATAGAAGTTACAGTTGATATTACAGAAAGATGTACAATTTTGGCGGTCTTATCGCTAAAAGCGATCTCTTCTAGACAACCTTCAGACAGACTGTGTCCAGCAGTGGTCTTTCTACTGGTACTTTACCATACTATTAATATTCATTTTCTAATATACACCTTCCCCAAACACCCTGTATAGCGGAGAAAAAGCAGGAAACTGGCTTACTAACTAACCTCACTGAATGACTGGGATTCGTTTTGACGTGAATTTTATGCATGTTTTATTTATTCTAAAAACGGAATACCCAAAAGACTCTAAAATACACTTTTCTGGACTTTCAATAACGAATCAAATGAGCCTTACAAAGTTACACACCTTAAGCAACAGATAGAAGAAATGCAAAAAGGATTTCCAAGACTTTTGATTACAAACGGTGTCACTCTTCTGTTGGTATACCCTTCTTGGGACATTCTGTATAGTTAGTTCATTAGCTGCTAGTTAGTTACAAGTAAACATAGTAAAAGTGCCTAATTAAGCGTGACACAAAACATGAACAGAAACCAGCACCTCATGGCATCCAAAACTGTCAAATTTTTCAATCGATTATTTACCTAATTTTGAAATAATAAAGTGTATTATTCATTGAGGAAATTTGTTAGTTTGTAGTAACTTGATGTGCTGCAACTTTTAATAGCGTACTATTTTATAGTAATACTGTCTATCAGTTTTAAAACTCTTATTTTTTTCTTCTATAAGTAGCGTACGTGCTATTCCAGTAGCGCATAATCCCGCTCTCCCAGAGAGGCGCGATGGAGAACTGCTTGTCTATGACCAGCACATGAGGGTCTGTCTTGTCTGTGGCTGGCCAGTTTGGAAGCGACGTCGACAACTGTGTGGGGGCGCTGCAAAAAACAAATCGTATTATTAAAAATAAGAATCAACCAATTACAAACAATCATTAATAAACATGAGCTAACACAGCTGTTGTCCAATTAAATTCATGCCGATCATCGCTATTTTGAAGCTATAAAGCGACTGTAAATTGGCTGTCATTATTATGGTATGGGACAGCCTGTCCATACTTATTTCAGTCAGTGACCGCAAATTAAATTGACCTCTGACTTTCAAGTAAAGAGTCTCAATTCTTTACTCGAACTTAGGCGTATGATGAGCTCAGACAGCGCCAAGACAACGCAGCATCGCAATCCTAGCGCTGAGTAACACTTTAATAAAATTACGTTAAGGGGTTTTTACTAATTCCATCAGTACAAAGTAGATTTGACAGGTCATGGGTTTTGAAGTTTGATTGTAAGTTTTATATGAGTTGAAAGAAAATTTAACATTTTGTGGAGAGTTGATGAACTGTTGGCTGTAAATGTACAACTTAAATATATATTTTTTTATTTTATTTGGGATAAAAAATAATTGTACAATCGTTAGACAATACGATGCTGTTATCAAATGGTTTGCGTAATCGTACAACCAACATCATTATCCACAAATTATTAAACAATATATAATTCAATTTATAACGTGCTACTCTGGAGCACAACCGCAGAACCAAAATGCTCAGCAGTTGACCTAAGCAAGCGGGCTGGCTTATTTTAATAATAAATATCGGGTGTAAAAAAAGGCTTAACGAAGCCAAATACCACATATTCTACTTATTATTACGATCATTTTTTTCTTTTACTATAAACCTGGGAAATGACGGGTTACAGAGTTATTGATAGCCAAAGTTACATTTTTTTTTTCAAAGATTTTTACAAAATTGACTTCTGTTTGATAATACTCCACTTTTTTACAAAGAAACATGATGTGCTTACACACACAGGCAAAGTCTGTGGCGTGCGCGCTATACATTGCGGGTTAGAAATAAGTTATTTTTTTTATACCCAAAAATAAAAGTCATTTCCCAGCAATTATTTTTTTTGCATTCTACTTGGTTTTATTAATAGTATTCGTGGTTTAAGGCTTCGTTAACCCTTTTTTCACACACTGTATAGCAAAATATAAATTCAAGATAAGTTCCATACACTGTAAATGTAATGGAATTCAAAACTATCAATCAGCTCACCTGTACTTAGCGAAGTTGGTCCACATAGTAGTAATATTCTGTATAATGTCCCATTCCATGTATTCATGCACGAGGACCGGCACTTTTATCTTGAACATGTAGAATAGTTCGTCTGCATGGGTCGCCCCAGGCCAAGACCTATTCCCGAAGTACATTTTAGCAAAGTTCATCCAACCATCATAGCACAGCTTATAAGAAAATACTGGCTTGTCAGAGGTTCTTACCAACAAATCTATGGCAAACACGACCGGGAATGCAATACTCGAGTCTCCTTCAAAATGTGCAAACTTCTCCAGAGTATCTTTTGTAATTTCACTGTCGCCCATGTAAAGCTCGTTTAACTTTTGAGCAGTCCTTAATTTATCGCCTTCATTAGGGAATTGAAGATCTCTTGGCATAGCATTATTCATACTCATCTTAGATAACGTGGTATCGTTTTCCTTTCCAATAAACATATACCCTTCAGCACTATTATATCCGATAATAACTGGAACCTTGTTATAAAGACCTTGAGACATTATGTTGTACGGTGTGTCTGACAGAAATTGTTCTTCTCCAGGCAAGTTATTTTCAATGCAGGGCACGAAAATGTTCTCTGAGAGCACGATATCACCTTCTCTTCTGGGTACACGAGCTGTCAGTAATTCTTCAGGAGTATGCTTCATGAAAAACCTATGTATTTCGTAAGGGTCTTCTGTTTCGAGTCCAAATTGATGAGCTAATAGACTCGCAGTTTTTAAAGGCTCAAACTGGAAACTCCAGGGGGACATAGCAGATCCACTCTGCATGATTGCTTTCTGGTATAATCCTTTCGACATCGGTGATATTAGATGGTACATCACAGATGCTGACCCGGCGCTTTCTCCAAATATTGTTATATTATCGGGATCTCCCCCAAAAGCTTTAATGTTTTTCTTGACCCATCTTAATGCTGCATTTTGATCTTTCAAGCCAGCGTTGCCAGGTGCTTCTTTGATTCCTAGGCAGAGGAACCCTAAGACTTCGAGTCTGTAGTTGAATGTGACTAGGATGACGTCGTGTCTGAGGAAGTACTGAGGGCCGTAGAGGAAAGGGGAGCCAGAGCCGTCTCGGAACCCGCCTCCATGGATGAAGACCATGACAGGGCGAGGGTTTGAGGAGGGGAGTACTGGAGTGTAGACGTTTAGAGTGAGACAGTCTTCTTGCCCACCTATCCTGGTGCTGGAGAACCTCTGGGTGCAGCGGATATGCTCATCACTGAAGTCTCGGACTCCTTCCCAGGTGGGCTCAGGACCTGGAGCCTGTAATAATAGAAGATTATTTATCAATAATCAAAGTCACAAGTTTAATTTTTAATCTAATATGAATGTATTTAACGTAACAAACAATTTCGATTGTCATGTTTTAAAGTCAATGAAACGGGAATTAACCGATTTGAGTTTAAATTATTCAACGCGAAAGTTTAAAAGTAATGATTGTCAATTTGTCATGTGTTTTATAAATCCTTATGTGACAATAAGAAGATAAAGCTCGAGGTTGTAGAGTTAGCGTGACATAGTCCCTAAGTCGATTAAACTACAGGGTTACATTGCAAATGGGTGCCAAATTTTTCAAATAAGATCTAGAGGTGCATTGCTTATGGTATTTGTTGTCAATTTGAACCTCTGGTATGCACGGGCGCTCCTGCTGTTAGAAATGTACCTTACATCTAAAAGGCTAAGGTTTGTTTTCGCGCGCTATTGTGACTATTATTGCATTGAACTTTGCAGTTCTAGGTTGCACAGAGATAGTGCGTGCGTATTTTGTATTAATGAGGCAAGATTATCCACGCGTACCATATTTGAACAGCGGATAGTAATTAAACAAAATAAGTTTGTTTTTTAGGTCCCTGAAAATTTGGCACCCCTTTGCAATGTAACCCTGTATAACATGTACTGTTGGCAGACTTGCGCATCTCAGGATAAGCGAATTCAATCTCGTTACACGGTTTAAACATCATTCTATACCTGTAAGTTTGTACGACAATGACAGAGACAGCATGATGTCTTAATCCGTATATGCGCAAGCTAGCCTACCTACAATATTTTGGGCAAGCCGTGAATAGATAGATATATACTCTTTATTGCACACCAAACAAAGAAGTTACAGTTGATATTTATAGAAATGTACAATTTAGGCGGTCTTATCGCTAAAAAGCGATATCTTCCATACAACCTTTAGGCAGAGGACAACTACAAAGAAAGGGAAAAGTGGTGAATAAGTACATAAATTACCTGAAACCTCTTGTTCATTGTTGCATACGGGATGCCGAGGTACTGCGCATGCGTGCCGTCGTTCGGCACGACGCCGCGCAGCCAGCCGTTGCTCACGCGCACCGGCGCGGTCGGGTGCGGTGCGAAACGCGCCGCGTAGAGCGATATCAGAATCAGCCATTTCACTCGGAACCACATTTTGAACTTCACAATTTTATAGTCGTCACTGGAGAAGGTCTTTTGGAAAATAGAGTTTGACACTATTAATTTGAATTTTGTCTACGTGTCATGCACTGCAAGTTAAAAAGTAAAAAAACGGCCAAGTGCGAGTCGGACTCGCGCACGAAGGGTGCCATACTATTTTCTATAAAAACGGCAAAAAAATCACGTTAATAAATATTTATTGTATTCTGTTTTTTAGTATTTGTTGTTATAGCGGCAACATAAATACATCGTCTGTGAAAATTTGAACTCTCTAGCTATCACGGTTCGTGAGATACAGCCTGGTGACAGACGGACAGACAGACCGACGGACAGCGGAGCCTTAGTAATAGGGTCCCGTTTTACCCTTTTGGTACGGAACCCTAAAAAAGTACATTCTGGAAAATAGAGTTTGACACTATTAGAATTAGAATTCAAGCCTTATTCTTATTTTCATTACTCAATTATTCTGGAGAATACGATTTGACACTATTATAATTATTTCTCTATGCTATTATGAACTTTTTTCCGCATTTTATTTATGCACCGTAAATACTCCTTTAGCTAAGTATTCAAAGCCAATTTAAACGCTACAAATTCTGTTTGAGAATAGAGCGTGACACTATTGAAGCCACATTTTATACACAAATTCATATCGTCATCAATGAAGGTTAATTTCTAATAAAATTTTACACTATTTGAATTGTTTTAGTCTATTTTTATGCACTGTTAATACTGCGATCTGTATTCAAAGTTTAATAATACCATGGACTAATACTTAGCCTATGATAATACCTAATAATAATAAATTGTTTCCACAATCACACCAATTATATTATCTAGCCCCAAACAGTATTATTCTTTCTCTATGCCCAAACTAAGCTAAGCTTGTACTATGTTTATATGTTTAGTCATGATTTATAAAAACATAACCCTCTTTTGGCAGGGTAAAAGAAAAATATTATTTTACCTAAACGCTGCTAATTCACAAATGTTAAAAGTTTATTTCTAGAGAATAGAGTTTAGCACTGTTAGAATTGACTATTGTCTACATTTTGTGCACTGAAAATACTACTACTTGTATTCATTATTTATTTACTGCCCGACTGGCATTATCGCATTTTGTAACCCTGTTGATCTAAACCATAGTTTTGGGTCGATATATAGAACGAACTTTTTAGGGTTTCGTACCCAAAGGGTACTTCCGCTGACCAAGAAAATAAATTTGTAGTTAAATAAAAATAATAATGAAAAGGCGGCTAAAATCTTTAGGCTCGATTTCGATATGGACGAACTATTTTCATGCCAACAAGTTTGTCTGGGGAGTATTTTTTAAGCCATCGAATTCCAATTCAAATACGAAATCACAATTATTGTATTCGATTTTGTAGGAAATTATACACGATTCTCGGAATTTCGTATGCGAATTGAAATGAATGTTTAAAAAATACGCCTCCTGAAACCTTGGTGCGCAAGACCGACTCGCACTTGGCCGGTTTTACATGCTCCGTACAATGTGTAAACATTATAAGTAAATTGCGGTCAGCCGATAAGGCAAAGTGAAGTCTTCCCACACTGGTATCATGTTTATTTATTTATTATTCCTTCTATGTACCACGCATGTGCAATGACTTTTATTTCTTCTATTCATTCATTGACCCCGGTACGTTTGACATTCTGAATGTTGAATTGATTGTTGATTCAAATCAAATCATATCAATTTACTCAAAGAGACTCAGACTCAGATTATCACTATAGCTATATTATAAAAATAACAATAAACTTTTAACCTATTTTTGTTGTTTTACCTACATTTCGGAATGCGTTTCATTTCACTTCTTTCATTTAAAGAAGTTTGTCAATTACAGACAAATCATAATCAAAAGTATTATTATGTGATGCTCCTTGTACAACCGAATACAGTATGTGTTAACGTGTTTTATTAGTTTACAATTTGTTATTGAACGGTTCTGAATCGGGGAATATACCAGAATCCGTACGAGAGACACAAATGACATTACATATCTTCTTAATAGTATAAGGTCCGATTTTATTAGTGTACATCCTGTTTACCTGCGACTATATATGTGAAAAGCAATCGTCAAAACCAACTTTCAAGTGTCTATCATAAAAACTAAAAAAGTTAAAAATAAAAATACAAAATAACAACATCGACTTCATATTGCATGAACTCGTCCTATCTTCAAATCTCGCTCTGACAAGGGGAAGGAATAAGACGGATAATCAGATGGTTAAACGTACCATAGTAGAATCAGAATCTACTATGAACGTACCAAAGATAGGAGGAGTTTATGCAATATGAAATCAATGTTGTTGATTATGATTTTTAACTTTTTTAGTTTTTATGGTACACATTTGAAAATTGGTTTTTACGATTGCTTTTCACCTTTATAGTCACAGGTTAACAGGATGTACACTAATAAAATCGGACCTTATATATAACTTTTTTTTTAAATTTGCCCCGAATAGCAGAATAAATAATAAAAACATTGGAAAAGCTGACAATAAAAAAACTTCTAGGCGGCACGAAGTTCGCCGGGTCAGCTAGTTTTGAATATTTAACTGACAAATAATGCTGTTATTCCAATACGTATTTACGACGGACGGGAAAATCGAAATAGTATTTGTTCATGTTTATTTGCATAAATATAATTAGCATTACGTCATGTGTAATTTCCTCCACGATTTTTTGTGTTTCCGATTGTACGTCAATAAGAAAAACATTTTGTCAGACCCAAAGACATAATAGTTACTTGTATAATGTCTTTGGTCAGACGGGACCGATATACGAGTAGAGCTGGGGCTAACCATGAACTCTTAAAACAATCTCAAATCTGTCAAATCGGTCAATTTCGTACGTACGTTCAAGATTTGACAGATTTGAGATTGTTTTAAGAGTTCATGGTTACCCCGCTGAGCTCAACAATATTATTATTTTGATACGGTATGATCAATTGACCTATGTACTTTTAATGAGCGGACAAAACGCAATTCATGCTTTAATCGTGACTAACTGTTTCTTCGTATGGTGATAGGTCATAAAGGATATATAGGTTATATATATTATAATTACATTCGTACATACATTGTACAAAAATAAATTGCCTAAATTGCAGCTACTGCTGTCCCATTTTTAGGGTTCCGTAGCCAAATGGCAAAAAACGAAACCCTTATAGATTCGTCATGTCTATCTGTCTGTCCGTCCACCAAAACCAATAAAACCATTTGTGGGGTATCTATGGATAGGTCTTCAAAAATGATATTGAGGGTCTAATATCATTTTTTTCTAAACTGAATAGTTTGCGCGAGAGACACTTCCAAAGTGGTAAAATGTGTGCCCCCCTGTAACTTCTAAAATAAGAAAATGATAAAACAAAAAAAAACATTACCATTCAAACTTCCACCGAAAATTAGTTAGAACGAGATCTAGTAAGTAGTTTTTTTTTTAATACGTCATATCAATCGTAAACCGCAAATAGATCGCACTTGGCCGGTTTTTTAATTTCACATCACATCACATCACCAGCCTATAACAGTCCACTGCTGGACACAGGCCTCTCCAAAAGGAGGATTTTGCCATAATCGCCACGCTTGGCAGGGGGGTTGGCGATCGCAGTTTGGCCAATGGCGTAGAGGAGACGCTGCTGCCCGTCTTCTAATGGTGATTCTCCTGTAGTCGCCTCTTACGACACCCATAGGAAGGGAAGGAGTGGTGCAATTATTTTAAAGTGCCGGCACCACACGGCACGGGTTTTTTAATTTATCACAAAAAAATTAAGTAACAAATTCTAAATCTTAACTCATAATGTATACCTACAAAGGCGTGGTTTATTTTTTTGTTACAGATCTGTTTAGAGTATTGTATGATAATGTATGTACCTATTTGCATTAAATTAAATATAACGTACTAGCTGTCGCCCGCGACTTCGCTTGCGTGCTCGTTTGTTTATTCCATACCTCCCACTGGAACATTTAACCGGGATACAAAGTTTCTTATACAGGGTGTACAAGAGAATAGGACACTCCTTAAAACCACGTGACCAGCTGGTCATATAAAACAACTTTTTCTATGGGAGCAACATCGAAATCGATAAAAAAAATTCAGCTCTCCATACAAACTTACTAGCACACCTCAAGAATTATGTATGAAGCATCTGAAAATAAAATCACGATTTCGATGTTGCTCCCATAGGTAAAGTTGTTGTATATGACTAGCTGATCACGTGGTTTTAAAGAGTGTCCCATTCTTTTGTACACTCTGTATGTTAATCCAGATAATATTCTATATGTATGCAAAATTTCATCCAAATCCGTTCAGTAGTTTTTGCGTGAAAGAGTAACATACATACATCCATACTTACATTACAAACTTTCGTATTTAAAATATTAGTAGGATATATGCCTATTCGTATTCTATTGCAAGTAGGTAAGTAAATGGTGATTAGGACAGTTTATTATATTCAAAGCAGTTAGGTATTTGTGTTTTGTTTACTGAACATGTTTTTGTACATATCTCATTGTCAAAAATATAAAGATTATGTCAAAGAATTGCAATGTTGCTCGTGTATAATAAGTGGCAGTTTATTTTTGGTCTCTATCTTGATTAATGTTTTTTATTTATCAACTCATATAAAAAAAAATACTGTATGATAACTCAGATATTTATGGCACGAGTGTAAAACTGTAAATACCTAAGTGATATTAAATAGCTTTGGGTACATTATTTATGTCTAGATTAGATTTCAGTGGCTTAATACAAGCAACATACTGAATGTTCTTGTGTACCTAGATGATATATTTTTCGTTTGTAATGTTTTATTTTATTTATTTATTGTGTATGTGCTTATATAAGGTGTAAATTTATTAGTTAACTATTTTTTAGGAGCTGATTCTATTGCTCAAACACAACAACTTTTTATATGGGACCAACTTCGAAATCGTAAAAAAAAATTAACCCTCCATACAAACTGATGTCAGCTGGTCTGCCGTTTTGTATCGGGAAGTGGAGATTTTTTGGCGACTTTAAAGTTGGTCCCTTAGAAAAAGTTGTTCTATTTGAGCAGTAGAATCACACCCTAGAAAATAGTTAACTGATAAATTTACACCTTATATAGATTTTACAGAGTATTAGGGTAATGGTTATACAGGGTGGTCCAGGCCAGATGGATATAATTTTTTTTTTGGTAGTCGGCTTAGGGACCTATTTGTACTCGCCAGGAAAAATCCGCTTACAAGATTTTTTTTTAATTTTAGAAATATCACCACTTTTTCTGAGAGAGCGCAATGTCTAATTTTTTTTCTGAGAGAGTGTAATGTCTAACTAAGCACCTAAAATAAAAAAATAATAGGATTTTTCATTTTAAAAGTAAATAAAACATTAAAAGTGTTGATATTTCTAAAATAAAAAAAAATATATCTTGTAAGCGGCTGACAAGCGTTTTTTTTCCTGGCGGGTAAAAATAGGTCCCTAAGCCGACTACCTAAAAAAAAAATATCCATCTGGCCTGGACCACCCTGTATTAAGCCGAAACTAGCCTTTGTTAAAATATGCATATTAATATAGTAAAGTCAATTTGATATCATCATTTAAAAATATATATTTGCATACAAATCGGATTCTAGAATATTTTGTATGTAAATTAAAATGATATCTTATTTCTGACTTAACCATTTTATTTCTAGGCATATGTTAACATAGGCTGGTTTCGGCTTGATATCATCATCATATCAGGCCGTGATATTATTTGGATGGAATGCTCTGAGGTGACTAGCAAAACCGAACTTAGTTTTAAAGATCCGGTTACATGGCTTGATATACCATTTACCTATCACCCTGTATATCATATTAAATTAGTAAAGCAAGTACCTAGTTTTTAAGCCAGTCAAACTTTTAGAAATCTTATCCTACTAATATTATAAATGCGAAAGTTTGTAAGTATGGATGAATATTTGTTACTCTTTCACGCAAAAACTACTGAACGGATTTGGATGAAATTTTGAATACATATAGAATATGATCTGGATTAACATATAGGATACTTTTTATCTCCGATAAATGATCCTGTGAGATACATTGAATAAACTAAAGAACACGAGTTGCGGGCAACAGCTAGTTGTGAATATTTGGCAATAATAAAATCACTCACAAATCACTTTTTTACGATTCTGTAATTTTTAAGATTTTTAATGTCTAAACTTTATTTATTTTGGCACGCTTTCCGTCCAAAATCACATTTTCACCTAAACAATTTAACACAGTCATTCTATTTCCAGAATTTCACCACTACACTTCGTTCTGATCCGTCATCATAATGTAAACTAAATTGCCGGAGATCATTTTAAAACGGCGCGTACGCATAGCCAATAGAATCGTTCGTGCTGTCGCTGTCACATTAATTTGCGAACTCATTTGCAAGAAAGAGAAAGGTGATCTGTGAATTAACGTTATAATGCGGCCGAGTCCGGCGGTCGGCCTGGGAGTGCGACGACCGATCAAGCACAACACACTAGAGGTGAATAAAGAAAGAAAGAAGAAAGAAAAAGTATTTATTTGGCTCATATCACAAATAATAGAAACTACATACAATTAGTAATAAGGAGCAATACTGTGATATGATACCAAAATGGTTGCCACTCAGCTATTTTGCCATAGCAAAGGTTGCCATGACGCTGGTTTTCTGTGGAAACCATTGAGGTAGAGAGAGTCACCGAACAAAAAAAATAAAAACAAAATTTTAGCATTTCAAGTAAATACATCGAAATATACTAATGAGATTAATGTGAAAAACAATAACAATCTAAAGGTAGGTACATTTTTTCTAAATTTATGTATGACAGTGTTCCGAGCGAATGTTTATGTATGGTGGGTGTGTGAGATTGTGTGAATATTTTAAGTAGGTAATGGTTCATAATTTATTGTTTGCAATTATCTAAAATTTTAAAACAGACAAGGCACGTCTGCTCATGTCATTGACATTTGCTTTTCGATCAGATATATCCTGAGGTGGTGTTTAAAGGAGGCAACAGATTTAGAGTTTCTGATCGGTGGCGGCAGATTGTTCCAACATTTCGTGGCAGCATAGCGAAAGCTACCACGAAAGGCAGCCGTGCTGTGTTGAGGGCATATCAAGCGTGGAGCAACCCTCATCTTTCGCTGTGTAAATTTCAATTTGTTATATAGATAAGAAGGTTCTTGTTTTTTAATAATATCAAAGAGCAATGACGCAAAGTGCAAGGTGTATCTAGCGGACATGTTTAACAGATTATTACGGTTCAGAATAGGTGTAATGTGTGAACGTCGGGGAACTGGAAAACAATAACGGGCACATGCATTTTGAATACGCTGAATCAATTTCTTTATACGTTCTAGAAGGCAACCTCCGAAAACAGTATCTGCGTAATTTAATTTCGATAGGATCAGCGATTCACACAACTCAATTCGCGTCTTCACATCTACGCAATCACGAACACGGTAGAGAACCTTGAGTCTGTAGAAGCAATTACGCATGATTTCCAGTATGTGTCCCTCAAATTGCAACCTTCCGTCCATGAGAAGACCCAAATTTCGAGCTTGTGGCACGTTCTCTAAACAATTACCCATCATAGAAATATGTGGAGATTGAGCGGTAATCTTAGCTGTGACATTTTTGGAACCTAGAATGATAAATTTTGATTTCTTCGGGTTCAAGACAAGGTTATGTCTGTCACTCCAGTTAGCCACGCGATCTAAATCTTCATTTAATTTATCTACAGCTGAAACTGTTTCATCAGGCCTAAAAGAAGTGTACATCTGGAGGTCGTCTGCGTATAAATGGTAGTTGCAGTTCTCAATGTTGCGTACAATGTCTGCAGTGTACAATACGAAGAGTATCGGTCCTAGTATAGATCCTTGTGGGACCCCTCTGACTACTTGTAAGGTGGTGGAACAAGATGTAGAGCCGTTTTCATTTCGAACTTCAACATACTGTGTACGCTCAGATAGATAGCTTGCAAACCATTTCAAAGACATTGCATCAAAACCGTAATAACCTAGTTTTGACAAAAGAACCGTGTGGTTTATAGTATCGAAGGCGCGTGAATAGTCTAACAAAACCAAAATAGTGCCCCTACCAATATCCTGCGCTGCGAGAACATCATCCACTACGTCCAATAGAGCGGTTGCAGTACTACGACATGAATACAGAAGGTCTTCCGCTGAGTTCATAAATTAAATTAATTGTAATTGTTTTTGTGTTGAAAATGTAGCTTATGGGTTAACGTTACCTGAAATAAAGGAATTTATTTATAATTTATAAATGATTATCGTTTGTTAAGAAATGAAAGAGTAAAAATCGACATAGCCCATCGAATAAGCAAGCTGAAGTGGCAGTGGGCCGGCCATATTTATCGCAGAACCGATAACCGCTGGGGTAAACGAGTTCTTGAGTGGAGACCGCGTGTCGGCAAGCGTAGTGTGGGACGCCCTCAGACTAGATGGAGTGACGATCTTCGCAAGGTTGCTGGCAGGAGCTGGATGAGAGTAGCCGTGGATCGTGCAGAGTGGCGTGCAATTGGAGAGGCCTATGTCCAGCAGTGGACTAGTGTGGGCTGCATATGATGATGATGATGATGATGTTAAGAAATGATTTCAAAGTGCGTCTTCAAACTTCGAACCCAGCGTAAACAGCCTGGACTGACACATATGTCAAGGAGTAGTAAAAAGCCGCCCAATGCAAACAGGGTAGGCCTATGTATAGGGGTCAAAGTCAAATCAAAATGACTTCGAACAGCTGATGATGACTGTAGGTTTGTGAGGTGAGGTAGGGTGTCAATCTTAGCCGGCTGCTGTAGGTTAAGAGGGGGTTATCTCTGATTTATCTCCAAAATGTATTGTATACGGCATACGGCATTTCTATGAATCTTGCAGTAATAGGCATGATTTCAATTTTGTTTTTATGAGAATTTACATTTGAAGTAATTAATCAATACATTTTATATTATAGGCAGATGACACAGCAGATGACGTGCCAGTTCTATTCAAAAGCGAAAAAAGCTCCAAATCCAAATAACTATTCAATGTGATATGGGCGGCACTTCTAACCCGTTAAAACTAAGTGCGATATCTAATTTTATCGACAAAAAATAATAATTTTGGGTGTCAAACCCCCACCCCCAATAAATAGCGGCCATTTTGTTTATTTTTCAAATGAATTCCGGTTTGCTTACCACTTTAGGCAATAACTAAGGTTTCATGTGTCGTAAAATCATAAAAGGAAAATGATAGCTAAAAGAAAAGAGTGACTAACTAACAACTTAATTTTTGATGTTTAGGCTTTTGTCGGCTAATAAAACCACCATTCATAAAATTATTTTCGAAACAAAACCGTTATTTTTGAATTTTATCAGATTACATAAAAATAAACCGAATGCAAACGAAATACTGTTTAATAGGATAAACCCTATTATTTTATTAATTTAGTTAAATTGCGTAAGAAGTAATGAAATCGATGTGTTTTGTAACGACTGAAAAGGTCATCAGGGACCTGATATCGCCTTTGTTACTATGATAATAGCTTCTCTGGTGCATTGTTCGTATCTTCTATCCTTATCGGCTGCACTGAAAACGTTTCACCTCTTGCTAGTACACACAATCTACCTGCTCATTATTATGTGTTGACTAGCCTTAAACGGGGTCCCAAAGAGAGTTATGTTAAATCCTAAACTTGTTAACGTATGGTGACAATTTTGATATCGTTAGAAAGGTAAACTCAATACTTTCAAAATAATGCAAATGAAATACTGTTTAATGGGGGTTATTTTTATGTAATCTGCAAAAAATATAAAAATAAAGTTTTTGTTTTGAAAATAATTTTATAAATGGTGTTTTTACTAGCCGACAAAAGCCAAAACATTAAAAAATTAGTTATTGGTCAGTTAGGTACTCTGTTCTTAAGCTATCTTGTGATATTCTTTTCATGTTTTACGACACATGAAACCTTAGTTATTGCCTTAAATGTTATGCAGACCGGAATTCATTTGAAGAAAAACAAAAATGGCCGCAATTTATTGGGGGTCGGGATTTGACACCCAAAATTATTTTTGTTGTCGATAAAATTAGATATCGAACTTAACCGTAACGGATTAGAAGTACCGCCCCTATCACATTGTATAATACCTACTAACTAAATACTTTGTATTTCTCATTACTAGCAAATATACAGGGTGTACAAGAGAATAAGACACTCTTCCACGTGATCAGCCGGTCATATACATCAACTTTTCCTATGGGAGCAACATCTAAATCGATAAAAAAAATTCAGCTTCTCCATACAAACTTACTCGCATACCTCGATGATAATGTATGGAGCATCTGAAAATAAGATCACGATTTCGATGTTGCTCCCATAGAAAAAGTTGTTGTATATGACCAGCTGATCACGTGGTTTTAAAGAGTGTCCCATTCTTTTGTACATCCTGTATACGGTCCGATCTTATTAGTGTACATCCTGTTAACCTGTGACTATATAGGTGAAAAACAATCGTAAAAAACAATTTTCAAATGTGTACCATAAAAACTAAAAAAGTTAAAAATCAAAATCAACAACATTGACTTTATATTGCATAAACTCGTCCTATCTTTGGTATGTTTAACCATCTGATTATCCGTCTTATTCCTTCCTTCCCCTTTGTCAGAGCGAGAAAGAGTTGAAGATAGAACGAGTTTAGCAATATGAATTCGATGTTGTTATTTTGTATTTTTATTTTTAACTTTTTTAGGTTTTATGATAGACATTTGAAAGCTGGTTTCTACGAATGCTTTTCACCTATATAGTCACAGGTTGAAAGGATGTACACTAATAAAATCGGACCTTATATCGGGTGTAAAAAAAGGCTTAACGAAGCTTAAATACCACATATTCTACGTATTATAACGATCATTTTTTTCTTTTACACTATACCTGGGAAATGACGGGTTACCGAGTTATTGACAGTCAAAGTTACAATTTTTTTTTAAAGATTTTTACGAAATTGACTTCTGTTTGATAATACTAAACTTTTTTTACAAAGAAACATGATCCGCTTACACACACAGGCAGTCTGTGGCGTGCGCGCTATACATTGCGGGTTAGAAATTATAAGTTTTTTTTTGATACCCAAAAATAAAAGTCAATTCCCAGCAATTATTTTTTTTTGCATTATACTGGTTTTATGTATAGAATTCGTGGTTAAATGCTTCTTTAAGCCTTTTTTTACACCCTGTATATGATAGAATTGTTGAGTTCAGTGCCGAGTGAAACTTCTTCTTCCTCAGTCCCTCACTGATGAAGATCACGAGCAAATAAGAAACGTCATAGGAACGTCAACGTCATAGGAATGTGAGATAGGCTGTGTGGACCGGTAAACATTTGACCCAAGATGATTTGCTGCTCCAGACAATGCCTTGAAGATCGCATAGTATTTTATTTTATTTATTAATAAATAAGAAATAAATAAATAAGAATATAAATTTAGATCATAAACCAATAAAGTCTCTGATGACAATATCATATGTCCGAAGAAACTGTGGGTACGCTTTCTGCATATTGGAAAGCTGCGTGACGATTTTAAGTTCTTTTAATATTTACTTGTTAGTCCGCATGGCAGAAGGATTATTTTATCTTATCTTATCTTAGCGTATCTTATCTTATCTTACCTTATCTTATCTTGAAGATAAATAAATTGCATGGAATTGCTGAAAACAAAATTTACAATTATCTTATCTTATCTTTTCTTATTTTATCTTACCTTATCTTATCTTATTACAGCTTCTTAAGCTCCAAGTTTCGGCACCATATAGGTATAGATATTTGAAATACCGAGACCTACCATGACTTTTTCTACTGTGGCAACCGGTTTCATGTGAAAACGGGCTTGTCTTGCCATCACGAATACCTACTCTTTTGCCTGTCTAGAAATAAATAGCTTTGGTAAAGTAGGCAATAGTTTTAAAAATACATTGTTACTAAATTGTCATATATACTCATATACTCATAATACTAAAGTATTCAGTATGTACGACGACCTCCGTAGCCGAGAGGCGAGCACGCCGGACTATATATGGCGCTGCCATCTCTGAGATTCCGGGTTCGATCCCCGGTCGGGTCAATGTAGAAAACGAATGTTTCTATATTGTCTCGGGTCTGGGTGTTGTGGTACCGTCGTTGTTTCTGATTTCTATAACACAAGTGCTTTAGCTACTTACCTTGGGATCAGAGCAATGTATGCGATGTTGTCCAATATTTATTTATTATTTATTTGTTTATGTAGCACCTCCTTCGAGCACTAAGACATCCTAAAAGTACAGCTTTGCCCTTACGCACCGCTTCGGATCTACATAACGGCTGGTGATGAGAAAAAACCGGCCAAGTGCGTGTCGTGCCACACGCAGTGTAGAGTTCCGTAGTTACCCGTCGTTACCACAATATATTTCAGCAATTACTTCAATTAAGTCACTTTTAATGATTTCTTCTAAGAAATTTTTGAACGACTAAGGTAAACGACTATTTCTCTTATACTAACTGTTCTAACTTAACCGTTATGATTTTTCTAGAAAGTTCATAAAAAGCACTAGTATCATGAATTTTTCCAGATTTTTTAAACCGATAGTTTAACTTTTAGATGAAGGGGGGACGGCCTACTCGAACAAAAATTAGCACTTTAAAGTTTAATATTTTGCAAACAGATCCCTAAATCTAAAAATTGTCATAGCGACCCCTAACTCATTTTAAAGGATCTATTTAACGATACCCCACACGATGGGTTAGATGATGAAAAAAAAAGCACCCCCACATTGCATGGGGGCTACCCTATAAAAAATATATTTCTCAAAATTTTATACTACCACTTTGTCGGCGTGATTGATATACATATTTCCACAATAATTCAGCTCTCTAGTGTCAACAGTCACCAAGCAAAACCTCGGACGGACAGACAGACGGACATGACGAAACTATAAGGAAGGAGAATAAACTTGTCAGGTCCACTAACGTGTTAAGAGCCCAACCATACGTATGTTTTGGAACACAAACGCTCAAAACACCACTCACATCCAATTATTTGCTTTAATGTTCATTATCCAAATAGTCACTCAGAACTTGGGTCATCGGATCCTAATTAGGAATGCACCCAGATCCCCTCCCGTCCCGCAAGCGTGATGATAACGGGTCGTTGGGATATGGCTAGGGTTGCCACTCGTGCTTTATAATAAAGTACATACTTTATTTTGGGGTAATTGTACTCTATACTTTATGAGGAAAATAAAGTACGTGAAAATACTTTATTTCACATGGTTTTTTATTTCTCTAGGATATAAATAATTTATTAATTTAAAAATGAACAATTTGTGTATCTGAACTTGAATATTATAGACAAAAGATGCTGTAAACTTATTTAGCAGTGTCAATAATTTTGCCCAGAGTAATAATAATAAGTATCTATGTTTTAAAGGTAAAAATACATAATTTCCACTTTTAACTTTATACCCATACAATGTCCTTTTTTTCTACCTTTAGCAACCAATATACTTTATTTGTCCAAAAAATAGGTGGCAACCCTAAATATGGCGGCAGTTTGAAAGAACCCTTTGTAGTTTTGGACCAAGGAGATAAGGCGTGATGTGAAACTAAAATTAGAATAGTGACGTAAGTTGAATTAATATTGTTTGTTAGTCACTTATATGCTTACTTCATACTAAGCAAAAGTTAATGCAGTATGCTTGAACTACTTAAAATGTATAAATACTTAAATGAAATAGATACAGGGTGTTTAGCAAAGGGTATATCAAGCCGACACTAGCCTGTTTAACATAATGCATATAAATAGTATGGGGAACTCAGAACTTGTATATCATCAATTAATTTTTAAAATGTTCTTAATTAAAAACATAATTTTTAGAATCCGATTTGTAAGAAAGTATTTTTTTCAAAAATGATGTCTGACTTTGCCATAGTATTTATTATGCATATGCTAACATGGACTCGTTTCGACCTGATATATCTGTCGTGACCCGATCTTAAAATTAAACACCTCATGATGTGGCCGGTCATTTCATAAAATGGACGTATTTTATAAAACGGCCAAACAAAACTGGCCATATCGTTTAAACGTCAACATTTATAACGTTTCAAACGTCATATCATAAAAATAGGTATAAATACGTTAAGAAGTTACTGGAATTTGTTTAATATTAATTTTGGGTAATAGATAAATAAAACTTTATAAATATTTGTATTTTTAAAAGGAAACTTATAAATAAAAAGATTTAAATAACCTAACTTACCTTCCAAATTACGTGTCGAACTTCAAGATTTTTTGACGTTGCGCCTTTTTTTCGAGTGACTTTCATAAAAATCAACTAGCTTGAGGTCCTAATGATTATTTACTGCAACTTAACCTTCTATTCACACTTATTATTCACTTTCCCAATCCACAAGAACAGAATTAATTGTTCGCCGCCGTGTTGTGCCACAATAACAAAGCGACATCAGCGCCTCTACCGGTGGATAATATAACTGTTTTACGATATGACCACCAACGTTTGGCCATTTCATGAAGTAGTCTGTCATATTATTATTATTATTTTTTTTTTTTATTTAATTATTTTTGATTGTTTAAGGCCCTCGCAGAATATCAGTGTCGTGGCAGCCTTAAGTTGCCACGGCGAATACTGAGCGAGGGTCCTTTTTGGCACGTTTATTTATTTTTATTTATAATATTATTATTAGTTCTGTGTCAATCTATGTTATTTTCATTTTCATGTTTGTGTCAATTTTGAGTGCCAAATAAATAATATTCTATTCTATTCTATTCTATTCTATTCTATATTGTCAAACGCTGACTGATTCATTGATCTGGTCTATCAACATCATGATGTGGCCAGCGGATACAGTGCCACATCATGAAAAACGACCATTTTATGAAATGGTTAGCCAAATCAGGAAGTGATTAATTCTAAGATCGGGCCACGAGTCACGACATATCTACCATTTACCTAAATTGTTTCTTGATTGTTTCAAACTGGGCATCGAACTTGCCATTAATACATTCGGGTCGTCAAGTAAAAGCATCTCAAATAAAGCGTATTTAAAACCGAATGAAGGCTAATTTTACGCTCGTTGTTACGATAATACAATTCTGTCGTCTGAACTAAGCGTTGAACCTACATAAATAAATAAATAAATATTGGACAACATCACATACATTGCTCTGATCCTAAGGTAAGTAGCTAAAGCACATGTGTTATAGAAATCAGAATCAACGACGGTACCACAACACCCAGACCCGAGATAAATTATAGGAATGTTCGTTTTCTTCTTTGACCCGACCGGGAATCGAACCCGGAACCTCAGAGATGGCCACGCCATATAGTCCGGCGTACTCGCCACACGGCTACGGATGCCGTCAATTTTTTTATGTATTTATTTATTCATATATTTAAATAAATTTGTAAAAACTTATAGACTAAAACTTGTACATAATATTATGTAACATGGGTATTATGGTGCTGGTTGTACCAATGTTTATTATCCTTGATAATTATAATTTAAAAAAATATATTGTTTCGTCAAAGTAAGGAATAGTTCTTGTGTTACGATTACGTTGTACCATATGATTACTTAAGATATATTTTGCCAGAGGCCAGCACAACCAGACTCGAGCCAATAAAAAAAAATCATTTTGTATGAATAAGCTAAAAAAAATCTCGATTTCGATGTTGCTCCCATAGAAAAAGTTGTTGTGTATGACCAGCTGATCACGTGGTTTTAAGAAGTATCCTATTTTCTTGTACACCCTGTATATTGGGACGTGTAAATGTGCTTAAATTAGACCTATTTCCAGAAATAATTTGATTTTATTATACGCCACCGACGCGTTGTTATTGTCATGATGTTATAAAGATCTGAGTAATCGTCCATGCATAGGTCATAGTCTAACGGCCAAGGCCTTTTCAAACTCTAAAAACGCGTACTGTCATGTTATTCCGTGTTCAGAACAATACGAAACGCGATGTTTTAGTGGTTTGATTAAAAAATATTAGTTGTCCGTTGTTTCTACCTGAGCTGTTAATAAATATAAAGAGTGTACTCTAAAAGGAATAAAGGTAAGTTCTGACTACGTTTCGTTTAAAACTTTAAACTGATTAATACTTAGTATGTTTTACGTATAGTTGCAACTATTAAAATCTTCTACGAGTCCAAATGCCTTGCAAAAAATCCGTGTTGAAATGTCATTTAAAAATAAAAACAAGTTATCATTTTCTTGAAGAAAACAGTGTTATCGGTTATGTTTTTCGTATTATTTTTGTGTGTGGCATTGTGACCGTATCAAAAGATTATTAAATCGATCTTTTTATATTTTCTGTATTTACAAAATGGAGTTCCTTTTGATCCAATCCATTATGTATGTGCATTTTATATATTGTTTAATATATTCGTAGTATACTAGTGCCACCTAGTGGCTTTTAATAACAACAAATACTAATAGTACGAGTAGTTATCTATTGTGTTAAAAAGTGACATTACTTAAAAGATTAGATAGAGTTTGTTTGTTGTCACAAAGTTAGTTACAATGATAAGATCGATATTTTGTTTACAAGCCGTGAACGACAAATACATTTGTTACTTACTAACATTATTTTGTGGTGTTTATTTAGTTTAAAGTATACCCAAAAGTGGCGCTATTATGTGCTATACCATAATAAATAAGCGAGTATAACATTTTGAGTTACAATTTTATACTGTTTTTACCCGACTGCCAAACGAGGGTTATGTTTTTCGAGCGTATGTATGTATGTATGTAAGTATGTCCATTTCCTTGACATAGGCTATGTTATTACCCGGAATTCCTATTGGTACATGAATTAAACGGGAAAAAGCGATTTCAGATACTACTTACTCGAGTTAAAACCTTTTATTTTCTCAATGAAGAGTAACAAATAAGGCTTTATACCTAGTTTATTGAAAAGTAGTAGTAGAACACTACAAACTAAAAAGTCAAAAATAAAATTAATTAATTTAAAAATCTAAAAACCCGACTGCGTAAAAAGTAAACTTAAAAGATGAAAACAAGATTTAAAGAATCAATTTGCAGTTGGAGGCATCAAATCCATTAACAGCATAAAGATGATTGACTTTATATGCACTGCATTAGTACCTAATTAAGTAATTTATAATCCATGTAGAAAAAGTCGAATCAAGTAACATAGATTTGATGCCTCAGACTACAAATTGGTTCTTTAAATCTTGTTTTCATCTTTTAATTAATTAATCGTTTTCTTTTTTTAATTAATTTATTTTATTTGTCAATCCATGACATGACTTAATAGAAAGAAAGAAAGAAAGAATGAAAAAGTATTTATTTGGCTCATATTACAAATAATAGAAACTACATACAATCAGTAATTAAGAGCAATACTGTGATATGATACTAAAATGGTTGCCACTCAGCTATTTTGCCATGACAAAGGTTGCCATGACGCTGGTTTTCTGTGGAAACCATTGAGGTAGAGAGAGTCACCGAACAAAAAAATAAAAACAAAATTTTAGCATTTCAAAAACCATAACAATCTAAAGGTAGGTACATTTTTTCTGAATTTATGTATGACAGTGTTCCGAGCGAATGTTTATGTATGGTGGGTGTGTGAGATTGTGTGAATATTTTAAGTAGGAAATGGTTTATAATTTATTGTTTGCAATTATCTAAAATTTCAAAACAGACAAGGCACGTCTGCTCATGTCATTGACATTTGCTTTTCAAACAGATATAACCTGAGGTGGTGTTTAAAGGAGGCAACAGATTTAGAGTTTCTGATCGGTGGCGGCCGATTGTTCCAACATTTCGTGGCAATAGTAGCTGACGTTTTTGTATTAAGTTCAGTTTGTGTAAGAAAGTATTTGCGCCATTTTAAGAAAGTTTTATTTATCGTTTTAAACGTAGAGCATGAATGTTTTTTTTACAAAAGTGTACATATATTATCAGTTAAATATTTTCCAAGGGGCGATTCTACTGCTTAAATACAGGGTTGAATTGCAAAGGGGAGCCAAATTTTCAAGGACCATAGACCTATTCTGTACTTGCTTAGTCATCCAGACTAACGTAAAAATAATATAACGTAATAATAATATGACGGAACGCTTGTCACTTCCGCTACTCAAACTACACTAGATCACAGCGGAATACACCCACCGGTTTCGCTACTTGTGTTTCGCATCAGATGTGTGTTACGTGCAACTATGACTAAGATCAGATTATAATAAACAAAATCCCTAACAAATCATTATATTCAATCGGCGATTTTAACGCAGCAGCAAAACTCGGCGATTTGCGGGCCGTTTTTTACTAGACGAAAAAAAAACAAAATAAAAATACTTGAAATTGAAATGTCAAATGCCTCATTATAAGTTAAAACATTTTTTTTTGGGTTATCTATATGTGCTTTTTTTTTAATTGCTTATACTGTGTAATATCCGTTACATACAGGTGACAGAGTGGTGCGATGTGGTTCGCCAGCAAGTGGGCGATGCTGTGGTCGCTCTTTGCGGCGCGGCTGGTGCGAGGGCCGACGCCGCTGCTGCGCGTGAGCAACGGCGTGCTGCGCGGCTCCGTCTCGCGCGACGGCACTCTTGCGCAGTACGTAGGCATCCCGTACGCCACTATCAAGGAGAGATTCCAGGTACAGTACGTGGCATCGATGTTGAGGAGGCAAAGAATCGCTTTCCGCATCTTACAAGACGGTCATCGTATGAGAGACGCGTGTCCACGGAGCTAACAACCAATCACAGCCGGCTGTGCATGCGCGGCACGCGACTAGCCAATAACGTAATCGTAATAGTCTTCTGCGCTACCTTTGCCCAGCGCTCAACTTCCGGCCTAGCTTAAGGCCTTAACACGCTTGAATGACCTTGACGCGTCCCGCCCAATGACAATTTTGCGCGTGCGGATGACCTGTAAAAATCGGAAAAACATGTTTTTTATGAAATTAATGCCTTTAACGAGAATTTTCAAATAAAACTCACAATTCAAAACATGTATATTTCCAAAATCTTGTTTTGTGTGAAAACAGTAATGAAATAGCTTGTGTCGTTTAAGAGAACATTTGCAATTTATGAAAAAATTGACACTTTTTTGTGCATGTTTTAATCCAAGGGACTTAACGGAAAATCAAAATTATTCCATTCAAAATGTTTATTAAATCCTCTTCTAGCATATCGTATTTAAATTTTTTAGATTCAAGTAACAGGTATTCTGACAATTTGATTTTCATAATCGAGATTTTAGGCACTTGGGTGGTGTTAAGGCCTTAAAGAATATAGTTTTTGCAGTAGCCAGTCTCAGCTTTAAAGGACCTACCTTTAATTTGGCTGCTCTCGATGCCGTCCCTTCCTGGTGTTCTACAATAAGGCCCAATGGACCATCGTCATTAGATAATGACGATTGATTGATTGATAATGATCTAAGATTAGATCATTATAATAAAACTAATAGGATAATTTAACAAAATTCATCATTTAACCTCTGTGCGTGCACTGCTGAACATAGGGCTCCCACAATCATACATAGTGCCTTCGATATGTTTTGGCGTAAGCAGTTGTTTGATCGGTCTATCAATTATATCTTAATAATCTAATTAATAGTATACTCCTCTATTCTATATTCTCCTTGGCATGCTGCCTATGTTTGATTCCCCATCCTTAAAGGGTATTAAAATATTAAACAATACTACAACATCGTATACTCCATTTCTTTAAATATTATTATTAAGAAATGTTAATATTACTACATTTATTCTCTTCACCTGGCCTGACCATGCCTGGCAAAACGTTTATTATAAAATGTGTAACGGTGTTTGATATATAAAATTAAAATTTCAGGCACCTGGACCTGAACCAAAATGGGATGGAGTGTTTGAAGCAATTAACGAACACATACGCTGTAGACAATCGTTGTTTCTGGGATCAAAATTTACTTTAGGCCAAGAAGACTGTCTGATACTCAACGTTTACACGCCCTTGAATAGGGCACCTGACAGACCTTTACCAGTAATGGTATACATACATGGAGGAGCATTTTTTCGACGTTCGTCATCACGGATCGTGTTTGGTCCAGACTATTTAATCAGAAAAGGAGTTGTACTCGTCACTTTGAACTACAGGTTGCATGCCCAGGGATTCCTCTGCTTGGGAATCAAGGAAGCCCCAGGGAATGCGGGCATGAAAGATCAAGTAGCAGCGCTAAAGTGGGTACAGAGGAACATCAGAATGTTCGGCGGCGACCCAGACAATGTCACAATTGTAGGCGAGAGTGCAGGGGCGGCTTCAGTGTCTTTGCACGTCCTATCACCATTGTCTAAAGGTCTCTTCGATAAGGCAATCGTACAAAGTGGCTCGTCTATTTCAAGTTGGGTCTTTCAATACGATCCTGTGCTTATGGCAAGTTTACACGCGAAAGAAATGGGCTTCGTTAGTCATAACCCGCATGAATTATATAAAATCTATATGAACAGAACTGATAGAGAAATCGTTGTGACCAGATTACCAAGGAAGGAAGGCACAACTAACGTATTATCAGAAATAATATTTTCGCCTTGTGCTGAGAAAATTATTGATGGAGAAGAGCCGTTTTTAACAGATCTACCTTACAACATATTAGTTGCAGGAAACTTTAATAAAGTACCTATGATCATAGGATCAAACACAGAAGAAGGACTTTTGTTTGCTGGAATGGAGGACATTAAACTGTTGGAAAAAATCGATTTTGAAAAGTCCTTACCACTAGACTTAGAGTTTCCTTCGAATGAGACGCGAAAATCTGTAGCTGAGAAGGTGAGAAAAATGTACATTGGTGACAGCAAAATCTCAGCGGAGATTATACCTCAGATATCTAAACTTTACGGAGAGCCATTTAATAACTTTGGGCCTGTAGAAGAAACAGAACTGATAACGAACTCGACTGATCAGCCAATATATCACTACTTATTTGGTTATAGCGGAAGAAGAAACATACTGAAGCTAGTTTTGGGGTCAAAATTGTATAAGGTCCCTGGCGCAACACATGGTGACGAGTTATTTTATTTATTCAGCCAAGAATTGATTCCATCTTTGTTTGAAACAGATATGATTGAGAAAATGACGACAATGTGGACCAATTTTGCTAAATATGGGTAAGTAGACGATTGACTAACAAAGTTTAAGACTAAAATTAGTTGCAAAATACCAAATGTATCAAACAATTACACATTTGGTATTCTGCTACTAATTTAAGACTTAAATTTAAGAATTCTGTTTGTAGCAGGATACTAAATGCGACAAAAAATTACAATGAGATCCAATTGATATTCAATTATGCCACTTTTTAATTAGCAGACTTGGGGGCCAGCTTATAGGCCAGATGCTGTTTCTAAGCTTTAAATATAAGGCATTTTGAATGATTTTATTTTAGCTTATTTATCACTGATTACCTTTCAGAGACCCAACCCCAAAAACTAGTAAACTCCTGCCAGTGAAGTGGCCACCAGTGAAGCCGGGAGACCAGAGAGCACTATACATAGACAAGCAGATAAAAACTATTCCTCTTTGGTACACCGAGTCACTTTTGTTCTGGAAAGATGTCTTTTTGAAGTACCGGAGAAAGTTTTATAAGAGCACGTCTTTGTTGAATTAATTTATAGTTTCTGAAATATTTTTTTAAAAAATATTGTGACATTTAAAATAGCAATCGGTTGTGGGTTCGAATCACGAAAGGGTTTGAAGTTGGAGATGAGCACGAGCATTTTCACGCAATTGCTTTTCGATCAAATGGAATTAGATATCATGAAGGTAATCCCTGCTCAGCAGAGCTTGGCGATTATAAGACAAAACTTTTTTTAGCATTTTTATAAATATAAACAAACACACCATCCATCCATCAGCCGAAAGACGTCCACTGCTGGACATAGGCCTCCCCCAAGGATTTCCACAAAGATCGGTCCTGTGCCACCCGCATCCAGCGGCTACCTCTTCCTTCCTTCTTCACCAGATCGTCGGTCCACCAAATAAACACATATTAAATATATATTGAGATATAAATAACGACATTTTATTACCTTACCTTACCAAAAAGTTTTTTTTTAAATCTGGGAATTAATAACAAACGAATCGATGCAATTATTGGTTAACGATAATAATTAACCGCATTTACGAGTATACTGGCACCGGAGGACATGCACCGTCAGGTTTTTAGTGGGAAGTCGGGAATCATTCTGAGGTTCGGAGTCCCACATAGCTCCCGGCTACCCCAGTGGCTGGCGTGGTATGCGCAATAGCATTTCCCTGATGTAAAAAAGAAGGTATAGAAAGAGGGTCTTGTTAGTTTCGACTGTTTCATATATGAACTAAATTAAAATATCGTGTCTCATTCCAAAATAGTTGCTCGTTGGAAACATTTTGCGTCATGATTTTTACGATTTTAAATGTCGCTTTGACCAGACGAATCGCTTAGTTTACTTAGGGTTCTTTTTATGTATGTTGGTACTATTTATAATGGTAAAAAAATGCGTTACAAAATTGTCTTATACGAAGCAAATAAATTCTCGGCTTTAACGGTTGTAAGACAGAAGAAACCTGCTAGCAGTGAAAATGGTAATTGTACGACATGACAAGGTTCAGATTATAATGAAAATTTTGAAGATTCGATTGGAGTTTTGTCGTTGTGATTCGCCTTCAATGCAATGGGTTCAATTCGAGTTTTGTTGAACTGGGAGAAAAAGTTCTTTCGAGATCATTAAAATAGTATAGTCTGGCGTATTATAATAGCAATATGCTCTTTGGACACAGTGGTTGTTAATAACAGTTAGGAGACGTTTTTTAAATTATTTTTTTTTTTAGGGGGGGAAAAATGTCGGGCTATTAACATACGCTTACATTTTATTAGTTACCTCGTCACCATAATACAAGCTTTGCTTAGTTTGGGGCCTGATAATTGTATTTTTTTTAATTTGTAGGCTCGCATCCTGACATTCTTAGGACATGTGTCCCGGCATGACAATCAGTCCATAAAACGCCTTGTCGTTTAAGGGAAGGTAGAAGGCACTAGACTGCGTGAAAGGTCACCCACGCGTTGGACTGACCAGATCAAATCTGCCATTGGAGGTTCAGTTAACGAGTGCAGCAGGATGACTTCTAGCAGGCAGCGGTGACGAAATGTCGTGAAGTACATCACATCTGCCCCTTCCAATATTGCTATGAGTACATAACGATCACGATCGCTCTGTCAAGAGCGTACCGGATAAGAAGAAGAGGCTAAAACTCTTGTTGAACTACCTATTCATGAGTTCAAAATCCACATAAAAAAGCCTTACTATGAAAAAAGGATATTACAAATTAGAAGATTATTTAAACGACAAGAGTCTGTGTATGGACTTAAACTGCCTAGCTCGCACTTACTAATTGTCTTGTAGAATGTATTTCCTGTAAAATAAGGCTGACAAAGGTGACTGAGTTTGTTGAGCAGCTTCTTCTCACACCAGCCAATATGTAGTCCCGAAGCGGTGGTAGGGCTAAGTTATATTTGGGACGTGTATAAGTGCCCGGAGAAGGGCCTATATACGGAATTAATAATTTCATTTCAACTTTATTGCGTTCTATAGGTTACAGTAAGGTATTAAATAGTTATATGGTATCAGTATGGACCCTGATGGCCATAACAATTTAACGGATATGAAAGTATAATAATATCAATAGATTTGTCTCAATTGTGGAAGTGACAAGGGGTATGTTATTTCCTGAAATTCCCGAACATAACTCACGCGGGAAAAACGGATCGGCAATACTGATAAACTGATTTTGAAACTTTTCATTATTAACTAAGGGTCACATCTTTTCAGTGCTAATAGTATTAAATACTTTATTTTCCAAAATTCCTACGGGAACAGCCAAAAGAATACACTGAAATAATAGGAAGAAAAAAACCATTTAATGGATGATTGCAACATATGATATGTCATTAGCATCGTCTCAGTTGTGGGAGTGACATAGGCTATGTTATTACCCGGAATTCCTGTTGGTACATGAATAAAACGGGAAAACCCGATTTCAGATACTATGCTTACTCGAGTTAAAACCTTTTTTTTCAATGCAGAGTTACAAATAAGGCTTTATAGTTCATTGTAAAGTAGGAGTAGAACACAAACAAAATAAAAGTAAAAAATAAAATAAATTAATTAAAAAAATAAAAAACCCGACTTCGTAAAAAGTGAACTTAAAAGATGAAAACAAGGTTTAAAGAATCAATTTGCAGTCGGAGGCATCAAATCTATTAACAGCATAATGATGATTGACTTTGGTTGCAGTGCGTTGTAATTTAAATACTTACGGGTAGAAAAATTCAAATCAAGTAACATGGATTTGATTTGATGCCTCAGACTGCAAATTGATTCTTTAAACCTTGTTTTCATCTTTTAATTTCACTTTTTACGCAGTCGGTTTTTTATTTTTTTAATTAATTAATTTTATTTTGTTTATGTATTCATATCTATTACTCTAATAAATCTTTCCTGGGTCGATAACTGTTAATTGAAGATATTTTAAAATTTGCTTTTGGGGAGCACTCCATAATCGACACTGAAGCCAAAATGCAATTATTTTAATTCTTGTCTGTCTGTCTGTCTGCCGCTATGTATACGCTAATCTCCGAAGATACTGCACGGATTTCTTTGCGGTTTTTACAAATAAATTAAGGTCACCCGTGCGCTTATATAATGCTTTGTTTCATTCAATTCTGATGCCGGTAAAAAAAAGATTTCAACATAAACATTTTCAATTCGCCGCGCCTGCTAAAAAACTCACGGCAAAATGACACTGGAAGGATTGATTCCAATATAGAATAAGAAGGAACTGAAAATCTATCACTTTATTAAACCTTATTACATTAAAGATATTATTAACCGACTTCAAAAAAAGGCGGAGTTTCTCAATTCGTCTGAATGATTTTTTTGTATGTTTCTTACGCGATTACTCCGTCAATTATGAACAGATATCAAAATTCCTCTATTTGTTTGAAAGAGTATAATCCCGAGGTGGTCCCATTTTTACCAAGTTAGGATCTGACGGAGGAATTACACGGAAACCAAAGAAAATTCTCAAAAAATGTAGGCACATAGAGTGTGTTTGTCAACTTTAAATAACTTATTCAGATGTTTGCGTCTGTCAGACATCATATCATACTGCTGAGCTGATGATGAAAGTCACAAAAATCCTTAACAGACGACGACGTAAGATAATATTTTGCAGTGTATTGGGCAGACGGGGCGCTTACGAGGTACTGACAGCAATTTTATATTGGGGGTATAAACTTTTTTTTTTTTTTTTTTTTTTTCGTCAGGAAAATGCGTTACGCATACCACACCGGCTGCGGGGGCAGCTGGGGGTTATGTGGGACTCCGGACCTCAGAATGAGGCCCGTTTACCCACTAAAAACCTGACGGTGTCCCGCCAATGCCATGTGAGTCGGGACTACGGGTTTCGCCATAGGCATGCTCCGCTGTATTGGGGGTATAAACTAACACATCCAGAAACGAGAAAAAATTTAAAAGTTTATTTCTCGAAGTGACTTCATTTTGAACGAATGATCTTAAACTATGGTTACGACCCAAGAATGGCAGGCTAACTTTTAACTGGACCTCACTTCTGGTAAACATCTTTAAGCGACCTCTAACCTACCTAATGATGACAATAAATCTTAATGATGATTTTTTTGTAAAGGGCTTACTTACCACTAAACGTTGTAAAATAAAATAGTATCATAAAAACTAAAAAAAAACTTCAAAATTAAACTAAAACGCAGGAAAATTGTATTGACTAAAACATACCTAATAAGTACTATTTACGACCTCCGTAGCCGAGAGGCGAGCACGCCGGACTGTATATGGCGCCGCCATCTCTGAGGTTCCGGGTTCGATCCCCGGTCGGGTCAATATGGAAAACGAACTTTTCTATATTGTCTCGGGTCTGGGTGTTGTGGTACCGTCGTTGTTTCTGATTTTTATAACACAAGTGCTTTAGCTACTTACCTTAGGATCAGAGCAATGTATGTGATGTTGTCCAATATTTATTATTTTTTATTATTTATTACTATTCGGAGTCGGTGCGAATAACACATTTTAATACTCCATGGCTGGCACTGACTCATAAAATAACTGATTAGTCTTAGTAAAAGGTTCTTTTCTTAATAAATAGTGCTTCACGCAGTCCACAGCGTTGCTTGATATGGCAAATAGTATGGCAATCATCCTGTAGTCCACGCCAACAGAGTTGCGGGCACCGCTAGTATTTAAATAATTTGTATAAAGCTTCAGGCTAAAACTTGTACATAATATTATGTAACAAGGGTATTACGGTTCTGGTTCTACCAATGTTAACTATCCTTGGTAATTAAAATAAAAAACCGGCCAAGTGCGAGTCTGACTCACGCTCGAAAGGTTCCGCACCATTAGCTATGAAAACGGCAAAAAAATACGTTTATTGTATGGGAGCCTCCTTAAATATTTATTTTATTCCGCTTTTTGGTATTTGTTGTTAGCGGCAATAGAAATACCTACATCAACTATGACAATTTAGACAGACCGACAGACCGACAGACCGACAGACCGACAGACCGACAGACCGACAGACCGACAGACCGACAGACCGACAGACCGACAGACCGACAGACCGACAGACCGACAGACCGTCAGACCGACAGACCGACAGACCGACAGACCGACAGACCGACAGACCGACAGACCGACAGACCGACAGACCGACAGACCGACAGACCGACAGACCGACAGACCGACAGACCGACAGACCGACAGACCGACAGACCGACAGACCGACAGACCGACAGACCGACAGACCGACAGACCGACAGACCGACAGACCGACAGACCGACAGACCGACAGACCGACAGACCGACAGACCGACAGACCGACAGACCGACAGACCGACAGACCGACAGACCGACAGACCGACAGACCGACAGACCGACAGACCGACAGACCGACAGACCGACAGACCGACAGACCGACAGACCGACAGACAGACCGACAGACCGACAGACCGACAGACCGACAGACCGACAGACCGACAGACCGACAGACCGACAGACCGACAGACCGACAGACCGACAGACCGACAGACCGACAGACCGACAGACCGACAGACCGACAGACCGACAGACCGACAGACCGACAGACCGACAGACCGACAGACCGACAGACCGACAGACCGACAGACCGACAGACCGACAGACAGACCGACAGACCGACAGACCGACAGACCGACAGACCGACAGACCGACAGACCGACAGACCGACAGACCGACAGACCGACAGACCGACAGACCGACAGACCGACAGACAGACAGACAGACGGACAGCGGAGCCTTAGTAATAGGGTCCCGTTTTGCCCTTTGGGTACGGAACTCATATATACATATTTTTAATGTTTCGTCAAAGTAAGGAATAGTTCTTGTGTTACGATTACGATGTACCAAAAATATAATCTGCCAGACGCCAGCACACCAGAAAAGCTATCAGAATTGACAAACCGGGAACCGAACCCGGGAATTACCGCAACACGCTTTACCGAGTATCTTGCGCTACTTTTTCTCGGCGCTAGCCCACAATTTTGTCCAGAAGCAGTAGTAGGGAAAAATATACTACACTGTGACTTTTTGAATACGCAAGAAATTTTTCCAATTTAAGACATCAATTAACATCAAATATTTGCTAGTTTTTATTTCATTTTGTCAAATAAAAAATGTCCACAATTAACACATGAATTGTACAAAAAAAAACCCAGCCAAGTGCGTGTCGTGCCACGTGCATTGTAGGGTTCCGTGGTTGCCCATCATTATCACAACATATCAGCAATTAGTTTATTTAAGTCACTTTTAATGTTTTCCTCTTAGGAATATTTTAGCGTCTAAATTGAACGACTATTACTCTTACACTTACTAATCTATTATATTGATTTTCCTTAAAAGTTCATGAAAAGCACTATTATCATGAATTTTTTCAGATTTTTCAAGCCAATAGCTTAGCTTTTAGAGGGGGGGGGGGGCATTTAAGTAATTTTAAAGGACCTATTCAACGATACCCTACACGATGGGATAGACGATGAAAAAAAACATCCCCATGTTACAAGTATGGGACCTACCCTGAAAAAATATATTTTCCAAAATTTTATTCTACCGTTTTGTCGGCGTGATTGATATATATATATATATATATATATATATATATATATATATCTACCAAATTACAACTCTCTAGGGTCAACAGTCTCCAAACAAAACCTCGGACAGACAGACAGATAGACAGACGGACATGACGAAACTATAAGGGTTTTTTGTCAGGACTACAGAACCCTTAAAACGAGCAAAAAACACGTTTGTTGTATGGGAACCCCCTTAAATATTTTTTATATTTTATTTGAGTTGTCTGAATGAAAAGTAAATTGCAGTTTACGATTTATGACGTATTAAAAAAAACTACTTTCTAGATATCGTTCAAACTAATTTTTGCATGGAAATGTACATCATATATTTTTTTTATCATTCTCTTATTTAAGATAGATACCCCACACACGTATGGGTTTGATGAAATAAAATTTGTGAGTTTCAGTTCTAAGTATGGGGTACCCCCAAAATTTTTTGTTTTTTTTCTATTTTTTTTTGTAAAAATCTTAAT
The DNA here is from genome assembly GCA_950371115.1 of Anania fuscalis. Taxonomy (NCBI): domain Eukaryota; kingdom Metazoa; phylum Arthropoda; class Insecta; order Lepidoptera; family Crambidae; genus Anania; species Anania fuscalis. The sequence goes on along the minus strand of OX493343.1, from coordinate 15,411,422 downwards.
GCGGTTCACAGAATACTAACTAGGTACTACCAAGTTTCAACAGTATAGTTCTTATAGTTTCGGAAAAAAAGTGGCTGTGACATACAGACGGACAGACAGACAGACAGGCATGACGAATTCATAAGGGTTCCGTTTTTTGCCATTTGGCTACGGAACCCTAAAAAACAAAAATTAATTTGACGCGTTGTCATTGTCAGGATGTTATAAAGATCTAAGTAATGTGAATGTTCATTATCGTCCATGCATAGGTCATAGTCTAACGGCCAAGGCCTTTTTAGGGTTCCGTAGCCAAATGGCAAAAAACGGAACCCTTAAAGATTCGTCATGTCTGTCTGTCTGTCTGTCCGTCCGTATGTCACAGCCACTTTTATCCGAAACTATAAGAACTATACGGTTGAAACTTGGTAAGTAAATTTCAGTGAACGGCATTAAGATTTTTACACAAAAATTAAAAAAAAAAACAAAAAATTGTGGGGTTTCCCCATACTTAGAACCGAAACTGAAAAAATTTTTTTCATCAAACCCATACATTTGGCGTATCCATGGATAGGTCTTTAAAAATTATATTAAGGTTTCTAATATATATTTTTTCTAAACTGAATAGTTTGCGCGAGAGACACTTCCAAAGTGTTAAAATGTGTGTAACTTCTAAAATAAGAGAATGATAAAACAAAAAAAATATATGATGTACATTACCATGCAAACTTCCACCGAAAATAGGTTTAAACGAGGTCTAGTAAGTAGTTTTTGTTATACGTCATAAATCGTAAACCGAAATTTACCTTTTATTGAATAAACTCAAATATAAAAAAAAATAAGGTGGCTCCATACAACAAACGTGATTTTTTGCTCTTTCTTATAGATAATGTTGCGGAACCCTTCGTGCGCAAGTCCGATTCGCACTTGGCCGATTTTTAAACTCTTTAAACTCTAAAAACGCGTACTGTCATGTTATTCGGTGTTCAGAACAATACGAAACGCAATGTTTTAGTAGTTTGTTTAAAAATTATTAGTTGTCCGTTGTTTCTACCTGATTAAGCTGTTATTAACTGTTTAATTTAAATAAAGAGTGTACTTTAAAAGTAATAAAGGTAAGTTCTGACTACGTTTCGTTTAAAACTTTAAACTGATTAATACTTGTTTTACGTATAGTGGCAACTTTTAAAATCTGCTAAGAGTCCAAATGTCTTTCGTGGCAAAAAATCCGTGTTAAAATGTCAATTAAAAATAAAAACAAGTTACTATTTTCATGAAAAAAAAACATTGTTATCGGTTTTTAATATGTTTTTCGACTTTTTTGTGTGGCATTGTGAACTTATCAGAAGTTTATAAAATACTGGATGACTTTTTTACCGTCAGGAAAAAAAATCTGTGTATTCTGTACCTTAAACTATGTGATATTATGAGTAGGTTTATAAAATACAACTTCATAAATTTTAGAATGTCCAAAAAAAATTATAAACATAGAATACACCAGTGAATATGCGTTTGAGTTTTGGTCAGTTTCATATTTTTATTATTATTTTACCAATATTCTTTTTTTAATGTTCAGTTAGTCAAAATTAACTTAGAATAAGATGGTTATGAGGATAAATAGTTGATAAAAATAAAATAAAAAATTAAACTTTTTTTTTAAATTATCATTGTTATCATCGCCTATATTATTAACCTATCTCACACGTTTATTTTTTTGACGGTAGAAAAAGTCATCCAGTATATCCCAATAGAAACTTCAAGTCCTTAAAATAAACTATCAATTCTAATTACATATACAGGTAATATTCAATTAAACCTTGCATGGAATTGCTAAAAACAAAAATTTACAAGGTAATATTCTATTTAAAAAAAAGGTTTTAAATAAAATTAATAAATAAAAAATAAATAAAAAAACTCGACTGCGTAAAAAGTGAACTTAAAAGATGAAAACAAGTTTTAAAGAATTAATTTTCAGTCTGAGGCATCAAATCAATGTTACTTGATTCGACTTTTCTACACGGATTGAAATTACTTAATTATACTAACGCAGTGCATACCAAGTCAATCATCATTATGCTGTCGATGCTCAATTTGCAGTCGGAGGCATCAAATCTATTAAATTTGATGCCTCCGACTGCAAATTGATTCTTTAAATCTTGTTTTTATCTTTTAAGTTCATTTTTTACGCAGTTGGGATTTTTGTTTTTTTTATTAATTTATTTTATTTTGGACTTTTTAGTTTGTAGTGTTCTACTACTAGGTACTTTTCAATAAACTATAAAGCCTTATTTGTAACTCTTCATTAAAAAAAAAGGTTATAACTCGAGTTAGGTATCTGAAATCGGTTTTTCCCGTTTAATTCATGTACCAAAAGGAATTCCGGGTAATAACATAGCCTATGTCACTGTCACGACTGAGACGAATCTAATGACATATCATATGTTGAAATCCATTAAACGGTCTTTCTTTCCTATTTTTTCAGTGTATTTCTTTGCCTGTTCCCGTAGGAATTTTGGAAAATAAAGTATTGAATACTATTACTACTGAAAATAATATGTGACCCTTAGGTCCGGGCTGGTCCGGTCACGGGCCGGGCCGGTCAATTTCACCGCGAAGGATAGCGTAAAGGGAATCCTATACTACCAACGCACACGGAGGGCAAAAAGACCGCGCCGCAGGTGCCCTGCGGACACTGGCGGCGCGGAGTGCTTAGTGTTCGTAGTGAGGGCAGCCGCGGACATCGACGGGTAGACGCGGTCTTTATTGCTTTGCGGACAGACCGGTCTGGCCCGCCCCGCGCCGTCTGCAAAGCGCCTTACTAATATCAGAAAATTCTTCATAGATTTTTAGATATTTGATAAAATACAAAATGTTCCTAGATTCTGTTGATGAGTGTGTTTATAATTCAAGTATTTATATGTATCTAAGAATACATTAATTACTTATTATTCAACGTTGTAGTTTTATTTGTACCTTTTCCTTATCCCAACTTTCTCGTCGCTCGACAATATTTTTTCGAATTCCGTAGATTCATTTCCAATGTGTCGTGTGAGGCACGAAATCTGTGAATTATTAACTAAAGCGAAAAGAAGCAAAATATAAAATACTTGAGAATGCCTGATTATTGGTTTAAAAATATTTCTTTACATTTAAGATAACCATGTCTAACCATGTCACAAACCGTCTCTCCGCAAGATTTGACGCTTTCCAGCCACCGGAACAGGCTGGGTTTCGCAAAGGTTACAGTACCAAAGACCACATTCACACGGTGCGGCAGGTTATACAGAAGTCCGAAGAGTATAACCAGCCCCTGTGCATGGCCTTTGTGGACTATGAGAAAGCCTTCGACTCGGTCGAAACCTGGGCTGTTCTGGACTCCTTGCAGCGATGCCAAGTCGATTGGCGGTACGTGAAGGTGCTAAGAAGCATGTACAGTATGGCATCAATGTCCGTCCAAGTACAAAACCACCGAACAAAACCCATCCAGCTGCTCCGAGGTGTTAGACAGGGAGATGTTAAATCTCCGAAACTGTGCACCAACGCACTGGAGGATGTATAAAAGACGCTGGATTGGAACGGACTGGGCATCAATGTAAATGGCGAATATCTTACGCATCTTCGCTTTGCCGATGACATAGTTATTATGGCAGAATCGCTGCAGGATTTGCAAAAAAATCTGCACAGTCTTAATGCTGCCTCGAGACGTGGGGGGCTTGGGATGAATTTGGACAAGACAAAGGTAATGTTCAACGAACATGTCATCCCGGAACCAATTTCCGTCAAGGGCACTACGCTCGATGTTGTCCAAGAGTACGTCTACCTTGGACAAGTGCTACAGCTCGGTAGTGACAACTTCGAGCGGGAAATCGCCAGACGAGTGCAGCTTGGCTGGGCAGCATTTGGGAAATTGCGTCATATCTTCACGTCAACACTGCCGCAGTGCCTGAAAAGCCGGGTGTTTAACCAATGCGTCCTACCAGTTTTAACCTACGGAGCCGAAACGTGGAACATGACAGTCAAGTTGGCCCACCGACTACACGTCACTCAGCGTGCTATGGAAAGGTCTATGTTGGGGATCTCATTAAGGGATAAGATCCGGAACGAGGTCATACGACATAAGACTAAGGTGACTGATATTGTCCAAAAATGTAGCAAGCAAAAGTGGCAGTGGGCTGGCCATGTCTGTCGCAGAACCGACGAGAGGTGGAGCAGGAAGGTTCTCGAATGAAGACCACGCTTAGGCAAACGTAGTGTAGGACGCCCCCCGGCTAGATCGACCGATGACCTGAAGAAGGCAGCTGGCAGCTTATACAACTTAAAAACCTTAAGTTGTATAATTTCCGTTACAGGTGACAGATTGGTGCGATGTGGTTCGGCAGGAAGTGGGCGATGCTGTGGTCGCTGTGGGTAGCGCGGCTGGCGCGAGGGCCGACGCCGCTGCTGCGCGTGAGCAACGGCGTGCTGCGCGGCTCCGTCTCGCGCGACGGCACTTATGCGCAGTACGTAGGCATCCCGTACGCCACTATCAGGGACAGATTCCAGGTACAGTACCCGACATCGATGTTGAGTGCTGGGTCAAAGAGTGGGGATCGCTTTGCGCATCTTACGAGACGATCATCGTGTCAGAGGCGCGTGTGAGCGGAGCTAACAACCAATCAAAGCCGGCTGTGTAGGCGCGACGCGCGACTAGCCAATCACGATATCGTAATGGTCTTCTGCGCTATTTTCAACTTTCGTGCCGCTAGTTGTATAAAACACGCATCTTTAAATGAATACTTATTTGCTTTCGCGATATAAGAATGCAGCTTTTGCAGTAGTCAGCCACAGCTTTAATTACAGCACCTTTAATTTGGCTGCTCTCGACGCCGTCTCTTCCTGGTGTTCTACAATGAGGCCCAATGGCCCATCGTCATTACTTGTATAGCAAGATAATTTAACAAATGATACATAGTCATCATCGTCGTTATCATAACATCTGTACGTGCACTGCTGAACATGCCTCACACAATCATACTTAGAGCCTAAGTAAGTATCTTTTAAATTTTGAGAATTGTTCTTCGATATGCTTTGGCTCTGTCACAGAACCGATGAAAGTTGAATGAAACAGGTCCTCGAGTGGAGATCATCTTGGAAAACGTAGTGTAGGACGGCCCTAAGCTCGATGGACCGACCTTAGGAAGATGGCTAACTGTGGCTGGATGAAAAAAGTTAGAGAGTGCCCTTTGTGGGAGGCTTACGTCCAGCAGTGGACTGGAATAGGGTGAATAGATAGATAGATGCTTTATCTCAAGCAGTTGTTTGATTGGTCTATGACTTATATGTTGATAGCATACTAACAAACTTTAAATATGTTAAATAAAATCGTACTCATCAATTCCTCCCTGGCATGCTGCGTGTGTTGGATGCCCTATCCTTAATAGGGCATTTAAATATCAAACAATACACCATCGAATACCCAATTTCTTCATATTATTATCATTAAGAAATATTTTTCTGTTTACATTACTTAATTTATTCTTTTCACCTGGCCTGATTATAGACTGGCAAAACGTTTATTATAAAATGTGTAACCGTGTTTGATATACAAAATTTAAATTACAGGCACCTGGACCAGAACCAAAATGGGATGGAGTGTTTGAAGCAGTTGACGAATACATAAGCTGTAGACAATCATTGTTTTTGTCAAAATATATTTTAGGCCAAGAAGACTGTCTGATACTCAACGTTTACACGCCCTTCAATAGGGCACCTGACAGACCTTTACCAGTAATGGTATTCATACATGGAGGAGCATTTTTTAGTCAATCGTCATCACGATTAGTGTATGGTCCAGACTATTTAATCAGAAAAGGAGTAGTGCTCGTCACTATGAACTACAGGTTGCATGCCCAGGGATTCCTGTGCTTGGGAATCAAAGAAGCTCCAGGAAATGCGGGCATGAAGGATCAAGTAGCAGTGCTAAAATGGGTTAAGAGGAACATCAGAATGTTCGGCGGTGACCCAGACAATGTCACAATTGTAGGCGAGAGTGCAGGGGCGGCTTCAGTGTCTTTGCACGTCCTATCACCAATGTCTAAAGGTCTCTTCCATAAGGCAATCGTACAAAGTGGCTCGTCTATTTCAAGTTGGGTCTTTCAATATGATCCTGTGCTCATGGCAAGTTTACACGCGAAAGAAATGGGCTTCGTTAGTCATAACCCGCATGAATTATATAAAATCTATATGAACAGGACTGATTCCGAAATCGTTGTGACGAGATTACCAAGGAAGGAAGGCACAACGAATGTATTATCAGAAATAATATTCTCGCCTTGTGCTGAGAAAATTATAGACGGAGAAGAGCCGTTTTTAACAGATCTACCTTACAACATATTAGTTGCAGGAAACTTTAATAAAGTACCTATGATCATAGGATCAAACACAGAAGAAGGACTTTTGTTTGCTGGAATGGAGGACATCAAACTGTTGAAAAAAATCGATTTCGAAAAGTCTTTACCTATAGAGTTAAAATTTCCATCGAAAAAGACGCGAAAATCTGTAGCTGAGAAGGTGAGAAAAATGTACATTGGTGACAGAAAAATCTCAGCGGAGATTATACCTCAGATATCTAAACTTTACGGAGAGCCATTTAATAACTTTGGGCCTGTAGAAGAAACAGAACTGATAACGAACACGACTGATCAGCCAATATATCACTACTTATTTGGTTATAGCGGTAACAGAAATTTACCGAAGCTAGTTTTAGGGTCAAAATTGTATAAGGTCCCTGGCGCAACACATGGTGACGAGTTATTTTATTTATTCAGCCAAGAACTGCTTCCATCTTTTTTTGAAACAGATATGATTGAGAAAATGACGACAATGTGGACCAATTTCGCTAAATATGGGTAAGTAGACGATTGACGAACAAAGTAATTTAAATGCATGGCACTACACCCCAATCTCAGAAATTCTGTTCTAACTGCAAGCTTTTAGCTGCTTTACAATCATGCCAGTCTGTCATGACACACAGCACAGACATCACAATCAGCAAGTGGGTCCCATTACATTTTACGAAGTTTAATGTAAGGTGTCGAAACAAATCCATTTCTGGTAATACATTGTCGACATGGATCACTCATTAAAAAAAATTGTACTACTCGTGAAAGGAAGAGCTTACAGGCCATGTTTCTAAGCCATAAGTATTAGGAATTTGAATAATTTTATTTTAGTAGCTTAGGGGTCGTCCATCCGAATGTGCCGTGTAGTGCCGGCACGTTAAAAGAATTGCACTACCCCTTTCTCTTCCCATGGGTGTCGTAAGAGGCGACTACAGGAGAACCGCCACAAGAAGACGGGCAGCAGCGTCTCCTCTCCACCATTGGCCAAACTGCGATCGCCAACCTGCCTGCCAAGCGTGGCGATTATGGCAAAATTCTTTTGGAGTGTCCCAGCCTGTGTTCCGCAGTGGACTGATATAGGCTGGTGATGAGGGATCGTCCATTAATCACGTGATGTTGTTTTAGCAACTTTTTAAACCCCCTGTGGTGAAACTTGGTGAGGTTTTAGACTTCGCCCTCCCCCCCTTCTACTCAACTGTTTTGGTACAAGGAACGACAATTGTAAAGTCACGCACCGCTTTTCGGTTTAGAAATCAAGCGTTCAAGGAAAACATTAGTACACGTGATATGTTATTACAACCTCCCCCCTCCCCCTAAGTGATGTAACGTGATATTTTCCAAACCCCCTCCCACCTTTTGAGCCTCACGTGATCAATGGATGACCCCTTATCTATCACTGATCAACTTTCAGAGACCCAACCCCGAAAACCAGTAAACTCCTGCCAGTGAAGTGGCCACCAGTGAATCCGGGAGACCAGAGAGCACTATACATAGACAAGCAGATGAAAACTATTCCTCTTTGGTACACCGACTCACTTTTGTTCTGGAAAGATGTCTTCTCAAAGTACCGGAGAAAGTTTATTAAGAGCGCGTCTTAGTTGAATTAGTTTATACTTTTACAAATATAATATAAAACAAAAATTTAAAATATTGTTACATTTGAATAAGCAATCGGTTGTGGCTCCGAACCACGCAAGGGGTAAATGTAGGAGATGAGCACGGGTAGGTATTTGCACCTGACACATAGCCGTTCGTCAGTAATAATTATGTTTAGTTTAAAAAAGTGGTAATTATGTCGTAACTTCCAAGCTTCCAACTGCCAGTGCTGTTTGTTTTAGTATGGTTAGAATTCTTCGAAAAGTTTTCAAGCAATTGCTTTTCGATCAAATGGAATTCGATTTCATGAAGGAAATCCCTGCTCGGCAGAGCGTGGTGATTGTAATTTTTTATTTTTTATAGATTTTTTTATAAATAAACATAGGTATTTTTAGACAAAAATAACGAAGTTTTTTTACCTTTACAAATCACGTTAGTTTTTTTTTAAATCTGAGAATTAAAAACAAAAACTAATTGTTGCAATTATAAGTTCTAACGGTAATAATACTAACCGCATTTATTAGATACTTCTTTATCGTGGTATTCAGTTCGGAAACACGATTACATTTCATCACAATCAAATATGTATATGGAACGGAAACGGGACAAACAAACAAAACATTTATGTGTTGGTTAAATAAAATCATTTATAGGGTGACAGGTAAAAAATCGCGTAACAGGATGTTTCGCCAGTAAATGTAAACTGGGGGGTAACCATGAACTCTTTAAACAATCCCAAATCTGTCAATTTCGTACGTCACTCATAACATACGAAATTTGTCAGATTTGACAAGATTTGAAATATTTGAGATTGTTTTAAGAGTTCATGGTTAGGGTTTTCCCCCAGGAATAGGTAAGAAAGGCCTCTTGTACAATGTTCCTGTGTTGTTTACATTTACTGGCGAAACATCCTGTAACGCGATTTTTAACATGTAAGCGTAAGTATTACCATAGAGAAAAAAATATGTATTACAAAACTATGAAACCTGGTTCTGAATATACTATAAGACCTTTTTAATCAAGCTAAAATTGAGTAGGTGATGCTTTCGATCCGAAAAATCAGGTTATATTAGCAATGCCGATCCGCGAGGCATTCAGATCACGATAACTGGAGACGCTATATCATCCATCCGACCGACTAGATTAATTCTTCAACCATTGAGGGTCCATCATCATCAGCATAATTTCAGCCACAGGACTTCCACTGCTGAACATAGGCCTCACCCATATGACTTCCATTTGGCCCGTTGGAAGCGGCATCCAGCGGCTTCCTGCAACCATTACCAGGTCGTCTGTCCACCTTGTGGGTGGACGTCCCACGCTTCGCTTGCCGGTACGTGGCCTGCATGTGATGCTGTCCAATATTAACCAATTTATGAGGCCACCTCTAACAACGGTATTTATGTCAACAGACACGCTTACTTTCGGTATTGATTTAGCTTAAATATTAAGTATTTTGTACCCAAATCCGCAAAAAATCGTCTCTTCTACTAATATCGTGCTGTTATATTTAACAATTGACCTCATGGCTCCAAGGTTAGGTCGGAAGTAATTACGGTACTAGTATCACTATAGAGGAATTCAGTAGGTTCACTTTTACTAAAATTTCGAAGTGGATAGCACAACATTTAATGTGAATGCGATTTTTATAAATAAGAGCGAAAATTTTTTATTTAAAGTACAACAGCAAAATAACATTTCGTACTTCAACAAAATCAAGTTGAGATGGGTAAGTTTTTTGGCTACAGTCTTAAGGGTACCGTACCCAAAGGGTAAAACGGGACCCTATTACTAAGTCTCTGCTGTTCTTCTGTCTGTCTGTTTGTCCGTCTGTCACCAGGCTTTATATCATGAACCGTGATAGTTAGACAGTTGAATTTTTTTACAGATGATGTATTTCTGTTGCCGCTATAATAACAAATACTAAAAACCAGAATAAATTAAATATTTAAGGAGTCTCCCATACAGTCAACGTAATTTATTTTGCTCGTTGTTATAGATAATTGTGGGGCGTGGAACCCTTCGTGCGCGAGTCCGACTCGCACTTGACCGCTTTTTTTATCATAAGTATCAAAAGCTTAAGAATTTTACAATACTTTAAAATTGCACTATTTGTTTAGAAATCAATAAAATGTATATAAAACGTATACCTACATCATTGAAAATTTATTATCAGTTGCTCGACCAAAGGATTTTTAACTGAATGAAAGTGAATGCAGTAGTACCGAAGTCAGAATATTCGGTGCATTTTTAATCGACTTCAAAAAAGGAGGAGGTTTTTCAATATAAAGCGTATCTTTTGTTTTTTAATGCATGCTGACCATACTCTTCTTGGCATGTCCAAATCAAAGCAATCAATATTTATTACATGTTTGGGAAACAGGTAAAGAAATTCTGATGATTATGTTTAAGCAAGCAACCTCGTAAATTGTACATCTTTGATTTCTGTAAATATCAGCTGTAACTTCTTTGTTTGGTGTGCAATAAAGAGTATATCTACCTACCACGATAGAAATCGTATTAAACCCTTTTATAAAGAGCTCAAACCGACCAAATAAAAAGGTAATCTCTTTTGACGACGACCGTAGCCGAGAGGCGAGCACGCCGGACTATAAGGCGTCGCCATCTCTGAGGTTCCGGGTTCGATCCCCGCCCGGTCGGGACAATGTAGAAAATAAACTTTTTTATATTCACTCGGGTCTGAGTGTTGTGGTACCATCGTTGTTTCTGAATTCTATAACACAAGTGCTTTCGCTACTTACCTAATGATCAGAGCAATGTATGTGATGTTGTCCATTATTTGTCCAATATTTATTTACTTTAAGTCGCTTTCTTTTATCATGGCATATGCTGGAAGCCTACTGAGTCTGCCTCTCTTGTGACATCAAAATCTAATCACGAATTCCATTCAAGGTTGACCATAGACCGCGTATTCGGTATGTTTAATAAGTTCAGTTTGCGTTGTATTACCAAGGTTTGCGTACGCAGTTCGTTACGGCAGATATTACTCGTAATTACTAAGCGGAATAATATTGATTGTGTATTATTGTGCTATTATGACAGGTGTTTGTGATTGTGGTGTTGTGGAAAACAATATGTGAGTATGTAGGTAATCCTACCTATATGGATTGAGGTAGTAGTTCTGTAGTAATTTTGAAGTTTTCTTTCTTTTTCTAACGGGATCGAAAAGTTTACTTTATTAATTATTCAATTATATTATTAAGTATGATTACGGGGTGGCGTTAATATTCAAGCCTTATATTTTAATCGACTTCAAAAAAGAGGAAGCCGTTAATTCAGTTGTATGTTTGTTAACATAGAACTCCGCCACTTATTAACCGAATCGGAATAATATTTTTTACTTGTGAGGATTGACTTCTGAATAGGTCTCATTTTTATTAAAATTCAGTTCTGATGATGGTATAGAAAGTATTTATTTGTCTCAAGGCAGATTACATATATACATAAGTAATCATCGTCATCATCATCTTAGCCACAGGACGTCCACTGCTGAACATAGGCCTCCCCCAGTGACTGGATCGGCCGGTTGGAAGCGGCCTACATGCAGCGGCTTCCTGCAACCTTTACCAGGTCGACTGTCCACCTTGTGGGTGGTCGTACCGCTGCGCTTATACACATAATAAGCAAACTCAATTTGAGGGAACTCCTCAAGTATTATAGGCACACGAATATCGGTTTTGTTTCAGCAACTAAAGAATTTCTCAGAAAGTACCTATAAGCTAATGAAGTGGAACTGCTGAAAAAGGCCACAGATGGCCAGAATAATTAGTATTTGACCAGCAATAAGATAATCGTTATAAAGGTAGTTAAGCTTTGTCATCATCATACCACAGCTGAGCATAGCTAGGCCGCTCCTAAAGAACGCTAAAGCCTGTGGCTTTGATGGTCATAGTCGATAATCTTAAATAAAAAAAAACGAGTCTGATGTAAATACCATCGAACTGATCATCAGATCAGTCCGATGTACCGGCTTCGTCATCAGACAAAGGCGGTACACCGGAACTTTATAATGAAAGATGTTTCCGACTCTTGTTAAGGCAATTAGTATAGTACTACATACAGTAAAATGTATAAATAGTACATTAAAAATAGTCGCGATTAAATTAAATGAAATAATGCAATAAAGAGTGTAAAGAAAAATTATTAAATTGCTTTTGCTTTCTTATCATTTGTCTTGATGAAAATGTATCACTAAAAGTAGACGAAAAAAAACTCCAAAAACAATATTTAAACAAGCTAAACAAGATAAGTAAGTAATTAATCAGTTAGTTTAGGTGTCGGTGCTAGCCGTGGAGTGTTTTACTAAGTTGATAAGTTAGTATAGATAGTAGTAGTTAGATAAGTGTATTACTTGTAAACCCTTTCTATGGTATTACCATCGCTAAATCTATTAAGTTCTTTATATTTATTTAAATAATGGTGTTCGTTCATGTTTCTAGTTCTAATTTCTTCTTGCTTGTGATTGAGCGCCTGTCTTAATACCATAGCAGTTTTAGTTTATGAACCGCATCACAGAATGTCTCAGTCATAGCTCGCAGGCGCCACGATTATGAACTAAAAATTACTGAAGCTGAAGTATGACTGATGTATAGTATCATTTGTATTTGGTTTATTGTAGCCGACAGGCGAGCACGCCAGACTATAAATGGCGCCGTCATCTCTGAGGTTCCGGGTTCGATCCCCGGTCGGGTCAAAGTAGAAAACGAACTTTTCTATATTGGCTCGAGTCTGATTGTTGTGGTACCGTCGTTGTTTCTGATTTCTATAACACAAGTGCTTTAGCTACTTACCTTAGGATCAGAGCAATGCATGTGATGTTGTCCAATATTTATTAATTTATAAACAGTTTTCGACTCTTGAACTAAAATAAAACTATGTAGCAGAGTCTGGTCTGCCTTTTAAATTAGATTTTTAGTAGTACCCACAGTAGGTAAGTAGTTGACAACCAAATTTACTAGCAGGAAATATTTACAACAATCATATGTATTTACATAGGTACATGATAAATGAATATTTAATTTATACTTATCTTGAGTGAAGTTTGAATTAAAAATTCATATCAAAAATTATAATATTATATTCTTTAGTCCTTGCATAATTATTTTCAACTTAATGAAACATTATTATTTTATTGTCGTGTTTCATCATCCCTTTGGAAATCCCCTGTCTTGCTGAATAAAGGCATTTGGAGAAATCTTAATATTGCCATAGTATCGTATTTGTCCTTAGTTTTACAGATTTCCGTGCCCAAAGGGTGAAACGAGACCCTATTACTCTTACGTAGTATTATTCTTTCTCTATGCTATTGCTAAGACTCCGCTGTCCGTCCGTCTGTTTGTCTGTCACCAGGCTGCATCTCATGAACCGTGATAGACAGTTGGAATTTTCACAGATGATGTATTTCTGTTGCGGCTATAACAAAAAATACTAAAAAACAGAATAAAATAAATATTTAAGGGGGCTCCCATGCAACAATGGTGATTTCGTTGTTCGTTTATGCTCGATATTGAATACGGCAACAGGTAGACGCTTAAAATAATCACAGAATATTTAGTTATATACTCCTATTCTCTTTAGAAATAAATTGGTATTTACATTAAAATTAAACAAATATTTATACATACAACAGACATTTTTTTGGCTGTTATTATAGATAATGGTTTGTGGCTCAATGACGCGTTAACGGCTGAACGGATTTACTGTGTATTGAATATACTACACCCCACGCGAGCGAAGTTGCGGGAAATAGCTAGTTTAACCTACTTTTATAGTCCTGGGTCCTAACCATGAACTCTTAAAACAATCTCAAAGCTGTCAATTCTGTCAATTTTGGTACGTCATTCCACACAAAATTTGACAGATTGGATAATGTTTGACAGAATTGAGATTGTTTTAAGAGTTCGTGGTTACCGCCCTCCTCAGTTACTGTAGCTATCCGCACTAACCTTTGAACCCGTTTGTTATCAGCTGTAGGTATAAACAGCGTAATGAATATATTCATCCATCATGATGACATACCTAGTATATAATAACAAGATATGATAGCATTTAAGCCTTGATAGTGCACTAGATAAAATTTAACTGCCGTTCTCATAAGCCGTCTCTAATCATTGTGTCTCGTCCAATCGTGTTTTTAATTTTAATTATCATTTTGAGTAGGTACAATCCGTCTGAATGACTTGAAAGTTTATGATAAAACATTTTTTTGATAAGTTAATCTTAGTGACTGTATGGGTATAATTTCCGCAGTCAGACACGTTATTATTAATTAACAATAAAGTTTGAATTATCAATTTTGTTCATTCGTAAGACTTAATTATTACATGTTTTTATTAACCATAAAAGTGTGACGTTTCTAGTCTCTGATTGCGATTTTTCTGAGTACCGTTTGTTTTGTGTGGTGTGCATTAAATACAGACAATTATCTGTCTATCTACGTGGTGGTAGAAATGTGGTTCCGCAGCAAGTGGGTGGTGCTGTGGTCGCTGTGGGCGGCGCGGCTGGTGCGGGAGCCGACGATGCCGCTGCGCGTGAGCAGCGGCGCGCTGCGCGGCTCCGTCTCGCCTGATGGCACTCACGCGCAGTACTTAGGCATCCCTTATGCAACTGTGGTTAATCGATTCCAGGTATGTGCAAAACGGTTGTTCTCATCCGTTTGCGGTTTCGTAAGGCCGGTGCAATTCGACTGCTGAGGGCCACGTTCTTGTTTGACGTAATTTTTATATTGGATCATCGAATACATTGAATAGAATAGAGTAGAAAAAGATTTATTTGACACACACAGAATACAAAAGGAAAAAAACATTTACAGGATAATAAAAAGCAATATGTGTCAAAAAGGCTCAGCATTTGTCGTGACAGTCAGGGACGTATCACGACGCTGGTTTTCAGCGGGGACCCTGACGGTAGGTTCGGACCATACCCGATTGCTCTAATTCTGGCCCACTTGCGCCACTCAGGAGGATTAGCGAATTTAATCCTGAACTTTCCAGTAGCACGGTATTAAATATCATTATATAGCTGTCAGTTTGAATGACAGAGATAGAAAGATGTCTCAATCTAGTACTAAACTAATCCATTGGCACGCAAGTCCACTTATGGTTAGTAGCTTAAACTCTTGTGTTATAGAAATCAGAAACAACAACGATAACAAAACACCTTGACCCGAGACAGTATAGAAATCGAATCCAGAATCTGTCCGTTATTATTTTGTGAGGCTCGTTATTATCGCAGTCCGATTCTATGTATCAATATCGGTTTTTAGGCGCCAGGACCAGAACCCATGTGGGACGGTGTGTTTGATGCTGTTGAGGAGAATATTCGTTGCAGACAACCAATTTACTTAGAGGCGACATCTACGACAGGGCAAGAAGACTGTTTGATACTCAATGTTTACACTCCCTTGAACAAACCCTTGGATGAACCTCTACCGGTCATGGTATTCATTCATGGAGGTGGTTATCACCAGAATTCCGCGTCACGCATGATATTGGGCCCTGAATATTTGTTAAGCAAAGACATTGTGCTTGTAACAATCAATTACAGATTGAATATACAAGGTTTCTTGTGTTTAGGAATCAAAGAAGCTCCAGGAAATGCGGGCATGAAAGACCAAGTGGCAGCATTGAAGTGGATCAAGAAAAATGTGGGGGTATTTGGAGGTGATCCTGATAATGTCACTATTTTTGGTGAGAGCGCCGGAGGTTCCTCGATTTCATTCCACCTTTTATCCCCAATGTCCAAAGGTTTATTTCACAAAGCAATTGCTCAGAGTGGATCATCCCTTTCAGCCTGGGCTTTCCAATATAAACCTGTATATTTAGCGAGCTTGTTAGCTAAACAAATGGGCTTTGAAAGCCAGGATCCTCGTGAGCTCTACAAGTATTTTATGACCAAAAGCGACACTGATCTTGTTGTGACAAGAGTGCCAAGACAAGAAGGTAATTTGATCATATCAGAAATATTGTATACTCCCTGTGTGGAACCAATTATTGAAGGAGAAGAACCATTTTTAACAGAACTGCCTTACAATTTGCTGTCAAAAGGAAATTTTAATAAAGTCCCCATTATAATTGGTTCTAACACAGAAGAAGGACTACTACTTGCTGGCATGGATAAAGATGAACTAATTGATAAAGTAGTTTTTGAGAAAGCATTACCAAAAGACTTAGTTTTTTCCTCAGAACAAGAACGAAAAGAAGTAGCAGATAAAGCAAAGCTACTATACGTTGGAGATAATGAAGTTTCAGTGAAAACTAAAGCCAAGCTTTCTAAATTTTACGGAGAGCCTTATATTAATTATCCTGTTTTAGAAGAAACAGAATTAATAATGAAATTCAATGACCAACCAACATATTCTTACTTATTTGGTTACGATGGTCGAAGAAACTTCCTAAAAAATCGTCAAAATATTGATTTAAGAGATGTACCTGGGGCAACTCATGCTGATGACATATTTTATTTGTTCCGTTTAGATTTTGTTCCGACACTTTTTGAAACAGACATGATAGAGAAAATGACAACAATGTGGACAAATTTTGCTAAATATGGGTAAGTTGATATTGCTAATCATTTAAGCAAATGATTTATACTATTGAATAATTTCAATGAACAAGCACATGCAAAGCTAATCTCAGATGACGTCAGCGTATTTGGTCTTGTCAACTATTGCCAAGCAATTTGCATATAAATGTAAATGTAGAACAATTAAATTAACAAAAAAAAATATTTGCTAATATTTAGGAACACTGTTTTTAATAATGTCTATTATTTTTGTGTTTATTCTTTCCAATATCAACTTTAAAAAAATATATACCTTAAAGAGCTTGATAGATAATAATTAATAACCTACTGTCTAATTGACATTCTGTCATGAATGGTAGCTAACCCAAAGAATATAATATAATAATACCTCGAAGACCTTTATCTTTTGTTTTTTATTTGCAATTTGCGTATTAAATGAGTGGCAATTGGGAACTGAAAGACGCAGAGTGGGCAGACCTCCCAGGTGGACCTTGTCAAGTCAAGGTTTCGGGTAGCTCTGGATGCATATCATTCAAATGGCCCATAGATGCTCTCTGCGGCGTACTATGGCGGAGTTCTATGTCCAGCAGCAGCTTTCCAAAGGTTGTTGATGATGATGATAATGACGTAATAATTTGAATAGCGGCTTCCTGCAACCTTTACCAGGTCGTCTGTCCAACTTGTGGGTGGACGTCCCTCGCTGCACTTGCCGGTACGTGGCCTCCATTCCAGAACCTTTCTGCCCCATCGGCCGTCAGTTCTACCTGCTACGTGCCTCGTTCACTGCCACTTTAGCTTGCTAATAGGTCGCTTCAAACCGGCCGATCTGGAATACACTGGCGGAGGCCTATGTTCAATATTTTTTATTTACTTGTTGTTAAGAAAGAGCGGCACTCCCTGTTACGAGTTATTATACTCAAAAGGGGGAACCAACCTAACACTTTGTAAAAACTTAAATGAAGCAATAAAGATTTTTGTATTTTGTATTTTTTGTTTGTTTTGTTCAGCAGTGGACGTCCTGTGGCTGAAATGATGATGATGATGAATTTGCATTTTGTATTTTAGAGATCCCACGCCTGAGGTCAATCAGCTTTTACCAGTGAAATGGCCTCCAGTGCGACCAGAGGACAAGAAAACTCTTTTAATCGACAAACAGTTTATTACTCTGCCCCTATGGTTTAATGAAACCCTGCTGTTTTGGAAAGACGTCTACTCCAAATACCGCAGAAAGTTGTAGACTATTATTAAAATAATAAAAAAACCGGCCAAGTGCGAGTCGGACTCGCGCTCGAAGGTTTCCGTACCATTATCTATAAAAACGGCGAATAATCACTTTTGTTGTATGGGAGCCCCTTAAATATTTAATGTATTCTTTTTTTAGTATGTGTTGTTATAGCGGCAACAGAAATACATCATATGTGAAAATTTCAGCTCTCTAAATATCACGGTTCATTAGATACAGCCTGGTGACAGACGGACAGACAGACGGACAGCGGAGCTTTAGTAATACGTTTAATTCTAACTCTGTGGTGATACGGTCACGTTTTACCCTTTAGGTACGGAACCCTAAAAAACAACAACAAAATTCAGTCGAATTGAGAACCTCCTCCTTTTTTTTGAAGTCGGTTGATAAAATAATTGACAAGTTAAAAACCATGACGGCTTGTTCCAAAATGTGCGGATGAGTTCTGAATCTGAATAAGCTATATTTTACTTATCTGAAGGATAAACACGATTTTTGCGTTTCACGTCAAATAAATATAAATAAATAATAAATATTGGACAACATCACATACATTGGCTCTGATCCTAAGGTAAGTTGCTAAAGCACTTGTGTTATAGAAATCATGATGGTGGTAGAAAATAAAACTATATAATAATAGACATTCAGTTTTCATGGTATATTACAAACTTTGCAAACGGACTACATCGCGGTTTGTTTATCGACGAATCAGACGACCTAAGGCCCGATTCGACCAAGTTTTAACTCCAGAGTAAACCCATAGTCTAGCTAGAGTACCTAGTCTGAGTAAGCCAATTTTTCATTTTACCAATCAACAATCTAAGAATAAGGTAGGTAATTAAACACGAACAAGACGTATTTACTATACAGGTGATTTTGAGCGTGTATAAACTAAATCTTGAGAATAAATTAACCTATCAAGCTTCAATTACCCACCGGTGGCCGCGAATAATAAATTTTTATTGTGTCTCTTGACCTTGGCCTGACAGGTTAATGTTGGCATTGCCAAATCGACACTTGTCATATAGGAAACTGACAAGATGTCAATGGTCACTATTATCATAGAAAATTGAGTTGTTGTGGCATTTCAAAAAGGCCAGTCATCCTTAAAGAAAATGGATTGCATGAATTTAAGTAGGTTTATACATTCGCTCATCATTCACAGTTGAACCAACCAAATCAATATCGAGTATAGTTTAATCCTCAAGTAAATTGGAAAAAAATTAACATGTAACCTACGATATTTAAGAGTAAATTTGACGAGTAAAGTTTATTCTCGTAATAGTTAAACTGGAATAACTGTGTTTGGTCGAGTCGAGCCAAAGTTGTATAAGTAAGGTCAACTACATTGTCAATTTGAAGTGATAATGTTAGTAGATAATATATAATAATTAGTTAGTTACTCACTTGATGAGTCACTAATTTTATTTAACTAGGTGTATCTAACTTTTTACCTAGGTACCTGATCTAGTCAATTACATAAGTTAATAAGATTAAGTGTGCGGTGGTGTGGTGTGGACCTTATAGGCTAAGTCTACGGGAACTGCTTTATGTCACAAATAATCAAAGAGTTACCAATTACAATGTAGGTATTTATTATAATATAAGTGCATACATTAAGGTACATGTTTCTGTAATGCTGGGGCTTCACCTGCGTGACGCCTAACGTTCAAATAACGGCATGATTAGCATTAAGCTACGCGCTAAGTGCGTGGCCACACTTATTTGACGTTTGATTCTAGCGTCTAGCGACATAGTTAGCGTGTGATCTGTGAGTGTGTCTTTAAAATAAAAAAAACGCTTCCAAGAACTCAATACTTTACTAATGTTGTCTACTCTATCCTAACTTAATAACTATGCACTTTAACATTTATTTCACAAAGAGTTTTTGAATGTAACTTTGTTTTAATATGTTTAGTGTAGTAGGTGTAGCCACAACAACGCACTAAACGCCCGCTTAATCCCTTTGATGTGTCAAAAGTTACCGCCGTCCGAGCTATCGCCTAACGTCTAATGTTATTGAAGCAAATTAGCGCACAAAGACCGGCCACACCTGCGTATTACGTCAAATAGAGCACTAATTAACGACATTAGACGCAGGTGAAGCCCCAGAGTAAACAACATATTTTGTTTGGTGTCCAATAAAAAGTACATATAACTATGTGTGTACAGTCACAGCACGTCCTCCTACCCAAAAAGTCAAAAATTCTCCAATAAATTTTGAACTTTAAGACTGACATATAGAGATCATTTTTAAATGAGAAAATTTGACATTTTGTGGTAGGTCGACGAGCTGTTGTCCGTACATGCAATATGCTGGATGCGGGTCGATTCCAACCACCCTGTCTGGAAGTCACTGGGGTAGGCCTATGTTTAGCAGTGGACGTCCTGTAGCTGAAATGATGATGATGATGCAATAACGCTCAGGGTATGAGGTGTTTCGCTAATGGAGCTTTACACTTTACCAGCTTCTAATGGGCTTCGCTGTCCTTCTGGTTCTTGTGTTTCAGTGTCCCACCCTCAAAAGAGGTAGAGGGCTTCTGTTGAACCCATCAATGATGGCCTTTCAATGATCACGTGCCAAGACCCAGGGGAAATAGAATCACCATTCACTATCACATAATGCCACTAATATTCATAAATCCGAAAGGTTGTGAGGATGTTTGGATGTTTACATGTTTGTGACTCAATCACGCGTAAACGGCTGTACGGTTTTGGGTGAAATTTTGCACACATGGAATAAGATCTTGATCAATATAAAGGATACTTTTTATCTCGGTTCAATGTTTTTGTTCTACTAATATTATAAATGCAAAAGTATGTGAGGGTGTTTGGATGTTTAAATGTTTGTGACTCAATCAAGCGTAAACGGCTGTACGGTTTTGGGTGAAATTTTGCACACATATAGAATAAGATCTGGGTCAACATATACGATACTTTTTATCCCGTACCAATGTTCCCGTGAGAAATTGTGATATACCAAACATCCTGTAGTTCACGCAAACGAAGTTGCGGGCAAAGCTAGTATTACTATAATTAAGAACTTATAGAAATAACATATAAGGTCCGATTTTATTAGTGTTCATCCTGTTAACCTGTGACTATATAGGTGAAAAGCAATCGTTAAAACCAATTTTCAAATGTGTACCATAAAAACTAAAAAAGTTAAAAATCAACAACATTGACTTCATATTGCATAACTCGTCCTATCTTTGCTACGTTTAACCATCTGATTATCCGTCTTATTCCTTCCCCTTGTACAGAGCGAGAAAGATTTGAAGATAGGACCAGTTTATGCAATATGAAGTCGATGTTGTTATTTTGAAATTTATTTTTAACTTTTTTAGTTTTTATGATAGACATTTGAAAGTTGGTTTTTACCATTGCTTTTCACCTATATAGTCACAGGTTAACAGGATGAACACTAATAAAATCGGACCTTATATATTTAGCTCTATTTAAAAACATGTTCACGCACAAGCATCGTATCTACTACAGATACAGACCGGGGACTGTAAACGGGGATTGGCGAATAGCGGCGAACTATAGCAAGCAACATCCGGCTCGAAGGACCAATGTTAGGATCCTTCGATGGTGTAGAATGTAGATGTTATTTAATCCAAATAAAAAGCGGACTGTATAATTTAAAAAACGGCAAGTGTGAGTTGGACACGCGCGCGAAGGGTTCCGCACTCAGTGGCGGGCATTTGTTTTATTTCGAGGTAGGCAGTAGGTACTTACTTATGTGTTTTACTAATGAAAATCAGTGGTTTTTATCTATAACACACATTTGTAAGTACATACTGCCTACCTCATGTCATTTATCAGGTAGGCACTGCCTAATTGCCTATGTGCACCGCACGGCCCTGTCCGCACTATTATCTATAAAAACTTATAGTATTTGTTGTTATAGCGGGAACAGAAATACATCATCTGTAATAATTTCAACTGTAACTACCATGGTTCATGAGATACAGCCTGGTGACAGACGCACAGATAGACAGACATTATTAATAGGGTCCCGTTTTACCCTTTGGGCACGGAACCCTAAAAAAGGTATAATCCAAGACATTATTACAGCAACAATACAGTGACCGCACTCTTTGAAGGGAGTGAAGCGAGTGTTCGATCGAGCATCGGTGTTTGCTCGTAGACTGAATGGTGCTCGCTGTCGTTCGCCGCCGTTCGTTGATCCTCGTTCACAGTCCCCGGTCTGTGGTACGATGCCCGTGCGTGGACCATTGAGGTATAATTACATTACTTCAATGGCGTGGACAATACATTTGTGGCATAAAAGCAATCCTATGCCCTATAAAAACTTTTTTAGCAAATGTTGTTTGAATAAAACATATCTATACTAATATTATAAAGAGGAAAGATTTGTACCTATTTTTGTATGTTTGTAATGAATAGGCTCAAAAAGTACTGGGCCGATTTAAAAAATTCTTTCACCAATAGAAAGCTACATTCTTCCAATTTGACATAGGCTACATTTCATTTTGAAAAAACTTAGGGATCCTTGGTAAAATTTGAACAATGTAACCGAAGGTGTAGAAAAATGAGTCTTAAAATGTTTTTCGTCGAATGCGCTGCCGAAACTATTAGCGATAATTGTCTACCCCGTGCGAAGCCGGGACGGGCTGCTAGTAAATGATAAAGTTACATGTAATATTGTTTTTCCTCCGTTCAAAGTAGCTATACAGAGTCAAAGAACTTACTACGTATGTAATAAAGAAATAAACTGTACATAATCAATGTCGAGTAACTCATTTTCTTAACAATTCACTGACCTTTAACCTTGTCATTTTATGTCTTGTTTAAGTTGCCTCTCAAGTTTTTGTATAATTTGAGCATCTGTATTATTTTAACTTGGATGTATTTTCTTTTGTAGTTTTTGATCCGTTCTACAAAAACGTTTCAAAGTGTATTAGTTTTGTGAATTTATTTATTCAATTAATATTTCAAGCTAGTATGTAAGTGAAACGATTTTCTTGTCTGGAGGTGAGTTGACGGTTAGATTGGCTAATCATAAACGGTTACTAGTTCAGTGTCATTTAAATTAAATACTTTTGTATAATGAACCTTTTTATTTTTATTTAATGAGGTCCATCTTTGAGTTAAATTCTGTGTAATAATAAGAAGCAATAAGAAAAGTTCATATTTTGACAAAAAAATATGCGATTAGTCGCTATATCATATATAATATCGTGTTTTGTTGTTCATGCTAGAAAGGCTACTAAAGGTTTGAAGAAAGCCACTGGATGCAGGCTACTTCCAACCGCCCAATCAAAGAGTCTTAAATTTTAGTCATAAATTAGTAGCAGCATACTAAGTGTGTCAAACAATTACAATAATCCAATTGATATTCAATTATGCCACCTTTAATCGTTTGACTACTCGCGAAAAAAGATAACAATTGAAGAACAATGGACGCGCGCACACATGTGTGCGCGAACTGAGTTTAAGTGTAGCAGAATTGTGGCACTGGCAGTGGCCAAAAAAAAAAAAAATGTACACTAGGAACATAAGCAATTGTAAACATTTATTTAATAAAGACCTTTTCAAAATCAAAAAAAAACACTGGCAGTGGCGTGCATTGGTTTTATTTTGAGGTAGGCAGTTGATACTTACTATTGTGGAATACAGTGGTTTTTATCAATAAAACACATTTTTAAGTACCTACTGCCTACCTCATTTGATTTTTTAGGTAGGTAGGCACTGCCTATTTGCCTATATGCACAGCACGCCACTGGGCACTGGTACTCTCTATAGGGCTATGTCCAGCAGTGGTCGTCCTACTATGGCTGAATTAGTGCTGATGATGGATAAGCAGCATCCAAACCGAAGGGAGTCCACCCCTTATTTTTTAAAAATTTAAAGATGAAAATATTTGAACTGATTTTAATTTAGATAAACAACATTCAGTCGAATTGAGAACTCCCCTGAGAAATAACATTAAAATCTGTTGGCTTAGTATAGAGCTGATGACTATCTCACGGATTCTTTAAGAACTTGACCAAATTTTTATGGAACTAGTCTTGGGTTGCAAGCTCCTTTTGAGCCAAAAATAATCATCGCAATCGGTCACCATGGTAAACAATCATCGCTAAACATACACACATCATACAATCTTCATTTTTTTTGAAGTCGGTTAAAAATAAAAAGAGTCATTCCATCAGAACTTCTTGTTGCAAAGATACCAAGGCTGTTTATCTATCTGTTATCATTAAAAGATTATAATGATACGTTCGTATAGGACACATAATTGTGCAGTTGTATCAAAAAATGTTTGTCAGCAGTTGTGTGCTACAATCAGTATCATCCGTTTGTCAGTTACGTACAGTAATTTAGATTGTATAAAATTGATTTTGAATTAAAAAATATTTTACAAGATAGCAGTTATCAATTAGATATTGAAGAACTGCACAGAGTTTGATTTTTCTGGTGAGTGCCGTTGCTTGTATCTTACATAAACTATAATAAATTAAAGACTTCTTCTCTTCACCAGCCTATGCTGGACACAGGCCTCTCCAAGAGGAGGATTTTGCCATAATCGCCACGCTTGGCAGGCGGGTTGGCGATCGCAGTTTGGCCAATGGTGGAGAGGAGACGCTGCTGCCCGTCTTCTTATGGCGGTTCTCCTGTAGTCGCCTCTTACGACACCCATATTAAGAGAAGGGGTGGTGCAATTCTTTTAACGTGCCGGCCCCACACGGCAAA
The DNA here is from genome assembly GCA_950371115.1 of Anania fuscalis. Lineage (NCBI taxonomy): Eukaryota > Metazoa > Arthropoda > Insecta > Lepidoptera > Crambidae > Anania > Anania fuscalis. The sequence goes on along the minus strand of OX493343.1, from coordinate 15,386,963 downwards.
TTAAAGACACAAAGAACATTTATTGCTAAAAAGATATCACAACGACTCATAACAAAAAGTACACAATAACAATAATTACCTACTTGAAAACAAAATAAAAACGCTTTCAACCGGCCAATCTGGAAGTCACTGGAGGAGGCATAAGTTCAGCAGTGGACGTCGACGCTAAAATGACGATGATGATGAAACAAAAAACACAAAATGGCAGAACAGTGCCGCTAGACTATGCTAGTCTAAATTGGAAAAAAATAGCCTAGGAATAAGGACGACTGCTGACAAACTTTGCACAGTTTAAGAGAAAGTATTGTATTTATACTTTTATGAATGTAATATGTTGTTACTAAAATAAAAATAAAAACCGGCCAAGTGCGAGTCGGACTCGCGCACGAAGGGTTCCGTACCATTATCTACAAAAACGGCAAAAAAATCGTGTCTGTTGTATGGGAGCCCCCATAATTATTTATTTAATTCTGGTTTTTAGTATTTATTGCTATAGCGGCAACAGAAATACATCATCTGTGAAAATGTTTACTGTCTCACTATCACGGTTCATGAGATACAGCCTGGGGACAGACGGACAGACGGACAGACGGACAGACGGACAGACGGACAGACGGACAGACGGACAGACGGACAGACGGACAGACGGACAGACGGACAGACGGACAGACGGACAGACGGACAGACGGACAGACGGACAGACGGACAGACGGACAGACGGACAGACGGACAGACGGACAGACGGACAGACGGACAGACGGACAGACGGACAGACGGACAGACGGACAGACGGACAGACGGACAGACGGACAGACGGACAGACGGACAGACGGACAGACGGACAGACGGACAGACGGACAGACGGACAGACGGACAGACGGACAGACGGACAGACAGACAATAGTAATAGGGTCCCGTTTTACCCTTTGGGTACGGAACCTTTAACTATATAGGTATCCTTCACTGTTTGGTTTGAATTTTCAAGTCGAGGATGTTCACAGGAGTTGTAGTGGTGGGAACGGATGGTGACAATCGCACACGGATAGTGTTTGACTGCGCGGAATGCGGTTCCGCAGCAAGTGGGTGGTGCTGTGGTCGCTGTGGGCGGCGCGGCTGGTGCGGGAGCCGACGCCGCCGCTGCGCGTGAGCAGCGGCGAGCTGCGCGGATCACTCTCGCTCGACGGCAATAATGCGCAGTACCTGGGCATACCTTATGCTACTATCCAGGAAAAATTCCAGGTAACAAACATTTCTGAAATATAAGGTCCGATTTTATTAGTGTTCATCCTGTTAACCTGTGACTATATAGGTGAAAAGCAATCGTAAAAACCAATTTTCAAATGTGTACCATAAAAACTAAAAAAGTTAAAAATCAACAACATCGACTTCATATTGCACAAACTCGTCCTATCTTTGCTACGTTTAACCATCTGATTATCCGTCTTATTCCTTTCCCTTGTACAGAGCAAGAAAGAGTTGAAGATAGGACGAGTTTATGCAATATGAAGTCGATGTTGTTATTTTGTAATTTATTTTTAACTTTTTTAGTTTTTATGATAGACATTTGAAAGTCGGTTTTTACGATTGCTTTTCACCTATATAGTCCCAGGTTAACAGGATGAACACTAATAAAATCGGACCTTATATACCTGTACCGCTACACTTTTCTGTAATCGGGATTGCAGTGTGATAGGTGATAGTAAATAACTTAGTGACATATTTTAGGAACAATTAGGATCACCTGATAATTATATCTTTGTCTTACTGAGTTTTATAAGTACTTTTTACTTATCGATCGATCAAGATCGCGCAAAGGCCCTTCCAATCTATCTACGGACAGATTGAAGTATCAGATATCTTTCTTTGCGAGATTGAATCAGTAATGAAGAGATCTGTAAAGCGCAGCGAAGGAAGTCCACCAAAAAGATGGACATTCGACCGGGGAACGGTTGCTGGTCGCCTCTAGATGCAGGCTGCTTCAACCGGCCAATCTGGAAGCCACTGGGGGAGGGGGGCCTTTTTTCAGCAGTGGACGTCCATGGATCAAATGCAAATTAAGTTTATTAATGTTGCACTCGTACATTTCAGGCACCTGGGCCAGCGCCTGTATGGGACGGAATGTTTGAAGCCGTCAACGGTAATATACGTTGCACGCAAATATCCTTCGGGAGGGGCGACGCCGTGGTTGGGCAAGACAACTGTTTGATACTGAACGTCTACACACCATTAGAGAAACCTTCGTCTAGTTATCTCCCTGTCATGGTTTTCATTCATGGAGGAGGATTCTTCACTGGGTCATCCAGCAAAACTATATACGGGCCTGACTACTTGATAGACAAGGGCATTGTACTAGTCACGATAAACTATAGGCTCCATGTCCAGGGATTCCTCAGCTTAGGAATCAAAGAGGCACCTGGTAATGCTGGTATGAAAGACCAAGTAGCTGCTTTGAAGTGGGTGCAAAAAAATATCAGAGTGTTTGGTGGAGACCCTGATAATGTCACGATTTTTGGAGAAAGTGCTGGTGGCGCGTCAGTATCTTACCATATTTTGTCGCCGATGTCCAAAGGTCTCTTCCATAAAGCCATAATTCAGAGTGGCTCATCACTTGCAAGTTGGTCTTTCCAGCATGACCCTATTGAAGCAGCACTATATCAGGCTAAGACCATTGGATATACTGCTATTTCCGAAGATCCCTATGACCTTTATAACTTTTTCACCAGCAAAAGTGCATACGAGTACTTAACAATGCCACCGAGAAAAGAAGGGGATACTTTTTTGTCTCAATTTTTATTCACTCCTTGCGTCGAGAAAGTATTTGATGGCGTCAAGCCGTTTTTAACTGAATATCCATATACAATTTTGTCGGAAGGTAGACACAATAAGGTCCCGTTGATTATAGGTTCGAATACTGGGGAAGGGATACTTTTTGCATCACTTGAGACAGATAAGGACCTACAAAACATAAGGTTTGAGAAAGCTTTACCTAGAAACTTGATTTTCCGATCTGTTGACGAAAGGAAAAGAGTCGCAGATAATGCTTATAAAATGTATATGGGAGATGAGAAAATGAGTGTTGATAGTAGAGGGAAATTTTATAACTTTCTTGGTGAGCCATTTTTTAACTATCCTGTAGGTGAAGAGACTATTTTGATAGTGAAGACTAATGACAAACCGGTTTACCATTACACGTTCGACTACGTTGGATGGCGGAACATTATCAAGCTGGTGTTATGCAACCATTTAAGGAAGTTAAAAGGAGCATCACACGCTGATGAACTGTTCTACCTTTTTAGCTCGTTACCCTCGATGTTCGAGCACAGAATGATCGAAACGATGACGACAATGTGGACGAATTTCGCTAAATATGGGTGAGTGTCAGAAGTTATCGAACTGTATTCACACAATAATTTTATGACAAAAACCTGACTGCTCTATCTAAAAATTTGTGACTCATTTTTTAGGGTTACGTACCTAAAGGGTAAAAAGGGACCCTATTATTAAGGCTTCGCTGTCCGTCGGTCTCTCTGTCTCTCTGTATGTCTGTCCGTCTGTCACCAGACTGTATCTCATGAATTGTGATAGTTAGACAGTTGAAATTTTCACAGATGCTGTAAGTATTTCTGTTGCCTCTATAACAACAAATACTAAAACCAGAATTATATAAACAATTAAGTGGGGCTCTCATACAACAAACTCTTTTTGCTGTTTTATAGATAATGGTACGGAACTCTTTGTGCGCGAGTCTGACTCGCACTTGGCAGGTTTTTGATATATCATCGTACAATGAAAATTTTATAATGATTGGCAGTAGGAGTAGTCATAAATCGATTTCAAAAATACTATTTATTTTTTATTCTATATATTTTTATATATGAGTAAAAAATGCGAAAATATATCGTAAAATACGCGTTAAAAACAAAAACTCGCGAAAGATTCAATTAAGAAACAGTTTTAAAGTTTCTGTAGGTATTGTATTGAAAAATACAGTAGTCATTTGAATTATACAGAGAGCGTTATTTATTTTACGTTGTATATTTAAATAATCGCAATAGTTTCGTGAAACGCATACCGCGGCGTATTCTTCGTTTGTAAGAATCCTTACTGCTAATATTGGTAATGTGGCTGAGACGTGTTATAATTTTAGAAATGTACCTAAGATAATATTAATAACTTTGGCAATATACTATAAATAAATATTAAATAAATATTGGACAACATCACATACATTGCTCTGATTCTAAGGTAAGTAGCTAAAGCACTTGTGTTATAGAAATCAGAAACAACGACGGTACCACAACACCTCAACACAGACGGTACCAGACCCGAGCCAATATAGAAAAGGTTGTTTTCTACATTGACCCGACCGGGGATAGAACCCGGAACTTCAGAGATGGTGGCGCCATTTAAAGTCCAGCGTACTCGCCTCTCGGCTACGGAGGTCGTTACTATATTTAAATAAATGGTGTTGTTTTACAGTGAACCAACGCCATCTGTATCAGAGCTCCTCCCAGTGAAATGGCCGGCAGTGACGATAGAAGACCAGAAATCTTTCGTCCTAGGCCAGGAACTTTCTATCGGGCCGATATGGCAAGACCGACTCTTATTCTGGAAAGATGTTTATGATAAGTATCGCAGAAAATAAATGAAAATATTTTACCAAAATAGGTCTCAAACCTATTTTTAAAATTAATAAATAAGAGTCAGAAAATACGCCAAAATGGGGGCTACCGTTTTTGTGCTCACCAGTTGGTGCCACTGTCGAGTGAGGTCCTGAAAATTCATTTTCATTTATTTAGAATGTATGCCCTATATCGGGCATTTATACACGTCCGAAAAATATACAGGGTGTAAATAAAGGCTTACCGAAGCCTGAAACCACTAATTCTTTACATAAAACCAAGTAGAATGCAAAAAAAATAATTGCTGGGAAATGACTTTTATTTTTGGGTATCAAAAAATAACTTATTTCTAGCCCGCAATGTGTAGCGCGCACGCCACAGTCTATGCCTGTGTGTGTAAGCGGATCATGTTTCTTTGTAAGAAAGTTTAGTATAATCAAACAGAAGTCAATTTTGTAAAAATCTTTAAAAAAAAATTGTTACTTTGAATGTCAATAACTCGGTAACCCGTCATTTCCCAGGTATAGTGTAAAAGAAAAAAATGATCGTAATAATACGTAGAATATGTGGTATTCGGCTACGTTAAGTCTTTTTTTACACCCGATATTTATTTATTTTATTTTATTTGCTTACAAAATCCACAGCTCTTAAGTAGAGAATACAATATTTTCTTACTTAGTTACAAAGCAGATAGCCAGTATTGGATTTACATTTTTTTACATTTATACAATACGTGTTAAAGAGGGGAACGTGAATTCAAACCATACAGTCAAACAGCGTGCATACATATGTCTCTCTCTCTCTCTCAGTGTGTGTGTGTGAGCATCTGAAATAAAATCACGATTTCGGTGTTGCTTTGCTCCCCTAAGAAAAGTTGTTGTTTATGACCATCTGATCACGTGGTTTTAAGGAGTGACCCATTCTTACACCCTGTAAAGGGACCCCATTGCAGCCGGGAGTCTAATGTAATTTCCAAAAATCTTTTGCACCTCTTATTGTTAGCTCCGTTTTTAAAACACTGACATTCATTGACCATACATTAATCTCAGGTATCGCAATAAACCCTTGTAGGTACGTGGCCACCCACAAACTTAACGTTTTATTCGGAGACCTCACGCGATTCTAAGCCCTCCAGCGGCCAATCCACACGTGATAGCCCTCATTGTCATGACCCCGAAAAGTAAGGAATCATCATTCCTGTGTCACGAGTTACTAGACAGTAAGGCTGAGTTGCACCACCTTAACTTTAACCATAACTATAACTTTAACCATAACTATAGCTATAACCGGTGTTTCTGTATGGAGTTTGACAGAATTTTGACGTTTGTTAAAGTTAAAGTAAGATGGTGCAACCCAGCCTAAATTTTTGCCCGAGTCGTCTCACAGCGAGAAACTAATTTTGGCAAGTTCGTTTTATGAAACATTAATCGAACCCGTCCTTGGCATTACTGCGCCACTATGCCATTTGGGTGGACAGTGCTATAGCAGTCGTTTCTACAGGGTGTAGGTACAACAGAATTGGACACTCTTTAAAACCACGTGATCAGCTGGTCATATACAACAACTTTTTCTATGGGAGCAACATCGAAATCGATAAATATTTTTCAGCTTCTCCATACAATCTTACTCGCATACCTCGATGATAATGTATGGAGCTTCTGAAAATAAAATTACAATTTTGATGTTGCTCTCATAGAAAAAGTTGTTGTATATGACCAGCTGATCACGTGGTTTTAAGGAGTGTCCCATTCTTTTGTACATCCTGTATATGCTCATAGTTTGACCAGCTATCAAGATTGCCATTATCGGGCCTGGATTACTCCAAAGAACAAGAGTTACCAAAAACTTGTTTTATTTATACAAAAAATATGTATATTTTGCCTGTATTATATTAAGAACTAGTGATTAGATTGTTAAGGTATGAAATAAAGATAATAAATTTATTGTTTTAATCTGTTTTGTATTAAATGACTGTTTTCAAAGTTCAACCTATTTATTAAAAACTTTATGACACAATACAAATTTGTAGGTTTCTGAACTAAGCCACTTGTTAATTATTTCGAGTATTTGTGACAACATTAATGTTCAATAAAATTGTTTAAATACGAATTATCATTATTTTTTATATATTTTTAAAATTATAAATAAATGACTGACTATGTTATGCTTTTCGTGTCTTTCAATCGTAGTTTAGTTTTATTTCTAAATGGTATCTGATAGGTTAGTTTAATCTGAGAATAGACAAAGACCCCATTACCAACAGATTTGAACATTTCGTATTTATTAGAACTATTATATTAACTATACACGGTGCTACTTTGCATCCTTGCCATATTTACAGAGGTAACTATATCACTGACAATGATAACAAATCAGTAAAAAAAAAGACCAATTTTTTTTTTTTAAATCTTGAGTATTTTATTGTTCGACAATCTATTAAACACAACACTAATTATCGAAACGCATGCACATCACTGCTCTTATTCATCGGCACAAAAGACTTTGTAGTATTACTTGATTAGTGATCGCGTTCGAGACAAAATCGGTTTATGCCTATGTGTACTGCAAAACCAAATTTACTAAAAACTTAGTGTGCTTTATTTATGGGAGTCTCTAGTTTATCTAAACAATAGGTATTGTTCCCTACTTTTATTTCTGTGAATATGGCAAGGATGCAAAGTAACACCGTGTATAGAACATTAATTAATTCTTGATGATCCCATACAAAAGAAGAAATTTTGCGTAAACCATACGATTTAGTATTACTGCAGTTGATTGCCACTGAATTTGGCACATTTGTGACCTAACTACAAAAAATAGACTAGATTTAAACAATTGTCTAAAGATTAATCAACTAATTTGAAACGTTTCTTAATAATATGTCTCGAATGTCTGATGTGTCAACATTTCAAATTGGTTGACTAATTTTAGACAAGTGTTTAACACTAGTCTATCTTTTTTGTTGTAAGGCCATTGATGTTTAGGTAGGAATGCCTACTATTACTTACTACTATGCAAATTTGGTGACACTCGAAAGCAACAGCATCCGCCCAAAACAGCCAGCTTAAGCTCCTATTCAGTTTGGCAGCTAAATTTCCGTTTGGCAAAAGTAAGCCGCTTACATCACTCGCTTATTAAAGCGGGGCACATGCCGATAGCAAAGATTAAACAGTTAACTTAAGTCAAAATGCTGAAGGACGTCTTGCTTTTTTACTATTCTAAATTATTTAGTTTAAGAACTAGACTGATAGACATCAAAATTTTGTGAGAATTGCGTCCCACAATTAATTATTTCAGTCTGTTTATTGAGTTTTTTAATGTTACACAGGTTCAAAAATATAAATAAAGCAGGAATTTACAGTTCCTGTTCAGCACAACAATATTTCAGCAGACAAGTTGATGCAATGAATAGTTTTTTTATGGGTCTTAAAACGATTATCATTTACATGATAATATTTGAAAAAAAACTACCTCATTTAGTAAGCCATATTGTATTTATTACTTACAAACTTTGATTATATACATGTCTAGATTCCCTGTTCGAGTGTCATAAGCGTCAGAAAATATATAAGCTAACTGTTTGCGCCATTGTTTGTTCCGCCCGCTGTTTGGCGCGCTTGTTACCATAGCAACCCATAATTGTTACCATAGTAACCATAATTGTTACTCACTCAAATCCGGCCTGTCCTTTTGGTGACAATAGGCTAGTTGACACCACCAATCAATTGACATACTTTTTATGAGCTGTCAAAACAGTTATCTTCCTTATAATTCGTATGGCGATATCGGATTATGACGTCACTATCCGATAAACTCAACTGCCTTACTTTTTAACGATTTTAAAGCAATCAAAAATCAGTTTGCCTCTTAAATGAAATTGTACTGAGTTATTAAGCCTAAAATATAGTGTCTGTTTTAATAAATGATGCCTTAGAATTATTTATAAATGGGGTCAACATCCCTATTGCAGCACCACACTCTATCTAGTCATGTTTATAATCAAAGCATACAAACTAAAACCATTCATTTATTAGGGTTCCGTATCCAAAGGGTAAAACGGGACCCTATTACTAATGCTCCTCTATCCGTCTGTCTGTCTGTCTGTTTCTGTCTGTGTCTGTCTGTCCGTCTGTCACCAGACTGTATCTCATGAATCGTGATAGTTAGAGAGTTGAAATTTTCACAGATGATGTATTTCTGTTGCCGCTATAACAACAAATACTAATAATCAGAATACAATAAATATTGATTGCTCCCATACAATAAGCCGTTGCCGTAGTTTTTTTGTTTGCGTTAGTTTTATAGATAATGGTACTGAACCCTTCGCGCGCGAGTCCGACTAGAACTTGGCCGGTTTTTTGCAAATGTTTCACATGTCTTTGTAAGTATTGTAAGAGGATCAACAGTAGATGAATAAGGAACACATTTTGGTAATAAACTTAGTTTATTTTATTAACACCACATATTTAAACACAACTCTGAATAGCTCACTTTCTTTTGAATCCATAAGTCCACTAGCTAGAGTATAGGTACGGGGGCTCGTTACAGACAGAAAAATTCAAACAGCCAAGCTTTCACCAGCTTCCACATTCTAGAACATGGCGGCGCTAGTGTTGCTTTAAAAAAAAGATCATGGGTTTAGTAATTGTTTGATAATGTATTAACTCATGGTCCTAAAATTACTGTTTTACTGTAATTGTGTGTGTTGTGAAATTTTTCTTGTATTAATTCTTCAATCAAGTAATTTTAATAATAATATAATGGACCAAAGATCACACATAAATGGATGCAACGTAATAAATGCAATTTGGATTTCAATAGCTTCAAAAGTACATCGCCTGACAAAAAAAAAACTATGGTAAGTATAATTCTGACTTTCAATCAACTCAACATTTTAAAAATATGTATTAAATGTATATGACTTAAAAAAGATGGCACAACTCATCAAAACAAAACCACCTACTTCAGTCCACCACTACCGGAATAATTATCTCCCAATGCAGGACACTGAGGCTGATCTTCGATTATTCTTTCCCATGGTTAGATAGATAGATAGATACTCTTTATTGCACACCACCCAAAACAAACAGTACACAGAAAAAAATACATTTAGAATGGTACAATTCAGGTGGTCTTATCGCTAGAAGCGAGCTCACAGAAAACCTTCAGTTCTTCAATGGTTTGTCCTTAGCTTGCGTATTTCATTGCTCTACCATGTCGGACGGCCCTACGTAGCGCTTGACTATAGTCGCGGTCGCCACTCAAAAATTCGTCTGGCCAATGGCGTGGCTATCTGTCGAATACACAGGTCGGTCGGTTGAATACTTCTTTCTAATGAGCTGTTTGTTTTTCCCCTGCTGTGGCATGGCGACCGAACGAATGAATGAGTGAAACTATCCGCTTTAATCTTCGGCCCTTCTACCTAAGCTGCGGTAAATAGAGAATTGACGTTCATTCAACTGGCAGATATGCTGGGGATTACCGGGAATGCGTTATTTTGAGTGAATTGGAGAGAATATTATAGTACAGTCAGAAACAAAAGTTGTACTACTCTATTCAAACTGTTAGTTGCCAGGTGGTCGACGGTTTAGAATAGAAGGACGGTTTAGTAGAAGTATTTTTTTCGTTTTGATGTTCCAAAATCATTTGACCAGAAGAATCAACTCCTAGAAGGGACGTTACTAAAAATTAAAAACTAAATTTGAAAATCTTAATGTGAAAGCAATAGAAAAAGTTTAAACGAAATTGTATGGCTCTCAGCTATAATAGGACTAAATTAATCAAAGATAATTTGTATGGTAAAAGGAATAAAGGATAAGAGAATAAAACTGTCAGGAAATAACAACCACAAAAATACTTGTTAAACCATGCTCAATTGGCCATCCTTTGCCCATAAGTGTTTTGTGAAATATTTTCTTTAAAAATAATTACGATGATAGAAAGAATTGAAATGAGATCGATCATGTATAATTTTGGTAGCGATTGTATCAAAAATGTTTCTGACCTTATTCACAGGGTTTTTTTTGTAAATTAGGTATTGCTTATTCAGTTTGTAAGGATCTTTGGTATTTAAACATCGCTCGGTCAATTTACCTATTTACTATAAAAAAAAACGCTTTTGTACTTTAATTTTTTTAGACGAATGTATTTTTTTTGTTTTACGAATCAAAGAGGGATCTTATCTGCTTTAGTCTGCAATTGATATCTATCTTGTTACGGTTTACCTAGTCATTCTTATTAACTCAGTGGCTGAATGAATTTTGGTCTGCGTTACGTAGCCTTCATCTTGGGCCAAATGGAGGGCAGACGTGTTTGGGGTAGGGCACCCATGAGATGGTCGGACGCGGTGAGCAAGACCGTGGGCCGAAATATGCAATATGCGGTCCACATGGCCTATGATCGCATCCGTGGAGGAACACTATATGTGGTCGCGATCCTCATCAGTGAGAGACCGAGAAAGAAGAAGACGTAGCCTTTCGTTTAATGCGTACTCAAATATAAAAACGCGAATTAAGAATTGTTAACTGAAAAATTCATTATCAATTAACTTTTCAGGCTGAATGATATTAAACAATAACAAAATGGGGAAAGTATTATTATTTACCGTTAATTTTATCCGCCGTAGCCAATCTATATGTAAAATTTTTGCATTCCACAATAAAGATTAAGCGCATTGCGCCCGACGCGGCGTCGTAAAAATCCGTGAAACGCGTCGAAAAATCCGGACGACGCCGTAAATCCGCGCGGAAATGCCCATAATCCGCGCGGAGTAGTATTTACCATAATCCGGTGTTATCGGCACCGCGCACGGGCATATTTCGAGAGAACTACCGCCGACGTTTGTGTGGATGCATAGCATGTACAGTGAGAGTGGGCATAGAATGTTTTTTGTTAGCGCAGAATATGAGACACAGTACAAGTGTGAGATACAGAAGGTTCAAGTTGCTAGCGGTGTGAGACTGAGAGCTGCTTTCTATCTTTGTGGAAAAGTAGCCCAGGCCAATCTTTTTTAAGTAACTTTTTTTATAGAATGCGATATGGGCGGAAATTCTAACCCGTTAAGGCTAAGTTCAGTATCTAATTTCATTGCCAAAAATTATAATTTGGGGTCGAAACAAATCTGAAAAAAAATACAAAAAAAAAGATTTTTATCGAACATAATTTCATGAATTATTTTGTTTTCTAGCCGACAAAACCATCAGAAATAAAGTGAATGATCAGTTACTCTAAGCTATTAATTTCTTTAAGCTATTTTGTGCTATTTCTTTCATGTTTTTACGATACAAATGAAACCTTGATTTTTGCCTTAAGTCTTATAAAAATCAAAATGGCCACTATTCATAGGGGGTGAGGGTTTCACCCCCAAAATTAATATTTTTGTCGATAAAATTAGTTAAAGCATTTAGCCTTAACGGGTTAGAAGTACCGCCCATTCACATTGTATAAATATTGGACAACATCACATACATTGCTCTGATCCTAAGGTAAGTAGCGAAAGCGTTTGTGTTATAGCCATCAGTTGACGTCGACATCGACGGTACCACAACACCTGGAACCTTTAAACTGACCACATACGTCGTAGGGTTTAAAGCAAAGTGTAATTTCTTTAGGTTTTTGTTTAACCGTTTTAAACGATACCCATTTTTGACCTGGTAAGTGTTAATCGGTATCGTGCTAAGAAGATTGTTCTGAATTAAAGTAAATTTAAAAAAATACTGTGGCAAGAATAGTTATTAAAAAAGTAGAAGCCACAATACTCGTAAAATAAAAAGAAACAACCATAAGATTATTGATATGTTTTTATTTTGTTTATCTAATATTAGGACAGTTTATGTACTATCTAGAACCATCAAATAACCTACATTTTGTACACAATCAATCTACTGCATCCCAAACGAACTATGGTCGGCTCTATACATGCAAATAAAAATATAATTAGGCCAAAGCACAGCGGCGTAATGTGTGGCAGGACCAGATACTAAACCCTTTCTAATTGGCCCTAAAATTTAATGGCGGCCCAGGGGTGAAAAAACTCAACGTGGGACAAACACAAAAAATATGACTTTAATACATTTTCCGGAAAACCACTCTTTGTTAAGTGGCAGAATTTAGCAGTAGATAAAGATGGTTGAAGGGTTTGGGAGAGGTTTACTAACTACTTTATCGGGCCTGATTCTGGTGTTCATACAATAACTTTTTTATTCCCCATACAAACCATATCAGATTTTTTCCCCATACAAACTGATCTCGTTTAGTATGTATAGGGAAGTATTTTTTTATGTTGGCCCCTGTAAAAAAATTGCTGTATCTAAGTATTAGAATCATCTTATAAAAATTAAAAGGGTTATTTTAATTAAACTTTTTAAATAATTGTACAATGTAGAGTTGGCTTTGAAAGCTAGATTCTGTTGCGTTTTAAAAAACATAATCTTGAATGAAATAACAACCCGAGATTAACCACATCTCTTACTCGCTTCGACCTAAACCCAGAATATCTTAAAACCTTAATTATACCAAAACGTACCCCCTTCATCGTTAACCCCAAAACGGCGAATAAACATACCACACCCTTGTGTTATCTCGGGCAAGCGTAGGCCCGCTAATAGTCAGGAGACAGACTTAACCCTTCCGATGATAAACTAAAAAGTGGCCGGTCGGCCCGCCGACAATGGTCTACGCGACCGACTACAAATCTGGACCGAATGGCCAGTGGACAGGCCGGGGGTGTGGAGCAAAGGATGTAGCGGTACGTTGCGAGAATTAGAGAATTTTATCTTGCCTGATTGTTTTTTTATTTATGTAGATTTTAGCATAATTTGGGAAGTATAAGCGTTGATGTATGCTTATGGTAGTGTCTAGAAGATGCTTGTTAACAGACTATAGCGTCCGAGTCTGAGACTGAGTCACAATGAGATTAAGTTATTTATTAAAAAACACGCGTTACTTATATATATATTAAAGCACTATTCGATAGACACATTGTGCTGTATTGTACATTGAACATGCTCTACTAAGATTGCTTCTTGTTGAGATCACGAGTATTGCCTATATGTAATCACAATACATTAAAACAGGACTCATATGTTAAGAGTTTAATTAACTTAACTTTTTTCAGAGTCAATAACAAAAGGTTAAATATTTTAATAATTTTAAATAGGGTTTTCAATAAATTGCTCTAAATGTACGAAATACATTTATGGATCGTACTTAACATGACAAAGCAATAGATGAAAAAAGGTTAAACTAAGATAAAAAAAATACATTTATCTAAAATCGCTGAAAATCGATACTTACAGCGCCCAATATTTTGCGGGTACGTGCAAAAATGTCCCCTGTTCGACCCACATTACTCAGGCTATCTACCTGGATAATGTGCCCCGCCTATAAATATTACAATATGATATCTGCGCCACCGTCGGCCTATCGCGAGAATTATGCGTGGGTCAAATGTACCCCGGTGCCTTTTGCGGGTTGGGTTCGGTGAATTGCATAGTTTTAAAGTTGAAGTGTAGCGTTAGCTTATCTGCGGTTGAAGGAAATTTTCGTTTATTTGTAACATTTAATGGTACCCTTCTATGTGATGCTGTACGGCCAAGATTTCGGTTATAAGTTCTCGAGTTTTTAAAATAAATAATGTAGTTTTTTTAACGTAATAGTTAGGTTAAAGCCGGTTACTTGTATACTTATTATTTTGAAAATTGTAAGCAGTTAGATTTTATTTTTATGGAGAGTTGATTCATGGGTGTTGCAGTACCGTAGTTATTTCTGATTTCTGTAACACAAGTGCTTTCGCTACTTACCTTAGAATCAGAGCGATGCAAGCTGTTGTCCAATATTTATTTATTTATTTATAGTTTTCAGTTCAAGTCGCAGCACGTACCTTTGGATTTTTAGTGAAGACATTGTGGGAAGCGAGAAAACTTTCTTATTCAGATTATCAAATACCTAGCACATCGTAGCCATGGTCCTATGCGGTCTGAATCCCGTCTAAGGTCGGAGGTGTAAAGGCTGTCAATCCTAATGTCATCATTGTGTATTATAGAATTCATTCTGCGTAGTTTAAACATCGCTTATCCAGGATTTTCAGTCAGCTTGTAGGTATATTTGTGAACTTATTAAACTTTATAAAATATTGATAAAGTTACAGTTATTTTGTGCTGGTTGATTGAAGATTGGTTGCTCTAGGCTGAATTTGTCAAAGGATCTTAATGTTCTGCAAATCTTAGAAAAATATAGTCGACATTTTAAAGAAATCGTAGTTTTGTTGAGAACTGGAGACCCTAATCAGGAAGCGTATTTCTGATGCCTTCGAATTCCATCCAATTCGTATACGATATACTAAGAATTGTGTACAATTTCCTAGTAGTTCGTATACGATTCTTGTAATTTCATATGCGAATGGGAATTCGAATAATTCAAAAATATGCCTCCTGAAAGTCTTGAATGTACAGGGTGTCCCATAATTAAAGGATAAACTTGTAACTACATATTCTATACATCATCAACAACTTTTGTTCTATGACTTTTTAAAATTTACATGAAAATTTCTCGACTTCCCATTCAAATAACCAAACAACCGATTGAATTTGTATGGGAAGACAAAACAATTAAATACATATTTCTAAAAGTCATAGAAAAAATGTTCACTATAATGTGTAGAATATATATAAGGTTACAAGGATAGTGAATATCTATCTATACGGGGTTACATTGCAAAGGGGTGCCAAATTTTCAGAGACCACTCAGAATCAGTAACTAAATCGATCTACGATAGAAACTATCTAAAAAACCATCTAATTTTTTAATATTTTTTTATTACTATCCGCTGTTCAAGGATGGTACGCGTGGATAATCCTGCCTCATTCATAAAAAATACGCACGCTCTATATCTGTGCAACCTAGAACTGCAAAGTTCAATGCAATACTAGTCACAATGGCGCGCGAAAACAAATCATAGCCTTTTCGAAGTAAGGTACATTTCTAACAGCAGGAGCGTCCGCGCATACCAGAGGTTCAAATTGACAATAAATACCATAAGCAGTGCACCTCTAGATCATATTTTAAAAATTTGGCACCCCATTGCAATTTAACCCTGTATAGGTGAATTACGGGACACTCTGTATTATAAAGATGGTAGGCACCAGAACCTGACTAATCACCTAACTAAATAGCTACTAGATTACTGTATCTGCGGCTAATTATCGCCATTAATTGCAGAATGCCATTCGGATACTAATTTGATTTAGTGCGATTAAATTAATTTCGCAGCACCGGCTTATTAGTCTACCTGGATGTGCAACAGTTAATTAGGTAAAAGTTTAGCATCAGGATAATATAATATGTTACGGTGGGTAAGTGTTATTCATTTAAAATATGAATAATAATAAAATATTGCTATATATAGCGTGGCAATGTGGACAGCCTTTTGGGTACCTTTCCCCAAGGCAGCGACCTCAATCAGATATATTATTTATAGGTTTTGTCCTATAAATAAAATATCTGATCTTATGTACATAAATAGTTTAGGTTTATATTTGTTTTATTTTTAGATTTAAAAAATGTAATTATTAATTGTTGATTAATAAAATAAAATTGACTAAGACTAAAAAAAAAATGAATAATTATTAATTCATTTTAATAATTACAGAACCGATGAAAGGTGGAGTAAACGGGCTCTCGAGTGGAGACCACGCCTTGGAAAATTGGAAGTTTGGGACGCTCCCCAGCCCGATGCGGGGGGATTCTTTGGGGGAGCCTTACGTCCAGCAGTGGACTGCAATAGGCTGAATGGATAGATTAATAATTACCAAGATTGAAGGTAAATGAAAATAATGGCTAGGGGTTCCTCATTCTTCGTAGTACCTATGCCCTCAGCCTAAGGAACCCTCAGCCATTATTTGCTTTCGTTTTCTTACAGAATCGTCAAAATTCGATCATACTGAAAATCCATAATATTAAAAAAAACTATAAGTCGATCATTATTGATCGGAATAGTATAATTTTTATTTTATTTTAAAAATATATGAGGTGCTCGTAGCTCAATGACGGCAGCGTTTTAGTTTTCTTTTTTAATGATTACTAAAGTTAAGCAACCATCACCGCGGTTGTGAGTAGATGGGTGACCATTTCAACCATATTTAGTGACATTTATCACGAGCATCTCCGTGCTTCGGAAGGCACGTTAAAAGTTGGTCCCGGCTTGGCCGGTTGGCCTTAATGTCGGCTTGATTACATCTGACAGTAAGGTTTAGTCACTGGCCTTATAACACCCCTCCACCGAACCGCACTGGGCCCGCGTGGTGGAGTATGGCCCAAACCACCTCATGGTTGAAGTAAGGCCTGTGCCCTGCAGTGGGACGTATAAAGATATACTTTATTTTTACTTTAAAAAACATAATAAAATTTCCAATTGTGGTGACGCTAAAATAATGGTCATGACTTTTTGAAAACAAGATAACCAGGAGAGAATTTCGAAAGTGAATAGTATAATGTGTCTTCTATAGCTTTATTAAAGTACTTATAGTCAAGTATCATATTATGTCTATGCGACGTTGTCCATGTTTACTGATCTTCAGAACCGTGAGCAGTCATTGTGGCGTGTAATCGCTAATTAAGGTAATTAGCGCCTCTCCAACCTAGGATTAAGTACAACAACCTATGTGCTGAACAAAGTTTTTTGGACAAATCTCTTTGGAGTAAATACATAAATATATACAGTTTTTTTTTAATTTTAAATATTGGACAACATCACATACATTGCTCTGATGCTAAGATAAGTAGCTAAAGCACCTGTGTTATAGAAATCAGAAACAACGACGGTACCACAACACCCAGACCCGAGACAATATAGAAAAGTTCGTTTCCTACATTGACCCGACCGGGGATCGAACCCGAAACCTCGGAGATGGCGACGCCTAAAGTCCGGTGTACTGGCCTCTCGGCAATATTCTTAAATTCTATATAAGAATATTCTGGCAAATAAATGATTTTGATTTGATTTGCTTTTAAATGCTTTTCCAATAATTGAAAACATCCGTATTCTTTACTGAGCAGATTAGCTTACTTAGAACTTCACTCAGTGATTGTGAAGCAGGCAAGTAAGTATAAGTCGCTTAACAAAACTAATTTGGCTACACGCTGTATCGGGGCCAGAAATTGAATCCTTTGAATACTATTCATGGTAATTAGTAATCGCATAATAGTGTGTCGCAAATTCGTCATTAATATTAAATAATGGCCGGTATGACAATGAAACAATTACGAAACATCATTAGCTTGTCATGTCCTAGCTTGTGAATTAAATAATTTCCATTTCGAAATGTGCGGTTTGTTAAACAGAATCACATTTGCTTGCAGGACGGATGTGCAGTCTGTTTTATTTGATTTAGAGGTCTGACTTAATTTTTTTGTATACAATTTACTTACCTATGTTTAAAATCTTATGCATTCATTATGAAGTTTTAGTTTATTTTTGCAACGTAAATCCAAGAATATTAATTATACGGAGTTGAACTGTTAATTACATCTGAATACTGTTAGTATATAACAAGCAAAAGTAGTTTTCTTGGTATTCATTTGTGTTCATTGGAATAACTTATTAAAAATAAAATTCTTCCAACACCTGTTTTTACGGCGACTGAAAACGCCTACACGAAAATTCAAAGCAAAGCTTTGCTTTGACAGTTAAAATGACGTGAATTGAATGGAATATACGACTTTTTATAGATATATAGGCGTTTTTACTGTAACTTATTTGTTTGGTGTGCAATAAAGAGTATCTATCTATCTAAAAAAAATCGGAATTAATGATAAAATAATAAAATTATTTATACAATAAGTAATAAATTTGAAGAACTACTTGCTATAAATAATTTAGCTTCAAAATAAGCATATATTGTACTTTGGCTACTAGCTAGATAACAGACAAACATACTTGGAATAATACATAATTTTATAAACATTCATGAATGGATGTTTATAAAATTATGTCGTCGTGTCGTGGATTGACCACGAGCAGTTGTATACTGCTCGTGCTCAATCCACGGACATTTGTTCCTTGCGGGATTCAAATTTGCAACCTGAGTTTGTAGTAACCACTAGTCTTTAGGTCGTCACTCATCAGATAGTAACAGAGAATGAAAAAATGAAAAAAAAGTTTTTATTGAAGTGAAACTTCTTTATCGGCGTTGGAAAAAAAATTACCGTCACATTTTTCGGTTACGCGTCACATTTTTCCGTTACGCGCCATCTTTTTCTTTTGTTGTTTCACTTCTTACGTGTGTACACTAGTACACGCACACATTTTTTTCATTTACAAAAAGATCGTTTTTTAACGCTCTGTGTGTTGAGGATGCCTGTAGTAGAGCACCTCGCTCTTACAATTACAATAATCTTGTTATTAAAATAAACATTTTCACTGGTTAAGGACTAGGTTTGATAAAGAGAAAAATTGGAAAAGTTTGCCGATTGGAAAAACTGAATGCCCTTTGAAATGTCAAGTTTCATAGTTTATTAAGTTACGTTTGAAAAAAAGACATTAAACCATCTGGATACATTTACTTAAAAATGTTTTTTTCTTAAGTTTTAAGTTAGGTAAGTTTAGTTTGAATTTATAGTAATATTATTTTTATTAACGGCTCTCCAAATTTTTGGCCCTCCAATAATAACAAATCTAGAAAAAATAGAATCATAATGAATTAAACGAATTGTTAAAAGTTATTACTTAGGCAACCAACCTACAAATACAATCTCTAAGATTATTAATATTAATAAATTTAGAACAGATTAAGGGAAAACTTATTTAATCAGCATACGCCATCACGACCGCAGTTTCTAGTTTTGCGACGGCCTAATTAAAATTTTGCGTATTATAGTTACACAGTAACAAAGGGTCTGACGTGAGGATGAACCAAACAAATAAATAACTCGTCAAAACGTGCCCTAAATAAATGTAGGTTTTGGACAAGATATCGCCCGGGGACGTGGCAATTAAGCCGTGATGAGTACAAAGTATAAACGCTATTATTGCCATGCAAAACTACTACGTACATCTCAAAATTCCAAAGGACATCGGCAGACCACCATATATTATTATAGTTGATTTTTTTTTTGCGTTAGGAAATACAAACCATTCTTAAACTATTCAGCATCAGCATGTAATATTTTTGTATTTCTTAACACACTACAACAAAAGTTATATGTAACAATATATTGTTTTAAACTTTCATGTTCACTAACATTAGAATAGTTTGTTACGGGATTGCTACCATGTACCTTACTTTTGAGTTCCCGATATTTCGGTACTGTTGCAAGCGCCATGATCACGGAGTAACTCAAAAATAAGGTACATGGTAGCACTCCCGTAACAAACTATTCTAATGTTAGTGACCATGAAAGTTTAAAACAATATATTGTTACATATAACTTTTGTTGTAAAAGTGTGTTAAGAAATACAAAAATATTACATGCTGATGCTGAATACTCGTCCCTACTCACTACTGTCACTACTCGTCCCACGTCCTAGTCGGGGTTGCCGCTGAAAACCAGCGTCGTTACGGCTTCGGCTGTAACGACAAATGCTGAGCGGGGACCTTTTTGACACTCTTTTTGTATGTTCAATGTAATCCTGTTTGTAACTATGCCTATGTGTGTCAAATAAACGTTTTCTATTCTATTCTATTCTATTCTAATTATATGTAACATTTTAAACTTTCTTGTTGCATTTTAATTATTTAACACAACACAGCACGGGTATTATGCAACATACCTTTTTTATTTATTATTTGTCCTGACGTTTCGGCCTAATTACATAGGCCGTGGTCGCGGGAAGTCAGGTATGTTGCATAATACCCGTGGTGTAGTGTTAAAAAAGTTATATGCTGAAAAATCGTAAAATATATTTTATTTTGAATAACTAAAATCATATTTCTTAACGCTAAAATATTTTATAACTACTATTTGGTCATTGTTCTTTCAATTTTTTTTAAATAGCAGTTTACCGTGTGCTCTTAGTTATTAAACTGTGATTTATCTGCAGAAATAATAGTTTTACGCAAAAATAATCACGATAATCAGTTTTAGCTCACTGACTTTACGTTTGGTTTTAAATATGACTCAATTCTGTGAATAAAATCGGTTGTTTTTTAGACTACACTTGCCAATTTAAAAAGATATCTACCTACCTACCGCAGTTAGAAGTACTTTTAAAACAATTTTTAGGTAGATTAAGTACTTACCTACTTACAACCACTAATCTGATATAAATCTAGACTCACAGTCCTATCCGCATGCCATTTCTAATTTAGTTTCCTGTACACCCGAATCTCGTTATACATTGGCTTACTGCGTCAATACAGCTTTATTCACATAGGATAGGCAGTAACTAAGTTTGACAGCAGCCAGTCCATATTTAGTTCAGGTCAGTGGTTACAAGCTACCTCACGTAATCGTTGATCAGTTATCGAAAATATGGAATGTAAAACCAATAAAAGACCTCGCAGAGTAATATTTTTATGATTTCGTTTAAAAATAGAACACGCTACGACACGGTTGTTAGCTTGTTACAATACAATATCTTTGTTACATAAATATTACGTATAATGTACTTTTTTCGAAATTCAAACTGCAAAGAACCTTTTTGGCGTCTGCTTGCCATAGAGTAAGTAAAGAACTTTTAAAACATCGCGTCGCGAAGTTCAGTAAAGTTTTAAATATCACTAGGGCATCGAAAAAGATGAAGCTCCCGTAAATAATAATATAAACTTATGATTTTTTTAAGTCAGTGCAATGAATATTATTTCTGTGTAAGTGATGACGACAATAATAATGTCGTACCTACTAGAAATTTGTCTGTAAAACTTTGACTGGTTTGGTGACAGTTTAATTTGTTGTTTTTTTTTAATGAAGCAATTATGGTGATCTGTGATGGTGGTAGACACAGGCTGAGTTGGTAAGTACGCAATCTTAATTTATAAAACAAAGTCGGGTTTGTTACAACACTTATAACTCGAGAACGGCTGCACCGATTTTCATGGTTTATGATTTGTTAAATTTAAGCTTCAAATAGCAGAATAAAAAATAAAAACATACGAAGAGCTGACGTAAAAAAATACCGTTAGGCGGTACGAGGTTCCCGCGCCAGCTTGTTTTTAATATTACCTTTATATTTTTTTTGTATTTAAATCTTCAAGTGATTATCGTTAATAATTATTTTTATCAAGTGTCTAATCATAATCAGCGATTTAACGCCACCGTGACATGCATATGCACCTAAATAAACTAAAATTTCAGTATTTGCAATAAATGTTAGGTCTGAAAGTAAACATGGCCGAAAATTTGCAAGAGCCGGCCGAGCGGATTCCGTAGGCAAGAGAGCGCGATGCGGGCAACGGACGATTGGGGCCAAATGGGCCGCGACTCATTTGCCCCACGCTCGGACCAGCACTAATTTTCCTACGGGTAGCATTTGTACATACAGAACTTGTGACGATCATGGCTTTGTTCTTAACTAGTATTGGACAACATCACATACATTGCTCTGATCCTAAGGTAAGTAGCTTAAGCACTTGTGTTATAGAAATCAGAAACAACGACGGTACCACAACACCCAGACCCGAGACATTATAGAAAAGTTCGTTTTCCACATTGACCCGACCGGGGATCGAACCCGGAACCTCAGAGATGGCGGCGCCATATACAGTCCGGCGTGCTCGCCTCTCGGCTACGGAGGTCGTCAAACTAGTAAAACTCACAAAACACATTTATTTTTGCAAGTTGGAGCGGCTAGGCTTGTTTTGGTATTGTCTAGCTAGCTATATCATTTCTGTGTCATTATTCGTTCATTATGCTCCGGGGTCTTCATCTAGGTATAGGTACCTATCTGAGGCTGTTTTCATTCTCTAGTTGGTTTTGGTGATGTAAATATAGACAGGCGCATCAAAATTCAAAATATTTTTTTTTCTTTATTCAGGAAACAAACAGCTTTACAATAATTCGTTTAGCTTAAAAATTAATTAATAATACACTAGCATTTTAACTAGTATTTCTGTAAATTGGCCAAAAAAGGCACTTTTACATGTCGCAGTCATCAGTTTTTTGTCTTGGATTATTGTTAATAGAACTGCTTTATTAAAAGCTTCAGTTAGCGGAATATGAATACATATTTTTGAATTGTAAAAAGACAACTCGTCCATGTCGGGATTTGAAAGGATTTGATGTCTCTGTAGCTTAATTGGTAAAGCGCCTGCGCGCTAAGCAGGAGATTAGGGTTCAAATCCCGACATGGACGAGTTGTCTTTTTTCAATTTAAAAATATGTATTCCACATGTTGGCAAAGTAATTTGCTAAAAGAAATACATAAAAAGTTAAGTTATTATGGAAAATGAATAGTCGAGTATCAGCTCAGTGGCGTGCATCAGGAGAGTCATATGACCAGCAGTCGACTGACGTGGACTGATAATGATGAACACTGTAATTTTGCAAAACATTGCATAGCAGATGGAATCTGCAAAAGGTAGAAAAAGCAAAGAGCACTTAGGGCCAGATGGGTTTGATTTGCTCTGATGCGCTCAAAATATAACTCATTACTAAAATTATTATACTATAAATCGTGCCCTTTCGTTTCGTTTCCTGCTAGTTAATTATAATTAGTAAATAATTGTAATTAACTAGCTAGTAAATAATAATTTACTATACACATGGATAGAATTTATAGGATACGCGGTTTTATAAAGTTTTAAAATTGCAATAAATATAAAATTAACTATTTTCAACTTGTTGAATAGTAGTTTTTCTTTGATAAATGATATTTCCCTCAATACCAAACTTGTCGAAGTAGCGTCGGATTTATTCAGCGATGTCGAACCGATAGAATAATTTGCATAAACT
Organism: Anania fuscalis; assembly: GCA_950371115.1. Lineage (NCBI taxonomy): Eukaryota > Metazoa > Arthropoda > Insecta > Lepidoptera > Crambidae > Anania > Anania fuscalis. The sequence goes on along the minus strand of OX493343.1, from coordinate 15,363,456 downwards.
AGCCGAATAGACTTCGCAAGCGGCTAGCGGAGAGCAGGACGGATGATTGGGGGCAAATGGGCTGCGTCTTATTTGCCCCGTGCGCTCGAACTATCACTAATTTTCGTACGGTTCATGTTACTGGTTGGCTGTTGGGAATTTTCTTTTATTATTGCTGTATGGTTAGAAAGGTTCGTTTGATACTCATAATATCTTCCTTTCGAAAAAAGTACTCGTAGATACTGTCATCCAGTATGTTAAATTTCTCGTTACACCATTTTCCGTTTTATCATAGTTCCCAATTGGTTGTAGAAATCGTTTTCAGCGCTTAAACCGCCTAAATTGTGCACCTTTCTTTAAATTAATAGGAATCAACTGTAACGTCTTTTTATTGTGAACAATAAAAAGTAATTATCTATTTTGAGTCCATGTCAAGGAGTGGCAACTTTTATTTAGGCTTAACATTTTAGAATTTGATTTATAATAAAAGTATACTGTTCTTGCATAAAATAATTAATCGGACATCATTCATCAATAGTCATTATTGAAGTAAAAATCCTTGCGAAAAAAATAAAAATCCTTGCGTTGCGACGTAACCATACTTAACCTTACTGCAAATAATATAGACTAGGTTTAAACCATGACATTTTAGTCATGCAACTTCGACCGTATCATGGCTATGTTGCGTCTGTATTACGTTATGGGATAGTAGTGTTGGGTAACTCAACTGATATTGAAACATTGTTCAAAATAAATAAAAAATGCATTCGAGCAATGTGTAGCTTGAATCCTATGGATTCCTGCAAGCAATAGTTCATTAAATTAAAGCATTCTAACTCTGCCATGATTGTATATATGTATATGAAATAGCATTGTATGTAAAAAATACCCGTATCCTTTTACCAAATTTAAAGAGAAATGACCTGTACACTAGAAGGTATCCCAATAGGCTTAAACTTTCGGCAAAAAAGACAGTTTTATTCAGTAAAAGAACTGTTTCATCATGGCCATTAAAATATTTAATAGAATACCGGATACTATAATAACAGATATGCCCATTTACCAACTTAAAAAAAGACTGCATGCCAATTTGACCGATCGATAAATGCTTTTACAATGTTAATGAGTTTTTAAATTATAGATAATAATATTCTCTAGATTACTTTTATTGATATTTAATTTTAAAAAATACATTTTATTTATTAATGTTGTATGAATTCCATGTGTATAACCTTATTATTAAATTTAATTTGTAATTTAATGACATTAGTGCAATTATTTAAAATTTTAAAATTTTGCATGTCTTACCCAGACAAAACATGGTGGCACTATAATTATTTTGTTACCTTATTTGTACTATGTTTTTAGACAAATAAATTTATTTCATTCATTCATTTCATTTCATTCAAAAAATAGGCAACCATTTTGAAACGATGATAAATTAGACATTCCAGACAAACAAACATTTTCAATTGGTTGACTAATTTTTAGACAGTGTTTAAACTAGGTCTATCTTTTTTTAGTAAGACCAACAGTGTTTGCCAAGGTGTCTTTAAAAGATCATTTTCTTAAATTTTCCCGTACCGGTAATCGACCCTGGGATCCTTGGCGTTTAAACCGAACCATCACGCCGCTAAACCGATCGGGGTCTCAAAAACATTTGTTAGTATAAACTGTTTTCTTTTTTAGTAGACACGCTTAAACGCTTTTCTATTTCTATCTATATAATATAATTATAAAGAGGAAAGATTTGTACCTATTTTTGTATGTTTGTAATGAATAGGCTCAAAAAGTACTGGGCCGATTTAAAAAATTCTTTCACCAATAGAAAGCTACATTCTTCCAATTTGACATAGGCTACATTTCATTTTGAAAAAAAATTAGGGATCCTTGGTAAAATTTGAACAATGTAACCGAAGGTGTAGAAAAATGAGTCTTAAAATGTCTTTCGTCGAATGCGCTGCCGAAACTATTAGCGATAATTGTCTACCCCGTGCGAAGCCGGGACGGGCTGCTAGTGTCTAATAAAAGAGATTTCTTTTCTTGAAATATAATTCACAAGCCAAGCCATAATCTAACATTCGTAATACGTATGAAATATGTTGAAGTTTCGGCTAATTCGCCCTGACCCCATAGATAAGGCAGCGGGGGGCTGTTTACTTATAAAGAATAATGGCGGCATTTTTTACGACTTACTCCATTATTTATACCCGGAGTTAGTAATATCGCTGATATAGCCGGGGATAAAAAATGAACAGATAGTCAAATGTAATCTTTTATTTGGCAAAAGAAAATACAGTCTTTTGTAAAAAAGACAGATACTATTTGATTATTTTGTTAAAAAAAAAAGTATGAATGGAATTTGGAGTCTCAAACTATCTACGCGGTAGGGAAATTGCGTTGATTCTACATAGCATCACATACATTGCACTGATCCTAAGGTAAGTAGCTAAAGCAATTGTAAATTAGAAACAACGACAGTACCACAACACCCAGACCCGAGACGAGTGTAGAAAACGAGTTTTTCCACATTGCCCCGATCGGGAATTGAATCCAGGACCTCAGAGATCGGCGCCGCGCAGTGTACAACTAGCGGCACGGAAGTTAAGCGCTGGGCGATAGTTGCGCAGAAGACCATATTCGATTACGTGATTAGTTAGTCGTGCGCCGCGCCTGCACCGCCGCCCGTGATTGGTTGCATGTAAATTCTGCGCGTCGTAAAAAAACGTGTCGTGTGGTGCCGGCATGATAAAAGAATTGCACCACCCCTTCTCTTTCTATGGGTGCCGTAAGAGGCTACTACAGGAGAACCGCCATAAGAAGACGGGCAGCAGCGTCTCCTCTCCACCATTGGCCAAACTGCGATCGCCAACCCGCCTGCCAAGTTCAAGTTCAAACGTTTATTTGCTAAAAACACAGATAAAAAGGTGACAAAATGTATGTAGGTAGGTGCTCGCAGACGTGCAAAAAATTATCCAATTACATTATTATTTTTAAATAACAATATTAGAGCGTGGCTATTATGACAAAATCCTCCTTTTGGAGAGGCCTGTGTCCAGCAGTGGACTGGTATAGGCTGGTGATGATGATGATGATAAAATTCTACGCACACGCGTCTCTGACACGATGATCGTCTCGCAAGATACGTAAAGCGTACTGTAGTGATGGCTGATCAGTGATTTGTACAATTACTTCGGCCGCCAAGAACCAATCAAATTACTTCACTTTGTTAGTTGATTGCGAGCTGAACCCGAGTTACGAGTGTAATGAATGCGGCAGGTTGAATTTTGTTTTGACCGGCCATTTTGGAAACCATAGGGGGTGGCCTATGTTCAGCAGCGAACATCCTATTGCTGAAATCATGATGATGATGAATACTTTTGATGTTGGTTTAGCTCAATGGACCAGATCGCTCGATATTTCCTGAGAGACGTCGTATTGCACTGGTAATTTTACCATTTTAGTAGACCAATCGGAGCTGTCACATCTTCTCGTCGCCACTGCCACATTGCCTGAAGAGCAAGGTATTTGATCAGTGCGTCCTACCGGTGATGACCTACGGAGCCGAAACGTGGAATATGACAGTAAAGCTGGCACACCGACTTCACGTCACTCAGTGAGCTATGAAAAGATCGATGCTGCTGTGGGGATTCCACAGATTTAAGGTCTATTGAGGCTCCCACACCAACCCAATTATAATATATTTTTTTTACAAAGAGACGTCAACGTGTGCAGTCTAGAGCCATGGCTAACTATAGGAATTATGCAGACGTATAAGAGCAAATCCTTCCTAGCAAATTTTATCTTCAATCTAATTACCTTAAACTTTAACAATTCTTTTTTCATAATTCCTACTGCTACATTTCAGCTAAATCTATGTACAAAAGGCACGTCGATCCGTTGCTCAGTTTCAATATGACAAAAACACAAGCCACATACATACCTTTTTTACAAGCGATTTCATCATCATACCTTTGGAAGTCCACTATTTCAATCCAATAAGTTGTGACGTCATAAAACGTCCTCGCTTGGTTCGTTATCAATTTAACCACGTGAAGGGTACGGTAAGAGCTTATCCAGCTTGACACTTGTTAACACTTTGATGCCTGTGTGTCCATGTACGCATGTAATTATTCACTTACTTGCTTTCCTGTGTTTAGCTAAAAAATATATGTATATTTATATCGGGTGTAAAAAAAAGCTTAACGAAGCCGAATACCACATATTCTTCGTATTATTACGATCATTTTTTTTCTTTTACACTATACCTGCGAAATGACGGGTTACCGAGTTATTGACAGTCAAAGTTACATTTTTTTTTCAGAGATTTTTACAAAATTGCCTTCTATTTGATAATACTAAACTTTTTTACAAAGAAACATGATCCACTTACACACACAGGCATAGTCTGTGGCGTGCGCGCTATACATTGCGGGTTAGAAATAAGTTATTTTTTTTGATACCCAAAAATAAAAGTCATTTCCCAGCAATTATTTTTTTTGCATTCTACTTGGTTTTATGTATAGAATTCGTGATTTAAGGCTTCGTTAAGCATTTTTTTACACCCTGTATACATGTTTGTAACTCCATGGAAGCAATAAACTATATTTTATTTTTCTTTAATTGACGATGAAGGAAACATCGGGAACCTGGAGGCCTAACACAAAAATGTATCTTTCGTTCGGACGTTTAAACCTAACAAATTAAAATAACCAGTCTCATGTGTCAATCCTTTGATGAAATATGACCAACTCAATCTAGCCGTATAAAAAACCCGACCATTTTCAATTGTTTATGAATTGTCAAACCTTTGATACAAGTAAATGGATGTTTTAATTTGATCGGATAATACGACCGAATTAACGATACGCTTTCGTATTAGGCTTCCTGCAGTTTCTGATGACACAGGATGAGATAGGCATGGGTATAAACCGGCCATGTGCATGGTCACTCGCAGTGTATGGTGTCGCGGCCACTATGCCTCACTATTCGGCACGGCACGGCAAAGGGATGTTCAGATGACGGTTAATAATGTACCTTAATATTATGACGCTAAGGTTGCAATCAATAATTCGGTATTCCTTAACATACCACGGCTTGCTGTGACCACTATCATTGCAATTTTAATCCAAGTGCTATATTATTAAGGTACATTACTATTTGGCAACAAAAAATCCCTTGCGTTCCGTGCTGATAATAGGTGCAGTGCCTTAGATTCTGTGAGCTAAGAGTAAGTTCTGGATAGAGAGACAGACTGACGGACATGAAAATAAATAGGTTTTATGTTGATTTATTAAAAATGAATTAAGTTTTAGAAATGGTCTGGTTCTTGGTCCAGATAAAGGAGATCAGATGGCAGTCACTTCAAATGAACTCTGACTTGTTGAATCATGATCAAAGCGAAAAGACTCAAAACAATTTAGAAAATATCATTTTCGTAACTGACCCGAACTAGGAATGTAACCTGGGACCCTAAGTCTTCAACGCGAATGTTCGCGCTACTTAACCTACGGGTATTAAAATCGTTAGATCGGTATGCAAATACACTGTAGGTCGTATTTTGGCGGTCAAACTATACCTACAACTACCCTAGTACTAGTACCCGACAGTACCCGCCGCACCCGCAAAACGCGATAATTAATAACGGCCTCCATAACAATTAATAATAAAACCCCGAGCATCGAGCCGCACTCGACGTATTTATTAAGAAAGCGATAAATCAGAACTAAACGCCCCGCAGCATTCACAACACTAGTTTGGGGGTAGGTGTCGATAGAATTTAAAACTATCGATAAAGATTCACACGATCTTAAAAATATTTGCAATCAGCAATAATCGCGCAGTCATCGCCCGATTGATGCTTAGTGACAAAATCTATGGGCAGCGTTGACAGTAGATTGCTTTGTTTTTGTTTTTTACTGTCAATTTGCGATTTTAAAGCCAGTTAAGTACCGGGTCTGTTGGCGCCTCCAGCCCTGCAGCCAGCTCGGGCATCTTCGGCGTTCTTCGTATGCGCGGGCGGCGGGCACACTCCGTAGGTGCCCTCCGCCGCACTCAGCCTCTCGACCACCATCGGCATCGGACGCGGTTCCTCCCTTATAGGCGCGATCAAATTAAATACTAATAACATTATTGTTACCAGTAAATATATCTATGCGTTTACAGTCCGCTTCTTATTTCATATTCTAATAGTCTTAGGACCCTAACATTGGTCCTCTCGCCGTCGTTATTAGTTTTTTTGTCCCGCCCGAGTACCGTTATTTTTCGCATCGCCGGTCCGTGGACTTTGACCGAGCCAACGTGGAATATTCGTCATCTTAGCCGTCTAGAAGAAAGAAGAGGATCCAGAAGCTGATGTCGCCTTCTGTTGGGAGTATAATACGGTTTATGCGTGAGTCGTTCCAATTAATCGCTTTCCAATCTTAATTTTTCCACTTTTGCTATAAAATCATTTCCATTGTCTTCTTAAACTATCTCTGCATTCATTTCGAATCATTTACTGCTTCCCTGTAATTATTCTAAAGCTATAAACGCACTATCTGTCCTATTTGTCTGCCTATTATTTTTTTCCAAGCACGTGTTGCGCACACGCTGCCGCCGACCGCACGTTAGGTATCGAACGTAACGGGACCTAAACCTTCGCACCTGTTATCTATCAGCTGTTTTGCTCGCTACGCGCATTAATTGTTTTCGTTCTTTTTGCTATTTTTCGTAACTTTTATTTAATTTCGCACACGCTCATCAAAATGGCTGACATGAAAACGTTGATCAAGAAACGAGGCACCTTTAAATCAAAGCTTACTATCTTTTCTAATTATTTAACTTTATTAAATAATGGCTCCAGCCTTTCACAGCTGCAACGTTTGGACCTTGAGGAACGCTTTTATAAATTCGATTCTATGTACACTGAATTTGACGCGTTACAGGGTGAAATCGAGATACACGCGGATGACCCCGAGGCCGCACTCGAGGAGCGCGAGGAGTTCGACCGCCAGTACTTCAGCCAGGTGGCCCTCGCACGCTCTCTGCTTGGGATTTCGTCAAAAGGTTCCGTATCAAGCTCTAATAATAACAACACTAATGCACATTCTAATCAAAGTTTTGTTCGTTTACCTCAGATCAATCTTCCTAGTTTCGATGGGAACTATCAATACTGGCTCGAGTTCAGAGACACATTTGTTTCACTAATTCATGATAACCCTAGCATCGACCAAATAAATAAATTTCATTATTTGCGAGCTTCACTCCAGGGAAATGCAGCCTTAATTATAAAAAACATAGATTTTATTGGGAATAATTACAATATTGCGTGGGATTTATTATGCGAGCGATTTAATAACAATCGTCTTTTAATTGATAACCATTTGCAGGCAATATTTGATGTTGAGCCCGTATTGAGGGAGTCCAGTATCTCTCTTCGTAATCTTGTCGACGTAACCAATAAAAACATTAGAGCCCTTACAACATTAAAGCAACCTACTGAACATTGGAATACTCTTCTCATCTTTATATTGGCTAAGAAGTTGGACATAGCAACAAGCCGCCACTGGGAAGAGTATCGCAATGACTTGTCTACTGATCCCACGTTAACTCAATTTTGTACCTTTGTAGGCAGGAAAGCGGACTTGTTGGAATCAATCGAAACGAACCATAACTTATCAAATAACAATATATTAGTTGCCTTAAATAATAGTCACTCTAATCTAAATAATAAACAATCACAAAACACACAAGATAATAAAAATAACAATCAGAAAAACAGCAACTTTAATAAAAATGTACAAAATAATCAAAAATCACGCAATCTTAATAAACCTAACTTTCTGAACTGTCCGCTTTGCTCCCAACGTCATTCATTATTTTCGTGTGAATCTTTCAGAGATTTGCCTATAGAAAATCGTATACAAAAAGCAAAGGAATTAAATGTTTGTCTTAACTGCTTACGCCCAAATCATTTTGCTAAGCAATGCAAACTTACTCATTGCAAGTATTGTAAAATAAAACATAACACTCTTTTACACTTAGAATCACCGGATTTAAAACCTTTAGTTAATCCTTTGCCTTCTGCAGCTGATGGCGTCGCTTTATCAGCCACATCCTTGCAGCTTGCTACTTCTTCGCATGTTTTACTGTCCACAGCATTGGTGAACGTCTTGAACTCTTCGGGCGAGAAGTACACTGCGCGGCTACTGCTCGACAACGGTAGTACAGCCAACTTCGTAACGCAAAGCTTATGTGACAAGCTGGGTTTGTCACGACGCGGTACAAGCACCAAGGTCACAGGTATCAATAACCATATCTCTTCTAGTACACAGTCTTGTCACCTCACAATCGAGTCTTTATGCTGTGCTTACAATATAGATATCGTATATCATGTATTGCCTGAGATCACTAAGGTCTTACCGTCTTCCTTTGTAGATATCACCCACGTTCCTATTCCCCCAGGTCTTCAGTTAGCTGACCCGAATTTCAATATTCCGTCGGTCATAGACATCCTGGTAGGCGCAGAAGTCTTTTGGAACGCCTTAGGGTCCAATTCCATAGATTTAGGTAAAAATCTTCCCAAGTTATGTGAAACTAAATTTGGCTGGTTAGTGTCAGGCAGCATATCACGCCAAAAGGGTAGCAACCCTCTTCAATATTGTAATTTTACAAACTTAAGCCCCACTGCAGATCTTTCTCAATTCTGGGAGTTAGACATTGTTTCACCCAAGCATTCTCAATCTCTAGAGGAGAGATCATGTGAGAAGCTCTTCTTAGAAACAACCTTTCGCAAGGACGACGGTCGTTTTGTCGTCTCAATGCCCTTTAAACAAGATCCCAGTTTACTAGGTCACTCTTATGAAAACGCTAAGTGTAGGTTCTTGTCGTTAGAACGACGTTTTCACCGTGATCCTATTTTTAAAGAAAGATATTTCAATTTCATGCATGAGTATGAAAGTCTAGGTCACATGTCGTTAGATAAAGACTGTGCCACTCTGCCTGATAGGTCTAACGGGAACTATTTTATTCCTCACCACGGCGTTATTCGGGAGTCTAGCTCCACTACTAAGCTTCGCGTGGTTTTCGACGCTTCGGCCGCTACCTCTTCAGGAGTGTCGCTCAATGACCTCCAAATGGTTGGCCCCGTCGTTCAAGACGATCTATTTTCCATTTTAATACGCTTTCGCCAACATCAATACGTAGTTTCAGGCGACGTAGAAAAAATGTACAGAGCAATAGAAATAAATCCCATACAACGACCTTTACAAAAAATATTTTTTCGTTTCGATACTAAGGAACCTCTTAAAACGTACACGTTAAACACATTTACGTATGGCACTGCTTCTGCGCCATACTTGGCTACTAAATGTCTGGTTAGCCTAGCTGACAACTTAGATGACAATCGAGTAAAGTCGGCCATACAACGCGACTTCTATGTCGACGATTTTCTTCATTCAGCCAGTACAATTTCAGAGACCGTCGAAGTTTCTAAAAAGGTAGCATCTGTCCTTTCTTCAGCCCAATTCCATCTACGTAAATGGAAGTCAAATAGTCCCGAGATACTATCCCAAATAAGTGGTCCACAGAATGGTCACCCTACTAACTCATTAGACTTCTCTGAGCAAGGCCAAGGCAACACTCAATCTAAGACATTGGGCCTACATTGGATTTGCGACACTGACATGCTCACCTTTTCTATAAATATAGAACCGTCTAAAAAGGTTACTAAACGTCACGTCCTTTCAGTAATTAGCCAAATTTTCGACCCATTAGGACTTGTTGGACCGTGCGTCGTCGAAGCCAAAATAATTATGCAACGCTTGTGGCTAGACAAATATGATTGGGACGAGACGGTTTCTACAGAGATTAGCGACTTATGGTTTCTATTTGAGCACACCTTAACTCATTTAAATAGGTTACAGATCCCTCGATGGGTTTCATTTAATGACTCACTTATCCATGAAATTCATGTTTTCACTGACGCTTCCGAAAAGGCCTACGGGGCCTGTCTTTATATTCGGTCTTATAACCATAGTTCAGGCACAATACGCGTTCAGCTTTTAGCGTCCAAAAACCGTATAGCTCCCATAAAACCTACTACTATGCCTAGGCTTGAACTATGTGGTGCTTTGTTGGGTGCGAGACTGTGTACAAAGGTGGTGGACTCACTTACTTTGCACATAGACAAATGTAGATTTTGGTGTGACTCCACGATAGTTCTAGGTTGGTTGTCAACGCCAGCTACTCAATTAAAACCCTTTGTGCGAAACAGAGTCAACGAAATCCAGGAGAGTACTAGTGGTCATACCTGGAGCTACGTACCGTCGAAGGACAACCCGGCGGATCTCGTTTCACGAGGCTTACGAGCCGACGTAATCGGCGATACTCATTTATGGTGGTCTGGACCTTCATTTTTATTAAAAAATGAGAATGAGTGGCCCACGATGCCCAATATCGTGAAGCGTGATCTACACGAAGTAGTATCTCACATCAGTAGCAGTAGTGGTAGTGCAGATAGTGACCATAATGCAAGTAGTAGTAGTAGTACCGCTTTTGTAATACCTAACCTTAATATTTCAATAATTCAAAACCTAATTTCAAAGTATTCTAGTTTCACAAAATTACAACGAGTTGTAGCTTATTTGTGTAGATTTGCGCATAACTTAAAAAATAAAAATAATAAATTGTGTGGCAATCTCTCTTTAATTGAACTTGCCAAGTCACATAATTTTATTTTGCAGTGTGCTCAACTTCAAATGTTTCCTGATGAATATAAATTGCTTAAATCCGGGAAGACATTGCCTCACAAAAATAGGCTGATTTCATTAACGCCATTCTTAGATAGTAATGGTCTTATTCGCGTAGGCGGTAGGCTTGATAATTCTCCCTACGACTTTGATACAAAACATCCTATTTTGTTATGTAGTTCTCATATATTAACTCAACTTATATTTTATATGCAACATGTTAAACTTTTACATACAACATTACATACAACTGAGGGCCGGCGGCCCTCAGTTGCTTTTGGCAAGCATACGCCAAACCTATTGGCCTCTTAAAGGCAGAAACTTATCTAAATCAGTTGTTAATAAATGTGTAATTTGTTACAGACATAGAGCTCAAAATGTACAACCTTTAATGGGACAGCTCCCTCTTAACAGAACACAGTTAGAGTTCCCTTTTCAAAACTGTCACGTTGATTATGCCGGCCCAGTATTGATAGCCGATCGAAAAGGAAGAGGTTGTAAATTAGTAAAATCTTATTTGTGCATTTTTGTTTGTTCTGCAGTGAAAGCTGTACATTTGGAGCTTGTTACGGACCTCACCACTGAGGCTTACATGGCTGCTCTAAATCGGTTCGTGGCGCGTCGAGGCAAGCCTCGAAGTATCACGTCCGATAACGGTACAAATTTTGTCGGCGCATCTAATGAAATTCAAAGGTTCCTTCTCGATTCTAATGTTGCATCTGAGATAGCGCAGGAAGGTATCGAATTTATTTTTACCCCTGCCTATACCCCTCACTTTAATTCTTTGGCCGAAAGTGCGGTCAAATCTTGTAAGCATCATTTAAAAAGATTGTTACATCTCGTTCATTTCACCTTCGAAGAAATGACAACCTGTTTATGCCAAATTGAGGCAGTTCTTAATTCTCGCCCTCTAACCCCACTTTCTTCAGACCCTCATGATTTTTCGGCTCTTTCTCCCTCTCATTTTTTAATTGGACGACCACTCTTAACTGTACCGCTCCCACAGGTGGCTGATGGCAACATCACTCGTCTGGATCGATGGAGACGAATCCAACACATCCAGCAGCATTTTTGGCGGCGATTTAATAACGAATATGTCTCTCTGCTACAGACCAAGATGAAATGGTTCGCATCCACAGGCAAAGTGAAGCCTGGTCAGCTAGTCCTGATCAAGGAGAGGACCCCACCATTGCTCTGGTCACTAGGGCGAGTCGTGAAGACGTATCCAGGTGTGGACGGCGTCTCGAGGGTGGCCGAGCTCAAGACGAAGAAGGGGACCATACGTCGGGCCTTCAACTGCATTTGTCCACTTCCAATACATTGAAGATCTTCATACTTCATTCTTCAACCCGGGGAGTATGTTGGCGCCTCCAGCCCTGCAGCCAGCTCGGGCATCTTCGGCGTTCTTCGTATGCGCGGGCGGCGGGCACACTCCGTAGGTGCCCTCCGCCGCACTCAGCCTCTCGACCACCATCGGCATCGGACGCGGTTCCTCCCTTATAGGCGCGATCAAATTAAATACTAATAACATTATTGTTACCAGTAAATATATCTATGCGTTTACAGTCCGCTTCTTATTTCATATTCTAATAGTCTTAGGACCCTAACAGGGTCTATATACATATATCAGGGTACCGGTTGCACCAGCACCAGCACCAGGTAGGTAGGTATAAACCTAACAAATTAAAATTACCATTCACTTGTGTCAAACCTTTGACAAATTAAGAACAACTAAAAATAGCCGTGTAAAAACACGACTATGTATACTGGAAAATGATTGGGGATTTTCAAAGCAAATATATTGATCTTATGTGTAATTATGGGGATTTATATGCGGACTTTCATGCCAATTACAATAGAGTGGTTTTTTTTGCATTATCCATCGTGGTAATAAGTTTACAAGCTACTTAAGGTGTGTACATTTCTTCATTATATTTTCCTAGACCGCTACGCAGCGATATTTGCGGAACGTCTTAATCTGGACTGTGCTTAACTTTTAGTTTAAACTACTCACTAGTAAAAGCATGAGATGTGTTCATTACTATATGAAAAATATTTACTATAAGTTGTTGAAAGTTTAATATTTCAACATGCATTTTAAAGCCACTTGATTCACGAAAGTTAACAAAACAAATTATAATATTTTTTGGGTGTCCAGTATCGGGTATTATATGTTATTCATGTTAAATCAAAACGAGTAAGTCATATATTTTTTGATGTGACCCTTTTTACTAATTTACAAAACCATCGATATGGGTCCGCCACGTCACTAGTCGGAATCTACCCCTATAGCAGGGATTTAGTCGAGATATTTCGCTGAAATTACTGGCAATACATCATTGAGATGTTTTTAATAAGCGCCAGTGTTGCTATGCTCTGACAGACCAGCTTTGTTCGGTGCAAGGACTGCGCAAGTGAAGGGATTAGATTTAATTGTTTACAAGGTACTTTTAGTTTGATAACAGCAAGTTTATATAAATATTGATTATTTTTTCGGGCTAAATTCGTTTGCCTATCAATGTGCACATAGATAAGGATGGAGTAAGGTGGCGAATAGAAGATCTTCAAAGGCTACTAATAAAATAAAAACTTTGTACCTGAGCAAATGTAATTCATTTGGACTAGCCACATAAATATTTTTTTATCTATCACATAAAAAGACCTGCCTAGTGCGAATCGGGTACAAACTATATTTAATAGGTCAAGAAGAAGTACCCTACCTATAGGTATCTATTCTCGAATAAGAGAAAGACATATACTCTTTTTTACACACTAAACAAAGAAGTCACAGACTCACAGGTGATATTTACAAAGAGATGGACAAATTAAGCGGTCTTATCGCTAAGAGCGATCTCTTGCAGACAACCTTCTGGCAGAAGACAACTAAAGAAAGGGATAAGGGTGGTGCGGAGTGCTTATTATTCTGGCATAAACAGCGGTCTCTTTTAATTTCGTTTAACGTTTGTTTTTACGGCCTTATGCAATTGTAGACTTAATTATTTCACATTAATTTCAACCTTCACCCGTTTGTTTCTTGACAGACGGATATTGAAGTGATCTAATAAGGTTTATTTTTACCTTTTGAGTTAATGAGCCCTAAAAATGATTCATAATCTATAATTTAACACCTCAACAGCAATATAAAGCCTTAAAACCCGGCCAATCTCCGCGCATCGGCAGTTAAACGCGCTCATTGTCCGCGCACAAAGCCGGTAAACGCAGCAACAGTGATTTCACTTTGTGCTATTGTCGCTGCACTCTTTAGTGTTGCCGTGCAAGCCTCGCAGAGGGCTGGGTAATCGGTGATTGAGGTTTATTTGGATTTTTTTGGAATAACGAAGGTCATAGGCTCATACCGATAAAGTCACAAAAATTGACAATGAATACCTACTTTAAAAATAAGGCCATCTTGTGTGCGATATTGATCAAACAATTGAGTTTTAAACAAAGATTGCAGGGACTTAAAGAATGAAGAAAAACATCTTTAAGACATTGCTTCTCCTTGTCAGAGGGCGCCCTACGCACTTCTCCAGTAGAAGTGCGTAGGGCGCCCTCCGACAAGGTGGGGCGCTGGTAGACGCTGCCTTTGTATCACTAGACCTAGAAGGACTAGACACAAAATTAATAATAAAATACCTCAATAGCAATGTAAACCCTTAAAACCCGGCCAATCTCCGCGCATCGGCAGTTAAACGCGCTCATTGTCCGCGCACAAAGCCGGTAAACGCTGCGAGAGTGATTGCACTTTGTGCTTTTGTCGCTGCACTCTTTAGTGTTGCCGTGCAAGCCTTCGCAGAGGGCTGGGTAATCGATCATTGAGTTTTATTTGGATTTTTTGGAATAACGAAGGTCATAGGCTCATACCGATAAAGTCACAAAAATTGACAATGAATACCTACTTTAAAATTAAGACCATCTTGTGTGCGATATTGATCAAACAATTGAGTTTTAAACAAAGATTGCAGGGACTTAAAGAATGTAGAAAAACATCTTTAAGACATTGCTTCTCCTTGTCAGGACTGTGTAATCGGTTATTGAGTTTTATTTGGATTTTTTGGAATAACTATGGTCATAGGCTCATGCCGATGAAGTCACAAAAATCGGCAGTAAATACTTCAAAATTAAGGCCATCTTTCGTGCGATATTGATCTGAACAATTAAAACTCAATGACATTGTGAAACTGAACAATTAAGTTTGAACAGATAAAAAGACTACTTAAACGAAGATTACAGGGACTTATTGAATGCAGAAGAACTTCTTTATGACATTGCTCCACCTTGTCAGAGGGCGCCCTACGCACTTCTCCAGTAGAAGTGCGTAGGGCGCCCTCCGACAAGGTGGGGCGCTGGTAGACGCTGACTTTGTATCACTAGACCTAGAAGGACTAGACATAAAATTAATGATAAAATTCTTCTTAATAGCAATGTAAACCCGGCCAATCTCCGCGCATCGGCAGTTAAACGCGCTCATTGTCCGCGCACAAAGGCGGTGAACGCTGCGAGAGTGATTGCACTTTGTGCTATTGTCGCTGCACTCTTTAGTGTTGCCGTGCAAGCCTCGCAGAGGGCTGGGTAATCGGTGATTGAGTTATATTCGGATTTTTTGGAATAACGAAGGTCATAGGCTCATCCCGTACCCTTATTTCTTAAAAATTTGCAATCAGCAATAATCGCGTAGTCATTGCCCGATTGCTGGTTAGTGACAAAATGTATGGGCAGCACTGACAGTAGATAGCTTTGTTTTTATTTTTTGCTGTCAATTTACGATTTTAAAGCCAGAATTAAACAATTTTCGCTAGCGCATTGTTTTTTCCGGTGTCACAAAAATTGGTTTACTAATCTTTTGTGTGATATTGATCGGAGCAATTTAGTTTAATTAAACTTAAACGAAACAAAATTCATAAATATAGGATGCATTTTTTTAGGTTGCAATTTAGCCCTTATAAAGTCATAAATGTTATACAGTCTGTGAAATTATAATTGTAACCTGTTTTGCGTCTTGAATAAATAAAAATAAATTAAAAATAAACTTCCAACTTATGTATGTTAGAAAACATTTTCATTTCTTAGAAAATTGAGACCATGACAAACTCAAAGGAATAAAAAAGCTTTATAAAAATGTAAAGGTAATTTATATGTATAGTTCGCATTGACTTATATATTTTTACATCAATGATAGTTCGTTTATACTGTACATAAAACCCTGAAGGCTTAAAAGGAAGGAAAATCAGTACTCCACTATACAAATTTGAATAGGCTTAATCGATTCGGCAAAAATCGAGTCTGGTTGATAGTTCTAAAAACTCGATATAAAGTTAAGGGCAGGCTACATTTACAAGTTAAATGCGATGAACACTTGCATAATTATAAGGCTGGGTGTACAATTGTACATACCTGTCATTAATTAACAATATCGCAAAACATACTGAGATATTTTAAATACCAACACGATAGCAGCAAAATAAGACGGCCAAGTGCGAGTTGGGTGTAGCGTTAGGAGTTTTAATTAGGCATACTTAATTTAACATAGTTCAAAAATGTAGCAAACTTAAGTTGCAGTGGGCTGACTACATCTGTCGCAGAGACGATGAAAAGTGGAGTTAAACGGGTTCTCGATTGGAGGCGCTTTTTGGGGGAGGTTTACGTCCAGAAGTGGACTGCATATGCTCAATAGATAGATAGATACTAAATTTACTTTAAATTTATGATTTACAGTCAAATTTGGCTGAAAATGTCGTATTTAAATGACCTGCAGTCCCAGTAGACGTTGTTATTCCTAAATTTTACAATCAGCTGTCAAATAATTGAATAGTCAGTCAGAATGAGTATGCTCTAGTCTAGTCTAGTCTGTTTTTAAGTTGATTAGTATAAACAAGTTAGGTTAGGTATGTATCAAACCATTTTCTACTGTAATTAAATATTTCTCTCTCTCTCTCTCTCTCTCTCTAATACTTTTGACTTTATTGTTACTAAACAATTGTTTTTATCAAGGAAAAATAGCACTTGCTTGATTGAGAAACATTTTTTCAGTGAGCGCCTGGAAGAAATAAACTTAGACTTACTTAGAAAATTTAGGCTCTACGCAAGATATCTAGCAGTGTGGCCTTAGCCTTACACTGAAGAAGCCAAAGATATTAATTATGATACCTTTATTTGTTGGTATTAACTGAAAAATAAAATCCATTCCTTAATTTTATTTCAAAAACCCTGGCCGAACAACGTATAATGAACGGGTTAAAATGTCTCATACGGCTTCGGTATTATATTACGGAACCCTAACAAATGAAAAAAGCAATCAGGCTATCCATAAATCAGTTGTGCTAATTGGTGGCTTCCAAAATCCCGGCTGAGGGCGTCCTGCGCAAGCGCCGGGAATGGGAACGTGTGCTTTTTGCGGTACTGCGAATTGTGTAGGCCAGGGGACTAGCTGCTTTCGACTATACAGGGTGTACAAGAGAATAGGACACGCCTTGAAACCACGTGATTAGCTGGTCAGATACAACAACTTTTTCTATAGGAGCAACATCGAAATCGAGATTTCTTTGACTTTACTTTAGGTCACAAAGAAGTAAAATACGGCGGTAATGGGCAGGCCATAGCGTAAGGAGAGCTGGCAACCGTTAGGGAGCTAGCAATAGCGTTTCTTCGTTGCCAAAACGCGTTGAGACAGAATAGCATGTCAGCTACGACACGAATTTCGCTATGTGGTCTTTTTAACCGACTTCAAAAAAAGGAGGAGGTTCTCAATTCGTCAGAATTTTTTTTTTTTTTTGTATGTTTGTTACGCGATTACGCCGTCAATTATGGACCGATTTCAAAATTTATTTTTTAGTTTGAAAGGGTATACTTCCAAGGTGGTCCCATTTACACCAAGTCAGATTCTGATGATGGGATCCTTGGGAAATCGAGGGCAACCCTCAATTTTTATAGGCACCCATAATGTTTTGCATATATTTTCTGACTCAATGCTGATTTTTGGATCTGGTAATCATCATGTCATGTTGCTGACCTGATGTTGGAAGCCACAGATCTCCTTAACGGATAGGAGTTAGAAGATAATACTGCAATTTGTCGACAGAACGTATTTCGCAGTATGTTGAGCAGACGTGGAGCTTATGAGGTACCAGACCGCCAATTTTTATTTACTAGGGGCGTACCCGCGCACCCTGTAACGAAAAAAATATTAAAAGTTCCTTTCTTAAATTGACTTGGTATTTCCTATGGTGACGACACCAAAATAGCCGCCGTTACGCCGGTTAGAGTGTAGGAAAACCCTTTCCTTAAGACTTAAAAATTTTCGTCGAAAAATTGACCCTATATAACACCTTATTTTTATCATACCATTGTATTGTATTGTATTTTAACTCTCGATGGCTGGCACCGACTCCAAAAAGAACTGATTAGGTATGTTTTAGTCAATATTATTTTTCGCTTTTTAGTTTCATTTAGAAGTCGGTTTTTAGTTTTTTATTAAACTTATTTTTGTGATTGCCACAACGCGTCATGAGCATTTTCATCATTTTGCCATGTGGATGTTTTACGTTGACCACGATGCGTTGTGAGCTAATTTTTCGCTTTAATGAGCGTTATCGATATTTGAGCGTAACAGTTCGATTTAATGTTACTCCGAGCGACAGTTTACGGCTAATTTAAGTTTAAGCTTGACAATCTTCTAAGTATTTTCTATTCCATGGAGTAAATTGACTTTTTTGTGGAGTACTTTGACAATAGGCTAGTTGACCAACCAATTGACATACTTTTTACGTGCTGTCAAAACGCACCTCTGTCTTATAATTTGTATGGCGATTGCAAGCTATGGCGTCATTGTTTACCGGCCTCAACTGCCTTTTTATTGAATTTGAAGCAAACAAAAATCAGATTCTTTTAATAAATGATATTGTACCAGGTTAGCGGGCCTAAAATAAGGTGTCCGATTTAATAAATTATGTCTTAGAATCATTTATGATTGGTGTCCACATCCCAATTAGTTCTGAAAAATTGGATTAATTCGGCGTGAACAAATTCGTGTCACATAAAAAAACAAAATCAAAATCATTTATTACTGTAAATTGGCCATAAAAGGCACTTTTACATGTCCTAATAAACAATAAACGAGCCATATCACGTCTCTAGGCCTACAAACGTGTACCGCGGATGCCGAGGAGGGCGCTTCCGTCGATTATAGGCAATTATAGCAAAAAGTGGCGCAATTTGCGCTCCTCTTCAGGTGGACTGACAAGACGGGATAGTGATCAGAGTTATCATATAGTAACTTCAATTATTTGACAATCTGGTCCTTGGGGTGAATCTCTGCTCAAAAACAACAACTTTATCTATGTGAAAACATCAAAACTTTAACAAAAAATAAACTTAACCTTACAAACTAATGTCAGCTGAGGTACGATTACACAAATTACGTATAGCGGCGGTACGATTAGTAGGTGTAGTAAAGGTTTTTGGTAACTACCCCAGAAAAAGCTGCAGTATTCGAGCTATTGAATCAACCCCAAAAAGGAAGTTTGCTAATCAATTAGGTTCTTACAAATAAATTACTGAAAACCGCATCCAAATCGTACTAGTAGTTTTGTTTTTATACAAAAAAATGTTGACTGCAGCGCCCACTGGTGAGCTGTCACCGTAACACCTTTAAAAGAACATGCACCAATCAAAACTGGACCTATCACTGAAAACCGCATCAAAGTCGGACTAGTAATTTTGGAGATAATTGGCAACATTGGATTCCACAAACAACCTCTCACCCCAAACGCATATACCATCTCCGTTCCGTCGTGGGTGTAATTAAATTATTTTAAAATATCTTTGAAACCCGCGCGATTGTACACGCGTCAGACTCAAAACTAATCAAATAAGTCAAAACACATATAATTTACTAGTGAGAAATTATAGTATTTTCATTCAAATTTTGCATTTTTTAACTAACAAAGTTTAAATCTTACCTTAATTAAAAGTAGGTAAAAAACGACAAAATATTTGATTACAGTAAGTTTTATATATAAGGTGTAAACTTATCAGCTAACTCTTTTCTAGGAGGTGGTTCTACTGCTCAAATAAAACAACTTTATGTATGAGAACAACTTCGAAATCGTAAAAAAATATTTCATATCTTTATACAAACTGATCTCAGCTGATCTGCCGTTTTGTATGGGGAAATGGTTTTTTGTTTTGCGATTTTGAAGTTGGTCCCATAGAAAAATTTGTTCTACACCGTGAATTTTGAGATACCCGAGAAAATTAACTAACATACTCAGATATCGATATACATCGAATTTGGCGAATAAAAAAAACGGAACGGCGTACGGCGTTGGCGTACGGAAGGAATAACTATAAATAAAAAAAAAAACATACATAGTTATTCCTTCCGTACGCCAATATTACGCGACTAAATTATGTGGATTTTGGTTCCTTTAATGTTGGAATGATAATGATTACTATTTGAATTAGCAGGACTTTTATAGTGCATATTTTTTAAGGAATGTTAGGGACCTATTAAATAAATTACTCATAAAAAAAAATTTTTTTATTCGCCGAATTCAATGTATATCGATATCTGAGTATGTTAGTTAATTTTCTCGGGTATCTCAAAATTCACGGTGTATTTAAGTAGTAGAATCATCCCCTAGAAAAGAGTTAACTGATAAGTTTACACCTTATATATACTTCCCAGCCGATTTCGACTAAAGTGACCGCTACTAATTATTAGCAGAGGAGCTAGGATGATCAGCTCTTGCATGTGCCCTTTGATGGCTACAGTATCCTATTTTATGAGTAAACGTGCGCGACCATTGGCTGCACGTAAGGACACCGTCAACATAATTATAAAGGATGGCTGTTGACAGTAAGTTTTATGTTATAGGTGAAGCTTATAAGGCTTTGTCACAAATAAAAAGAAAATGCAATATGTAGGAAATGATATAACGAGCGTTGAACTAGCGAATGAAATAACGCGAACGAGTGACACGAATAACTGAGCCATAAATGACAGAACCCTTACAAAAACATTTTTGTTTCAACGAGAACCATTTTTTATTCCGATCAATCTTATACGTGTAAAATGTAACACGTTAAACAGCGCACCTTTGGAAAGGCCCAACAAAATTAATTAAACCTTCAGCGCTCGTCAAATCACAATTAAAGATTTCAAATTTAATTTGTCAAGCGGTGTGTCGTCTGAGGGATGAGCTCGCTCGTTTTATTGTGTTTCGTCCTTAGTAACAGACTAATAGAGTCAATAGACTCAACAGAGAATGCTAGAAGAGATTTTGACGACTATCATAGCATAGAGGCGAGCATGGCGGACTTGGTCATAATCATAATACTTTATTTGCATCAAGCATGGTATTACCAGTTCTTCGTTACATTTATGAGTCACATGTTAGACTACGGGGATTAGCATGCAAATGTCATTTGAGAATACAATTTAGAAAAAAAAAATAGAAATGTCACAATCAATATTAAAAATAGGTATGCTTAGTTACAAATCTCCGAAATTGCGAATGGGTTAATAGAAATACATTATGTCCATTTCATAATAAATAAATTAGACAAGCTACTTTTTCTAGTCAAATTTGGTGTCGCCAATTCTTAGGTCGGTCAATTTAGAAAACAACCTTTTCTATTTGTCTTGGATTTGGACGTTATGGTATCGTCATTGTTGCTGATTTGTATGACACAAGTGCTTTAGCCACTTACCTTAGGATCATAGCAATATATATGATTTAGATTTTTGTTTTTAGCAATTACCATGCTAGGTTTATCTAAGATTATTAATACTTGAAAAAAATATTTCTATCGGGTGTTGACGGTAGTAGTATATACCGCAACATTGATTAGAAAATATGATGGCTTTGACAGCGAGAACCACTTGAAAGATTTCGTCGAGTTGACTAACGTCTCGGTAGCTTAGTGGTCAAAGCACTCGCCCGGTATGCGATGGACGTGGGTTCGGATCCCACCTGAGGCGGACGATTTTTTTTCAAGTAATAAAAATATATATGATGTTGTACTATTTATTTATTAATTTATAAAGTCCACCTTTTGTAAGGTTTTATTCTGTGCAGAAAAAAAAACTTAAGTTTTCTACTGTGTTACGGGTTTTTTAAGTTGCCGCCACTTGATCGCATTTGGGGAGGCCTATTTCTAACAATGGAAGTCTAGTCCTACTTATACGATGATGAGTTTATTGGGTGCCGAGCGGTTGCATGAGACCGCACAAATAAGAGTCTTATTTGATTGAGATTATAGAACTTCTGCTGGTAAAAGTATTTAATTCTGTTTTGGTAATGTGGCCACAAACATTTTGCTATTAATGGATTTTTTAAATGTGATAAAATAACATTGTTGTTAATGTGGCTAACCACAAAAGTAAATAATGTGTTACCAATAGGATTAATTACTTCCAAAGGCTTACTTATAAGAACAAGTCGCCCTCTATAGAAATAAGTGGTCTGTGATTTGATTGTTCGCGTACTTTAATTACACAATTAGTGATGGTAACTTTTGAAATTAAAGCAAATACAAACTTCTTTATGAAATAAGTTTAAATCCTAAATTCTAATTTGAACTTTTCTTATTGATAAAAATATAGACAAGATTTAAATTATGAACATATCATGATTAGATATTCAGTTTATAATGTAAGGAACCATGATCATAATTTCAATTTTGAATGTGTCCAAGGATAGCCGGTTAGATGTGGATTGCGTCCAGCGACTTCCAGCCCTGCAACCTTTACCAGTTTATTTTCATTATTTGTCCACCTCGTAAGTGTCCTACGCTGCGCTTGCCGGTACAACTTGTGGTGCGGAAGTTGAGCGCTAGGCGAAAGATGCGCAGAAGACCAATACGATTACGTGATTGGTAAGTCGCGCGGCGCTCACGAATTACTGATACGATGATCGTCTCGTCAGATGCGCATTATCCTACTATTTGCCCCAGCGCTTAACATTTATTTCGTATACTGTAACATGGTCTACTTTCAACCTTTCTGTCCCATGGGCCGTCAGTTCTACGTGCTATGAACCCCGTCCACTTCCATGAGATATTTCTAATTTGTTATAGTATAAATAAATATTTAAATTTTAATAATATTACTTACGAGATTCTGCTTAAAATGAATTAATTACTTTTAAACTTGCCCGTTGCATAATTTAAAACTCAATGAAACGGGAATTAACGCGATCATAATTAAGGTACAAAATGTTACCTTGTTTTAAACTTTCATGGTCACTAACATTAAAATTGTTACGAGATTGCTATCGGGAACTCAAAAATAAGGTAGGTACATGGTAGTAATTTCATAACAAACTATTCTAATAAAATGTTAACTCTTTTGCGTGACGTTTCGATCGGGTTACACCGACCGTGGTCACAGGCTGACTGGAACAGCGATGTCTTCAGTCCGTCAGGCAAAAGAGGTAACATTTTGTACCTAAATTATGATCGCGTTAATTCCCGTTTCATTGAGTTTTAAAATGTATTAAAAAAGTAACGAGAACGGTGACATAAAAGTCACCTTTGAACTTTTCTATATCGTAAATTAACAGCTAATTTATGCAAAAAATTGTCAAAGGTAACATAATAAAATAATATTTTAAAACACCTTTTGATTATACTCTACACTCGACGCGAAGCGACAAAGTAAAAAAAGCAAACTTGTAGTTTACGCTGAAAATATTGTTAATAAATTTTATTTCAAAAATTTTTTTTGGAGTCTAATAGGTATACAGGGTGTAAGTGATAAATTAACAACAAGTGACACATAATTAACATGATTCCTAAATAGTTATTATTAGATCTATTTTTTTAAATACAAGAAAAAATAATTTGTCGTATTTCATTAGAGATTATGATTGTATGTATTTCATTAGATTAGAAGTTACAGTAAACGTATCAAGTACTGCACAACCTTTTAGTACATGTTAAATGCTGCAGATCTTGATAGCATATGCAATACTTTTGGACAAGTACTGCGTTCTGCGTTAAATAAAAAGCATAGTTACAATAAAAAAAATTGTTAATTATTTTTTTTATATATAGCTTAAGGCCATGAAATGTCATTTTTGCAAAAAAGTGAATATCCTAGGAGTGTCGATTACTGCAAGTGCAATTAGCAGGGCAGAAATGGCGCCGCCATCTCTGAGGTTCCAGGTTCGATCCCCGGTCGGGTCAATGTAGAAAACGATCTTTTCTATATTGGCTCGAGTCTGGGTGTTGTGGCACCGTCGTTGATTCTGATTTCTATAACACAAGTGCTTTAGCTACTTACCTTAGGATCAGAGCAATGTATGTGATGTTGTCCAATATTTTTTTATTTATTATTTGCAATTGTTTAAGTAATTCGGGACTATGCTGTACTTAAGTTTAAATTTTCACTCACAAAAATTGTCATGCTGTACACACTATTTATGGATTGCAGTCTAGCCTTTAAACTTAATATTACGTAACTCAGTCTTAACTTGATTGTAATCTGTCAGTGTACCTTTCATTAAATAAATAAATAAATTAAGCCGAATCATGTCTCTTTTATATTGATAAACTGTTATTTAATTTCTATGATTCTCCATAGTGTCTCGTTCGTTCGGACCAATAAATCTAAATTGATACTACCATCTTATATGAGCAATCGAAAATGGCCGGGTTTTTTACACAGCTAGTTTGAGGTGTTCATTCTTGTCAAAAGCTTGACATATTTGAATGGGTAATTCAATTTACTAGGTTAATACGTCCGTCCGAACGAAACATTTTGGTAGTAGTCTTCTGGCACTAAGAGCATACGTCACAAGCCCAATCGCATGTAAATCGCAATATTATCATTCTGTATTGTCTATCATCGTTGCGATTTGTATGGAATCCGCGCGGAAAATCTGCCAAGTCTAACATCGGTCTAAGAGAAGAGTGGGAAAATCAATCTGCGTAGTATGAAGCCCATTAGGAGTAAGCTTAGCGACTTACTAAGCCACCGGCCGGTCTTCCAGTAATGTTATGCAGAGCCCTGGGTTTATAGTTGCGGGTTTTCAATGTCTCACGAGTTTTGTTCGTTCAAAAATAGATACTTATTCGTGCCGTGTGGGGACGGCCGTAAAGAATACACTTCCCCACCGCCAATAGGGGGCGTGACGTAAGAGGCGACTAAATCCTGTAGCACGAGAAGAGAAGCAGCGTCAACGTGCGAAATAATATAAAAAAACTGCGCTCGCCAACCCGCCTGCTAAGCGTGGCGAGTATGGCAAAAAACCCCCCGATGACAGAAGTCACTGAGGGGGCCTGTGTTCAGCAGTGGACGTCCTGTGGCTGAAATCATGAATGATGATGATGAAAAATACATTTTATGGAGAATAACGGACAATGGATAAATTCATACTCTATGTAAAGTCAAATAAATCCAATATATTATTATAATGGTTGGAAAAATATTTTCTAGATTTATGTTTCTGGTTGTCGTATTTCGTTACTCTTGTTAGGTTAGGTTATTTAATGTTTACTTCATACCTAATTTTATCATGTTTCTTTGTGCTACAAATTGTTTGGTAATTTTACATGATATCCGTAGCTTACCCTTAGCTTATACGTAAATCAGTAGGACAAACAGCTGGGCACTCCACTGCTGATACACAACAGTTGATATGCCCGTCCACGCACTACACGTGTTAAAGTGCTTAGTTTAAGCCTATTTGCAAAAATAAATTGGTTTTATTGGTTTTACGCTGCGTCTATTAGTTTGCTGTTACCACTCGAGTCGAGAACCTTTCTTTCCCCACGGTTGTCAGCTCTGCGAACAAGCGGTGCTTCATCAGGCAGATTAAAATTCAAATTAATATTCACAAGAAACACTAAAACATATTAGGTGTTACATTTAAAATAATGTTCAAACATGTTTCGCTTACTTAGTATTAGCACAGAGTAAAAATTATACTACGTAAAAGTATTGGGTATTTGTAGCAGGGTAACATAGGGGTTATATCTCCGTCTTTATTTCATACGTACGTGATTTCCGAAATGGACAATGGAAACACTGCTTAATGGCAGGGCTGCAAACCGGCGCGTTCGTTAAACTATCAATAAAAGGTATTAAATGATTTTTTATAGCCGCAGTACTTTATGGGGCTTACTACTAATGATAACGTCCCTAATGACCCCCCTGGTTTTATTGTCCTCCGCTTAGTAGGGCAACCGGCTTTGCGTAATTTTGCGGGAATTTTAATGACATGTTTTTTCCTTGCAAAACTTATTTATTGTTTTACTGGTTTTACGAAAGCTCTGTGGCAATATATAGGTAGTCATATCACAGTAAAGGATCTTAACAGTAGTCTAATGAGAATGATTTGGTAACAACGAGGCTATGTTGATTGTTTTATTATTTTTAACACCCGACGGAAGAGGCGTGTTATAAGTTTAAGGTGTATCTGTGTACTGTGTGTCTGTGTATCTGTGTAGCTGTCTGTGGCATCGTGGCTGCCATACGAATAGACCTTAGACCGATTATGACGTAGTTTCTTTTGTTTGAAAGCTGATATTACCCCCGACGATGAAGGATTCCCTGAAGCGAATGACGCTTAGATCAAAACATCTAGTAATTATTACGTTGATGAGCCGAAAAATAAAAAAGTTTCATTTTATTTTTGACTTTTAATTTTGTATCGGGGGCTTTTTAATTTTTTTATTTAGTGCACATGAGCTCGGACTTTCTGCTATTCTTTGCTTTCTACTGATAGCATTTTCGTTAATCGCTCTACCTTGTCGAAGGAAATACCAGAAAACACATTAACTTTCTTCTTCCAGAAGAAATTAACGGCCTTGTCTTATATGATACTTACCAATGTTTAAAACTCAATGAAACCTGGAATTAACGCGATCATAATTTAGGTACAAAATGTTACCTCTTTTGCCTGACGTTTCGATCGGGTTACACCGACCGTGGTCACAGGCTGGCTGGAACAGCGATGTCTTCACTTCGTATGAGAGGCAGATTCTTCATCTACCCTCACACACCACACTCACTGTTTCTTTCTGCACACTAACCTTTTGAAAATGTTGTTTTTCTTTATTGACCCGTACCGGGTTCAGAATTAGAATTAGAATTAAAGTTTATTGCAATAACTTTATTGCAATAACTAACTTATTCAAGGTCGGGTTCGATGAAAGGTGGAGTAAACGGTTTCTCGAGTGGAGAACACGCCTTGGCAAATGTAGTGTAGTGCGCCCCCCAGCTCGATGGATCCACTACCTTAGGAAGATAGCTGGCAGTAAATGGATGAAAAAAGCAGGAGATCGTGCTCTTTGGCGCTCTTTAGGGGCTTACGTCCAGCAGTGGACTGCTTAGATGATGATGATTGGTTCAAGGCAAATGATCTCGCCACGACGCTAATTCAAGCAACCTTCCTAATAATTAATTCTGACTGGCATTTGGTTGCTTGATTTCTTCGTTCGTATAACGTTGTCTCTTTATGACAAGAATTAAAATTAAGTCAGCTGTTTTTATAAAAATATACATCATGTATTACGGTTAGCCAGTCACTGGGTTTCGGCATCTCGTAATAAGCGGACGAAGTTCGTTATGAGCCAGTTTGATATCCGGCAGAAGATGCTGCACAGCGCAAGACAACTGTAATTTAATTGCATTTCTTAAAATTAAACAATCATTATTTTTTGTAAGAATAAGAAAGCACTCTTTTATCTCAAAACAGATTACTTACCACATAATAGTTGTCCAACAAAATGTTCTATGACTCTTTGATTGCAGGAGACCCGCAAACTCATTCTGACATAGTACTTGTAAGTCAGTGGTGAAACGTGGAACATGACAGTCAAGTTGGCCCACCGACTACACGTCACTCAGCGTGCTATGGAATGGTCTATGTTGGGGATCTCATTAAGGGATAAGATCCGGAACGAGGTCATACGACATAAGACTAAGGTGACTGATATTGTCCAAAAATGTAGCAAGCTGAAGTGGCAGTGGGCTGGCCATGTCTGTCGCAGAACCGACGAGAGGTGGAGCAGGAAGGTTCTCGAATGGAGACCACGCTTAGGCAAACGTAGTGTAGGACGCCCCCCGGCTAGATGGACTGATGACCTGAAGAAGGCAGCTGGCAACGACTGGATGCAAAGGGCGGGAGATCGTGCGCTGTGGCGCTCCTTGGGGGAGGCCTATGTCCAGCAGTGGACTGCAACAGGCTGATATGATGAGTGGTGGCAGCGCTTTTGTAGGGATTACCAAAATTAAGCAACCTCATTATCATTCGCCTGGCCTGTTCCCAGGTTATCTTGGGGTCGGCGCAGTATGTTTTCTTCTTCCATGAAATTCAGTCACTCGTCATCGAGTCATTCACTCCCTTCTCAGACATATCGGCCCTCACACAATCCATCCTCCTCTTCTTAGATCATCCTCTATCCCTAAAAGTTAAGCAACCCACGACGCGGTTATGATAGGCCATAAATATCACTAAATCTGAACATTGTACATTTTTGTTTTTAGCAATTCCATGCAAGGTTTAATTGAAGATAAATAACACTTGAAAAAAATCATCGACCTCAGGTGGGACTCGAACCCACGTCCCATCGCATGCCGGGCGAGTGCTTTACCAACTAAGCTACCGAGGACGTCACGTAACAAGATATATCAGCTATACATATAGCTACAACATTGATCAGAATACGCTGGCTTTGACAGCGAGAAAAAACACTTGAGGAATTTCATCTTGTCACGTGACGTCCTCGGTAGCTTAGTTGGTAAAGCACTCGCCCGGCATGCGATGGGACGTGGGTTCGAGTCCCACCTGAGGTTGATCATAAGCATCTCCGTGCTTCGGAAGGTAGGTAGGTACGTTAAAGAAATTTGGCTAATATTGGTTGATAGTAGTCGTAAAGCCTAGTGGGAGACCTTAAGGAGGCTTGATTAGATCTGACAGTAAGGTTAGCCACTGGCTTTACGACATCCCTCCTCCACCAATCTACACTGAGCCCGCGTGGAATATGAAATAAATACAATAGATCATTATTAAATGTGAATTTGCATAATTTTCATTAGAATGTTTCATCACGCTGTTGTTCAGTAGTAATTTGAAGTGATAATCATGACATTATAACAAGTTCTTCTTGCAGCACTGAACTCCGCAAAACTTATTCTTTAACATTTTAATCTGCGAATGTTTCCGAATAGTTGCGTTCTGTAACGAATGATTTAGAATGGTTGCTATGTGGCTAATATGGCTATGTTTTCACATAGATAACACAAAAAACATTCAGTCAAATTGAAAAACTCCTCCTTCTTTTGAAGTTGGTTGAAAATGGCAAGCAGTGACCACTATTCGAAAACGTTTTTGGAGGCCTACTAAGAAAACCTTTTGTTCGAACGTATTAGCCCAATAAATTGAAATAACCATTTACTCAAATTATTAATAAATTATTAACAAAGAAAAATAATACAATACGTCAAATCAATAAAATTCAGCAAAAAGCATTGTCTAAAAATTACAAATAAACAATTAAGGTCCACCCTGCAACCTAGTCGATCCAAAGGTCCCCATTATGCTGGCTGCATTGCCGCGTTGAATGGCAATAGAGACCTGCTGGACCAACCAGGAACCAGAGCGGGGATCATTTCCCTTCTCTCTCAATCTTCGCCCTATCTCTCTTAAAAGGTCGCGGGCCTCAGCGCCCCATGGTCCAGCTGTTTCGACAGCTAATTTACTTGTATCAAACCTTTGACATTTTGTAAACTTAACGTTTTATGTATTTCTGTTAGCAAATTACTTTGCCAATATGCGGAATACATGTTTTTAAATTGAAAAAAGACAACTTTTTGAAGAAAGACATCTTTTTGAAAAAATAATAGTTAGTTTTTAAAATTTTAAATACGTACGAGATTAATCGTTTATTTTAATTTAAGTTTTTAATCTTAAAACATAGCGCAACTTGATTGTACTTAAACAAGCTACTTACGCTGTACTCATGTCGTTGATTCAATCAAGATTATAACAATTTTGACCATTTTTAAACATAATAAATGCATGCTGTGGTTACCTTTAATTGTAAGAACAGTTAGCTATAAGCCACTTTATGTAAATATTTAAATATACCTAATTACTGTAACTTATGTTGGTAATCCAATAAATAAATAAAATAAAAATAGAAGATGCAAATTTTAATCTGATAAGTTTAAACGTTTGAAAGAACGAAACATTTACGTAGTACGCCCTCTGCTCTAGCGTCCACTCCGGTACTCCATAGTTTTTAGGGTTCCGTACCCAAAGGATAAAATCTGTCTGTCTGTCTGCCTGTCTGCCTGTCTGCCTGTCTGCCTGTCTGCCTGCCTGTCTGTCTGTCTCTCTGTCTGTCTGTCTGTCTGTCTGTCTGTCTGTCTGTCTGTCTGTCTGTTTTCACAGATGATGTATTTCTGTTGCCGCTATAACAACAAATACTAAAGAACAGAATTTAATACATATTTAAGGGGGCTCCCATACAACAAATGAGATTTTTTATAGATAATGGTACGGAACCCTCCGTGCGCGAGTCCGACTCGCACGTGGCCGGTTTTTTCAAGACCCACTCAATTTCCCAGCCTCACTTCATCTGCCGTTTTGCGATGAATTCCTTATGACTCGCCCTCGTAAAGTTGCCAACTTCTTTTTATTAATGAAGTATTTTCGAGGCTAAATTAATTTTGTCGGGCGAAGAGCAGTTAAAAGTTTATGGCCTGGCGTTAACTGAGCAGCTGTAGACGAGATGCTTTCTACTTTAGTTAACGCTTCGGAGTTTCTGTAGAGAAACCCTTTATGCCTTATGTTTGGAAAGCAGTCGCAACTTTGAAAAGCGCTTAACTCTTGAGGTTCCGGGTTCGATCCCCGGTCGGGTCAATGTAGAATACGAACTTTTCTATATTGTCTTGGGTCTGGGTATTGCGGTACCGTCATTGTTTCTAATTTCTATAACACAAGTGCTTTAGCTACTTACCTTAGGATCAGAGCAATGTATGCGATGTTGTCCAATATTTATTATTGACTACAGAGCGGTTGCATGAGACCGAGTCACATATAATTTCTACAGTGTCTCCATATTATACCTACAATTG
Source organism: Anania fuscalis (assembly GCA_950371115.1). NCBI lineage: Eukaryota > Metazoa > Arthropoda > Insecta > Lepidoptera > Crambidae > Anania > Anania fuscalis. The sequence continues at coordinate 15,332,658 of OX493343.1, read as the reverse complement.
ATCATGCATTCGAATCTATTATATTTCATCTCTCCATACTTACCTTATTTGATAAGTCTTTATATATTTATGTAGTCTAATACGATGGAATCTGGCTCTGAGATAAAACATTTGATTGATTGATTAAATATACATTAATTCAGGGTATGGTTAAAAAGTAGCCAAATTTATGGAGTTGTACCCAAACAGCTAGCTAATTTTAGTTTGTCTGACAAACCCCTATTCCTCAAATTCTTTTAATTACGTTACACGTTCGTATTTGGGTCACACAAAAGTGCATGCGTCGGAATTTTCAACTGAATCGGTCTTGTCGATGTGGAGTTAATTCGCTGTGACTGAAGAACATACTGAACACGAGTGATCCTATAAGGGTTCCGTTTTTCATTCGGTAACTCGGAACCCTTAATTTACTATGCTTAAGAAACTCATTTGCTATAAAGGGTAACTATTCCTGATTATCTGTTTCAACAAACAACTCATCATTCACAATTATTGCATGGCGCGATATCACGTGACGTAGCCGGTGCGGCCCGCTCGAGTTATGAAGCTATTAGCAGCTTTTGCTCTGCTTTTATGGACTCTTAGAACTGAGCTGTGGCCCGCGCCCAAGGAGGTACGGATAGCCAACAACGAGTTAAAAATCGTACAAGTTAAAATTTTAAGTAAGCATTGAAGTGGCAATTGGCAGGTTAATTCGCTCGCAGAACTGACAAACCATTGGGTAAAAGGTTCTCGGGTAGCAATCAAGAACTGAAAGACATAGTTTAGTCAGGTCTCCTAGCAGTGGACTTTCGAGGGCTGATCATGTTGTGATAATAGAGCCTACAAGCGCCCCACTGCAGAACAAAGACCACGCCAACTAAAAGGTGGGTCCAGTGGGGATAGGTGGTGTTGTTCTCATCACTTCTATCACTCAAGTATTACGAACTTGATGTTTATTATGGAACTGCAGTTTCACCGTTAGTTTTTAGGGTTCCGTACCCAAAGGGTAAAACTGGACCCTATTACTAATACTCTACTGTCCGTCCATCTGTCACCAGGCTGTATCTCGTAAGCCGTGATAGTTAGACAGTTGAAATTTTCACATATGATGTATTTCTGTTGCCGCTATAACAACAAATACTAAAATACAGAATAGGCTTAGGCTCTCATACATCGGCCAAGTTTTTTCCCGTGTTTGTAGATTATAGTAGGGAACCCTGCGTGCGCGAGTTCGACTCGCACTTGGCCGGTTTTTTAGCTAATTCAAAATCTAAAATAACTATCGGAGTGTACTTTTTATGCTCCGTATAATAATCAAAAAATTAACATTAAAGACGACCTTCAGGCAACCCAACCTGCATAAACGCATTAAAATATGAATTAATTAATCGCCATAATAAAGCTCTACTTATAGGTACTGTTGTTTGTTAGAAGCATTAATTATTTAGGAACATGCAAACGTCAGCATTTGACGCAGCTGAAAATGTAACCAATAATTTTGCTGTCATGTTTTTGGTATCTGTACTAGTAGCGTCGGAGAAATGAATATTGTTTGTAGCGTGAGTCTCGGTCACGCGACCAGTCGATGCACGTCCATTATAAGTGGGTCTATCATGCTGAGCAATTTGAGTTTGTGGATCGAAAAGAGGGAAAATGTGTGATTTTAAACCTTCAAGAACATACCCTATCCGGGAGAAAAGGTCTCCAATAAATAGTGATTTTTTACTTACATTTATTATGTCGGCCAATACTGGCTGTCTGCTTTGTAGCTAAGAAAAAATATTCTGTACTTAAGAGCAGTGGATTTTGTATGCAAATAAAATAATTTTAAAAATGTAATGCAGTCAACTCTCGTCCATACTAAAAAGTACAAATAAAATAAGGTGGAGAAAATTCTCAAAAAAAATAATTACATGTCAACTTCTTAGGGTACCCATGTGTTTCATGTTTTAAACACACTTGCACAAAACATTGAGTAATTATTGAACTAAAGCTTTGTATGTGCGTGGAAAAGTGCCTTTCTTTAGTGTTACATCACTGTAAACCATGTAATGTAAATAAATAATAAATATTGGACAACATCACATACATGCTCTGATCCTAAGGTAAGTAGCTAAAGCACTTGTGTTATAGAAATCAGAAACAACGACGGTCCCACAACACCCAGACCCGAGACAATATAGAAAAGTTCGATTTCTACATTGACCCGACCGGGGATCGAACCCGGAACTTCAGAGATGGCATCGCCTTAAATAGTCCGGCGTGCTTGCCTCACGGCTACGGAGGTCGTCAAATGTAGTAAGTTAGTAAATACAGCGTAACGAGCGCTAAAAAGGAGTTTTCGGGAAAATTAATATCCTCTGTATCACAGAATTATTTATTGCTAAACTGTGTATAAATAGTTCAATTGGAAGAGCTCGAAAAGTGTAAGAACGTGGGGTTTGATTTCCATCTTAAACATTCGAGCTGTAAGAGATATTAGAAGATAAATCGCAGTTGTTTGCCCTCAGAATTGTTTACTGTAGCTTTTCCTTCTTACTGGACTTCTTTTTAAATATTCTGCGAAATACTGCTCTTATTGCCACCACAGCAAATACTATCAAAGCAAGGAGATCAAGGTACATCTTCTGGTAGAATGGGACAGCCAGTGCTGGTGAGCGGAGGTGCGGGGCGCCCCTAGTCTTGATGACATGCTCTGCCCAGTGCACCAGCTCTGCACCGGGAGGTACTGGCCGGTCGTGATATATAAATGAAAGCTCTTTCACTTTATTTAAGTATCTGGAACAAAAAAGTAAAGTATTTTTCTGATAACAAATCTAAAACAGGTGCAAGTATAGAACACCACATCAGCTCTGGAGCTTTGCATACAGCGGCTTCCCGCAAATATTAGGTTGTCAGTTCACCGTTTTGAAGGCCTGACCACTTTGCATCTTCCAGTTCGTGGTCGCCACTTGAGAATTTCTTCCCTGACGGTTGATAGTTCTGCGGGCGATGTAGTCTGACCATTGCCACATTAGCTTTGCAATTTTAGAGCTTTGTCTTGGTTACTTTGGATTTTCTACGGATATCAACGTTTCGGGTCTTATCTCAAATGCTATAGATAGATATTTATGAATGGTTCCTTTGCAATATGTGTTTCTTGTAATAAAGAGTATCTCTAATTTAAAGAAAAAATATTGTGACTTACTTGGGATCCTGAACAATATCATTTATAGCTGCTTTCAGATCAATTGCCATATTCATTGAAAGGTCGACTCTCTTAGCAAAGCCCTTGGCCACAGCTCTGTCCACGTTGTTGAACTGATCCCCAAAGACCGGGATCCCGATGATGGGCTTCGCGTAGTGGATGGTCTCCGTGGTAGAGAGAAGACCCCCGTGAGTGATAAACAGAATGCAGTTTTTATGAGCTAAAACGAGTAAGACTTATGTGTTGTAGCTTTTGGAAAAAGTTTGAAAGTAAATGAGACAAATTCAACGTTGCCATGGTCTCAAATGTTAGGTTGTTTGATAAAAACAAAACACTGTTTTATAGGACAAAGAATTACCTAAAATGCTTGGTTGTGGGGCCCAATGGATAATGTGGACATTGCTCGGTACTCCTTGCAAGGCTTCCTCGAACTTCCAAAGTACCGTCTGTTTTAATCCTCCGAACATCTTCAAAAGCCTGATCTTGAGTTCCTCAGGCATATCCTTGCTCTTTACGTTTGAGCCCATGCTGAAGTATATCACGCCGTGTTTGGCGTTGTCCAACAGCTTTTGCAAGTCCTAAAAGAATACAAAATACTATGGTCTCATAATTTGGCTAGCCAGTCGAGTGTTTTGGACAAACTATTGACTAAGGTTGTAATAAATATTTTATTAATGTATTTCCTTAACGAAACCCTACATTAACTTTGCCATCTTCTCACTGGTCAACATTTAAGCCACAAAACAATAACCCTTCAACAAAGTTATCAGACTTACCTCAGGAAGTGGTGCCAGTTTTGAATCTATATGGTATCCACCAATGGGCTTGTAGCTTTGCGGTAATGTAGTCGGCTGGCCCAATGACACGTGAGAGTTTCCCAACATCAAAGAGGCATTGAAAACCAGCTCATCAAATGACGGTGGGTCTCGCCCTCTCATCTCGAAAAATGGAGTGAGCCTTGAGTATACGTCGTTTTCAAAACTACTTACAAACCTGGAATATTATTAGACACATTGTAAAGTATAATTTGATAAAAAATAAGTTAAAAAAAAATATACAATGGAATTTGAAATGATGAAATTAAACGAACAGTCTTTTGAAAATGGGCACTAAAATTTGGTTCCAAAGCTGCACCACCCGCTCCTTAAAAGTGAATGGAGGAATGCTGGGACTCATGGCGTCTGGGTTGTAAGCTGGACTGCAGGGTTCGTCGATGAGACGCAACACCATCCAGTGTGGCTCTATGGTGGACAACCAGATCAGCGGGGCGTTAAAAACCGCTGCAAATCTGTAAATTTTCAGTTGAATGAATGGATAATCATTTATTTGGCACAAAACAAAGTAATTGTACATTTGTATGTTACTAATACAAGTAAATCAGTGATGTCCGATATAGTATTTTAAAATTTTTAAATTCAGAAAAAAAAACTTTCGAATATAATTATAATTTGCTACTCAATCACTTTAGAACAGCTGAACGAATCTAAATGAAAATTGGCATAGAGAAAGGTTAAATATTTAATAATTAAATCTACATTAGCACTAGGGTTACTTTAAATTCGGGAAAAATGCACGGTGCTTGTATTTTACCACGTATCCAAGGGACATAGACTTCTATATTTTGAGTTAACTCCTAAGGAATTGTGAAATAGAGGATAGCAAGCCATATTCCACGCCGGTGAAGCCGCAGGCATAGCTCTGATATAAATATTTCGGTTCTTTAACTATAAAAAACCCTACCTCCCTACATATAAAGTATGATATTTAACAATAAATGAGTACCTACATGTTACCTTGCAGTATATATATATCAGATAATGTAAAAAATGCATCTTACCCAGCATATAGTTCGCTGAACATCCACTCAGCGATGACCAGGTCGAATTGTTCTTTTGTGTCCGAAAGCAGTTCTTGGACATTCGGATTGTGGTATGTTATGTTGTGCAAACTCAGCATTAGTTGGAACATGTAGTTCATATTTAAGTCTACCTCATTGTTCATCAGTGCTTTTATATTTAGTACGTCATCTGTAAAGTTTATAACATGATTAATGATTTTAGAAAGATTAGTAAATAATTAATTTACTTAAGTTAGGAAAAATACAAATGAGAATATGAAATATAGAAGCTAAGGTGTTATTCTGCTGCTCCAATATATATTTTTTCCACGGGTCCAACATTACAATCGAAAATGAAACGTATAGGTTTTTTTGACTGTAACTTTTTGGTTCTATAATTAATTTTTATGATGTTTATGAGCAGTAGAATTACCCCCTGAAACTTATAATAACGGGTCTAAACGCGACGTACTAGTATGTAGTAGTATTGATACTACTTACATTCCTCGACGTTTCGACAGTGATGCTACGGTCGTGTTATAAGTAGTATCAATACTACTACATACTAGTAAGTCGCGTTTAGACCCGTTATTAAGTATTAGTTATAATGCAACGCGAAAGTTTAAAAGATTACCCCCTGAAAGCAAGGTAACTAATAAAACAGGATATTAAAGCAACCGTCCTTATAATATCATTATCATATCAGCCTGTTGCAGTCCACTGCTGGACATAGGCCCCCCAAGGAGCGCCACAGCGCACGATCTCCCGCCCTTTGCATCCAGTCGCTGCCGGCTGCCTTCTTCAGGTCATCGGTCCATCTAGCCGGGGGGACAACCTTATAATATAGATATTAATAATAATTGAACTAACTTGGCATATAGTTGAAATTGTCACTAACATCTACTTGCCGTACATTTTTTGCCGGACTCTTCGCCGGTATGGAGGTTATGTACGTAATCTGAAATTCAACCACTTCAATTTACAATTAAAGTCAAATTTTAGAAGGTGGATTGCTTTACAAAAATGACCTTTTAACATAAACAAAAGACTTTCATTTATTTTTATTTATAATAATCGTCATCATCGCTTCAGTCATGTGAAGTTCACTGAAATAGATGTGGTGTAAAAAGTATGTATAACTTCAAACATATTGAATTTATCTTAGTCGTAATACTAAGTTATGTTCTGCATAGAATACGAGTACATCATTTCTATTGACGGGTGTTAGACTGTTAACCTACAACTACTAATTCCATTACATTTGTCATACATAATATAGACGTTGAACTAGCTTAACACATTGTTTCATTTTTATCCCGCTTTTTTCTAGCTAAAAAAGGCCCTTTTTCCATTAACGATTTTCCTTAGTTCATTTTCATTTTAAGTCCAACACATAGAGTTTTTATCAAAAGAAGATTTCACGTTTTGTTTTTGCAGTAAATTGATAAGCTGTTGAGTGTCAACAGTAACACGCTAATCCTGCCCGTTATTGAGTGAAATACCAGTACTTAATGTTCATACATCATGTCCAGCTGCTGCTAAGTGCCGGACCACCCCATCTCCCAGGATTGTGTGGCTCCTCCCCGGGATAGGAGATACTACTAGGATCCGGTAGGTGTCCCCTATGTGGAAGCATGCTGTGGTCAGTAGTAACGCTGCTAACTTCTGAAAAGAAGAAAATGCTGCTGATTTAAATCTTCATGGTCATGGACATTACAAAAAAGGGATAATTCGATAAAGTTCTTAGACTTATTATGTAAGCATGAAGGAAATGCTGTATTTAATGGGCACTTAGTTTAATTAGGTTCTTTTAGGATACCAATACGTACCCAGAACTGTATACCTATCTTTTGAAAAACAATTGAATCACGTCTGTCATTGTCACATTCTAATTCGCAATCGTTTCTATGGTATTCAATTTCAGGTCTCTGTTAAGTAACTTTCATCTGTTAAGTAACATACTCTGCCAAAGCATACGGATCTTCTATAAATCAACATGTAATGAAATAGACACTCATGACAGAAGATTGACCTGACTTTACTCGTATTTCTTTAGCGGTCTCTCGTCCCAAGAAAAAACCACCATGTTTTGTAAAGATTTTGTTTTTTATACATAACTATGTTTGCTTTGTAGCGCTTTTACAGGGTATAAGATCCAGCAATAAATATAAAGTGGCGAGGAGGTTAACTATGCTTTAATAAATAATAATAAAAAATTGGACAACATCACATACATTGCTCTGATCCTAAGGTAAGTAGCTGAAGCACTTGTAATTAATTCCCTTACGGGACCCTGACGATTCTGAACTATACGTTCAGTGTGTGAATAGGCCTTACAAATTAGTTTGTTCTCGTATGACTTACCATAGTTGGTTTTATTGTATCACCACCTACAACCACTAGCTCACTTAACGACTAATTACTAAAGAGAGGATGATATTGAATTTTTGAGTTATCGCAAATCACTTATCATCTATGATGATAACGTTGATTACATGCGCTGACCTTTGAAATTGTTTAGAGTTTTATTGGTGTCTTGAAGGTGCGGCTTATCAGCGATATGCTGCGTGAAACACATGAATAGAACGATTGTCGCAAGGTTTATGTTATTTTATTTTATTTTCTTTAAATAAATTTACTAATGTTATTCCAGATTTTCTTTAAATAAATTTACTTTTGTTATTCCGGATCTTATTTTATAACTGAGCAAAGTTTCATTCAAATCCGTTAAGCGGTTTACGCGTGATTGAGTCAAAAATTTGTTTAAATAAACATCCCCTCAAACTTTTCTTACAAGCATATAGTATTATACTTATAGTAGGATTAAATCTTGGACAACATCACATACATTGCTCTGATCTTGGTGAAAGTAGCGTAAGCACTTCTGTCACAGTAATCAGAAACAACAAAGGTCCCACAATACTCAGACCCGAGACAATATAGAAAATTTATCCATTTCTATAAATTATATATAAATTTTTCTAAATTGATCCGACCGGGAATCCAACGCGACCTCAGAGTGGCAACGCCAAGTCCGGTGTACTCGCATTTAGGCTACGGAGGTCGTAATGTCCAGCAGTGGACTGACGTATTCTGATTATAATGATGATTTCAAAACAGTACTTTATCGGTAATAATTCTTAAGTCGTTTTGGTTTTAAACAATACGCTTATTAAGATGATGGATAGATCATATTAATGTTTTGTTAAGGGAGGTCATTAATATTTATGCCAAATAAATATTAGTCTATTCTATTCTATATTAATAATTGGAAACCTAACAATAGCAAGGGCCCTAGTACCATTCCCTGTGGCACAGCCATGGTTAGAGGCGATTCTTAAGACTGTGCCGTAGACACATACTTTTTGCTTTTTTTTCTGTGACATTGTGAAACAACAGTTTATGTAAAGACTTCTTTGATTATCCCTCTTTTAAAGGTAACAATAAACTTACTGATTTAATGAAACAGCTTACCAAATAAAGAAATAAAACCATATTTTATTGATTACACAAAAAGTGATGTAAAACTTAAAAAAAAATACATCATTATGCGTTCAAATCAGTTGTTTGAAGTCACGTACCTACTTATGATGTTGACGACTAAATCGGTATTGATTAATAAGTCATCATGACAATGTAATAATATGATTAAGATAACAGCATTGCACGTTCCCCAAGTCAAGTGCGTATGTTGTAGGTACTACATTTCTTAAAAATTTGATACCTTTATGCCATAAAAACCTTGAATTTCAAACTTAGTTAGCAAATAAGTAATAAGGATGCAGGCCGCATCCAACCTGCTGGGAATCACTGAGGGAGACCTATGTTCAACAGTGGACATCCTGTGGCTGAAATGATGATGATCATGAATAAATAAGTATTATATGAAAGGAACTGGCCAAGTGGGAGACAGAATCGTGCACCAAAGACTCTGTACAAAATTGTAGGTATGTAAATAGTTCGTCCATAACGGCAATTGAGTCTCTAAGATTTTTACTGCCTTTTTCAAGTAAAATAAAAAAAAGTTATATTTTTTTTAATTTATGGCATTCGGTTTTTCTTTTTCTTATGATTTATGGCGTAAACTTTTCGTCATGTTTTGCATTGAAAAGAAATGTGACAGGAGACTCGACCAAACGGTCACAGATCAAAGATAGGGATAAAGTATGAATTGATAACGTATGAACCATATTATTTACAGTGTTCGTTTTTAGGGTTCCGTACCCAAAAGGTAAAACGGGACCCTATTACTAAGGCTCCGTCCGTCCGTCCGTCCGTCCGTCCGTCCGTCCGTCAGTCCGTCCGTCTGTCCGTCTGTCCGTCTGTCCGTCTGTCCGTCTGTCCGTCTGTCCGTCTGTCCGTCTGTCCGTCTGTCCGTCTGTCCGTCTGTCCGTCTGTCCGTCTGTCCGTCTGTCCGTCTGTCCGTCTGTCCGTCTGTCCATCTGTTCGTCAGTCCGTCCGATCTTTTTGCCGTTTTTATAAACATGGTACGGAACCCTTCGTGCGCGAGTCCGAGTCGCACTTGGCCGTTTTTATTTATCACACAGCACGTGTTAACCGAAGTTTTTTATGACCGCATATGACTGGCGTCATAAATCTAGCGACGCAATTATTAATACGGCCGCGGCCATATGCGCCAGAGACGTAGCTTCATACTCAATTCATTGTTTGTTTGGTGACTGGAAATGGGGTTTCTGTTGTAACAGAGAAATATACAGGGCTAGTTTGAAAACACTAATAACGTACTATTTTAATCTATCTATTCAGCCTATTGCAGTTATTGCTGGAAGTAAGCCTCCCCCAAAAAGCGCCAAATAGCACAATCTCCCGCTTTTTTCATCCAGCCACTGCCAGCCATCTTCTTAAGGTCGTCGGTCCATCGAGCTGCGGGGCGTCCTACACTACGATTTTCATCTCTGTGTTGCAAAGTCCAGAAAACGATATTTATCACGACGGACTTTAAACTGACTTTTTCAACTGTCTCGCGACTGGGTGTTGTGGTGACTTCGTTGTTTCTGAATTTTATAACACGCATGCTCTAGCTACTACTCTAGCCCCAGACATTATATTATGAGGTAACAGATAGTCATAAGTAAATAATATACATTCAATATATTTATTCATTTAAAATTTAATTTCACAAACTTAATAGTGAAAAGAAGACTTAATACTAGAAACATTCTTTGTCAGACAACCATTGGGTCAAGCAGAATTTTTTAAGGGTACAAATGTTCAAGCTCTAATTCATCATCATCATCATTTCAGTCCACTTCTGAACATAGGCTTCTCCAAGTGACTTCCAACGGGTCTAAAACAGCCGCATTGGATGTTTCATTTTTAATCTGATTCATTTAGTTAAAAGTAGCGAAAATGCTTGCAAACCCTAAAACGGCTACATTAATAAATTAATCATATGCAATTCATTTCATCAAATGGATCATATTTGATGACGATGTTGCTACGTTAAAAAAATATAGTGACGCGTCCAATCTTAAAATGAATAGTTTTTGTGAAAATGAATGTTTTTAACAACACAAAGGAACAAAATGTTTCAAAATAGGTACTCAAGTTTTGTCTGTTCTTCAAATATCAATACAAAATAATTATAAAAATAACATTAAAATGGTGGTTCACCAATTTGACATTTAATATGAATTACTCATTTCATAATAAGTGGACCATATTACGAATTTCTATACAAAACTGTCAAATTAAATGAACTGCAATTATGAAATGTTCGAGGCTCATTTTATGATTCATCAAATAACTTGTCATTTTAAGATTTGCTAAATGAAACATATTATGAACGAAATATGAAACATCCAATGCGGCCGTTTTAGACCCGCTGATTGGCCGATTGGAAATTTCTCTAATTGCGGGATTCGAAACTGCAACCAGTTGGCTTGTACTAAGGAGCGCAAACCACTACACCAGACGTTAAGTTCTTCGACAAAATAATTCAAATTTATTTATTCAGTAATTAAGGCCCTCTTCCAGGCATTTATACACGTCTTAGAATATAACTTAGCCCTAACACCGCTTCGGGACTATACATATTGGCTGATGATGAAAAAAAACGGTGCAACAAACTCAGTCACCTTTCGCTAATCTCGCGCCAAATCGCGCGTCTAACCTAAAATCCATCCTATTGTAAACTCCGCATTATGCCTTCCGTAAACAATTAACACGTATTACTAAGTAAACATAGTTATTTCCCACCTCAATTTACTCGTCAACGTAAGCGATGAAAGCCCCAGCCTCCCCTGTGAGCTGTTCAGTGCGCAGAGGAACGACCCTTTAGGCTGTATCTACACTTTGACGTATGTGTTACCGATCTGTTGCCACAGAGTAGGGAATACAGTGGATAAATAAATTAGTAAATATGTCTTAAGTACCGGAATAATAGTCCTTATTCTTTAAGCGTGCGAAATTTCATATAAATCGGTTTAGCCGTTCACGCGTGTTTAAGTCACAATTTCATTTTATTTAAATAGAAATAGCAAAATATTTATTTGACACACACATCATACATAGAATACAAAAGAATTAAGATTAGAAAAAAAATGTGTCAAAAAGGCTTAGCATTTGCCGTGACAGCCAGGGACATATCACGACGCTGATTTTCAGCAGGAAATTTTTTGAAATATGATATTTGAAATTGTTTTTTGTGTTTTCCCGACGTTCTATTTCTGTTGGGTTTTATTCGATTTTCTGAGCAATTAAAATGGTATATAAATATATATTGTAGTAAATAATTATGAAAATGTAATTATTTTGCTTACAACTTCCGCTCAGTTACGCCGGCATAGGAACCCCAATTACACCACAATCCTCAATCGGAGGACAAACGCAGGCACATGCAAAGAGCACCGGGCGGTGATTTGAGGGAGGGAGGGCTCCCTCCCATCAAATCGCATGCGAAACAGACGAATGCACGCGATGGATTGTGGGTTACAGGTGTTATAATTGGGGTTCCTATGCCGGCGTAACTGAGTGGAAGTTGTAAGCAAAATAATTATATTTTCATAATTATTTAGTTATGGATTTCCGCAAAGTAACGCTTGATTCTATCAATTTTTAAATATCGTAGTCACTTCTTTCGCTAGGAACTTAGAATCTTAAAAATGATACCTACTTGAAAATGTGTAAGTAACCATAGTATTTATAGATCTTTATTGTATTAGGATCTTTTGATACGTTAAGTTTTATTCAAAACATACTTTACCTTTTTGACAAACACTCTTGGAAACAGTATTTTGAGCAGACCGACGGACATTCCCTTGGAAAAGAAAATTTGATTTCATTGGTATTGTAAAAATAATTACCCAATGACTCGAGGCCGACTGAACTGATCATTTTCAAGTACGTTATAGGTACACAAACATTTTATACAAGAGGAAATAATACTAACAGTTGAAAAAAAATACTTAGGCGCATTAAATTAAATATAATTGAAGTGACAAATAACAAATCTTTAGATTTAGTAATAAAATCAGTAAAATCAGTCGTAAAGAAAAAATCCGTTGAAAATATTGCCAAAGTTTTGCTGTCTGTAATTTTACTTTGGAGACCAATTCTAACATCTTAACAGGTAAACTTGCAAGTATTTCTTAACTATCCTCTTGATAGTTATAAAAGTTTTCTGCCAGAGTCGTAAGCAGAATACGTTTCGTTTTAAAAATCTTACATCATTTTAAAATTTTCGTGCATCAAACTTATTTATATATATTGTTTTAAACTTTCATGGTCACTAACATAAGAATAGTTTGTTACGGGATTGCTACGCAATCGAAATCGCAATCGCGGAACATTTGTTGGAATCAGGTCTCAATCACTGGATTGAGTTTCACAACCCTCAGATCATTTCGACAGAACGCCACTACATACCAAGAATGGTCAGGGAAGCGATTGAAATTACAAAGTACAAAAATTTCAATCGCGAGGATGGGTTTAAATTGTCAAGTGTCTGGAATCCAGTGATTCGTATGTGCAAAAACCGGAAAAAACAACAAACTGCTGTGTCGCGGTCAGATACTGTTAGTGTTGTGTGTCGAGAACAGGTGCGAGAAAATAGTGAGTTTGTAGACAATGGTACCTACGCGTGCAATAAAAGACAGCGAAAGAGGGTAGACCGATATGTTTGCCCTTAACAACTTACCCGCAAGATCTTCAGTTACTCCGTGATCATGGCGCTTGCAACAGTGCCGAAATATCGGGAACTCAAAAATAAGGTACATGGTAGCAATCCCGTAACAAACTATTTTTATTTATATATTGTTTTAAACTTTCATGGTCACTAACATTAGAATAGTTTGTTACGGGATTGCTACCATGTACCTTATTTTTGAGTTCCCGATATTTCGGCACTGTTGCAAGCGCCATGATCACGGAGTAACTGAAGATCTTGCGGGTAAGTTGTTAAGGGCAAACATATCGGTCTACCCTCTTTCGCTGTCTTCTATTGCACGCGTCGGTACCATTGTCTACAAACTCACTATTTTCTCGCACCTGTTCTCTACACACAACACTAACAGTATCTGACCGCGAAACAGCAGTTTGTTGTTTTTTCCGGTTTTTGCACATACGAATCACTGGATTCCAGACACTTGACAATTTAAATCCATCCTCGCGATTGAAATTTTTGTACTTTGTAATTTCAATCGCTTCCCTGACCATTCTTGGTCATATCGGGAACTCAAAAATAAGGTACATGGCAATCCCGTAACAAACTATTCTAAACTTATTTATGTTTCGCTATTAGAGCAAAACGACAATAGTCTGTTTTTCTGATCTTGTCCAATTTTTAAACAATCGGGACTCATTTTTTTAACTTATGAAGAAAAACACAAATATTATAAGCTACTATTGTCATCGTTCATTTCTTATTTGACATTATAATCCTTTTATTTTAAATGCTCGTTAAGTTACAAAAAACCAGCCAAGTGCGAGTTGGACTCGCACACGAAAGGTTCCGTACCATTATATATAAAAACGGCAAAAAAACATGTCTGTTGTATGGGAGACCCCTTAAATATGTATGTATGTAAGATCAATAAAGCACATTATATGTATTCTATTTTGTTTTTTAGTAATTGTTGTTCGGTAACAGAAAACATCATCTGTAAAAATTTCAACTGTCTAACTATCACGGCTTATGAGATACAGCCTGGTGACAGACGGACAGACAGACAGACGGACAGCGAAATCATAGTAATTAGGGTCGTTACAAACAGACTTCAGACCAATCCGTTGCGCCCTAATCTTTGACATACTCTAAGTGTTGGTGAGATTTAAAAAAAAAATAACGCGTCCTAAGCATTATATTAAAATACTAAGTGCGGTTTCAATTTTGAAAAGTTATGTGGAATGTGTCAACTGAGCTACTTCTACTCTGTGTCAAAACATACAAACGGTGCGGGGCGATATGTCTTGCTGTGACGTGTCCACGCCGGGAACGTTTCGGGGCCTATTTCGGTAACATGTTTAATGTATTGATCCAATATTCAATTTACAGGAATATTCCTAGGTTTTTACTAGTTGTAAGTACCTACGGGAAAGACGCTTCACGTTAATGTTGATCTTTTGGCTAAAGTTGGTGCGTATGTAAATTTTTCTTACTTTTCTGAGTGCCCACGTTTCGGAGCCTATTTCGGTAACATGTTTAATGTATTGATCCAATATTCAATTTACAGGAATATTCCTAGGATTTTACTAGTTGTAAGTACCTACTGGAAAAGAAGTTTCGCGTTAGAAATATTGCTCATTTGGCTAAAGTTGGTGCCCAGATAAATTTTTCTTACTTTTATGAGAGTGACGTTGAAAAAATATAAAAAGGTATATGTTCTAATTTTGTGCTCACGTGATATTTTTTAAAATCATATGTTGATCTCATAGAAAAAGGATCACTATTGTATGTATTTAGGCGAATTTATCATCCCCTCAGATTTTTTTCGTATTAGGAGTAGGTACGTATAGTAAGTATGTAAAAAGTCACGATGAGCAATGAATCTTAGTACCATTTCTCGCCGTACAACCTCCAAAGACCAAAGAGTTACGACACCTATCCAGCTCCAAACAAGATTTATTGGAGTTGAATTCGTTAAATTTTCAACGCGACCGCGTTTTATATCCCAACTTCGACAATTAAACAAACTTTGACAAAGAAGTAGGAGAAAAAAGGAAAATAATTACTTTCTTTAATGACTACGGGGTGGGGAGTGGGGAGGCCAGTACAAAGTAAAAAACGTAGTGCGATTTGGTGCAGCAGAGCCACTACACCGAACGAGTCACGCATGTTTCTGGTGAAAAAAAGCTGGAAATATTTAAAGAAGAAAAATAATTTTTATTTTTTTTAGAAGTTAAAAAAAATAAAAATTATTTTTTTTCTGCTTAAGACCTAAAATGTATAAAATTTTATTAGTGGAATAATATTAATCTACAATTACATCCATTTAGAAATACTTCAGATACGACATAAAAAATCTAAGTCATTAAATTTTCATTATGCGTATAATTTTGTATGTAACAATGAAACCTCGTATTATTTTACGGGATTGTGACATCGACCGCCGTTGTTTCTGATTTATATACCAAAATTGCTTCAGCTATGTACTAAGAACTGAAAAAAAAATTCGTTTGTGATGTTTTCAAATAAATAACTACTTATTTATATTTATTTATTATTATACCTTATAACTCTTTTAAGCAGTACCTAGTTTATTTTTTTGTAAAAACCGCATCGAAAAAGGATCATTGATTCTTGATATATTTAAGGACACAAGGACAACATACATACTGCTCTAAATAAGAACCTTTTTTGAAGTCTGTGAAAATAAATATAGAAATCGAGCGATAGTTGAGAGAGAGCATTCTGGATGTACTTCTACTGTGGCACAAAGTAAAAAGTTACATAAAGACCAGTGGCTCGTGAAAGGCCTTTACAACTTGAATGCTTGAATTCGTACCTCGTTTAAGGCACGTATACATCGGGGATGAATGAGCAAAGAAATATGAAATTGTTTTTATTCGAGGTTTCTTTACAGCCTCAGAGTTTTGGTGGTGACAGTCCTTGGTGGGGCTTATAATGAAACGCATTAATTATTTTGCAGAGATTTACTTTAAAAATATAATTTTACAGCCGTTTTGTTGAATGGTTAATTCGTTTTGGTCAGACTTAAGGATGTTTTTTGTAACTTTTAGC
This sequence comes from Anania fuscalis, assembly GCA_950371115.1. NCBI lineage: Eukaryota > Metazoa > Arthropoda > Insecta > Lepidoptera > Crambidae > Anania > Anania fuscalis. The sequence goes on along the minus strand of OX493343.1, from coordinate 15,316,452 downwards.
TTAGCCTGCGTAGACTGCGACTTTTAAAATCCGCGATTGGTCATTTTGCGACTGCATCGATGATAAATCACGTTTTGGCGACTTTCTGCCATCGATCACAGGCATCCAGTAGCGTTTTCCCTGCCCTTTTAATTGAGATAAGGTGCTAACTAATCGTTAATGGAATTAATTAATCAGGCGTTACGTTGCTGAAAACCTTAACTAATTGATTATGAATATAGAAACCCCAATCACGAGTAACTACTGAGCGGAATTTGTAAGCAAAAGAATTACATTTTCATGTGTGTGTCGGCTCTTACCCAACTTTGCTCTGCTATTCACTATCAAGCTGTTACATGTTTGACTTATAAGCATGTTTTTTTTTAATTTAAGATGGGCTTACTCTTGATTCCAATCTTGCTCTAGAGCATAGATGGGATCTACGATGGAGCGAGCTTGCTCAGAAGATGCCTATTCACTCTGGACTTAAAGAGAGTCAGGTTATATGCACTCGGAAATACAGACGCAGGCAGAGAATTCCAATCTTTAGCTGTGCGCATGATAAAAGATGATGAGAAGCGCTTAGTGCGGGTTATGGGTATATCAACTAAGAACGGATGGTAGCCGGCCGTGCGTCTGGATGTCCGATGGAAGAAAGGTGACGGTGGTATGAGCTCATGCAGCTCATGAGCACACTCTCCGAAGTCCAATCTATAAAAGACCGATAGGCAAGCAACCTAACGGCGGTGAGCCAGGCTGTGCAGCTTGGACGCCACCAGTTTTTTATCGCCTATTATTCTCTTGGCTCTGCGTTCCACCGAGTCTAGTGCAGCAAGTTGGTATTTCGCCGAGCCGTCCCAAAGGTGGCTGCAGTACTCCATGCAAGATCGGACTTGGGCTTTGTAAAGATAGATGTTTGTGAAAATATTATTTTTTAAAGACATTTCTAGGAAAGAATGTTGTGTTAGGAATTAGCCATAGAGCTAATCCCACAAAATAAAGCGAAAAGTGCAGAGATAAAGCTCTTGAGTTACTTGAATTTCCCCTATGTATGTAATAATAAAAGAAATGCTGGTTTTTAATGATCACTCGGGCGCCATCCATAAATTATGTCACACGTTAAAGGGGGAGGGGGGAGTCGACAAGGTTTGACCTTACGTTACAAGGGGTGGGAGGGGGTCCTAAATTTTGTGACGTCACATTTCAAAATCCTATATTTCTAGTTAAAACACAAAATTGTAAAAAATACAAATTTCTAAATGCTATATATTGCAAAATATGTTATTTTTTTAAAAATTGTTTTCAAAATCAATCCAATTATCTAGCTCCAAACTAAGCAAAGCTGTAATATGGCGACTAGATAACAGATAAAATACTTAAATACGTTTATAAACATCCATGACTTAGGTACAAACGCTCGTGCTCATCACACAAACATTTGCCCCTTGTTAACTATGATTCGAACCCGCAACCGCCAGGCATTGTAGACCGGAGAGCGAACCATTACACCAGATGGTCGATGAAATGTGACGTCACACTAGAGAGGGGGGTCACAAATGTGACCACTTGTGACAATTGGGGCCAAATTATTATTAAAAAAATATTATGAAATTCGTGTGACGTAATATGGATGGCCCCTTGGTACCTAGATGTATCTTCGGGACGTTTAATAAAACGGTGTCAACCCCAAATTGACCTACCGCAGAAAATTGTTTGCGAAAGCTTTTTAGGGTTCTGTACCCAAAGGCTAAAACGGGACCCTATTACTAAGGCTCTGCTGTCCGTCTGTCTGTCTGTCTGTCTGTCTGTCCGTCTGTCCGTCTGTCCGTCTGTCCGTCTGTCCGTCTGTCCGTCTGTCCGTCTGTCCGTCTGTCCGTCTGTCCGTCTGTCCGTCTGTCCGTCTGTCCGTCTGTCCGTCTGTCCGTCTGTCCGTCTGTCCGTCTGTCCGTCTGTCCGTCTGTCCGTCTGTCCGTCTGTCCGTCTGTCCGTCTGTCCGTCTGTCCGTCTGTCCGTCTGTCCGTCTGTCCGTCTGTCCGTCTGTCCGTCTGTCCGTCTGTCCGTCTGTCCGTCTGTCCGTCTGTCCGTCTGTCCGTCTGTCCGTCTGTCCGTCTGTCCGTCTGTCCGTCTGTCCGTCTGTCCGTCTGTCCGTCTGTCCGTCTGTCCGTCTGTCCGTCTGTCCGTCTGTCCGTCTGTCCGTCTGTCCGTCTGTCCGTCTGTCCGTCTGTCCGTCTGTCCGTCTGTCCGTCTGTCCGTCTGTCCGTCTGTCCGTCTGTCCGTCTGTCCGTCTGTCCGTCTGTCCGTCTGTCCGTCTGTCCGTCTGTCCGTCTGTCCGTCTGTCCGTCTGTCCGTCTGTCCGTCTGTCCGTCTGTCCGTCTGTCCGTCTGTCCGTCTGTCCGTCTGTCCGTCTGTCTATCCGTCTGTCTGTCCGTCTGTCTGTCCGTCTGTCACCAGGCAGTGTCTCATGAACCGTGGTAGCTAGAGACTTGAAATTATCACAGATAATGTATTTCTGTTGCCGCTACAACAGCAAATACATTATCCGTAAAAAACAGGATACAATAAATATTATTTGATTTTTTTAGAAAATGGAACGGAACCCTTCGTGCGCGAGTCCGACTCGCACTTGGCCGGTTTTTTGAAAATAGCTTACAATACTTTGTATATGTTGTGATGGATGCCACCTCAGCATACAATAAGTGTAAACAAAAGATTGTATGATGCATGTTGTGTCCACACACTTCACTCAATGTTTTTAGCAGCTACACTTTTGAGATTGTGTTGAAGAAGTGTTTATCTTGAAAATAGGGCAAACATTCTTTAACGGGTCGGTTCAGCTTTCAATAATATTAACTGAAATTAACTTTTGCTATGAGACAAAAATTTAACAATGAAACAAATCGTTTTCACTGTTGGACACAGGCCCTGGGCTGCATAATATTAATTTTCTCAGATACGTCTTCTTCTCGTTATAGAAATCAGAAACAACGAAGGTACCACAACAACAGACCCGAGAAAAAAGTAAAAAAAAAAAATATTTAAAAAAATCCTGGCTAGTTCCTTGCTCAAAGGCTAATTTAATCCATACAGCGAGGAAACGTTGCTAGCATTCTCGCCTCCATGAGGCAAGGGTTTATTTTTAAGTAGGTAGTTTTTAATTTTTAAGGTTAGTTTATTTTTAAATTGTGCTCACCTGTTAATCATTGTTAATTGTAAACTAAATAAAATCACAAAAAAAGTTCGTTTTCTATATTGACCCGATCTGGAATCGAACCCGTGACCTCTGAGATGGCGCCGCACAGTCTGGAGTGCGCGCCTTTCGGCTACGCAGGTCGTATTTTTTCGCACCACTACGCTATCCGTGTGGTCAATGCTTTTGCGTTGTATTTTAGCGCTTCTTTCTATATTATCGATATTCAATCGATACATTCACTCACTCATTCCATAATGGCCACATGCCAATATATCCCGCAAGGAACAACGTTTTCCCTCCGTTAGTAATTTATATTTATTTGCGTCCGGCTGTCGCACTATCAATCAGGGGCTGGGAAGCGATGCCTGCTTCCTTCTCCTAACGATCTGAACGTAATGACCGGCATAATTGCGAATCAGAATCGATGAATGATACAGTATCATAAGATATGATACGTGGTAGATTTTATTGAGTAAGAATTTTGGTGATACATGTAGGTATATAGGGTGTAACAAAAAGGTGAAATAATATTTAAGGGTATGTATGTATGTAATGTGAACATTAAGTAGTAAAAGTTTTAGTTAGAAATAAACAACTTTTTTTCCCATACTAAGTAAATAAATTGTTTTTTACCGAAAGTGTTGACAACCCTGAATCTGCGGTCATTCGTTAGCGAACCCCTGCCCGCAACCCTCGCCTCGCCCGCCGCACGATCAGCTGATGCGCTAAGGTTGTCACCGATAAGTTTTTGTTAACATTTACTACTCTACACGTCTATTAAATTTTATTTCGCCTTTTTGTTACACCCTGTATACGGCCTAACCACAAATTACGTATAGCTGCGACGCGCTATAAACGCGGCCTGAACAGAAAGGTAGAGGCCACCCGCCACTAACCTGGTGGTCTAAAATACAAAGAGACCTCAAAGAAGCCATTTGCCTGAAGAAACAATCCAGAATAGATTATCCTGGCGCAGAAGAGTGAGGAGACCCGACTCCAAATAATGGGATAAGAGCAGGACAAAGAGAGAGACACACAAACTGTTGCTCCTTGCGGGATTTGAACCCGCAACCGCCTGGCTTTGTAGTCCGGACTCCGGAGCACGAACCACTACACCAGATGGTCGGCAAAACAAACTTTACCCTGCCTATTAATTATAAAATGACTTCTTTTGAACGATTTTACGGATCTACTACAATTTCATCTGCATTAAAAATGAAGATTTGTGAAAATAAAAGTAAAACCTAGTTTCTTATGTTTTAACCCCTTGGAACGTGCAGTAAAAACTTAATGTATGCCTATTTTTGGGTTATGCTATCCCATTTTTATAGTAGCACTCAGAAATACAGACGCAGGCAGGGAATTCCACTCTTTAGCTGTGCGCATTATAAAAGATGATGAGAAGCGCTTAGTGCGGATTATGGGTATATCAACTAAGAACGGATGGTAGCCGGCCGTGCGTCTGGATGTCCGATGGAAGAAAGGTGACGATGGTATGAGCTCATGCAGCTCATGAGCACACTCTCCGAAGTACAATCTATAGAAGACCGATAGGCAAGCAACCTTGCGGCGGTGAGCCAGGCTGTGCAGCTTGCAGCGGCAGCAAGTTGATATTAATTAATTAAATATACTTACTATTACTCATAGAATTGTCATAATAATTAAAAGGTCTAAAAATAATGGTTTCATTTCAATAAATGAACTGGAACTAAGTACACAGGTTCTAAAACACAATTAGTTAATTACTTATCCAAATCCATAGGCTCATCTAACTGAATTCTTGATTATGCTGAATTTTCAGTTACCAAGCTTGGTAAAGGCACAATTAAGTAAGATCCGGTAGCTCAATGCTTGCTATAGCAGGAGATAGCTTCAACGCACCAGTGGCGGGCATCTATTTTATTTCGAGGTAGACAGTAGATACTTATTACCCGACTGCCAAACGAGGGTATTATGTGTTTTATTGATGAAAATCAGTGCTTTTCATCAATAACACACATTTGTAAGTACTTACTGCCTACCTCATTTCATTTATCAGGTAGGCACTGCCTAAATGCCTATATGCACCGCACGTCCCTGCAACGCACGGCTATGCTACTGACTCGCTTCACAAAGCCAACCCACTAAAGTCCCATGGTGTTACACCACGCGAAATTTATATTGGAGTTTTGCAAGGGTAGAGCTTAATCAGCCTCACCTCTGGTCGTGGCTTGCTGATACAGTGAACACCAGCTGCAGGGAGACTAGATGTCTTTCCATTATGTCTTCAGCGAGCGGTGTGTGGGTACACAATACCTATTCGATAATTTATAAATTGCTATAGCAAAACCACTTCATTCTATTCTAACATTTCATTCAACTAACAAGTTTCATTCTATTCTAAGTGAAGTCTCGGATCTAATACACCAATGTGTAGATCAGTCTTGGCCAGATATTGGATAGATATTTTATTTTATTTATTTGGTTTACTAGAAGTTGATTCACTAAAATTTTTATAACACAATATCAACGTATACGTCTAAGTGTATATCAACGTAACATTGCGTCCAATAGCCGATGTCGACCCGTGATGTGTCGGTTTTTTGTACACGATCAAAGGTGAGATCTGGAAACTTGGGTTTTGGCCAAAATTTAATTTTAATTGTCCAAAGTAAAGCGGTACCGGATACTTTAAGATCAAACTAGTAGCAGCCAGCCGGGCAGATAACCCAGTATCGTACCTGGCATCAACCTCCCTGTCGCAAAGACATCTATAAAAGAAATGCCTTTAACATGAACATTGTAATATATAACTTGCTCCCTGAAGAAATTAAAAATCTTAAAGGGACAACATTTAAAAAAAAATTAACGGAATGGCTCTTGGACAAATGTAAATAGTAATAATAGTTTAAGGGAATATTATGACTGGCGACACTAGTATTAGTATTATATAATTACAATTAGGGACATTTTATATATTTTTTTATTATAATTCAATTTTATTTTATTTAAATCTACATTTATGACATTATTTTGTATTAATTATAATTTTATTTCGTTAATTTAGATCACTGTAAAATTATTATGATATATTTTTGTATTAATTATAATTTTATTTCGTTAATTGAGATCACTGTAAAATTATTATGAATTTTTGCACGTCTGCGAGCAGACTAAACACACGCACTGTATAAATTTTTTGTCAACTGTCTTTACAGTGTTTTAGCAAATAAACGATTGAACTTGAACTTGAACTGGATAGAGAACCTGCTGCAATCTATCTCTATTATGTCGTTGTCAAGGGATTTGTAAATGGATTACTAAAACGTTTGTTTTTCGTCTGCGAAATAATGTTACCTAATGAACCTTTATTTATGGATAGAGCCTAAATGATGATAGGGGTTAGGCTTATGGATTTTTTAAAATATTATTACTTGAAGATAAATAACACTTGAAAAAAATCATCGACCTCAGGTGGGACCACCTGAGGTCGATGGTTTTTTTTTTCAAGTGTTATTTATCTTCAATTAAACCTTGCATGGAATTGCTAAAAAAAAAAAATTACAATATTATTACTTTTTTGTCTGGGCTAGACTCATACAGAAAAAAAATGGTAATAATACTATTTGGTAAAATTCTACAATCTACTACGAACGCGCAACGTTTAAACGTTAATATTTTGTGCGCGTTTTCTTCAAGTAGACGTCCTGTGGCTGAAATGACGATGATGATGATGTTTTCTTACACATTATTCACTTTTTTTTTGGGGATTTTTTATGATCCTATCGTATCCTTTCCTTTCTTTTCAATATCCTATTAGCGATGATTTTATAGTGGTCAGTCATCGTCATCATCATTTCAGCCACAGGACGTCCACTGTAAGAAAACGCGCACAAAATATTAACATTCAAACGTTGCGCGTTCGTAGGTTGTAGTTTTTTCCGATTTTCGTCCAATAAACGCTTTTCTTAATAAGTACCGAACTTATTGCGTAAAACCGTTACAATACCGGTAACAAGTGGAAAGTTACCGGAAAATGGGGGAACCGATCAGCGATCAATTTAATAGCAATAAGTCGGCGGCTGCTGACGTTGCGTTTTCACACTTTCAGTGCTTGAAGGCATTTAACACTAACGATTTCTATCTACATAACTGTAAAGTACCAAAAAACCTGAATATAGTTACATTAATTTTGTAGTCGCTATGTGAAATGCGATAATGTATAGAAATGAATTAAGCTTTTGCCGCTTTCTTTGCAGCTGACACGCAACCAAATTCATTGTAAAAATGATTAGTATTTATGTAGGCTAAGGTGCGTCACCTACCCCATTAAGGCTGGGTATTCCAGCAGATGCCCCGCTTTTGAGTTTTTAAAAACCATCTGAGACAGAGAAAATCATGTTTCCAATTCCGCAAAAAATATATGTATCAGTTAAGGATCTATTATAGTCAAAATCGCATTCAGTTACACGACTTAATAATCTTCACTCGAAATCGAAAAAAATCCCAAAGTTACCTCTTTTTGTAATGTTTTTTCAATATTATGTCTTATCTACTGATAATTTGCATTTGATTTTTGCATCCAATTATAGCCACTAAATATTTATAGACGAATTCGCAGAGTTTGACTCGATAAAATTATTTTCTTAATTACTATGTTTAAATACCTACGAAACTCGCGAGCGTGGCGGCTCGGCAGACCCTATCAGTCGCGTGGGCAGGAATACCTGGCCTTAACGCATTGTTAAAACGTCTTCTGAAGAAAACTAACGGCAAAAAACAAATTCGTTTGTTGCGGTAATATTAAATTGTCTCTGATGTTAGAAATTAGAGAACCATTTATTGATGTCATCTACCTTGATCTCTTCTGAGGCAAAATCTGTAAACACATCGATTCAATGTCTTTCAGCATTTCAATTTGCACATTATAACTTATAATTTCCTGGCCTACCTTTTAATCGACCCTTAAAATTTAGTGACGATCCGCGTCCACGTTTCGTGATGCGTCCTACAAACGCTTACTCAAATGAAAAAGGTGGCTAGACGATTTCCACAAGTATTCCCAGGATTGACAGAGTTTGGCTGTAGGTAGAGATGATTGAAACGTAAATATTAGACAACAGTAGATAAAATACGTTTAGAAATGGAAAACTTCGAAGGTATTACCTAGACCAGAGATAATAATATAGAATAGTTCGTTTTCTTCATTTACGCAACCGAGAATCCGGTCCTCAGTGACAGCGAAGCCTAGTCCGGCCTGCTCGCCTCTGCGCTACGTAGTTCGTCATTGGATTGAATCATTTTAATTTTGTGATTGGATTGACGACCTCCGTAGCCGAGAGGCGAGCACGCCGGACTGTAAATGGCGCCGCCATCTCTGAGGTTTCGGGTTCGATTCCCGGTCGGGTCAATGTAGAAAACAAACTTTTCTATATTGGCTCGAGTCTGGGTGTTGTGGTACCGTCGTTGTTTCTGATTTCTATAACACAAGTGCTTAGCTACTTAACTTAGGATCAGAGCAATGTATGTGATGTTTCCAATATTTATTTATTTATTTACCTTGTAGTGGTAAAATCTAGAGTGAAATAAAAAATCTGCTGTCTTGTAAATTTTGTTTTAAGCAATTCCATGCAAGGTTTAATTGAAGATAATAATATATAAGATAACTTATTTATCTTCAATTAAACCTTGCATGGAATTGCTTAAAACAAAATTTACAATGTTTAAGCTTTTCTGATCTTAAACAATAGTCAAATATTTGTAAAAATATTTCTATAGGGTGTTGACGGTAGTATACTACTCAGCTATACATATAGCTACAACATTGATCAGAATACGCTGGCTTTGACAGCGAGAAAAAAACACTTGAAGAATTTCATCTTGTCACGTGACGTCCTCGGTAGCTTAGTGGTCAAAGCACTCGCCCGGTATGCGATGGGACGTGGGTTCGAGTCCCACCTGAGGTCGATGATTTTTTCAAGTGTTATTTATCTTCAATCAGCTATCTGTAAAGTCGGTTTACGGACGATAATACACATGATAACGTCTTAAGAAAACATTGATGCTACTCGGACGTATCGGCCAATGGAATGAAAGAGAGATAGTTGCGTCACAAGCCGAATTCTTAGGCCGGTCTTGCCTCTCTATCGCTTGCTTCGCGCACTCGTTTGCACGCGGAACGTGACACTTTTTCGTGCGTGCAGCCGGCGTCCATTGATTTATAGGATTTTTCACGTCAAAAACTAAGTTTGGTACAAATCGGATAGTGTAAATGCCCCCGGTCAGCCGTAAGGTGAGTCAGCATTTCTTTAACAAGAACCTGTTTATTTTCAGTGGCGCCCTTTTTCGCTCGGGCGTTTCGAGGCTTGAGGTATTTGTAGCGGCTCAAGCATAAGTTACTTGACTGTACAGCCTGATTGATCGACATTGCCATAATGGAGGGTAGGGAATCTAGTGCTAACCATCTTATAGTAATAATGGCGCAATTTCACTAGTCGATAGGGTCCGCATGCGGAGTGCGAGAGATTTCTGGAACGCGTGCCACAGGGCCCGCAATATAATAAATATTTGACTCAAGACCCGCAAGCAAGCTGTGTATAGACTGATGAATTTCATTGGTCGATAGCACAGTCGGTATAATGCATGCGGGGAATCCCCGCAGGCGTTGTACCGAAGGCGTATCGACTTGCAACTTTCATTGGTCGTTATCTCGCATGCGGGGAGTCCCCGCATGCTGTATACCGAACGAGTTATCGACTAATGAAAATGCGCCATTATGGATGGAGAGGAGTTTACTAAAACATTAGTAAAAAAAATGAGTGGTCTTCTGTCTATTAGGTATCCTTTTAAGGGCTCTAAAGTTGAAGCCTTTTGGAGAGGAAACGCTGGGAATTCATCAAGGTTATGCTATTTGACGACCTCCATAGCCGAGAGGCGAGCACGCCGGACTTTATATGGCGTCGCCATCTCTGAGGTTCCGGGTTCGATCCCCGGTCGGGTCAATGTAGAAAACGAACTTTTCTTTATTGTCTCAGGTCTGGGTGTTGTGGTATCGTCGTTATTTCTGATTTCTATAACACAAGTGCTTTAACTACTTACCTTAGGATCAGAGCAATGTATGTGATGTTGTCCAATATTTTATTTTTTATGCAGCCAAACTTCTGGGAATGTTTACTTTTCAGAGGAATGGGTGAAATTAGGGTTTAAAAAAAAACTTTTGTTTTAGGTTCACATTTTTATATTTTTAATGTAACTTTTACACCTTGTACATTTTAAATCACACACGTCAGTTTTCTAACTCAAAACTAAGCATAATTACAGCGACTACTTACAGCTAAATACTTTTCTATTTACATCCATGATTTAGGAAAAATTCTCTTTCTTACTTTTTGTCATAATACACGTAGCTTAAATAAATTTTACAGTGAATTTTTCACTAATTAACACATTAAATCTCGAGAATCGTTCTGACATACTAGCAAGTAGAGCTTTTCTTTTGTCTGCTACATAGCTATCTTAAAATACGTTAATCTGTGGCATTACTTCTGTTCTATTACGTAGTGTAGGACGCTCCAGCCCGATGGACCGACGACCTTAGGAGGAAAAAAGCGGGAGATCATGCACTTTGGCGCTCTTTGGGCGAGGCCTAGGTCATAACGTCAGTGGACTGCAATAGGCTGAATAGATACAAGTACTTAGTCAGCACAAGTCGTCCGTCTGTACTACATTAAAAAAATATCAAACGTCAACACAAATGAAAAAACTCCAAAGAGCAAAATACTTATTTTTAAAGAACCATTTACCGAAGTTCACCTGTACAATCCACAATAACCGTTATTGAGTTATCAGCTACCCAACGGCGTTATCAACAACTTGATTCCAACTCCCCCATCCCAAATGCTCGATCGCGATCGCACCGTTTCGGGAAATTGATAAAGTTTCGACCTAAGGAATTATAGGAACTTTTGCGAGCACAACAAAATTCAATAAGTGACTGTCACTGATTGCGAAGGGGCGCGGGGGCGGGTTGTCACTGAGTTTTTGGATGGGGAGCGGTGAGCGATTTCATCTTGAGTCTTAATAGAAAGCTTGTTCCCTGTTTCAGGCCAATCATAGATACTGTAAAGATTTCTAACCTCCGCCCCCCTAGAATGACCAATAAAACACGATATGATAAAGCGATTTATCGACACCGAACTGTCAAAATATGATATAACTAGCCGTGATCTTGAACTTTTATCGAAACAGCGAGCATTCCACGCTGGTGACATCACGGTCATGCTCGCTGTTTCGATAAAAGTTCATATTTTGACAGTTGTGTGTCGATAAATCGCTATATCATATCATATTGTGTTTTGTTGATCATGCTAGAGGGGCTGGAAAGGTATGAATGAATAGTTGTGTAACATAGCAAGTAGAACTGATGGCGGATGCTACTGAAAGAGGTTGCAGAACACTGGAGGCATGACGCTTTCATTCAACCAGCCAAGTTATTGGAGATAAATTAAGAAGAATTTTCAGATGGTTTGCCACATAGTCAGCTTCAGTCATTTTATTCTCACTTTTCACACTTAAGGTACATAACTTACGTTAACGTACCTTAAGTTCCGCTGTCTTCCTAAAAACGTTTTAACCTACCCGCTCTCGTCAGTACCCCGCACCATACAACTTGACTTGTTAACGTTTACGACTATTTCTTTCAACTAGAACAACTGTTTGCGCGGGTTGTGAGCAAATTTATTGATTTATTACCCGGTTTACTGCCCGAGATCACCCAACTGTCAAAATATTAACTTATATCGAAACAGCGAGCATGACCGTGACGTCACCGGCACGGATGCTCGCTGTTTTGATAAAATTTCAAGATGGCGGCTATGATGTATATCTTAATTTAACAGTTGGGTGTCGATAAATCGCTATCATATCATATCGTGTATGGTTGGTCATGCTAGGGGGGCTGGCCTGGCCTACTTAAAATACCCTAACCTATCCGCTCTCGCTAGTACCCCGCACCAGACAACTTGACTTGTTAACGTTTACGACTATTTCTTTCAACTAGAACAACTGTTTGCGCGGGTAGTGAGCGAATTTTTTGCTTTATTACCAGGTTTACTGCCCGAGATAAACGGCTAATGTCTGCCCTTTGTTTCGAAGGCGTCGTAAACATATTCGGGTGTGTGTTGACACGCAGGGGAAGACGTTCCACTTAGTGGCAGGATGTACGTGTTTCGCACGATGTGTATTTTGATTTAGATTCAGTCAACTGTTTACCGTTATCATCATTAATAGGCCCTATTTCTGCAAATTTAAAAGTGGCATAATTGAATATCCATTGGATCTCATTGTGTTTGTTTGACACATTTGATATAATGCTACTAATGCAAGTCTTATAGTAGCAGCATACCAAATGTGTCAAACTGCTGCTGCTAACTACTTACTGCTACTAATGCAGTCTTAATTGTAAACTAAGTCTTAAATTAGTAACATCATATCAAATGTGTCAAACAATTACAATGAGATGTAATTGATTTCAATTAAGCCAATTGTAAATTAGCAGAATCGCGGCCCTGGTAAGTCGTCCACAGCTGAGCAAATGCCTCCCCAATAACATCCAGATTGGCTGGTTGGAACATTTTGAAATTTTGAAACGAAACAAAAGCAACACAATCTTTTTAATGCATTTGCTTTTAAATCAATTAACAGAATGTTAAATTATTCAAAGAGCATGCTTTTTGTTAATTTGAAAAAGCAACAAAACGTAACATTGAAAGAAATACAACACAATTTAGAGGGTACAATATTAGCATCATCGGATCGGACAAGAGGTTGCCCCCTTCGTAAGTAGCCCTGAGGGCTGCAACGTGATAATTTAGAAGAATACAGGGTGGTTCAATTAGGGCGCCATTTATGCGTCTGCACGTTTCAGGCCCTTGTGAGCTGGAGATATGAGTGTGCTTCGTACATATCTTTTTGTAAAAGGTTTATTAGGATAATATTCATTTTGCATTATCCCGACTTTCATTTTGCTTTAGACGTAAACCAGCCCCCCCTAGCATGACCAACAAAACACGATATTATGATATAGGTAGCGATTTATCGAAACCCAACAGTCAAAATATGATATACATAGCCGCCATCTTGAAATTTTATCAAAATAGCGAGTATGTCCGTGCCGGTGATGTCCCGGTCATGCTCGCTGTTTCGCTAAAAGTTCATATTTTGACAGTTGGGTGTCGATAAATCGCTACATCATATCATATCATATCGCGTTTTGTTTGTCATGCTAGGGGGGCTGTTCGGGTCAACGGTTTATTACTTTTGTAGCCATTTAGCGAAGAAAAGATGCTAGTATCAACACATGCCTTACAAGTAAGTTTTAATTTTTGACTAGGTATTTTTAAATTGCAGGTCAGTTTGTATAGAGTTATTGTGTTTAGGTAAGTTTTTCTGAATTTGATTATTATTACCATGAGGTGTGCAGGATGTGACACTTATATTAAATTATATAGGGTCACGTGGTTTATATCTTAGCCTTAGGAAGATGGCTGGCAGTGGATGGATGAAAAAAGCGCCATATCGTGCTCTTTGGCGCTCTTTGGGGGAGGCTTAGAAGTAGTGGACTGCAATAGATAGATAGACTTGGTTTTCGCTTGATGATATGCTATGGAACAAATCTGAATCGGGTGCTTGCTGGCATCCCGACAAGAAAATCTTTTATATATAATTATGCTTTTTAAATTAACATTTTTACTCCTACCGTAAATTTGCCGAATCAAAGCTAAGTTTTATTTTAAAGAATATAAAATCAGTAAATATAACTACACATCCCATATCAAAAGCAGCAAGTTAAAACTAGAGGCGAATACACTTAAGTAAGTCCTCAAGGAAAGAGGGGTGCGAGGGATAGCCGGAAAGCGTATAGCAAATGTTTTTTAGGGTTCCGTACCCAAAGGGTAAAACGGGACCCTATTACTAAGGCTCCACTGTCCGGCTGTCTGTCCGTCTGTCACCAGGCTGTATCTCATGAACCGTGATAGTTAGAGAGTTGAAATTTTCACAGATGATGTATTTCTGTTGCCGCTATAACAACAAATACTAAAAAACAGAATACAATAAATATTTATTGTACAATATCCCATACAACAAACGTAATTTTTTTTGCCGTTTTTATAGATAATGGTACGGAACCCTACGTGCACCCGACTCGCACTTGGCCCGTTTTTAAATTCTTACTGCTTCTATCTACTACATACAACGACGTCTTGACTGAAAACTGTCAACATTTCCAACTTATTCTTCACATAAATGCTATAGGACTATTGAAAAAACTGGCCAAATGCGAGTCGGACGCGCACACTTGTTTGTTGTAGGAGAGCCCCCTTGTATATTTATTTTATTGTTTTTTAATATATGTTGTTATAGCGGCAACATAAATACATCATATGTGAAAATTTCAACTGTCTAAATATCACGGTTCATGAGATACAGCCTGATGACAGACGGACAGACATTGATTTTTAATAAATTGTCAAAATCAACTACTTAAGCCGTTTAAACCTCCGTAGCCGAGAGAGAGTTTGACGACCTCTGTAGCCGAGAGGCGAGAACGCCGGACTATAAATGGCGCCGCCATCTCTGAGGTTCCGGGTTCGATCCCCGGTCGGCTCAATCTAGAAAACGAACTTTTCTATATTGGCTCGGGTCTGGGTGTTGTGGTACCGTCGTTGTTTCTGATTTCTATAACACAAGTGCTTTCGCTACTTACCATAGAATCAGAGCAATGTATGTGATGTTGTCCAATATTTATTATTTATTATTATTATAAACCGAGCGGTCGCCAAACAAGTGCTGTCACGCGGCTCTAACTCCACCTAAATCACCTATCTACTACATTAAAATATTTCTTAATTATTCTAAAAAACACATGTCAGTTTTAGCCGTGGTGGCCATTAATTAAGACAACACTTTAAACGTAAATTGTATTTTTTATTGTCTTTGTGTATGCTTTGTTGGCTGCCCTTAAAATACTTAAATAAAAATGCCGTCTTAATGACGAAGTTCGATATCGTTTTGGTCACGAGCGCTTGCTACTTGCAAGAAAATAGAAACAGAAAACTAAAAATCACAATCCGCTGTAGCATTAGATCTAGGCCACCATACTAAAGTGCTATACTTAACAATGTTTGGATTGACGTAACGACATAAATGCTAGCAAAACATGGCGCCCTTTGAAGTTACCGAAGAGAACCCGGAACAGTATGAGAGAGAAAAGACTCCATTTATTTTGTAAATCACTTTATTATAAAGTTAAGGTAGTTAAGATCTGAGAGCTTGTAGTTTAAGTGGATTGGGATGATAATACAAGTTAAGCAACCTTTGCTTTAGTATTTTTTTGGATGATTAAAGACTTTTGCCGTTAGTATAAAAAGATCGACTAATGTTGAACACTTGTCTTAAGATAAGACAACCGATTTGAAATGATTCTTAATAATATGTCTCGAATGTCTGATGTGTCAACATTTCGTTGACCAATATTTAGGCAAGTGTTCAGCGCTAGTCTATTTTTTTGTAGTAAGGAACGCGATCATAATTTAGTTTCGGTTAGTTTGCAGAATAAGGGCACACTGAGTGTAGTGTGCGACGGTACTTGGCATGAAAATAATATTATGAGGGTAAGTAGGTGAAGAATCTGCTTCTCATACGTAGTGAAGACATCGCTGTAACCACGGTCGGTGTAACCCGGTCGAAACGTCAGGCAATAAAGGTAACATTTTGTACTTACCTAAATTATGACCGCGTTAATTCCCGTTTCATTGAGTTTATATTTGATACGCGAATGTGGCGAAAGTATAAAAGTAATTTTATTGCAAACCAGTTGTTTGTTGCACTTTTATGACTTGAATTGTATGTTGTGGTTTTTGCTATAGGCTTTTTGTCTTTGATTGACATATATAACAGTAGGTAGATACTGTTTGGGTATTGATAGGACAAAATCTGATTACTTACTATAAATAAACGAGCAATTTTAAATATTTAATTTCGCGTATCTCGAAATCGCCTTTTGCAATTTGAATAAGTTTCGAATTTAGATTTCTTAGTTTTATTTTTTGTAAAAATGAATTTTAATACTTTTTTAATATATCTTTTATGACGAGTACCTATTTCGGCGCTATCTCGTAATTTTTTGTACCTAATACTTATATTGTTATAAATAAATAATCAAAAGTTACTTGATCAATTTCAAAATTGATCATCGAATGATCAATTTTCTTTATATGACTATTATTTTGGCAATATATCGTAAATTTTTGTAATACTTGTACTGTTACCTATAAATAATAATGTCTTCCTGCTTCACTGAGATCATTGCATCTATCACAGAAGTACAACAAGTAATAGTTATATTTAAGATATCGTAGACACCAGCTTTTAAAAGCAAGTGTATGTTGAATACCACACACACCAATTCATATAGTATCTCCGAATTTACGCCGTCAAAATCATTTCCACTAGCCGTTAATCCTCAAGTTCCTACCCATACAAACTCCGTTGCACAAATAGGACATCTTCAATACCAAAGGCCCTTTCAGTCCTTCGTTTTCAAAGGCCTCCCCAGGGTACCGGGTTCGATTCCGGCAACTTTGAGACCACCTGCCATCTAATTCGAAACGTAATCCTCATAAATATAAATTCGTGTGGATTTTTCGGGTGAGCTTTTAAGGGTTTGAAAGTTTTTAGTATTTTAGAGACAGGAAACTTTTCTTATTTTTGCGTCAATGTTTGAAATATACAGGGTGACATTGCAAATGGGTGCCAAATTTTAAAAATAAGATCTATAGGTGCTCTGCTTATGGTATTTGTTGTCAATTTGAACCTCTGGTATGCGCGGCCGCTCCTGCTTTTAGAAATGTACCTTATATCGAAAAGGCTAAGGTTTGTTTTCACGCGCCATTGTGACTATTATTGCATTGAACTTTGCAGTTCTAGGTTGCACAGAGATAGTGCGTGCGTATTTTTTATGAATGAGACAAGATTAAGCACGCGTATCATCTGTAAACAGCGGATAGTAAAAAAAAAGTTTGTTTTTTAGACCATTTATATTGTAGATCGATTAAGATACTGATTCTGAGTGGTCCCTAAAATTTTGGCACTCCTTTGCAATACAGGGTTACCCTGTATACCCTGTATATTTTGCGCTAGGCAAAACACCTATATGGGAAAAGAACATGTCTGATTTATCAGTTATTCTCTATCATATCTCATGTTCTCATGGCTATGACGCAGCATAGCTCGTAGCAAATATTGGTGCACAGCCAGCTCAATAACTAACTGAAAACGTAATATTTTCTTAATTAATATTGAACTCTTATTGATTTTATGTTGAAAATTGGTTGGGGATATTTGACATATTTAATGTAGTACTTACGTTGGAAGCCGTTGAATGTACAATGGTCCTTCAAAGAGTGTCCACGTCTCCGCTTGGGGTATGACATGACAATCAGTCAGGGCCCTTTTTAAGGGTTCCGTACCCAAAGGGTAAATCGGGACCCTATTACTAAGGCTCCGCTGTGCGTCCGTCTGTCTGTCTGTCTGTCAGTCTGTGTGTCTGTCTGTCAGGCTGTATCTCATGAACCGTGATAGCTAGAGAGTTGAAATTTTCACAGATAATGTATTTCTGTTGCCGCTATAACAACAAAAACTAAAAAACAGAATACAATCAATATTAAAGGGGGCTTCTATACAACAAACGTGATTTGCCGTTTTTATAGATAATGGTACGGAACCCTTCGTGCGCGAGTCCGTCTCGCACTTGACCGGTTTTTGCTTTCGCCAATTTACATAGGCTAATAAGGAGACATGGCTAAAATATCGAATCGGAAGACTTTGACAAATAATATTTAGAACACTATCTTAGATCTTTAGGCTTCGTATTTCAAAGTGACATATGCGTAAGGCATTGAAAAGGGTTTCAAAGACGTCACGTTCGTTCACAAGAGACTTCCAGAATAATAACGGCTCTTTGACTTCGTAGTTACTAAGAAGACTTTTTGAACACATCTCGAACTAAATGTTTCAGCCAAGCACTGTAGCCCGGTGGACTACAAATTCATTGATTGAACAATCAAGAAGCAGTTTCGACAACTTCAATTATTGACACTGACTGCAGCTTTGAGTCCACCGGGCTACAATGCTAGGCTGAAACATTTAGTTCGAGATGTGTTCTCTAGTAAGCTAGTACATTATACCTAAATGGATACCTATCATATTGTAAAGAATACATGATTTTGTTTCTCGGTTTTCTTATGTTATGTATGAACAACAAATTTAAGGGTGTAAAAAGCAATAGAACACTCCTTAACGCCACGTGATCAGGTCATAAAGTACCTACAATAACTATCTTTTAATATAGAAGCAACATCAAAATGTTGACATATATCGGGTGTAAAAAAAGGCTTAACGAAGCCGAATACCACATATTCTACGTATTATTACGATCATTTTTTTCTTTTACACTATACCTGGGAAATGACGGGTTACCGAGTTATTGGCAGTCAAAGTAACAATTTTTTTCATTTTTTTTTTACAAAATTTACTTCTGTTTGAGAATACTAAACTGCGGCGTGCTAACTATACATTGCGGGTTAGAAATAAGTTATTTTTTTTATACCAAAAAATAAAAGTCATTTCCCAGCATTTTTTTTTTCATTCTACTTGGTTATATGTATAGAATTCGTGGTTTAAGGCTTCTTTAAGCCTTTTTTATGATTATGATGACGATATTTAATATTATCTAAGTAGAACGTTAGTTTGTATGAAATTATAACCATGTTATGTAAAGTTTGTTTCTATTTATATATCACACGTTTTGAAGTTCCTGGTACAAGTGGTTTTAAATATAAGGTACTTGTCTGAAAATAACACACATTTATTCCAGCAAAAATGGTTTATTTCACTTTTATTATTCAACACATAAACAGCGCCGTCCTCAAAAACTTTTTGACAATTTGTTTATACCAAATAATACCCCACACGTTGGGGTAGGTAAATAAATAAATATTGGACAACATCACATACATTGCTCTGATCCTAAGGTAAGTAGCTAAAGCACTTGTGTTATAGAAATCAAAAACAACGACGGTACCACAACCCCCAGACCCGAGCCAATATAGAAAAGTTCGTTTTCTACATTGACCTGACCGGGGATCGAACCCGGAACCTCAGAGATGGCGGCGCCATTTAAAGTCCGGCGTGCTCGCCTCTCGGCTACGGAGGTCGTCAATGGTGGTTGGGTGGGTGTTGAAAAAAAAATCATTCCCGACGTGGGAATGATGACCATACGTAAGCTACCCTAAAAAAATATTTTTCAAAATTGTATTCTACCACTTACATACCTCCACAAAATTATAGCTCACTAGTATCAACAGTCTTCAATCAAAACCTCGGACGGACAGACAGACAGACGGACATGACGAAACTATCAGGGTTCCTTGTCAGGGCTACGGAACCCCAAAAAAGTATTATAAATAATGTATTTATTTTGCACTTCAGGACACATGTAGTAAACACAAGAACCGCGCATACACGCACAAATATATACACACACACAACACCCACACAAACCCAACACACACACACACATAACAGTTCTTAGTCTAAGTATGTACCTACATGTTAAGTTAAAAAAAATAAACTTGTAATTTGGATAACGAAAGAGCGGGACCCTCCTAACACAAGTGCCCAACTTAAAAGGAAGGTCCCAAAACTATGTAACATTTGATTTGTAAACAAATAAAGAAATTTTGAATTTTTGAATTTGAAAAAAAACAGAATTATTTTACAAGTTTTTCACATATGTTAGATAAAGGTTACACGTAGTAAAACATCCTTACTAATTGTAAATGAAATACGAATAAGTTTTAATACCTTTACCTTTGACGACCTCCGTAGCCGAGAGGCGAGCACGCCGGACTGTAAATGGCGCCGCCATCTCTGAGGTTCCGGGTTCGATCCCCGGTCGGGTCAATGTAGAAAACGAACATTTCTATATTGGCTCGGGTCTGGGTGTTGTGGTACCGTCGTTGTTTCTGATTTCTATAACACAAGTGCTTAGCTACTTACCTTAGGATCTGGGCCATAACCATGAACTCTTAAAACAATCTAAAAGTTGACAAATCTGTCAATTTTGGTACGTCATTTCATACAAAATTTGATAGAAAATGATAATGTTTGACAGATTTGTGATTGTTTTAACAGTTCATGGTTAGAACCCTGAGCAATGTATGTGATGTTGTCTAATATTTATTTATTTATTTATTTTATTAATACTTCTTATCCCCAGATAAGAGCCTGAATAATAGGATAGTTTAGAATTCTCATTTTTAAAAAGGCATAAAAAGCACGTTTGTTGTATGAGAGCCCCCTTAAATATTTATTTTATTCCGTTTTTAGTTTTTGTTGTTATAGCAGCAACAGAAATACAGCCTGGTGACAGACAGATAGACGGATAGCGGAGATTTAGTAATAAGGTCCCGTTTTACCCTTTGGAACCCTAAGTATTTATGTCCAATGACGTCAAGTTAGGTCCAACGAATGAGACCGACCCTATTAGCAACTAACAGTTGGATTTTATGACACTCATTAATAGCTCTTCATCAATTCCTTAACATTAAATAAAATTATTAAAAAATGGGACTAATTTGGGAAACTAAAATCGAGAAAAAAAAACCGGCAAGTGCGAGTCGGACTCGCGCACGACGGTTTCCGTACCATTATCTAAAAAAACACGTTTGTTGTATGGGAGTCCCCTTAAATATTTATTGAATTTTGTTTTTTAGTATTTATAGTTATAGCGGCAACAGAAATACATCATCTATGAAAATTTCAACTGTCTAACTATAACGGTTCATGAGATACAGCCTGGTGACAGACGGACAGACGGACAGCGGAGCCTTAGTAAAATCGTCCTGTTTTACCCTTTTGGGTACGGAACCCTAAAAACACCTGTTTCATAATGGTTGGCTAGCACTTATTACACGTAAGTATGGAACAGTTGATTTCTTTTTATCAATTTAAAGTAACTTACCTATAATGACATATGTTTTTTTTTAGAAATTGATAATAATATTTATCTAAGCCAGCCAGATCAAAATGTACAGCCAAAGAAATTATTACAAGTCCCCCTTCAAAATACGAAAATACTTTTTCCTCGTCCTACTATTTTATGTGCGATTTTACTTCTTTCAGTACGTATATAAAGTTACAGCTTCAATAACAATTCATTGTTTTATTAAAACCAAAACAGATTTTAGAAAAGGGTAGCATCGACAACTCATTTCATTTATCTGGTCATAACAAAACAGAGCGACCACGAAATTTCTAATTTCCCTTTATAAACACCTTAATTAGGGAACAACGTTAAAACAATAAAGTATAATAACGAAACTTTAATTAATTCCTGTCGGGAGTCGAACTCCGGACGTCGCTCGCGGCACTGTCGGCCCCTCAAATATCCCTTGTTTTGCGACGACAATTGAAGTGAGGAAAACAGAAGAGCCAGTCCATTCTGGAACAACAGAGTTAAATGTGACTGTTTTCAAATGCACATATAGATGGATCAGGTATCGGTATGTCAGTAACTGAAATTTGTAAGGTCAAAATTTCAAAAAAATGGAATTAAGGCCTTTTCCTTTAGATATTTGATGTGTAGATACCTATCTTTCTATGTAATTTAAGTTCTGACACTTAGATAAATATGTATTTTTTTCCGAAAAAAAAATCCATACTCAACTCAACGCAAATTATGAACCAAGATTATTTTATTTACGTTTGCTTCTTTATTTTTAGTTTCAATAAACAAAAACATAACTTCAGACTTTTGACTTGCCTTGCTCAACGACTCGAGCTAGTAACTATAATTACATTCATTGTTAATCTAGTATTTTATCTAGTATTCTAGCTTGTCTGTGTATTCTATTTGGGCTGTGGTTCAAGGGTTGTTTGTCTTGGCAGATTTCATTTGGCAGACAGAAAGTGCATCTGAAAAGTAAAAATAAATGAGTAGAAAGCTTCCGAGCAGTCTAACTCTGTTTTGAGCTTATAGTTCAAGTTCAAGATGTTTGTCTTACATCTCGCTTTGAACATAAATAGCTGGAAGCAGAAAAACGATTTTCCTCATTAAATATAGTTTTGTAATTTAATAAGCTTGATTTAAAAATTGCTTTAAGCTCTGTCATTAACACGATGAGATAAATTTGATTAAATGTATAATGTTGTTCTTTATTAACCTTTTGTAACCCAATTATTGGTAAATGTTGTAAAAAAATCTAAATTAAGATTTAGAAATTACAAATATTTTTTTGTAAAAAAAGAAAAGAATAAACCAGTGTTTTTTTCTTTCTCTTTACAAAAAAATAAAATAATCTTGTATCTTGTTACCATAGCTATATAGATACTCTAATTACGTTAAGATATAATTTAACCAACAAAATCTGTCTTCCATCAGTTAAAATATCACAAATCAGTGTTTACCAAAAGCCTTACCCTCCGCAGGCCTTCCAAAAATAAACTTCATCACACCCAACCCGAATCCAACATAATCTACCACACGCAGAATCTCTGCACAATTTATTTTCGCACATGTACAATATTTACGACGTTGTAATATGCATAACACTGACAGGTTGAGGAAAATCAGACGGTGCGACGAAAAAAGTATTTGGGAAGTCCTTACCTTTAGGGGAAAAGATACAACGTTAACTGTTCAGCCAACAAAAGATTTGATTCTCAAAAATAGATCATACGGCCTAAAAGATACGGCGTGCCAGGTGGCAAGAGGTTAACTTAATAGGTAAGCAGTTATAAATCTAAAATCGCAGTTGAGGTTTGTTCGTGTAGAAAGCGCGTAGTCTTAACGACGATAATTTCGAATCAGGCCGCTGGAGTGTGGAGATAAATTTCGGTGTTCTCTTTAGATTAGGTGAAACAGATTTTAATAGGCCATCTAGAAAATGCGTGGGCGAGCACATGGTTTGACTGTTTGCGAAATAAATTTAAGCAAGAGCCTGGTAGTTGGAGTTTCGGCTGTTATCCGTGCGTCGTGAGTTGGAATGCCAGAAATTTTCTGGAATTTTTGGAATCGTAACGTTTTTACCATTTGCTCGAAAGTGACGCCCGTACCCCACCTCCGCTGCGAAACCATAAAAGCGGAACCGCAATGATTTCACCATGACCTGTCAACAAGTATGAGAAGCGGAACACTAGCGAAATTTTGTTCTGTCCTGTTCTAACGCATTGATTTGACTATAATGCTGTCTTTTTCACCTCGCTGTTTCGCCGATCTGCTCCGACACCTGTCACACTTACGCCATTTTGTTGCAGCACCGCATAGTTTCCGCATGTGTTTGTCAATGTTGACAAATTTTAAGAACGAAAACTGCGTTCTTAATTAATATGGACATCAAATTCGCTGAAAAATAGATCTAAGAAGTCAGAAATAGTCCTATTCTGTACTTGCTTAGTCATTCAGACTATAATGACGACATTTGGCATCGATTTTCTAATCTAAACTGACTGACTTGCTTTACGTTTCGCGCCGCGAAACGCTTGTCACTCTACACTAGATCGCAGCGGAATGCATCCAGCAGTTTCGCTACTCGTGTTTCACAGCGGAGGTGTGCTATAGCGTGAGAATAAACAACGTAAGGAAATTGTGCTCATTCAGATAAAACTAAAGAATGCGAGCAGAATTTTCTGATCCAAACCAGTGACGGGCATTGGTTTTATTTTAAGGTAGGCAGTAGCTACTTAAAATGTGTTTTATTTATGAAATCAAGTAGCTTTCATCAATAAAACGCATTTGTAAGTACCACTGCCTACCATTATTACCTATCATTTCATTTCAGGCAGGCACTGCCTAATTGCCCTATATGCACAGCACGCCCCTGATCCAAACTGACTTAGTCCAAGGGTAAATGGAGGAAAAATTGAATTTGCCTGTGTCATAATAACCAGACTTTTCTAAACTTCTTTTTTTCGTTTCAATAGTTCCTTAATTTTTTTGATAACCAGTATTTAAGGTTGACTAGACTCCAACCATAGAACTAAAACGGCTTCATGAATTTTACTCTTACAATCGTTTAGTCACATTATTTTTTATAGCAGCACCGATAATGTTTTCAAAGCGCAGGGAAGCGCATATTTGGCAATTTCCTCAGTTTTATTGGGCAAATCGACGTGCCATGCAATATTAGCCACTGATGATGATCTAATGGCTACTCGTGACCCGGTTTACCCATGGAAAGACCGGATAACCAATACCAAATAGATTGTGAATGCAGTGAGTTCACTATACACACTAATAAAAGTTATTCTTAGTTTATAATAGAATAGTAACTAATTATTCTTTTCTATAATTAAGACCTGGTAAAGGTTGCTGGAAGCCGCTGGATGTAGGCCGCTTCGAAACGGCCAATCTGGAAGTAACTAGCTTTTGTTCAAGAGTTTTTCTCAATTAACGAGATCGTTCGTCGGGCCATGGTATCGGTCAACGTTCCATGCGTATTGGAACCGCCGGGTCTATCTCGAACGGATGGCAAGAGGCCAGACGGTCTTACGTTGATTCCGTGGCGGAGGGGTCGTTGCCTCTTGTGGGATGCTACTTGTGTTAGCACGTTTGCTGCGTCTCATTTGAGGCCGACGGTGTTTTCGGCGGGCTCAGCGGCAGAAAACGCTGCGAAGTTGAAGCACGCCAAGTACTCGGCCCTGGAGTCAATGTATGACTTCATTCCGGTAGCTGTCGAAACAGCTGGACCATGTTGCGCTGAGGCCTGCGACCTTTTTAGAGAGATAGGGCGAAGATTGAGAGAGAAGGGAAATGATCTCCGCTCTGGTTCCTGGTTGGTCTAGCAGGTCTCTATTGCTATTCAACGCGGCAATGCAGCCAGCATAATGGGGACCT
Organism: Anania fuscalis; assembly: GCA_950371115.1. Lineage (NCBI taxonomy): Eukaryota > Metazoa > Arthropoda > Insecta > Lepidoptera > Crambidae > Anania > Anania fuscalis. The sequence continues at coordinate 15,291,349 of OX493343.1, read as the reverse complement.
TTGGATCGACTAGGTTGCATTGCAGGGTGGACCATAATAATTGTTTGATTATGTTTTTTTTAACAATGCTTTTTGTGTACGACATATTTTTTTAATGTAATTTTTGTTATATTTTGTCAGATAAATAAATAAATATTAAAATTATTATGATAACTAAAAAAAAAGGAAATTTGCTAATTCTGCAGTATTTAAAATAATAACAGTCGATCTGATGTCCTTTGGGATTAACTGTAGTACGTGTCTGCTCGTACTGACGGTTGACTCTTTAACAGGGTGTTAGGTTAATGGTATATAATAATAATAATAAATAAATAAATATAATAATAATAATATTATAATAATATGGTGTTTAAAATGATGATAGCTTTCTGAATTCACCTTAGTATTTAAATACATATGTTAACATGAGCTGATTTAAGGCTTGATATACAATTTACCTAACACTCTGTTTATTTAGGTCAGCGAAACCTAATATTTTGGTGTATTATACACTTTGAAATTTTATTATTTTTAATTTGCTCTATTCGTGTTGGTTTGTAAACTTAGTAGGGAAAGAGCCTACTGGATACTTTTCTATTAGCCAATACTCCTATGGGGACGTGTTGCGCATTCCATGGGCTTTGAAGAGGTGGTTATAAATTACTTTTCGTATGGGAAATGGTGTGAAGTTGCGTAAGGAATCCTCTATTTCTCTATAGGCAGAGAGGGTATGAATATTTTGCAAACGGCCGTATACAAGGCGAAAAGTTAGGTACTGCAAATGGCAAGAGTATCTTTATTCTAGGTAATCAAATGTAATTTTTTCCCGGAATAAAGGTACACTTTTCTAAGGCAGGTTATTTCGAATGAACATAATATTATATAACGAATAAATAGAGAGGCCACTGTTTGTCTAATAATTTTCATAAATAGTTATTGCTACGAGTCTCGAGGTCTAAGGTCGTAAATTGTACTAACAGATCCCTATATATCTACTGTTGCGACCCAATAAAATATTTCATACAACATTAAACTGTGAAAATACACGAATCTTACCGGTCCAACATCAGTCACTTGTTCTATCTTTCTGACGCCATAAGCAGCTGAACTAAGTCTTGCTTCTTCTCGGCGCTAGCCCAAAATTGTTCCGAAGTAGTGGTAGGGAAAAAAAATAGTGGGACGTGTAAAAGCGCTTAGTTTAAGCCTATACAGAAATAAATTGGTTTTATTGGTTTTATCAGTCTCAACATGAGCGTGGCGCTCTTGCAAATGAGAATCTAAAGTTATTCCTCACCTGCCTTACATTAGGCATTGCAAAGCAGTTCGGCTAGTTTGCATTGAGCATAACATTTTTATTACATTTATATTATACTCTGAGTTATTACTAAACCAATGCAATATTATAAATTCTAGAGAGAGGGTCTGAATTGAGTTAAAAATTAGGTGAACTTTTTGTTACTTATTAAACACGAATTTACCAGCCTAAATCCCTTTTTCAGCCTTCGTAATTTGGCTCACGTATTCCATTCCACTCTGTATGACTATATGTAGGGTGTGTCCCGTGCCGTGAAGTCGCAGGTCCTTTGGGCACAAAACGTGATGCATGCGCCTTATCAGCGCATCGGGGTCGGACCTTTTCTAAAGGGCGTGTTTAGGGTTCCATAATAGGCGTTTTAGGGTTCAAAATATGACGTCACAGTATGTACATAGCTCAAACTATCAAAGACTAGACCAGATCACAAATTACGTATAGTGGCGCGGCGCGCTAGACAGATAGTCCACTCGGAACATAGGCGTCATTTCGTTAACGCACGCAGTGACATTGCGTATACTCGCCATCTCGGCCGATTCCGGCCGAACTTCAGCGGGCTGTCACTCACGACACGACAGTTTACTAAAATTATCACACTCCGCGAAGCTCAGTTTTGACGATATTTATTGAAGGCGCGTGGTAAGAAACGAGTAAAAAAATTGCGTAACATGGACGAATGAGACAAAAATACAATTTCTCGAATAATATCTATCTCGAAAAAAATTGTTTCTATTATTTTATTGATATCTAACTGACGGAATAAATAGAATTTCATTTTTTTTACCCAGTCATCATTCTTATTACCTCAACAGTACGTAAGTAAGCATTAAGCATTGTTGTTTTACATCAAAATCTTTACATATATACAAGGTAACTAACTATACCTATGCATTGCGATCCAGAAAGGGTGATACTACTGCTGATATTGGATGGTAATTTTTAATCGAACAGGGTTTTTGTTGCACCTTGTTTATAATAACTCATGAAAAGTCATGAAAAATATTATGACTTCTTCAAACGTCAATTAAAAAAAATAAAAATACTCTTAATTTGAAATTTGCTTTTTCTTCAGCCAGAACCACATTAACCTGATTCGTCTCACGCTTGACGCGATGATTTCTCAGTTACGTGTGCGAAAAATTTCAGTGGGGGGTGGGCTGTCAGCGGTTGATTTGGGTAAATCTCGCCTTCGGCACTGTATCGCCTTGGTACGTGAGCTGCGTATGCTCAAGTTAATCGACTGCACAAAATACCTTGTAAAGTGGGTAGTTATAGAAGAAAAATCCCGGCCAAGGGCTAGTCAGACCCACGGCGTTAGGGTTTCGTAGTAACTTGAACGAAGATATATGTAAAAGATAGTATATAACGGTTTTTTAACAAATTCAAATGTACAAGTATTTATTGCACTTATGTGGTTTACAAAGGTGATATTTGTATTTGTTTACAGTACCACGATATGAACCCTGTTAGGGCATCGCAACATAAAAATATATACAATATTAATTTAAATTTAAAATCAAAATAACTGGGAAAACATATCAACAAAAAATATTTAACCAAAATGAACCTTATTAAGACAACTTTCAGAATAAGAGTTAGAATTAAGACGACAATACCTATAAAGTAGTCATAACAAGTTTTGAAGAGCTTGTTTTTTGCTGAATTTCACAATTTAATTTTATGAGAAATACCGTATAGGTTTAAACTCCATTGCGGGTATCAAAAATGTTACTAATCTTATCATTTTTTTTTATTTTTTATTTAGGACAACAAACAATTACATTAATTGTTTAACCATAAATATTATAGTATAAAATTTACTAATAATGTAACCAGCACCGTTGCCCACAGATACAATATATGAACTTAATAAATCGTGCGACATTTGGGAAACAGAACAATTACGGTGTAGTGTAGCAAAAAAAAGATACATAATTATACGCTAACTATTCGCACTCGAGGGCACGATTATCTATTATATCATATTAACTTTCAATTTCATTGATTAAAAGTTTGATTTTTTCAAAGCTTTAATTAAGGGATTGTAGAGACTTGAGTTTTGTGATATTAATTCTATCTCGATCCTGTTAAACGATAGCTGTTTCAATTTTCAAAACTATTTTTTTTCTTCATTGCTTCAGCATTATTCAGTAATTTCATGTTGCTATTATTTTACTTACTTATGGTGCTATCTTATTCACATCATTGGTTTTATTTTTAATTAAACTGTAGATATATGACATTAGTTTCTTATTACATCTATATTAATAAATAATCTCAATTTTTTCAGGAAATCATATCGTAGACTGTTGCTTCATATATCCTGAAGGCATGTAAGTATTTTTCATATTTCGATTTAGGAAATTTTAAAAAATTAATTCAAATTTAGTTTTTGTAATCATTTGAACCCATAATAATTTACTATCGTTTTTTCCCGTTGTTAAATTAGATGTCTATCTAAAGGTGGAAACTTGTAATTGGCTATACTTTAACTATACCTAAACAAACACTACTCAATTGTAATATTAGCTGTAAGATTTCCAAAAAGTTGTAATATAAAATAAATTCTTTTTCACTCTCAAACAGACTCCAATATCATGTTCCCGCTCGGTAAATCAGGAAAACTATCTCTCAAACAGAACCTTTAGAAATATTTCCGACGTGAAGCCATAGAGTCCCGCAATACCGCCTCGGCCGGGAATCGAATCTCGAACACAATGCGAAGCGGCACAACGACGAGATGGGCTCGCGTTACTGACACGTAGACTCGGGGAATCGTTTTCTGAGATGTTTATCTTGTACAATGGTAAATAACGTATTTATTTAAGTGCAATTGAGTTACAGTGTTAGTGGGAAAATACTGCAAGGAAACTTTACTCGTTTATTAATAGCTGACCCGACAAACTTCGTATCCTTAAGATTAATAAATTTACTGTATGAGATTTTTTTTATCTGTTTTTAGTTTTTATGTTGATTAGTTATTCTGCTATTCGGGGCGGACAACCAAATTAATTTTAATAAACTTATAAATGGTAGTGTAACTAGCCCGGCTTTGTTTTACAAAGAAGACGTTAGGTCAAACATGGACTGCTGAACATAGGGCTTCCCCAATGACTTCGCGATTGGGCGGCCGGAAGCGGGCTGCATTCAGCGGCTTGCCATCTCATCTTTACCAGGGCCATAACCATGAACTCTTAAAACAATCTCAAAGTTGTCAAATCTGTCAATTTTGGTACGTCATTTCATACAAAATTTGACAGAAATGATAATGTTTGACAGATTTGGGATTGTTTTAACAGTTTATGGTTAATGCCCAGGTCGTATGTCCACTTTGTAGGTGGACATCCCACGCTGCGCTTGCCGGTGCGTGGTCTCTATTCTAGATTCGTTTTTTCCCAAAAAAAGTTAAAAAAAAATATCTGAAGTGCTGTAGGAGCAATGTAGGAGGTTTTAAAACGCGCTGACAGAACTACCGTGCCGTGCACTACTGTAATATTAGCAAAGCAGGAGTGCTTAACACATACTTAATTTATGATTCACTTACGTACACACATACATTTTTTGACGACTTCGCCGCCATCTCTGAGGTTCCGGGTTCGATCCCCGGTCGTGTCAATGTAGAAAACGAACTTTTCTATATTGTCTCGGGTCTGGGTGTTGTGGTACCATCGTTGTTTCTGATTTCTATAACACGAGTGCTTTAGCTACTTACCTTAGGATCAGAGCAATGTATGTGATGTTGTCCAATATTTATTATATATCTTCACACGTCATCACATACAAGAGACTGGAACCCACAAGACTATGACGCTATAACACATTTTATTTGTGAGCTTTTGAAATAATGCAGCCATTTATGCTGTCAAATCGCCTTTAGCAATGGACCTATCGTGATAACGCTTACTGATGACATAAACAAGTGGAAAAAGAATCGCTGTGAGTCCAAAACTTACGAAATGGACCACGTAAAAAGATAAAACGCTCGTAAGAAGCGTGCGCTCATGATGATCCAGAATTTCGTTTTCAACTAAAAACTTTAAAATGTCCTAAATAAATATAACCCTCGCCATCCACCGAAATATTCCAGGAAGATATACGGATAGCGTGCATCCCAGGAAGTGGTAAGTTAGGAATTCCGGCCATATGATTTGTAGCTTGTTTTGTGCTCCGGTTTATTTCGGTTGCCAACGGTTAAGCGAGAAGGTTATCTTTCGGAATTTTCACCAAAGCTTGAATGTGGGGGGCGAAATGCGCTTCCCGTTACCACGAAACGTCGGGAGATTGAGGAAAATATTATTTTTTACTTCATTGTCATGATGAGATCGTTGTACGATGCTGGTAATGTTTTAGAGAAAACCTTGATAAAAATACTGAAGGAAAGTTAAACTTTAAGTTCTACAAAACCAAGCAGTGTCGCTTCACCTTGTGTGATGAGCACAAGCGTTTGTACCTTTGTCATAAACCATGCAGTGACACTTATGAATGTTATTTCGGACTAACTTAAACTAAACGCGAAAGCTAAGGCAGTCGCAGGAAGCCTAGCACGCAAAGTGTATCGTTCGATCGGTCGTATAAAGCTAACAAATTAAAATAACCAGTCTCTTGTGTCAATCATTTGACGAAATATGACCACCTCATATTAGCCGTGTAAAAAACGCGACCGTTTACAATCGTTCATAAATTGTCAAACCTTTGATACGGGGAATGGATGTTTTAATTTGATCGGATAATACGACCGAACGATCGATACGCTTTTGTGCTATGCCTCCAGCCCCCTAACCATGAACTCTAAAAACAATCTCAAAGTTGTCAAATCTGTCAATTTTGGTACGTCATTTCATACAAAATTTGACAGAAATGATAATGTTTGACAGATTTGTGATTGTTTTAACAGTTCATGGTTAGGGCCCAGGTTCCAATCCCGCAGAAGCAAACTATCACTTTCTATTTTACCCTCTGTACAGTCTCAATGTTGAAAGAGTTGCAGTGTACGCGTTATATTATGCGTAGTTGAATGTTGTAGTTGCATGGACGTGTTAAGGTTAAAAATCATAAAATCATTAAAAATCATCATTCATAAAAACGGCAAAAAAAAATGTCTGTTGTATGGGAGCTACCATAAATATTTATTTAATTCTGTTTTTCTAGTATTTGTTGTTATAGCGGCAACAGAAATACATCTACATATATCTGTGAAAATTTCAACTGTCTAACTATCACGGTTCATGAGATACAGCCTGGTGACAGACGGACAGACAGACAGACAGACAGACGGACAGCGGAGCCTCAGTAATAGGATCCTGTTTTACCCTTTGGGTACGGAACCCTAAGAACGAAAAGAAATACTGTTATAAGCCTGTAATGCAGACGGGCTCGAAAATAAGCCAATTTTATAATTTATACGCAATTGCTGGGATCCTATCACTGACATATTTATAGCAATAAATGATTAACAAAAATTTTAACAATTTTATAAAACAGAAAATATTCTGATACAATTAATATTTTATTCAGCGTTCGAAACGTGTCAAAAACATTATCGCCTAGCGCCTCGTGAACTGAATTCTTATAATTCTTAAATAGTAACGTAGGTTGTCATTTGGGTGAATTTAATAAAATATAACAGCCGCAGGAGATATTGGTTCATAATCAAATTGGGTTCGCGCGAAATGGAACACCGTAGATTTCGGGGAACGAGAAATATCTGGCAATTTTGGACATTATAGGTGTATCGAGGTTTCATTGATTATATCGTCTGAATATCTTTACGATGTCAGAAGAAATAATAAATCGTGGAAAACATCACTTACTTTGCTCTGATTCTAAGTTAAGTGGCTAAATCACCTGTTATAGAAACCAGAAACGACGTACGTGACAATTTCCTTACTAGATTCTGAGGAAATTAGCACCTACTTGCATATATTTTTTTGTATACTATTAGATTAGAATACGTAATTTGGTAAATAAAATTGGACATACTGAATAAAGCAAAAAAAACTTTATAAAAATATAAGTAAATATTAATATGTAGATTATGGGTGCTTTGTGTATGCTTTGTGTATATGTGCTTTCAACTTTTTGTTTTTGATCTTAGTTCTACCCTGTCATCCAAAACAAACGTCTCTTAATCTTCGCCGCTATTTACTCTCACAATAAATATATGACAATAGCAAAACCATATAATTCGGCCTCACAACCCAATCGAGTAAACAATAAACAACCCTACACAATAAAACGTAAATGATAATTCGCGAGATGGCGCCGCTGAGCGCTTCCGGGACACGCGTCTCCCATTAGCGAGCGGTGACGTCACAACCGGTTGGACGCGTATTTGCAATCAATAGTTTTAGAGCTAAATGAAATGTGGTATTTGATTCCATCGGGGTAACCATGAACTCTTAAAACAATCTCAAAACTGTCAAATCTGTCAATTTTGGTACGTCATTATATACAAAATTTGACATATTTGATAATGTTTGAACGATTTGAGATTGTTTTAAGAGTTCGTGGTAACCGCCCTGGACACACTTTTGATTGATCATAAGACCGCCTAAATTGTACATTTTCCTGTCAATATCAACTGTAACTTCGTTGTCCGGTGTGCAATAAAGAGTATCTATCTATCAATCTATGGGACCTTCAATTCTTCTGCTCTAATACAAAAACTTTGGCGCCTAGAGATGATAGAGATTTCGCCGTCGGTGTCATAGAAGAAAATCGGTCTTTTTTAGCATGCAGCCAATGAAAATACCCTTTATGTGTACATAAGAAAAGTCAAGATTAGCTGTATGATTTCAACTTTGTATAGAACTTTGATCAACATTAAGGTTGTTTCTACCAACGCAATAATTATTACTACAATTTGAATTAATTTACTGGATGTCCACAAGTCCTTGAGATGAGAGTAAAAATATCAAAAAAAACATATTGTGTGTCTTTTTGTAGAGTAGGTAGGTAAGCCTATGTATGTAATGATATGATATACTGATCATGTGCTATGTCACTGATCCATGTATAACCTATATTCAGCAGTGACATGACGTGGGATGACATGTTATTGATTATTTATTTTATAGTATATTATAGAGTTTTGTGCAATTTAGTACTAAATTACATAGCAAATACATCATAATAAACAAGACACAGTTATGAACAGTCAGATGGCCTTACCTACTGAGTGTTCACAAGTGTCTATACACTAAACTCTGGGCAGATTAAATAATGTTTTGATAATGTTAAGATACTAAAACAACCTTATATGCCTCCCAGTCACATCAAAGGTGTTACTAAGTACGCGCCCGCCCAAAACCGGGTGAGTTGTTTGGTCCAGGGCGCGAGCGAACCTGATAAATGCATCAGGTGCAAATGTCCCACAGATTGTGTTTTGTCTACGTCGAAATGGACCCATTTACAGAAACCAAGCTGGGCATCCATTTCGCTGAAGGATCTTAATAATGGGTTAAGAGTTTCTATAGAGATTTGGGAGTTTAATTCGGAATCTAGGAAACTGGTCTGATTCAAGTTGCTATAATATTGTTAGACTTTGAACTGTTCAAGCGTAAGTAGAGTTAATAATCCTGTGTATGTTTGGTTTCTAAATCTAGATATATAAAACGACGATTTGACCTCCATAGCCGAGAGGCGAGCACGCCGGACTATATGGCGTCGCCATCCCTGAGGTTTCGGGTTCGATCCCCGGTCGGGTCAATGTAGAAAACGAACTTTTCTATATTGTCTCGGGTCTGGGTGTTGAGGTTCCGTCGTTGTTTCTGATTTCTATAACACAAGTGCTTTAGCTTTTTACTTTAGGATCAGAGCAATGTATGTGATGTTGTCCAATATTTATTAATTTATATTATAAAACAAGGTCGAGTAAGTAAGGATTTTATAATCATTGATTTGTTGAATTTATCACCGTTACAAATTGTACAATAACTATTAAAACATTGAAAAGTAAAATAGGTTTATAAACATCAAATGCCCTACAAACAAACATTCTTTGGATTCGAAAACGCCCGCAACAGTTAAGCTTTGTAGTCCATCAGAAAATCCACCACTACATCAGAAAATCTACAATATTCTCATCTCTTTCGCATTCCTCGGTAAATTTGCATTTTTTGGGAGGGACAATGGGCATTCTATGTCCATCTGAAAAGAATCTGGGTGTGCTAGAAGTCGCCTCTAGCAAAAACCATTTTCTAGTAAGTACCTACATCAAAATGCCAAGATTTTAAATCTTTACTTCCCATTACAAAAACATGTATTCTCTGACAATATTTGTAAATTTTAATCAAAAATGTACGAACGTTGTAATTTCTTCCAACATTACAGGATATTACCATTAAATATAGCCTTGATATGTTTCCCCCTCACATTTTCCTAGTCCTTTGAGGGCGTAGCGTCGGTTTTAGCCCGTAGACATTACACACAGCAAAGATGCTCTCGGGCTCACAAAGTAGCATTGTCTCAAACAAAATGAACGAATAAAAGTCGGGAAGAGCGTACAATAACGTAGGGTAAGGGTTCTGCAGGTTTTACTAAGAATAAGAAAGACGACTATTTTTTTTCTTCATCTATCAGGTAGATTATTAAAAAATATTGGACACGTATTTTTTCTTTTTTTAGATAGTCAAAATATTACTAAGATATATTGATTTGAAATGTCGCATGACGTCACGTCTAGGTACAATTTTTACTTAGACGTCATGAGCGTGGTCTCCCTGAACTTTCACGCGCTTTATCTTTGTAATTTTTTGGTTGATTGACAAAAGAAAAATGATTTTTTTATTATGTTTCGTTAATCTGACGGACTTGAGTCGTGCCCCGAGGGTCACTACTATAAGTCTTTATATTACTGCGTCGTACTGTCATTGTGTGATAAATTCTGTGGTCGGCTATGAAGATTTCTTTAGAGTTAGTTATTTTGTTTACCTTTAACTAACCACATTTAACTAATAATCTACTTTTCTTTCAATCATTTAGATGGTCCAGAAACTCTCGAGAGTCTCGATGTGGCCCTTTTGTTGGAGCAGCGTAAGTAGTAAGTCCTTCAGCCTACATTACATACACAGTAGACTTCCAAGGATGATGATCATGTAGATATTATCACATTTTCTTTCCTTTACGAATCAAACAAAGTTATTAAGGTTTTTGAAACATAAATAATTTATTTAAATATTAAGAAACGGATCCCTAACCACCTTCCGGCTCGAGCACGTGAACGTATCCTAGCTTTAATATTTGTATGCGAATGTGCCTTTTTAACATAATCCGGGAAGATCCCGCATTCCCGCTTCCATGTTTATTGTCTAATTTATTTATTCAGTACTGTGTATGGCTTTAGGGGATAAGCACACTTTTGGTATTGGTCACTTTTCAGGAGTAGATAGATACTCTTTATTGCATCGTACAAAGATTCGAAACTGCACACGCGAAATTTTATGCGAAATAAGTATTATTGCATAGTTTGATTAACGTCTTATCGGCCAAAATACCTCAGTGTCTTAAATATGTAAGCCTAGTTACCAGAGAGTTAAGTGGCAGTGGGCTGGCCACATCTGTCGCAGAACCGATGAAAGGTGGAGTAAACGGGTTCTCGAGTGGAGACCATGCCTAGGCAAACGTAGTGTAGGACGCCCCCGAGCTCGATGGACCGACGACCTTAGGAAGATGGCTGGCAGTGGATGGATGAAAAAAGCGGGAGATCGTGCTCTTTGGCGCTCTTTGGGGGTGACCTACGTCCAGCAGTGGACTGCAATAGGCTGAGATGATGATGATGATGAGTTACCAGAGTGTGAGTTGATAGTGATGACGATATAAATTAAACATGGCCTCTCTCACTAAGGTATCTTATGAAAGTTCAAGGTGGACGTGCTGTGGAAAAGGCTATGCTCACTGTTTCTTTATGAGATTGAAACAGAAATAGCAAGCTATAATAGCAGTGGACGGGCACATAGCCCGTAGAACTGAATGCCAATGCAGCAGAATTGTCAGTCGGTTCTAGAATGGAGGCCAAGTATCGACGTGGCCTCCATGCTAGAACCATGGAGGCCACGTCGATACTTGGCCTCCATTACTCCACCTTACTGATGTAAGTGCAGCTTAGGTTGTCCACCAATAAGGTGGACAGACGACTTGGTAAAGTTTGCAGGAAGCCGCTGTATGTAGGCCGCTTCCATCTGGCCAACCAAGAAGTCATTGGAAGAGGTCCATGTTCAGCAGTCGACGTCTTATGACTGAAATGATGACGAAACTAGTTTCAAATTCATGTTATTCTTTCAAGACAATCTCAAGCGTATTCCGCTAGTATTAAAACCGGTTGAGTAGGTGTACAGCCCAAAAAAAATATTTACTATCAGAATATTCATTGAAAAATTAAAAGCATTTAATGTGCAAGTTCTCTTATACACGATACGGTTTTATTGGCCACTACACTCTTAACGAACATCCCCTTTTTATAGCTACCTTTCTGATGTAGATTTGACTATGTTCGGGGAATAATGTGACGCTCTTTTTGTATACCTTTGAATAAGTTGTAGTTCGGTTTTTGTGTTCGCCTGTTTATAGCTTTTTTAGTTGGAAGCATCTTTGTGCTCTGGTTTTAGTGGTTGGGTATAGATTGACTACGGAAACTTGTGAGTTTTTTAAAATATTATTAAATTAGGTACTTTTGACATCATTTTTTATTCGTGTTTTGGTGTGCACGCGTTTCACAAAATGTAATTCTTTATTTACAGTCTTTAACTATGTGTCAAACCGAAATACTGTGAAATCTGTTATATTCTTAACTAATAACTACAACAAACCAAAAAATAAAATAGGATCCAGATTAAAATTTCAACTTAAATTGCATAAATATTTATTTGGTCTAAATTGATACAAAAAGGCAAATAAATAAAAGTAAGTATTTCTAAAATAAAACACTCATTATAAACACAACATTAATCAAAACCGACATCATTAATTAAAAGACCACGTAGCCGCAAGCCGACACGATAGTCTGATCTACTTGTAAAAACCCTGGAAGGAAATGCCATTTCACGAGGCGCTTAGACGAGCGCAGGATCGCGAGGGCTGGAGACAGCTCATCACCGAGGCGACTGCATAGACAGAATCACGATCCTCAACCACGAGGGACCGACTATGGAGGATAATCAAAACCGAAATTATTTAACGTAAATGAACTGTTTCTTACCTAAATCGAAACTACATTTAAATTATCGGTAGGTACTTTTTCTAATTTCAATAATTATTATTTCACCGGAAAACTTTCACAACTTATTTTACCCCGCAAAAGAAAAAATCGTTCAGCATCAACCCATGTTTGGCACAAACGGGATCCGAACCCGTGCCTCTGTGATTGCACGGCAATGACCTCGCTGAACGGGAGTCGCGACGTAACTCTATCGGGGCTTCGCCTTTTACGTGTTGACAAGTTTATACAGAGTGCTCCATGTTAGGTAATAATAAAATTCTCAGTTGAATTCTTCGAACAATCACACCAATTATTTAGTCCATTACTAAGCTTGTACCATGATGAGGTAATGGGCAATCTTGCTTAGATAAGATGTTTCAAAAATATCCGCCTTAGCTGCCATGGATGAAAGTATTACTTTAAATAACAGATAATGATAGTTAAGAAATTTCATGACACGGACGTGATCAATTTTTTTATTTAAAAAACTAAAGATTATGCTTCATTTTGTTTAAAGCCATCCACACTTGCCAACTAGCGCAGGACGTAGTAAGAAAGGGGGCTAATTGTTGGACAGGTGTGGATGGTTTTAAACAAAATGATGCGACGTGAATTAATTAAATTTTATAAATTTTTAGTTTAAGTATTATACTTTTTAAAATTAAAAACAGATTATGTCCGGGGCATGTTATTTCTTTATATGTTTATAGGTATTTATTAACATCAATCTACACTGCTACACTTATTAATTTAAGCTACAATGCTGAACATAGCTTAGGCCTCACTTAATGACTTCCAGATTGATTTTTAGTAAGCGGCCTACATCAGGGACTTCTTGCAACCTATAACAGCATTACCAGCCCCCTAGCATGACCAACAAAACACGATATGATATAGCGATTTATCGACACCCAACTGTCAAAATAAATAAAATTTTATTGAAACAGCGAGCATGACCGTGACGTCCGCGTCACCAGCACGGACATGCTCACTGTTTCGATAAAAGTTCAAGATGGCGGCTAAGTATATCATATTTTGACATTTGGGTGTCGATAAATTGTTATATCATGGCATATCGTGTTTTGTTGGTCATGCTAGAGGAGCTGGTTGTCTGTCCACCTTGTGGGATGAAGTTGCGCTTGCGGTACGGTACGTGGCGTCTATACCTAGAACCTTTGTACCTCATTGGCCAGTAAAACTAATCAGAAGTTTACCTTATTCATATCTGCCTACACCGAAAGTAACTTCAGCCAACAATTAAATAACTATCTGGTCAAAACTTAGATTTACAACTAGACAGCAAACGCATGACAGTTTCAAACTTTCAGTGCACTCACCTCGTATAAAATATCCCACCCTAATCTCGCACTCGCTCTAAAATGATTGAAACCGACTTTTTTCTGGTAATAACCACAAGATATTTAAAAAAACTGGCCAAGTTCGAGTCAGACTCGCGCAAGAAGGGGTCTATACCCTTCTCTATATAACCAAACAAAAAAAGTCACGTTTGTTGTATGGGGGTGGGGGCCCCCCTTAAATATGTATTTGTTCTAGTTTTTAGTATTTGTAGTTATAGCGGCATCATAAATACATTATCTGTGAAAATTTCAACCGTCTAACTATCACAATTAATGAGATAAAGCCTGGTGACAGGCGGACAGATAGACACACGGACAGCGGAGTCTTATTAATAGGGTCCCGTTTTACCCTTTGGGCACGGAACCTTAAAAAATATGTATAAATCGATGCGTTCCTAAATTATTGATCAGATTGTGATATAGCTACGGTAAGGCCATCTGAGAACAGAAACGTGGCCTCTAACTATGGGCTATACTAGATTTTTCTTTGTGAGATCAAATCAGATTAGAAGAATCAGAACGAACAAAAGTCGCTGACATAGCCTGAGGGATTAGCAAGCTAAAGTGGCAGTGGGTCCATAGCACGTAGAGCTGACAGCCGTTGGGCCAGAAAGATTTTGGAATGGAGGCCACGTACCGGCAAGCGCAGCGTGGGAAAGGTTGCAGGAAGCCGCTGAATGCAGGTCGCTTCCGACCGTCTGGAAGTCACTGGGGGAGGCCTATGTTTAGCAGTGGACGTCATGTGGCTGATATGATGATGATGAGGGTCTTCTGAGAACTCCCGAAAGGGCTCCTGAATAAAAAAGAAGTCGACGCGGGGGAACTGCAGTAAGAGTACATAATTTCTGCATAAACAAATTGGTACGAACTACGAGTATCATTGGTTTGTTTGTTTTATAGCCACTTACTTGCTTCAGCTAGGAATTATAAAACATACAAATTATGTTTTTTTACGCTTCACAATTATGTTTTTAAACCTTACAACAATATCATATTGTGGACTCTCAGCAGTGAAATTACGTGTCCTTCTTTCCTTTAATAACGTCTTGCTGCCTTGCGTCTAAGTATTGTGGTCGAATAGTGTTAGGGCCGAGTTTTTAATAGCCAGATAACTTTAAATTACAAATAAATTTGTTAAGTTTTTGTTATTTATTTATGTTGATAGTTATCATATAGAAAATGTGTCAAAGCGTTATTCTATTCAGCGTATAAAAGTAAACTGGCGTTTGAAAATTCGGCAATAAGTCACAAAAATTAGATCCGCCTGTATATGGCGCGCATATTTAAGGCCCCACATGTCTAAGGCACTAATGAGCCCACGCCTGCCACGCTCTGAGCTTCGTTTGCATTCCCAAATTGAGTCTTAATAGTCTTCGGGATGCGGTGAAATATGGACGGGTGGTTATTGCAATAATAGGGTGAATTGACGGTTAAAACCTTACATTAAAACGTATAATTTTTATTTTATTTTAATTATTTAAGGAAAACTTACAAGCTTACACCACACATTGACAAAGAACTTGGTTGGGTTGCACGAACTTACTTTAACTGTAACTGTACAGTTAAAACACCGGTTAGGTAAAAAATTGGTTGCATCATTTTGACAATGGTCAAATGACGTCATAACTTAACTTTAACCGTAACCGCCCAAGATTGACCAGTTAAAGTTAAAGTTATTGTCAAGTAAACTAAACTATTGTAGAGTAATCTATTTTACAGTGTTGCCTTAATTACAAGTTGCCACGACATGCAATCAAAGCGAAATAATATTGATTGATACAGAAAAAAAACACATACTAAATATAATTTAAATTATAGGCAAAAACGACGACAAGTTTATTAGTGAGGACATTATTTATTCATTTTTCTTATTGACGACCTGCGGGGTAACACAACGCCGCCGCTATACGTAATTTGTGGTGGTAACCACGAACTCTTAAAACAATCTCAAATCTGTCAAATATTATCAAATCTGTCTAATTTTGTATGGAATGACGTACCAAAATTGACAGCTTTGACAGCTTTGAGATTGGTTTAAAATTTGGTTTCCCCGCTGATTAGGGCAGTTATTTGCCTTGAAGGTAAAGTCAGTTGTTTCGATTTACAGTTCAGTTCAATTCAGTGATTGCAAAATTTCCTTGTTTAAATAATATTGTTTATTGTGCATTAGGAATTCAGGATTTATAACAAGATCTGAAAGAGGTTCAAGGAAGGGTCTACAAAAGTTATGACATGTAAACTTCGATATTAGCTTATCTATTGCTTTTTAGGGTTCCGTACCCAAAGGGTTAAACGGGACCCTATTACTGAGACTCCGCTGTCCGTCTGTCTGTCTGTCTGTCTTTTCGTATGTCACCAGGCTGTATCTCATGAACCGTGATAGTTAGAGAGTTGACATTTTCACAGATGATGTATATCTGTTTCCACTATAACAACAAATACTGAAAAACAGAATACAATAAATATTTAAGGAGGTTCCCATACAACAAACGTGATTTTTTTGCCGTTTTTATAGATAATGGTACGTAACCCTTCGTGCGCGAGTCCGACTCGCACTTGGCCGGTTTTTTATGATATCGACTACAGAACAAGTAAAACTCGCTACGCTCCGCTATCAACGAACTCCTCAACAGCCATTTTGCATGCTGATAATGATTGAGCAGGAAAGTAAGCACTGTAACCTCATCAATAGATTTTATTGTATTATCTCATTATCATCATTATCGTTTCTACCATAGAATGTTCACTGCTGAACATAGGCCTCCCGCAATGACTTTCAGATTGGCCTGTTGGAAGCGGCCCGCATCTAGCGGCTTTTTGCAACCTTTGCCTACCTTTACCAGATCGTGTGTCCATTCAGTTTGGTCTTACGCTGTCTTTACAATTTATCTACGTAAATTTGAATACCTTTGACGTTTAAAAAAAAGAATAAAAATAAAATCAATTTATTTCAGACAGAGTCCGTACAAGTGACATAATAAACATTTATTAATTTAATTCAATTCAATTCAAAATTTCAAATCAATATAATATAATATAATAATTAAAACCTCGACTAATCTTTTCCATCCACAAAAAGATTTACACAAAATCTTCCTCATCGGATGATAATTTTTGAGACTCGAAATCTCGCTAGGAACGAATCTTCGCCTCATATGGCAAATCGTTCTTGGGATATATACTTTTCTTTTTCTGGGCCTTATAATGACCACCAAATCACTTTCGTCTTCAGAAGTAGTTTCCGCGAATATTTCTCGTATCATCGACATGTTTGGAGGTTAGAATATTCGACATGCATGACAGATACTTGACAATAACTTTAACTTTAACTGGTCAATCTTGGGCGGTTACGGTTAAAGTTAAGTTATGACTTCATTTGACCATTGTCAAAATGGTGCAACCCATTTTTTACCTAACCGGTGTTTTTTACTGTACAGTTAAAGTTAAAGTAAGTTCGTGCAACCCAACCTTATAAAAACTAAGGTCAACTACAAACATAATACAATCATCTACACTTTACCTAATACCTGAAGTCTGTCCAGTGTTGCATAACACAATTACGAGTAATGTCCTGCGCGGGCATCGAAGCGGGAGCCCATGGCAGTGCCGGGTCGGGTTACCGACGCAGCCAGACGGCGCGGCGACAGTTAGGGGAGGGGGGAAACGATGACCTTAGGATTGGACACACTAGGAAGCGATGCAATCTTAATAGTGTTTTCAACCGACGAAAAAAAACGGAGGAGGTTCTCAAGTCGACGCGTATATATAAGGTCCGATTTTATTGGTGTTCATCCTGTTAACCTGTGACTATATAGGTGAAAAGCAATCGTAAAAACCAACTTTCAAATATGTACCATAAAAACTTAAAAAGTTAAAAATCAACAACATCGACTTCATATTGCATAAACTCGTCCTGTCTGTGCTACGTTTAACCATCTGATTATCCGTCTTATTCCTTCCCCTTGTACAGAGCGAGAAAGAGTTGAAGATAGGACGAGTTTATGCAATATGAAGTCGATGTTGTTATTTTGTAATTTATTTTTAACTTTTTTAGTTTTTATGATATACATTTGAAAGTTGGTTTTTACGATTGCTTTTCACCTATATAGTCACAGGTTAACAGGATGAACACTAATAAAATCGGACCTTATATATATATTTGTATATAAAAATATAATGTACCATGTATGATCACGCATAATTTTTTACAGAGTAGTCCGATCTTGATGACTCCTTTTTTTATTAAATAGTAATTCCTCATAAAAACCTCGTAATTGGTCGGATATAAATTAAAAAAATATATAATGTACCATAAGGGTGGGAAAATAGGGGTGATTTATTGTTCACTCTCAGATTCTAATGCTGATCTTATATCCACAGAAAATCATTAAATAAAAACCTTTTTATAGTTAATGTGGTCAAATTAAAAAAATAAACATTTTATCCCGTTTTATTGTTACTTAGTCGCTGATTCCAGAGTCATTGACCTCAAAGCAACCGTAAGCATGGCGCGAGCACAACACCAACCTACGGGACTATCTGCAAACCCAAGATACGGATAGTCTCGCAGACACTCTTCCTAAACGAAGCAGATGAGCTTGAGAAGATTTCAACAATAGTGAAGCATTTCTTCGAGAGTTAGCGCTTCTAGTGTAGTTTTAGCCTTAGTACCTATTACCTAAGGCTGAGCGGGTTTGTCTGGGCTTTGAATTATGAACATGTCAATTAGTTTTCGAAGACTCTAAGAAACCCTGAAAATTATTTAACTTTATAGTTTTAAAATCTTTTCAATGAGAAATTATGCATGGGGTTTTAATACTCACTATATTTTTAAACTTTACAAAACTAATTTAAACCTGATAAGAAAATACCATTATTTAGGTACTCACATTGCATTTTTTATAAAAGTACATTGTGATTCCAAAAGAAAAATAATAGAGGTGTAATATGCTAATTAAATGTTCTTTAGTGTTCCATCGCCATTTAACACGCTTTTATTTATAAAAAATGCAAAGTAGGTACCTTAACATATTTTTCTTATCAGGTTTAAATTATTTTCAATAAAAGCTTGATTTTAAATGTTTTTTTTTTCGTTGAATTTTTAACTTTCTTCTAACTGACGTAGGTTTAGTAGGTAGGTATCGTATAGACTCAAATTTTTATATGTGTAATCCGGGTGATATAATAATTTGATACTTACAATTCCAACTTTTTCATTAAAGTTTAAGTTTTCACTTAGTCATAAAAGTGGGTTTTAATATATTTTAAATATTAAAAACTTATTTTTGTCTGACCTCAAAATGAATAAGAGTAAAAATGTTTACCCAATATCTCTAGAGATTCAGTATAGATTTTGATTGAAACAATATTAGCACAACATTTACAATATGAAGAACGGATTGAATTAACGATGATAAGCTCACAAAACTTAATAAGGTACTTAGGCCAGACTCACATACGTAGGCTGTTTTAAGAGAGAGTTTAGGAAATTTTCTCAGGTGAGCTGTGATTTTTTTTTTCTTACCGGGGGGGGGATAAAGAGGTTTATAACTTAATGAATAAAACCTCTACGTCTACCATGGTATAAAAGTATTCGAATTTGGAACAATTTTCTTGACGTGGAAAAAACAGTTGTTTCTGGATTGATTCAAATAACGTGCAAGTATTATTTGATCAGTGATAACGTGGGCCAAACAGAAAATGAAACGTCTTATAATTTTAAATAGTAAAAATCATATGAACGGCCATTCTGGAATAAGAAACATATGTAGTTTCCATATTATCATCGCACACAAGGTTTCAAAGTTAAGTGGTTAACCTGTAATCTGTAATACTAATTCTCAAGAATAGATATTTCAAAAGTCATACAGGGCGTAAAAAAAGGCTTAACGAAGCCTTAAACCACGAATTCTATACATAAAACCAAGTAGAATTCAAAAAAAAAATTGCTGGGAAATGACTTTTATTTTTGGGTATCAAAAAAAAATTACTTATTTCTAACCCGCAATGTATAGCGCGCACGCCACAGACTATGCCTGTGTATAAGTGGATCATGTTTCTTTGTAAAAAAGTTTAGTATTATCAAACAGAAGTCAATTTTGTAAAAATCTTTGAAAAAAAATTGTAACTTTGACTGTCAATAACTCGGTAACCCTACATTTCCCAGGTATAGTGTTAAAGAAAAAAAATATCGTAATAATACGTAGAATATGTGGTATTTGGCTTCGTTAAACCTTTTTTTACACCCGATATAATTATTCCTCATTTCAATTAATTCTTCTGAGCATACGCCACCACAGTACTTAATAATCGCGAAACAACTTACGAGGAGTGCCTAGAGCCCAAGAGCCTCCTTTGTAGGCAATATGGTAATTCGAGTTAGCATCGGCAGCCACTGAGACCTAGATTGACATAGACGTATACAGGGTGTTTACAGACTAAGTATTAGTTTAAATTTTACTTTGATATACGACCGACTGCGCACGACTAAACGAACAAGGGTCTATGGTGATCTTTTATGTACCTATTTGTGATACAGGTATTACACTTACAGAATCTTGTTATTTTATTTCCTGTAATAAAACAAAGGTGACTGAGTTTGTTGCGCCGCTTCTTCTCATCACCAGTGGTCGCGAAGCAGTGGTAGGAAAAAAAATTGGGACGTGTAAAAGTGCCATTGATGGCTAATTTGCAGAAATAAATGACTTTGACTTTGACTTTGACAAATACTTTACAAAATAAAATTATTATCATCAATTTAGCCATAGGACGTCCTCTGCTGAACATAAATAGGTCTTTTCCAACTGTAACGCAATAAATGTATTGGATTAAATTGATTTGAATTAACAGCACACATTGCCAAAATGAGTGTTAAAACATAAGAAATTATGCAATAAGTTTTTTATATTTTTGTTTTTAGCAATTACCATGCTAGGTTTATTTAAGATTTTTAATACTTGAATAAAATCATCCGCCTCAGGTGGGATCCGAACCCACGTCCGCCTCAGGTGGTCATACCGGGCGAGTGCTTTGACCACCTGAGGCGGACGATTTTTTTTTCAAGAATTAAAAATAAGTTTTTTGTTTTTAAACGTCTTTATCAACATAAAATATGCAGATATATAACTAAGAACTAGTGTACATTATCTTCCTAGCTTCAGCATACAAAAAATGACTAATACTAAGTAGTTTAGCAGACAAACATACGTCCATTTAAAACTTTATATAATGTTAATGACTATTATTATGATACCTAATAAGTACATTTTAAGTTATTTACTTACACGGTATGATGACAAATCATTGTGTGCACTTTACAACAGTTCACACTTAATGCAGGACTTGCACGAATGCTGGACAGGACACTAATGCAATAAGTGCAATTTAAGAAATGCAGAAATAGTTTATTTTTTAACGTCTATGCTTCCCTATCTTTGCCCATGTAATTAATGTTTAATTTCGTTTACCAAGTAAACTTAATTATACACGGTGTTACTTTGCATCCTTGCTATATTTACAGAGGTAACTATATCACTGACATTGATAACAAATCAGTAAAAAAAGAAAGACCTAATTCTATTTTTTTTAATCTTGAGTATTTTATTTTATCGACATCTATTAAACACAACACTAATTTTCGAAACGCATGCACATCACTGTTCTTATTCATCGGCACAAAAGACTTTGTAGTATTACTTGATTAGTGATCGCGTACCGTTCGAGACAAAATCGGTTTATTCCTATGTGTACTGCAAAACCAAATTTACTAAAAACTTAGTGTGCTTTATTTATGGGAGTCTCTAGTTTATCTAAACAATAGGTATTGTTCCCTACTTTTATCTCTGTGAATATGGCAAGGATGCAAAGTAACACCGTGTATAAAAATATATCAACTCAACAAACATCTACATATAATGTTATGTAATGATAAGTCATTATTTACCACCGCACATCAGTTACACTTCAACAATATCAACACGTGAGGACCTACTTGTCAGTAACCAAAAGGGCTACCACGGTAGCCGCCTTCTGGGCAAGTAAGATTTAGCCCGTGTTCTTGCCGACACGAAAGAAGAAGAAGAATATCAACAGAAAAACTGCATTATTTTTCTATCCACGACTCAAAACTCATGTAACCCCATAGCGACTTGAACTCCCATATCCGTAATAAATATTCTCCGGATAAATCTGCAGCGATTTTTGCCACTGGCTTTATTTACATAAGAAACTAAATTACCTCTATCCTGCCTTTGCGAGGGCGAATAGGGTTGTCGAGTTGAGGTTTTGTATATTAAAAGGGATAAAAATATATAATTTTCTCTTATTTTGACATTCATCATCATCATCATTTCCACCATGTCCATTGCTGAACATAGGCATCCCCTAGTAACTAACTGGCCTATCGGTTGGAAGCGACCTGGGGGGAAACCATGAACTCTTAAAACAATCTCAAATCTGTTAAATCTTGTCAAATCGGTAAAATTTCGTACGTAATGACGTACAAAATTGACAGATTTGACAGATTTGAGATTGTTTTAAGAGTTCATGTTTACGCCGCTGCATCTAGCGTCTTCCTGCAACCTTTTTTTTTGTCATTACATTCTTTTAAATAGTAACTAAGTAAATTAGTATTATGAGAGTAGGAATGATATTTGCTTGAAAAGTACTTGATTTTTGTGATGCTTGTTGTTGTTTTTCACCATCAACTTATTGAAGCGACCGATTGGGTCGTATGAGATGTCATAGGAATACTTAACATTTGATTGTGTCTCGTTTTGTTAGGCTGATGGGTTAGTAAAAAAAACCGGCCAAGTGCGAGTTGACTCGCGCACGAAGGGTTCCGTACCATTATCTATAAAAACGGTAAAAAAATCACGTTTGTTGTATGGGAGCCCCCTTAAATATTTATTGCTTTCTGTTTTTTTAGTAATTGTTGATATAGCGGCAACAGAAATACATAATCTGTAAAAATTTCAACTCTCTAACTATCAGGGTTTATGAGATACAGCCTAGTGACAGACGGACGGACAGACAGACAGACGGACAGCGGAGCCTTAGTAATAGGGTCCCGTTTTATCCTTTGGGCATGGAACCCTAAAACACTTATTCTATGCAATCTTAAAGATAATTTCCTATACAAATATTTAGTAACAGCTCAGTTATTTAAATGAAACTACTTTTACGGATTATTTCGCGATTTATTAACATTTTATTTAACCTGACGTTTCGAACACTTTACAGCGTTCGTGGTCACAGGTAGACTAAGGTGTTATTCGTCTTTACAATATTTTGAAAAAATATAAACTACCGTCACTCAGTTAATATTCATTTGTGTTCCTATCTACGCAAAAAGTGCTAACTGTATCTAGAGGTCTTGCAGTGCGGGGCCTAGCATGGGATTTCGTTAAAACAGGATCCCATGCTGGTGGTATTTTCCAACCATCTTCTCTGTTGAAATTCGGGTGTCTTCTTATTTCAATTGCCTCCCGTAACATGCGAGGAACAAATCGTCGTTCTCTTGCAAGGACTTTAGGCTGGTCAAATCGTATGAAATGGTTGGGTGTATCTAAGGCATGTTCACACACTGCAGACTTAGTATTCCGTCTATGTTTGATGTCGGCTATATGTTCTTTTACCCGCACGCCTATACTTCGTTTTGTTTGACCGATATAGGAGAGCCCACAGTCACATTCCAGTCTGTACACCCCCGCATCTTGAAGAGGTAAGTTGCACTTGACAGGTGGTAAAAATTGGTTAATCTTTTTCGGCGGCTTGAAGTAGGTTTTGATTGAAGCGCGCTTCAAAATGTTTCCAATCTTGTCAGTGACACCCTTCATATATGGTAGTACAGCAGGTTGGCGTTCGACGGTGGAATGCTTGACTTGGTCTGGAACGACGTGGTACCGGCAACTGGTTTTCCCGTAGTACCTTCCTGACATGCTGGAGCTCGCTAGCCAGGTGTTGGTCGTCACAGATACCCCTTGCTCTCTGAAACAATGATTTGCCTACGGTAGCCAACTGTCGAGGATGATGGTGAGAGGCACCACTGAGGTATTTATCTGTATGGGTGGCTTTACGAAAAACTGTATGACTAAGAGTATGATCCGGATTCCTAGTAAGTAAAATATCTAAGAAAGCTAGTTTATTGTTTGCCTCAATTTCCATAGTAAATTTGATTTTTGGGTGGATTGAATTTAAATGTTCTAGAAAAGGTTTAACCTCGCTGATAAAATGGTAGGAATCAGCGAGGTTAAACACCTACACCTAGCGGATAGTGAAACTATGGTCAGTTTTGATGTACAGTCCCTATTAACAAGTTTACCAGTACAGGACTGCATTGAAATTACTAAAAGGAAGTTAGTTGAACTTGATATGCCTATAGAATATGCAGAACTATTGAAACATTGCCTAACATCGGGATATTTACTGTGGGACAATGAATTCTATGTACAAGTAGATGGTGTAGCTATGGGCTCTCCAGTATCACCTGTTGTCGCAGACATTTTCATGGAGGACTTCGAGGCCAGAGCTCTAGGCACATCACCTATAACACCCAGGTTCTATAAACGGTACGTAGATGATACTTTTACAATTTTACTCACCAATCAAGTCTCTGCTTTTCTAGAACATTTAAATTCAATCCACCCTAAAATCAAATTTACTATGGAAATTGAGGCAAACAATAAACTAGCTTTCTTAGATATTTTACTTACTAGGAATCCGGATCATACTCTTAGTCATACAGTTTTTCGTAAAGCCACCCATACAGATAAATACCTCAGTGGTGCCTCTCACCATCATCCTCGACAGTTGGCTACCGTAGGCAAATCATTGTTTCAGAGAGCAAGGGGTATCTGTGACGACCAACACCTGGCTGGCGAGCTCCAGCATGTCAGGAAGGTACTACGGGAAAACCAGTTGCCGGTACCACGTCGTTCCAGACCCCGGGTCAAGCATTCCACCGTCGAACGCCAACCTGCTGTACTACCATATATGAAGGGTGTCACTGACAAGATTGGAAACATTTTGAAGCGCGCTTCAATCAAAACCTACTTCAAGCCGCCGAAAAAGATTAACCAATTTTTACCACCTGTCAAGTGCAACATACCTCTTCAAGATGCGGGGGTGTACAGACTGGAATGTGACTGTGGGCTCTCCTATATCGGTCAAACAAAACGAAGTATAGGCGTGCGGGTAAAAGAACATATAGCCGACATCAAACATAGACGGAATACTAAGTCTGCAGTGTGTGAACATGCCTTAGATACACCCAACCATTTCATACGATTTGACCAGCCTAAAGTCCTTGCAAGAGAACGACGATTTGTTCCTCGCATGTTACGGGAGGCAATTGAAATAAGAAGACACCCGAATTTCAACAGAGAAGATGGTTGGAAAATACCACCAGCATGGGATCCTGTTTTAACGAAATCCCATGCTAGGCCCCGCACTGCAAGACCTCTAGATACAGTTAGCACTTTTTGCGTAGATAGGAACACAAATGAATATTAACTGAGTGACGGTAGTTTATATTTTTTCAAAATATTGTAAAGACGAATAACACCTTAGTCTACCTGTGACCACGAACGCTGTAAAGTGTTCGAAACGTCAGGTTAAATAAAATGTTAATAAATCGCGAAATAATCCGTAAAAGTAGTTTCATTTAAATGTATCGTGTTCGCGTAAATAAAAGACAACAGCTCAGTTATTGTAATACGAATATTAGAAAAACCCAAAAAAAATGCCTTACAGTTAAAGTGAAGCTCTGTACTACAGTTTTCCAGAATGTAAATGGGTTCGATGCTCTTTGTGCCGTGGTTGCCTTGTAAGGAAACCAGTAAGCGACGACTAGACCGTTGTGTTATATCAATCTACCCGTTTTACGTTAAATTTATGTGCGCTCATTCTGTTAACTACAAATATTATAATATGTGTAATTATACAATGTTTCTCAGTGAGTGAATTAATGTAAGTAATTCTTATGAGAAAAATAAAGTTCATAAACCACTTTTGACAATTTGTGAACTATAAACGGTCGTGTGTTTTGAACAGTTATTTTGAGTTGGTCATATTTTGTTAAAGGTTGATACGAGGAGATTGTTATTTTTATCTGTTAGGTTTAACATTCGAAAGAACAATATATTTTCGTAGTAGGCCCGAAATGTAACAGTAAACTTTTTTACGGGTTAAACTTTTTTGGCAACCCTAGCAAGGAAGACGAGGGTATAAATATATGATGTTAATGCAGGTATACTTGATACATCCGCGTATTGGAGGCTGTTATTAGGCGAGGCCCCTCGCAAATTGGTATGCTTTTGAGATTTCGGTGGCATTTTTATAAAATTGTGACATTGGAATACAGAGTTTAGGCTGACAAAGGTGACTGAGTTTGTTGCGCCGTTTCTTCTCATCACTAGTCGATATGTTGTCCCGGAGCGGTGGTAGGGCTAAGTTATATGTTGGGACGTATATAAGTGCCCGGAAGAGGGCCTATATACAGAATAAAGAATTTCATTTCATTTCATTTTAGGTGAAACACAATTCTTTAAAAATACATACAATACAAAATTAGTAAAATAAATTGCCTGTGACATTGGTATACCAACTTACAGGGTATACCTACTTACAATCTGTGACAAAAATGCTTCCTCTCTTTTATATATTTTAGCAGTGCCCGACAGGGTCCTTAATGATTCTCTTATAAAAATGTAACACCTGGGCGGTAACCACGAACTCTTAAAACAACCTCAAATCTGTCAAACATTATCAAATCTGTCAAATTTTGTATGTAATGACGTACCAAAATTGACAGATTTGACAGCTTTGAGATTGTTTTAAGAGTTCATGGTTACACCGCTGTAAGGATGCAATAAAGTATTGAGTATTAAAAAGGGTGAAAGATAATTTACAAAAATTGTCATAGAAAAAAAGACCTACAAAATAGCTCACGCACTAAGCGACTGACGAAATTTCATTTACTTCGAAAGTAACGAACCTGTAGGCCTAGCACTTAGGGTGTATTTCGTTCGGACGTATAAACCTAACAAATTAAAATAACCAGTCTCATATGTCAATTCTTTGATAAAATATGACCAACTCAATCTAGTCGTGTAAAGAACCCGACTGTTTTCAATTGTTCCTAAATTTAAAAAAATTATAAGTCTTACAATTTATGTCAATGGATATTTTAATTTGATCGGATAATACGACCGAATAATACGCTTTCGTATTAGGCCTCCTGACTCTAATCTATATCTATACTAATATTATAAAGAGGAAAGATTTGTACCTATTTTTGTATGTTTGTAATGAATAGGCTCAAAAAGTACTGGGCCGATTTAAAAAATTCTTTCACCAATAGAATGCTACATTCTTCCAATTTGACATAGGCTACATTTCATTTTGAAAAAAATTAGGGATCCTTGGTAAAATTTGAACAGTGTAACCGAAGGTGTAGAAAAATGAGTCTTAAAATGTCTTTCGTCGAATGCGCTGCCGAAACTATTAGCGATAATTGTCTACCCCGTGCGAAGCCGGGACGGGCTGCTAGTTTAATATATTATCTTTTACAGTCAACATGACATGACTAAAAATTATTAAAGGTAATCATAGTTAGGTACTAAGTTTAACACTTGTATAGACTTTTTTAATCTGAGCAAGATTCTGAAATTCGCAATGTCATCAGAAGGAGTAACTACGAAAATGTTATGTTCATTCAGCCGTATAAACCAGTCTTCTTTTTATTGTATCAAATCTTTCGACAATTTACGAGCAATTAAAACCAATTATGTTTATAAACAGTTAAAAATTGTTAGTAATTTATTTAATATCTGGCTATTTTAATTTATATGGTTTATCTATCTGCATTTCTATTCAGCCTATTGCAGTCCACTGCTGGACGTTAAGCCTCCCAAAGAGCGCCAAAGAGCACGATCTCCTGCTTTTTATATGATCAAAACATGTTCATACCATATTTCACAATGTACGGATAAAGTTATGTAAAAGATAAAAATATGTCGAGTATAAAAGTGCTTGAAAATCGTGTAAATTTTTATTTTTTTATTTATTTATTCAAAGAAACAAACAGCTTTTATATTTCTTAGGTGTAAAAAAAAGTATGTTATAATACATTAACCAGAGCAGTTTCCAAGTATAAAATTTCACATAGCGAAGACTTTTGAAATAGTTAAGTTTAGTAATAACTGATTCTTTAAAAATAATAAAAAAAAAGTTATTGTTAAAAAAATGTGCCAAAAATCGTGTTTATTCTTTGGATAAGTAAAATATAGCTCATTCAGAACTAATGCAGAACTTATCCGTGCATTATGAAAAAGGTCTTTAGACTCTTAAAGCATGCGAGATGACAGACAAAGTGTTATTTACTTTACATTATATTCGCAACACACAGGAAACCACCATCTTGTTTCCGTAGGCAACACTTTCGCTTCAGTGACGTCATTCGATATTATACATTAGCGACAGAACGGCTTTCCTAGAACCCCGAACTAAAGGGAGATTATAATTGGTGATTTATATCAAAATATTTATGATGTCATCCCATCTTCAAAACATCCACAAATGTAAGATCTAAGAGGAGCTCATTTAATTATTTTCATATAGAGGTCTAGTTATTATATCGGGAGCAAACACGGCGTTCGTTAGCCCCATATTATTGGCGCGTGGCCTGTAATTGGTACAAAATATACCCCCAGTACCCACCTTTACATGTCACGATTTTTTCTTGGTATACCTAAATGATAAGATTACGTTGAGCAGAACATGAGTAGGTACTGACATTTTGTTCGTTTAGCATCCGAGAATTTGACTTGACGACCTTTTGATTCTTTTTCTTCTCTTTTGACCTAAAACTAAAAGAATTCGAACGCAGTTAAAAAGGTCTTTTAAAAACCGCTGTGGTACCTACCGTCTAAAGTCTGCGTCTGGCGTCTTGCAAAGAAGATTGCTAGGTTAGTAAAGGCGTAAAATAGAATTTATATATCGTCAGAATGTCTGAATTTGAGAATATATTATTGACAGAAATAGCTTATCGTAGTTGAACTCGGCCACGTGACAAGGTCACGTAATCACGTGATTCTAGCTAGATTTTCTCTACACAGTAGCTACGTTATCTGGAAATTATAAACTGGCGCTCGTAGCGAGAATGGTACAAAATGGAACTAATCACTGAAGCACAAAACTAACATTAAAATTGATTAATGTATGTTTACCATATGATACACCTAGTTTCTTTCTTTCTGACATTAACATCATCATCATCAGACTGACTAACAGATCTTTCTGTAAACATCAATTCTAATTTCTTTGTTTGTGAGGAATAAATAATATCTATCTAGTTTGTTTTGGGTTTTCGTTTTAACGGCGGGAAAAACCCAAGTCGAGACTGATACTTTTTTTTGCATTTTCGTATCCACTTAAGAAGAAAAAGCGAAGAGCCAGCTGAATCGGATCGTGATCGTGTCGTGCAAACTAAAGCCTCTTGAAACCCCCCTTTACAGTCGCTCGTTAAGACACATTCATGTTTGCTTGTGTAACGGATATTTTTGCCGCGTTCGTTTATTGTAATTATCGTGTTTATTTGAAGCAATACGCGGACTGAGTTTGAAAATAAAATGGCAGCCATGTTTCTTAGTTTTCCTGGTTCCAGGACGATTGGTGATTTTCGTTGTATTAAGGAAAATTGTGCTTACGGCCGGATTTTCAGAATTCGGTACAAAAATGGTACCAATGGATTTATTATTTTTTCAACACAGTTGCTCGTAAATTCACTCTTATAACACCGTTTTTAGTATCATAACTCAGCATATTACGCACTTGTGCTGTAAAAAGATTATCGCACTAGTGCGGTAATGTAAACTTTTTTTTTAAAAATCCAGCAAAGGTTTGTGTCTAAGAACATTGAATATTTTACGAATATTAAATAATTTAAGGGTTAAGATGACAAATAAATATTTCATTTTATTAAATTATATATTAATAAACACAAACTAACTTAACTATCATTTTTAGAAACAATAATTTATAGTTTATTTATTTTTTAAATTGCTGCTACTCGGCTGAACAGCCAGTTTTTCCTGTGCCATTATTGAACCTGCGCGCGCATCGAAATTGCGGCGCGCGAAAAAAACAAAACTTACGTGCTATTTTTTCATTATTATTTGGTAAAGTTGTTGCTGTGTGGTTAATTACTATCAAAAATGTCTACTTTAAATAGTAAAGACGAGTAAAATGTTATTCAACCCCGTCGGAAATATTTATCGAGGCACGAAACGCGAGTGATAGCCTGTTGCCGCCAAAAATGCATAGAAAAACAGCAAAAACGCCAAGTCATATTCGGAGAAGGTATTTTAGATTTTAGTTTGTTTTTTCCTCGCAATTGTGTTAAAAAACGTCGTATGCAACTCGTGTGCATTGATCATTATCACACTCGGCTTCCTTACCGCGCTCGCCTGCGGCTCGCGCTTATAATAATGCCTCGTGTATAATGACCAACGTAGCACACTTGTATCATAATGTACTATTATAGGTACCTTTATAGCTTTTTTAAATATAGTCTTGTTAGACATAGTAAACATAGTATAAGAATTAGAATAGTTTGTAACGGGATTGCTACCATGTACCTTATTTTTGAGTTCCCGATATTTCGGCACTGTTGCAAGCGCCATGATCACGGAGTAACTGAAGATCTTGCGGGTAAGTTGTTAAGGGCAAACATATCGGTCTACCCTCTTTCGCTGTCTTTTATTGCACGCGTCGGTACCATTGTCTACAAACTCACTATTTTCTCGCACCTGTTCTCGACACACAACACTAACAGTATCTGACCGCGAAACAGCAGTTTGTTGTTTTTTCCGGTTTTTGCACATACGAATCACTGGATTCCAGACACTTGACAATTTAAACCCATCCTCGCGATTGAAATTCACTGAGTCACTCTGTCTATAGAAAATCCACTCACACTGACCGCTATCTCAACGCAACCTCGCATCACCACCCTCGACATCTTAATTCTGTAGTAACTGCACTGACAAACCGAGCCTATGACTTGTGTGACCTTGAACACCTAAACCAAGAGTTGGAACATGTTCAGAAAGTCTTACAGAATAATGGATATAGAGGGCAGCTACCATCTAGATACAAATCAAGACACTTTAAAGACACAGTAGACAGGCAACCTGTGTTCTTGCCATACATAAGAGGAGTGACAGACAAGATCTCAAACGTACTTCATAAATACTCACTTAATACTGTCTTCACTCCATTAAGAAAAGTAACACAATGTCTACGATCTCCAAAAGACAGTTTCCCAATGGAGAAACCGGGTGTCTATAAGATTGACTGCAGCTGTGGCAGTTCATATATCGGCCAAACAAAACGTACCATAGCGTGCCGAATGAAGGAACACATAAAAGCGGTCAAAAACAACGACAAACAGAAATCGGCAATCGCGGAACATTTGTTGGAATCAGGTCTAAATCACTGGATTGAGTTTCACAACCCTCAGATCATTGCGACAGAACGCCACTACATACCAAGAATGGTCAGGGAAGCGATTGAAATTACAAAGTACAAAAATTTCAATCGCGAGGATGGGTTTAAATTGTCAAGTGTCTGGAATCCAGTGATTCGTATGTGCAAAAACCGGAAAAAACAACAAACTGCTGTTTCGCGGTCAGATACTGTTAGTGTTGTGTGTCGAGAACAGGTGCGAGAAAATAGTGAGTTTGTAGACAATGGTACCGACGCGTGCAATAAAAGACAGCGAAAGAGGGTAGACCGATATGTTTGCCCTTAACAACTTACCCGCAAGATCTTCAGTTACTCCGTGATCATGGCGCTTGCAACAGTGCCGAAATATCGGGAACTCAAAAATAAGGTACATGGTAGCAATCCCGTTACAAACTATTCTAATGTTAGTGACCATGAAAGTTTAAAACAATATATAGTATAAGAAGGTTTAATAAAATTGGCGCGTACAATTTTATTAATTAACTTTCCTATACGGGATAATTCCTACGGGATAATAGATCAGAACCGATGAAAGGTGGAGTAAGTGGTTCTCGAGTGGAGACCACGCCTAGGCAAACGTAGTGTAGGACGACCGACGACCTTAGGAAAATGGCTGGCAGTGGATGGATGAAAAAAAGCGGGAGATCGTGCTCTTTGGCGCTCTTTGGGGGAGGCCTACGTCCAGCAGTGGACTGCAATAGGCTGAGATGATGATGATGATGATGATGATACGGGATAATTCTATTGCTCTTATACAGGGTGTTAGGTAAATGGTATATCAAGCCAACTATGTAAACATATGCATAAATACTATGGTGAAGTCAGAAATTTGGTATCACCATTTTTGAAAAAAAAAAATCATACAAATCAGATTCAAAATTTTTTTTTTATGAAAATTAAAATAATAATATAAAAAGACAAGGGGCAAACATATAGGGAACTTGGTCCAAGAGCCTCCACTGATGAGACTTGGCGGAAATGAAAGTTCTAACTTGTCTTATAATTTTGGCCAAGTTATATTAGATTCCAACCGGCCGATCTGGAAGTCACTGGGAGAGGCCTATGTTCAGCAGTGGACGTCCTGTGGCTGAAATGATGATGATGATATTAGATTCTTTATCGGGGTTATTGTGCTATGGTCATGTTTGTCCTACCTATAAAAATAATATGAATTTATGAGTATAGATATTTTAAGTAGGCACTGCTTGTTTCGACTCGGTCACTCTATTTCTGCATTCCATCTGGAATCCAATGCCCACTCCAATGTTCCACTTCTCTTACGTCTCCTTCCCTTAAATATTGAGGCTCCAAGTAAAATTAATTTTATATGATCAGTAAAAATGCGCGAAAATCGAGTTACATAATAAGTCGTTAACAAGCCGACGAATGTTTTATCCCCAACCTTTTTCGAGTCACCCTATATGTATATACTGTATAGTATAAGGATGGCTTCTTAAGCAAATCGCAAACAAACAAATTCGTTTTACAAGTCAGCTATTAGTAGGGAGGTTGTGTGCGATGTATTGTCTCTATAATGGTGTTTGCGATCGTTACGGCTATAGCCTTTAATCTTACAAATGGTTACGATACAGGGTGGCAGTGATTCTGCTTGTTATTGGATGGTGTTGAATAATATTGAATGGAAATGATGTAATAGGTTCTAGTGTTTGCCGTCGTCATATTTATGGGTTTTATTTTTATTTTAGATGTATTTATGTTTTTGTAGTATTGAGTAATACCTAAATATACAATATTGGTAATTCATGTTGTTCGAGATACTATGCATTGCTTATGTTACACAAAAAAATATGTCCTCAATCAGTACTAAGCAACATCTTATTGTCGTGTTTATGACATTTTTTTTGCCCCGTACGGGATTCGAACCCGCAACCACCAGACTTTGTAGTCCGGTGAATAAATTACTAGAATAGTTGGTTAGTTATCGTGTTTTCTTGGAATTTAATTTTTATTTGTACATTGTCAGACATTATCTAATAATATTCTCAATTTTAAGTTATAAATAAATAAAATAATGTATATTTATTTATTTATTTATATTCTCAATTTTAAGTTAGCCTAGCTTATTTCATGAAGAGTCAGATACTGTCTAGTAATGTTCGTAATTACTAACCACTAACTTATCGATAAGTATCTCCCTACAACGCACTACTAAAAGCCACGTCTCTCCCGACTTATACGTGTCTAACAATTACCCGAAAACTTCCTCGCCAACAAACACGCCCCACAGATAAAAGTAAAAAGAAGATTTACGCGTTTAAAAAACAATCGTGCCTTTAATTCTTTGGAGTTCGCTAATTTCCGCCTCATTCCAACATTTACCGACACCGTGGCACAGTTTAAAACTTATTCTTTGAGCACCGACCAGTATACATAGCACCCTCCGACTCCGGCGCCTGAGGTATGTAATCTCCGTGATTTCGTTAGCAAGATCGGAGGGTCAGGTTGAAACGGTTAGTGTTTTAAGTAACCGCGTCACGTACAGACGTTCCCCTGATCTCACGTGCTCGCAAAATTGGTGGGAGATAGTGGTGTGATAAGACTTTGTTATGGGTATCGACTATCGATAAAGACACCGGGATTCAGCATACTTTAATCTGAATAAAATTAAAATTCATGCTGAAACAGTTACTTTATAAAAAATGATATTTTTTATATTTTAGAAAGCAGTAATTAACTACGGATATATAACATTAACACAAACCTTCCTCACAAATTAGTCTATAAATGAAAAACAAAGCAAAATCGCCGTAGACTTTCTGTAGGGATACAAGATAGACGACCAACGAACAAAGTCAGGAGGTTCTATTTGTAAAACACATAGGATTTTACTCCCGATCACAATATACTCCGGTCTATATACCACAGAGTGTAGATACGGTCTATGCAATATCTCCGTAAAAGAGAGAGTTACCAAGACGTACCCTTTTCCTCAGTTTGTGTAGGTTTGGAAATACAGACCTGGAAGGATGTCATTTATGCCATATCCACTTGGTTAAACGTATTTGAGTAGAAATCGTTGTCAATAAACCTACGACCGTCATGATAATTAGGGTGCGTTCAATTGAGACGCTTTGAAACGGACATGAAAATTGAAAATGAAAATTGTTTGACAACTGCGTTGGAAAAAATATGACCAATATAACCAACAGTTAGTGTGCGGTCCCGCAAAGCGCCCTTAGTCCACAAGTGCAACAAAAATCTATGTTTGTTTTAAATTTCACGATTGTTATAACATATTTTAAAAAAGCCACACTGACTTATGGCTGACAAAATGATCAAATATTATTCTTCAACACTTTTCCCTTTTTCCATAGTAGAAACTTTACATGAAGATTCTCTGAATCTGAATGAGATTGCTTTGACCCGTTTAAATTGAGCATCTTTCTGTTAAACCAACTCAAACTTGTTTGTACAATGAGCAATAAAGAATATTTAAGTTAACGTTTATCGACCCGATAGCGGAGCGACGTACATCACTAGTTAACTGAGCGGAAGTGTAGCCGGCGCCGAGGTGCGACGAAGCGCCAGCGAGGACCAAATTCTAATGTTTCCACTCTTTTTGCCTTTATTGGAACAAAAAGTCAAGGGCGCTGCTTACTTAGGAAATGGAATTGGAAAGATAGGAGCTTTCAATCATTGACACCTGTGACGTAATGTTAGGATAATAATGATACTGTTGACGCAAGTACTTGAACCTAGTAAATGAGGTTACCGAAATGTGGGAAGTGGCGTCCACCGAAATCATACCAATTGTTATATCGGAAAACGTGTTAATCCCAGCCACATTAGGTGTACACCTGAAAAGGCTGGGATTCGTCGGCGGCTCGCTTCCAGCAATGATGCAGAAGGCGGTGGTGCTTGATACCGCACGCATCGTCCGCCGATTTCTTTCTTTTTTGCCCTGATCCCGGCCAATAGTGCTATTGCCGGTCATTACCGCCCAAGAGGCAAGAGGTTTTTGGCCTAAAGAAACATATTTAATACTTTTCATAGTATGAGATCTTACTAAACTACTCAACCACAAACTGCTTAACGACGACAGCCACTAGAACAAGAAAGGAGAATACCAATTTATTGCTTATTAAAACGAAAGACGTAATAATTTTCACCACAGAGGGCGAGTAAGTGTGAGTTACAGAAACCCCAGGCTTATTCGAGGTGTGGACGCCGAATAATTACCTATAATGCGCTCAAAAATTGTTGTTATTTATACTTGAATGAGCTGAGCCGTTAAAAAGGTGGATAATACGATTATTAGGTTTAAAAATACCTTGACTATTTTAGGATGGACCTGGAGAATGGTCATTTTTATCGATTTATCGCGTACTCTTTTAGTCAAACTGAATTCTAAGCCATGGGCGCAGGTAGCTGTAACGGAATTATCTATTTAATTTAGCGATCCTTGCCTTGATTTAGTTACTTGTTAAAAAAATAAAATGTCACTATACAAAATCTACTTGGGGTAAAAATGAATATCCTCCAAACGCTGTAATGACTGAGGTAAAATACAACGCATCTACGGCTAACGTACGATTTTCCGACCAAAGCGAGCTTAGTCAGTTTGAAACTCAATTTTTGCACACTTTTGTGCTATGAAATGTGGCATCTCCCGTCCATACACAGTCAATCGAGCGTCGTTAAGCCGAAAGTTTCGGCGCGGGAGAATTTGGCGATTTTTTCCTAAAAAATCCCTCTTAAACCAGACAGAGTGGGTTGTTTTATGAAATATCACGGCTGCACCCGCCGATATATCCTGCAGTTGCCGAGCGAGCTCCGCGGGCGGACAGACGGGATGCTTTTTTGCTAATGCCTTGTTACCACGTAGAATGCCATTTGGGCAAAAAAATCTATTGTTTTAATCTCTCTGGGAGCTTCGATTGACACAACCATATGATCTCTGTTTTAACTTAATCTAGCCTTGTAAGAATAATAAACTCGTAAATCATTTAATTTATCATTTATGTAACGCGAAAATATGAACGCAGACGAATGATGAAGTACTGGGTCATCGGAAAGGACATTCGGTTTTATTTACTTTACAAATTTTAAAATGCTCAGGACGGAACACCAATGTTAATTTGGATCTTTCAAAAGGACCGCAAGGCTTACAAGGCTGTAGGATACCGTTCAAACATAAAATCGTTTAATCAGTTTTATAGCTGAAATCAGTCAATTTTGACTAGAAAGAAGCTTTGACTGTGACTCGCTGTCAATGGCAAATCGTAATGTGTGCATACGTCACATTACAAAATTCTTTCACGATGACTTGCAAACAGCATCAATTGTGATATCAATATATCCAGAGAATAGCATGGGAGTTACTCCTGCAAATGTATATGTAGCCCGATCTCAAAATTAAACATTTCATGTTGTGGCCGGTCATTTCTTAAAATGGTCGTATTTCATAAAACGGCCAAACAAAACTGGCCATATCGTTTAAATGTCAACGTTTGATGATATGTCAATCAAAGTTTGGCCATATCATTAAAAAGGTGTAAATACGTTTACAAGTTATTGGAATTTGTTTAATATTACTTTTGGGCAATAGATAAATAAAACATAATAAATATTCTTTATTTGGAAAGAAAACTAATACCTAAATAAAAAGATTTAAATAACCTAACTAACCTCAAAAATTAAGTGTCAAATCCTCCACGATTTTTTGACTTTGCGCCTATTTTTCGAGTGACTTTCATAAAAATCACTTAGCTTGATGTCTTAAGGATAATTCACTTTAATTTAATCTTATTCTTCACTTTCACAATTCACAAGAAACAGAATAATAATTGTCCGCCGCCATGTTGTACCACAATAACAAAGCGACATCAGCGCCTCTAACGGTAGATAATATAACTGTTTATATTTGGCCATTTCATGAAGTAGTCGGTTATATCGTCAAACGCTGACTGATTCATTGATCTGGCCTATCGACATCATGATTTGGCCAGCGGGTAATATGCCGCATCATGAAAAACGACCATTTTATGAAATGGGTGGCCAAATCATGAAGTGATTAATTCTAAGATCGGGCCACGACAGATATATGTAAATACAACATTCTTTCTTCTTTGGATTCTATCTCAGCGATTAGTTGCACTTTCGCTATATAAAAGTCGCTAGTCTATCCTGTCCGGTATCAAGCATTATAGCCGTGTTCATAAAGGTAAAAAAATGTTTCGAAAGCGTATAGCGTCACATTTTCAGCTGAAAAGTCGCTCGTTTACGTCGCCCCTTATCTAGGATATCGGCAATGGCGATGGATAGGCGTTTTTATGTTCCATGCTGAGTTATGGCCGGCCTCGGGCGTACTATATCTCGTATCTATCTGATATTTTGTGTGAGAAATCATTATAAGACAAATGCAACTAGAGCTCAATTTAAATCCCGACAGAAAAAGAGAGGTGTTATAAGTTTAAGGTGGGTATCTGTGTATGTATCTACGGTTTAAGAACTTTATTTTCTCAAAGGAATTACAGGTAATTACACTTCCTGAGAAATTTAAATTATAACAATAAAACACAAACCTACTCCGACGACGTCTTGACGACCTCCGTGGCCGAGAGACGAGCATGCCGGACTTTAAATGGCGCCGCCATCTCTGAGGTTCCGGGTTCGATCATCGGTCGGGTAGAAATCCCAATGTAGAAAACGAACTTTACTATATTGGCTCGGGTCTGGGTGTTGTGGTACCGTCGTTGTTTCTGATTTCTATAACACAATTGCTTTAGCAACTTACCTTAGGATTAGAGCAATGTATGTGATGTTGTCCAACATTTATTTATTTATTTACAAACTTAATGAGCGTACAACAAGAGTTACAACTAAAGTGTTGTTGAGGACAAAAATAATGTCGAGTACACAACAAAAACAAGCGAGCCAACACATGAACGACAAGCATCAGTCAGCCACGGATGTAGTGCGCACAGAGTGCGCACACTGGGTACTGGATGCGGTATATTTGCCAAAATTATTGACAGTTTCGTTTTTTTTATTTTATTGTATAGTTCTTTCTTTGTTTTTTTCTTGTTTGTTCTGTTTTCATATATTGTATCTGTTGTCATCTATTCGTTTGGGAGCTCACCGAAACACGCCTTTGCTGGTACGGCCACGTCATGAGTAGAGACAGCGAGCATGTCGTTCAGAAGGCACTGACACTCCCGGAAGGCAAAAGGAAGAGGACGGCCGCCCTTGACCTGGTGGACCAGTATGACCAATCTCCTAAAGAAAACCAAATGACCCGACAACCCTGGGCAGATTATCCTGGCGCCGAAAGATAAGGAGAGCCGACCCCACCTAATGTGGAAAAGACCAAAGCAAAAGAAGAAGAGGTGGTTAGATATTTAAATATAGCCTGGAAAGGACTGCTCCCTGCCATTTTATTCAACGATTTAATCACGTTTAAAAACGGCTCGGTTTCGGTTACGGCCGAAACGGGTATCAAAACTGAACATTCGGTATCGGTTTTCTGTTTCGCAATAAAAACATGTTTCTGTCGGAAGCTAGTTTTTTTTTCATGCTTTTTTCGAAGACTTTTTTCACGATAGAAAAACAAAAACGAAATTTTTGTACAGTTCTTTATATTAACATCATGAAAGAAAAACAGACTTTATCATAGCTGACTTAGGTACTTTCTTTACTCTTTTCCGTACCCTACCAATCAGCAATCTCAAAGTTCCCTCTGTTAACTAATAATTTATTCAAAACTTAAACATGGCGACGAAACGAATTGCTACAAAATTGCCTTCAAATGATGTCAATATCCAATAAAGCCAATATTAATATTGGAAAGTGCGCAAGACGTAATGACATATCAAAGAATAATAATTCAATTACAACCTTTAAAATTATTTTCGTTAACGAAGTAGGTATGAAATTACTTATTTATGACTCAGGTTAAAAATCACAAGACGTGTATACATTAAAAGAAAACCCGGACAAGTGCGAGTCGGACTCGCCCACCGAAGGTTCCGTACAAATTTGTAGGTACCAAAAATAGTTTCTTCCATAAGGGTATGCATAGGCATGCAAAGATTTTAAAAATAGTTCCTTGCACAAAGACCCTTTATGCAAGGAACTATTTTTGATACCTTTGAAAGTTTTTTATGATGCAATTACAAAATTATAGTTTTCCGTTTTTACTCTATACATAAATAGATAGATACTCTTTATTGCACACCCATCCATCCATCAGCCGAAAGACGTCCACTGCTGGACATAGGCCTCCCCCAAGGATTTCCACGAAGATCGGTCCTGTGCCACCCGCATCCAGCGGCTCCTGCGACCTTCACCAGATCGTCGGTCCACCTTGTTGGGGGCCTACCAACACTACGCCTTCCGGCCCGCGGCCGCCATTCAAGGACCTTCCTGCCCCAACGGCCATCAGTCCTGCGAGCAATGTGCCCCGCCCACTGCCACTTAAGGTTTGATTGCACACCACATAAAACAAACAGTACACAGAGAAAAGTACATTTTGAATGGTAAAATTTAGGCGGTCTTATCGTTGTTATATACTTGCCGTATAAAACGTATTACTTGCGAAATTTCATAGTTATAGGTCGAAGGAAAATACCTTATAAATTTTGATTCCCTCGAGAGTGTCGAAATTTACGTTTTTTGCGGCATAAACGGCCGTTTATTTTTAAACTTAGAAGTTTGATATTTTAACAGCTTCTAGAGATTATAGACCTGAGTTTATCGTTTTAATTTCAACTCGATACCTCCACGCGTTGTTGAGATAAAGGATCTTGACAGACAGACGGACGGACAACAAGTGATCCTATAAGGGTTCCGTTTCTTCCTTTTGGGTTACGGAACCCTAAAATCGGTTGTCTGTTATGACGGTGTGTGCTAGAAAAGTGGGGAGTATGTATTCTATCTCCCCACTTTTCCAGCACACACCGAACCGGGAACGAACGCGCGATCATTAAATATTCAGTCGGACGGTGTAACGCAGTCGAAACGTCAGGCAGTTAAAAGGTTAAATATGTACCTATTAATGATCGCGTTAATTCCCGTTTTAGTGTGTATTAATTATGCAATGAAAGATTTTAACTAATTGTTTTCTCTAGCGTTTGCTCATTTAATATGAGTCAACATCAGAAACATTTCTCTGATCTTAATATAAGTAGCCTAGGCACATGTGTTATAGAAAACAGAAACAACGACGGTACCACAACACCCAGACCCAAGGCCCTTGTGTCATAGAAAACAGAAACAACGACGGTCCTACCACAACACCCAGTCCAAACCCGAGTCATATGGTCGACTGGTAGAGAATACCTCATGGCAATAAGTTCACCTATTGTATGTTTTTTTAATCTGTGCAATAACGTTTAAAATAAATATAGTAAAGTTCGTTTTCTACATTGACCCGACTGGGAAACGAACCCGGGACCACAGAGATGGCGGCGCCTAGTCCTCACCTCTCGGCTACGGAGATCGTCGAATTCGATTATAGAAATTGAATAGCTTCTAAGCGATGTTTCCTATACATTGCCTATGAGCTATGAACCGAATCTTCACTAAGCATATTATTATTATTATATTATACTAATTTTGCTAAACTAAATCTTCCCCTTAAGCTTTGTACGTATAACCATGGTTCCAGAAACGGCAAGACTAGTATTAAATTACTATCAGAGCTAACTACCCCGTAGCTCAGTGGTGGCAGCGCTTTGGTATCGATTACTAAAGTTAAGCAACGAACGCCGCGGTTGTGAGTGGATGGGTGACCATCCATCCATTAGCCGAAAGACGTCCACTGCTGGACATAGGCCTCCCCCAAGGATTTCCACAAAGATCGGTCTTAAATGTCCGACCATATTTGAGTGACATTTATCACGAGCATCTCCGTGCTTCGGAAGGCACGTTAAATGTTGGTCTCGGCTGAAATCGCTTGATATTAGTCGTAAAGCCTAGTCAGAGGGTCTTACGGTGGCTTGATTACATCTGACGGTAAGGTTTAGTCACTGGCCTTACAACCCCTCTACCAATCCGCACTATGCCCGCGTGGTGGAGTATTGCCCAAACCACCTCATAGTTGAGGTGAGGCTTGTGTCCTGCAGCAGTGGGACGTATAAATCTTGTTTTTTACATTATCATCGAGGTATACGAGTAAGTTTGTATGGAGCAGCTAAAAAAACGATTTCGATGTTGCTCCCATGGAAAAAGTTGTTGTATATTTGTTGGGGTCAGAAGGGGCCTTTCACGAAAGTGTATCATTCGTTCGGTCGTATAAACCTAACAAATTAAAATGGCCAGTCTCATTGTGTCAATCCTTTGATAAGATATTCTATGACCAACTCAATCTAGCCGTGTAAAAAACCCGACCGTTTTCAATTGTTCATAAATTGTCAAACCTTTGGATACGGGGGTATGGATGTTTTCATTTGATCGGATAATACGACCGACCGAACGATGCACTTTCGTATTAGGCCTCCAGGGCAAAAGAGAGAGAAATCGGCAGGCGTGCGTTATCAAGCACCACAGCCTTCTTCTTCTCTTCTTCTTGCTGGAAGCGAGCCGCCGACAAACAAATAAGAATAAGCTTGCCGTTCCCAATTTCAGACTGCATAAAGTGGGTAATTCGTTTATGGGAAAATGTATTCGCTTTTTTAATAAATTACCAACGGCTATTGTAGAACTGCCCCTGTTAAAATTTAAATCGCATATTAAAACAACTTTAATGGAAAAAAGGATATTATACGGTAAATGATTATATAAATAATAAAAATATTTGGAAATAAATACTGCCCTGCTCGCACAGGTACATTTATCTTGTAATGTAAAATATATACTATTTAAAAAGAGGCTGACGATAGTGACCGAGTTTCTTGCGCTACTTCTTCTCGGCGCTAGCCCAAAATTGTCCCGAAGTAGTGGTAGGGAAAAAAATATTGGGACGTGTAAAAGCGCTTAGTTTAAGCCTATTTACAGAAATAAATTGGTTTTAATGGTTTTAATCCCGGCCTTTTCAGGTGTATACTTAAAGTATCTAGGATTAATAGTAGGTATTATTGTCTTGATTGTTGATTGTTGGGGATCTCACTAAGATCCGTAACGAGGTCATACGACATAAGACTAAGGTGACTGATATTGTCCAAAAATGTAGCAAGCTGAAGTGACATCGGGCTGGCCATGTCTGTCGCAGAACCGACGAGAGGTGGAGCAGGAAGGTTCTCGAATGGAGACCACGCTTAGGCAAACGTAGTGTAGAACGCCCCCCGGCTAGATGGACCGATGACCTGAAGAAGGCAGCTGGCAGCGACTGGATGCAAAGGGCGGAAGATCGTGCGCTGTGGCGCTCCTTGGGGGAGGCCTATGTCCAGCAGTGGACTGCAACAGGCTGATATGATGATTATTGTCTCGAGGCTGGGTGTTGTG
Source organism: Anania fuscalis (assembly GCA_950371115.1). Taxonomy (NCBI): domain Eukaryota; kingdom Metazoa; phylum Arthropoda; class Insecta; order Lepidoptera; family Crambidae; genus Anania; species Anania fuscalis. The sequence continues at coordinate 15,248,577 of OX493343.1, read as the reverse complement.
GTACCGTCGTTTTTTCTGGTTTCTATAATATAAGTGCTTTAGCTACTTACCTTAGGATCAGAGCAATAAATGTGATGTTATTCAATCATCATTTATTTTTTATTGACTATTTGGACCATTTAATCCAGGCCCTCTAGCATGAGCAAAATATGTACTTTTATCGAAAAAGCGAGCATAACCGTGACATCGCCGGCACGGACATGCTCACTGTTACAATAAAAGTTCAAGATGGCGGCTATGTTATCATATTTTGAAAGTAAAGGGGCGATACATGCTATATCATGTCATTGACAACCTCCGTAGCCGAGAGGCGAGCACGCCGGACTTTAAATGGCGCCGCCATCTCTGAGGTTCCGGGTTCGATCCCCGGTCAATGTAGAAAACGTACTTTTCTATATTGGCTCGGGTCTGGGTGTTGTGGTACCGTCGTTGTTTCTGATTTCTATAACACAAGTGCTTTAGCTACTTACCTTAGGATCAGAGCAATGTATGTGATGTTGTCCAATATTTTAATATTTAATTGAATTTGATTAATCATATCGCATTTTGTTGCTTGTGCTAGAGGGGCAGATATCCAGTATTATTATAAATGTGCAGGTTTTCTCACAATGTTTTTCCTCACCTAGCAATTGATATTATCCGTATAAAGTTTCAGAAAAATCAAGAGAAATACTAAACGTTAGATTCGAACTAACGAACCACGGATAGAGGATTTATTTATTTAATTTCGAGCACTGAATTACAATTGCTTTCTATTTTGTAGGTGCAAAAGAAGGCTACCATAGAAACCATAAACTTTTGTCATGGCTTTAATGATCATCATTTCAGCCACAGGAAGTCCCCTACTGAATATAGGCCTCCCCCAGTGACTTCCAGATTGGCCGGTTGAAGGCGGCCTGCATCCAGCGACTAAGTAATTGAACCGTGAAATAAAAAATAAAATTTGAAATCGGTCCATAATGTACGGCGTAATCGCTTAACAAACATACAAAAAAAAACAACATTCAGACGAATTGAGAACCTCCTCCTTTTTTTTGAAGTCGGCTAAAAATAAAATATTCGGGTGCAAGTACAAGCCAACGCGCTATCTCGATGATAATGTAATTGTGTTTTTAGCTTTTTCATAAAGACACTAGTTATACCTACTGGTATTATAAGATTTTTAATACTTGAAAAAAATCGTCCGCCTCAGGTGGGATCCGAACCCACGTCCATCGCATACCGGGCTTTGACTTGCTGCCCGATTGCTTTGACCACTAAGCTACCGAGACGTTAGTCAACTCGGCGAAATCTTTCAAGTGGTTCTCGCTGTCAAAGTCAGCGTATTTTCTAATCAAAGCACTCGCCCGGTATGCGATGGACGTGGGTTCGGATCCCACCTGAGGCGGCCGATTTTTTTTCAAGTATTAAAAATCTTAGATAATGCATGGTAATTGCTAAAAACAAAAAATATACTGGTATTATAATTTTCAAATGTCTATTCATGTAGATTTTGTTATTTTTAGATACAATATTTATTTATTATTCTCCCGACCCAAAGTAAAAATTGTTGTTACCTAATCAGGAGGTTATTTCGTAGTTTTATATAGTTTCCTATTCCTTAGATTTGCATACGCTAAATCTGATAAAAATATTGAAAACTTCAGTTACACTAAATACAGGCTTAATCTTTAAATAAGGTAAACCTTATTTTTTAAAATAACTAAATAAATAAATATTAGACAACATCACATACTTTGCTCTGATCCTAAGGTAAGTAGCTAAAGCACTTGTGTTATAGAAATCAGAAACAACGACGGTACCACAACACCCAGACCCGAGCCAATATAGAAAAGTTCGTTTTCTACATTGACCCGACCGGGAATCGAACCCGGAACCTCAGAGATGGCGGCGCCATTTAAAGTCCGACGTGCTCGCCTCTCGGCTACGGAGGTCGTCGAACCGCAAGTACAGTATAGGTATTTAACTCACAAAGCCTATTTAACAGTTTCACTTTTAAATTCATAGGATGAATTTTTAGTTCGGCGCCGTGCACACTGCCGCATTCAATAATATCCATGTAAAGCGTATACACACGAGCGTATTCTACGTTACCACAGCCGGAAATAAACAGTCACAACATGCTTTAATGGTGAGCAATGTCGTCGTGGCCCGGTGATTCAAAATCAAAGTCAAAGTTGAAATCAAAACCAAAGTCAAAGTCATTTATTTCTGCAAATTAATCATCAATGGTACTTTTACATGTCCCATTATTTTTTCCTACCACCGCTTCGGGACTAAATATCGGCTGGTGATGAGAAGAAGTGGCGCAACAAACTCAGTCACCTTTGTCAGCCTGGTTTTATTACAGGAAATACAATTACAAGATAGTGTAAGTGCGAGCTACGCACTCTTGTCGTTCAAGTAATTTTCAACTTTGTAATATCCTTTTTCGTGTGTCGGGAGACGCCCTTGGCATAATTCATTTTCTGATACCTCGTAACACAAGGATGGTAGTACCAACTTTACTTTGACTTCAATACAATTGGTGTGTTGTCTCCATTTCAATTTACGTTACAAGTTAGTACAGTATTGAAATGTATTTTTTTACAGTGAAACTTAAAACAGCTGCTTTGCAGAGAAAAAAAGGCAACAAACAAGTTGAATTAATTAGTTCGAAGAAGAATTAACATCATAATCAACAATAAAATACTGACTAATAATTTCAAAATAAAATCTACGATTTTTTTATTATAAAGTCAAATAAAAAAAAAGTGACTTTTGACTTTTACTTTATACTAAATAAACTCTTTGTAGGAAACTACTTCGAGTTTTTGTAACTGTAATTTTGTTTCCGCTTCAAGACTATAATGGTAATTTCCCAATTTATTACTGGTATTGTCATCTATATATATATCATTGTATACTGTGTAACTTGAATATGTTAAGTGTATAAAAAAATAAATAATTGATTTGATTTGATTACTGCAGTGTCTGTTCTCGTCCAACTGTTGTAAAGCGTAGCACACACAGCCGTATCCGTTAGCTGCCGATAGATTAATTGAATTACATCAACGCGGCAGTTAATGCGATTAAAATTTGCAGCGCGCGGGTTGGATTGCGAACGGATCGTGTGCGCCACGCTTAAGGCCCGTTGTAGATTGGCTAGCAGGGAAATGTTCACAGGGATTATTGTGATATTGTTTGTTAAATTGAGATGGTAAGCGTAAGTTTAAAATGAAATGTTATAGTATTGAATATTAAAAAAAATAAGGTGATAGTTTTGTGTTTAGAGATGATCTGATTAGTGGTTGTGCTTTAAACGCAAAAGGTCCAGGATTCGATTCATGGTTTGGGTAATATTGAAAACCGTTTTTTCCTTAATGGCACGGGTCTGTAATAATATGCTAGAACCTAGAAGAATTCAGAATGCCCGTAGCCAAATTCATTGCCTTACGTTACAAGGACGTTAGCTACTTGAGAACATAGAAAATGGTGTGTCTGGTGCAGATTTTTGTTTAGTTAAAAGGAAAGTACCTAAATGCATGCTTTTGTAAATAAAAACAAAGCAATATCGTGATTCAGCTAAGGATAATTCATATTAAAATTCACTGTGCACTTTCAAAAATGTTATTTTTCTTATACCTAAAAATATTTTTTCCCAAAATGCATAGATAGACGGTACTCGATATTACAATAGGTACTATACAGGGTGCAAACAATATCTAATCGTTACTTGAAGTGCGTAATCAGCTACCGATAAAAAAACTGTTGCTATGGGGTCAAACATAAAATATACCATTTGTTCCCAGAGTCATTGTCATGGTAGACGGTAAATAAGGTAAGAAAAGATTTGTTATAGCGATGAAACTAAAAAAAATAAAAATTCCACAGTAAAATTCGTTGAAAAGCAGATAACGTACGTTCAAGAAATTATATGACTTCATAGCAACTACAGGTTTGCAGTTCAGATTTCCACAAACAATTATCCGGTCCGTTCGGACTATGAAATTCAATTTAGTAAGCTCTTCATATGGGCTCGAGTAATACAATATGCCGGGAAAAGCTGAGGTCTGTGGCTAGTGCAATAGTTAGTTGGGATTTGCTATATGAATATACAACGTGTCAGCATTATAGCAAATAAAAATGGTTGTGAAACTATAATTAATTGAATTACCATCCTTGTTTTAGGTGTAGTGGCGTAACTCCTAAACTGAGTGTGCTAGAAGAGTTTGTTTTCTGGATTGACTCAAGCCGGGAATTTAACTATACTAATTTGATTGCTTGACTACAAATCAGACGATGATGATGAAGAATAGGAGCACATGAAATTACTTCATTGCATTCTTCAAATAAGGAACAAAAATTTTAAAATATTTCCGGAGTTTTTGAAACTGTGAACAGGCCAGTTTCTACAACCAACATACCGAATTTTTCATATTTCTTCATGTTCCCTTACAAACATGTTATGTTGTTTTATTTCCCTGATACAATCATATTGTAGAATATGGCTTTAATATTTAGCTGACATATGTATCTACAACTTGATAGACGGATTAATAACGTAAAAAATTGTTTTAGGGTTCTGTATCTAACAGATGTCAAACGATTGTCTATTCCATATCAAAGGCTATACAGACCAGGTATGTTTTTGTACCTTGTCAGTGTAACGAAAAAATAATTTTACTATTGAAACCGCTAACCAGACTTCCGGCCAAGGCTACCGATGGCTATGAACATAGTATTACATATTTTATTTTGTTTTGAGAAAAAAACATGTTTTCGTTCTGATATTTTATTTTAAAAAAAAGCTTATTTACATTATAACAGTTTGTCAGTTGCTTTCGAGCTAATATTTAAAACTAAACGAATGTGATTAAGGTACAATTTGCAACGGTTGACTTTTTGGCAGTTCTTAATAAAAAAAAATAAAAAAAAACATTTGTGGCCAGTGTACACCACTCTCAACTATTTTTAAAGCGCGCCTGATTGGTGGGTTGTAACGAATTGTCGACGAACTGGGAACTAGTGCGTCCAGTGATTTATCGGTTCGTTAAAACTATTTTTAGATGCGCAGTCGTCGTTACGCGCTAATTTCGCTCGCTCGCTTAGCTCAGACAGTTATTGGCCAGTAAATTGGTGGTAAGGAATTGTTTTTCTTGCATGTTTTAGTATGTAAATGTGTTAGGGACGTCTTTATAGTGCGCATTTTTATGGAGCAATTAGGTACTGTGATGATGAATAGCTTGTTGATTTAAATGTGGTTTGTAGCTTACTAGTTGTGAACGCGGCATTGTTTCCTTTTTTACCCTATAAGTATTTTAATCTTATAAGGGTGTGTCGCCTAATCAGCTGCTGATATACAGCAACTGTTGATTGGGGTCAACTTTAGAACCAAGAAAATAATATTGGGATGATCGGGCCAATACTTGGGATCGGTTGATACCAAGTTATGTCATGTCATGGTCATGAAGCCAAGTTAGAGACCTAAAGCCAGCTTTTACGCCGGCACACGTTGGCGCCAAAACGTTTGCCCAAATGCTACTCGTCAGAGGTGTGGACCTAGAAAATAGCTGGGCCCAACGTTGGCGCCAATTATGCTATTTTCTAGACCCACATGTTGGAGTAGCATTGGGGCCAATGTTGGCGCCAACATGTGGAGCCGGCGTTAGCGTTAACGGACTTTTGCGGGGTAAGCGCACGATTCGCGCTTTAAGTCTGGAGCGCGCATAAGATGCATCATATTAGGTCCTTACATTGAAATTGCCGATACTCCTTACTGGCAACTAAATCAAATATCCTGCGTTTGATTAGTAATTCAAAATTCAAATTTATTTCGAAATAAAGCCTGAAAAAATTTGTTTTAAAATTCGTATTTCATTTGTTTTCACATCATTTGTTTGAGCTTCAACATTGCTAAAAAAACAACTATGCAAAAATTGAAAATTGGCGGGAATTTACGAATACGAGTTCCATCGTAGCACCAATGCTGCAGAAACGACTCGAAGAATTAACGACGTGGACCAGGCACCGCTAACGAACGAACGGTGCGTTCTGGATTCAAGTTTTCCGTTTTGGAAATTTCGATTTACACAATGAGCGTCGTAGACGACCTGATACTCAAGTGAATAACGAAGAATTGAAGGTGATAGTGGAAGCGGATCCATGTCAAACCACTACTGAATTAGCAGCAGCCTCCTTACTAAGGACCTAATACAAACTTTAACACGCTACCTAAATGATAATATATGGAGCATCCATACGTGATTTTAATGTGTATCCTATATTTTACAGCCTTTTTAAAAATATTCCGAACTATCGAAGTCTAATTATTACCCTAACAATCATCATTAGAGTTAAAAATAGGTTATTTTCACTAAAATATGTTTTTTTTTGGTCGATACAGATGAAACGAGCGTCCGCCATTAATATTGATAAACATAAACCGATCGATTCCGTAGCCGAGCATAGTTCACGACCGCACTCTATTATTAAACGTCATGAATAAAAATATCGTGTGCCCTCACGCAAAATAACTAACAGTAAGGCTGAGGCTGTATGAAAAGATAAGCTATACGAAGCTAAGTTGAGATTGAAAAAGAGAAAAAGCAAAATAAAAAGTCTCAGTCTTTTTAATCTTTTGACCCTAATCTCGCAGTCGCGTGATTGTTTTAGACTTACAGACGAATCGGCCCTGGGCCCTAACCATGAACTGTTAAAACAATCACAAATCTGTCAAACATTATCATTTCTGTCAAATTTTGTATGAAATGACGTACCAAAATTGACAGATTTGTCAACTTTGTGATTGTTTTAACAGTTCATGGTTAGGGCCCTGTTCGCCATTTCACTTGGTCTTAACGTCGACTTAGTGGAAAATAATATTCATAACATCTCTTAAAAAGTACGCCAATTAATTAAGATTGATATCATCGTTCTGTCTTACAAGGTTTCAGTAAATGATTGTTACCTTTAAATTTTTAATTGTTGTCTCCTAGGCCTGGGCAATTTAGTAATTTATCTTTTTCTAATTCATGGCCAATTATTATCGTCTCACTACGACAATCATACGATCAAGTATCACCATTATCAGCCTAATTCACTGCTAGAAATAGGCGTCTCCCACCCAACGCACGACACTGCTATACTTCCACTTCAGCAGTTTTGCGTACATTAATTAACGCTTTACTTTATCGGAGGATGTCCAACACTGCGTTTGCCAATGTGAGTTTTGAGTTTCATCATCATCATCTTCATCTTTTCAGCCACAGGACGTTCACTGCTGAACTTAGGACTCCCTCAGTGACTTCCAGATTGGCGGGTTGGAAGCGGCCTGCATCCAGCGGCTTCCTGCAATATTACCAGGTCATCTGTCCACCTTGTGGGTGGACGTCCCACGCTGCGCTTGCCGGTATGTGGCCTCCATTCCAGAAACTTTCTGCTCTTTCTATTTCTGTCAATTCTACGTACTATATTTGAGTTTAAAATTATTTACCTATTTTTTAACCTTCAACAACCTTTAAGCTTTAACTTACCAAAAACTTATAGCTTACCTCCCACTGTGAACGTTCCCTAAAAATAATTTGAGTTTCTTTCATATCGGTGCGAGCGCGTAATGGTAATTGGTGGGGAGTGGTAGGAAAACACAGTTTACGTACTGACATACTTTAGGGGTGTACTACAGGTCAACGTTCGAGCATCTTCGCGTGGGTTAGAGAGGTTGGATGGGAAATTATTTTAGTTGTATAAAAAAACTTAAATACCGAATTAAGTAAATAAATAAATATTGGACAACATCATATACATATATTGCTCTGATCCTAAGGTAAGTATGCATAAGTTATACATATTAATTTATATGTATAACATAGGCTAGTCTCGGCTTGACATACTATTTACCTAACACCCTGTATAACCGCGTAGTACCACGTACTGAACTAAGCCTAAAACCGCATATTTCCTATTTAACTGACCCAGTGTTTTACCAGCAAATATATTATAGTTAGCATTATTTGACGACCTCCGTGGCCGGCAGGCAAGCACGCCGGACTATAAATAGCGCCGCCATCTCTGACGTTCCGGGTTCGATCCCCGGTCGGGTCAATGTAGAAAACGAACTTTTCTATATTGGGTCTGGTCTGGGTGTTGTGGTACCGTCGTTGTTTCTGCTTTTTATAACACAAGTGCTTTGGTTACTTACCCTTAGGATCAGAGCAATGTATGTGATGTTGTCGAATATTTATTTATTTAATTTATTTGTTATCGGGAATCAACAGCATGTTCGCCCATGGAGAGCCGTTCCGATCGAGTGTCCGCCGGGCCGGACAAGCACCCCCGGGGGTGCACTACGAATACTGCGACTGAACCATGGACATTGCCAGATTAATATGACCCACATTACGTGACCCATTTAATAAAATAACAACAATAAAACGTTTTACGTTTTGTTTTGTCATAATATGGTAAAATGTGTTTTTATTCGTATTAAAAAGGTACAAAATTTATTTTGAAAGGCGTCCTTATAAAAACCAAAGCACCGACGTAGATGTTTGAATTGTTTGACTGACTAGTCATAGTTACGGGCAGGAAGGTTTAAACATGGACCAAACTACAGACTATAGTCAAAGTGAAAGTGAGGAACGTTCTCTTGAAACCCAGTGGCGGGCATTGGTTTTATTTCGAGGTAGGCAGAAAGTCGGTGGTTTTCATCAATAACATGTATTTTAAGTACCTACTGCCTACCTAATTTCAGTTATCAGGTAGGCACTGCCTTAATGCCTATAGGCACCGCACGCCCCTGTTGAAACCAGGCAATGAATGTTGACAGAAGCCTCTTCCAACACACACTTACAATACAAAATAAATCGAAATATACAAAAATTATCATGTCTGATACGTCTGCTATTTGCTGCAAAGGTTTAAAGGTGGCGAAAAACCCACTAAACCGAATTATATTAATTTAGGTTTGGCTAGAACTAGAACTCTTGGACACATATAAATTCCATTCAGGTAGTAAAACAATGCAGACAAACCTTATTACACCCTGGCTGTCAGGGGAAAAGTTTTTAATTTAATTTGATCCAAAACTCCATAAAAATACTTACTATACATATCTACACAATTAACATAATGATACATCTAACATCTTCGCGTGAATAGAAATTTTTATATATTTATACTTCGACGCTTGATAATTTAACACAGCCAACTAAAATTACCATTTACACCTACTTAATTTTAAATTGTAATTGCTGTGGGGTACAGTCGGAAAAAAATGTTTGATATGCAATATTGACGACCGTCTGGTGTAGTGGTTCACGCTCCGGTGGTACAATGCCTGGCGGTTGCGGGTTGGAATCCCGCGAGGGGCAAATGTTAGTGTGATGAGCACAAGCATTTGCACCTAAGTCATGGATATTTATACACGTATTTAAGTATGTTTATCCGTTATCTAGTCGCCATAGCACAAGCTTTGCTTAGTTTGGGGCTAGATAATTGGTGTGATTGTGAAAACAAATTATTATTTATGTATTAATATGTATTTTCTATCTATTCAGCCTATTGCACTGCTGGACGTACGTAACGGAGGGACGTAAAGAGCGCCAAGGAGCACGATCTCCCATTTTTTTCATCCATCCACTGCCAGCCATCTTTCTAAAGTCGTCGGACCAACGGGCTGGGCGGTGTCCTACACTACGTTTGCCAAGGCGTAGGCAAGTAACGGACATAGTTAAAAAATGTTGCAAACTTAAGTGGCAGTGGGCTGGCCACATCTGTCGCAGAACCGATGAAAGGTGGAGTAAACGGGTTCTCAAAAGTACCTATACCACGCCTTGTCAAACGTAGTGTAGGACGCCCCCCAGCCCGATATGTATTTTGCCAAGAATTAATATTTGGATTTGAATTTATATTAGTACCTAATCGTAAATATTGATAGCTCAGTGCTCGGAGGTTCGAGATTATTTAGCTGATAACATTTTATACATAAAACATCGTTATGCTCTTGAAGTATAAAAATTCAATGTTGATATCACAATGTACGGGCCAGGGGCGTTAACCAACGCAACGAGAAGCGATATTTTTCTAATGAAAAAAAAAGTTTTTTTTTCTAGAGCAGTTATTTATCTATCTAACTATTTGTTTTTGCAAATATCTATTATCACTTTAAGCGTCGTGGTGGTCACCGGTGACCCCCAAAGAATACATTTTCTATTGTGTCCAGTTACGTGGCAGACAAAGGCTTATTGGACATGGCCGAAAAGATGCAGTGCTCGGAACTTGGTCATTATTTTAAGCCTCTTTTTAAGTCTTACTAAGTTTTAGCTTGTACTTTTTCGTAGCCGATTGTACAACCACTCATACGCCCTTTATCGTATTATTAGAGGCCACTAATGCTCTTATAATTGACGGGTGTGATCCCGCTAACTGTCTTATTGGATTTCTTAATTACGAGTATACAACTCAAATTGTATGTGTTGGTTTTTTTCCAACGGAAGTGGGAGAATAATTTTGGTAATATGTTTGGGATCGTTAATAGAGTTTTTATGATTGTACCTCTACACTCATTTATTCAGTGAACGGATTAATTATTTACTGAATTTGGTTAGGCGTTGATAGATCATAAACGTTCGAGGTTACTTAGCTGAAGGGTATCTAAAAAAACCGGCCAAGTGCGAGTCGGACTCGTGCACGAAGGGTTTCGTACCATTATTTATGAAAACGAGCAAAAAAATATGTTTGTTGTATGGGAGCCCCCATAAATATTTATTTTATTCTGGTTTTTGGTATTATTTTATTTTATTTTATTTTTGTTTGGAATAACAAACAATTGCGCAATAATGCTTAATACTACTACATTAATATTAGAAAAACTTATATAATTACGCAACCAGCACCATTATTCTCAAAATAATATTAGAACAATAAGTAGTTATTAAGTACAAGCAAACTTAGCAAACAAACATTGTCTTTACATATTTAAATTAATGAGAAACGAAAAATTTGTTAACCAATATTCACTAAGGTATGAAAGATACGCTTTTTAAATTGCGTTGGTGACAAGACAAATAAATCAATATTAGTGAAGTATTTATTATATGCATTCATTAATCGCCGTAAAGGAGCTCGTTTGCCAGCGTTGGTTCGACATGGCTTAGGAGCAAATAGACAACGAGTATAAGCATCACGAATACGCCGGGAGCGGCTAGGTATGCGCAGGTAAATTTGGTTTATAAGCATGTTGCAGTCAAATCCGTTACGACAAATTTTAAAAAGAATCGATTGGTCAAGATACAATCTACGTTGTTTGAGGGTCGAAATTGAGTATTTAACTAAAAGGGAACGATATGATGACCGTGCCCTTACATATCTGTAATTTAGATTAAGTAGATATTTACGTTGTAAAGATTCAATTTGGTCACTGTATTTATTGTAGAATGGGTTCCAAACACATGAAGCATATTCAACTTGAGGTCTTATGAGTGACTTGTATAGGAGCAGGTTAGTAGATGGCTTTTTAAATGAGTTGCAGTTACGTCTTAGAAACCCAAACATTTGAAAACCTTTAGCAGTGATGTGATCAACGTGAGCATCAAAATGCAGGTATTCGTTGTTATAGCGGCGACTTCAAGTGAACCGTGATAGTAAGATCACGGTTCATGAGATACAGCCTGGTGACAGGCGGACAGCGGAGTCTTAGTAAGGATCCCGTCTTACCCTTTGGGTAAGGAACCCTAAAAAATACGATTTCGATGTTGCCCCCATAAGAAAAGTTGTTGTATATGACCAGCTAATTACGTGGTTTCAAGGAGTTCCATATTCTCTTGTACACCCTATATTTTAAGCCATGAATGAAGAAAATGTCTAATTTTGAATAGCAATGAACCATCCATACATGTGCGCGCGCTCTGAGCGAGGAGTATTAATCAATATTGACAAATAGATAAATGTTTCAAATACGCTCGCATTCCACGTACCCTCTCGTTAGTTCCGCATTACGAAAGAATGTGTATAAATCCGTCGACTATAGTGAGTTAAAGCCAATCTATAGATCAATCGATACTTCTATAATGAGGGTGTTTGCGCAAACGCCAATGTACCGTAAACTGGGATTAATTTAATAATTGTAACTAAAACTGAAATCTATATGACTAAAGTAAACGTGTATAATATGTTCGTTAAAAGAAGCTAAAATACGAGTAGCATTGGGCGAGGAATATAACTGACAACATACCTTGGGCATTTTGTCACCTCGGACCTTAAAGACGATGCAGACATAGAGAGAGAGCGTAGGGCCTTGTCTGTTCGTGCTAATATGATTGCCCGCAGATTTGCTCGTTGTTCAAGGGGCGTCAAAATCGAGTGAAAAGGACGTACAAAACGCTCTAAACAGAGTTGTTTAGAGCGTTGTACGTCCTTTTACACGAGCGGTCTGTGGGTGAGCTATACGCAGAAACAGTACAATGCACTACGTATCCAGTACAACAATGCTTTCAGGGCGCTGTTGGGACTGCCCCGCTTCTGTAGCGCGTCAGGGATGTTCGCCGAGGCCCGAGTGGATTGCTTCTCTGCAACAATTCACAAACGGTGCACATCCCTGGTGCGCAGGGTGGGGGCCAGTCGCAATAGCGTACTGAAGGCATTCGCAGAGCGATATGACTGTGTTTACCTGAACCATTGTGATATGGTTCACGCGACCTCAGTCAATATTCTTTTTTAAATTATTATTTTTAATTTATATTATTTTAACACTTATTAATTTAATTGAATTGTTATTGTATGATCCTTTCGATGATTGAAATAAATGACATTATTATTATTATTATATGGCAAAAAGGTTTTAGAAATTAGGCTACGTTCTGCCAGGCGCAGCGTAGAACTTCCACCCACAAGGTGGACGACGACCTGGTTGAGGTTGCAGGAAGCCGCTGGATGCAGGCCGCATCGAACCGATTTGACAATGGGCGTCTTATGACTGAAATGATGATGATGAAGAGATGTTTATTAATAATGTTTAATAAATAACGCCGCTGAAATAGCTGATCGGACTTAAAAGCACCAAATTGTTGCGGTGTAGTTGAACTAGTTGAGGCGCTGTGGTGGGTTCATTGTTGGTTGAGTTGCTGCTTCCGGTATGTAGCATTAAATTCTTTTAATAATTACACCCATAATTAAGCTCTAAACTAAGCAAAGCTTGTGCTATCGCAAATGTCAAGCACGAACCACTACGTCGTCGTATGATCGTCAGAAATGTCGCAATATTGCTGCTAGGTGATTGTGGGACGAATGCAAAGTCATCACTATAGCTTGCTCTTTCAAGATTCGTATCTTAACTTTTGACTTTGAAGGTCGAAGCGCCAAACACTAGACTAAATTATAAAATCTCATTAATTATTATATGAGAAATAATGAACTATTTCTCAAGAATGAACATCAAAGGCATGTCAACCTATTTTTAAAAGGTGTTTTATTTTTACGAGTGCTCAAACTCATAAAAATCTTGTCGAGTCATAAACAAAAAGCTCATAAATATTCCCCATTGACACAAACGTAATTAAGAACAATATGGCCTCTAATAGCAGGTTGGAAAATAACGCTAATTAATGAACACTTAGTTGCTATTAAATACATATTTTATGAGGTCAAAAGGGATCATATGATTGTAAATGATTAATAGATAGTTTTATTATGTGTTTTGTTTGATGAAGTTTTGTTAGCGAACATTCGTTGTGCGCATAGATATAGCGTAGCGAATGCTAAGTCTATGGTTGTGCGAGCATTCATTATGAGAGCCATTCTAGCCGTCAGGCCACGAAAACGAGACACAGTTATTATCATTTTATTTGAGAGGTTTGAGCTTGACTTAAATGTGTTAAAAAAGTAATTTTAGAAAGTGATTTTAATGCTACAATGCAAAACTTTCTATGGGAACAACATCGAAATCAAAAAAAAATATTTACAGAATGATGTCAGCTTGTCGGCGGTTTGGTAAGTTGATGAAAAGATGCAGTGCTCGGAACTTGGTCATTATTTTAAGCCTCTTTTTAAGTCTTACTAAGTTTTAGCTTGTACTTTTTCGTAGCCGATTGTACAACCACTCATACGCCCTTTATCGTATTATTAGAGGCCACTAATGCTCTTATAATTGACGGGTGTGATCCCGCTAACTGTCTTATTGGATTTCTTAATTACGAGTATACAACTCAAATTGTATGTGTTGGTTTTTTTCCAACGGAAGTGGGAGAATAATTTTGGTAATATGTTTGGGATCGTTAATAGAGTTTTTATGATTGTACCTCTACACTCATTTATTCAGTGAACGGATTAATTATTTACTGAATTTGGTTAGGCGTTGATAGATCATAAACGTTCGAGGTTACTTAGCTGAAGGGTATCTAAAAAAACCGGCCAAGTGCGAGTCGGACTCGTGCACGAAGGGTTTCGTACCATTATTTATGAAAACGAGCAAAAAAATATGTTTGTTGTATGGGAGCCCCCATAAATATTTATTTTATTCTGGTTTTTGGTATTATTTTATTTTATTTTATTTTTGTTTGGAATAACAAACAATTGCGCAATAATGCTTAATACTACTACATTAATATTAGAAAAACTTATATAATTACGCAACCAGCACCATTATTCTCAAAATAATATTAGAACAATAAGTAGTTATTAAGTACAAGCAAACTTAGCAAACAAACATTGTCTTTACATATTTAAATTAATGAGAAACGAAAAATTTGTTAACCAATATTCACTAAGGTATGAAAGATACGCTTTTTAAATTGCGTTGGTGACAAGACAAATAAATCAATATTAGTGAAGTATTTATTATATGCATTCATTAATCGCCGTAAAGGAGCTCGTTTGCCAGCGTTGGTTCGACATGGCTTAGGAGCAAATAGACAACGAGTATAAGCATCACGAATACGCCGGGAGCGGCTAGGTATGCGCAGGTAAATTTGGTTTATAAGCATGTTGCAGTCAAATCCGTTACGACAAATTTTAAAAAGAATCGATTGGTCAAGATACAATCTACGTTGTTTGAGGGTCGAAATTGAGTATTTAACTAAAAGGGAACGATATGATGACCGTGCCCTTACATATCTGTAATTTAGATTAAGTAGATATTTACGTTGTAAAGATTCAATTTGGTCACTGTATTTATTGTAGAATGGGTTCCAAACACATGAAGCATATTCAACTTGAGGTCTTATGAGTGACTTGTATAGGAGCAGGTTAGTAGATGGCTTTTTAAATGAGTTGCAGTTACGTCTTAGAAACCCAAACATTTGAAAACCTTTAGCAGTGATGTGATCAACGTGAGCATCAAAATGCAGGTATTCGTTGTTATAGCGGCGACTTCAAGTGAACCGTGATAGTAAGATCACGGTTCATGAGATACAGCCTGGTGACAGGCGGACAGCGGAGTCTTAGTAAGGATCCCGTCTTACCCTTTGGGTAAGGAACCCTAAAAAATACGATTTCGATGTTGCCCCCATAAGAAAAGTTGTTGTATATGACCAGCTAATTACGTGGTTTCAAGGAGTTCCATATTCTCTTGTACACCCTATATTTTAAGCCATGAATGAAGAAAATGTCTAATTTTGAATAGCAATGAACCATCCATACATGTGCGCGCGCTCTGAGCGAGGAGTATTAATCAATATTGACAAATAGATAAATGTTTCAAATACGCTCGCATTCCACGTACCCTCTCGTTAGTTCCGCATTACGAAAGAATGTGTATAAATCCGTCGACTATAGTGAGTTAAAGCCAATCTATAGATCAATCGATACTTCTATAATGAGGGTGTTTGCGCAAACGCCAATGTACCGTAAACTGGGATTAATTTAATAATTGTAACTAAAACTGAAATCTATATGACTAAAGTAAACGTGTATAATATGTTCGTTAAAAGAAGCTAAAATACGAGTAGCATTGGGCGAGGAATATAACTGACAACATACCTTGGGCATTTTGTCACCTCGGACCTTAAAGACGATGCAGACATAGAGAGAGAGCGTAGGGCCTTGTCTGTTCGTGCTAATATGATTGCCCGCAGATTTGCTCGTTGTTCAAGGGGCGTCAAAATCGAGTGAAAAGGACGTACAAAACGCTCTAAACAGAGTTGTTTAGAGCGTTGTACGTCCTTTTACACGAGCGGTCTGTGGGTGAGCTATACGCAGAAACAGTACAATGCACTACGTATCCAGTACAACAATGCTTTCAGGGCGCTGTTGGGACTGCCCCGCTTCTGTAGCGCGTCAGGGATGTTCGCCGAGGCCCGAGTGGATTGCTTCTCTGCAACAATTCACAAACGGTGCACATCCCTGGTGCGCAGGGTGGGGGCCAGTCGCAATAGCGTACTGAAGGCATTCGCAGAGCGATATGACTGTGTTTACCTGAACCATTGTGATATGGTTCACGCGACCTCAGTCAATATTCTTTTTTAAATTATTATTTTTAATTTATATTATTTTAACACTTATTAATTTAATTGAATTGTTATTGTATGATCCTTTCGATGATTGAAATAAATGACATTATTATTATTATTATATGGCAAAAAGGTTTTAGAAATTAGGCTACGTTCTGCCAGGCGCAGCGTAGAACTTCCACCCACAAGGTGGACGACGACCTGGTTGAGGTTGCAGGAAGCCGCTGGATGCAGGCCGCATCGAACCGATTTGACAATGGGCGTCTTATGACTGAAATGATGATGATGAAGAGATGTTTATTAATAATGTTTAATAAATAACGCCGCTGAAATAGCTGATCGGACTTAAAAGCACCAAATTGTTGCGGTGTAGTTGAACTAGTTGAGGCGCTGTGGTGGGTTCATTGTTGGTTGAGTTGCTGCTTCCGGTATGTAGCATTAAATTCTTTTAATAATTACACCCATAATTAAGCTCTAAACTAAGCAAAGCTTGTGCTATCGCAAATGTCAAGCACGAACCACTACGTCGTCGTATGATCGTCAGAAATGTCGCAATATTGCTGCTAGGTGATTGTGGGACGAATGCAAAGTCATCACTATAGCTTGCTCTTTCAAGATTCGTATCTTAACTTTTGACTTTGAAGGTCGAAGCGCCAAACACTAGACTAAATTATAAAATCTCATTAATTATTATATGAGAAATAATGAACTATTTCTCAAGAATGAACATCAAAGGCATGTCAACCTATTTTTAAAAGGTGTTTTATTTTTACGAGTGCTCAAACTCATAAAAATCTTGTCGAGTCATAAACAAAAAGCTCATAAATATTCCCCATTGACACAAACGTAATTAAGAACAATATGGCCTCTAATAGCAGGTTGGAAAATAACGCTAATTAATGAACACTTAGTTGCTATTAAATACATATTTTATGAGGTCAAAAGGGATCATATGATTGTAAATGATTAATAGATAGTTTTATTATGTGTTTTGTTTGATGAAGTTTTGTTAGCGAACATTCGTTGTGCGCATAGATATAGCGTAGCGAATGCTAAGTCTATGGTTGTGCGAGCATTCATTATGAGAGCCATTCTAGCCGTCAGGCCACGAAAACGAGACACAGTTATTATCATTTTATTTGAGAGGTTTGAGCTTGACTTAAATGTGTTAAAAAAGTAATTTTAGAAAGTGATTTTAATGCTACAATGCAAAACTTTCTATGGGAACAACATCGAAATCAAAAAAAAATATTTACAGAATGATGTCAGCTTGTCGGCGGTTTGGTAAGTTGAGTTATTTTTTTGAGATTTTGATGTTTGATCTTTAAAAGAAGTGTTGTCTTTGAGCAAAAGAATCACTTATAATAATTATAAGGGTTATTTTTGTAACACCTTTTACCTACATTGATGAGGTCATACAATTTTTGGATTGACAACGATGATTGCAGCAACTGTTTTTGATAAACAAAGAAAAGAATGACGGGTTTAAAGACCTATTTTGACTGCTCCAACTACCTCTGAATTAAAATATGGCCTGTGCCTTGCAGAACGACCCATATTTTTATATATCATGAAAATAGAAACTGTCAAAACAACTTTAAGTCCACAAAATGGAGACAGCTTATTAGAAGAATAAGATCAACTCCAGGCAATTGTTATCACTGTACAACTCGTGCCATAGTAAGGGGCGCAGACAAAATAGAGTTGGAAGAGCTCTCCACCTCGGCCGAAGTTCGACAATGAAGACGCCGACGTAGCCTGCGGACTGAATAGTTGAGCAACTCAATTGCGATCTGTCGCTACACGCTACACTCTCGAGAGAGTACACTGCTGGCTAAAACAACTGGACACGCTTCTTAACTCAATAACTTTGGGCCAATGTTAGGTTTCAGACAAAGAGCTTCTCACACCGTCGCTTCCTATCAAGTGAGATAATTTAGAAACAACGACAGTATTGAGTTATATAACGTTTAATGCTAGCCCATCCTTACCCTTAAACTATGACTCATCTTCTCACACCCTTCGCGAGCCTACCCTTTGCGAGCCAACGAAATTCTGTCGTGTCTTGAACTATTATTTAAAACAAAGAACAACGTCTTCTAATGTAAATTAAGTTTTTTTTTCTTTCTCTGGCATGGCAATCTGGCATTATTTTTGATTTTGAACTTTGATTGAATTGATTTTGACCAAAAGAGGTAACATTTTGTACCTAAATTATGATCGCGTTAATTTCCGTTTCATTGAGTTTAAATTAGTTTTGATGCTGTAACTATAACTGTAGCTGTAGCTGTAACATGCTGAGAGTTTGGGCTCAGTACATTATTTTGTAATGCATAATTTATGGTATGTATTAATATATTTACCATAAATAATATAAACATACAATAACATCTAGGTCTTAATTTAGTGTCATAGTCAATCAGTCAGTCATTCAAAATTTTATTTTACTTAACCATAACTCGATAGCATAATAACATGCCTGCTATAGCGTTTTAAATGGATTTCATAACAACTTAATCCTACAACGTATACGAATACATGTTTAGAAATTGAAGTAATACAGATAAAACACTTGACACAATCGACCGCCTTAGGTGGTACCCGAACCAAGTGTTATAGTATCTTTAAAAAACCTTCCAAACATGGAAATTTTTATTTTAGCAATAACAATTGCTAAAACAAAAATTTATAAATTAATACCGCACCCTAACTTAATAATATACCTATATTAATATTTGTATATTATGATTTCGCAATATCTCTCTCTCTTTCTTTCCGACCGTTTTCGGCCATGACGACCACTTGGACTCCTAATTGGACAGGCGCTGGTGCACCCGAAGATGGTTTATGTAGCCGATCTTCGCAGCGAACTCCCGTGCACAATGAGGGCACGTTAGTACACCGCTTACATAGTTATAGCTGATGGCGGCAGGAGGACGGGCCTTTAGCACATCGCGCTTAGCGTCGAGGACAGCTTTACGCTGCTTCTCGAACTCGCGGACTTGTCTATTTACAATCCCACGTCATTCTGGGCGCTGTGCTGACTAACCTTCCCATTGAGAGGGCTCAATGTTGCATCTTTTCATGTTTCTCTTCTGAACATCTTTGTAACAGAGGAGTTGTCCGCCATGCTTTCGCTTACCCTCCTCTAGTTCAGAATAGAAGATGCGCTTCGCCACACTTTCCTCAGCCATACGTGATAGATGCATGACCGCATCACCGAAGCTGCCGACGCATTATGTAGGCTTCAATGCCACCGACATTGGCTCGTCGCAGAACTTCGATATTTCGTACTCGGTCGGACCATCTGATCCTCACGATGGTACAAAGGCATTTAAGGTGGAATCGATCCAAAGCGCGAATGTGGTGGCGATACACACATTACGTCTCGGAGGAGTACAAAAGGTTTGGCAGCACAATTGCCATGTAGATCTTAGTGGCCAGCTTTAGGTTTTGCGAGCAGAAAACCTTGAAACGCAGCATTGCAAATGCTGCAGCTGCAGCACTGATCCTGCTGTTGTCTTCTGCATCAAGGTCACATTTAGATGTAATAGTGCTCCCCAGATAACGGAAGGTATCGACCTGCTTTAGCACATCCTCACCAAGCTTAATGGCCAGTGTCTCACGACCATGTGTGTCTGAAGACATCACCTCCGTCTTTTTGACATTGATCTTTAGACCGAACTTGCAGCATGCTTTGTGTAAACCGGACATCAGCCGTTGCAGGCCATCTGGGGATTCCAATATACTATCATTATTACAAATTTTGCAATATGCTATTCAATTGAATCGCATTAAATCCGTGTATGTTTTTTTTTAATAATTTTAATTGATTTTCATCAGTTTCCTTGACCGGCAGTGTAGCGCATTCGAAACAAGCTGAACGTGTGAGTCGCAAGACTCGCAAGTGAACAGTGACCGACAATTATTTACTTGGAGGCGATATCCGAGCCCCTGACTGCTGCTTCGTAATTGAGGCTTATTAATGTATCGGCACATCTTTGCATATATTATTCTGTTAAAAAATCGATTGCGTGTAGTGGGAATCGAATCCTTAGAGATAGTAAATAAATTATAAATAAATAAAAATTGGACAACATCACATACATTGCTCTGATCTCGGTAAGTAGCTAAAGCACTTGTATTATATAAATCAGAAACAACGACGGTACCAAACATCCAGACCCGAGACAATATAGAAAAGTGCGTTTTCGATGATGCGACCGGTAATCGAACCCGGAACTTCAGAGATGACGACGCCAAGTTCCACATGCTCGCCTCTCAGCTACGGAGTCTGACGACTTTATTTTTCAAAGAAATTACTAAATTTTTCAAAGAAAAAGAAATTACTACATTTATTTTAACAATAGGTCTTATAAGACTGTTTTAAAACTTATGAATTTGTTTAAAAAAAATCAGTCAGTCAAAGCATCTTAAATCTATTTTAATTTACTGTTTTTAAGTATTTAAATATTCCTTCTCTTCAAAGGAATGTGAAAGATCTGCGGGGTAACCATGAACTCTTAATCTGTCAATTTCGTACGTCAAGATTTGACAGACCGTTTGAGATTGTTGCACATTTCATTTTGTCTGATTTAGTCTTAGACGTCGACATTATTTTCAATATTCAGTAGATCTTTCACCGTAGATAATTTAAATAAAACGAATGTCTATAATTTTAATAAAACCAAACTAAACTTGTAAAGTCCATTAAAAAAAAACGAAAAAAAAAAATATTTTTCTTTTCTTATAAAAAGAAATATCACAAATTTTTCAGTTAGAGTCTTCTAGAGTTCGATATAGAATGTACTAGCGAGCGAATTCTAAGTCTATGGTTTTAAGAGTTCATGGTCGATTGTAGAACATGTCCTAAATAATCCCATGTGTATTAAAGTCCATACTTTTCTCTGTATTTATTAATGAAAATTACTAACATTCCCGCTCCGAAAGTGCAAGGCGCTGCAACGGCGAACTCACCGCGCGGCTCTAACTCGCGTAATAAGCGAAACTGCTATATTGCTACTGTATTTTGCACTGGCGACTAGAAAAGCTTATCAAAACGCTTCAAATTCGTGAGGTGATAGAGAAACCAATAAAAACTAATGAAACCAAGTTATTTTTTTAATAATAGGTTGAAATAAGCTCCTTTATTACGTCCCAATTTTTTTTTACCCTGCTACTGCTTTCGGACCATATTGTGGGCTAGTAGAAGAATAAACAACAGATAGGCGATGCTAGGAAGACATACTTATTGTTATAAAATACCAAAGTACCTAAAGACGAAAGTCTACAACCTATGTGTGTTACCAGTTGATGGCACATGGAACTAAAACGTGGACTCAAGAAAAGCGGGTCTGAAGAAAACTCAAGGTTGCACAGCGTGCAATCGAAAGGGCAAAACTCATCAATGACTACTCGTACATTAAACAGGCTATAACTACAAGAAAATAGGCAACTACGGGATCAGCTGGTGATATACAACAATTTTTTCTTTGGGAGCAACATAATTATTGACAGAAAATTCAAAAGACATGGCCAAAAAACTCAGAATTCGCCAGAAATGTCATATATATAGTTTTAATATGTACATCAAAAATATTACTATGCTCGGTGTTTCTTAAGACTGATAAGTGTTTCAGGATCTAATCAGAATTGAGGAAAACCGTAAACGAACTAAACTCAGTACTTTAAACATAAGAATGAAAAATTATAAAAAGCAGCGTCCTGTAAACGTCAGTGTGAAACGCAAAATAGTGTTTGAGCTTCGAATTTCCCAGAACAGACTACACGTATATGGAAAATTACAACTTCTTTACGTGAGCGCCAATCTGAGTAAGCAGTTTTGTACCTATTGTACTCAACAACACAACATACTACAGTAAATACAACACAACACAATACTCTCACAAAGGGAGGGCCACAAATATAGAGCTTATGTTAATGAGTGAAGCAAAAGAAAAACACAACTTGTAAATGCATTTGCAACTTTGTTGTTGGAACTTAAAGTTATAGTTTTGTTTTGCATTTCATTTGAACACGGTTTTTATTCAATATTAATAGACGAGAAGTTTTCTGTGTACAGATGACTATATTGCAAGGAGAATGGTCCAGGAAACATTTTTAAAGAACTAACAGATGAAGAACATACTAAACAGATTTTATTGCGCATCCCTCAAAAGTAGCCTATGTTGCAATCAATTATGTATTAGTGTGAAACATTTTTATAAATATCTAAGTCTTCTAAAATTATTATTTAATGTATTATATCAGTGAATAATGAACAAACATTCTTATTTATTTTAATATATGGAGCGTCTGTCAGTTTAGCTGTCTGTCTGTTACGCTTTCACGGCAAAACCACTAAGCTGATTTTGGTACGATGAAAGCTTAAACCCTATCAAAAGACATAATATTAAGCTTCTTTTTTATCCATTAGAAATAAAAAATGGCGGTAAAAGATGAAGATATTCCACGCGGGCGAAATCATATGCACAGCTAGTATCAAATAGTGATTCTGATTCTGCTGTGATAAGAGTAACTACTTAAGTAATGTATATTAATAGCGTATTTATGTCACAGTTAGGTAAGCATTTTCGAGTGGGCTAGGCCGATGATAATGGGCAATTTTGATAATGACCGAGATGTGGACCAGGTGTACACCCGATGGTGTGAGTGGATGGACATGCATTAGCTGTTACTTATTGGCTTTTGATTTTTATGATCAATTTGGAAGGTGTATTTTTAAGTGGATCTGGACATTATTTTTAAGGTTTTTTTTTATTTGAGGCATCAAAATACTTAATAATTGTATTTAATGTAGCAAAATAATAATTAAACATACAGCTCTTTCAACCAGTGTAGTTATTCTATTTGACATTATATTTATTTGAATGATCATTTATTGGTGTTACTGAGTTGAAAAATGCTACGTGAAGCCTGGGGGGTAACCATGAACTCTTAAAACAATCTCAAATCTGTCAAACATTATCATTTCTGTCAAATTTTTTATGAAATGACGTACCAAAATTGACAGAGTCGACAACTTTGAGATTGTTTTAAGATTTTATGGTTATGGCCCTGGTCTTGTTTTTGATTACAATATTGCTCTGATTCTTAAATAGCTAAAGCGTATGTGTTATAGAAGTAAAAAACCACTACTTTACTTCAACACCCAAACCTGAAATAATATAGACAAGTTATATTTCCACTTTGACCGTGAACAATCCCGGGACTTAGGAGATAGCGACGCCAATTCCAGTGATCTCGCTTTTCTACTAAAGAAGTAGTAATGTTTATCTTGTGTGTCTTTTAAATAACTTTTGTTTTTGCGATAGTGATAGTTAGATTTTTATTAAACTATTGTTTTTTTAATCATTTATATATATTTTATTGAATTTGCAATACAGAATTTTTTTATTAGTAGGGAGCGAGATTTCTGCACCTTTTAGATGTAAGGCTTTTCTATAAATCAAATTTACCTTTTCTAGTTTCAGATCACACTGCATAAAAAAATACTGCACAAAGGCCTCTCCTGATGTACTTAAGCCACTGAGCCCGAACTCAGACCTGAAGATTGCAGCAAAATGTAAGTATATTTGCAAAAATAAATTGTTTTTATCAAAATAACTAAGTAATATTAATATCATAGCATTTGTATACTTTTTCGTATACAAATAAGCATATTATAATTGTTACTTCAGCAAAATTATTTTGATTAAACCATCGTTTTTCTAGAAAAAAAAAACATTATTTGTGTGAGCAACTGGTGCTTGCAAAATATTTTGAAAGCCAGTGTTACCAGGTCACCAGGTTTTCCTGGCTCAAACTTTTATTTAGAAATTTTAATAACACAAGTCCAGTAGCTACTATTGTAAGTATGCTATTGTCACTAAACCTTATAATAAGCGAGTATTGGTTAATTTAGAAAACTGCACGATCAGTCATTTGATCGGGGTATATTTTTTTATTTAAAAAATCCATGATTAATTTCTGCTTGTGGGTGTACTCTTCATAGTAGGAGGCGTACATCAGTATAATATACCGACTGACACGATAATCCGCGTTTAATAGAGCGGCACCGTCATTGATGTATCCATTATTGTGTCCCAGAACTAATTACACACTTGGGAATAACATCTAAACGTAGGCATCAGTACAATTGATACAGCTAGGAAAATCATTACTTACTCTAGAATAGTTTGTTACGAGATTGCTACCATGTACCTTATTTTTACGTATTTGTACGGAGTCAGTTACTCCGTGATCATGGCGCTTGAAACTGTGCCGAAATATCGGGAACTCAAAAATAAGGTACATGGTAGCAATCTCGTAACAAACTATTCTAATGTTAGTGACCATGAAAGTTTAAAACGATATATCATTACTTACTCGTACTACGTATTGGAGTTAAACTCTGATGTTTCTCCCGATGGTGATTTTATTTTATCGCTCCCAAATCGACACTTAAATTTTTAAGGTCATCAATAATGTTTGTGATTCGTATGTTTTTTTATAATAAACTTTTTTTTATTACCCCCAATTTTTTTGCCATTAAAGTTTTAAGGTGAAAATCAGTGTTTGTCTATACTATTTTTACTATTCAAGACTGTAGACCACGACTGAGTTCGAGTGATCCTGAATCATTGAAAAAAGTCAATTTTAATCGGGTTTTGAAAGTCCTGTCAGATTAGCTATTTTGGAGATCAGCCAGACAGAAAAAAACGGTATTGTATTTAGAAAAAAAGCTGCTAATGTAACTTTTTAAACAGTTATTACCATTTTTAGTACAAATTCTTTATATTTCTTTCATAAAAAGAAGTTTATTTGTATTTTTAGTCACTACTCCTTCACACGAATCATTAATAGGTTCAAAGATAAGTTATTTGTTGTACCACAGACTTCTTCGCTATTTTGTAGGTTGAGTTTCCTTGTTACTTTTAAAGGTCAAATTGTGTTTCTTTTTCGAATTCCTAATTCAATTTCAACTTCACAATAACTTTTAGGGCAGTTTATTTCCACTTCGTTCATTGTCCGTTACGTTAATATTTTATAAATCAACTCAAAGTACGGTAAAAACGCTTGTATGTGTATTTTATTTTACTTAAAGCTATATTCCACGTTCCTTCAGTTCAAAGATATTTATTCTCACTAAGACATTTGCCACCTACATGAGAAGTTAATACACAAAAAATCCATAAAGCTGTCACTTTGTTATTTAGTAGTAAACGTAGCTACCTAATATGACAAATGCATAATTCCATTTGAAAAAAGTAGCAAATTAGGTGCTGGTAATCTTAGATTTGGCTCTGAAAATGTGAAATGGCTGTTAATTAGGTTATCTGATTGATATTTCTCTTCTAATGCAGCCCCGGCAAGGTCCATAATGATGATTTATTTATAGCATTAAACCTTATCTGGTGCTCGTAGCTCAGTGGTGGCAGCGCTTTGGTATCGATTACTAAAGTTAAGCAACCAACGCCGCGGTCGTGAGTGGATGGGTGACCATTCCGACCATATTTAGTGATATTTATCACGAGCATCTCCGTGCTTCGGAAGGCACGTTAAAAGTTGGTCCCGGCCAATATCGCTTGATATTGGTCGTGAAGCCTAGTCAGAGGCCCTAAGGCAGCTTGATAACATCTGACAGTAAGGTTTAGTCACTGGCCTTACAACACCCCTCCACCAATCCGCACTGGGTCCGCGTGGTGGAGTATTGCCCAAACCACCTCATAGTTGAGGTGAGGCCTGTGCCCTGCAGTGGGACGTATATAGGCATACTTTAAACCTTATCTACAATTCATGTAACATTGTAGTCATACGAATTAAATTGAATTACATTTTCAGATTTCATATTCCTCTCCACAAAATTTCAAACAGAATCGCGACATTTAAGTATACACATGGCTATTTTTTTAGCAAAACGTTGAATATGTAACATGGGACCTAAAGCATTGCCCTGCGTAGTCCCACTCTGGGCTTCAGCGTAAAGTATTCGCGTCTCTCGAGCGAACTGGGCCAGCCTTCAAGCTGATTTATGGCTGACTGTACTCTCCTCCTGTTGGAGGATTCTGTTGAATATCCTACATATTTTAAGGCTTTAACGCGATGGATTAAGGTTTTCTTTGGAACGTTAAGATATAGGAGGAAGAGAACAGCGTGTGAATCACGCTTAGAAAAGTTTTACTTGAAATTATTATGAAAATTGGTTTAAATAATGTTTAAAAATCTTAGGTCTAATTTCTCAACTTATTATCCTTGTATACGGGGATTTTTTGATTACTCAAATACAATTACTTTTAATTTCAAATCAACATTGAAATATCGAAAGATATTTTTTATACAGAATTGAAAATTATTTACCATTTTTTTTTTATAGTTTTTTTAAAGTTGTTTAGTATTTAAGCGCTACGATTTTCCCTTAGAAAATTAAAAAAAAAAACATTTTTATAAGTCAAGTATTTTGAAAAAAAAACTTCCTCATTGCATGAGTTCGACTCGCCCTTGGTTGGTTTTCAAAAGTTTTTGACTCGTTCATTCCATAATGTATTATTGCATAAGCGTTATGTTTCAACCAATTCAATAGGGATTTCCCCGCCCTTGTTAAACTAATTACAATACAGGTGGGGCGCATCACGGCGGTAAAGAGCATACGCGCCGCAACTTGCCGTCTAACTTGGGATTGCTTCAAGTTTTGATAAGCATTAAGGGATCAGATGTAGCGATTCAACCCGCTGAACATTTATTAGTTTTGATGCTGCAAGAATCAAAACATCATAATCAGCCTATGTCAGAACATTGCTGGATATAGGCCTCCCCCAATGCCGGCCACTGAGGCCGATCGTGGCTATTCTTTTCCATACACTGTCCGCTGCAGTCTTGCGTATAAATATCATCGCATCACTTTGGCAGCCTATGCAACATAAATACGTTCTCTCGCTCATACACATCAATTATTAAAAATATATTAAAAAAGCATCCATACAAATTTTAACAGCTGATGGGTCTTTTTGCGAGGGAAATTTTGATAAAACGTGGCGAATTACAAATTCAAGGAAATGATATCTAAGTTCTAAGAAATGCAAGACAATTCCATTTTTTAAGTCCAAGAATAGAAGTTTTGAAGTTCAAGGTAATCCTCGGGCTGCTAAACTATATAATCGGTACCCTTTTCCCTAAAGATTTGCAATCAGCAAAAATTGCTGATGGTTAGTGTCAAAATGTATGGGCAGCACTGACAGTAGACTGCTTTGTATTTGATTTTTACTGTCAATTTGCGATTTCAAAGCTAGAATAGTACAAT
Organism: Anania fuscalis; assembly: GCA_950371115.1. Lineage (NCBI taxonomy): Eukaryota > Metazoa > Arthropoda > Insecta > Lepidoptera > Crambidae > Anania > Anania fuscalis. Next base: position 15,220,857 of record OX493343.1, on the reverse strand, counting down.
TTTCGCTATTGCATTGCTTTCGCAAGATACGAATCAGGGTACGGAATGTCTATTCACATTTTTTCACGACTTTCACCTAAGTGTCTCTTGCAATAAGTTTCAAGCCTCAGATAGGTATTTGTAATCAAAAAAGTTATTCCGCATCATCCCAGCACTTGGGCCGACAATTAAGCCAACATATTATTTAAGCTAATAGGAAAATTGTTCAACTAATACCATAGGCGAGGCACGTTCCGCCTCCACCTACCGGATCGTAATTATCTTAGACAATGACATGCTGGATGTCTTTGCGAGTTCAACTCGGGGTGAAAACAATGCGCGAATGGTAAATGTATGAGTGTTTTAGACCGATTTTTAGACGTATTTGAAGCACGGTAGACTCCTCAAAAAAACTTATTTCGAGATTTTTTCATGTAGGTTTGACCCTATATATGACATTGCTGCAAAAAAGTTAATAAAAAAACATATCCATTGCTGTATAGTTATCAGCTACTATTATCGAGGTACGCTAGTATCATGCCATCATGGGCATGATCTTTAGGTTGACTCAAATTGTGTTTGACAACGGCTGTTCCGGGGCGTACCTCACTATAATAGAGCACGAGCAGTCGGTCACATGTCACCACTGCAGCCAATAACATAAATACACTACAGCACCAGACATGCTTGGCTTGATCAAAGGCTCACCCTTTGCTCATGCCAAGTTGACGACGTTGGTGACGTTGCCATAATCATATAGGATGCGACTTTTCATTGGCCGTTATCATGGTCAGGATGGTCTCCCTCCTCCCGAAGTGGCTTGGCAAGCGGTACTCGGCTTCTGCGAGGCTACCATATGAAGATAGCAGCGGAGATGGAGTGGGAAACCACGGCTGCCGCTTCAGTTATCACACTGAGCACCAAAGGAGAAACTGCCACCTCCATTTGCCTATTCCTTATGCCTTAATCCCATTTTTAAACACACTTTCCTAACTTTAATATGGACAAAATGTTGTCAGCCTATTGTGGGAATCCAAGTTTACTCAGAATTCAGTAGGTAAGTCACTGGAAAATCGAGGCTGGTACCGATTATAAATTAGTAATTAGAAAACTTGGTCGCGATTCGCTTGATTACCAACTTATTGTTACTTGACAGTTTAATTTCGTCAATTTGCAAAGACAAACCTAAATGACAGACAAATTAGCTTGATAGATGCGCTCCGTACAAACTTGTATGTTAATAGTTCGTCCACAGCTGGAATCGAGTGGCGAAGAATTCTCCTGCTGTTTCTGTGATCGTTAAAAAAAGATATGTACTGGTTTTTGGACTCTTTTTTTACTCGTGCTATACATTGTTTTTTTGCCTAATTTCATGATGTTTTGATTCCCTTTTAAGAGTATTAAGGTCTGTGGTAGGTAGCAAAGTAACAAAATACGCGTTTTAAATGAAACTTTGTTGATTCCGCCATTTTGCAGGAAAACATTTATTTTGTAGACTTTCAAGTTCTCGATAATTAAGAGTTTGATATAAGGTTTTTTCTAAATAATGGGGTGTTTACTAGGCATGGCAATGATTGCTATTTTTCAGTCATTGTCATATGACAAAATGATGATTTTTGTCATATGAAATCACCTGTGATAAATCATTGGCAATGATTTTTTGTCGCAGTGTCATAATGTAACACTTTTGCTATTTGTTACTTAAAATGATATATGATTTATTGTGAACAGTTGCTCCTTGCTACTTTGCTACTTTTTTATGAAATGTCATATATAGTTCGTGCGCTACGTAATGTGCTATTTGTGTGTATTATTGAAGCATTTTTTTTAAACCATTAACTTCCCCTCATACTTGTACAGGCTTAGGACTGACAATGTAAAATTTTTCATGTGAATTTTTTTTAAATCCTGAATGTGTGAGTAAACTTATTTTTACATTGGCGTATGCACCTATCAGTCATCACCGGGCGACTAGTGAATTTAAAACAACATCATAAAATCATAATTCACACATAAAACGAAATTTCATTGTAAACAAAACGAGTTCGACGTTCCCTACTATAAAATCATAACAAGATAATCTAAACCTTACGGCGCTCAGCATAAAATTCAACAAACTAGAAGGTTTTAACCTGCCACTCGTAACCAAAATCATGACAAACGAATCTAAACTTTACGGTCATAAGTTTAAAGCTCTTAAAATGTTCAGTATCGTTATCGTTCGTCACCTATGATTGCATAAAAAAAAGCACAGCATGTTTGTCTTTTTCTAACACGCATCTGTAGCAAATCATTCCTACTCGCTCGCGCGCTCAAGGCCTGCGCTCGCTAGACCCGCTCTGCTACATGTCATCAACGAATGAAAAGAAATTTGCGCATGACATATGATTTCACAGTCTGTGATTTGTAGCAGTCAATATGACAAAAAGTAGCAGGTGTGACAAATGATTTTCAAGTCATATGATTTTTCACCTGCTCCTCATGATATCGTCCATGCCTAGTGTTTACCTTAAATTAATTTATCATTTGGCTAGATACTTAAGACTTTATACATTGCTGGTACAACAAATTTAAAAACCGGCCAAGTGCGAGTCGGACTCGCGCACGAAGGGTTCCGTACCATTATCTATAAAAACGCCAAAAAAACACGTTTGTTGTATGGAAGCCCCCTTAAATGATTATTGTATTCTGTATTTTAGTATTTGTTGTTAAAGCCGTAACAAAAATACGTCAACTGTGAAAATTTCAACTCTCTTACTATCACGGTTCATGAGATACAGCCTGGTGACAGACGGACAGATAGACAGACAGACGGACAGCGGAGCCTTAGTAATAGGGTCCTGTTTTACCCTGAATGCTTCTAACCAGCCATTCTGGAAGTCATGGGGGCAGGCGTTCTAAAACTAAACTACCCACTAACTAAAACCTTCTTAGATTTTTTTTAATACTTGAAAAAAATCCTCCGCCTCAGGTGGGATCCGAACCCACGTCCATCGCATACCGGGCGAGTGCTTTGACCACTAAGCTACCGAGACGTCAGTCAACTCGACGAAATCTTTCAAGTGGTTCTCGCTGTCAAAGCCAGCGTATTTTTTTCAAGTATTAAAAAAATCTTAGATAAACCTAGCATGGTAATTGCTAAAAACAAAAAAAAAAATTAGTACCTTCTTTTTTCTGAGTTTCCCAATCATTGAAATGACTATTAGTAAACACCACTAATACCATTACTTCTTTCGTTAAAACATCCTCAAACCTCATTTCGACTCACCAATTTCTTTTACCAAACATCTGATTCAAAGAAACAGAACAGACATCCCTCAAAAGGCCAGTTAGGAACTCCGGCGAGTGCACAACACTCGTGAAAAGTTTTAACAAACAATATTTTGCTCCTCACCTTTTGTCGAGTGACAGCAACTTTCGCAATGAGAGAAGTTTTTTGCCTACACAGAAGTTCTGCTCACGTCTGATTCTTTGACAGTTCGAAGTTTGAATTTTAATTGTTGGTGCTTATGTAAGCGAAATTCAAAGCTACCCACTGTTATAAAACTAAATGAAGCTTAGGGTATTTATTGAATGCTCTAAGACATGAAGTTTTTAAAATTGACTTTTGGTTGATTGATGATAAAATAATATTAAAATGTTTTACTTAGGGATTGTTTCACAATCGCTAAGTAAGTCTCGGTTAGTTAAATCGCCTTAATAATTAACTTTTAAAAATAAAATTTGACAGAAATGATAATGTTTGACAGATTTGTGATTGTTTTAACAGTTCATGGTTAGGGCCCAGAGCGGTAACCACGAACTCTTAAAACAATCTCAAATCTGTCAAACATTATCAAATCTGTCAAATTTTGTATATAATGACGTTCCAACATTGACAGATTTGACAGCTTTGAGATTGTTTTAAGAGTTCATGGTTACCCCGCAGGCCCTTAGTAGAGATCATGATAGTTGATGGTGTGATAATTTATTTGATAATTATAGTAGCTTGACCTTTGGATAAATATCAAAATTAAAAGTGCATGTAAAAATATAGGATTAACGACGATTTATCGTCTGTGTACATATGGCATCTGAAAAGCAAATACTTTTCCAATGTAGCTGAATGAGTGTTATTATTAATTTTCATTTTTATATTTTTACTTTTAACGTGCCGTGTGGTGCCGGCACGTTAAAAGAATTGCACCACCCCTTCTCTTCCTATGGGTGTCGTAAGAGGCGACTACAGGAGAACCGCCATAAGAAGACGGGCAGCAGCGTCTCCCCTCCACCATTGGCCAAACTGCGATCGCCAACCCGCCTGCCAAGCGTGGCGATTCTCGCAAAATCCTCCTTTTGGAGAGGCCTGTGTCCAGCAGTGGACTGATATAGGCTGGTGATGATGATGATTTTTTTATGCTACAGGCACAATATTAGACGAAAATAAATTTAACAAAAGATCAATCACAAACAGTACCGAGCACGGTGAAGTAGACATTATTAAATCTCCCAACACTCGTAGACGTTTGAACCATCAAAGAGATGTCAATAAAATTGTCGTTGTTATGCGGGGTAATATGTTCCCCCGTCTTTTTGTCCCCAACAATAACGGTTGATAAGGAAAAATTGCGATTTATTGTTGCCCCAATCTTCGTAACCTTGAGTGTACTTATCCGGGTGTGTTCGTTGAAAAGTTACTGAATCGAAAAATATACCAGCAATTGCAACAAGGTGCTAAGAAAACTCATTGGCACATACCTAAATTAGAAAGTTATTTATATCAAATTTGACGACCGTCTGGTGTAGTGGTTCGCGCTCCGGACTACAATGCCTGGCGGTTGCGGGTTCGAATCCCGCAAGGGGCAAATGTTAGTGTGATGAACAGGAGCATTTGTGTACCTAAGTCATGGATGTTTATAAACGTACTATTTAAGTACTATCCTAGTCGCCATAATACAAGCTTTGCTTAGTTTGGGTCTAGATAATTGGTGTGATTGTGGAAACAATTCTAAATTATTTATTTTTTTAATTATCGGGACCAAACTAAACAAATCTTGTATTATGGCGAAACATCTTATATAATATACGTTTTTAACCCTAAAAACTTATATTATATACCTACCTAAAGGGGTAAAGTACCTAAAGGGTAAAACGGGACCCTATTACTAAGGCTCCGCTGTCCGTCTGTGTGTCTGTGTTTTTAAATATCCGTGGCTTAGGGATTGTGAAATTCGCAACCGCAGTCTCCTGGCTAAGAATTCCGGAGCGAAAACCACTACACCAGATGGTTGCCATTCTCTTGAAGTTAATTACCAACCTTTCTATCCATGGTGTTACAATGTTTTATTTTATTTTTATTTTATTTATTTAAAGGTACAGCAACAGAACATAAATCACAACTATTACATAGGAATCTTAATTAATACACAATTAGATAAATTTACATTCCGATTATAGCTGCACACGACATTTAACTCTGAGGTTCCGGGTTCGATCCCCGGTCGGGTCAATGTAGAAAACGAACTTTTCTATATTGTCTCGGGTCTGGGTGTTGGTGTACCGTCGTTGTTTGATTTCTATAACTCAAGTGCTTTAGCTACTTGCCATAGGATCAGAGCAATGTATGTGATGTTGTCCAATATTTATATATATATATATATATATATATATATATATATATATATTTAACTAATCTTAACTAATCGCGAAAATTGACAGTTACAATGAAAGAGAAACAGTTAAAAAACAGTAATTTATTTAAAAAATTAAATAACTTAGTGGTAATGTTTGGTTTTCATCTCTCATAAAAACTTGAAAGTCTTTATGAGACTTTTTAGACTTAACCACTCGTTTTCTAAATTGACTCGAACTTACTAATATAATATAAGCATGATTTTATTAAATAACTCAACAACATCACACGTCCCTTTGTGAATACGAAAAGGAAATGTTCAGTTACTAAAACAAAATGTATGCTGTTATTTGCATTACATGTAACGACTTCGAGAGGGGGTAATGGAAGCCCTTTATCATGAGGAGGCTTTTAAGCGAATAAAAGTAACAAGCGAAGCAGGTTTGGGCTAGGGTTCAGTACATTTATATGAGTTAGCATTCACGATGCTGGATTATCTTGTGGCAAAACACCAATGTTATGTCATACATGTAATTTTGTTGTAGTTGCTGAATGTCTAAATGAAAATAGTAGGAAGATACCACCTACATGCCTACTTGGAAAAATTTACAATATTATTCTTTCAAAATTGAGAATGTTCTCTTGTAATTTAGCCCTTATCTATAGATTCAGCCTTTTATGACTATAATGCTGAAACAGACGTGTCTGTAATAATATTGGCAAATAAATTCTCGTTTATGGTTAAGTCAGAAAGTCAAGCTTGGTTTATTAATGAACAAAATGAATAAGTTCTTTTAGAAATTGCTGAAAAAAACTATGGCAAAGCCTAAAAACTATTGATCTTTAATTACTTTTAAACTTTCGCGTTGCATTATTTAAAACTCAATGAAACGGGAATTAACGCGATCATAATTTAGGTACAAAATGTTACCTCTTTTGCCTGACGTTTCGATCGGGTTACACCGACCGTGGTGAGTCAGCCTGTGACCACGGTCGGTGTAACAGTGGTCGCGTTAATTCCCGTTTCATTGACTATTGATCTTTGTTATCAGCTTTGGAAATTCATTGTTAGTCTTAAGCGTCCCCATGCCACAGCCTCTCATTGGCAGGCATTTGCATCCAGAGATTTCCCAACAACTCTGACTAGGTCATAAGTTCAATAAAAAAAATTCTTAAGTAAAAAACAAAATGGCGACAATGATGTCACAGATGACAATGATTATTGTGTGATTAAAATAAAGCTTACAAACAAAGACGGAGTTGAACCACAAACTGCGGATCCCTAAAAGCTAAAAGGAAGCAATAATGTTACATAAAACAGAATCAACGCAAACAACGGGATCGACTAAGACGTTTTAAGACAATGCTTTGACGATCCGAAGCGTTGCGAGACGATGCGAGCAAAATGCATTTATTACGACGGATTTATAATAACTGACAGAATAGCAAATCACAGAGTCGTAGAGATGATATTACATTCTGCTATTCTTTGACAATTATATTCCATACGTTTAAAAATAATTACACAAATTATTTATAATTATTTATTTAGTAGGTACTAGCTGAATCTACGTCTTTGCTCGCGTAGACCACAGCTTGGGCACCTGGCTTGATTATCTTAGTATATTACCATCATCATCATCATCATTTCAGCCACAGGACGTCCACTGCTGAACATAGGCCTCCCCCAGTTCAAGACTTCCAGATCGGCCGGTTGGAAGCGGCCTGCGTCCAGCGGCTTCCTGCAAACTTTACCAGCAAGGCTAGCATACCGCGCATGGGTTATTTTATCGATAGACAAGACAAATTTTGTCTTCGACGATAGTTTTGTCGTTTTCCCTAAACTAACGGATTACAGACGACATATTTACGTCAAAAGTCGATAAAATGTCACGACAAAATTTTATCGTGTTGCGCATGGTATTACGGCACGCCTGGACCCCTGCAGGTCGTCTGTCCACCTTGTGGATGGACGTCTCACGCTGTGCCTTATGGGGTAAATAAAAAAAGTAGCCTATGTTTGTCCGCAGTGAATGAGCTTTCTTCATACAACATATTATGAAAATCGGAACAATGGTTGAATGTTAGACGCATCACAACGTGTAACATGTAGTCAGGGAATTTGGGACTATTGCTACCATATCCATTGATTGCTATTTGAATTTATAAAGTACATTTTCTAGCAATGTTAACTTAATAAAAAAATTACATTAGGATTGTAAAACATAAAGCCCGTTACTTCATTGTAAAGTAACTGTTAACCATATTTTGATTTTTAATTTTACTTCAACATTCTGACGATTAACTCACCTTTGGTTTGACAGCCGTCTGACGTATCGTTCGCGTTCCGGACTTCAAAGTTGCGGGTTCGAATCCCGCCGAGTGCAAATGTTCGTGTGATGAGAACAATCATTTTGTACCATAGGAGTTTATGAACTTATTTAAGTATGTTTATCTTTTATCTAATCGCCAAAGTACAAGCTCTGCTTAGTTCGGGAATGATAAGTGTGATTGTGGAAACAATTCATTTAATAACCTTCCTACCCCATACAAAAAGTAGTGATGTACCAACAGCAATACCCACATCTAATAAAGCCTTTATCTTCCTCTTTCCCGACTTAATAACACTAAGTCAGTTACCCTGCCTTTGCATATTTGGCTCACAACGGCGTGTCTTTTATTTTTGCTAGTCGTTTCGGCTACGAACGCTATATTCGTAAACGAGCTTTAACTGCTATATCGAAATCCACATTTGAATGTGTGTATAGCCTTAATGGCGTGAGCTTGGGCGGTGGCGCGTGGCATAGGCGAAAGCGGTTATATTTAGGTATTCATTGTTTATAGGTTTCATCATCAAAGTAGCCTTTGGAATTCCACTGCTATACGTAAGGCTTCCTAAAAATAGGTTTTGGGGTCGATTTTGCAGAAAAAAGCTAGTCTCTAAATATCATCTAAGTGATACAAACAAACACAGCTGCTATGTCGCGTAGAAAAAGTTTGTTTAGAGAATCGTCAGGCTGAGCCGTTTGCATCCAGCTACAGCGAATTGTAACTTTAAAAGCCTATCCTACATTGAGACCGCATTGCATTGGGTTGGGTTGGTTCTTATTCCATGATCGGTAAATTTGAAAAAAAATGCTATGACCATTAATAATTGCTATTATAGTCACGTATTAAGGAACGAATATCCTTGTTTAATGAGGTTCCACATTAAAATGAATTTTGCTAGGGGCGTATAGGCATATCCAAGTCGTTTTTAGACCGAACTGAGAATCTAACCCGGAACCTTAAGTGTAGTAAATAATTTATCATCTTTTGTTTTCTCCTTGCTTTTATTTGTTTTTAATTTATTTTTTAATTTATTATCACTCATAATAACAAACCAAAGTTGCCTTCGCCATCATGTCTACACAAAAGTAAAGTTACACCATTGAAATTTGAAAAAGTCCTGACTCTTCTAAATTTCACAATAACCCGACTTCTTTATTACACTTTTGAAAAGTGATTTTAACAGATTGTTATCATTTTTGCAATGCTATTCTTTAAGTGCCGTGTGGGGACGGCCGTAAAGAACACGCTTCCCCACCGCCAACAGGAGGCGTGTTGTAAGAGGCGACTAAATCCTGTAGCACGAGACGGGGAGCAGCGTTTGCGTGCGAAATAATAAAAAAAAAGCGCTCGCCAACCCGCCTGCCAAGCGTGGCGAGTATGGCAACAACCCCCCGATGACAGAAGTCACTGGGGTAGGCCTATGTTCAGCAGTGGACGTCCTGTGACTGAAATGATGATGAATGATAATAATTTTTTAAGATTCAGAAACTAAACTCTATTGATTTTGACTAAACAAGCGTAGTATCAGAGTTAATATAGTGACTGCTTGTAACTTGCACCACATCCAGGGTCCAGTAGAAATGGACGGCCGCAGTTTTCACTGAACGTTTGAATGGTAACGACTTTATTCAGATAACTGCTGCGATTTTATCTTGGTATATTTCATACACAGATTATATCGCCATTGATGGCGATTGCCTTTTTTGCTGCCCAATGTTTTTGTTCAGCTTTAAAGCTTATACCAGGCTGCACTTATTTTATATGAAGCACCGTTACGCGTTTCAATTCGTGATTATGTTTGCGTTCAGCTTTTCTGTAATGGTTTACGGATTAACATCATTAATTCGGGATTGATTTTAATAATTATTTGGAATCGAATGTGTTTGCGTTTCGTTGTTTTATGTTAATGCTATAGAATAGTGTTTTATTTATATTTAGTTGATGTGAAAAACAGTCTAAATATTTAAAAAGGTGGAGTCGGCTTGTTTATCAATCATCATCATCATCATTTCAGCCACAGGACGACCACTGCTGAACATCGGCCTCACCTTCATCGGTGACTTCTGTCATCGGAGGGACTTTGCCATACTCGCCACGCTTGGCAGTTTATCAATAATTGAAAATAACTGCTCCGGCGGGAGATTGTGCTGTTTAGCGCTCATTGGGGGAGACTTACGTCCAGCAGTGGACTGCAATAGGCTGAATAGATAGATAGATAGGTTTACATCGAATCGAATGATAAACAGTATTGTTTAAGCAACTGTCAGTATAGTTTAAGCAACTGTATAAGTTGCCCCATACAAACTTACACTCTAAGTCGGCGATAATGTATTTATAAAGCGGTTTTTGCACGATTTAATTAAAAGTTATTGGTACTGAAGAACATATTAATATTGCTTTCTTTAATTTTAACTAAAATCTAATACTCTATTTATTGCGTTTGTTACAGTTGCGTTTATTTGTGGTTTATAGATGATATACGATGATAATAAATAATAATAATAACATTATGGCGTGATACCTCCTTTACTATTGGAAACAATAAGTATTTATTTACAAAAATCAAGGGTCCTCTTAAAAACAATGTTTAAATTATTTACTTGCATTTATTAAATTTTCAAAATATGTAATTAAAATCTGAAAAATATTTTAAATGCGAATGTATGTGTGTTTAGTTGTTTTTAATACCTACCTAATCACACTTTAACGACTATAAAAAGTTATCCGAATCATAAAATTAAATATAGTATTTAATCAAAGGATATTATTTTATTGCTATTTTGTAGTTTTCTTTGTACCTAACTATAATTCATTATTTTTTATTTATTATTAACGCTACACAGAAATCGCGGCAAAAGCTTGTTAACAATATAATTATCGTCCAATGTAAATAAAATAATAGATTTTTGCTAAATCGGATATCAGATAAATATGAAAACCATTTATTTAGGTAATAAAAAGTATGCCTTTAGACGTCCTCGTCACCTCAACTATGAGGTGTTTTGGGCCATACTCCACAACGCGGGCCCGGTGCGGATTGGTGGAGGGGTGTTGTAAGGCCAGTGACTAAACCTTACTGTCAGATGTTATCAAGCCGCCTTAAGGCCTCTGACTAGGCTTCACGACCAATATCAACGTGCCTTCCGAAGCACGGAGATGCGCGTGATAAATGTCATTAAATATAGTCGGAATGGTCACCCATCCACTGACGACCGCGGCGTTGGTTGCTTAACTTTAGTAATCGATACCAAAGCGCTGCCGCCACTGAGCTTCGAGCACCTCGAGCTTTAGGTAATAATTAGGGCCAAAACAAACAGACATAACTGGATCGATGAACATAAATTCAATTAGTATTTCCACTAATCTGTATTCGTATTAATATTATCGTTTCAATATTCACCTAATAAACAGCTCTAACACAAACCTCAAATAAAATATTTGAATTTACGCTTCCCGGTAATATTAATTGGGTAATTTCAATTTAAGCAGCCATTGATGATATTTACAATTAGCAAATTTTACGGAGAAAACCGAACAAGTGTGAGTTAGAGTTACAAAAATAGGTTCAGTTTAGCTATTTTCACGGTCACGACTACCTACTTAGATGAAAAAAAAAACTAAGTACTTACTGCCCTGCGGGTCTAAAACGGCCGCATTGAATGTTACATATTCCGTTCATAATATGTTTCATTTAGCAAATCTAAAAATGAAATGTTATTTGATGAATCATAAAATGAGCCTCGAACATTTCATATTTGCAGTTCATCTAATTTGACAGTTTTGTATGGAAATTCGTAATATGGTCCATATATTATGAAAAGAGTCATTCATATTAAATGTTAAATTGGTGAACCACCATTTTAATGTTATTTTTATTATTATTTTGTATTGATATTTGTAGAACACACAAAACATGAGTATTTTAAAACATTTTGTTCCTTTGTGTTGTTAAAAACATTCATTTTCACAAAAACCGTAAAGTAAAATTGGACACGTCACTTTATTTTTTAACGTCATCAAATATGATCCATTTGAAATGAATTGCATATGATTCATTTATTAATGTGGCCGTTTTATGGTTTGCAAATCATTTCCGCTACATTTCACTAAATGAATCAGATTAAAAATGAAACATCCAATGCGGCCGTTTTAGACCCGCTGCTCGCACAGATGCAAATAGTTTCATAAGCTTGTTCATCTCGACACCAGCCCATACTACAGGGCTACATTTCAAGGTAGTGCCAATTTTTCAGGGACCACTCAGAATCAGTAACTAAATTGATCTACGTAAAAAGCAAACCATTTTTTTACCGCTGTTAAAAGTTGGTACGCGTGGATAATCCTGTCTCCATTTATAAAAAATACGCACGCACTATCCCTGTACAACCTAGAACTGCAAAGTTCAATGCAAAATTAGTCACAATGGCGCGCGAAAAAAAATTGCCTTTTGTAATGTAAGGTACATTTCTAACAGCAGGAGCGCCCGCGCAAACACCAGAAGTTCAAATTGCCAACAAAGACATTATGCATTGCACCTCTAGTTCTTATTTTTAAAATTTGGCACTACCTTGCAATGTTACCCTATAATCTCAAAGCAGTGGTAGAGTAAGAATTAATCGGGACGAATGAAAAAGCTGAATTCTATACTAAAGAGTGATTTTGAATGCTCACTCGTCTGTTTGTATATCCTTTTTACGGCAAATAATTATTCTTTTCCGTTGAATTGTAGGCAATTTAATACACGTTTCGGAAATCGTGCATTATTATGGTATAGGCTTATAATCCAACGGTGGGCTGACTTGTACTATGTATTTACTTAGCTTACTAAGTTCCTGCAAAAGAGATCATGCATGCACCACGGCAATTAATGCCTTAAATTAGCAAACAAAAGTATTTCAAGCAGCAAGCCGACCTTCCAATATTGTCTTCTCAATACGCAACCGATATTTTACCAAATTGCTCTCGTTCGGAATGACCACTCAAATACGCGGGATCCGAACCCGCGACCCGCCCCTAATTAATTTAACGTGAACATTGACAAACGGACCGACCGAAATAAATCTACTGCAAATATAATTAGAACTGCCCTTTTAGGAAGGGAGTTTTCGGAATGTTTTTAGGGGATAGGGAATGTCTGTTTTCGCTAAACTAAGATATAAGACTGTAAATCAGTCATTGATTATTCCATGCAATTTATAAAACCAATTTATTTCTGCAACGAATAGGCCACAGTGCCTTTTAAAAACTCTAAGTCCAATATTATTCACGTAGCAAGCGGCAAGCGTAGTGTGGGACGCCCTCAGACTAGATGGAAAGACGATCTTCGCAAGGTTGCTGGCAGGAGCTGGATGAGAGTAGCCGTGGATCGTGCAGAGTGGCGTGCAATTGGAGAGGCCTATATCCAGCAGTGGACAAGTGTTGGCTGATGATGATGATGATGATGAATATTATTTACAGTCTTCGTAGAGGTTCTGACGACCGTCTAGTGTAGTGGTTCGCGCTCCGGACTACAAAGCCTGGCGGTTGCGGGTTCGAATCCCGCAAGGGGCAAATGTAAGTGTGATGAGCACGAACATTTGCATCTAAGTCATGGATGTTTATAAACGTATTTAAGTATGTTTATCCGTTATCTAGTTGCCATAGTACAAGCTTTGCTTAGTTTGGGCACATGAGTAAAAAATTTACTCATGTGGTTTGGGGCTAGCTAATTGGTGTGATTGTGGAAACAATTTATCTAGGTCAAACATGTTCTTTTGTCAAAGGTCGATTATTAATTGCCAGGTAATTTAATTATGACAAATACTAAGTTTAATTTTTCGTTTAGAACATGTATCTAATCGTTACTTTTATTAGTCGGATAAAATTTATCTGCCGTTTTTAAAACGGTTCTAAATCAAATACAAATTAACGAAGCAAATGAGCAAAACAATGAACGCCAACAAAAATCTTTCCAAAGATTTTTGTTTTATTTCAGTCTCGGAAGAATCAGAAAGTAACACAGTGTCTAACTAGGGTGTCGCCCCATGATCTGTCCTCGCTTCATAATGCACCATTGTGTGTTCCACTTACAATCAGGGTGTGGTCTTTGAGCTAGCGATTCGTGATTAATTTAGGCAAACATTTTTTCTGCAAAAAGTAATGAAACGAAAAGTGTAGATCGGACTCCCGCACTGAGAGTTCCATTCATAATCCATTTATCTATTATATTAATATAATCAATACTGAAGCTAAAACTGTAATTATTTTAATTCTTTATTTAGTATATTTAACTGAATAAAGAAATCTGTCTGTATCTCCGAAGCGGCAATCTCTGCGCGGCAGAGATTGCCGCGCATCAACCGACGACTGAATGAATTCATTCAACTCAAACTTGACACGATTGAGCTCATCATACTACGAAGTAGAACAAATGATACTTTTTATCCCGAAATTCAGCACGGTTCCCTTGTGACATCTTCCAATCATCCCATCGAATGAAAGTCAAAATGTTTACTTAGGTGTAAAACATTAACGCATAGTCCGTTTTCATTATTTTTTTTTGTTAGAAAGTAGGTACTAAAAAGATTATCTCATAAATATTTCAAGGTCATCACTCTGGAAGTTTGGAAATTACAGACATCACAACCCTGAATATACGTCTAAATAACTTGGAACCCAGAATGCTTAGGAACCTCTGAATGTACGGCTCATCTTAGGTTGGGTGGTTCTTTATCAAATTTAATAGGCTAAATGAATAGATCTGGAAATCACTGGGGTAGGCCAATGTTCAGCAGTGGAGATTTCGTGGCTGAAATGATAATGATGAAAATGAATAGGCTTATGGTCACAGTCAGACCACGTCAAAAGAGTCGGATATTGCTAAACGATATTTTTCATAATATGCAATGGGAATGCAAAGCTCCATTTTCAATAAAAGTACTTCACCGCAATCCGCAGCGTTGATATGGTACATACTAAACATCCTGTAGTCCACGCAAATCAAATCATGGGCACAGCTAGTACTAAATGAAATATCTGGAAATATCTAATCTCTTGCTCGCTAGCACTGAGCCCCCGCCCTTACTATCTGTTAGTGGCGTCCACCTTTGTTTTTCGCGAAACTCGGCCGTTGAGTTATTGTCATCTTGCCATAGGTGAGACACCTACGAGGGAAAGGCATTCGATGGTAGTGATGGGACAATATAGATTTTGGTTAATGTTACCCAAAAATCTGTTTTTTTTTAGAAAATATTAAAAATCTACATCAGTTACAGCAATTTGCCGTCTACTGTAGAATATAGGCCTTGGAAAGCGCAAGCCATACTGCAAGATCACTTGGCGATCTCATCCAGATAATGCCACGTGACCTGTCAGGTTATCAATCGTAACTTGTAAAAAGTTCTTAACAAAAATAAAATACAAAAAAGTTGTCCTGCAGATCAGATCAGTACATCCATGACAGAATATTATAAACAGTTTATTATACAGGGTGAAACAAAAAAGCGAAATAATATTTAAGGGTATGTATGTATGTAATGTGAACATTAAGTAGTAAAAGTTTTAGTTAAAAATAAACAACTTTTTTTTCCCAAACTAAGCAAATAAATTGTTTTTTTACCGAAAGTGTTCACAACCCTGAATCTGCGGTCATTCGTTAGCGAACCCCCGCCCGCAACCCTCGCCCGCCGCACGATCAGCTGATGCGCTAAGGTTGTCACCGATAAGTTTTTGTTAAAACTTTAGCATCAATTGACTCAGTAATTTATACTCGCACGAGTTTGTGGTTTTGCATAGGAACTACACATTTACTACTCTACACGTCCTTTAAATTTTATTTCGCCTTTTTGTTACACCCTGTATAATGTTGTGCTAACACGAACCAGAACTAAGTTCTGATCTAGGCTTCTTTCATCTTAAACGGTTAATATATATCTCTCTCTCTTTCTAGCTATTTATCCCACATGGTGGTGGAGTCAGCTTTCCGTATTTTTTCTTCCACTTCGCTTTGTCTTCGATATTGTATTCAGAAATCTTGCACTCTCTCATGTCCTTTAGCACTACACTCTCCTCTTGTCTTGGGTCTTCCTCTGGATCTTTGACCGGGGAGGGAAAGCTGCAGTGCCAAATTCCCTACGTAATCAGGGGGCCTCTTCTTTACGTGACCATACCAACGCAGCTTACTCTCTTGCACATCACCAGCCTATATCAGTCCACTGCTGGACACAGGCCTCTCCAAAAGGAGGATTTTGCCATAATCGCCACGCTTGGCAGGCGGGTTGGCGATCGCAGTTTGGCCAATGGTGGAGAGGAGACGCTGCTGCCCGTCTTCTTATGGCGGTTTTCCCGTAGTCGCCTCTTACGACACCCATAGGAAGAGAAAGGGTGGTGCAATTCTTTTAAAGTGCCGGCACCACACGGCACTTAAAGGCACGGCACTCTCCTGCAACTTGTCTGCAATATCGCGCACTCCCAGGCTTCCTCGCACGTACCTACTCGTTGCGGATATGAAAGAGTACTGACAGAGAAATACCCAAAATATAATAAAACTTATTCTGAGTTGGAGAGAATCTATAATGACATGAATAAGTGGCCAAAATATCCGCATTCAAACTAATCTGAACTAGTTTGTGGATTATCCACAAATATCGATAACTTATTTTATTGATGAACCCATTTATCGAAAAATGGAATAATAATTACTATCGACAACTCGCCTCCCTTTTAGGGGTTCTCGCATCATTTGTCACGGTAGTTGCAGGATATTGGTCGTTTGACCGAATTTGGACCACGTCAATGCGTTGACGCCATATATACTGAATATTATCAATAGCTTTTATTGCTCTATATTGTATACGAGTTACGGAAACATGATGGAATACAGCTATTCATGGAAAGCTCTCGCATATTGGCAATATATTGATAATACGTTTTATCAAAGTTTTCATATTGAATACATAAATCTAACTTGTCTATTTGTACTCGTAACATTTTATTATTTGGTATTCTATTCTTAACCGCAAGTCATCCCACGTTAGCCCACTGCTGAACATAGGTTTTACTGCACCTCACCTAATTTTCCTCAGTCATCAGTCAATTTTTTTTTTATTTCTGGTCAGAGAATGGGATTTTCTTAAATAAGCCCTTTTGAGTCAGGGAGTTTACAATTGATTTTATATTTTTTTATTAGGGTTCCGCGCCCAAAGGGTAAAACGGGACCCTATTACTAAGACTCCGCTGCCCCTATGTCTGTCTGTCCGTCTGTCACCAGGCTATATCGCATGAACCGTGATAGTTAGACAGTTGAAATTTTCACAGATGATGTATTTGTATTGCCGCTATAACAACAAATACCAAAAAAGGGGGCTCCCATACAACAAACATGTTTATTTTGCCGTTTTTATAGATATTGGTACGGTTTTTTTTATTTCGGGTCAGAGAATGGAATTTTCTTTATTTACCCCTTTTGAATCAGAGAGCTTACAATTGTTTTTATATTTTTTTATTTTATTATAACCTTTACAACCACGACCAAGTCCTTTCTTTACTTTATTTTAGGCTCATGACTATTACTTGTGAACAGAACTCTTTCAGCGCCCCCTGTCGACTTGTAATAGCGTTTTCCTGTATTGAGTGACACACCACCAATCTTTATTAGCTGATTCATTTTCGAAGTTATAAGTGATAATGTCTTCACGAAGTTTGCGAGCATCTATATACAGAGATACGTAATTGCCCGCCAACTGGATATAAGAAACTTTTTAGATTTTGTTGTTGCGTTGTGTTGTGTGTTGTGTTGTATGTTGTATTGTTGACTTTTAGACTTTGTTTCTTCGTTTTTTTTATTTTTTTGACATTCGTTAACAAGTTGACTTTTAAAGGTCTTATTTATTTAAAAAAAACCTACAAATTTGGAAAAATAATAAAAATATGTAGACTTTATTATGCTGGGGCTGTAAAATATTTCTCTCTGTTGGTAAATTCAAATATCTTGTCACGTGACGTCCTCGGTAGCTTAGTGGTCAAAGCACTCGCCCGGTATGCGATGGGACGTGGGTTCGAGTCCCACCTGAGGTCGATGATTTTTGTTCAAGTGTTATTTATCTTCAATTAAACCTTGCATGGAATTGCTAAAAACAAAAATTTACAATGTTAAAGCATTTCTGATCTTAACCAATAGTCAAATATTTGTAAAAATATTTCTATAGGGTGTTGACGGTAGTATACTACTCAGTTATACATATAGCTACAACATTGATCAGAATACGCTGGCTTTGACAGCGAGAAAAAACACTTGAGGAATTTCATCTTGTCACGTGACGTCCTCGGTAGCTTAGTGGTCAAAGCACTCGCCCGGTATGCGATGGGACGTGGGCTCGAGTCCCACCTGAGGTCGATGATTTTTTTTCAAGTGTTATTTATCTTCAAATTCAAATCATTTATTACGTGTCATAAATTTTAATAATTCGGTTTAAATATGGTAGGAACAAACTAGAATACATGTGACGCCCTGCAAGAATATGGCAAATTATCGTCCCACTGTTTTTGTAGAACTTGTAAGTTTAGGTGTAAGAAAACCTAATGTGACAAACCACCCTCTTTGTTTACTTTTATTAATATTTTATTATAATTTTACTTTTTTGACATTTTTTTCTTTGTTTTTTGGCTGTCTTGGTTTTGTTGTTGATTTTATTTACACAAAACTTGTTTAATTTAAAATTGCTTATTATTCGTAACTTCCTGATCCTCCTCACATCGCGTACACCTAATAAAAGCTTATTTTAATTATAAAGACAGGCTAATTGGCTTTGAAGACAGTTTTGACCATAATCTTATTTAAGTCATTAATTTCATTAGTTATGCATTACTTTAGTCTTTTTAAAACATTTCGGGTTATTGCTATCAGCGGGGTAGCCATGAACTCTTAAAACAATCTCAAAGCTGTCAAATCTGGTACGTCAATTTTGGTACGTCATTACATACAAAATTTGACAGATTTGATAATGTTTGACAGATTTGAGATTGTTTTAAGAGTTCGTGGTTGCCGCCCAGACGTCCATTAAAAATTGATTGTTTTCTAACGTATGATGTCTAATAATTATATTTTACCTTATATTACTTCAGCCTTCAGCGTGATATTGTTTAATCGATTCAATGAACCTAGTCATTAACTCATTCTTAAAATGATTAATCAACGTTCATGGCAATATTTTTATATCCCCAATACATCACGGATATTTCAAAATCAAGTAGCTGAATATTCATTACACTCAATAATTTACAAAGAGGCAATTAAACCAATCGTGGCTATAAAAACCTAGAAACTAAAGACTTGTAATTACGAAACATCCAATATCTAATGAAAGGGCTTATTATTGTTGCCTATAAACTGATTTTCAGTCTGAATTTCGACCTTAATGCTATAGTAATAAGATGTAAATAGTGTTACAAAGAAAATCGTGAGCACGTGTGGTCGCGAGTAGCAATCCCAAAATCTCAACGATATTCTTCCTTCGTTTAGCATCCATCTGTATTTTGGTACGAAACTGCTCATTAGATTTTCAAACAGACGCATCAATGCAGAGTAGAGAGCAGTAGATGATTGTTTAAGATTGAGAAATGGTCTAATTACTGTGCCAGATGTCGACCAATCGAGGGCCGATACGCCACTGAAGCTGGCATTGCGCAACTAGGAGTGTAAACTTTATAGAGCTGTTATTAGCTGATATAGTAAAACACATTTAGATTTGCTAAAGGAAATTAATCATATTTTTTGTGCAAGAAATTAACACAATACTTATTAGGTCCTTCTTTTAAGACGGACAGAGATGACAGACAGTTTAAGGCACACCTTTGTTCACTTGTAAAGTAACTAAGTATGTGATCGAATCATGGCAGTCGTTTTTATCCTACTTCTAACTTTTTTTATTGAATCCGACGACCTCCGTAGCCGAAACGCCGAGGTATATGGCGTCGCCATCCCTATGGTTTCAGGCTCGATCCCCAGTCGGGTCAATGTAGAAAACCAACTTTTCTATATTGTCTCTGGTCTGGGTGTTGTGGTACCGTCGTTGTTTCAGCTATCTATAACACAAGTGATTTAGCTACTTATCTTAGGATCAGAGCAATGTATGTGATGTTGTCATATATTTATTTATTTGTATATTTATTTAAACTACATTAATTATTACTACAACGAGTTGGTTCGCACTGGCAGAGTCGTTGACATTTTTAACGACAAATTCCCTATATTTAAGAAAGCCATATCGCAAATCTTCAAAGATGACTTCAACAAATTATTTGACACTAAATATTGCTAAATTTAAATTTGTATATATTTTTTTTTCTAAATTTATAGTTGTTTAAGATCTGTTTTTGTTTTAGTATTTATGAAAGTTATATTAGTCATGTTGTGTACACTATCCATAGGTTACCGTCCAGCTTATATTTTTGTTATTCCATGTTATATGTGATCATGCACTGACTGTATCCTGTTTGTGTGCCTATTATAAATAAATAAATAAATAAATATTAATTAGGGTACACTATATCAACTTTTGCACTTGGCCCGTCAGGCCTTTATCGTAGAATCAAGTGACAAATTAATGCAGTTTATGGTTGTTTTATTACTTTTGTTTAATTGCAGCAGCGATTTGAAACATTGTAAGGAAGTCTGTGTAATGAAAGGACAACAATTTGATATCGATCTGATCTGATGCTGGAGTGAAGAGGGGGTTACTGGAACTCTTCGATAGAACAACTCTAGCAAGACCTTTAAGTTTGGGCTTATTGCATCATAATCGCCTTGATTTTAAGTAATTTTTACCTAAGTACTTAGTAAAGTTTAGGATATAAATAACGCAAGTTTTACTGTTTCTAAAATTAATTTTCCTAACAAGAGTGGTAAGTCTTTGCTTTGCGACCATAGCAAGTGGTATGCTAACAAGCGCATTTTGAAATTAATTCAATAAAAAAATGTTCAATAAAATGTTCAAGAAGTAACATACAACAACAGTATTTGAACGAAAGTGTTAATTAGTACATACCCAGCTATTTAGCTGGTTCTTTTTAACATTTAGATTATGTCTGGTCTTATAAGTAATTATTTCATTTTTTTTTCAAGTCCTTATTGAAGGAACTTACTTCAAATTCCGAAACACCTTATATAATTGTTTTAGTATACACAACTTTTACAGCACAAATGCATCCACAGCCCAGCCTAATGCGTGACACTTAACACTGGCTTAACTAAAAACTAAAGCATTAACAAACATCAATCATGCTAACTAATAACTGTACAGACCAAAGGTTAGCGTTCACCATTCGTTAGCCTAATGATCATCTCAGATTATGTACCCGTGTGACGTTTAACAAGTAATTATGGCCGCAGTTGCTCTCTTTTGTATGAAAATTGTGTGGAACGAAGTTGGAAGATAAATATTATACTTGGGGCAACAGCGCAGTGGAATGTATTAAATGTCTTTAAATTGTTAGGTACAGGTTGCAGGAAGCTGCTGGATACAGGCTGTTTCAAACCGGCTAGTCTGGAAGTCACTGGGGGAGGCCTTTTTTCAGCAGTGTACGTCTTATAGCTGAAATAATGATCATCATCTTCATATATCGTATGGCATTTAGCTGCTAGAGTCCTAGCTTGAATAAGATGTCGATTGACAGTTAACGCAACCAGTTCTCAGCGGCTGGGATGAGAAGATTAAGTTCCCGCAAGCCACCAGGGAAAAAGTGAAGCTGGCGATCGTTAGCGATGTGAGATAAGGTTTGATCTGCGGCACCACAATCGCAGGCAGGTGACTCCTCAGCCTTCATTTATGAAGGTAGTGATTGGAACGCCCGTATCCTGTCCTGAACCTTGCCCTACCCATACTTGGCGTGCAGAGCTAAAACCAGCGGGCTTATATGATGATAATGATAAAACAAGCTTCGTCATCATTATGCTTTGTATTAGAATTCAGAACGCTACAGTTTTAGGCTCCTGTGCCATTTCCATTCAAAGCACCATGCTACGCCATCCAGTTTGTCGTCACAACTCTAGAAACTTTAGGAGGTTAGAGGCTACTGGCCATCGTTACCGGTGATAACAAGAAAACCTAATATTAAATAAATATTGGACAACATCACATACATTGCTCTGATTCTAGGGTAAGTAAGTGCATTTGTTTTATAGAAATCAGAAACAATGTCGGTCCTAGAACCTACAACTCCCACATCTGTTACGTAAGAAAAGTTAATTCTATCGATTTTGTAAAACATTCAGTCACCCATCCACAAAATGATACACGTGCGCGTTCCTTAACCTTTAAACAATCAGAGAATTTCACTTTTATTTTCTACGGTGACTAATGTAATAGTTTGTACGTAAAATATCGCGTAATGAAATTGTAGCTGTGACTCATTTGAGTGGAATCAGGTCAACAAGTCTGCCTTTGTGTGAAGAGTGGATGATGACTCATTTCGAATGGCCTATTTTGTAAAGGTATTTTAAAAGTAGAAATCAATGATGTACACCGGTATGATTCTGTATCTTGCACAAGCAATGCGATAGTAATTTTTGTCCAATTCTGGATTTAAAATCACGAATTGACAGCAAAAAACAAAAACAAAGCAATTTACTGTCATTGCTGCCCATAGGTTTTGACACATCTATGAATCGATGACTGCGCGATTACTGCTGATTGCAAATTTTAAGGGAATAAGGGGGCTTGATATATTATCCGATGTGAGCTGGGCCATAACCATGAACTCTTAAAACAATCTCAAAGTTGTCAAATCTGTCAATTTTGGTACGTCATTTCATACAAAATTTGACAGAAATGATAATGTTTGACAGATTTGATATTGTTTTAAGAGTTCGTGGTTACCGCCCTGAACTTTTATTGATTGATTGTTGGGTATAATAAGTCAAAGGTCTAATATAATGGAAGTAAATGTACATAGTTTCAAAAGTTTGTTGTCTTTATTGCCTTCCGCTGATAGTCGTTTGTACTACAAATTCAAATTCGAAGCGTTTATTTAAGACCAAAGGACAGCATGTTGCATAGCATAGTAGTACCTAAGCAAGTGTTTTGAATACACCTCTCTCCTCTGTCTATCTCTTACCAACCAAACAACCAGAGATCCGAGACAATATTGAAAAGTTATTTTCTAAGTTGATTCGGGCGGAAACGAACCCAAACTTCAGAGATGGCGACGCAAAGTCCTGCATGCTCACCTCGCAGCTACGGACGACGTCAAATAGCTTTATAGGTTCAGGTTTATTGAGAAATATATTACCCTTACAGATATTATGAAATCTATAAGTTTTAAAAATAATAATTTTTAACGCTGCATATACTCCCGATCACGGATCATCATGTCCGCTTTTTTAAGTCGACTTCTGGATGTATACCTCCCAAAGAGCGCCGAAAAGCACGATCTCTCGCTTTTTTTATAAAGCCACTGCCAGCCATTTTGTTTAAAGTGAAAAATTTAGTATCATGAATTGCCATACTTAATTCAATTAAAAATTATGTTAATGATAATGAATTAAAGTAATTATTTAATATAATTCATTGTCCAATATTGTATACATAAATGAAATTGCACTGCATCAACACCATCATAATTATTAGACTTTTGAAATCCACTGCTGGACTTTTGAACATTTTTATTCTAATGATTCAAAATAAATTTATAAGGTAATTTCTCGTAAACAATCTAAAAATACATACCAACAATCATTCCTAACAGTTTATTATGTTACATTGTACAAGAATTTGTCTTACAAACGAAATTCCATTCAAATGACGAGTTTAAAGTTTAAGACTAATTTTAGTTAACTATAAGGGACCGTGACTTAACACAATATGTTACATAACAATGCTTCTAATTCCTATCTGAAGTCAAACATTTGGATAAAAATTTACAACACACCAATTCCTTTACTTTCACTTCTATTACCATCAACATAAAGTTTAAATTCAATTGTTTTTTTTCTCTAAAGTCATCTGGGGAAAATCATTTGGTATAACTCCTACTCACTCACATCTGCGTCATAAGTGGTTCGTATCTCTAGGATCTTAGAGTTGAAATTCGTGTTTCCGAATTCTTTGTGAATGTAACATTTTGATGGATTGGTGCGACAAACAGTAGCTCGAGTCTGGACAAGTATGTATGGGTTTAAAGTCGCCATAAATTAATAGTGCGGAATGACATAATGATGTGTTTCGAGTTCTCTTATAATTGGACATTAGTGAGGTAATAGTCCCGATTTATTCGTGTCTCTTTATACTGAAACAAACGAAATGTTGGGAAGATGAAACGAATGCATGTGGTGACAGCTAGATTTTTAGTTTTTTGTTTCTTAAAGTTTTTAAATCTGTCGCGCAAGCGATGAAAGGAGTAAACGAGTTCTTGAGTGAAGACCACGTTTCAGCAAACGTAGTGTAGGAGGTTCATCCACTTAGGACTTCGGTCATCCATTGTAGGGACACATGAAACAAGCTAGGTTTTACAACAACCGGCCAAGTGCGAGTCGGACTCGCGCACGAAGGGTTCTGTACCATTATCTATAAAAACGGCAAAAAAATCACGTTTTCTTTATGGGAGCTCCCTTAAATATTTATTGTAATCTGTTTTTAACCGACTTCAAGAAAAAGAGGAGGTTCTCAATTCGTCTGAATGTTGTTTTTTTTTTAGTATTTGTTCTTATAGCGGCAACAGAAATACATTATCTGCGAAAATTTCAACTCTCTAACTATCACGGTTCATGAGATACAGCCTGGTAACAGACGGACAGACAGAATGACGGACAGCGGAGCCTTAGTAATAGGGTCCCGTTTTACCCTTTCGGTACGGAGCCCTAAAAAGTGGGAGATCGACCTCTTTAGTGCTCTTTGAGAGAAGGCTTACGTCCAGCAGTGGACTGAAATAGGCTGAGATGATGAAAGATTTTTAAGTTTTCACTTATGAAGAAAAGTTTGAATTATCTTCCAATTTTGCAATACTAAAGTAGCAAGGTGGACAGACGACCTGGTAAAGGTTGCTGGAAGCCGCTGGATGCAGGTCGCTGCCGACTGACCGATCTTGAAGTCACTGGGGGAGGCCTATGTTCAGCAGTGGATGTTCTGTGGCTGAAATGATGATGATGGTGATGATGAAAGTAGCAATGGGCAGGCCATACCGCTTGCAGTACTTACAACCGTAGAGAAAGAGGGGTCTAGACCTCTCTACGGTTGTAAGCGACTATAAACTGGAAGACTCCCGGTGGACTCTTTGTCTAGTCAAGGTGTTGGGAAGCCCCAGGATGTATTTGTTATATGCATTTGTTCTATTTTTAATTAAGTCCCTAATGTATGTACTATTAATTATATTTATGTATGTACTATTATTATATTATTATTGTTGTTCAAAAAGCGAAGGGACGATCATAGCTTAAGGCTCAGGGATCCAAATAAATTAGTGTATAATTTTTTACCAAAACTACAACATTATCATAGACAATGTGATGCTATGTGTGTTAAGATTTACAATGCACTTCTAAATGACATTAAACAGTTACCAAATGTATGCTTTAAAAGAAAACTTGTAAAATAGCTTAGTGATAAGAATTTTTATAAAGTCAGTGACATTTTTAATAAATAAATTAATGTGATATCCTAAAATATTAGCTTGACATATTATTTGAAATTTGGTACTTCAATTTGATTTGTTTTTCGCAATAAATTAAAAAAAATATTTGACATCCAATTAACTTGACATTTGATATTTTTTAATTAGATTTGTTTTATTATTCGCAATTACTTATAAATATTTGCATGCCATGTAAAAAGGTAAAACGTGAGTACTGTTATAATAATATTAACACCTGTGTCACACCATGTTTTGTGCAAATAAATTATTTCATTTCATTTCATTAAAAACGCAAAATAAATGATATTAAAGTACAACTATAACCTACGTAGCTAGATGCATAATTGTAAATATTTACATGCCATCTTAAGTATAGCGAGACATGCCGGAATACTAAATGTTATAAAATATCATCTCAATACCATGTTTCATGTGAATAAATTAATTTGAATTTGAATTTGAATAACTTTAGAACACTTTTATTTAGTTTCACAAAATTAGTGCAGGGTAAGCGCGCAAAAAAACAGCCAAAGTCAAAGTGACAGATCGTAGTGACGTTCACGAGTCATCGATTGAGTAGTGATGTGTAGATTCGATTTAATCCCGTTAACAGTACACTTGCTTTCCTTGGTTCTGGATTATAATACATAACTATGCTTTCCTTGGTTCTGAATTATTATTATTATACATAACTAACTAGGTAACTAAGTAGTTAGTTTGTTTAATAACAATAATGATAATACAAGTAGAATGCGCCATCAATTCGGACTCGACACACAGTATGTACCCTATTCTCTGTATCTTTAACGCGAACGATTTATGCAAAAAAATCCATTATTTTCCGTATTTTGCGATTATATAACAAACATTTTCTCCGTAAACTCCGTAGATCCATTTTACCTAAGTAAAAAAAATATTAAAAAAGGGTGTACTTGAACTTACTGAATTTTACTCTTAGAACACACACACACATACACACACACACACACATATAAAAATTGAAATTAATTGCATAAGGAGATCGACGACATCAGTCACACTCACACATATATGTTTTTGATTTATAAAATGTAAATCCAATTTTGGCTGTATGATAAGCATTTAAGAAATATGTAAAACTGAATTTTTGAGAGCTGTGGATTTTGTTGTAGTAATAAAAAAATAAAAAAAATAAAAAAACCTGAAAAGTCCCTGCTCAAAAATACGAAGTCATAGCCTCCATTTGAGTTTTGTACACGTCTTTCCATCCATGCAACTTTCCACTTGTCGCACTCACGCGTGATCCTAAATTAGTAGTGACTTATAATTAACACGCACTAATTAGTAGGTCTGTTTTTGAACGCGCTGTACTTGGCAGGTGATTATCTTGGGGTGCTCCTTACCGTCGGCCATAGATTAAATTGGTGCAGAAGTTACAAGGCACTAAATCCAATTTATTATTTATATTACTGTCACGGGGCTTATTGTCAATCTTAGGACCTATACGGAGCTTCATAAGTACTATCGCGGTCCGTCGCCTTACTGCTTTTTAGAAATATTCCTGTGTAAGCTCATCGCGCCGGATACGCCCTAACCCGCCGTGATTGGTTATGCAATTTACTACGTTTTACTACAACCAATTAGATACATAGAAGCTTGCTTGCTTGTACCTAAACACCTATTGTCTTGATTGAACATGAAACATAAATGAACGTAGGGCTTGACTTTAAGTGAGTGGCAATGAGGTGCTTTCAAGCGATTTTAGCTTTAAGACTGGTCAGGCGTCGGAGACCGCGATAGTTCGTTACGTGTGATGTATCGTAAGGGTATTGTATTGATTTACAATTTTATAAAAGTTTTGCTTACTTTTATAACTTTTGCGTTATAGCGTTTGTCTTGCATTCACAGTCGTCAAACTTATAACAACCTTATATGCCGTCTCGGATCAAAAACTGTCTTGAACTAATCTTTTATATGATCCATCTGCATCTGTCTATTCTATGTCCAAAATTAAAGTGACGTCATTTATGAGTGACGTCACGCGTGCATGGATCCAAACGCTCAATTATTCTTTGATAACATGCGTTTTCAGATGCGGAGTAATAGGTTAACCATGTAGGGTTTAATTGTAGGGTGAGGGGTGAATAGGGGTTAAATATTCACAATGTTAAACTGCTTAATTGAGAATCTTGAGATGAATGCTATGAATATGAAAACAACTTCTGAGTTATTTGTAGAATATAATTGACTTGTTTTATAATAGGCATAATATTAAGCAATTTGTAAATCTCTGTGTACGTTTTTTTATCTTATAATAATAATTATAGTATGTAGTTGTAGTACCTATGTTATATGTTTTTTTTTTAATAAGTAGTAATAAAATTGTAACTGACCCACTCCTTGCTGGCTCAAGGCTGTTAGTGGCACTCCACTAACAGGTTGGTTCAGCTGCAATTAAACATAAATAAAATAAAAATAAATAGATTATAATCTTAGGTTATCTTAATAAATGCCGGCTAAGTGAAAATTTGACTTGTGTACTAAGGGTTCAGTAACACACGTTTTTATGGCTGCAAAAGTCACATTGTACATACCTATACAAAAAAAAAACTACTGAACTAATACCAAAATTCCAAAAAAAGTTCACTACTCTTGTATCGGGAAGTCAATTTTTCTATCTTTTCTTGATAAATTTATTTTGCAAACTTTAAAATCATACTTGAATAACTTTTTAGGGTTCCGTAATCCTGATAGGAAACCTTATATTTTCGTCTTGTCCGTCAGTCTGTCTGTCCGTCAAGGTTTTTTGTTCTTCAATTACAGCCAACAAAAGTACGTGTTCGTACGTTGTACGTTACTATATAAACCCTCAAATATGCCATAATATAAATAGGACTAAATAACAGATGTAGCCCAGTAGTTTGTAAAACAAGACACCAAGTTGGACGGCTTCAAACAATAGAGAACCACTCTAACTTTGTAAGAAGTGTTCGTTAAAAATTGCTCACTTATTTTTGCTCTAACTGCGCCGACGGCGCTGCTCTTATGCCCTACGGATGTAGTTTTAACCGACATTAAAAAAGTATGTTTTTTAAGTTATGTCTTTTTATTGAGACGATTTTCTTTTATTTGTTGTTTGCGGGATATTGCATTTATTGTCCCAGAACTTCCGATTGAAAACTCCCAAAACCCAGAACTCCCGAAATAAAAGTCGTAAACCAAATGAACCTATCATTGTTTATTGAAAGCGTTTATGCGTACATTATTATTATTATTTTTTTAATTTTGAAAAGTCAGCATAGCATAACTACTAGACGGAAAAGGAAATCTTTTAAGTGTGCTCAATTTTCTGCTTGCACTTTAAGTAGGTACTATTTATATGCGCGCACATGTTATGTAAACATAATTATGTAAACATAGGCTAGTTTTGGCTAAAAATCGAAAATCTTACATTAAATTTAAAAAATAAACTTTCTTAACTTTTTGCGTATACCCACAGACAGTCCTTTTCGTGATTTCTTGGTTTAATAAAGACGTTCTTATTTAGTACTTTTGAGCTAATATTATTTGATAGGAAGCTAACATCTGCAGTACCGACTCAAGGACAATCATCATTGTAAGCATTGTTATAGTCTAGACAAGATATTGATATTCAACAAGCGTTATCTAGATGTAGGTATTTTAAAAGCCTTATGTTACTTGATACTTGTTCTACTTCTAAATATTTGTTACTTTACTAAATTGATTGTTGACATTTATTTATTTAGGTTCTCCAACGTTTTCTTACTCTGCGTTAAAATAATATCCGACTATATTGTGGTGTAGTGGTTGTTACTCCTGGGCGGTAACCACGAACTCGTAAAACAATCTCAAATCTGTCAAACATTATCATTTCTGTCAAATTTTGTATGAAATGACGTACCAAAATTGACAGATTTGACAACTTTGAGATTGTTTTAAGAGTTCATGGTTATGACCCTGACAAGTTCCAAGCCAAGCGCGGGTTCGAATCCTGCGGTAAAATTATTTGCGTGATGAGGACAAGCTTGTGTACTCACCTAGGTATTAATGTATTTAAATAAGTTAGCCTTAGCTAATTGTAATTTCATCAGCTTTGCTTAGTTTGGGGCTGATCGATGTAGGTACCTAATAGTTAGAAGTATTAAGCTATTTTTGTTTATTAAAATAAGCCTTAAAACGTTACACCTGCCACAATCTTTAGATTGTGTAAGTTATAAAAATATATGGTTTCTAAACTAGATAAATTTAGGGAATAGTTTGTTACGGGATTGCTACCATGTACCTTATTTTTGAGTTCTCGATATTTCGGCACTGTTGCAAGCGCCATGATCACGGAGTAACTCAAAAATAAGGTACATGGTAGCAATCCCGTAACAAACTATTCTAATGTTAGTGACCATGAAAGTTTAAACAATAAATTTAGGGAAATTTATTACATCTGCCGTTTTTGTATTCCAAACTAAGCTTGTTCTTCATGCTAGCCCACAATATTGTCCCGAAATCATCCGAAGAAACGGTGGGGAACAAAAATTGAGCCGAGAAATAGAGATTAATTCAAGTTTATTTGCAGAAAAAAAAAGTTATTTTAATTATAAATTCACCGAACAATTAAACAATCACGTTTTTGAAGACTATTGGGCTAGACTTCTAGAGTCAAAACACAGACTCTCTTTGTAGAGCAATGATACACGCAAAGCTGCTAGCAGTGAATGGAAGGAAATAGCCAAGAGTCGAGCTCATCTCGTGCATTAGAAGAGGCCCATGGTTAGCAGTGTACTGACTGAGTTAACTATGATGAAGGTTAGCAAGGAAGGTAAGAAAAAATATTACTCTAGCTACCTTCCAGATTCGAACTTAAAGCTTTTTATCTAAAGATAAATAACACTTGAAAAAAAATCATCGACCTCAGGTGGGACTCGAACCCACGTCCCATCGCATGCCGGGCGAGTGCTTTACCAACTAAGCTACCGAGGACGTCACGTGACACTACGAAATTTCTCAAGTGTTTCTTCTCGCTGTCAAAGCTTTTTATCTCACAAAACAACTTGTTAAACAATACACTTTTAAATAAATTGGAAAACTTCCTTTCAAACTTAATAATATACATGCACAATGGTAATGATCATGTATCCTCAGAACGTAGACGGAAATAACATTTAGATAAAAGCACAGTGGGAGACAATGTACAAAAATTCATTTTATTTTTAAAATGCACTTGGGTACATGTAAAGACGTTTGCAGCGCAAAATAAAACTTAGACAGCCTTGTAGACTGAAGCCACTCACAAAAATTGTTCACTCATACACTTTAAGTACCTGTCTTTTGCGATATCATGCAGCGACAGATTTGCGTTCTGGTCTACATTTCTTGCTGTGTATGCCAGGTATTTTTTCTATCAATGTGGGAAAATTTGTTTAAGGTCTTGTTTGTCAGTTTTTTTTTCTTTTTAAGGGTTATCTCTACCGTTGTCATGTTTTGTTGGTTTTTATTTTATTCTAACGGGTCATATACATAAAAAGCGGGCTAGTTAGGTACGGTATTTGTAATAAATCATGGATGTTTTGTAGTAACTATCTATTTATTGCACAAAAACACTTAAAAAAATCACATTTTTCACTTATTTTAGAAGGTAAAAAAAAATCTTACACTACTAAATTGGAAATTAGCTCAATTTAAGTTACACTTTTTATTTTAGTAAGTTAGTATTAATATTCCCTTCAAACTTTCCTTAATTTTATTTATTTATACTTCTGAATAAATTGAATAGATATGAACAGTTATGTCTTAATTTGAACTATCGTAGTGTTGATTGGACATGATGATTAAAAGTCATTGATATATGCTAGCAAGTTGACTGACACTTGTAATATCGGCGCATTTTGTACCAATTCAAAATGTAATGTTACAATGTGCAATAAATTATTTGAATTTGAATCAGCGTTCTCATAAGTCCCTAGCGTCACAACAAAGGTTTTTTTTGCACATCAAATATCTTAATATTTTTCTTTAATTGGTTTAGGATCAACGTACTCTAATATTTAAATGGTCTACTTTTTATATTATTTGTATTGAAAAGCCAGAGATGTATTATGCATTGCCAGTGTTTCTCGTCTTAGGGCACGCGAGAAGCGGTTTTTCTTGCCCCATTGTCGGAGTTGCCCCGAGGCAGGAGCTAACGACTGCCCCTCTTCTCTGCTCTCGTGTGAGTACAGGTTAAATATCCGTCTGTGCTCGTTATTTGATATGTAAAGAAGGTTTTTAATTAATGTTGACGTGAAAATGCAATTGGCGAAGTTATGAGATTATTTGACTTTCGAAAAGATCCGTGGCTCAGTGATGACTGTGAAAAACAAATATTGTCATGGTTTTATAATTCATAGTCAAAGTCTGAGTCATTTATTCAGCATATAGCCCCTTTTTAATTAATGGAGATTGGTGAAGTGACGAGATTATTTGACTTTCGTAAAGTTAAGTGATGACTGAGATTTCGGGCAGAAAGAAGTCCCAAAAAAGATTTACCCTACCCCCGCTTTAGGACTTAAATATCAAACACACCAATCATATAGTATATCCCCAAGCTAAGCAAACCTTTTTGTATGGCGACTTAGACAATGACTTTTATCCATGTACTATCAGTATTTACGCCAAATCGACCACCATTCAATAACAATGCTTTATTTAATTATACGAGATCAAAAGAAATAATAATAGATAACTCCCTTCACAATTTCTTGCGACAAGCGTGACGAAAATTGGGGACGATTTTGTCGAGAGCGAGTAATAATATCTTTCAAGACTGGGTTCTGAATGAGAAATTCATTTGTGATGGTTTTATTTATTTTTGCGGTCAAAATAATTTATGATATACATTGATTAACAATGACTTTTACTGTCTGTTTCTTCCAATCACCATATAACTTTTATGGCGCGTAAAAACCTGATATCGGATGAACATAGGTACTTACTTAAAGGAAATTAACATCCACTACAGTTACTTTGTAAGGTACAAATGCTCGTGCTCTTTACAAAAACATTTGCCAATTGCGGGAATCGAACATACAACCGTTTGTTTTGTAATCCGGAGTACGAACCACTAGACATTCGAAGGTCAATTATAAAAACCGAGAAATTTTTGACATCAACGTACGCCGGATGAGTTAGTTCAGTATGACCGCACCACGATCTTTTTGGAACAATCTCGCTATAACGACCTCCGTAGCTGAGGCGAGCACGCTGGACTACATATGGCGCCGTCATCTCTGAGGTTCCGGGTTCGATCCCTGGTCGGGTCAATGTAGAAAACGAACTTTTAAATTGTCTTCGGTCTGGGTGTTATGGTACCGTCGTTGTTTCTGATTTCTATAACACAAGTGCTTTAGCTACTTACCTTAGGATCAGAGCAATGTATTGTCCAATATTTATTATTATACTTTACCTAAAGCAGCGATAGTCAGCTGTTTTTGATGGCCAAATATCTCTCAAACTAACAACAAAGACCCCTATTCATACTGAACCCTAACATGCAGTCGTTCAATGGAGTTTGAGGGCCGTGAATAATGGGCAGGGCAGGCTACGCGTCACTGAGCTCGAAGACTGGACAGGCGTTGGGAGATTGTGTACACGATGTTTTGGTAAACTGTCTAGCGTCTGTTCAGTCCGAACGCCAAAACTCTATTAGCATTGATGAAAGATAATTTTTATACTTTATTTTTACACTTATAGTAGAAATAGGAAACATAAATTACTCTCTCTTCAAGTATACCGCAAGAAAAATGTAGGAAATGCAAGATATATCACTTTAGTAATTTTTAATAATAAAAGTAACTAAACTGAAAAATATAATTTTTGGCATGCTTATGACGTTTGAGTTTAGTTCTCGATGTTTTTCATAGATGGCGCTAGAAGTCTCGTACTCGAAAGTTCAGCTAGAGTTATACCTTTCAAAATCTTAAAAAAGATACAATTTATTGGTAAATTTCCTTTGTTACACTATTATTTTAACGCAATTAATTAAAAGTAGTAGTATTTTTTTCTATCCAGAGTGTGATTCATCGATTTCTTTCTTTGACTGACATTATTAGTTCATAAGTTTTTTAACAGATGGCGTTAGGAGTATAGTTTTTTGGTGACTAAATAGCAACTGTTTAAACGATTAGTAATTAAATTATAATATTTAATTATGTGTTGAGAAAAGCCTAGAAGGAGTTTAATGAAATTCTTGTGACAGGGGCCCTGTTCTTTCATATACATTATGTTAATTAGTATTTTTTAAATAATTATATTAATTAAAGTAGTTACTTTAAAGCAAAAGGTACTTAATAAATAAAATATTAAATATTGTGTTAAATAAAGTAGTTACTATTAAGTGAAAGGTACCAAAGGTTATATTTTATCGATTTACTCATGTCAGATTTCAACTAAAAAACATGCATCATTCATTTCGTACTCTTCTTATCGATAAACATAACTTTTTGGGAATTGTGAGGTATTAAGTAATTCAATTAATTTGATTCCCGGGATGTGCTCAATAGAGACTTAACATTTCCATTGAATCAATTGCGCGAATCATAATGGCTGCCACGAGTTTTGTGGTAATAATAACAATAATTCGGGGAATGTATAAATTTAGTTAACTCTGCTGTGAGTAATATGGATCGTACAGTTAAACCTCGAAATGAATTTTGCCGCATTATTAAAATTATGTTTACATAGTCAAATCAATAAATAAATATTGGACAACATCACACAGCTAAAGAAATATAAAACAACGATGGTACCCACAATACCCAGACCCCAGACAATATAGAACAGTACGCTTCTATTGACCCGACCGGGAATCGAACCCGGTACCTCAGAGATGGCGCCGCCAAATCCATCGTGCGCGTAAACATCTCGGAGGTGGTTAAATAAAATTATATTCAATAACACGGTAGGTCAAAAAACTATTTTAGAAAACACTTTTAATTATGTACCTACTGAAATAATAATTGACAAACGAATGAAACGAGTCAAACACGAAGTTTTAAATAGTAGCTATTAAAGAGCTTCACTATCAAATCTATCTTTTGTCTATCATCAGATCAGCTAGATTGTATCTTATTATTATTTTTTATTATTATTATTTTTTTTATTTTACTAACACAAAACAGTTTACAGTCGTGGATAAACATTGTATATAAGTAAGTACTAAACTGTAAGCCAAAAAATGTGTATGTGAAGTTACAATTAAATGAGTTACATTTTATGTGGATTTTATAGTTATAATACCAAATACAAAATTAGCAAAAGTTTGGTTTTGCAATCACCCATCTAGAAAATTATAAGAGGAAAGTTACAGATTGAATTACTAAACAAAAGCTTATAATCTATATGAAGTCTCGCACATGAGACCAATTTTATTGCATTTCTAACCAAATATAACCTACTTACAAAGCTTTAAATCGGTTCGACAGTTAAAAACGTCTTTCAAGATTTGAATACATTGATATATTTAATAATCTAAACAAGTAAAGATGATCAACTAAAATCCATTTATTTTCTTACTAAAATACCCTAATGTTGTGAAAAAAAAACGGTTAAAAGCCATATTTGGACCTTATTTTTCAAATGACGCATGCTTTAAAAAACATCTTTAAAATTTAAGTGATTAGGTATCTCCAAAATATTTCTTGATCCAAATTCGCGAGGATCGCTTGGAGGTTGTTTTCACATCTCTCATCGTTATAGAAATATTATATCTAACGAGTTAAGACCCATTTGATTGTTTTAACTGCAACTGCTTGGGTTTGTAGTCCAGAGCGAAAACCACTAGGCCAAAGGAACTTCGATCATTGAATCTTCGATGAAAAGTGTTTCTACGAGCTATTTATAATAATGGAAGCCACGTACAGGGAAGCTCAGCATAGGACGTCCACCCACAAGGTGGACAGACGACCAGCAGGGCTAGCATGCGCGTATCGGTTATTTTATCGATAGACAAGACAAATTTTGCTGTCAAAAATAATTTTCTCGTATTCCCTAACCTAACGGATCACAGACGTCTTGAATAATTATTCTTGATATTTTCAGGGTATCCCGTTTTTCTTAGCCACTTTTTACGTTATAACACGGCATTTCCATGATATTTTGGTTTTTACTTTGTTATGGTCAAGGATAAAACGACATATTTCCGTCAAATGTCGATAAAATGCCACAACAAAATTTTATCGTGTTGCGCATGCTAGCCCTGCTGGTAAAGGTTGCAGGAAGCTGCTGGATGCAGGCCGCTTCCAACCGGATAATATTGAAGTCATTTAGGAGGACTATGTTCAGCAGTGGACGTCCTATGGCTAAAATGATGATGATGATAAATATTGTGTCCACTTTAATCATCTAATTAGTAAAGGTGATTCATTATTTTTTCTGCCAACAATAGGTTACTGAAGTTCAATTACAAATCCCCAAAATATTCAAATGCAGGCACAAACAAAACGCCCCTCAATTATAAAAAAGGACGGACAATCGCGTAAAATCAAAGAATTAATATCGTTCAAGGAACAAAATCGGATGGAATAAAAGAACCGGCAAGCCTACTCGACCGAAGTGGCAATCCGGCTAAAATAATTTCCGAAAGAATATTAGGCGGCGTGGCCACGGAAACTGCGATTTTTCTGGCTTGTTTTAAGAATAATAGGTTATGGCCTTACTACATAAAGATAGACTAGAGTTGAACACTTGCCTAAAGATTAGTCAACCAATTTGAAATGTTGACACATCAGACATTCGAGACATTTATGAAACATTTCAAATTGGTTGACTTATCTTTAGACAACACTTTACGAAACTTTACGAAAAGATAGACTATTACGAACTATTACGAACAGTTTACGAAAAGATAGACTATTGTTGACACTAGTCTATCTTTTTTTAGTAAGGCCATTAATGTTTAGGCAAGATAAACTGTAATTAAAGCTATAATATTAACCGAAAGATCCATTACGAAAGTTACGGACACTTTAAATTAGATTCCAGAGTTTGACAGATTTGAGATTGTTTTAAGAGTTCGTGGTTACCGCCCTTCTATAGCTACATTCTACTTTAGTACTTATTTAACTTTACGTTAACTAAATTAAAACATATCAGATTTTAATAACTAGTAATAAACGCTGGTTTTGTGGCCAATCCTCTTAGGAACGATTTTGCAATGATTAAAAAAATCTAAGAGAGAATTCACAGAGCTTCGCCGAAGGTTCTGAAGCTTAAATTCAATTTCTTCGCTTCCGAACAAGACCCTACAATTCACACCACTAAATTTGTTAGGATTATCTTTTGACAATCTTTGAATAAAGTTAGCCGAGTGGGGACATATTAATCTTTACTAATTATGATCAATACTTATAACCAATAATTGACGACCTCCGTAGCCGAGAGGCGAGCACGCGTTTACTTTAAATCGCGCTGCCATCTCTGAGGTTCCGGGTTCGATATCCGGTCCTATAAAGAAAATTTCGTTTTCTACATTAACCCAATGTAGAAAACGAACTTTTCTACATTGTCTCAGGTCTGGGTGTTGTGGTACCGTCGTTGTTTCTGATTTCTATAACACAAGTGCTTTAGCTACTTACCTTAGGATTAGAGCAATGTATGTGATGTTGTCCCATATTAATATATTATTTATTGTTACATTATATATTTTTACATTTGAAATTCTTATTGAAACCGAGTATATTAGAAATAAATAATACAACAGAAATACATCATCTGTGAAAATTTCAACTCCCTAACTAATCACGGTTCATGAGATACAGCCTGGTGACAGACGGACAGACAGACAGACGGACAGCGGAGCCTTAGTAACAAACAGATACAGAATATGTTCGTTTGTTTATGGTTTTCAGGAATAAATATATATAATAACATAAAAAGAGTGTCAGAAAGGTCCCCGCTCAGCATTTGTCGTTACAGCCAGAGCCATAACGACGCTGGTTTTTAGCGGAGACCCCGCAGGACGCGGGACGGGTAGTGTCAACGGTACATCGGATCACCAAGGAACCCCCAATTCCTCCGGCCGACTCCGGCTCGGAGTCAGTCGAAAAAACCAGGAAGGTTCTGATGAGCCGAATAATACAAAGGCTCGGAACAAGCTTCTATATGTTTATGTTGCAGTAATCAAATTCACTTAAAGTTCCTATGGCCTATATCCTAGTCTTACTACAACTGAATCTAGGACAAAAAGATAGGACATAGATAGGTATAGGAAGATATGTATTAACTTAAAAGTACATAACACATGATTGTTACAAAAAGGCGTACAATTTAAGCGGTCTTAATAAATAAAAATAAAGAGCTAAAATAACAATACACAGAAGTGTACGCATTCATACCAACATCAAAATTACAATTAATCTTCTCAATGAATAAGGTCACCTTGCCAAATCACCCTTCTCTACACAGGCCAGTTATAAAAAAACAATATAGCGATAGTACCAACAGCATCCATTGATATGTCAAAATCAGCTGGCCAGCCAGATGTGAATGCACCGTTACAACTTACATATGTAGATGGGAAATTGACCCATAAATGTATGAAGGATTATGGAGTATTTTTGATTATAAAGATTACTGTATGGATTCAACAGACAAAACCTCATTCATGAATAGCATTTGGGGCCATGTTTCGTTTTGGTGGAATTGGCAATGTGTTTGTGAGACGGGAAGGGAACTTTTATCAGATATTTTTGAATAGCTTTTACTTTAAATTGGTCAAAAATTATCCACGTCCTATTTTCGAGGTTGCAAAATGAAAACTATTTCACAAACAGAAGAAAAAAAACATTCATAGAATTGTAATTTAATCATTTATAATTATTGCTTAATGCTTGCAATTTAAAACCAAAGTTTTTTTTAAATGCAGCTAATATTTTTAATCAAACTCATCAAACGGCAATAGTTTTCTATCCACACTTTTAAAAAAATGGTAGATAAGAGTAAAAAAGGTAGATTTTTTTGTTAAAAATAAACCAAATTAATTATAACTTTGCTAGTAATAAATTTGGTTAAATTTTGAGTCTACCTAGACCGAGAGACGATCACGCTTGACCAGTTTGACTATTTTTCAATTGAGGTCCCCAATCCGTCAGCTGACAAACCAGTTTTTACGAAATTCGTGAATGCCATTCCACCCAGGACAGCTAAAACGTAAAGAGGAGATAGGGCGAAGTCAGTGTATATGTGATATTATGAATCTGCACTGAATCAACATTTAATTTTATTAGGTGCATGGATGAAGCACACATCAGTAAATTATGCATTTATTTGTTATGAGAACGTGTAGTTGTTAAGTACTCTTGTATTTAATAAGATGGATTTGTTTGTAATTAGGCAACAAAATAAACGTCTTAAAACCATTTAAAGTTAAGGCAGGAAATTATTATTATGAATAAATTTTGTACAAAAATTTCATGTCACAAATGTAACCAGCACTTCAACATAGGTATTTATAATGTCCATTATATGGTTTAAAGTTTGCGTGTAATCTTTACTGATTCATAATTTAATGGTTTTAAAATATTCATAACAAACACAGCGTACGCTTTTTAATGAAGATATATTTTAGTTTTAAACATAAAAACTGGCATACTGGTCACTGTGTACACAGGAACCAATGAACAGGATTATCAACACACAAGTAATTGGTTTTAAATACTGTCAAAAACGCTTAATCTAAATAACGCTTTATAAATGGTATTATCGTCGCCCAGCAGGGCTAGCATGCGCAACACGATAACATTTTGTCGTGGCATTTTATCGACTTTTGACGTAAATTATGTCGTATATTAGTGCGCAGAATAGGGCTACAGTGAGTGTAGTGTGTGACGGTACTTGGCGTGAAAATAATATTATGAGGGTAGATGAAGAATCTGCCTCTCATACGGAGTGAAGATATCACTGTTCCAGTCAGCCTGTGACCACGGTCGGTGTAACCCATTCGAAACGTCAGGCAAAAGAGGTAACATTTTGTACCTAAACTATGATCGCGTTAATTCCCGTTTCATTGAGTATTAAATTATGCAACGCGAAAGTTTAAAAGTAATTAGTTTTTACATCTATCTTGGAATAGACCTAAGTGTTCCAATTACCCCCATTTCACTGCGCACGCTCGGCGCACGCGCACTTGTCACACCTGGTACAGGTGGCCACGCATCAGCTGTTCGTCTGCCTCTTTCACCCAATGTTGGCTAAATATGCGACCTCTTTCACCCAACATTGGCAATTGGTATATAATGCTGTATTTAAGGAATGTTGGGATTCGGCATGCTAATCTGATTCTTGTAATAAATGATAACGTATCGTAAATGATACGTTACAAGCCTAGAATAAAACGTAAAAAACTAACTTTTCTATATTTTCTCAGGTCCGGGTGTTGTGGACTTGTGGTACCGTCGTCGTTTCTAATTTGTGTAACACAAGTGCTTCAGCACTTACCTTAGGATCAGAGCAATGTATGTGATGTTGTCCAATATTTATTTTATTTACTTTTATTATATTATTATTAGGGTGTTCTTTTCCGTTCTTTCATTACCATTTATGTCTTGTGCATTTAAGAATGGTGTTAACATCTTAATCGATAAGTTTCGAGATTAAAAATATACAATTATTGTTCGATTGAATTTCAAATCGCAAACAATAAAAGTTGTGGCAATAGGCAGGCATCGGTACAAAGATATCCGAAATTCAGAAAAGCCTGTGATTAAAACACGCACGACACACGCACGAAACACGTACGTAAGGCACGATTGCAACCACTGTGCTATCGCTCTAGTAATAAACTTAAATGAAAAGCAAATATCTACATATTCGATTCGCAAATACAAACATCTCTAGTAGATGTAGTTCTTTACTTTTGCAAACAAATTAAAATGATCGTTAAGTTGAATAATCAATATTGACAATACATATAATCCTTCCGTAATTTGCCGACTCACAAACTCGTTTATATTTTTAAATTCATTAGTACTTAAGCTGAGCTGTGTTCCTATTGCAACAATCTAATAAAATAGTTGATTAATTTAATTTTAAGTCATTTTACAATAATCCATACATTTGTTTTTAATTTCCCACGAAGCATTCAGACGGGCGCAGGATCGAAATACCTAGAGACGGCTCATCATCAAGATGACTAAGTAGACAGGTCACGATCCTCAAACTCTGAGGGATGGACAATGGATGAGGAGGAGGAAAGGAACAGCTTAAAACGGGACTTAGACACAAAAAGTCGTTGACATTACCCGATATATTAGCAAACTAAAGTGACAGTAAGTGGGGCAAACAGCACGTAGAACTGCCCGATGGGGCAGAAAGGTTCTGGAATGGAGGCAACGTACTGGCAAACGCAGCGTTGGATGTCCACCCACAAGGCAGACAGACGACTCGGTAAAGGTTGCAGAAAGCCGCTGGATGCAGGCCGCTTCCAACCGGCCAATCTGAAAGTCACTGGGGGAGGCCTATGTTCAGCATAAGCCGTCTTGTGGCTGAAATGATGATGATAAGACCCAAAAATATATAATTATTATATTCATTATCGATCTATTAGACTTTGTATGCTTGTCTTCTAGCAACAATTAAGGGTTAAATATGCTAGAGTTATTTTTACTGCAATGTTAAGAATAGCTATGCTTGTTTTCTTTGCTTTTATAACTAGTCAATAGGCAGATGGCGCTTTTCTTTGACGTAATACGGAGTTCGCATAAAAAGTGCGGTGCGTGTGAAGTTTAATGAATGCGGGTTCCGCTATTTTATGCGAAAATTTTATAATAGCAAATTGGATGCAAATCAATATTTTTATTTGTCATAAATTCTTTCGGCGGTAAGGTTTTTAGTTTAGTAAAATATTCAGTTGCTTTTTATAGAATATTGTTAAATAATTTGTTGCATAGGTATATGAAACATAAACTATTCACTATTTTTACATCAGTAGCAATATATTTATATTATATTTGTTTATAAGTAAATGGCATCGATGTATAAACAGATGAAGTGATGCATTTTTTTTAAATAAACGACAATACTTATTGTTTATTTTGAGCATTGTACAATCAACTACACAACTTTATCGTACATAATTAAAAAAATAAATTAACATCATCATTAAGGAAGATAGTTGTAGTTAATAATAAACCTAGTTTTGAAAACTTCCATTTTATACGCTGAAATATGTGTAGCAATCGATGTCGTAAAATATAAATAAAACTAAAAACATTAAATTTTCTTCGATGTGTTTCGCTCACCATCACACACACACACACACATAAACAATTTATTTCAAACTGAACCCTAAAATATAACTTGTTTAGTCTAACTAATCTAAACACTAGCTATCTATTACCAATTGACTAGCATCTGCTGGTCCCGGGTTCATATCCCGGCGGCAAATTACAAGCATAAAACTGACACATGCCTGAACAGCTGCGCCCACTAAAGTCGTTTTTTCATACTTTCTAAGTACTCACGATGATATAATGACGTATAAAAGTGCAGTAATATATTTTTATGTAAAACATAAAAGTTTTAGTACAGTCATAATCACATACGTTTATATTATCTGTGTAATAAGTTAGTTTGTGTAATGACTTGCGATTACGTCGGCCTCTTAAAAGGGCTTTTCTAATAAGAACAGATGAATTCATTTTATTAGAAATAAGGGTCAGGGTTAGAGTTCTATGAAGCCAGAAAAGGTACTTCTGTGCTAATTTTTATGCTATATGAATGAAGAAAATTTACGTAAATGCTTCATGATATTTTATTTCCATACAAAATATTGGTACTTAGACACCGGTAAAATAAAAAAATGTTTGTTTCAAATTGGCCAGGAATCGAAACCGGAACCTTTCTGATGATGTCGCCAAGTCCAGCGTGCTCTCCTCTCAGCTACGGAGGTCGTCAGAAAATGTATTAGAGGTCAACCCGGTGATGTGCCGGTGTATAAAAGGCTGTTTCAATTCAAGGAATCCTAAACGTCATACATCAATATATCCCATTGGAGAAAAAGATCAGGGCCATAACCATGAACTCTTAAAACAATCTCAAAGTTGTCAAATCTGTCAATTTTGGTACGTCATTTCATACAAAATTTGACAGAAAGGATAATGTTTGACAGATTTGAGATTTTTT
Organism: Anania fuscalis; assembly: GCA_950371115.1. NCBI lineage: Eukaryota > Metazoa > Arthropoda > Insecta > Lepidoptera > Crambidae > Anania > Anania fuscalis. Next base: position 15,178,187 of record OX493343.1, on the reverse strand, counting down.
TAAGAGTTCGTGGTTACCGCCCAGGTACCTACTACTGTAAGCTAAATGGCCGCTAAATGACATTTGGTCATTTTTCACTTTTGCAGCGTGAAAATGGTGTAACTGTGACGTCATAAAGTCGGCGGTAAGAAGAAAAAAATTTTTGAATGAAAGGACTTTCATGCGCTTGTCATGGCATCAAAAGTGAAAAATGACCAAATGACATTTAGCAGTCTTTTGACTTTTGACATTTAGAAGTTAACTCACAGAGAAGTGCCGGTTTTCTTTTTAAGGTTGCTTTAATTTAAAAGATCCTAAACGTCCCTCATCAAAGGATCCTTAAAGCATAAAACGCTCAAATAGGTGTCGCCATAGACCAGAGAATGTCCTTTGCAACTCCCGTCAAACGCGCCCGTCAGATCGCAGCCTTCAACCACAAAATAAAACGCTGCGTCAATCAAAAAACAACTGGGAATGTTCCCGGCATGTCTGCGGGTGACACGAATAAAAACGGGTAACGGGAAAATGGCCGGGACGCGTTTGTTTAGGGCATGATGCGAAATGTGTTTAAAACGTCATTTTTTATTGGGAAATATAAAACAAAAGAGCAACTATTTAAAAAAAAACCTTGTAATTGAGGTTCTGTTGCACGGAAAAGGTTATTTGAACGAAACTTTAAAACGAAAAGAGAATCTAGACCCAGAACTGAATGGTCTCACGATTTGGCCTTTTTTGAAAGGAATAAGAAAACTTTCGCGTTGGACTCGTCGCTTTAAACAATGGTAAACAATAAACACAAAATCGGTAAAGCTAAATACAGGCCTTTTGCAGACATAAACTCATTTTATCGACTTTTTATTCAGTTCAAACTTATATCTACCAAAACAGGGCTAATTCGATATCATAAATGCATACTAATTTTAATAAAGTAACTTCAAAACAATAAATAACAATCATCTATTTATTTTGCGCATTAAACGTTATATTTGGCGTATACTTCAATGGCGTTAATAACGATCTTTAATTATATCAAACATTTTGAGCAAAATTCTACCCAGCACCTACCAATTACTTTCATGCAATCGTCCTTGAACAACCCAGTTATAATTTCAACGGTATTCTAGGACTTTCTCCGATAATTACTTCGGCAAAATAACAAGTAATTATGTTACCGAGTTAAACGGACTGCACTAATTGTTACTTCAATGTAGGTTTATTGTTAAATTCTAGCTGGAATTCTGTAATAAAGTTCTGGGTGAGACAGCAACTGTAAAAGCATTTTAGAGAAACAAATATAATATACTAGGTTGCTCAACTTATACAGGGTGTACAAAAGAATGGGACACTCCTTAAAACCACGTGATCAGCTGGTCATATACAACAACTTTTCCTATGGGAGCAACATCGAAATCGTGATTTTATTTTCAGATGCTCCATACATTATCATCGAGATATGCGAGTAGGTTTGTATGGAGAAGCTGAAAAAAAAATCTCGATTTCAATGTTGCTCTCATAGAAAAAAATGTTGTATGTGACCAGCTGATCACGTGGTTTTAAGGAGTATCCTATTCTCTTGGACACCCTGTATACGAGGTAAGACTTGTCAATAAGGTGCCTGCGGAAAAAAGGGGAAAAACATAATTATCGATATTGATGCATACAATTTAGCCTGGTAACTCGGTGGACTGACTACCCAGTCAAGGTATCGGAAAACCGCTAAATAAAATCGGCACAGAGCACTAGCTATTAGTATTCTATATGGGAGGACTATGTTCAGTGGATTTCTAGGGCCAGTAAACATAATATTTTATTGCAAGTTTTTAAAGCTCTTTATTCTTTTCATTTCCTATTATTCAAATATTTTTATTATGGATCTAGACTTTAGTACCATATTATTCTTTTATTTACTATTCTCTTCTTAATTTTATTTAGTTCTTGGTTTTTTCACTTGGTGCTCTCTCTGCTAAAGTTAAGCAACCAACGCCGAGGTCGTGAGTGGATGGGTGACCATTCCGACCATATTTAGTGACATTTATCACGAGCATCTCCGTGCTTCGGAAGGCACGTTAAAAGTTGGTCCCGGCCAATATCGCTTGATATTGGTCGTGAAGCCTAGTCAGAGGCCTTAAGGCGGCTTGAGAACATCTGACAGTAAGGTTAGTCACTGGCCTTACAACACCCCTCCACCAATCCGCATTGGGCTCACGTGGTGGAGTATGGCCCAAACCACCTCATTGTTGAGGTGAGGCCTGTGCCCTGCAGTGGGACGTATATAGGCATACCTTACTTTTACTTTACTTTACTTGGTTTTTTCATTTGAGTCTGTACAGTCTATTAATTAGACGCTATTTCATTGGTGAGTGAATCAACTATCTTATAATAAATATATCCAAACGTTTATTGCTAAATGACAAGCCTAATTTTTCAAAGTCCTGTATAGTTATTAAACGTCACACCTTGTCAGCTGTCATATGAGCCGCGTGCGCATACGTGACATAGCGAAGGAGATATTAGGATTAACGTTCGTTGTTAACGACTTAATATAGTTCCCTTTTTGCGGGGGGAATAAAGGAGGATGCACATGGGCATACGTAATGATTAGAAAGATAGATAATTGAAATACGAGTAGTTTGAACAAAACAAAATAAATAAAAAATGTCTAAGCAGCACAATTTAAACATTCTCATCCCCAGAAACGGGATCTCTTCTAGACAAGCTTTAGGTAAAGGCCTATAAGGTTGAGAGGGGAGAAAATAAAAGATTAAAAAAAATATTAAAGGCTTAAAAAAATTAATACGCCTGCTTATTATTTTCTACACATTTGATGACCTTATACATATACATTAATTTCATACACCTATAAATATAAAAATGGAATTAGTAGCCAAAATGTAGAAAACTGGCCAAGTGCGAGTCGCACTCGCGTACGAAGGGTTTCGTACCATTTTCTATAAAAACGGCAAAAAAAAAGTTTGTTGTATGGGAGCCCCCTTAAATATATATTGTATTATATTTTTTAGTATTTGTTGTTATAGCAGCAACAGAAATACATCATCTGTGAAAATTTCAACTCTCTAGCTATCACGGTTCATGAGATACAGCCTGGTAATAGACGGACAGACAGACGGACAGACAGACAGACAGACAGATAGACAGACGGACAGCGGAGCCTTAGTAATAGGGGCCCGTTTTACCCATTCGGCACGGAAGCCTAAAAATAAAATTAAAAATTAAGCACCACAATTTAGACATTCTCATCCCCAGAAACGGGATCTCTTGTAGACAAGCTCTAGGTAAAGGCCTTCAATTAAGGTTGAGAGGGGTAGAAATCAAAACTTTAAAAATTAATAAAAAACTTCAAAAAATTAATACGCCTGCTTATAAATACACATTTAATGACCTTATACATCATCATCATCATCACCAGCCTATATCAGTCCACTGTTGGACACAGGCTTCTCCAAAAGGAGGATTTTGCCATAATCGCCACGCTCGGCAGGCGGGTTGGCGATCGCAGTTTGGCCAACGGTGGAGAGGAGACGCTGCTGCCCGTCTTCTTATGACGGTTCTCCTGTAGTCGCCTCTTACGACACCCATAGGAAGAGAAGGGGAGAACCTTATACATAACTACATTAATTTAATACACACTTACCCTATAAATATAAAATGGGACTTAGTAGTCAAAATGTAAAAAGACCTCAAAGAAAATTACCTAAACAAAATTACATAATATAATCTGAGACCACTCCTTTAGAAACGGGTACTGCCTCAAAGTGTATGCATTTGGTAAGCTTTTTGGAAATGTAATCAAAATTAGTTTAGTGTTTTTCCGTAATTACGTTTAAGAAAAAAAATGCTACGTATTACTGTGGAATATCATAATTTTAACTTTCGTTTTATTTAGAGCAATAAGAAAACAGTGAAATTTTATCAGCAATTTGTTTAATTTTCCAATGTATTTTTAGAAACAAATTTAGTTTCTAATCTTGCCTAATTTCAGCCTAGGTCTTGTAATTTGAATAATTTCGTTGTAGCGTTAAATTTGCTCGTGACCGTCTAGCCTTATAATTTTAGTCTGATTAATAATGACAGCGCACACTGAGTTGCAAAAACGCTAAGCCATTCTTAAATAAACTGAATCTTATAAAGTAAACTTTTAAAATACTTTGTAGTTTGCCCTAAAATATTCAAACCTTGATCATTGATGTGATTTGACAAACAGGCCTTACGGGACATTCGTTAAAGAAACAAAGGCAGTGACATAGTTCTGTGCGAAACCTTTGACAAAAATACGCATGTGAAATTGGCAGTGTAATAACATGGCTATTTTCAATAATTGATCCTACATTGTCAGAGGTTTGACACGAGTGGTAATTTTAATAATTGTTAGGTTAGGTAAATACTTACAAAAATTTCCGTAGTAGGGATTCAGAAGTGCGTGTCACTTTCAATGGGTAACCTAATGTCTAGCAGCACTGTTCCAAATGCCGATAATAATAAGCCCTTTACCTCTTGTATTACAAAAACAACAAAATTTACTCAGAAGCGGTCTGAGGCTGTATACTAAATACATGAGTATCTTTATTTCAGCTTCAATAAAGTCACAAAAATACTTATGTTAGAAGTAAATGTATGAAAAGACTAAGTTATCATGCTTTATTATTTTTTAATAAACATTTGCTTCGCTGTAGTAACTAACTAACCTTAAGCCGCCTTTCTCGCGTTTTTTCCACTCACTACACGTTTCGATCTCCGTGCCTGACATACATAATTGGTGATTCTCTTTTTGCCAAGATGGTAGTTACAGTAATTAATGACGATTACTGCGGCGTCGCTAAAGGCTACAATTTGGCCCTAAGTTTAGCACTTGTTATAGGACGGCATTTTTGAGGACCAGCGCTTCACCTGGATGGCTTTATTGATGGATGTGACGTTTTTTTGCGCTGACGAAACAATTAATAAGGTTGGTTATGTGTTATTCATGTCATTTAATGACCAATGGAAGTTCAATGGTTGGGGTCTTTTACATCAATGGGCGTAAGTTTGAATACCAACTCTGGTTTGATTGAAATATTGTAATGGAAGCAAGGGCAAGTCATCTTGTGGACATATAACGGGGAATCATCATTTCAGCCACAGGACGTCCACTGCTGAACATAAGCCCTCCAGTGGCTTCCAGATCGTCCGGTTGGAAGCGATCTGCATCCAGCGGCTTCCTGCAACCTGAGACAGGTCGTCTGTCCACCTTGTGGGTGGCGTTATACGTAACGGAGAATACGAATTACTATCATTTTTTCCATTCACTCGACCTAGATCTTTTTTTTTTGGCGCAAAATGATGGGAGACCGCTTGAAGTTTTTTTGCGGAGAAATGTATTTCGCATACTTTTGCTGCCTTGGAGGCAACAGCAGCTTGGAGCTGCCTTGTTTCGGGTCTGGGTGTTGTGGTATCGTCGTTGTTTCTGATTTCTATCACACAAGTGCTTTAGCTACTTACCATAGGATCAGAGCATTGTATGTGATGTTGACCAATATTTATTTATTCATTTATTATTTTCCTTTAGAAGTTTAGAATTTTCCAGGTCGGCTGCAGCATTTTCTTTCGTTTGCATATCCGAGGTTTGTTTAACCCAAGGATTTAATAAATACATTATAAAAACAAAACCTATACACCTAAAATCTAATTTAAAACGAATAACGACAGAGTTCAAGCTCTATTGAACCAAAGGTCATAGTTTCGGAGGTCATTGACCCTGCGCTCGCGCGTTGTCGACGCTCAAACGATCCGTGCAACATAAACCTATGCATACTAAACTAGCGAAATATCCCGGCTTTGCACGTTTTTCAACTTTTATATTTTTTCATCATATCAGCCTGTTGCAGTCCACTGCTGGACATAGGCCTCCCCCAAGGAGCGCCACAACGCACCAGTCGCTGCCAGCTGCCTTCTTCAGGTCATCGGTCCCTAGCCCGGGGGCGTCAATGACAGTCAAGTTGGCCCACCGATTACACGTCACTCAGCGTGCTATGGAAAGGTCTATATTGGAGATCTCATTAAGGGATAAGATCCGGAACGAGGTTATACGACATAAGACTAAGGGACTGATATTGTCCAAAAATTTAGCAAGCTTAAGTGGCAGTGGGCTGGCCATGTCTGTCGCAGAACCGACGAGAGGTGGAGCAGGAAGGTTCTCGAATGGAGACCACGCTTAGGCAAACGAAGTGTAGGACGCCCCCCGTCTTATATTTTTTACTATCTCCAAACTAATTATTAACTTAACCAGCTTTCAGAAATTGTCTTATTAATGGAAACAGTTGGATGAGTATCTAGAGAAGCAATGTGCAAGTACATGTATTTGGACGAGACACTCACGTGCTAATGCAAAGGATCGTCACTGGGGGAGGCCTATGTTCAGCAGTCGACGTCCTGTGGCTGAAATTGTGATGATGATGATTATTTGGTTTGGGTATACGAACAAAAAAACATGCAGTCAGATTTTGTACAATACAAAGACCATAGAAACTTTTTATTCAAATTTACACCATATCACGGCTTCGTATGACTTCTAATAAGTTAGGAGTTTTTTTTTACTAAGTGAGATGTTTTTATTCAATTGTTTTTATCCAGAACAGTGGAAATGTTTAATTGCCAGCAAATAGTATTGTGTTAACGCGGTTTAGTGTTGTCCTGCCCTAAACTTGGTCATCGATAACTATAGTCGATATTTTTGTGTCCACTACATTGCCAAATAATGGCTACCTTAGTGTTGCAAAATATGTGGCTGTAACATTTTTTATGTGAAATTATAATTATTTACATTAAGCGCTGCTATGTAAATTGATTATGTTCCAATATAACTTATATTAGATTTTGATTTGAGAAACGAAATTATTAGGCAAAAGTCCAAAGTAACGGACAGAGTCCAAAAATGTAGCATGCTTAAGTGGCAGCGAGCTGGCCACATCTGTCGCATAACCGATGAAAGGTGGAGTAAACGGGTTCTTGAGTGGAGATCACGCCTTGGCAAACGTAGTGTAGTAGGACGCCCTCCAGCCCGATGGACCGACGACCTTAGGAAGAAGGCTGGCAGAGGCTGGATGAAAAAAGCAGGAGATCGTGCACTCTGACGTTCTTTGGGGGAGGCTTACGTCCAGCAGTAGACTGCATAGGCTGAATAAAAGATTAAAATGGCATTAAGGTTGTAGAATTCACAACGATTCTGTAAATTACTTTGTTTAAAAAAATATGATTATTATAATCAACCTTTTTAATTATATAGAAATTGTCAATAGTGAAATAGGAGATATAAAAAAAAATCATTTTTATCATCATCATTTCAGCCACAGGATGTCCACTGCTGAACAATGCCTCCCCCAGTGACTTTCAGGTTGTCCGGTTGCGCGCGGCCTGCATCCAGCGGCTTCCTGCAACATTACTTGCAAATAAAAATTCTAAAAATATTTATTCTGATATCGACAACTTAACTATGAGTTGGACAACACTAAATAGTATTGTGTGTTGTTACTATGCGTTACGTTTCGGTGATTTTAGATTTGGCCGTTAGTTTTGATTGTTTCCATGCAAATAATAGGAATTCGGTACTTTACTCTTCTAACCTGAATTTGATAGAATGATTCCATTTATTATTGCGTGATGGGTTTATCGATATGTGTGTATTTGTATGACTGATTTTGGGAACTAAAATAATAATAATAAAAAGGGTAATCAAAGTACATGATTTTTAGTATGAAAGCGTTGAATGTATTATTTTTTAGCGATTTCTTTAGGATCTTGTCCATATATTAGTTTTTATGACTATCATAAAATAATTTTCTTTTTATCTGACTTAGTTCAAGATAAACACCAACATTTTTACCTCAGCAAACATCTAAGATGACAGCGACTACTATATCTTATTAAGTTGGGCAAAGATTTGTAAACTATAAAATAAGCGAAACACCATCAACTTTAATATTCTTGAAACCTCAAAACGAATAAGCTATCGGACTAAACGTCACGGGCAGAAACAAGTACCTATTTAATATAGTAATTTATGATGACTACAAGAATTTTCAAGTAGAAGTCGGTTATTATTGAGTTTGAAAATAAATGGAAGTCCTCGTAGGAAATTTACCACGGATGTAACGGTACCACAACACCCAGACCCGAGACAATATAGATAAGTTCGTTTTCTACATTGACCGGACCGGGATCGAACCCGGAACCTCAGAGATGGCGACGCCATATAGTCCGGCGTGCTCGCCTTTCGACAACGGAGGTTGAAGTTTTTAATACCCTCTACAAATTTTGTTATCAGGACCTAACTTTATAATAAGATTAAAAACCAACTCGGTCCCCAGTATTGGACCATTTACAGTCAAAAGTGTTATTAAATAAACTACTTAAAAGACTTTCTAGGCCTCACACAATCCATCAACTGCCACACTTATAAAATTGAACAAAACAGCTCTATTGCGTCATACAACCCATACAAATCACTCTCATACATCACACACGTGGCCCAAAAGAACCGTGTTACTCTTTCAATTTAAATATTCTATTCATATTAGACACACGAGATTGATGTGTCACATTAAATTTTAGTACGCAAAGGTTTATAATGACGTAACTTGTGATTTTTGAATTCTAAGTTATATTTCCAATTTAGGGTTTTAGTAAACTAATGCGGAACAAAACAATTGGTCATACGTTACCAGTTATGTTGTGTTCTAATTTCCATGTTCCAACAACAGATAAAAAACCCAACATATAAAAAAAGGGATTTCCTGATTTTACTTGACCTCTTTGGGTATAACGATTTGTAGTACTTACATATTTTTCGTTTATTTTAAGCATCAGAATTTACCATTAGAAAAAAGCAGTTATTGAATTAGGTACCTTTTTTCTGTGTTTTGATTTTAACAAATGAAAAACGAAATTACAGGGTACTTTCTCTTATCCGAGTATGTATACTAAATATATACCAAATTCTTTTTTAGCCATTAGATTTTTTTTGATGTACTTACAAAAATTTGAAGTTTTAGAAATGAGTCACTATAGGAGTTAAAGAGCAATCAGTACAGTAATATTCACACCTACAAATTGTAACAATATTAAGTTTTAGCTCTTAAAGTTCAAATTTGTTTGCGCAACTAACGCTTTTCTCGATATGGAATTTTTAGTGCGTGAACATTTAAAGATGATAGAAATTGAGTCTTGATGTAATGTAATAAGAATGAGTTTTATTGAAGGAAAGTTTTTTGTTTGGTTTGTATGGAAACAGAGGTGACGAGGTTAGAAAATATTCTTGTTGAAAACGTTATACGAGTGATAGTGCTTGACAAAATTTTAGGGGTGTCAAGCATTATTACTGTCGGTTTGTTGTTTTTCCTGCCGCCTTAATTTAATAGTGAATGCTTATATACCTCTTATAATTAGTTGTATTAAATTAGATAACGCTAATAATCTTGCATTGCATTCACTATTAAATTACTTAATTATGTTGCATATCTCTAAGGTAAGGTGTAGTTGAACGACAACAAATTTTCAAGGTTTCGGAAATGTAATATTCTGTTTTTTTTTTTTATTTTAAAAATATTGGAATTTCCCAAATGTATGAAAAATATGTAGAAGTACTTTAAAGGGTGATTGTCCTTACAATATTTGGCCTTCCAAATATCTATCTCAACTTGTAAATATTGTTCCTAAATTTGTTTATCATCATTGAATTCTCAAAAAATAATATCCCCACTTAACCACCATCCAGCTTGCATCAGCTTGTATGGAAAATAAATTTCGATGTAAGTCCCAATAAAAAAATAGAACGTGGCCTTTCACTCAGTACGGGCCTTATAAGGAAGCTCAAGGATGACCAGCGCGCTCTGGAAAGGGCTATGCTAGGTATTTCTTTACGGGATCGAATCAGAAATGAGATCTATGAACAAACAAAAGTCGCTGACATTGCCCGACAGATTAGCAAGCTAAAGTGGCAGTGGGCGGGGCATATCTCACATACACACAGCACTTATAAAATATGGCCGAAGGGGCAGAAGGGTTCTGGAATGGAGGCCACGTACCGGCAAGCGCAGCGTGGGACGTGCACCCACAAGGTGGAGAGGCGACCTGGTAAAGGTTGCGGGAAGCCGATGGATGCAACCGGCCAATCTGAAAGTCACTAGGGGAGGCCTATGTTTAGCAGTGGACGTCCTATGGCTAAAATGATGATGATGAAAAAATCAAGCATTGCAATTACCTCCTAATGTTCCATTGCATGACTTTGCTGTTCGAACATTAACTGTTTTTCTTATTTAGAGTGCATTTGCTAGGCCGGGACTAAGGTTAACCCACTGTACGTTAGTACCCAGTTACCCACCGACTGTACTAACGTACAGAGTGCATTTGCTAGTCAGGGACTAAGGTTAACCCAATGTTCGTTAGTACCCAGTTACCCACCCACTATACTAACATGCATGCATGCTTTTTTTACTAGTCCGAGACTAAAGTTAATAAGACAGGTACTGTATTATTCAGAGTGCAATTACTAGTCCAGACTAAGGTTAAACTACTGATTTTTGTACGTTAAAACAGTGGTTTAACCTTAGTTCCGGAATAGCAAATGCACTCTGAATAAGACAGGTAGATTTATAGCACTTTTGACAACCCTATCACACCTAGTTTTATTCTTCAGCGGCGCGTGCGCTGACACATCCGTGACTCACGCGCAGTTTGGGCTATTGTATATTTACGGCTTGCACACTTCAGACATAGTATTGCGTGTTTTATTGATGTAGTTCAAAGAGAACTCTTAATAAAGTCGAAAATGTTACTTTGCATTAAGATTTATCATCTTTTTTGTTTTAGTTCCTGGTAGAGAATTAATAATATAATAAAATTTGTGGCAGCAGCGTTTGAGTAGATAATTAAAGTTAAAAATCAATGCTGCCGTTGTGAGTGGATTGGGTAACCATTTTGACCGTATTAAATGATGTTTATTTATTGACTTAAAACTTTAATGGACAAACGTATACGTGCTTATAAGTGTGCAAAGATGAACTTAATGCTAGAAGCATTATCTGCCAGTCAACGTATAGGTTATGCAGAAAGCTAATACGTTTATCACAAGTATCTGCGTGAATCGAAACGCATTCTTATGTTTGTTCCCTGCGGTATCTACTGCTTGATACTATACGTGAAGGTAAAGGCCTTAATTTTATCTGACAGAAAGGTTTAGTCACTGGTGTTCATACATAATATAGCACCATACTTTACTTTTTATAAATTACGACTTAAATAAATATTGAAATAAAAAAGTTGCACTCATTTGTATCCTTGTTGCGTTTAGCATAATTTCTTTCAAATCGGTTATTTTAAAATGTATGACATTACGTACTATTAATGTATGCAATAAATAAGAGTATTAAAAATTAATTAACACGTCAAATTAGTATAAGAGGCGCCTTAAAATAAATAAAAAAACATCGGAAAGTACTCAAACCCAACATTATTTAATGTATAAAATACCATAAATAGGACCTAATTGATAATTATTTCTTAAGACGTGATAATAACCTTGAAATAGCCGACATAAGATTTTTATCACTTGACATCTGTTTCAATTAGAAACATTAGACGGACGAACAGATGTGCAAAGCGATCGTTATTTTATATAAATAATTTTATCCTACTTCATATATGTATCTATTGAAAAAAAAAACTGAATGTTTGTTTGTCTTGTAAGAATGTGTTGCGAATTAACGGATTTTATTTTAATTTTATTTTATTTTCATGGAAAAAAACAGCACTTTTAAAACAGGTGTAGACAAAATAATAGTTACAAGTATGCCTTTATTAGTTTTCACCAGTAGAAATTTGTAGTAATCCAAAATATTTAAAACAGTATATTGTACTTAAGGCCTTAACACCACCCAAGTGCCTAAAATCTCGAATATGAAAATCAAATTACCTGTATAAAATACCTGTTACTTGAATCTAAAAAATTTAAATACGATATGCTAGAAGAGGATTTAATTAACATTTTGAATGGAATAATTTTGATTTTCCGTTAAGTCCCTTGGTTTAAAACATGCACAAAAAAGTGTCTATTTTTTCATAAATTGCAAATGTTCTCTTAAACGACACAAGCTATTTCATTACTGTTTTCACACAAAACAAGATTTTGGAAATATACATGTTTTGAATTGTGAGTTTTATTTAAAAATTCTCGTTAAAGGTATTAATTTCATAAAAAAACATGTTTTTCCGAGTTTAAGAGGTCATCCGCACGCGCGACATTGTATGGGCGTGACGCGTCAAGGTCATTCAAGCGTGTTAAGGCCTTAAAACAAACTTAAGCAAAAGCATAACAAACAAAAGAGACAAAAATAACATACACACATTATCTTTTTAAGTCTCAATGGCTTTTCACGGTCTCTAAAAATAACTGATTAAATATGTTTTACTAATAACATTTTTCGCTTGTTAGTTTATTTTTGAAGTGTTTTTTTACCTTTTCATACGAGCAGCTCAAGTCAAAATGCTTTTATTACAGTAACTAAAATCCGCTCTATAGTTATTCTATATCGATTTTGGTGCAAACAAAGTCGCGGGATCAAGCTATATTTAAACAATTTTATATGCAATAAACATAAATAATCGTATGCAGAAACTGTGTTAGACTTTTATTGCTCAAAAGGTGGTAAGGCGATCAGAAACGCGTCATAGAACTGCACTTAACTCGTTTAAAATAACTTTATATGCGTTGTAAACTGTAGCTTGGACAGAATGCAAATGATAACCTAATATTCATATCGTTTATATTTTCTACGTTACGCGTCCTGAGAAAAGAGTCTGTTATTATTTAGAAGAAACAAAGGACATGACTATTTAAAAATAAAAAAATAATAATTACAGAAAAATACTTTTGTAAGAATTGTTTGTTTCGAGATTGCTACCATGTAGGTACCTTATTTTTGAGTTCCCGATATTTCACATAACGAAGTTACTCCGTGATCATGGCGCTTACAACAGTGCCGAAATATCGGGAACTCAAAAATAAGGTACACGGTAGCAATCTCGTAACAAACTATTCTAATGTTAGTGACCATGAAAGTTTAAAACAAAATACTTTTGTGATCCCCAGAAACCTTATGTTTGGGCACAGCGAGTCAGCCGTTTTAATAACGTATTTTCTACAGCAAGTAATTTTATTAAATAAAAAATAATACCTTTTTCATTATCTCAGCCGGCGGACGTCCACTGCTGAACATAGGCCTCCCCCAGTGACTTTCAGATCAGCCGATTGGAAGCGGCCTGCATCCAGCGTCGTCCTGCAACCTTTACCTTTTTAAACATATCTTCTTCTTCTTTTTCTTCTCAGCCTTTTTCTACCATCTTCTTGGTGTAGGCCTCCTTTCTTTCATGCCAGTCTCTTCTATCTTGAGCCACCTGTATCCACATCGATCCGGCTTCTCTCTTGATGTCATCACTCCATCGCATTTGGGGTCTTCCTACCGGGCATTTCTCTCCCCATGGTCTCCACTCAACAACCGTCTTACACCAGGAGTCATGATTGCGGGCGACGTGGCCTGCCCATTCCCACTTCAGATTCGCTACTCGCTGGACAACATCAGTTACTTTACTTTGCTCTCTTAGCCACTTATTTGTCAAACGGTCTCGCAGTGTAACGCCTACCAGTTTTCTCTCTATCGCTCTTTGGGCAACTCGTAATTTATTAAAAGAATCTTTGGTAAAAGTCCAAGTTTCAGCACCATATGTGAGCACTGGCAAGATACATGCGTCAAATATGCGAGCCTTTTGTTCCGCGGTGATGTTCATCCTAAGAGCAAATTCTATCTTAGAGTATGCGGCCCATGCTAGACGTGTGCGTCTACTGATTACGTTGCCCTGGTTTTCTTTGCCCATCTTTATCTCCTGACCAAGATAAATATACTTCTCCACTCTATCAATAGTGGTTTGGTTTACTGTGATGTTTGTAGTAATGTCAATGCAGTTAGTCATGATCTTGGTTTTGTCTAAATTCATTTCCAAACCCACTTGTAATGAAGCATCGCTTAAATCTTGGATCATTGTCTGTAGGTCGGTAGGACTATCAGTGAGAAGAACAATATCATCCGCAAACCGCAAATTATTCAACCTTTTGCCTTCTATCTCTAGACCAAGGTTTTCCCATCGAAGGTCTTTGAAAACATCTTCCAGGACGAGAGTAAATAGTTTTGGTGAAAGGGTATCTCCCTGTCTAACTCCTTTCTCAATATTTATTTCCCTGGTTTCTGGCGGAACATTGACCTTCATCGTAGATGTTTTGGTGATATAGTCAACGAGCCTCGAGTATCTATGGTCTATACGAGCGTTCTGCAACATATCTAACATATCTAAAAAAATATATTTTCAATTACAATAGTCAGACATGTCTGTTATTTCTAGAATTAGTTTGAATCTAAACGTTACCATACATAAACTCTACATAATTTCAGGAGGCTTGTGGAATAATATTGGTATACAGGGTGTACAAAAGAATGGGACACTCCTTAAAACCACGTGATCAGCTGGTCATATACAACAACTTTCCTTAAGGGAGCAACATCGAAATCGTGTTTTTATTTTCAGATGCTCCATACATTATCATCAAGGAAAGCGAGTAAATTTGTATGGGGATGCTGAAAAAAAACTATCGATTTCGATGTTGCTCCCATAGGAAAAGTTGTTGTGTATGACCAGCTGATCACGTGGTTTTAGTGAGTGTCCTATTCTCTTGTACACCCTGTATAACTACGAGAATGGTATCTTTCTATTTATTAATCAGATATCTGTTATTAATAACTGATAAATATAACATTTAAACATCGGGTTCCCACTATTTTAAACCTATGTGATAATAATTATTATTATTGTCGAATTATAAAATAGTGGCCCTACCTTTTGACTTAACCTCATCACAGACGAGTACGTGCTACGTAGCCTGCCCCTGTAGCACGATCACAAAACACGATATAATACGATATGATATAGCGATTTATCGCCTATTTACTTTCAAAATATGATAACATAGCCGCCATCTTGAACTTTTATTGAAACAGTAAGCATGTCCGTGCCGGCGACGTCACGGTTAAGCTCGCTTTTTTGATAAAAGTTCATATTTTGACAAAAAATATGCGATAAATCGCTATATCATATCGTATCATATCGTGTTTTGTTGTACATGCTAGAGGGGCTGCCTGTCGATTCTGTAAACAAAACCGCGCTCACTTCGTCGCTGCAGTCGCTCATCAACGCTAAATAATATGAACCTTCTTTCTAACGAGATAGAGGCTATGTTCGTTTGTACGGCTAAGTCGAGTTTTAGAGCGAATCCGTTGCGTTTTTCTTAGAGAATCGACCGGCTGATCACAAGTATTTGTTCTGTCACCGTTAAATAAGTCATAAACAACTCAGACATCACCGAGCATATCGGTTGTCTATGACTTATTTATAGTGAGTCGAGCTAGATCTTGAGATAGGACTGCACCTGCTCACTTAGGCGCAGACTACATAGTTAGAGCTGACACTTTTCTTTTTAAATTATAACTTAATTTTGTGATTTAAAAAAAACTAGCAAAAAAAACATGGAGATGGTAAAAAATCTCTCCAACTATAAATATATTTAGTGTTTGAGAAAATAAATATACATATACATAGATATAAGATATATACAATATGCTACTTGACATTATTCAAAAAACAAGTTTTTTTTTCTTTTGGTCACTAAATGATGAGACAGTTAGGTACATGTAGGTATTGTGTGTTATGGTTACATATTAAGTATTAGTAGATTTTTTTATAAAGATTTAGAATCGTATAATGTGACATTAACTGTCAAAAAACCACTGCCTTGCCTTGACGACCTCCGTAGCCGAGAGGCGAGCACGCCGGACTTTAAATGGCGCCGCCATCTCTGAGGTTCCGGGTTCGATCCCCGGTCGGGTCAATGTAGAAAACGAACTTTTCTATATTGGCTTGAGTCTGGGTGTTGTGGTACCGTCGTTGTTTCTGATTTCTATAACACAAGTGCTTTCGCTACTTACCTTAGGATCAGAGCAATGTATGTGATGTTGTCCAATATTTATTTATTTATTTATTTATTATTGTGTTGAATTCGAACCAAATTTTATTTTCGATACTACCAGCTAGCATTGCAAATACAAAAATAACATTTAAAATTACTTTTAAAAAGCTTGGCATGTACTTCTAGAGGTCTAGACATAGCCTTAGACGTTTTTAAGTCAATATCGTCTGTGAGACATTCACCCTTAGAGCGTGGAAAAAGGAGTTACTTTTGCAAATGTATTTTTTGTAAAAAAATACGGATATTATTATGTTTTGTTAGTTTTCTAGTAGGAGCAAGACCTATACACAAATAAAAACAAGAATTCTAGACAATTTTAGGTCTCATAATTCCAACTTGTAAAAACCATGTCCATGATTGAAACTAGTAATTTTTTTTTTCTATGTAAGTGCTCACGCTCGAAAAAAAGTGAAAATTCATCACTATAGTTCCAAAAATCGTTAAAAGTTCACGCAATAAAGATAAAACAAAGAATGTTTTAATATTCAACAAATAAACAACCAATATAATTAAAAAGAAGTGTTTAATCGATAAGTTATTAACGAAGACGTATAGCGAATTGTGTATTGACAGTCGTTAATTAATCACAAAGGAATTCTTTTCTAAACGTTTCTTGACTGAATTATTTTAGCTATAAATGGTTAAAGTGCTCTAAGAATGTACACGGCTGTCTAATTTAAATACCTATCTTAAAGATGACGATACCAAATGGAATACCAAACCAGAAAGTCATTAATAGTACATTATGATACAAGTGTGCTACGTTGGTCATTATACACGAGGCATTATTATAAGCGCGAGCCGCAGGCGAGCGCGGTAAGGAAGCCCAGTGTGATAATGATCAATGCACACGAGTTGCATACGACGTTTTTCAACACAATAGCGAGGAAAAAACAAACTAAAATCTAAAATACCTTCTCCGAATATGACTTGGCGTTTTTGCTGTTTTTCTATGCATTTTGGCGGCAACAGGCTATCACTCGCGTTTCGTGCCTCGATAAGTATTTCCGACGGGGTTGAATAACATTTTACTCGTCTTTACTATTTAAAGTAGACATTTTTGATAGTAATTAACCACACAGCAACCACTTTACCAAATAATAATGGAAAATAGCACGTAAGTTTTGTTTTTTTCGCGCGCCGCAATTTCGATGCGCGCGCAGGTTCAATAATGGCACAGGAAAAACTGGCTGTTCAGCCGAGTAGCAGCAATTTAAAAAATAAAATAAACTATAAATTATTGTTTCTAAAAATGATAGTTAAGTTAGTTTGTGTTTATTAATATACAATTTAATAAAATGAAATATTTATTTGTCATCTTAACCCTTAAATAATTTAATATTCGTAAAATATTCAATGTTCTTAGAAACAAACTTTTGCTGGATTTTTTAAAAAAAAGTTTACATTACCGCACTAGTGCGATAATCTTTTTACAGCACAAGTGCGTAATATGAAGAGTTATGATACTAAAAACGGTGTTATAAGAGTGAATTTACGAGCAACTGTGTTGAAAAACTATAAACTATACTTTAACTTATTACTATATTATATAAACTTAATCAAGTCATTGAATACCTACTAGTTACTACAATACAATTGATTCTTATCGCGTATTTTTAAAGCGTTCGAATTCTAATTCAAATACGAAATCCCAAGAATCGTGTACAGTTCCGAGTTCGTTTACGATTTTTGTGGAATCTTATGCGAATTTTAAATAGAAATCATCAAAAATACGCCTCTTGTAGTGGTTTGACATTTCAATTTTTAAATGTGCAGTTACGGAACGCACGTGTAGGTTAACGAAAATGAATAAAAAATCAAATTTAAACAAAATATGAAAACTGTGCCGTGTTACATTTTAAATAACAGTTCTTAGTTTAAGGATCTTAATTTATTCAAATATATTTAAGAAAAAAAATTCAAAATCAATCAAAATCAACCTAACCACATGAAAATACAGAATGGTTTATAATATAAATTTATAAATATATATTAATAAACGAACTAGTCGGTTCGAACACTTCATTTCAACACTACACTTTAGCGCACTAATAGAATAGAAATGACGCGATTCTTCGGCCCTAAAAGCTTTCGATCCGTGATGGATGGAGCCATCGGTCTTGCGCCGGTGACCGCGGGGCGCTACTATCGCAAACGAAAAAATACGGAATTTCACGTTGAAAACAAGTTCAAGTAATGAACAATTTCATGTCGAGTTTTTCTTAGAAAAAAAAAATATATACACTTTTTCATTTTGTTTAGTATAAGGCACTTACCTAATAAGCAGTAATTAAAATTTTGCATTCGTAAACGTATATTTTTACCCGACTACGGCAAAGCCAGAGGGAAGGGTAATGATTTTGACAGTTTAAGTATGTAAGTTCCATTGTATCGCCTAAGCTACTGAACTGATTTTAATGATTGAGGTGTCGATAGATTCGTGATAATGACCCTGGTAACATAGGCTATATAAATTTAATCAAAAATGTTAAATAACGGAATATCAACTCCAAATTGTAACCTCGAAAAAAAAATAACTGAGATATTTCATCACATCACCAGCCTATATCAGTCCACTGCTGGACACAGGCCTCTCCAAAAGGAGGATTTTGACAACTGAGATATTTATCACGTGTTAATTATTAAAAGAAAGATCTTGGCGAGCACATTACACATGTTGAAGTCAAAATACATCTTTAAAATGCAATCGTACAGTTCGCGTGGTATAGTCTATTTAGTTACCTATTGACGTAGTTGGGTTATAGTTTTATAATTGTATAAAATAATATATTTTTTAAAGTTACTATTATAACATTTTAAAGCACAGCTCTACTATAACATTTTGTAAAGCACTATTAAAATGCTTTCTTAAAGTTGAGACAGTAATGTATATGAATAAAAATAAAATCATGAGGCAAAAAATTTCACAATATTCTTTTGGCTTAAGTAATCCAAAATAGTAATTGATGTGTATAATATTTTAAAGTAAAGTAAAGTAATACTTTAGACATCAATTCCAATTTACAGCGAAACGCAGTATCAGCAAGCATGTCTCAGAAGGAGAAAGTAAAATTATAACGAATATCTCATCTTATGAGAAAAATAGGGTAAATCCCCCTGTTACCAGTCGCCATTGCTGGAGGCGCGGCATAAAAGCCGTCAGCGGATATTGCCCGGTCGGGCAATCACTGATTTCCGCCTTTCCGCTACCAATAATTCCGTATCGATTTGCGTGTCTATCTGTTTGCTCATAATACGATACGATTATTGACGTCTTTATTAATAATAGTTTGCAGTTATTAAGAGGAAATTGACGAAGAACAAACTAACTATTGAGTTTTTGATCACTGCGATCTCCAATACGCCGCCCAAGTGTGGAGATTATGACAAAATCAGTCAATAGCAGAGGTTTATATCCAACCATGGACAGTTATGGCATCATGGCAATAATAATTATAACAATGAATTGTTGAAAAAGATTTATTGCTTTTGTAATACAATTGGAATTATAGTATCTTTTGAGTCACCGCTGACTGAAGAAAGAAATACTATATTCCGTTTACCTAATTCAACTTTTGTTTGATTTTATCACATAATTATCTAAGTGACTGATACAACTAATTCAAATAGTATTCAACCAAGCATGTCAAATGTAAGGTGCAGTCGAAAAAAAGTCACGTGAAAGGGAAATCTCCATTCTGTCATTACCTGTATTGGTGCTAATTTTTCCAAAATAACCATTCCTGTTATGGCGTCAATAAATATTAATAAAATAAAACATTGCTTTATACTTAGACTTGACTACGCAAAATATACATAAATATTAATACATATATAAAAAAATACTACATAAATTTCGAGGCACATAAAACCATTCAATAATTAATGTCTCAGTCTTATATGTAAGCTAAGTTTTGATCCTTAACCACTCTAAAAATATGGAGCCAATTTAAAAGAACATCTTGCGCCCACTTTTTTAACTTATCTACGGAAATTTGTGAACAATATTATCTTCAGAACGATCAGACACTATCAAATGATATAATAAGGCACATATGCCCAGTAATAGTGGTGATAAACACTTTTATACAGAATTTACTGAGGTGATACGTTTCTAACTTACGATATGGATGCAAATCTATTCTACTGGTTAAAATGCAGCTGACCAAACGTAAATGATAGCAAAGTCAAAGTCATTTATTTTTGCAAATTGGCCATCAATGGCACTTTTACATGTCCCAATTTTTTTTTCCTACCACCGCTTCGGGACTACCTATCGGCTGGTGATGAGAAGAAACTTATAGAAGCACTTATAAAATTAGTAACTGATATTAAATTTTGGGTTTTATTTCGTTATTTTTTTGTTAGGTGTCTTGATAATATTCGTTGGATTACGGTGTATAAGTACCTTATATTATTCTTTGGTAGACATTTGTAGGTATATAAGTATTACAATGTTTTGTAAGCATGATTGGATATTTGCAACATTTGAAATTGTTAGCAGGTACATGATAATTATTTGACGACACAATTGGTGTTTACCCGGTAATGGCGTTGAACCTAAAGGTTCGGGTTATATTCTTGCTTCAAGTCAAGTTTGACACAATAACACTTGATAAGTAAACTCATTTGAACTTTTATTTTGTATTAGGCTTCATAAATCATTTATTAAACGTTCATTCATTCCTTGTTCAATTTTCACATTCCTCCAACAGTTTATGGGTTTTCAATTCAATTATTATCATCCCGTCTGACCTATTGTGTGTTCCTTTAAAATTTTTAGGGCCGGCTGTAAGTCATTTTTAATAGCGCCATATTTCATAAGGACAATGTGCCCTGATTGCAGGATTTGTAGGCTCAAAGACAATGAGATCGGGCACAATTACAAGATTTAGATGAGTTTGTAGGTGGTTGTTGGATTTTTGGAGAGTGTGCGTCATTGGCTGGGATATACATTATAGGATGAACGTGAAATCATTTATGATAAAGATTTGATTTAGAATACCCAAAATAATAGTACTCCTAAATAAAATAATATTCATGAAACGAAAAGAATCGAAATTTTGAAATTGATACATTAGTATAACAAGTTTGTCATTATTAAATTGTTTAAGGTCTTTAAAAAAATACCAAATTGTTAATTATTAGGTTTTGCTTAAACAGTCATGTTTAAAAAAACATCCAACATGTTTGTTTGTTTAGAATCTACTGCCCTTTCCATTTGGTAACTACAGTAGTTACAATATAGATTTTATTATCATGCTGTGTGATGTGACCGCTCGATATAGTCATATAGACACATAGGGTATAGACCCTACTAGTATTGTCTGGTGTATTTATATTTTTTTATGTTTATCAGTATCTCAGCAGAAATACCTTAAAATGTCTAATTAAAAACAAGTTGTAAGTCACACGCAATATTCTTTGGTTAATGAAAATACAAAAACTACATTCACCCAAAAATCGACACAAAATCGCCTTGCAGTTAAAGTAAACAGCGATGTATACTAATCTGGTAACACTAACAAAAAAGCGAGGGCTTTGACCGTATACATCATATAGATGAAGTTCGAGTGAGGTAACAGTTTCGGTTATCGGGCCAAAGACAAATCATTATTATTAATTAATTGTAACACTTAAATAGTTTGAATTTTGAATTTTTAGACTTAAAACACGTTTAACAATTTTCAAAAACAACATCATACAAGTAACTAACTAAGCTGATGTTCTATGGTGGCTAGATAACAAAGACATTCATTAATTTAATTTAGCCCAAATTTATTATAATTCCAAAAAATCTACTTACCTACTACTCAAAAATTACTATTATGAAGCTTAAGACTACAGAATCTTCTTTCTACGTGTTGTTATTCTAATAAAAATAAACAGCATTAACTTTAAAACCAATCCTGAAATCAATAAAAATACTTTCACACTAAAAGTAGTTTTCGATTTGTAATAAAGCGGTAGAAGTAAATTTTCTTACAATATCAACCTAAAGCTCGGCATGTCAGTTGAATTCATAACGTATTTTTGATCGAATAGAAAGATATTCTTTTTCAAAAGAATTGTCCATCCTTTTGGTGAACATGTTTACTCTCTTTCCTAGACTTCCAGAGAAAATCGTCAAAGCGAGCAAATAAAATCACTAACAGGTAATAAATAGTTATTACCTGTTAGTCAAATAGAAGAATTAAACAGCATGGGCGATTTAAGCCTAATACTATTTAAACAAATGAAATAAATAAATAAATATTGGAAAACATCACGTACATTTCTTTGATCCTTATGTAAGTAGCTAAAACACTTTGTTATAAAAAAACAAGAAACAACAAAGATATCACAACACCCGGACCCGATACAAAAACGTCACGAATAAAATTGAAAACATCAAAATAATTTGTTGAGTCCACTGCCCATAATAGGTGCTTTTACCCTACAAGGCGACCTATTTTGTGGTATCCACATGTCTCCAGTTACGTCGAAGGAAAAGGCGCACTCATAAAGTAGCGCGTTGTACGTATGTGATAATTTGTGCTTTGGTAAACAATTCACTGACTGCAGAGGGTGGGAAAGAATCATTTGTTTATTTTTTGTTGCAAGTAGAAGAAAGTTTCTTTAATGATGTTCGGAAAGTCAAAAGTTTAGGCTGATAGTATGAGGTTGTCCAAAAACATTGTGTCAGGCGGAAATCTGCAGATAGAGATACATTAATTGAAAATATTTTTTCGAGATTATTTCTTATTATTTCGTAAATAAGATTTGCTAATGAGACCTCGTATGCGAATTTTTTTTTGTAAGTTTGACAACATTCGGTAAAAAAAAATATTGGATAATAGTGACACGTTTTTGTTTAACATAGATTAAAAATATACCGCTTCCTTGTTCTTAGTTGCATCACCAACATTTTTAGCAATAAATAAATTGGCGCTAGGTAAGATACAAACTGTTATTCTCAAAATAAGGAATTAACCCTAGTGTAACGAGCACACCCAGAATCGAGTCAATTGCGAATCCATAGTTTTCAGAGTTGCCCGAATCAAGAATCGAATTAAAACAATCGAATCGTCGAAACCAACCGAACCAACAATGCCGGCCCAAGTGAGTGTGCATCTATACTTAGCTGTAAAAACAAAAACTTTTTTAATAGTCAAAAATATTACGGCCATTGGTGTCCCTTCAAGAACAAAATTAATGATATCTTATTTAGTTCCTTATACTTTACGCGTATCGCGTGACGTTTGTCACCAATTTATACTGTTCAAATGAAAACTGGCGAAGCGTGAGTTACAATTGCTGGGAACCCTTATTTTTATTACCCTACCTATTGCTCTGATAAAAAAGCCTAAATGGTTTATCTTTCTATAAATATCAACTGCAACTTCTTTGTTTGGCGTGCAATAAAGAGTATGTATCTGAATTCATTTAAAAAGTTTGATTTAAATTATAAAACTTTATAAATCTTTAAATGTTTTTTTTTAAGTTTTTAGTGTAAGTTTTTATAAAGTTCTATTATAAGTCAATTTGAAGGTTGTATGTTAATGATATGGTGACGATGGTGTAGTGGTTTGCGCTCTGGACTAAAAAACCAGGTGGTTGTGGATTTAAATCCCGCAAGGGGCAAATGTTTGCGTGATTAGTACGAGGGATGTTTATAAACATATTGAAGTATTTTTACTGTCAGCAAAGAACAAGCATTGCTTAGTTTGGGCCTAGAGTATTAATGTGATTGTAGAAATAATAAAAAAAATGCATTGCAAACCAAAAGTGGCAATACGCATTGCCTCGCAGGACTAACAGCTGTGAAAGAAAGGTTCTACAAAAATACTTCTTTAGATCTTTTTAAAATTATTTTGACAGTTTTAGTAACCATCGGACGGATCCCTTAAATCCTAACCCATTTTTTAACAAACGCTCCACATCTTTTTGTATGTTTTAGAAACGAGTTAAAAAGGAAACAAATCTACAACTTTTTATCGCACGCAAAAAAGAACTAAATTCAACTTGTTTTTATGTGTTTTTAGGGTTCCGTACCAAAAGGGTAAAACGGGACCCTATTACTAAGGCTCCGCTGTTTGTCTGTCTGTCTGTCTGTCTGTATGTCTGTCCGTCTGTCTGTATATCTGTCCGTCTGTCTGTATGTCTATCCGTCTGTCACCAGGCTGTATCTCATGAACCGTGGTAGCTAGACAGTTGAAATTTTTACAGATGATTTATTTCTGTTGCCGCTATAACAACAAATACTATTAAACTTAATACAATACATATTTAAGGGGGCTCCCATACAACAAACGTGTTTTTTTTGCCGTTTTTATAGATAATGGTACGGAACCCTTCGTGCGCGAGTCCGACTCGCACATGGCCGGTTTATGTGTTTTTTAACAATGGTCTAAAATTTCTGCCGACTTTTCGACTGAAGGCTTAACAAATGCACTCATTAAAATTATTACGTGTTTTATGTTGATCGTTTTCGAGTTATCAAGATCACTTTTATTTTAATAAGATTTATTTGACTTGTAATTATGATCGTTTGAGTTATATGCCTTATCATGCTGGTAGAACAATTTTAGTTATGTTATTGTGGTTTAAATACTTAACCTGGAATGCTCAAGTCGTAAATAAGACGTTTTGTCAGAAAAAATAGACGTAGCGGTAACTTTTCAGGTGCCATACCTCAAAAGAAAAACTACAACTGGCAATGAATGTAAGGTTATTCAGATACAATTCTTCGCACAAACACACCCACAACAGACACACACACACACACCCACAACAGACACACACACACATGCACGCACACACACACACACACACACACACACACACACAGACACACACACACACACGGTCTCACACACACACACACACATACACACACACACACACGGACACACACACACACGGACACACACACACAAGGGTCTGGTGAATGCGCCACGAATGCGCAGCTCGCAAGCTCATCGTTCCCTCCGTTACCAGCAGCTTTGCGTGAATTACCTATCTCCTCACCTTGACGTCGAGTAGCAACCCTATGCTGCGTTTGACAAGTCGTACTCTGCCCTCAGAAATACGTTTCTTCCATCCTATTTAATAAAATACTTGAAAGTAAATCCATGTTTCAGTCTTTTTACATCTTACACGAAAATAGAAAATGCAAAACCTTAGGCATTGCAAATGTTTTCTTGTAATTCTTTCCTAAGTTTCGTTTACATACAATGTAGAAGTGAGTAGTGATGCTAGTTATTTTTGAAACTATCGATAAGATCAATGGTACTCCAAAATCTAGTCGATTTGACAGTAGACGCGTTGACATTACTATTTCAATATCGATTTTTGATACTTAATATGCCCTGTTTTTTTATCAGACTACAATAACGCCAATTAAACAATATTGCAGTTGAAGTCCGGAATGCTTAGGTATTACAGTACTTATCATAAGATCAGAGCAATTTATGTGATGTTGTCCAATATTAAATTGAAGAAAAGTAAAAAAATACATTATACAAGTGTGATTAATAAAATTGAAATAACTTTAATATGAAAACAGTTAAATCAAGAAAGAAAAGTTATGTTTAAAGTTGCCACTGTTTTATTAACACATTCAACGCTGTTTTCGATATTGCTACTTAGCTCGAACACTTTTTTCGCAAGCGCTAGTTGTGACATAACAGCCAATAAGACAGCATAGCTGTATATCGATGGACGAAACTGTCGATAGTTGTGCATCACTAAAAGCGAGTGCAAGCTTGCGTGTCGAGCAATCGTATTTTAGAGTAAAGCTCACAAAAGCTCACTGGGACACCGGGTCAAAATGGGGGACTTAGAATGTGGGTGCGAGAATTTTAATTTAAAATTATTGTTCTACATTACGTAAGGGCTTAGTAGACTCCTGAAAGGTAGAGGAACCAGCTCTACTTGGATTCTAAGGTGTAATATATTTAGTCCTTTATATAAGGTCCGATTTTATTAGTGTACATCCTGTTAACCTGTGACTATATAGGTGAAAAGCAATCGTAAAAACCAATTTTCAAATGTGTACCATAAAAAATAATAAAGTTAAAAATCAAAATCAACAACATTGACTTCATATTGCATAAATCCTATCGTCCTATCTTTGGTACGTTTAACCATCTGATTATCCGTCTTATTCCCACCTCTTGTACAAAGCGAGAAAGAGTTGAAGATAGGACGAGTTTAAGCAATATGAAGTCGATGTTATTATTTTGTTATTTATTTTTCACTTTTTTAGTTTTTATGATAGACATTTGAAAGTTGGTTTTTACGATTGCTTTTCACCTATATAGTCACAGGTTAACAGGATGTACACTAATAAAATCGGACCTTATATTTGTGATGTTTGAGTTTCCAAATTATATTATCCTTATACGAGTATTACCATAAGTACCTTATTCTATATTACCATAACTAGTTTCTACCTACAGCAAAGGTTTAAAACAGTTAGTTCGTAGGAAAATTTAGTCACTAAGTTGATGTTCAAACTGCAAGTGATTTAAAAGGCTATGTAGAGGGCTATATTAAGGACTAGCAGCCCGTCCCGGCTTCGCACGGGGTAGACAATTATCGCTAATAGTTTCGGCAGCGCATTCGACGAAAGACATTTTAAGACTCATTTTTCTACACCTTCGGTTACATTGTTCAAATTTTACCAAGAATCACTATTTTTTTTCAAAATGAAACGTAGCCCATGTCAAATTGGAAGAATGTAGCATTCTATTGGTTAAAGATTTTTTTAAATCGGCCCAGTACTTTTTGAGCCTATTCATTACAAACATACAAAAATAGGTACAAATCTTTCCTCTTTATAATAGTAGTATAGATATTTCTCTATATTTGTAATCACATAAACACGGAGATCATAAGAATAACTAATCGGACCGCCATTAATCTAGAAACGGCATGAAAGCATTAGCTTCCATTTGCCAAAGAACCGACAATAGATAGCGCAGTAAGCTGTGGGATTGGAGGCCTACAACTGGACGTAGAGGGTGTGCAATACGCTTGATGGACCGAACCAATCAAATCAGCATACAGTCAAAGTGGCGGAGAGGGATGTATTCAGAAGGCTTAAGACCGTATGAAATAGCGTTCTATAAGGGATACCAGAGCGAAACTTGCGTCGTTACGCTCCACTTTATCTCCCAATAGCGAAAACAAATTATAGGCAAAATAGTTACCTCTGGCGTCTGCCTGTCGATTCTCTAAACAAAACCACGATCACTTCGAAATTTGCTAAAGCATATGAAGATACTGATAAATCATAATTTATAGTATATTTTAAACCCGTTTTTGTATTTGCGTGGGATGATATTCAGACCTGTCTTCGCAGGCAATGTTGCCGGTAAAAGCTAGTTTGATAATGATTTAAATGTGAAACCATTTATAAAAAAATAGGTGCCCAGCGGACAAACATTTCAATTTATTCCTTTTGAGTTTCTTTACTCTTAAAAAGCTATTTCTAGTACAAAACGTAAAAAAGAAGCTCATCATCACCAGCCTACATCAGTCCACTCCTGGACACAGGCCTCTCTGAAAGGAGGATTTTGCCATAATCGCCACGCTTGGCAGGCGGGTTGGCGAACACAGTTTGGCCCATGGTGGAGAGGAGACGCTGCTGCCCGTCTTCTTATGGCGGTTCTCCTGTAGTCGCCTCTTACGACACCCATAGGAAGAGAAGGGGTGGTGTAATTCTTTTAACGTGCCGGCACCACACGGCACAAAAAAGAAACTCAGGTGAGTTTTTAAGAAGTCGTAATTATAAAATAAGTTATCGTTTCGCAGTTCAACGAACTAATATTGTTACTAGGTCTAGACTCTAGACGTCCGAAATTCTTAATGCATTGTTCTCGTCTAATAAAAATATCCTCTTGTTTTTTTTTGTGATGCAAAAAGTAGCGTGTCAAAATAATTTCGTGATTTGTTAGAGCTCTTACACATTTCAATGAATTCGTAACTCGATTTTAATTATCGTTTATATAAATTTTTGCGAGTCCCTCTAGCACGAGCAACAAACACGATATGAAATGATATGATATACTTAGCGATTTATCGCCACTTTACTTTCAAAATATGATAACATAGCAGCCATCTTGAACTTTTATTGAAACAGTGAGCATGTCCGTGCCGGCGACGTCACAGTTATGCTCGCTTTTTCAATAAAAGTTCATATTTTGACATAAAATATGCGAGAAATTGCTATATCATATCGTGTTTTGTCGCTTATGATAAACGGGTGGACTTGACATTAAGTGACATTCGAAATAAAGAATTTAAGTTTTTGTGTAACGTGGTAAAAGACAGTGAATTTTGCCTATGGCGTCTTGCTGCTTGTAGTACACCTTTGGACCATGGGTCTGGGTGTTGTGGTACCGTTGTTGTTTCAGCTATCTATTAACACAAGTGCTTTTGCTACTTACCCTCAGAGCAGAGCAATGATGATGTCAAATATTGAAAATAACTTTTCTAACTTAACTCGAGTCTGGGTGTGCTGGAGAAGCCCATTGGCAAAAAAAAAGCTTGGTACCTCGTAACATAATGCTATTTCCTTAGATTGAGACCATGACAGTTGGTATTAACCAGGCGCATAGAATTTGTTGTTAAATTTTAATAGGTATCGGACTCTGTCGATATTTCTTGGCAAAGTTGTAGTTTCCCGACTATGTATTACTTACTTTTGTAGCTAGCTTCCAACTAGGTTCTTAGTGGTGAGATGGACCAATGTTAGTTTTCGGTAGCAGGTGGAGGAATAAAAGAGCGGACTGTATTTAAATTAAATATGTGCCGTGTGGTGCCGGCACTTTAAAAGAATAGCACCACCCCTTCTCTTCCTATGGGTGTCGTAAGAGGCGACTACAGGAGAACCGCCACAAGAAGATGGGCAGCAGCGTCTCCTCTCCACCATTGGCCAAACTGCGATCGCCAACCCGCCTGCCAAGCGTGGCGATTATGGCAAAATCCTCCTTTTGGAGAGGCCTGTGTCCAGCAGTGGACTGTTATAGGCTGGTGATGTGATGTGATGATGTATTTAAATTAAATATAATATTCAAGTCGACTACAAAACACAAAGGCAGAGAACAGTGACCGCTCACTTTGGTGTAATGGAGAGGAGTGTTCGGCCGAGCATCGGTGTTCGCTCACGAACCGAACGTTGCTCGCTGTCATTCGCCGCCGTTCGCCGCTCCTCGTTCAGTCCCCGGTCTGTGGTACGATGCCCGTGCATAGACAACTTTAAAGTATGGTCAAACCTTTTTTTCCACGTTGTAGTATTAAAAAAATAACTTTGACTTGGCAAGTGTGAAAATACCTTTAAGTTCTAGACATTATTTTACTCAAATATAACTTGGCTTCTGTAAAAATTAGCCAAATCAGCTAGGTGCTAATTAAATACAACACTTTAAAACGTTTTACTAATTACTAGAATGACGCGTGAGGGTTATAATTAATGGTTTTATTTAAATTTTGTAGCATAATTCTTTACGTAGTAAAGGTGATTGCTCGATTTGAGACTACTTAGAAATCGTACAGAAATGTAATGCATAAAAATGTATTAGGTTAGTTAAGATTTAAAACTCATGCACTAGTTTTGCACAAGCACTCAGGTAATATAAAAAACCAGCCAAGTGCGAGTCGGACTTGCGCACGAAGGGTGTCGTACTATAATCTATAAAAACGCCAAAAATCACGTTTGTTGTATGGAAGCTTCCTTTAATATTTATTTTACTCTGGTTTTTAGTATGTTTTGTTGTAGCGGCAGCCGAAATACATCATCTGTGACAATTTTAACTGTCTAACTATGACGGTTCATTAGATACAGCCTGGTGACAGACGGACAGGCAGACAGACAGACGGACAGCGGAGCCTTATTAATAGGGTCCCGTTTTACCCTTTGGGTACGGAACCCTAAAATCGGCTAAAAGTTACCAGATAACTATTCATTATTATCTGTGTCCAAACCGAACTTAAAATTGACAGACGTAAACACTAATTGCAGTCGGAGGCATAAATTTGGAATTTTAGTTTTGCTACGAACTTTTCCTTGTTTTTATCTTTTATTTTTCTTTCTAGGCATATGGATTTTTTGAAATTTTCTTTAAATTTTACAAGCTTAAATATTGTACACTAAATATATAAATATAAATATTGGACTTCACATTAATTGCTCTGATCCTTAGGTAAGTAGCTAAACACTCGTGTTAAAGAAATCATCCACCCACTCGAAACTTTAAAGAAAAGTTCGTGTTCTATATTTCTTCAAAGCTCGCCACTCAGATCAGATTTTTAAAGGTACTATTTTGCCTAATACTCTTTGTTTTTTTTTCTGTAACTAAAAGTATTAATCAAAAGAATGTAATTTAAAACTCCTCACTCGTCCTTTACCTCAGGCAAAGGCATTCAACCTCAAACAGTATACCTACCAGACCCAGACTAGATAATACCTCGTTTTACTATTCAATGTGTGCCATATAAATGTCATTGGTCAAAGCGATCACCCGACGTTTGATACCCCGCGTTTAATGGCCGGGACGTGATAGGTGGCGCTAGTGTTGCAAATAGGGAGATGGGGAAATATTTTTTGGGGGAATGATGGAAAGTGTTTTGACGGGATAGTGAATGTTAGTAAAAAGTGTGGTTTATGGAGATATTTTGTGCTTAATGGTATGTAACATTCTCTGCTAGTAACCAATTAGGTTATAAAAATATTTCGTTCAGAGTACAATTAAATAGCGAAGCAAGTTGCGGGCATCGGTTTTATATCGAGGTGGGCAGTCGATTCTTAATAAAGTGTTTTATTGATGAAAATCAGTGCTTTTCATCATTTCAATTATCAGTTAGGCACTGCCTAATTGCCTATATGCACCACACGGCCCTGAACGAAGCAAAAAAAGTAACAAAAAATAATATCTATTGCGTTTAAAAATATGAATCTAGAAAAGTAGAGCATATTTAGTTCCTACCTAACCTATAACAATAATAGACTACATGCTACCATAAAACAGAGACTGTATAGGCAAAATATCTATAAAATGATAATTATGATAGTGACCAGTGACTCTAGTAGCAGGGATTTGGTGACGATTACTACTGAAGTAGAATTTTGTCTACATTTTTTGACGATAATACTTCATTACTTAAGTACAACAGCACGTCGACCTACCTAAAAAGTCAAAAATTCTCCAATAGCTTTTTAACTTTAAGCCTGACATATAGAGATCATTTTCAAATGAGAAAATTTGACATTTTGTGGTAGGTCGACGAGCTGTTGTCCGTACATGTAGCGAGGTTGCAACGTTTTTAATTGACTATATTATCAAAGTATAGCAACCGCGCTGCACATAAGTTGATAAATAACAATTTCAGCTAAGTAAATTAAGTGAAATTTATCATAAACGTGCTTCGAAAGGCACGTCAAAAGTTAGTCCCGGCTTACATCGGTTGATACTAGTCGTTAAATCTATAGTCAGACTAGTCGTGGGCATTGGTTTTATTTCGAGGCAGGCAGTAATGTGTTTTGTTGATGAAAATCAGTGGTTTCATCAATAAAATACATTTGTAAGTACCTACTGCCTGCCTCATTTCATTTATGAGGTAGGCACTGCCTAATTGCCTATATGCACCGCACGCCCCTGAGTCAGAAGAGGCCTTCTAGTCGGCTTGATGACATCTGATAGTAAGGTTATATCACTAGCCTTACAACACTTCCCCACAAACTGAACCCACGTAGTGGAGTATGGCCCAACAAACCACCTCTTAATTAAGATGAGGTCAGTGCCTTGCACTGAAGGCCTAGTACAAAAATGATTTTTTTTTCATCAAATCAAATGCGGTTTTTGTAAATTAAGTGTTTACAAGGATCTTAAACTTCATAATGTTCGGACGTATAAACCTAAGATTAATTAAAATTATCATCTCCTTGTCTCAATCCTTCGTCAAAATGTGACCAACATTAGCTATGTAAAAAACACGACACGATTTTTAATAGTTCACAAATTGTCAAAGGTGGATACAATAGAATGGTTATTTTGGTTTGATAGGTTAATACGTCCGAACGAATGAAACATTTTTATAGTGGGCCTCGGATGTTTTAGGGTTTCCTTAATTTAACAACTTCAAACCATCCATTAAAAATTGAAAGAAAGTCCTAGATATGAGTCACATTTTTTTCAAAGTAACCTCTTTATGTACCCAAAATAACAATTCATCCAATACATCACGATGTATTCAAATTCCTCGATCAATCACTAAGTACTACCGGTTTTAAGTCTTCTCAGTCGTTCAATCTTCCAAGCCTATGATATTGAAAGGATCCTGGCAGGTAGGTTGTGTCCGAAGGGAAATCAGTATGGGATGGCTCGGGCATGCGATGTGGCATTCACATAGGGTCGGAAAGAAAAAAATGTTGAGGCAAAGATTAAACAGTGCAGAGTTATCTGTAGGTATCTTAAAGACTCATCTGCAGGTATTGAAAACATCTGTGAGTTAAACAAGGGACATAATTACAGATGATTCTTCTTCATTTAAACAACTTTTATGAATGAACCAATAAAACCAAGACAAGAGCTTCTGCATCTGTGTTCTTATTTATAAATTTCGCCATTAGTTTGAATGCAATATAATTTTAAGATGTTAAGTTATTGGTTTGCTGGTATATGTGTAATGCTTTTAAATATGAAATCTTACTAATATCCTACCTCGAAGATCCTCAGTTTAGGGAATTATGTTCTAGTTAAGTTATAGAAAAATATAAATAGATAACACAATAAAATTGATGTAGTTAAAGGTTTTAGAAGTAAAACACGGACAGTCGCATCTTTCGGTAACGCCTTTAAAGACGGACCTTCCCCAGGTTCCCATTGACATCAAGCGACTTTTGCAAATGCTGAAAGCGCTGGCTAGGTTTTCCCCACGATCAGTAACCACGACCACGACTTAGCTGAGTTAGCTTAAGCTCAGGACCATGATCGGGTTATGTGGAGTGTTTAAGGCAATGTAATATTTGGTAGTTTTTGGTCTACGGAAGTACATGGTCATGTCAGTGAATACCGGTCTTAGCTTAAATGGCCCCCAATCCGACTCAGGCGTGACATGCATATTCTCTCTTTACTTTTAACAATATTGTTAATTCAGAAATCACCTCCGTATCTGAAAGAGCGCTTTCAATTTCTGCAGTCATCACGGCATCAGGACGTGCGGTCATCCAAAAGCCTGCTTCTTAAATTTCCTCTCCATACTACAAACTATTATACGCGGTCGTTTACTGTTCAGTCAACCCGTCTATGGAACTCCTTACCCTTAGTAATACGGCAATCCGAGTCAATTGCTGTTTTTAAAAGTCGGCTTAAAGCACATTTTCTTGCACTGTGAGAACAAATCGTTTCTGGTTTGAGAATTGTTGTTTCTGGAATATCACTGGTTGTTAGTCATGTTATTTTATGTATGTATGTTTATTTTCATCTAAGCATTTATATTTATAGGTTTTTTTTTGTACTTATGTGTATGTAGTTTATACTTATTGATATTAACATTACACAATAAGCACTCTGCAACACTTTCCCCTTTCTTTGTAGTTGTCCTCTGCCTAAAAGTTGTCTGGAAGAGATCGCTTTTTAGCGATAAGACCGCCTAAATTGTACATCTTTCTGTAAATATCAACTGTAATTTCTTTGTTTGGTGTGCAATAAAGAGTATCTATCTATCGATCTATATTTAAACTTAGGCCCTCGGGTATAGTATCTTTATCATCAGCCGTCTTTGGTAATCCACTGTTAGATAAGCCTCCCCCATAAACCACCAAAATCGAATCTGGTCAATTAATTGTATTTTACCGAAACAAGTAAATTCATTGCATAGGCACAATCTCTCAAAACAATTTTGTCTTCTCTATCGCGTACTCTATGCCCGAACGGATACCACAAGCTTGCGTAGTAAGTTTTTGCCTCACGCACACTTGCATGCATCTGTGTGCGCGATCAGCTGATCGGCTGACAGCTGCCAGGAATGCCGGCGTCACGGCCGCTGTTTTACATCGAGAAATTGGTGATAACACGCTTTTTTATTACGGAAATAGAGGAAGGAATGTTATTATTGAAGGTACCTACGGGAATGTAAAGCTAATTTACTCTTTGAGTAATATTTTTACGATCAATCTCCCTAAGCAATTTAAGTGCTCTTTTAGGTGGAATATTATCCTTTACTCTATATTCGACGCCATCTTCTTGACCTCCATAAATTACACAACTGACTGTTTCTCTACTTGTTCCATGTATGTCCTTGTCCTTATAGTAAGGTCGTCCTCACTTTATTTTCATTAAATTGGTTATCTTTGTAAGGTCATCGTGTTATTTTAAAAATCATATATTTCCTTTCATTCTCATGTTTTTACTTTGGATTTCAATCATCATCATTTTAGCTACAGGCCGGTTGGAAGCGGTCTGCATCCAGCGGCTTCCTGCAACCTTTACCCAGGTCGTCTGTCCACCTTGAGGGTGTGAGTCCCACGCTGCGCTTGCCGGCATCGTAGCCTCGTGATTTTCAATAGTCAATTTTAATTCTATAAAAACTCGTTACGTAGGTCAGTGCGCAGCCTAAAAAATTTTAAATTTGTATAAAAACATTACACACTTACAAAATTTCTTACTTAAAATAAAAAAATCTCTTTTAAAACTCTATCTTACGAGTGAAATTAATATCTATGTTCAAATGTTTAGTGTCCGATATTTACAGGGCTATTGTTAAAACACAAATGATATTTGTTTTTAAGTCTGTCCTTAATGATATAATCCTATTAAGGTAAGGTAAGGTCCGTCATAAAACCGATTCAAATTATGTAGAATCAAAACTAGGATAACTCTGCATAAATTGACTCGAATTACGTTACATTAAGATTTTTATGTGAATGTAGTTTAAAGCCTTTTGCATCTTAATAAGTTATTTTCTGATTTCTATTAACACAAGTGCTTTGGCTGCTTACCTTAAGATTAGAGCAATGTATGTGATGTTGTCCAATATTTATTTTATTTATTTATTTAGGTACTCCTTACTATCAATAGAAATTGCACCTAGTTAAGTTCTTGTAGTAACATTATTTTTAGTTTACATACAAATTAATGTTTCTAGATGAGACTTCTATTCGACAAATAATTATATTAACAGGGTTTTCTTAAAAATCTTTATAATCTGATTATAAACTAGTCAAAGAATGATACACTCCAGTTTTTTGTTAGGTTGAAATCCTCAGATCATTTAAGATACCTAGTAAACCATAATAATTTAGATCCATCTTCTTAGTATCTAGGTATTACCTTACCACCCACATTTACAATTGACAAAAAGGTATTACTATGAATAATTGAATGATCATGAGAGATTTATATAGATAAGAACATTGAGGTATAATGTACTAGCGTACTAGAGAACACATCTCGAACTAAATGTTTCAGCCAAGCATTGTAGGCCAGTGGACTACAAAGCTTCAGTCAGTGTCAATAATTGAAGTTGTCAAAACTGCTTCTTTATTGTTTTTATCGTTCAAACTTTGTAGTCCTGTGTGCTTGGCTAAAACATTTAGTTCGAGATAATTATGTTCTCTAGTACGCTAGTACATTATACCTCAATGGATAGGAAAGGGTTAAAATGGCCTGATGCATAAATAGAGCAGAATTTGAACGGATGAGGCCATTTGTAGGGTTATTTAGGAATTTGGTAGTAGACATACTCATTGCATGCAGTGATAGATGATGAAAAAAATTGCCGTAGCTAGGCCATGGTGCTACCATGGCCTAGCTACGGCAATTTTCAAAAACAAGGAATTTATATGATTACTACATCCACTGGTACCAATGAAATGAGATTATTTCCAAGTAGCCAGTATCTGTGCATTTAAAACTCATTTTGCGAGTCTATTCTGGCCAGTATAATAAAAAAGTAAACGCGTTGACTTCGTCACACATCACTCAGGTCAATTTAAAAATCGAACGCACCTTGCCTCCCGTGGCTTTCGAAAAAGGAACGCTTTGACGTCGCAAAAATAAAAGCAGGCTGTCCTGCACGCACTTGGAGGAATGCATACGTGGCAAATGTGGCATCCTGCTCTCACCACCCCACATCTCTTGTACTTTTTTTTCGAAACCCGCTCATTACGTTACGAACAGTCAACATCCTACGAATACAGGCTCAAACAGGGCTGCCAGCTATGCAGTTTAAATCCTAGTTAAACTTGCTGTAAGCTTACATACAATACCAACATTACTTAACGAAAAGAGCGCATAGACTGCCTAGCTAGCACTGAATGCATGTCTTGTAATGTAACCTGTTACCTGCAATAAAGGCTCGAAATAGTGATAGAGATTATTTCACTTCTTTTCTATTCATACCCAGACAAATTTAGTCCTTGAAGCTGTACTAGGCCTCCTAAGAAAGTTAACGGTTAGAGTTAAGAGTATCCATCAGTGCGATAGGATATCGTTTTTTTTATTCGAAATTATCACTACAACATTATTAATTATCGTCGACAGTTAAAATTATATTAGATAGAGGTCCCTCATACACACAACTCGACATCAGAGAAAACGAATTGGGTTCTTATCACGATGCATTTTCCAAAAAGCTCGCTACATATATATTATTAAAGATACTAAACGTAGATGCAAATTGCAATACTGAAACTATGTCTGCTTCAAAATCCATAGAAATGATGTCTCAAAATCGTTAAAACTTTAAGAATTACACAACCTGGTACTACCTACTTATAAATCGCGTCGACAACCCTACAGTAGCTTAAGTGTTGTAAACACAACTTTACACGTCTTTCCCTGTGTGCGGAGTCAGCTGGTAAATCTGTACAGGGTTAGCACGTGTTGTGTGTGTGTGTGTTTGTGTTCTTGCGGAAGGCACAAAGCGGTGAACGTAGAAAGGCATAGAAAGAAATGTTCTTTGACTAACTTGGTATCAATAGAGGACCTTAACTCACACTTAAACACAGAAAACTAATGTTTTTTTAGATTTAAAACTATTGTGCTTCAAGTTAAAACTACCATTCGGCTGACACGGTTAATTGAATAGGTAGTACTGTAAAAATGTAAGTCTATTTTTATGCAATAAAAAATACCACCCACGCAACACACTTTGAACATTCCATGAACA
The DNA here is from genome assembly GCA_950371115.1 of Anania fuscalis. Taxonomy (NCBI): domain Eukaryota; kingdom Metazoa; phylum Arthropoda; class Insecta; order Lepidoptera; family Crambidae; genus Anania; species Anania fuscalis. The sequence continues at coordinate 15,140,932 of OX493343.1, read as the reverse complement.
TAAGCTGTAGGTTACGTAATTATGACGAATAGGTAATAAATATTGACGAATAGGTGTAGGACGATTAAAATAAATTAAAAAATCGTCAACCACGAGTTGATTAAAACTAAATCCTTTCATTAAATATGTCTAAAACTTGTAATTGGGGGCTCTGCAAATATCAGCGCTAACCACGGGTAGGTATATTTCCTCTAAAAAAATTTGAATTTCAAACTACAAGATGCTAAAGTTAAATATACTATATTGTTTGCTTGCGTTGGCAATAATTATCGTCAAACTCTATTAAAAACGATACAGTGAGAAAAAATATATGTAAGATACTACCTTCTTAAGAGTTATTAAATTGAAAATGAAAAATGAAATTGTTTATTTGCTTTTGAACGGGGTGTACAGAAGATTTACAATGATAAATATTATGATCGCCTAACCAGCCATTAACAATAGCATGCAAATACAATTACAATTATTTTGAAAAAAAACAGAATATATTACTCAAGTAGGTACAATATATTTAACATACGATCAGTTACTAATTGCTGACTATCCTTGTAATTCATAAATTTATTTACTTTAAATGATGACATTTTGACTCTCTTATAACTTGTATGCTTTTCTCGTGACCTGCACAGAGGGACGAATGTGATGGAATTAGCAATGGTACTGGAGGTCGTAATGCTATTTTTGAAGGTGTTTGGATTTGGGTAAAGTTAGTTTTCAACCCTTGCCAACAGAAAGAAAAGTGAGGACTCGGCGAACGATATCAACAAGCTGAAAATATTCATTTTTCTGCACTTGTACAAGAAGTCTTAGTTTTGAAGGTATATTTAGATTAAATACTTACGTACGTACAGTTTCTCTTTCTGTGAGTTCATATTATTTGATTAAATTTAAACTCAAAAGTCCATTATGATGTTATCACTGTAGCCAGCATCAAAAATAGTCCAAACCAAGTACAATTAAACACCAAAATTAAAATTAGTAACATTGTGAGGGATAATAAGTCACGAATAAAGTTATTTGTTAGTTCAGTCATGTATGAAATTGGGTGTCTTATCAAATATAAATTTCTCTTATGTAAATTGATCGATAGTTATTATCCAAATGTGAGCTTTACTTTACCGATTTTCTTTGAGCCGTAATTTTTATGTTACTTTAGATTGTAACATCAAAAACAATTATGGCCTTACTACAAAAAGATAGACTAGTATTGAACACTTGTGTAAAGGTAAGTCAACCATTTTGAAATGTTTCCTAATAAAATGTCTCGAATGTCTGATGTGTCAACATTTTAAATTGGTTGTGTAATCTTAAGACAAGTGTTCAACACTAGTCTATCTTTTTGTAGTAAGGCCAATAATGTCTGAAGTTGAATCTCCGAATATTGTTCTATCAAAAGTATATTTAGGTATTTTATTCAAATTTTAGAAAAAAAGACAGTGAAATTGTCTACAAATAAAGTTGGTGAATCTCATAAATATCTAACCTCCAACTATTTTATATTTTACTGCTAGATTTACTATTGATCGGATTTAGAATCCGGTCTACCGCACGCAATGTAAAAATGAATTAACATAGACTTAATTTCATAATAAGAATTAAATTAACTTATAAAAGCTTTCAAATGAGCAGACCTGTTAGTTATGTAGTATGCCATATATGAAAACAAATTTCAATAGGTAAGTACTACGAATATATGTACCTACATCTACACAATATATTCTTAAAATCGAACTATAATACTGAGGCCAGTCTTAAAACTAAGTTATAATGTAAATAAAAATAATTATACAAACTAAGCTAATTAAGCTTTTTACCTTTAAATTAAATAAAATACACCTAATACTGTCAATACAAAACTAATTGATTGCTATTATGTACCTCTTACATACAATGTCTTATCTTAACATTTTATCATACATAATTGAATCCACTTAATATTCAAAACACGTGATAGCCTCAGAAAGCTGCTCACCAACCGAGTTCCCTTCGTCTACAAAACTCGTACAGAAACCAGAAGCGGACAAAAAACCGCTTTAACAAGTCGTCCTTGAAGTCATATGGGATGCGCCGGAGCAACAGCTGATGCTACCTGACAGACGCACACGCGCAAGTACCCCCTCCCACACACACGAGCGTATTCATTTCTTGACGCAGCAGGGCGACGTAGAAGGGACGATTTGTTGGTAGAATTTCTAGTCTCAAATCTCATGTTAGTAGGATGTTGATCAAATCCAAGCTTTAATGGAATTACATCAAAAAACATATTAAATTATTATGTTCCAACCCTAGTTGATGATCTTTACTAGACACATAAACCCTTTGGCACTTAACGTATTAAAAATAACACAGTACCTAACATAAAACTTAACGATTGCTTTGCTGTAGATGCAATATCCGCTTCTAACCGGCCGATCTGGAAGTCACTGGGATAGGCCTATGTTTGGGTCGGGTAGCAGTGGACGTCCTGTGGCTGAAATGATGATGAGATGCAAATTATAAATACGAAGACTAGCACTTTTTGATCGAATGTTACCATAAGCTACAACGAGTTGGTAAATGTAACAGGTGATTATGCATCAAGAGTGTTTATTTGGGTATATTCGATTCTAAAAACTGATATACCTACTCTAACATTGAATCGTAATAACTACTCTGTATTTATTATAGTTACGATTTAAATGTTTCGATTCGATTTAAGAATCGTTGCGTGTAAATTACAACTTCGAAACTTGCATACTTGTATTGGTAACCTATTCCAAGATAGAACAAGTGTAGATAGAATTAGCCACACAGATGCTGCTTGTCGATTACTATCATCGTAACCCACTAGTTTTTTGAGTTATAGACACTTAGGAGTTTAGTAGGTATTCTGAAGTCATCAATATTCGACAAAGAATATGCTACTAACTGCTATTTAGATAATTCTTCATTTTGTATAAGTATAACTTGTCAGTGTAGATAGATAGATTGGTTTTATTGTAACAGCTGTTGCTCGCGACTTCGTTCGCGTGGTCTTTATTTTATTCATAAATGGCAAAATTACACCAATTCTTTATAAATTATAGCCAATGTATTATCCTGATGTATAAACTGTATTATTGTAAAGTTTCATTAAAATCCGTTCACTAGTTTTTGCGTGAAAGAATTTAACAAAAATATTCATCCATGCATCCATCCTTACAAACTTTCGCATTTTAAATATTAGTATTGCAGTTAATGTTTATAGTAAGATGCCAAATTTAGAAGTCTTGTGTACCATTTGTTATACCTATTTTGTCTGCTTTGTAAATTTCTTAAGTTTTAAATGATCGTATATTAGTTAAATTACATGAATTTCGTTCTGTATAGTCTGTCGTATGTCGTTGCGTACATTCATAAGGCTTATTGTGACATTAGAAATGTAGCAGCTTAGTGCTAAATAGCTCACCAAATCCAAATATATTTTATACATTATGACCCATTTCATCGACACTTACGACAGACTTAAGAAATAATTTAAAATGGCGTCCCATTTAGTCTACATTAGAGTTTATCGTAAGCGTTACACAAATCCGTGTTTGTATTTAAGCCTATTAGATCTAATTCGAGTTTATTTATCACTTTAGTTATCTTATAAAGTTTGAGATGCAACCATTCATGATCGTTATTGAAGATAATACTTGAAGCACCTGTCACTATACAGGGTGTGACAAATCGATAAGCAATCGATAACGCAAACATTTAAATTAAATCTGAAACATTTGGTAAATCTGAAACATTAACTTTCAAAAGACATAATTATTGTAAATTTTTGTTTTTAGCAATTCCATGCAAGGTTCAATTTCATCTTGTCACGTGATGTCCTCGGTAGCTTAGTGGTCAAAGCACTCGCCCGGTATGCGATGGGACGTGGGTTCGAGTCCCACCTGAGGTCGATGATTTTTTTTCAAGTGTTATTTATCTTCAAGACATAATTAGACAAATAAAGTAAAGTAACAATTAAATGTAAAATAATATTTCAATTTAATAAAACAGTATTCATTAGAAAAAAAATGTGTTATTAAATCAGTAGTGTTAGTGGGAAATACGAAAAAAAATATATTAATTTAGATGAATAAAAAAATAGCAGCTGACTGAATTTTAGCACCATGTATAGAAATGGATGTTTACGAAAGAATAACGTCACAACGTGACTCGACATTTACTTATGCTTATCTATAATAATGTCTGACTGATGATTCTGTCTGTCCATCCGAATCCCTGTTGAGTGATTAATATTAGCATTTGTCGTTGATAAAATAGCGTGACAATTTTGGACGTTTTCATATTGGCTTGTCAATGGCTCCCTCGGGGTTTGGTGTTAGGTCCATAATTCTATTACACACACAATTGAACTTTTATGTTTATTTTGATGCAAATAAGTAGGTTTGGGCAAACCACAATTTTAGAGAGTCTCACCGTACGAAGTAAAAGTTTAAAAATTAGCACCTATTTCCGTTGCTAATAAAAAAGACCATGTCATCAAGAGATAAAACGAAACACATGGACAGGTATATATTTTTTGTCAACTCCAAAACAGGTCCTTTCAAAAAATTTGGCCGATAATGGACCTTATTCCATGAGCAAAGAAGCTCGATCAAAATTGGATTCTCAAGATCTGATTGTTTGACTTCGTCGAAATGTGCTCAAGGATTAGGATAATATCTTTCAAAGTATTAGGTTGGAGTGAAAAACTAACAATGAATTTGTGTAAAGTATTGATACAGAAAAGAAAAGTGAATGTAAAGGCTTCTAAAATGTCTTAAATAAATGTTTGCTAAGGCTTTTATTCGTTAAAATTGAGATTTACCTTTTTCTTAGTCTTTAAAATACGCAAATTGGACAAATAATCTTTAAAATTCAATACTAAAATGCGAATTAAACTCGTTCTATTACCTACTTTTATTTTACTAAGTTTCTGCTTTAGAAAAGATATTCAACTTATAAGATGGAACTTCACTAGATGTCGCCACTTGTCTCAAACATTTTCTTCAACACTCATAAGGATCTAATAAAAAATCAACTAACTTATAATTATTACTTGAGAATATTAACTTTGCAAGTAATTTTACTTTCGATTTGCATATCGAAACATACATAAAATATTATAATCGGCGTTGGTCAATCGGTCAGAACGCTAGATTGTGTCAATTTACAAATTAATTAAAACATTTAATAAAATATTGTATTTGCTAATATAGAAAAACTCAACAACAATCTTGGTGACATCTCAGACGATTGGTTCATTTGCAGATTATCAGAAGTGCTTAAAGTTCTCAGATGATAATTGAATTATTTTAGTGAAACAGAGGTTAGAAAATTAGTTACTAATTCCATATTCTCGTTGCTTCTTAAGAACGGAATTTCAAAAATTGACTACTAATTCATGCTATAGATACAATAAACACGCCGTCTCCTATTAATCACAGCCATTCACAAGCCCTTATTTTTTATGAACAAGCTCCGACTATATCGAGAGCACAAAACCGAGCTAAGTTTCCACCAAAATCTACGACTTCTGATACAAACAAATATAAACTTACCATCTCCGAATTAAAGTTCAATAGGGGTGCATTAGAAAGTTTGTGGAAATGTTCATATAACAGATGTTACAGACACTTTATAGGAGACTAGAAGGAGTTGGTCTCAAGTTTTGGTGCTGGTCGTGAGATGAAATTTTATTTGGTAAACCTTTTTTGAATATTCTCAAAGTTGGTTCGTGCTGATTTGTTCTGAGTGAGTTTTGACAGAAGTCGACTTTTATTTGTTTGGAATTCGTTTTTTGGAGTTGCCGTTTTATTGGTAGTTTACCTATTACAAGTCGTACGGTTTAAAGTTGAAAGTTTGACTTGGTAAAAGCAGTGTAGGGTGTTTTCAAACAAATGTACTGATGATATAAGAAGAACAGCTTGAAATGGATTAATAAGGATTTCTGAGGATCGCTGTCAGTGGCTCGCATTGAATATCTAGCAGCATGGAGGATAAATATATTATTTATGTCTGTAGTCTATGTTAACTTTTTCTAATCAGAGTTCGTAAAACTGTTGGTTAATTGGAGTCAAATCAATGTATCCGGATTAAATGTTAGTACACCAATTATGAAGGATATAAACTGTATACTTCAGCCAATAATCAAACCGACTGAAATTCGAAAACTTAAATATATATCATTATGCTTATAAATATCGTTAATACTCGTAAGTTAAAGATCAAATCTTCCTCTTTATTATTTAAGGACGTAAAAATAGCTGTAGCCACAAAATTAGTATTGTTGATAACGAAGCTTCTTCCATCGTGTTTATGTTTGCTAGTCACATAGTCTAACCTAAATACTGACCGCTTGATGATCAGCTAACCTTTTTCCATAAACTCAATGTCTCTTCCATCCGTAAAATCAATAATCTTGTTTTAATTTATTATTGCTTTCAAATGATTATTAACTGCTCCCAGTGATTACAAGCAAAAACGAACATAACTCTCAGTTCTAATGGACTTATTTTTTTCGTTACACCATACTGATTTATTGAAACCTTCGGGCCTGCCCAACGATCATTTCTTTTGTCTTTTTTTTTAAACTTGCCCTATTTTTTACATCTGTAAATAAATTTGAACTTTAAGTTGTTAGAATACGCGTTATTTTATATTTTCATATTGATATTTTAGGGTATGGTTAGAGCAGATTTTTTCAAATGAAATCCCTTTTTTCGAGCGACAGGTAGTTCTTAGAAATGGTTTGTGATTTCTTAGAACTTTTTGGTTATTCCATGTGTGTGGAATAGTGTTGACTAGACAATTTGGATCTAATACAAATAAAAATAATGTTACATTTAATTTGTATTTATTAATGTTTCAGAATTAATAATATCGACTCAACATTTAAATACCTATTAATATTCGATATTGATTTTACATAATCTAATGCTAACCACCTATTTGTTAATTATTTTTCGCAGGATTAAGTTATTCGCACAAACTATCACATTTTATAAAATGAAATAAAAATTGAGTGTTTTATTGAAACATGGTGATACAAAGATGTAAGTAATATTAATGTCATCACGTTTAACTTATGACACATTTGTCATCAAAATATATTACTATCATATAAATATCTCCATGTTAAAATTGAGTTTATTATGTGTTTTTATATATGGCGAACAAATACCTAAGTACTTGTATAATATTAAAATCAAGATGGCCTTGAAGAGCAGCAGCTACTCATATAGAAGCAAAAGAAAAATGTCTCGTCTCGTTTTACAAGGATATCAATTCCTTCTTTATTATTTATGATCTCAAAAGATCATAAAATTTCACGTACCTATTTTCATTATAAATTTTATGAAAAAACAGACACTATCTCGAACCAATAAATAATTCAAGCCGAGCAAAAATTTCACTGCAACTGACACGGCGACCGCGTGGCATGTGTAAAATTTACGATCTTGAATAAATGATCGTGTCGTATCGATTAGAAGACGAGTAGGTTAGTGAACGTGGTAAAAGTCTGGGTGAACTTGTGATGATCGTCTTAGGATCTTCCATTAGTACCGTGATGTTTTTCAACTCCCTTTTCTTCCATGGTGATAGGTACGAGGTGAGGTTTTAAACTGTCCTCCCCCCACCCTTCCCCTAAAATACCCGTGATTTTGGATAGGCCAAAATCATGAGTATTTTTTGGTACAAGCAACGGCGACTGAAGGTCATGCATCGCTTATCAGCTTCGAAATCGCGCGTTCAAAGAAAAAATAAATACATGTGATATCGCACTACAACTGCGTCACCTCTAGTGATTTTTCGTGATTTTTTCCATAACACTCGAAACGGGGGCAGGGGGGATTACCCTTTTGAGCCTTACGCGATTAATGGACGACCCCTTAGACTAAGTTGCATCACCTTAACTTTAACCATAACTGTAACTATAGCCGGTGTTTCTGTATGGAGTTTGATAGACTTTTGAAGTTTGTTAAAGTTAAAGTAAGATGGTGCAACCCAGCCTTAGTCTTCTGCGTTTTTGACTACGAAACAAGTGGTCACAAGTTTGAATCGCTTAAGCTCTCAGAAAAAAAATATTTCTGAGATTTTGATTTAGGTGTTATACTTAGTAAGAGTTGTCATATTTTGAGCTTTAGATTCGCTTCCTCAAGAATAACAAAAAATAATAATAAACTGGTTTATCTTGCGTCCTGTACGTTCAGCTAAAAATCGTAATTATAAAAAAAACTTATAATTTATGCATTTTGTGACTAAGAGTGCATTTGTATCTTTTTATAACAAGAAATCATTGATTACAACAAAAACACGAGTAATAATTCTAAGAAATATATTTTTAAATATTGTGGCATTTTTGTCAATTTTTGTGTTGACTAAGAAGAAGCATTTTAGCAAAATGCATCAAAAAATACAAAATAGTGAAGAAGACTGATTTTATGCCCCCAGGGATCGCAAACTTGCGCTATTCGCTTGCTTTACTAACAGTAATTTGTGTTCAAAATGGAGGTCAACCTGAGGGACCATTTCCCTGTGTTTGGTTAGTGTTACCACAAAGGCAAAGCACGTGATGTGAACACGTGGATAAAGGTGTATTTTGATGAAGACGAGCATCTTTGAGGAAGGTATTCACGATATTTTACTTCTGTAGCGAATTAAGACAAAAATATTACTTATATCAAACTTATAGGATAGATGAAGATCATAGTGGTAATTTTTGCTTTTATTCAACTGCTTTTGTGTACCACCGTCAAGTTTTTCTACACGCAAACTGCTTTCGTTTTAATAGAAGATCTTTTAGGTTTCGTATTTACTGAGTAAAATATTGAAGTTATTCGCTGACTCAGTTTTACAAACGTGATCCTGTTTGTAAGTACTTGTTTTTATATTTTGAGTTAAGTTCTTCAATAATGCAACAAAAAACCCTCAAACATTCTCGATTTGTTCGTCGTGAAACAACAAAGCCCTTTATTCAACACGTGGGCATTACGTCCCAGTAAATAGCAATATGGAGTGTTCCAACAATACGGCCCAAGTTTTGAGTCCAGGGTCTATTCATTGGTCCTATATACAGGACCTTTACAAATTCATATCATGCGATTAATTGTAATTCTCAATGGGTTAAGGTAATTTTGAACTGCGACAATTACAATCAAGTCATTTGTAAAGTCAGCTTTTGATTTCGAAAGTGTAATTTATAGTTGTTATTACATTGAAGCCATTGTACTTCCGAGAAGCCATACTAAAATTAATTATTACATATGGAATATTGGTGTAGAAATTTTGGTTTAGTATTTCATTGGTTGACAAAATGCTTCGTAAGCCTTTGAATTGGAAACTGGATGCTTGATTGGAGCTAGGAATGAATAGCTTGTATCTCATATAATATGAAATAATTTCAAAGCACTTTGTGCTTATTGATAAACATATTATAACAAGTACAAAGGTATACTGTTGGTAAAGCTCAACCGTCTCTCACAAAATAATATTTTGTTACCAATCTCAAATCAAATAGTTGGGATGTACATTTGTCTTCGTTCGTTCCACGTTGCACGCTGTCTAAACATGTGCTAGCTACAGCTTGTATTCTATTACAACGAGTACATCACATTACTCTGCAGCAGATTCACCAAACATTTGGTCCAATTAAGCATTTACTATTCATCTCACGGTCCACCAAATGTTTGGCCCAAATTATCACACGTTTGCATCCTCCGTGCCCTTTCCGAGAGTCGTCTAAACAGCTGATGCTTTATCATAAACACAGGGTCTACGTTATTCAAATTTCGACCCTATTTTTCTTCATTTTTAAGTTCAAATTATTATGCATTGTTTCTATAATTAGCGTAAGCCGTGCTCGTAGTTTGTTTTTTGTACAACCATGTGCAGCGGCCGTCGTGTGTGCGTAGTCCCGGTTTTTTTTCTCTTTCTGGTCTAGTCAGATACCGTGTCCGTGGGTCATTTCTAAACTGTTGTAAAGGTTTGAAATATAAATGTTTTTATTTTATTTTTTCTAAACAGCGCGCGTGTTATTTAGACTAGAGAATCCCTTTAGTATATTTTGAAGGTAAACTGTTTTTACTGCAGGACAAACTAAAAAAAACTGATGTTTCAAACATTATCATCAATGTAATTGATTATTTTGCGTGGTCCGAGAAGATAACTTTTTACTTTCTAGTTTCGTATTGGTCAAAATAATTCATAAAAAGTAGAATAAAGCGATTTTTTTATTTTATTAGTTAATAAGAATGTAAGTTTTAGAGTCAGACTCCATTACCGATCGAACCGAGCTTGAAAATTTTAGTTAGATACTGTCTATGTGCAGTTGGCACAGCTGCATTAAAAACTGCAAACTTACTGCGTAATCTGCTTGCAGTCCGCATGCAGACCTAACGATTGCATTTGAGCTACTATACAGAACAATTAATCGATAGCAAGCCTCCATTCTGACTGGTATGCAGTATAATATTGGACAACATCACATACATTGCTCTGATCCTAAGATAAGTAGCTAAAGCACTTGTGTTATAGAAATTAGAAACAACGGCGGTACTATGGTACCTAAATACCGGTATATATGGTACGGGGTGTTATGACACCCGAGACAATATAGAAAAGATCGTTTTCTACAATAATAATAACAGTATAATGGTCATAGATGTATTCAAATCGCTTCAAAGACTGTATTATGGTGACTAGATAACGAATAAACATACTTAAATGTATTATAAACACCCATAACTTAAAAGCTAAAAAAACAAGCTAGAAAAAACATTGTGAATTTTTGTTTTTAGCAATTCCATGCAAGGTTTATTTGAAGATTAGAAAAATTAGAGGATTAGAAATAACATATTGAAAAAAGCTGCGTATGTTTTTAACTAAGCTATAATAAATTACGGCTCTGTCATAAACACAATGCTTTAACTATTATAGCATACAAATGGTAGTTCAAATGAAGCGACTGCGTTAATGTCTTATGTGAAATTAAGTCATTAAATTAGTAATCATGGTCATACGATAATAATAAAGAGTAATGAGTTATGAGATGCTAAACTTCTATGGCATACGAACGTAAATCATAGTATTAATATTGTCTTTAGTATGATTCAAGATTTTTTTAATGAGCAATATAATTTTTTAATAGTTAGCAAACAAGTGCACATTTTAATCTCTAGAACATTTTAATCTTATGGGTATTAATTCAAAAAGTACGTACATTTTCTTACTATTGAAGCAATTGGTTTTCTCGACGTTTCGATAAATTGGATTTCGATTAATGGCATTTGTCATTTGGTCATTCTCATGGTTTATCTCACCGATTGATGATAGTGGCGTAATAATCCGCTTTAAGCGTAAAGTGTCTCAGGGTTGAGTACAAGTTTGAGTTGATTCTGCAGAAAACGAAATGCCATCAAAAACAAAACTTGTAAAAAAAAACCAAGTCTCGCAACTCAGTTCTTCTACCGTGAAAAGTTATGAGATCCATGTAATACCAAGTCGGTTAATTTAAGCAGTCTCTACATAAGGGACCTTCTATCTTAAGTTATTACGTAAGTAACTAACCTAACAACATCTTATAGTGACCATAACAATATTAAAAATATTTTATGTTTAAAATAAATAGATTGACTTGGCAATCGAAAATAATCTACTATCATATAATAGGTATTCGTTGTGAGATACACTGTGTTATCATGCGATTGCCAAGTCGATTTATTTATTTTAAACATAAAATATTTTTAATATTGATATGGTCACTATAAGATGTTGTTTAGTTAGCTACTTACGTAATAACTTAAGATAGAAGGTCCCTTATGTAGAGACTGCTTAAATTAACCGACTTGGTATTACATGGATCTCATAACTTTTCACGGTAGAAGAACTGAGTTGCGAGACTTGGTTTTTTTTTACAAGTTTTGTTTTTGATGGCATTTATTATACCATCTCTCTTATAAATCTCATTTCTTTTTGTATACGTAAGTTATATAAAACGTGGTTTGTGTGTATACCTGCGATATCACAGTAAGACCCAATAGTTGCCTGGAAGAAAGTGTCCACCTTTCTGTGAAGAACGGGAAGCGTGGAAGCCGCGGCGCGGGAAAGCCACCTCCGCCGGCCGCGGTTATGATTATTAGTGTTCTTTCTTTCATGACAATTTCGGACAGTTTAGTTTACCTAATAAGTACTTTGCGGGATTTTGGTATAACTTCATAAGACATGCCCCATTCTTTTTTTTTGCATTCTGTTGATTGACCATTTTTACTAGCTTTTAGTTAGTTTCACCTGTCCCGTTGTGTCCGTGTCCCGTCCTGTAATCAAATCTTGCAAGTTAAATTTGATTCCCTTGCCTTTACCGATTGACCTGAACTTTTGCAGATATGTGTGAACCGCGTGACAATGCAATATTATGATGAATGTTACTGATCTGATGATGGAGCTGGAAAGTGGCCATAGGAACTTCACAATGAAACGAAACAACCTCATCGAGTATGGGCTCGTTTGAATCGTCTTGACGAGTAGTTTGTCTTTCAATGGTAACCAGGTTCTGATGATGGAGCTGGAAGGTGGACATAGGAACTCAGAAAAGAAACGACGCAATCCTATGGAGTCTCAGCTTGTTTGATTCATCTTGACGAGTACTTTGGTGCTAGATGGTAACTAGGGTCCGATGATGGAGCTGGAAGATAGCCATAAGAACTCAGTCTTTAAACGAGATAACCCGATCTAGTTTGGGATCGCTTGATTCGTATTGGCGAGTTAGTGCTTTGGTGCTAGATGGTCACTAGGTTCTGATGATGGAGCTGGAAGGTAGCCATAGGAAATCAGTAATTAAACGACATAACCCGATCGAGTTTGGGCTCGTTTGATTCGTCTTTACGAGTACTTTGGTGCAAGATGGTAACCAGGGTCTGATAATGGAGCCGAAAGGTGGCCATAGGAACTCAGTAATTAAGCGACACAACTGCTTCGACTTTGATTCGTTTTGATGGGTGGACTGTATATGATGGGGAGCGAGTGTGGTGACAGGTGATGGTTTGGTGGACGAGAATATGCGATCCCATCATCTTTGGGAAAATAAGTTCGTTCGTTCGTTCCGTTTGTTATGAATGTGGATTCTGACTATGATAACATGTTTGCGACGTACTTTAAAATATGCTTAATGTTCTTTAATGTTTCATCAGAACACACATTTTATTTAAGTTTTTTGCGCTACGATCTACGCCGTAGTCGCCGATGGCGTATTTTTGATGCGAGATTTTCGCGTAAAAACTCTAAAAAGTTAATCGTTTCGTTTCATTCCGTTACTTGGGGAGCACCATTTCATCAAAGTACGGCATTGATGCCGCAATTAACAACATAATTGGTGCTGCTGCAGCAGCCTTTGGCAAATTAAACACCAAGGTCTTCCGCTCGCATGACTTGAAGTTAGCCACTAAAGTTGCTGTTACATGGCTATCGTGCTGCTTAATATTTTGTACTCCGCCGAAACATGGATATCGTATCGACGCCACTTTCTCCAACTAGACTGTTTCCATATAAAATGTTCGATCGTGTGCGTAATCCTGAAATCTTGAGACGAGCCAATGTAGGTGGCATTGAGTCGTATCTTATGAGACGACAACTTCGCTGGTGTGGCCATGCTTCGCGTATGTCGGAGGAGAGAGTGGCGAAGCGCATTTTTTACTCTAAGCTTCAGGAGGACAAGCGTAAGCATGGCGGACAACTTTTGAGGTACAAAGATGTGCTGAAGCGCCATATGAAGGGATGTGACATAGATCCTTCTCTCTGGGAGGATTTAGCATCCAACCGTGGAGAGTGGAGAACGCGCGTGAATGTCAAAGTTGCTGACTCTCAGCGGCTTTCTCATCCTGACGCTAAGCGCGATGAATTGAAAGCCCGACCACCTGCGGCTATCAGTTATAATTTTAATAACGGTGTGCTAACATGTCCTCAATGTACGCGTCCCTTTGTCAATAAAGTTGGGTACGTAGGGCATGTTATGGGCATGGGCACACGAACGACGACAGCAAAATGGGGAGTAAAAGTCGTCGCTGTAACAGAACTCGGTTGGGAAGATTATTAACAAGTAATGAAGGCAGGTTCAAAAAAACCTTTTAATTTTATTACAAGTTACGATTGAACATAATCCATAACCGCAAATGTAACTTTGTAATCCTATATATTTATATGGGATTACAAAGTTATGTATGCAGCTGGTGTATCTAGAAAACTGGACTAAAATTGTAAAATTTTTTAGTTTTTCCTTGAGTTATACACTAAACACTAATTAAATTCAAAATTTGAAGCTTCTATGTCTACTAGAAGTGCCTTAGAGTTTTGATGATCGGTCAGTCAGTGAGTGACAAAATTAAGAACTTTGACTTGTTATAATTCTTACCCTACTGGTTCAAATTGAATGAAATTTGAAATATACCGTGTTTATACAATGCTTGCCTGGTTACTAGAAATACAGGCTTCTAGTTAAATCCACAACGAAGTTATAGGGGGTCGAAAATGGCCCGAACTGCTTCGAGAAAAGGATAGTACGGCCGTGCCGCTTTTTTTTTGCTCGACTTGGCGGGGGCACTGCCGTGCCCATAGGGGGTCGAAAATGGCCCGAACTGCTTCGAGAAAAGGATAGTACGGCCGTGCCGCTTTTTTTTTGCTCGACTTGGCGGGGGCACTGCCGTGCCCCCAGATTTCCTTAAACAATCGAATATAGGTTATTTTCCTTCCTTTAAACTGACAAACTAAAAACTGTACAAAGCGTAAAAAAAAGATAGCTGGCAACTGTTTCCGAATGAAATACAGACACAAATGCCAGCACTTAATTTAAATTAAAACTAAATGTCCTCCAAAGTGAAGAACCAAAAACAAAACACGAACGCACACGTTAAAATTCTCCGTGCATCGGACAAGACGGTTTCTAAACTCATTGGAACGGGTCCTGCAGTAGAAATGCACTAAGTTAAATCGACGAAGCCGCCCAGTAATTAATTGGGGAGCCGGGAATTTCCGGGACAACACCGGGAACCGGGAGCGCTAAGCGTGGAGGGTGCGAAACAACAGGATGTATATTCAATAATGGCGGAATTTGAGGGGCATGGTTATAAATAAATCTGCGTTGGAGAACTCCTATGTTTTGGTAATGCAACAATGTTATACTATTACTATGTAGGAGTTTTGCGTCTTATGAAAAGTCTGCTGAAATGTTTTGAGTTAAACTTAAATTGGACGAAAGGACTAAAACTTACCGCTATACACTGTTCACAAAATAATAAGAAACACCTCAAAACAACTTTATACCTAAGCTGCTTAAAAAACTACATCAACCGGCCAAGTGCGACTTGGACTTCAGCTATGTGAATAGATCGTCCATGACGCGAATCGAATCTAGATTATAAATATTTTTTCCAGGTTTGTTAAAAAAAAAACTTCAGACTTTTTTCTTTACTTGTGCTAGGCTTAATACATAGCTTCGTAGATTTTATTTTTAAATTTATGTAAATCAAAAAGTTTTTGTAGAAACAGTTTCGATGTTTGACTTGTTGTTTTTAGTGGAGCTCCACTAAACACGACAAGCAAAACTGTCATTGATGAAGAGGGTTGTGGATGCTGTTCAAACTAAAATCATTTTTAGCTCAATTGTTCTTAAGACTCTATTTCTGCCCATCTGAATATAGTTCAAATCAATTTGAATTCAATTCTTCCTCAAAGCCATTTCTGACCTTTTTAGTACATCAAAAACTTTTTCTTTCAAATAGAAACATTTTCGTAGCTCCAATAAACACAAGTAAAACTGTTGTTGTAAATAGGTATTGATAATGCAGCTGCTGCTCAAGTTCAACTCGTTTCGAAATTAACTATTTGGACTATATTTCTGCCTATTTGACTACAGCTTACCAAATTTTGAACTCAATTATTCGTATATTTTATTTCTGAACATCAGTTAATCAAAAAGTTTTTACAGAAACAATTTCGTAGCTCCACTAAACACAATAAGTAAAACTGTCGTTGATAAAAAGGGTTCTGAATGCTGTTCAAACTAAAATCGTTTTGAACGCGATTGTTGTTAGACTCTATTTCTGCCCATTTGAGTACAGCTTACCAAATTTTGAACTCAATTGTTCGAAGATTTTATTTCTAAACATCAGTAAATCAAAAAGTTTTTTTATAGGAACAGTTTCGTAGCTCTAATAAATACAACAAGTAAAATTGTTGTTGATGAAAAGAAAAAGGATAGAACAGGTTGTGGATGCTGTTCAAACTAAAATAGTTTCGACCTCAATTGTTCTTAGTTCTATTCCTGCCCATTTGAGCCCAGATTAACTCATTTCGAACTCAAATCTTCTTAGGCTATGCTTCTATTAAGTACATAAAAAGTTTTTCTTTCAAATAGAAACAGTTTCGTAGCTCCACTGAACACAACAAGTAAAACTGTTGTTGTCGCGTGTTGTCGCTCGCGCAAATCGCATTAGCCGCGGCCACTTTGATTACTGTCAACTCAACTAATGCTCTGTTTGCCTTGCAGCTTTGCGCTTAAACCTCACTTTGCAGAATTCAACAACTAACGTTACCTTACATGAACTAGACAATGTTTCTGGCTAACTACTGAATTAAATTTCGTTTTTGGTGGAAGCCTAGGTGGAATAAGGTTGTTACAGTATTATGTTTTTGCGCATCCATCAAAAACTTTAGACCTATTGAAAAAGGTTTTATATTTGAGCACTAGAAACGGACACAAAAGAGGTTATGCATATTTGGCAATACGTTGTACTGTAAACAGCTCAAATTTAAAAAGTAAAGTGAAAAAGATATGAGCTGCACTAATTAGGCAGTTTTTTAGCTAGAAACAATTTTGCCAAAACAGTCACCTCTTAAAAAACAGTTGAAGTTACCTTCCCTATTTATACCCTATAAATCTTTAACACTGACCCATTCCTTTGCACCCTTCCTTTGATAGTGACTTTTCGTTACCTTAACTAGGTCATCAGTCCATCGGTTTGGTTATGCAAAGTTAAAATATAAACGTTCATTACCTTTATTCATCCCTAATACTACCAAAGAGATGAATATTAAGCTTGTTTGTATAAAGTTGCTGAGCATGTATTCTGAATTCTCTTGTACATATTTGGTATTCAGAAATGTACAAACGTCAGGTTTCTGTTCACAATTAGTCCGGTGGCCACTTTAAAGTCCTTGTCAACTTAAGTAATGCACTCACAGATGCTCGTGTATGTTTGCATTCTCGTGGAGTTAATGCACTGGTAATTGCTACGGAATTTGCTATGTTTGCATACATTTGTGAGGAAGTAAGTTACAGGGAGGTTATGATGTTAGAGTCTTGACCTTGCTTATGGAGACGCAGAAATTGTGGTGCATCGCGGTTGCCGCTGCAAGCGCACGCTGATAAGAACGCTCTAATACAAGTCTATATGTTTGATTTTATCGCTTAACCCGCCGTTTAATTGCCGCGTCTTATCGTGTGTCTAGCTAGTAACTGAGAACAAAATACCACCGCCATAGTTTGTATTAGTTATATTTTTTTTTACTTTACTTTCTATTTTATATTAATAATTGTCCTTGAGAAATAAGTACAGAAGAAGTTCTATCGGGTTTTGACGGGTAGTATACTACTCAGCTATATGTATATATAGCTACAACATTGATCAGAGTACGCTGGCTTCGACAGCGAGAAGAAACACTTGAGAAATTTCATCGTGTCACGTGACGTCCTCGGTAGCTTAGTTGGTAAAGCACTCGCCCGGCATGCGATGGGACGTGGGTTCGAGTCCCACCTGAGGTCGATGATTTTTTTCAAGTGTTATTTATCTTTAATAAAACCTTGCATGGAATTGCTAAAAAACAAAAATTTACAATGTTTATTGTGTCGGTAATAAAATATATACAAGATTAATCGACATTGAGTTTGTGCAAGATTCACCGCTTGCGACATCTCGTTCATGCAGTTCATGCAGAGGAAAAAACATTCACGTATTTATCACATTAGCTTATTACCTACCATTTCATGTCATGTTATTATTGCTTGCTTAACTATCTAATCTCATATTGAAGGACATCATGTCTGTGGAAACGACTATACGTTATGAGAAAGAGACCATACATTCTAATTACCATCGCCTTAATAGCTCATTATGCTGTCCATCTTTGGCGATGGTGTGATGTCTATGATCCTCGATTATACTTGGCAATGTGATTAAAGAACAGCCTTCACTGACCATAGCCATGATGAGACTATTTTTACCATTTACCATAATCAATTTTACGTTAATGAGTATGCATCGTTTAGCCTTGGCAGCGGTTAGAGCTGCCACAATATAGACAGAAGCAGTATAAACACATTTTCAGTTCATGAAATCTACGCATCAGATAACACTCTTAGCAATCTAAGGCCAGCTCAAGCTACGTCTTTCAATTCGTGGTTGCCACTATTTAGTTTTTTACTTTTAACGGTTGCCACCTGTTCAAGTGTGACACCGCTTCACACGTTTTCGAAGTTTTAGCCTGAGCGAAATGGCCTCTGGTGTTTTTTGATATTACTTGTCACTATTAATGCTTAGTTTGTTCAATATGCTTGAAGTTGCGAACGTATATCGGGCCCTGATAGGACAACTAGTGCAGATGGAGTTCTGAAAATTTCTGATCAAATGTGAGTGCGGAGCATTCTCCTAAACCATGGTCCATCTCTTATTTAACAATGTTTATTGCAATGCCATTAGATTTTTTTTTTTTTTTTTTTACTTAAGATGGGCTTATTTTTGACCCCAATCTTGCTCTAGAGCATAGATGGGATCTACGAAGAATATATAATAAATTACCCATTAAATTAAGAGCACTGACATTAAACAAATTTAGACATAAATTATAAAATTTTCTGCTACAAGAGTGCTACTATTCCCTTAAGGAATACAATGACATAAAATTAAATAATAACCAGTTTGACTTTTAATAACGGACGACGTAAGAGAAATAAATAATTTATATATATATATGCTTTAACAGTTAATCCTACTATTACCTAATTTATTAATTCAATGTTAAAATTTAATGTAAAATCAACTTTAATATTGTAACATTTTATATTTCTACGCCAGGAAATAATGGCAGAATGTGTCGGAACCTGCTTACCTCTAAGATCATTTTTGTACCATGTTCTTTGAAATAAAAAATAAAAAATGTCTTACGTAGATTTGTTTACACAAAGGCGTCCTTTGCAACCAAAATGTCCACGTGGTGGTATTTTTTGACCAGAACTCCACCACTTACACACCAGAAGAAGAAAAAGCCTGCTAGGCCTCTATCCTTTGTGACAGATTCCACCAGGTGCTTGGGTGGGCAGTAAAATTACCCATATTAGGAGTATGAGTTGCCTGCCAGCATTGTCAGCATTGTTCAAGCTTACTCACAACCGCACGTGCTGTGGTCGAAATGAGAATTGTAGGATTAATCATTACGCGTAATAAGGGTGTTGAGAGTTTGCAATTACACATTGTTAAAGGTGGTTATTCTAACTGATCCAATAAATTAAGTTTGACTATGGGACCGAGATGGAAATCATCATCATCATCATCTCAGCCTATTCCAGTCCACTGCTGGACGTAAGCATCCCCCAAACAGCGCCGAAGAGCGCGATCTCCCGCTTTTTCATCCATCCACTGCCAAATATCTTACTAAGGTCGTCGGTCCATCGAGCTGGGGGCGTCCGACAGTACGTTTGCCTAGGCGTGGTCTCCATGATGGAAATAACTTTACTACAATCCCGATCTCTGGTAGAGATTGTTAATGTAGTTAATATTCTTGTTCATTGTAAATTTGGTGTTTGTAGCCTAATAAAAATGAAATAATTTAGCAGTAGATGTAAAAAATTACAATATACTATTAATGATTACATGAACTATGTTTTTTTTTAAAAGACAACATCCCATACATTGCTCTGATCCTAAGGTAAGTAGCTAAAGCACTTGTGTTATAGAAATCAGAAGCAACGACGGTACCACAACACCCAGACCCGAAACAATATAGAAAAGTTCGTTTTCCAAATTGACCCGACCGGGGATCGAACCCGGAACCTGAGAGATGGCGGTGCCATATAGAGACCGGCGTGCTCGCCTCTCGGCTACGGAAGTCAGAGGTTGGAAGGATCCAAAAGTCTTACAGAACCTAAAAAATCTTTAATTTAAAACAGGCTGACAATAGGTGATCGAATTCTTCCGCTTCTTCTTATTGTATGTAACTTACAATTATTTGAGACTTGATTCTCGTTCTGGACGTACAATATGATATACTATATATAGTTTATACGGAACCCTCGGTGCAAGAGTCCACGCACTTGACCGGTTTTTATTAATGTAGCCTACTTGGTGAAAGTGATAGTTAGAAATTGACACGTAACTCCTTATAGCAAAACTAAAGAAATTCTTAGTAAGCTTGTATTTTTTAAATGGCATAGACATTCTTACGAGAGGTTTTTAACATAATGTGGTTTTGTTATTATCGTTAACTTAATCATGAAACTTGTTGTACCTATATTAAACACCTGTCTTGTAATTTAATTTAATTTTGATTATTAAATTCGCAAATTAAAGTATCTTACTTCATAATCGATTATAAAGCCTTTGTAGAGCCGCAATTTTCCTTGTAAAATCAATGAGGTGGAATTACGATCGTAACTAGACATGTCTGTAAATGACTGAGCCGCTATTTTATGAAAATGTCACCTGCGAAATAAGTAGATGGGTGATAATATACATATAAAGATATAAAATACTTTATAACTATATAAGGTCCGATTTTATTAGTGTTCATCCTGTTAACCTGTGACTATATAGGTGAAAAGCTATCGTAAAAAACAATTTTCAAATGTGTACCATAAAAACTTAAAAAGTTAAAAATCAACAACATTGACTTCATATTGCATAAACTCGTCCTATCTTTGCTACGTTTAACCATCTGATTATCCGTCTTATTCCTTCCCCTTGCACAGAGCGAGAAAGAGTTGAAGATAGGACGAGTTTATGCAATATGAAGTCGATGTTGTTATTTTGTAATTTATTTTTAACTTTTTTAGTTTTTATGATAGACATTTAAAAGTTGGTTTTTACGATTGCTTTTCACCTATATAGTCACTGGTTAACAGGATGAACACTAATAAAATCGGACCTTATATAAAATCAATTGCTGTTCGTAAGTCTCGCTAAAACTCAAGCAATTTGGCTAATTTTGATCTAGAAAAATTCGTGTAAGTCCAGGGAAGGTGTGAACGATGAGAATTAATGGAAAAATTGCAAGGAAAATACTAAGAACGTAATTTTAATTTATAATACAAACTTTTCGTAAGGGTACGTAGGCGGTACGAAGTTCGCCGGGTCAGCAAATAAATAATAAAATGATTGGACAGTATCACAAACATTGTTCTGATCCTAAAGTAAGTAGCTAAAGCACTTGTGTTTTAGAAATCAGAAACAACGACGGTACCACAACACCCAGACCCGAGCCAATATACAGGATGTACAAAAGAATGGGACACTCCTTAAAACCACGCGATCAGCTGGTCATATACAACAACTTTTTCTTTTCGATGTTGCTCCTATAGAAAAAGTTGTTATATATGACCAGCTGATCACGTGGTTTTAAGGTGTGTCCCATTCTCTTGTACACCCTGTAGACAACTTCGTTTCCACATTGACCCGACCGGGAATCGAACCCGGAACCTCGGAGATGGCGAAGCCAACTGCGGTATGCTCGCAGACATAACAAACTGAAGATAAATTGGATCTTAACAATATCCAGTAATTGTTAAAGTTATTTACACTGTTACTTTGATAGTTGAAAATATTTATGTTTTGTTTTGAAATATAAAAAATGTTTTTTTAACTCGTGATAGCGCGCTCGGTTGAAGTGTCGCCTTAAATGAGTCTGTGGAGTGCAGTTCACATCCAAGCAAAACGGAACTACAGTGCCTAAACACGAGACAATGTAAAAAAGTTTTCTACAGTGACCAGGCATTGAACATGATACCTCAAAGATGGCGGCACTAAGTCCGGCGTACTCCCCTTTCGGAGGTTTTAAAATTATATCACATTAAACTAAGGAAAGTGTAAAATATCTAGAAATATACCAGTATTAAAGGCTTTCTTTAAAAAGTCCACCGAGGCAAGTCTAACTTGGAACTGACTGAGGCCACCCCAGGTGCATTTTGTTTGAAATTTTAAGTTTCGTTTAAGTTTTCTAACTTATACCGTTTTTTATAATATAAAATTGAGTGCCGTTAACTTAAAAGTTAGGGGTTAGTTATAGAGTGAATATTTGACATTTTACTTACAAAATACGGGGTATAATTCGAAATATTGCTTAGTGGTCCCTTACAGGGCCCAAACCATGAACTGTTAACTAAAACAATCACAGATCTGTCAAACATTATCATTTCTGTCAAATTTTGTATGAAATGACGTACTTAAATTGACAGATTTGACAACTTTGAGATTTTTTTAAGAGTTCATGGTTATGGCCCTGGAATTATATTTTTAACCGACTTAAAAAAAGGAGGAGGTTCCCAATTCGACTGAATGTTGTTGTTTTTTACTACCTGTTAAATTGTGTTAGGTTACGCTATAAAGCTGTTAGTATATAAAAAAAAACACTTACCACATGTACGATAGAATATAATCTTGTGAATGGCTTGACATAAAAATGCCTTTTTGGTTGAATTTGTAATTATCAGGACAGGGTGAAAAAACAATGTAAAAAAATGCCCAGATGTTTTTAAATTCCGGAGTACTCAGTCTTTTTCCATGGAAATTTTGCTAACACGGGCGCAAATAACTATTCTTTGATAGCTTACAGTTAAATATAGACTCGAGACTTAGGAAGTCTAGCACGGAACATAATTATGTTACTACAAACTATCATCATCATCACCAGCCTTTATCAGGCCACTGCTGGACACAGGCCTCTCCAAAAGGAGGATTTTGCCATAATCGCCACGCTTGGCAGGCGGGTTGGTGATCGCAGTTTGGCCAATGGTGGAGAGGAGACGCTGCTGCCCGTCTTCTTGTGGCGGTTCTCCTGTAGTCGCCTGTTACGACACCCATAGGAAGAGAAAGGGAAGGAAGGGAAGGAAAGACCACACGACAAAAACTATAGTTTTTTTAAACCAACAAAAAATAATATTACCATTATGATTATAGAAATGTATTGCCCTTAACATATACCTACACCAGTTTCTTAGCAGCTAAAATCCTCACAGCAGTTCGTAACATGAACTAATATTAATTTTAAAACAACAAACCCAGCACATTCCCTCATCAACGTCAGTTGTGATGCACCTTTATTGCAGTACAGGGCCGGATTAAGGGGATTGCAGGCACAAATTAATACAAGCTCGAGTATTTAAAAGAACTTAATGAGGTATATTTGAAACCAAAGCCAAAACGAACCAAGCATAAGTAATGATTCCAAAATATATAATATTAATCATAAATGACGAGGTTGTGATATAGTACGAAAGTGATCAACATTTTGTTACACTAGTTTTATTTATTTTCAATCGACTTAAAAAATGCTCAATTCAACTGACTGTTGTTTTTTTTGTATGTATGTTAACTGTGACTCTGGCCTATTTTACTCTTACATGTACCAAACAAGATTTTGCAAGCTGAGTTTCAATAGTTATAAAGTAACGAATAATCTTACATTGTGACCACCGATTTATGTTACGATGATTTGACGACCTCCGTAGCCGAGAGGCGAGCACGCCGGATTTTTAATGGCGCCGCCATCTCTGAGGTTCCGGGTTCGATCCCCGGTCGGGTCAGTGTAGAAAACGAACTTTTCTATATTGGCTCGGGTCTGGGTGTTGTGGTACCATCGTTGTTTCTGATTTCTATAACACAAGTTCTTTAGCTTCTTACCTTAGGATCAGAGCAATGTTTGTGATGTTGTCCAATATTTATTATTCATTTATATTTATTTATTACGTATCATGCGCGGCCCCGGCCCCTTCCTTAGTCCGTCCCACTGCACCTTAACAGTGAACAACACTTACTGAATTTAATTTAGCACGAGACAAGGACCCGGCTAGTTGTTAATTGAAAACGGCTGTCACCACTGCCTCAGGTGGGGCGCTTATTGCGCCGGATGACGAGAGGCGGTATTGGATTACTGAGACAGTTCTGCACTGTGTCTGGATATTTGGTTCTGGTGTGGCAGATTCACAGGATTTGATTATAAATGTGATTTTTATTGGTATTGGAGTTTTGGAGTCACAAGTCGATCATATACAATAACTTGCTCTAGAGACCAAAATTGAAATATAGAAAAGTTTAATTAGATTTTACGAATTGTATCGGGGGACTTTGGTTTTGAGATTTATAAATGTGATAGCTCGGCACTGTGTTTGGATATTTGGATCTTGGGATAAGGGTGTGTGGCAGATTCATAGTAGGTACTTGCTGATAAATGTAATACATGGTGGTATTTCGTTGGTTTTGAAGCCAATGGTCAGTCTTCTGTTCATATACTACAACTTGCTCTAGAGACACATAGAAATATTACTATAGAAAAGTTTAATATGTACGATTTGTATTTGAGTTATCTTTGGTTTTGTGATTTATTTATAAATGTGAGAGCTCAGGGCCCTAACCATGAACTGTTAAAACAATCTCAAATCTGTCAAACATTATCATTTCTGTCAAATTTTGTTTGAAATGACGTACCAAAATTGACAGATTTGACAACTTTGAGATTGTTTTAAGAGTTTATAGTTATGGCCCTGCACTGTATATGGATATTTGGATCTTGGGATAAGGATGTGTGGCAGATTCATAAGATGTAATACATTGAAGATAAATAACACTTGAAAAAAATCATCGACCTCAGGTAGGACAATTAAACCTTGCATGGAATTGCTAAAAATAAAAATTTACAATGTAATACATTGTGAAATTTTGTTGGTTTTAGAGCCACATGTCACATTTTCATATTTAGATACACAACTAGCTTTTTAGTATCTTAAAAAATAAAATTTTTTTTGACACATTTACCAATTTAGCTGTTATGATTTGTAGAAGGAAATAAACGCCGTATATTTCTACCTTCGATATATAATTCAAACTTATAAGGAATGTAGGTACTTTTCGCTGACCTTGAATCATATAAAGCAAGTAGCAATGTCTTATTAGTAAGGATTTTTTCTAAAAACTCAGAATAAGCATTAAAAATCTTCGAAACTCGATTCCTAAAAAGGGGTTTGACTATTTTCATACCTACAGGTTTGTACGAGAATTGCAAGTGGGTCTGGCACGGTCGGTTTTTAATTTTACTGATATTTATTAAATCATTGAAAGTAATTTTCCTACCTAAATTGTCTAGATCGTTCTGCAGAACCCTAACTTGGAATGATTTGGTCAGCCTTTAGAGTGACTGATCTCAAATGTTCAGTGATATCGAATGGTAAGGCATTTAGACGTCAAAGGAGGCTAAATTTCTCGTTTGTGAAAACTAATTGGGTTTCTGAGCACTGATTCTAGGAATTCATGTGTGTTTGTGCCTTTTGCTATTGATGAATGACGATACCTGCAATGTGGTGATTGCGAAATACCAACTGGTTTACTTTCTATCTCTAACAGCAGTGTTAACTTGAATCTTGTTTTTTTTATATTGGACAACATCACATACGTAGCTCTGATTTTAAGGTAAGTAGCTAGCAAGCAAGCTAAAGCACTTGTGATATAGAAATCAGAAACTACGACGATACCACAACACCCAGACTCGAGACAATATACTTATAGAAAAGTTCGTTTTCTACATTGAAGAAGAACACAAAAGCTATACCTACTTGACATACTATTGAAATCTGCGTGATCCTCTTCTGTAATTTAATTGAATCTTAGTTTAGATGAATCTCGTGTATTACTTCTTGACATTATATACTTTTATTTAACTAATTTAATATGACTATTTTAATTTTAAATATGACGATTTTATAATTAAATAATAATAATAATATTGTATTTGTAAACATAAATAAGAATGCAATACCCTTACAGGGTCCATAAGTATGATCTCACACAATGTAACACCTTATGTATACACTTATGACGCAATAAATGAATATGAAAATGAAGGCAAAACCATAGACTTAGAATTCGCTACTAAATCTATGGACAAAATCTTTCAAGGGCTGATGTTTGACATTTTTGATAAAACAAACCTCTGAATCAAATGTCAGCTATTTGATTGTTGATTAATACTTAGCAGAGTTGTAGCAGTTGTTTAATTTGATGTATATTTGAAATAGATAGATACTATATTATCCTCTTAATTGCACACCACAAAAAACAAACAATACAGAGAAAGAAAGAAAATAAAACGGAAAATGCAGCGCTCTTGTCGCTAGAAGAAGTATAAAATAAAGGTAACACCTTAGTCTTTTGATAATCTAGAGCGTTTATGAATATAAAATGTTGTTATGCATTATTAAAAGGTTTTCTCAAAGTTAAGTATCGTTTATGAATGACAGCGCATGTGTTCCGCTACATATTTCTATACTAATTGTCGAATCAAAAGCATTCTCGCTGGCCGTATTGTTTCACGCGGGTGCCTAACCCCGCGCGAATTGCATGGTGCAAGACACAAGATTATTGAGTTAACTAAACGAGTTTTGAATTATTATACGGTACTGTGGAACTCCCAGAGTCTGCCACAAGAGAGAGAGAAAGAGTAAGGGAGAAAATTAAAAAAAGAACGAAAGAGAGAGAAGAAATACTCTAACGTAGTAACTGGAGTTCTGGAATGGAGGCCACGTACCGGCAAGCGCAGCGTGGGACGTCTACCCACAAGGTGGGTAGACGACCTGGTAAAGGTTGCAGGGTGACGCAGGATGCAGGCCGCTTCCAACCGGCCGATCTGGAAGTCACTGGGGGAGGCCTATGTTCAGCAGTGGACGTCCTGTGGCTAACAGCGTTTGTGTACCGCTACATATTTCTATACTAATTATCGAATCAGAGGCATTCTCGCTGGCCGTATTGTTTCACGCGGGTGTCTAACCCCGCGCGAATTGCATGGTGCAAGACACAAGATTATTGAGTAAACTAAACGAGTTTTGACTTATTATACGGTACTGTGGAACTTCCAAAATCTGCCACAAGAGAGAGAGAAAGAGTGAGGGAAAAAAATAAAGAAAGAACAAAAGAGAGAGAAGAAGTACTCTTACGTTGTAGCTGGAGCTTACCCTGTGACATATTTGTACATTGGAGACCGCAGTGGCACTGCTTTAGCACCTTACTGCGCCGTGTTAACCAATATTCACTGGTCCAGTCCGAATGAGGTGCCAGAACATACTCGCGAGAATGGAGCTCATCTGCGTTCTCTTCAGTCGTGGTAACCAGTGGTTTCCCAATTTACGTTCTTTATCATTCCACCCGGTCCGATCTGATCCGCTTATATGAGGGTCCCGCGCCAATGAGTATTTCTTATCCTTTCTGGTCAAGGCCTAACTGGGAACAGCCTAAATCAAAGGCTGCTAACGAAGGCTGCTAAAGGTGCTATTTGGCCTTGGCAGTGGGACACAGCCACCGACATCGGAAAACACTGCGTTCAAATCCTTACAGAGTGCTACGTGCTGGGACTGCCAAGATCAAAATTATACCTGAAGATAAAATGCTAGCAAACACTTGGTCGGTTTTATTTTCTAACTTTTACTCGCACATTAGTATCGATTACTAAAGTTAAGTAACCAACGCCCCACTTGTGAGTGGATGGGTGACCATTCCGACCATATTTAGTGACATTTTATCACGAGCATCTCCGCGCTTCGGAAGGCACGTTAAAAGTTGGTCCCGGCTGATATCGCTTGATACTGGTCGTGAAGCCTTGTCAAGGGCCTTATGGCGGCTTTATTACATCTGACAGTAAGGTTTAGTCACTGGCCTTACAACACCCTTCCACCAATCCGCAATGGGCCCAAACCACCTCATAGTTGAGGTGAGGCCTGTGCCCTGCAGTGGGACGTATATAGGCATACTTTACTTTACTTTCACTCGCTGTCACCCGCAACTTGACTCGTCGCGATCCGAGTTCATTATCATTTCATGGCATGTGTCGCCATGAATATTTCTCTTTGATTAATTTGCTTGAAGCCTCAAGTAAGTAATATACAGTACATTCCAAATATGGCTCAATTAGCTGCGCTTTGAAGGTGAAGCCTTAGTATGAAAGCTTCAAAGTAGACAATTAGAAGCTTTTATTAAACAGAAGATGCGGGAAATGAAAACAAAATTGTTTAATGAGTAATTTGAGTGCGGCTTGTTGGTTATTATTTTAATTTCTTAGTTACAGTTTACCGGAAAGTGTTCAAATATGACTACTTACATACTCATTGAATATATTGAAGAAAACATAAAGTATTACCTAAGTGTACATTACGGGATTTAAACCCCAGACCCACGAAAAACAAAATATTATTTAAGACGAAACTCCAACCAAGTTACTTGTATCATACTACTACAAATAAAATACTTCATGAGGTGCCATAAACGACTAGCTGTTTTCCAGCGACTTCGCCCGCCTAAATTATAGCCTATGTCGCCCGCGTATAATGTAGATTCCCAGAGGTGAAAGAATTTTTAAAATCGGTCCAGTGGTTTTGGAACTTGTACAATGCAAACAAACAAACAATCAAACCTCTTTTATATTAAGTTTAGATAGGTATACTTAATAGAGTCTTTTTTTCATGAGACATATGCGAAAGGTTGTTTATTGGATTGTTTTATTTATTTATTTATTTAAACTTTATTGCACAGGTAAGTACAATTGGCGGACTTAATGCTATACAGCATTCTCTACCAGTCAACCTTGAGGTAATGCAGATAATGTAGTTTGTTATTGTAATTGTTGATTGGATATCACATACAAAAAGTTGTAGGACCTATTATCAGCCCTCAAGATGAGTGCATTAAGTAGGTCACACCTTGTCTAGTAAAAGCTTTTTAATATTCAAAAGAAAAAACATCTGTTTAACTATGTCTCTCGTTCGACCACATACCCTGTATAAAGAATAACTTTCAAAGGCACATCTTCAATCATACCGCGCCACAGATTCCTCAATCCTGACGCTTCCATCGATCACAGTTTTCCCCCGATTTCGGGAAGATTTGCCACGGTCCTTCCTTATATGTTGTTTATGTTGTGGTTTGGAAGCGTCTGTTTTAGGTACAGCCTGTCAATTCTGTAGAAAACGCAAATATACTTGCTTTAAATATGACCTTTATCGGTGGCTGAGTTTTGGTCCTGACATATATAATAGCCTGAGTGAGTCGATACGCAAAGAAGAAGAAGAATATCTAAGAATAGTGGTACAAACAAATAAGCTCTATTTTGCTAAAGCTGGATCCGCAGCGCCGTGTTTCGTGTTTGCAAACACGATAACATTGCTTGCTAACCGAATAGTGCCGTGGCCTAAGAGTTTTGTTAGTCAAAACACGATAACATTTTTGTCGTCCGACATGACGTTATCGAGTTTTTAAAAAAACTATTCGGTCAGCAAGCAATGTTTTCGTGTTTGCAAACACGAAAACATGGCGCTGCGGACCCAGCTTAAGATGTGGGTTTACATTACTTGATGTCGATGAGTAATTTCAGTGTCAAAGTAGCCGGTTAGATAAACTGTCACCTTACTACGCGACTACGCGTAATATTATGTAGGTGCAACTAATTTATGGAGTTTATTTTTGACGATCTCCGTAGCCGAGAGGCGAGCACGCCGGACTTTTAATGGCGCTGCCATCTCTGAGGTTCCGGGTTCGATCCCCGGTCAGGTCAATGTAGAAAACGAACTTTTGTATATTGGCTCGGGTCTGGGTGTTGTGGTACCGTCGTTGTTTCTGATTTCTATAACACAAGTGCTTTAGCTACTTACCTTATGATCAGAGCAATGTATGTGATGTTGTCCAAGATATTTATTTATTCGCACTAATCCCACCCGACCTATCACAGTGGTCTAACCTAAATGTAAACAATCCGCATCTTTTTGCAAACACCAATCTGTTTTAATTTACCGGTAAGTAACTAACCATTAGTTAGGTGCTACTTAACCGGTTTAACCCGGTCGTAACCAGTTTAAACCGGGTCTTAACCGGTTTAGAGTGTACATTAATTGTGAATTAGAGTGGTTGTTCGAAATTACAGTCATTCGTTACTCGAAACTGTTTCGGGATTTGTTGCAGTGCGGGGCTTTGTCGGGCATCTTTGTTATCTAATTGCCTGCAGTAAGAGTTTCTGGGTGAGCGCGTTTGAAAAGTAACTTAAACTCTGATAGCCAAGAATTTTAGGTTACAGCTATGCCCGCAGTTGCCCGCGAGGAATAAACATCTCGTTACCCCCTTTTAGTACATTATAATATAGGAAACCAGAATTAATTAATTAATTAAAGTAGCCTAGATAAATTC
This sequence comes from Anania fuscalis, assembly GCA_950371115.1. Lineage (NCBI taxonomy): Eukaryota > Metazoa > Arthropoda > Insecta > Lepidoptera > Crambidae > Anania > Anania fuscalis. The sequence continues at coordinate 15,110,462 of OX493343.1, read as the reverse complement.
TTATGACCTTATTACAAAAAAGATAGACTAGGTTTAAACGAAGTCTAAAGAATAACCAACCAATTTAAAATATTGACACATCAGACATGTCTCGTCAAAGTCAAAGTCAAAGTCAAAGTCATTTATTTTTGCAAATTGGCCATCAATGGCACTTTTACATGTCCCAAATTTTTTTTTTCCTACCACCGCTTCGGGACTACATATCGGCTGGTGATGAGAAGAAGCGGCGCAACAAACTCAGTCACCTTTGTCAGCCTGATTTTATAACAGGAAATACAATTACAAGATAGTGTAAGTGCGAGCTAGGCAGGTTATTAAGTCCATGCACTCTTGTCGTTCAAGTAATCTTCAACTTTGTAATATCCTTTTTCCATAAGGATTTTCTTAATGTGGTTTTTGAACTTATAAACAGGCAAGTCAACAAGAGTTTGTGGTACTTTATTAAATATTTTTATACATTTCCCCAAAAATGAATTACCTACTTTCTTTAATCTGAAGCTCGGAACGGCAAGTTTATTTTTATTTCTAGTATTATAATGATGTAATGATGACTTACATTTGAAATTGGTTGGCTAATCTTTATACATCGTTTAATACTAATCTATCTTTTTTGTAGTAAGGCCATTAAGGTTTTAGGTTTAATCGTACCAAATTTCATTAAAATAGCTTTAGTTCGGTGGCAGAAAAAAAATTGGGACATGTAAAAGTGCCATTGATGGCCAATTTGCAAAAATAAATGACTTTGACTATCAAAAAATGTTCCAATATTAGATAGTATAATCCTGTAATTGAACTAAGTACTTTGTGTACCTAAATAATAAACACTTACGGCCTTACTACAAAAAGATAGACACGTGTTGAACACCTGTTTACAGATAAGTCAACCATTTTGAAATGTTTCTTAGTAATATGTCTCGAATGTCAGATGTGTCAACAATTCAAATTGGTTGATTAATTTTAGACAAGTGTTCAACGCTTGTCTATCTTTTTTGTAGTAAGGCCATTAATTTCCCCGCCACAAAACAACCGTCCAAACTAAATTAAAACTAGTTCTAGAACATTTCACGTGAATCGCCTGAATCTCGATGCCTTCCACACAATAAAACTCAATTAAGACAGCCTCATACGACACACAGCCTTATTCTGGGATGTTTGGGTGAAGTAGAAACTAAGTACCGATACAGTATATTTAAGACTTGAGAGAAAATGTCTCTGAGGAGAAGTAACAATCTAACGTTTTGAATAAAATTGTGGCCTACTTTATTACTAGGTCAAGCGAATGTTAAATTGATGGATGAAAAGCACATTATTTGGCACAATTTAAAATAATTACAGTTTACGTTTTACTTAATTTTCAGGCACAGAGTGCCTTGACGCTGGTTTCAGCGGATACCTCAAGAAAAGAGAGTGGGCGTCGAGCCCAACAAAAACGGTTTTTTTTTACTTAGAACATTTTAACAAACTCATATTTAAAGCAAAATGTATTATCTTAAAAAAAACTTGTCCTCTATTCATAATCTTTGACCAAATACATTTCTAATTTGTGAGTCTTTCCAATAGTCTAAAGAAAGGTAACGGACTATCATCAAATGGTACTTAAAATTCACTTCGTCCTATATCATTGGAACACCCAGTTTGACTATTGCATTTAGATCTAGAGTATTAAAATAATATGCAATCTGACATTAATGAAACGTCACAATAATAAGAGAAATTGTAGAGCCTCAACTGTTTGCCGTTTCAGTATTTAAAAGAACGGCACTGGTCCAGAAATGGAGGTCCTTCTTACCGGCTTCGTCACGATATCACTAGCTGAACAGAATAAAGCCGTGCGAGGTGCTAATTGAAATGGTGCTGTCAGCCGCACACCTGCATCTTGCAGACAATGCTGGACTCGAGGACCCGGAGAAGCTGGAAAAACGTCTGGCTGTTTGTGACGGTTAGATATATTGACTGCTATTTTTAGACAGTCTGACAAATTATACCTAAGTATATATTTAAATATGAAGTGTTAAAAAAAGGTGAATAACCCAAAAGCGGTGAATTTACTGCTCATAGTCAACAACTTCTTCAATTGACCAAACAATCTTCTAAACAAAAACACCTATACTTACAAACTGAAGTATTTGTCGGCGTTATCTGGTCGGCGGTTTTTATGACAAAGTTCCGTATATTTTGTATTTATTGCATAGAAGCATCCCTAAAAGAAGTTTACCAATAAATAAGAACCATGCATAGGATTCTAAATTACTCATTCAAGGTCTTACACAAGTAAAAGGAAGAAATATAACATTGTTCATTAATGGAACGGTTACGCTACACACATGTCCTTAAGAACTCGGAAATAACCATATATTCGAGTCAAAGTGATATCATAGGTTACGAATCGAATACATCTTGCCACTCAAACCCACTCCCCAAACACTAACATACGGGCTCATAATTGAATCCACCGGTCCCTCTGGCCAAATATTTACATACACGACAATATCAGTTATTTATAATACGCACTATGCTAGCATTGGAATTGATACGTCAAGCGAGGCGTTACCCTAGTTCGCTAGGAAATGGTTCTCAAAGTGTATTTTACCCGTTGGGGTAAAATCTAACCTTAAATAAAATATAACAAATTGGCCAAATGCCTGGTACCTACTTAAGTAGAGCCTGTAGGTACTATGTAACCAAAATAATGGATTAGAAACATAGAAATTAATAACATTTATAATTTTTAAGAATATGTATAATTTTGGTAACATTCAAATGCTTATACAAAGTAAAGACGTTGATGAGATCCTTTAAATATTGAAAGATTGTTTACATTTTTTGTGGTACACAATTACATTTCTCATTTCATATTAATTGTAATTAACACATGATGAGTATTGACCGTATATTAATTGTTACTCACATAATTGTTTTGACATTTGACATAAACATAATTAAAAATTGGCCTAAGACAGAAATCACACTTTACTCTACCTCGGTACTGAGTTTAATTGATTTTATAATGAATCCTAGGCGATAACTGTTTCAAAACTTATAAATAAATCATTTCGGTCAATATTTTACTTATTTCATTTTACTTTGCCTAACATTACCCAACCTGAAGAAACTTCTGTCCCAAAATATCGGAGTTTGAGCACCGCTGCCTTGTACAAACTTCTCCGTTCCTTGTGCAAATACAACACGCGGGATGCGAACGAAGATGGCATTATCTTGTGAATTAACAAAATAATAATTACATAACTATGTCTACGAAATATCTATCTATATGCAAATCTACTTGAGTGCTTAGAAATTTCGTTCAACTTCGTGTATGTGGTAGGAAATCGTGTCTGACTTAGCCGCATGCTGAAGAAACTATAACTGAATAATTGTCGACTTCAATGAATTTGTTGTGTAGTAGCACCACACTATTCAACATTAAAAATTATGTCAATGAGGAAATGTTTTAGAGAGACTTAAAACTTGCATCTTATTGGGAGATCTATATCTATTTGGAAAAAAAAACAATACAACTTACTTCAAAAAATACCTAAATGTCCACAAAACGCAAAAAGGGCTAAATTAAGAGGTCATTTTATTGGCCCAGGTCGCAAAAATAAGTATAAGAAAAATGTTTTCAACATACGAATTCTTTACAACGAATTGCTATAATTGCCGTATGTAAAAAAAAAGTTAAAATTTTTACTAAACGAATAACGAATTTTAATAAAATTAGACATGACTTACTTTACTTAAAATATAATTTAACAGTTGCGCATCTGCTTGCAGTGAGAATATTACTTATGAGCCATTAAATATAATAAGACCTTAATGTAAACTGTATAATTGCAAAAACAATATCTGATTTGTTTTTTTTAAGCTATAAGTTTATACAGTTACTTATTACGAAACCAAAATACTCAAAATATCTGTATTTAAAAATTAACCCGGTCAAAGGCAAAACACGTAAATGGAAGTAAACCATTGCATATTGATTTATAGTTCGTGTAAATTTAACTTGGGGCCATTAAAACTAAATCAAAGCGAGCTGTAAATCGTCAAAGTCCACGGACGACCAGCGGTAGTTGAGCTCATGCGATTTCACTGCAAGCGAGACAAGCGACTCTCCCAAGCTTCGCACGGGTATTATACGACTATGTAAAATGGATCTTTTAAGGATTTTTATTAAGTAAATCCAATAAATGGGTTTTAAAGGTCACATCATAACGCTCCTCTTGGCATTAACCCGAAGCACGTCCTTCGATTGCTAGAGTCAGGGGGGGACAGTTTTGGTCCTGTGTGATTAGGGTAGTCATTCCATGTAAATTAGTAGGACTAGGTCGAAGCCTGCCTCTGGAATGACTACATTATTTTTGATGTCCTCTTACCCATTAGAAGACATAGAACAGGCTTGAGCAGCTCTTCCTATGGGTGTCGTAAGCGACTACAGGCGAACCGCTACAAGAAGACGGGCAGCAGCGTCTCTTTTCCATCATTGGCTAAACTGCGATCGCCAATCCGCCTGCCAAGCGTGGCGATTATGGCAAAATCCTCCTTTTGGAGAGGCCTGTGTCCAGCAGTGGACTGATAAGGCTGGTGATGTGAAAGCCAATTAAAACTGCATCAAAGTTAGTTTAGTAGGTATGGATTACATGCTAAAACATGACTTTTTTTTGCTCTTTTTGAAAACAAAAGTAGCTAATTTGGTAGGTAGGTACTATTACTTTCCAAAGGAGATTTTCAGATTGGTTATACTCAAGGACCAAAAAAATATGTCAATTAACTAAAATATTTTAAGTAACATCATAATATTCTTCAATTAACAATGGCAAATCTTGTAAAACATAATTAAACTCAAATAAATACAGCAAATCTTTTGAAAACGCATTTTATCAAAAAAACTAAAAGTAAATTTTTTTCGAAGCTGAAAAAAGATAAAAACTAAACTATTAAACTAAATTATTCACTGGTAAACCTGTCAGACATTGTTTTTTGGCAAATTTATATGCCTTAACAACAAAAATACAAATAATCAAGTTAATTCATCAGTTGTTGTTATGCCAATTAACAATGAATTACATAATATACTATTTGAACGTATTTACATAATTTAATTTCTTGCACGTATCCTACAATGAGAAATAAATAATCATCAGCTGACTGACTACTATTATTATTAACATTAGTTCCTAAATTCACCGTAACGTGGTTACATCAGTACCCAAATCGAGTGTTTTAGTTTTGCATTTCAAATGTTAAATGGCTAAACGAGAGCTCAAGTTACCCTGGGTAGGTGGTCGGAATAAAATGTGGCGTGGTTCGCGCTGCGAACGGCAGTCAACGGTTTAGGTATACAGGGTGAATAGGAAATCAGTGTTATTCCTTGAATAAAATCCTATGACATAGCAAAGGCAAACAAAATATCAGAAAAACAATATAAAGACTAAAGTTTTTATTTGCAAGAAAAAAAAAAGTATATCTCATGTTTTCGAATAAAAAGTTGAAATGGTTTTAAAAAAAATATATATATTTTCAAATTCAGACTCAACTATAGATTGCCTGCATTATTTTTCTAGTAGTCTTCGTCAATTTTAAAAGTAAGTATAGTTATCTTTTAATGCATTAGATATCACGCATGACTTGTAACCGAGTAGTTTTATTTTTAAGGGTTCCGTACGCAAAGTGTGCAGTAGGGACCCTTTTAATTTACGCTGTCTATCATGTAGTTATCTATTCCATTACTCTAATCAAGAGCTGTAGCTTTTGAAACGGTATTATAAGATCCTAGATATATCGTAACAAATGTCAGTTATACAAATTCATAGACTAGCATGCATCTGAATTTTTCTGCCCGATTACAGGGTGCTGGTGCATTTAAAAAAAAAACAATAACTTGTTATGATTTCATTTGATACTACCCTGTATAGTTGGACTTAATGCGATTCAGTCAGTATCTCACCACTATTCGAAAAGCAGAGTTTATTGCAATAGATTTTAGAAAATATGATGACCAGGTGAAATATTAACTTATGAACAATCTTTCAGACTTATGAGCTATGAATATTTAAATTACATTTTTAAATAAAATGACTGAGTTAGGGAATCCAATTCTTTCCATATAATTTTACGACTAACATAAAATTAATTCTGAAATAGGTACGCAGTCACATCACCAGCCTATATCAGTCCACTGCTGGACACAGGCCTCTCCAGAAGGAGGATTTTGCCATAATCGTCACACTTGGCAGGCGGGTTGGCGATGAAATACGCAGTGAAATACGCAATTTTAGATTAGTAATAAAATAACTATTTCTGTAAATTAAATTTGTTAATAATTGTCCTTAATATTTTATAAATGTGGGTTAAGCATTTTATGAAGTGGTGATCTAGAATAATCAGCAAGATATCATCTTTAATTCATTACCCTAAAGTTGAGAACCAATGAAAATCTTTACCATGCTGTTGCCTTAAATAAAATAGGGTAGGTTAATAAATACACTGGAAGTACACTAAACTTATTCCTTTTAAAGTGTCAACATATGCTACATATGTTTGTTCTATAATTTTAAATTTATCTTATATGTGATCCACGTGATAGTCTAAGTTACTCCTAAAAATATTTGACACTAATTAACTTACACCTTATATAAGATTGTCACCTGTTATGTATACCAATAAGGTAAAATAAAAAACTACGCAATTTCTTGCTAGCGTTAACACTTGAATATTACGCTTCAATCGATGTTTGTAAGCAAAAAGTACATAATTAAAACATTACCTACATGGCCTTATTACGTTAATAAAACAACGTAGTAACTTTGTTTACGTTATAACCAGCTATTACGTTTCAATCGATGTTTGTAAGCGAAAAAGCGTAATTATAACAATAATGTTTACTTATGTTATTATTGTAATAACACAATGGTAACGCGAAACTTGAGTTAATTGCGCAGGTATCGTGTTTTGTTTCATAACTCGAATCGTCCTCATTAGCGATTTTACCAATGGTATTCATTTCCGAGTGAATCTATGATATACCAGCTGTTGCCAGCGACTACGCTCGCGTGCTTTTTAGGTTATTAATATCTCATAGGATCATTTATCGGAAATAAAAGTATCCTATATGTTAATCCAGGTCATATTCTATATGTGTGCAAAATTTCATCCAAATCCGTTCAGTAGTTTTTGCGTGAAAGAGTAACAAACATCTATACTTACAAACATTCGCATTTATAAATTAGTAGGATCGTACCTTTTGTAGGTATACAGTTTGTCGCTAGAAGTATGGATCTAATTGAATAGGAGGGGTGATTACCGAAGTGTTGGAACATTTTGAAAGAAAGAGTAGCAAACATACATCAAACTTTGCATATATAACATAAAAGGATAAAACAATACAGTGGGGTAACCATGAACTCTTAAAAAGGTACGTCATCACATACAAAATTTGACAGAGTTGATAATTTTTGACAGATTTGAGATTGATTTAAGAGTTCGTGGTTACCGCTCAGGGCCCTCACCATGAACTGTTAAAACAATCACAAATCTGTCAAACATTATCATTTCTGTCAATTTTGTATGAAATGACGTACCAAAATTGATAGATTTGACAACTTTGAGATTGTTTTATGAGTTCATAGTTATGGCCCAGGTGGATTGTTCACAATATTATAATATTATTGGACAATGTTATCAAATTATATTTCGTCATATCCTCAGAAAGGCTTCTAGTCCGGTGCTGTGATTTGTATGTCAACTATGCAAATAAGTATAAAAATCATACCGTTCTCTGAAGTGCCGGGTTCGATTTCCAGTCGGGTCAATATCGAAAACGAACTTATCTAGATTGTCTTGGGGTTAGGTGTTATGGTACCATCGTTGTTCCCGATCTCTTAAAAACGTGCTTTAGCTACATACCATAGGGTCAAAGCAATGTATGTGATGTTGACTTTATGGCGTTAGGCCAGGCCTCATTATATCGAAAAAATATGTTTCTAGTCAAGATGGTTGATGTGTTTTAACTATCAAAATCATCATCATTTTAGCCACAGGACGTCCACTGCTGAACATAGGCCTCCCCCAGTGACTTCCTGATTATCCGTTTGCAGGAAGCGGTCTGCATCCATCGGTTCCTGCAACCTTTACCGGGTCCTCTGTTCACCTTGTGGACCTTGTTTTTTTATATGGTATAAGAAAGTATAAAAATTTTACTTAAAATACCACTAGAAACTAAAGTGACAACTAACTCGTAATCGGCGAGTTATCGTAGTAACTGAAAGCTGTTGTTGGCATTACTAAATGATAACAACCATTGTTCCAGATGAGTTGTTTTTTGTTCCACTAAGCTGAACTTTGCTTCGTATTGCGTGGTTAAGCTGGGTGCATGTTGTAGTACAAGTTTGAAATCGCAGTTTTTTGTGAAATGTCTAATCCATGTAACGTACTAAAGGAATGGAAGCTCGTGTGCCAAAACTTCTTTGATTTACGAAGCTTTATTTAATTAAACTTGTTGAATAACAGTAATCCTAAAGATTAAATAAGCAAAACACCTACAAAAAATAGCCCAGTTCCTTTTTAGAACTGCGGGGTAACCATGAACTCTAAAAACAATCTCAAAGTTGTCAAATCTGTCAATTTTGGTACGTCATTTCATACAAAATTTGACAGAAATGATAATGTTTGACAGATTTGAGATTGTTTTAAGGGTTCGTGGTTACCGCCCTGAGAGGTCAAAATTAAATGTTTTCTTATGTTTTTAAATTGATTGTATTGTGCATAATCCACAATACAACAAGATAACGAATAAAAATAATATAATTTTGTATAAAAATATATTTAAGTTATATCTTTTTGCATAGGTAATTTTACAAAAAAATTGCATTGATTTATTTCGATTTAAATAGAATATAATAGAAAACATTTATTTGACACATAAGCACAATTACAAACAGAATCAAATATATATAATAACATAAAAAGAGTGTCAAAAAGGTCCCCGCTCAGCATTTGTCGTTACAGCCCGAGCCATATAGGTAAGCCACATAAATATGTACTACTCATTCAATTATAAAAAGAAATATTTTAAATCTTATCAGCAACACACAGTAATGTCGGCCGGTTCGTCATGATTACCGATCGTGATCGATACTTGACGTGACTAGTAAGTTTTCTAGAGCATCGATTGTTATTCAAATGATCATTAACTTAATCTTCACTCGTTTTTATTGATATGGGAAAGCTTTATCTGTTTCAATAGAAATGTCCGATATTTTTTATGGCAGAGAAAACTGGCAATTATTATTTCAAGCTAGCTTTGGCGCAGCTTCGTCCGCAATATTTTAAATATTTTTTTTTCTTCTTTTACTTTTCAGTTACCTAAATAAAATAAATACACCTATGCATTTGAAATTATTCTTAAAATCGAACCTGCCCTTAAAACAATCCAATTCTCACAGATAAATAATTGAAAATAGCATTTGCTATTTTCAATTATTTATGGCTATAAAACATTTCAAATCAAATCTTAAGTAATAAAAGTTAATAATGACAGCGAAATATTGTAATGTCAGCAAGCAAGCAGACAGGTGCAGAAATAGTTTATACAATTTTTTACTTATATCCGATTACATGGAATTAAAGATGAGAAATGTATGATTAATCCTACATTTGAAACATAAATGAAAACAACGATCGGCCTGTATGACAACTAGGCACCTGCAATACCAGTGAAATGCAGATATAGCAACATTGGCAACAAAATATTAAGTTTTTTTTAATAAGTTGGCAACTTTATAAGCTGGCTCCTTTTGAATTTAACTGACGTAATCCAATGCTGATTAATTTATTAAATAATAATTTCCTTTTTTTTCTCAAGAAGTCTGTATTTGTTGTCCAATAACTATGATAGTTTTGATTCGATACATGATACTGAAAAGGTATCTCGTAAAGATACGCCAAGCAAATCATAGCTCTTCCCATATCACATTGGCTGATTTTGAACTTATATTTATGGGCACATAGCACGTAGAACCGATGGGGCAGAAATGTTCTTGAATGGAGGCCACGTACCGGCAAGCGCAGCGTGGGACGTCCACCCACAAGGCGGACAGACGACCTGGTAAAGGTTGCAGGAAGCCGCTGGATGCAGGTCGCTACCGACCGGCCGATCTGGAAGACACTGTCCTGTGGCTGAAATGAATGAATGAACCTAAGTGTATTTTATTATTCAGAATATTTTTAATACTGTAAATAAATTTAAGTAGCTTCTTAATAATATCTCAGTTCACGAGACCCGTGTTTCGAAGCAGAGTAATCTAACAATATGGTTATAATAAAATTGCGTGTTGCCAGCGTAGTTGCCTAACATACTCGAAGGTACGAAATTGATCCAGTTACTGGTAACACTATTAAAGAGAAATTATTAGTGGCTGCAGGCGATAGGCTGAGAAATGTATGGAGATGATAAAATATTGCGTAACGAAAAATATATAATATTTGTAAATTTTTGTTTTTAGCAATTCCATGCAAGGTTTAATTGAAGATGAATAACACTTGAAAAAAATCATCGACCTCAGGTGGGACTCGAACCACTAAGCTACCGAGGACGTCACGTGACAAGATGAAATTCCTCAAGTGTTTTTATTAAGTTACTGAAACTTAATAATTAGTTTTTTTAGTTGTATTGTGGTGTTGTAAGTTTAGTTTGTTTAGTTTGTTATTTTGAAACCTCGAAAATCAATAGATTTTATGGTGATATCAACTCTATACTTCTTACCGATCAATACGACTTCTAAAGATTGTAATTTAATATTACAACTGAATATAGCTACATAGACAAGCCACTTTTTAAAGTTCATGCATCTTTATAAACTGCATGTTTTGCACATTGTATTATTAAATTAAACCGCCGAAAAACTGAAAAGCAAAAAAATAATATACTTTTTGTCATTTAACCTTAATAACTAAGTTCCTTAACTAATGTAAGCATACCTAATCGGTTCTTTTTGGAGTCGATGCGAATAAGCACATTTTAACTCTCGAAATGAAATGAAATTAATTATTCTGTATGTAGGCCCTCCTCCGGGCACTTATATACGTCCCAAAATATAACTTAGCCCTATCTAAATGGCTGGCACCGATTCTTACGAGACGATCATCTTATCAGATACGCGTCTGCGCAGAGCTAACAACTAACTAGACCGGCGGTGCAGGCGCGCCGCGCGGTCGCAATCAGGTAATCGTTATGGTCTTCTGGGCATCTTTCAGCCCGCTCAACTTCCGTGCCGCTTGTTTTACGACGGACTGGGGGAGGAGGGGGCATATTACTATAATCACAGAACATGGGTACGGCACGCTACGCAAATAATGAATTAATAATAAATACGCAAAGCGACAGGAAAAGAAATAAGATACTCATGCCTAAAAATATTATGTAATTAACTCAACAAAGATTTTAATCATCATCATCATCATTTCAGCCACAGGACGTCCACTGCAGCTGAACATAGGCCACCCCCAGTGACTTCCAGATCGGCCGGTTGGATGCGGCCTGCATCCAGCATCGTCCTGCAACCTTTACCAGATCGTCTGCCCACCTTGTGGATGGACGTCCTGACCTCCAGAACCTTTCTGCCCCGTCGGCCGTCAGTGCTACGTGCTATGTGCCCCACCCATTGCCACTTTAGCTGACTAATCCGTCGGGCTATGTCAGCGACTTTTGTTCGTTCACGGAGCTCCTTATTTCTGATTTGATCTTGCAAAGAAACGCAAATAATGATTTTAATATTTTTATCGTATAATACGTACTTTAATCTACTTATAAATAACTGTGCACATTGTATCAAGACTGAGCTAAAACTTCCACCCTATCAAGTGTCAAACAGCGTCAATAGTAAATGACGTATTACGGACTGCTACAAGCAGTTACGAGAACGTTCCAGCCAGGGTGTTTAGCGTGTAAAACATTCATGTAAATTATACGACGCGAATGTGCCGCGGGGAGAGTAGGGAAAAATTATAACTGTATGTGAACATGTGTTTCGAAATGATATTAAAAAAAATACTTTGGATTGTTACTTAAACATCATGTTTATTAACCAAATGGAGATGTAAAATAAAAACAATCATAAATAGACATTATCTAGAAGATAAATTAATTGTTTTAAAGTTTTAAATACTAAAGAAATCACGAACGATACAAAATCTTTAGGCACTTTATAAAATGAACTTTTTTTTTTCAAAATTTAACATTTAGTTTTAGTAAGCCTTCAATTTGACAACCATCTGGATTAGTTCGTGCTCTCAACAACAAAGCCAGGCAATTGCGGATTCTAATACCATAACGAATGTTTAAGTGTGTTTGTTAGACTAAATTCGTATGCAAATAGAACCTGAATTAAGCATTTTAAAAGTCCCATTTTTATTAATCTTCTGCTTGACAATATTGTGGTCTAGCACCGAAAAGAAGCAACGCAAGAAATCTGGTCACTACTAATTGTCTCCTTTGAAACAAGTATCGTAATAGGTTAATATAAAAATGTATGAAATATGTGCAAGCAGAGTATTATTTACTACCAGAAACTCTAATTTTAGAGGTCAATATAACAGTGAAGTAATCTTTTTTTGTTATTAATCACCTTAATAAGCGAATAAAAAGTATACCTCCTTATATACTTCAAAAAATGAACTATGGAAATCTAGTTGCATAGTAAAAACAGTGCTTGCTTTTTAACTTTTGTTTGTTTGTTGGTTTGTTTTATAAAATGTAAATCCAATGTTGGCTGTATGATAAGCATTTAAGAAATATGTAAAACTGAATTTCTGAGAGCTGTGATTTGAGATTTTGTTGTAGTAATAAAATAAAATAAAATAAAAACTTAATTTGGAGCAATTGGATTGATTATAGAAGAATGATATTCCCCGTTCTCCCCTGATTGTCGCCATACTACTTGCCTACCAAATGACGGGAAGACAAAGTGCTAGTGTTCGATTGCGAGGTATGTAAACGGTTTCTTTGACGTGCAGAGGATTTGAATCCAGAAACACTATGAAAATTGGCTTTTAATGACTTCTTTCAATCATTTTCATTCGAAATAACACTGAGTTACTTATAACAATGTGTTTTGATACAATTTCTATTCCTTTAAGGCTTACCCTTTGTAGTCCCACGGTGCAAAAGATACACCGATACTATCGAATTCTATCCATTGCTAATGTCACACGATCTTGTTTTGGGTCTCATCATCATCATTTTTAGCCATAGGAAGTCCACTGCTGAACATTGGTCCAATTGGCGGGTTGGAAGCGGCTTAGCTTCAGCTACTTCCTGCAACCTTAACAAGGTCCTCTGTCCACCTATGGGTGCGCACCTACGCTGCGCTTGCCGGTACGTGGTCTCCATTCTAGAACATTTCTGTCCCATTGGCCAAAAATTAAGATTTTGATGTTGCTTCCAATTAAAAAAAAATATCATCTGTTAACGTGGGTTCAAGGAATTTCTATTTTTTTGTGCAACCTGTAGGTATATTTTTAACCCAAACATCTTAAGCTCCCAAAACAAAAAAAGAACTTTCTAGCGAGTTTGTTTAAAACCTGGATTTTCTCACCTGAAAGTGTTTAACAAAAAAATAATTTAAGGGTGAAAACGGACACGTGGCGTGTGAAAACCGGACCGAGCCGGATTAGAACCGGTTTTGATCGCACTCTTTTTGTTTTGCCTTTTTATTTTACCCTTTTTCGTTATGAATTTCTCAAATTAATCGTGTTTTCTTTTTGCCTGTACTTTTCTGGGTCAAATCAGAAACATTATACATTATTTAAGTTTAGCTGGCATTTTTACACCAGTGGTGTAAGTGTGGTATTTTACATTAAATTCCGCTTAAATTTAACGCTTAATTTTGGCAGCTTTATAGTTATTGACAATAAACATAAAAATATAAAATTAAATAGTATAGTTTTAAACCAACGTCTCTATAATATTTATCAATCATCTAATATCTTAAACTCGTTTACAAGCGTAGATATATAAGGTGAAAACACATAACAGGTTTTTCGTTTTTTTTTCAGTATTCGTTCAATGCAATGGTCAAAACATTCTTATTTGTCATATCGAAGAGTGAAAATGTATTACATGGTATCAGATTAAATCAAGAAAATCAGCTGTTTCAAGCAATTTAGTCGAGTTTTTTCCTCGATTCTACAATTGATCTCATAGTAAAATAATATTTAAATAAATGATGGAACAACTTTTTATAGTATCCCTTACATCTTTAAACATGAAACTACAACCTGTAGAAGTAAATCCCTCTTATAATTTAAAAACTTTTGTCATCATCATCAACAGCCTATATCAGTCCACTGCTGGACACAGGCCTCTCTAAGAGGATGGTTTTGCCATAATCGCCACGCTTGGCAGGCGGGTTGGAGGTCGCAGTTTGGCATGGTGGAGAGGAGACGCTGCTGCCCGTCTTCTTGTGGCGGTTCTCCAGTAGTCGCCTCTTACGACACCCATAGAAAGAGAAGAGGGGGTGCAATTCTTTTAACGTGCCGGCACCACACGACACATACTTTTGTACACAATTCATACTCCGTATGGATGATCTGCAACTCTCCAATCACTTACGAACGAAAACAAAACTGTTATTGCGAAATAATTGCCGCAACATATCTGTCAGCTTCAAACCCGCATTATCGGGCATGGGACCGACATAAAATCATTATCGGCACATGATTCACTTTCAAGTGGTCAGTTGATACATAGCTCAAACAGAACAGTAAGTGTAAACAATATTTGACAACATTACATACTGCGAGGTAACCGTGAACTCTTAAAACAATCTCAAATCCGTCAATTTCGTACGTCGATCGTATCGTACGAAATTTGACAGATTTGACAAGATTTGAAATTGTTTTAAGAGTTCATGTTTACCCCCCAGGTCTGATCCTAAGGTAAGTAGCTAAAGCGATTGTGTTATAGAGATCAGAAACAACGACGGGACGATAACACCCAGACCCGAGATAGTACAGAAAAGTTAGTTTTTAATATTGACCCGACCGGGGATCGAACCCGGAACCTCAGAGATGGCGGCGTCTTGAATAGTCCAGCGGGCTCGCCTCGTGGCTACGGAGAATGTCAACAATAATTAAAATTGCCGGGTGACGTAAGGGCATATTATGCGCTACGCAGCACCAATTTATCATATAGACTTCTAAAGGTAATTTTGCTGGGGGTAACCTTGATCAAAGCAATGAACAGCCTTGTATTACCAGACAATGAATTTACAGTTTATGCAGTCAGTATTTTAATGTAATAATGCTCTACACGTCACCAATTATCATAATCAAGACTTCATGCGGTAAGAAATGGAGAACCTTATTCAAGGGCACAAAACAAGTTTTTTTAATAGCGTATCACAGCATAACAAGAAGTGACGCGATTCAATTTCTAAAAAAAATATTTCTTTAATTGATCAAAACCTTTGCAGGATGAATCACTGAAGCCCGGTTCCTATATCCAAGAAACGGTTGGTTTTGCTAACGGATGGTAGGGATTGTCAACTTGACAGCAAAAGCGTTCCTATAAATGACGCTTCGTCAAATTTTATAGGAACGACTATAACGACTCGTTACTTTTGACACCAATACGATCAGTTGCTGATGTACACTTACGCATAGTACTATATAGGTACCCGGTGTAAGTCATTATGTCAATAAGTTTTCTTGTATTAACCTACGGAGCATGCATTCTTAATCCATGTGCATCAGGGGCGTGGGGTGTATACAGGGTGTAACAAAAAGGTGAAATAATATTTAAGGATGTATATGTATGTTATGTGAATATTAAGAAGTAAAAGTTTTAGTTAAAAATAAACAACTTTTTTTTCCCATACGTAAGTAAATAAATTGTTTTTTTTACCGAAAGTGTTGACAACCCTGAATCTGCGGTCATTCGTTAGCGAACCGCCCCGCCCGCAACCCTCGACCGCCGCACGATCACCTGATGCGCTAAGGTTGTCACCGATAAGTTTTTGTTAAAACTTTAGCATCAATTTACTCAGTAATTTATACTCGCACGAGTTTGTGGTTTTGCATAGGAACTACACATTTACTACTCTACACGTCCTTTAAATTTTATTTCGCCTTTTTGTTACACACTGTATATAGGCAATAAGGTAGTGACTTGACTCCTTATATTGCCTGATCAGTGCTACCTGGTAACTAAAATTTTAATAAGATAGGCAGTACTTACAAATGTGTGTCATTGATGAAAACACTGATTTTCATCAATAAAACACTTAAGTAAGAATCTACTGCTTTCCTCGAATTATAATGCCCGCCACTCTGGTGTGCGTATTAGACGTACATAATATTCTGACAAGCATTTTAGGGTTCCATACCCAAAGGGTAAAACGAGATCCTATTACTAAGGCTCCGCTGTCCGTCTGTCACCAGGCTGTATCTCATGAACCGTGATAGTTAGACAGTTGAAATCTTCACAGATGATGTATTTCTGTTGCCGCTATAACAACAAATACTTAAAAACAGAATACAATAAATATTTACGGGGGGGCCCATACAAGAAACGTGTTTTGTTGCCGTTTACCATTATCTATAATAATGGTACGGAACCCTTCGTGTGCGAGTCCGACTCCCACTTGGCCGGTTTTGGTATTAATGAGATACTTTAAAATTTTGCAATTCCTATTTTGTCAAAGACACACAACAACGGAAATGCTGTATTATTTTTGCTATGGCAATATTCACGGAAGGAAATTTCGATGAAACGGCCTTATTTCAAGGTGATAAAGTCTTGTTTGCTGCTGTGAATCACGAGTTAGAATCGTATGGTGCAAGTTCAGTAAGAAATATCGATTTTATTGTTTACTCGGTAAGTCATAAATAAATAAACAAATAAATACTGGACAACATCACATATATTGCTCTGATCCTAAGGTAACTAAACCCCTTGTATTATAGAAATCAGAAACAACGACGGTACCACAACACCCAGTCCTGAGTCAATATAGAAAAGTTCGTTTACCGCATTTACCCGATCGGGAATCGAACCCAGAACCTCAGAGATGGAGACGCCATATAGTCCGGTGTGCTCGTCTCTCGGCTACGGAGGTCGTCATATAAATTATAAAAACTAAATTTATTTATGCTATTACATTTGACTTGGCAAAGGTTGCAAAAAGCTGCTGGATGTAGACCGCTTCCAACCGGACAATCTGGAAGTCTGTAGGAAGGTCTTATGATCAGCAGAGAACGTCCTATGGCTAAATTAATAATGATGATGAAGATGAATTCGTCTTGTAAGTACTTACATTTTTTCGTGAGGCCAATAAGGTAGGTATATTTGCTGAAAATTTACTAGTTTGTCAAATAATTATTATTTTAAGCATATCAAACATGAATTATTCCTTTATCCTATGTTTTAAAAATGCTGTAGGTATCATATCGTTGTTATTACATTTAAATTTCGTATAATACTTTGTCAATATAATAAAATAAGCAAAAAATCAATTGCATATCTGTTCCGGACGGCCGCTAACTTGTAAATAAATTAGTATAAGTTTTGTAAAATAGTTCATTAAAAATGTAAATTACGGTGATATTTGTAATAGGATTAGTATTGTTTTAGTTAATTAACATAGGTCTAGGTAGGATTTAATTAAATTTGATTACTTTTCGCCTTTTCATTACGTAGATAAATAAGAATTTTGTAAATAATGTAAAATACATAGTGAAAAATACTCATAATAAATCCTGAAAAATTACAGCGGAGAGGGCCACTTTACGGTATTGCCTATGTTGCCGAAAATTAACAGTTTTTCATATTGCCCTCTCGCTCGCACATGGGCCTTTCAGTCGCGCACTAGAATATGCCTCCTGCTCAATAAGCAGGCTGTCGCGCTTACAGTCGATTAGTATAAATATCGAGCGACCCATCTCTCGGGGTGCATTCTGATACAAGACTTCGTGCTGAAACGTCTCCTATTCCTGCTGCCGCCTTCGCTGTAATTTGGCCATAGAAAACATAAATCTTGTTTTATTCTTCCAATCCCAGTCATCATTGTACGTGCCGTACAATATCAGTACCTTAATAATAT
Organism: Anania fuscalis; assembly: GCA_950371115.1. Taxonomy (NCBI): domain Eukaryota; kingdom Metazoa; phylum Arthropoda; class Insecta; order Lepidoptera; family Crambidae; genus Anania; species Anania fuscalis. The sequence continues at coordinate 15,092,367 of OX493343.1, read as the reverse complement.
AAAGAATAATAAAAATATTAGCATTTATAAGTCATCATATCATAGAGGATGCTCGTAGTTCAGTGGCGGCAGTGCTTTAGTTTCAATTACTAAACTTAAGCATCCAATGCCACGTTTGTGAGTAGATGAGTGACCATTCCAACCATATTTAATAACATTCATCACGAGCATCTCCGTGCTACGGAAGGCACATTAAAAATTGACTGGTATCACCTGATGTTGGTCGTGAAACCTAGCCAGAGGCCTTAAGGCGACTTGATTACATCTGACGGTAGGGTTTAGTCACTGGCCTTACACCCTTTCACCAATCCGCACTAGGCCCGCGTGGTGGAGTATGACCCAACCTACCTCATAGTTGAGGTGAGGCTTGTGTCCTGCAGTAGGACTTATACAGGGTTATTTGAAAAAAATCAACAACCTCGCACGACTAGATAGCTAATATCATACACAACAACATTTGTTCTACGGCTTTAGATAATTTGACTTATTTTACTTTCATACAAAAATAAATACCAATACCTATAATTTTACGTCTGAATGTTCTTATCTCTGTGCGCTTCACATCGGGCGGGGCGCGAGCGTCGGCTTCGCCTAACATAGACTTACAAATGGTACAACAGTACAATAAAAGCTTGGAAAATCATTTTGACTTAATGTATTGAGTTATGATAAAACACGTAGAACAAATGTTGTTGTTTTTGTTGTTAGTTATCTAGTCGTGCGAGGTTGTTGATTTATTTCAAACTAGCAGCCCGTCCCGGCTTCGCACGGGGTAGACAATTATCGCTAATAGTTTCGGCAGCGCATTCGACGAAAGACATTTTAAGACTCATTTTTCTACACCTTCGGTTACATTGTTCAAATTTTACCAAGGATTTCTATTTTTTTTTAAAATGAAATGTAGCCTATGTCAAATTGGAAGAATGTAGCATTCTATTGGTGAAAGAATTTTTTAAATCGGCCCAGTACTTTTTGAGCCTATTCATTACAAACATACAAAAATAAGTACAAATCTTTCCTCTTTATAATATTAGTATAGATAACCCTGTATAGGTATACGTTATTTATCAGTTCGAAGCGTCTAGTACCTACGACCTCTCGTAACTTAGGCCGTCGCCTAACGGTGCCTTACGTTAGTCATATTGGTTTATCGTCACGTATGGCGGAAACCTTATCACCGAACTAGGTCGGATCTCGTTAGGGCCTAAACTTAACAATGCCGTTTGCCGGCAATACTCTTGAGGCTAGATCTTACTTATTATACTAGCTTTCGCCTGTGAATTAATTTTGTAGAATTAAAAAGCTAAGGAGAAATGAGTAAATATGAATAAAAAAAATAATTATTGGCAACACAAAAATGGGTTAAAATATATTTTATCTTTAAGTTTAAATCAATATCTTTCTATGTTCAGTACATATACACACATTTAAGGTAATTTCGTTTAATTTTTGAAACGAGATTGAGTGTCAAACATTCGAGAATACAAACTTTTTCATTTTAACACATTAACTCATTTTATTAATGAATAATAAAACGAACATTAATATATATTTTTTATTTATATTTTTAGTTCCTTCTTCTTCTTCCTCGGTCCCTCACCGATGAGGATCGTGGCTACATATAGTGTTCCTCGACAGACTGCGATCATAGGCCGTGTGGACCGTATATTGCATTGTTTTTTAAATTCCTATCTACGTTAAATAATAGAAATCGTAATAATTTAGAATTAAATTTGATTCGATAATTAAACTCAATTGCGAAAAAGTAAATTTTAGTAATGTAAAGTGTTGTGTAGTACCGGCACGTCAAAAGAATTGCACCACCCCTTCTCTTCCTATGGGTGTCGTAAGAGGCGACTACAGGAGAACCGCCACAAGAAGACGGGCAGCAGCGTCTCCTCTCCACCATTGGCCAAACTGCGATCGCCAACGCGCCTGCCAAGCGTGGCGATTATGGCAAAATCCTCCTTTTGGAGAGGCCTGTGTCCAGCAGTGGACTGATATAGGCTGGTGATGTGATGTGATGAGTAATGTAAAGCTGGATGCAGGCTGCTTCCAACCAACCAATCTGGAAGTCGCTGGGGGAGGCCTATGTTTACCAGTGCAAAGGACGTCCTGTGGCTGAAATGATGATGATGATGATGAAATTTTCATATAGTACTTTGAACTGATTTGAACCGATAAAAGGTGGAGTTAACGGGTTCGCGAGTGGAGACCACGCCTAGGCAAATGTAGTGTAGGACGACCCCCAGTTCGATGGACCCACGACCTTAGGAAGATGGCTGGCAGTGGATGGATGAAAAAAGCGGGAGATCGTGCTCTTTGGCGCTCTTTGGGGGTGGCCTACGTCCAGTAGTGGACTGCAATAGGCTGAGATGATGATGACTTTGAACTGTATTTTTTAATGTTTGTAGACCTTGCAATAAGCCCTGTACATAATAAAGCAAGATCCTAGGGCCCCCAGACCTAATTTATTTTCTCAGAAACCAAATGTATGGGATTAAGTAGTGTAAGTATGTACTTTAAGTGTATGCATAACATGCATACATAGTGCTATTATATTTACATTTCTTAAAGTTTCATTACTGATTTTTACGTATGTTTTATAGAAAGGTATAAACCTAAAATTATTCATACCAAACAAACGACATTTTACAACGATTTAAATCTATCTCAAAACCCCACATTGCTCGGTCGAGGAATTCCACAAAGTATTCAAAGTGTCAACATTCGGGCACAGTATTCCAATTAACAAAAGCAAATTTATTCTTTTAAAATAATTTTAACGTTCTAATTAAGAGGTCTAACAATACAGTAGCCTGTGGCTCGGAATTGTTGAAACTTGTTGTTGAATTATGAAGGGTAGGGTTGGGAAAAGTCATACATACTTCTATTGGCTCGGAACACATTCGTTTAACATGTTTTTAAGGGTATCCCTCCCTTTGGCCAAATTATTTTTCGTCAAATTTCACTTCCTAAAAAAACATATCGGAAATGAAACTTTCATTTCCCAAATGAATCTTTCGCAAATGAACATTTCGCACTTAGTTAGGTCAAATTATGATTTGGCCAACCAAATGAAACATCGCCAAGCAATTATTTGTTAAACAATAACTTGCCAATAATAGTTTTTGCTAACTGTAAAATTGCGTAGTTGTTTTGACAAATGTTTTATTTGCCAAATGAAAATTTGGGAAAGATAGTTTGGGATGTGATACTTTGGGTAACATTTTGGCCAAACATAAGTAATCCGTTTTGAAGAGTTATAATATTTTTACTAAAATTATAATATTTTTTACTAAAATTATAATATTTTTACTAAAATTATAATATTTTTACTAAAATTATAATATTTAGAATAGTTAGCCATGTATTTAGAATAGCAACAGTGCCGAAATATCGGGAACTCAAAAATAAGGTACATGGTAGCAATCTCGTAACAAACTATTCTAATGTTAGTGACCATGAAAGTTTAAAACAATATATTATTTTTTCAAGTGTTATTTATCTTAAATATATTATAATATTTTTACTAAAGATGGAACAAATGTGATATTTTCTGGTAGTCAGTCATACAACCACCTCTGCCAATATTTATGACAATTAGGACACTAAGAGAAAGCAATCGTTTTAGCGAACAATGTTCTTAGATCTGCTAAAGATACCAATTAGATATTTTACTAAGCGTTGTCACTGAGGTACGTTAATACTTTAAATGTATGTCTATTCTAATGAGAGGACTTTTTCAGGTATTTTAGCTGACCAAATACTTATTTATAATTTATGGTTGCTTATAACTTAATTAATTGTGATGTCAGCAGGGATTTTATTTGAAACTTATTTTATTAAGTACAAATTAGAATTAGTATCTATAAAAGTGTTTCATAAAAAAATCAATAAGTTAAGTTCATAATCTTTAAAATTGCAAGCCCAGTGGGCAGTCCTACCCAGTGAACTAACATCATAGATAAGTAAAGATAAATAACACTTGAAAAACATCATCGACCTCAGGTGGGACTCGAACCCACGTCCCATCGTGTCACGTGACGTCCTCGGTAGCTTAGTTGGTAAAGCACTCGCCCGGCATGCGATGGGACGTGGGTTCGAGTCCCACCTGAGGTCGATGATTTTTTCAAGTGTTATTTATCTTTAATTTAACCTGGCATGGAATTGCTAAAAACAAAAATTTACAATCATAGATAAGGTTATGGTAAGCCAATGGATGCAAATATCCAAAGTCGCTCGTTGTAGCTGTCTTTATAATCTATAGAGAACGCCTTTGTCTAGCTATGGACTTCCATACGCTAGAGATGATAATTTCCTCAACCCACACTGAGTAGGCAACAGTATAGTTAAGATAAATAAATAAATAAATATTGGACAACATCACATACATTGCTCTGATCCTAAGGTAAGTAGCTAAAGCACTTGCGTTATAGAAATCAGAAACAATGACGGTACCACAACACCCAGACCCGAGACAATATAGAAAAGTTCGTTTTCCACATTGACCCGACTGGGGAACCCGGAACCTCAGAGATGGCGGCGCCATATACAGTCCGGCGTGCTCGCCTCTCGGCTACGGAGGTCGTCATACGAGTCGGTCGGAGAATACGAGTGCTAAGCGTGTTTATTAATACCAGTATTACCAATATGCATTATTTTTGTAATCACTTACTAAGTAAGAACATGTTACTGAAGAGCGGTGCCTCCTGACACAGGCTTCTACAAGCTTAAAAGGAGGCACCAGCCACTATTTTGTAAGCAAATACCTTTGGTTGGGCACCTTAAGTGTCCCGAATTATTTTTAAAATATTTATTATAAACCTAAGTGATAGGTAATTTCTTTAATAATAATTTATTATTTTCAAATGGTTTCTATAAGTTAGTATTTGAGGCTATTTGGTTCACGCGCCATAAGGATCGCGCTCTTGGATTCGCTGAATCTGGCGACACCAGCGCCATAGTTTTGGCTACCGTTCACCGAACGCCGACCAATGCGTTTTTGCATTCCTAACTTTTTCGACATCGCGGGCGCGTCTTCTCGCGTAATTTTGGTGAGGAGTTCGTTTTTTCTCCTTGATGGACAGCTGAAAGTTGCATGAAACTCGTTATAAATCCCCAGCAGTGATTTGACAATCTGTTTCGTGAAAGTGCTTCACGGTGTGAACTGCAGAGACGAGCTGGTGAGGCGTTCCTGAGTTGGTCTGCAGGTTAGTGGGCCAATAGTTTTCGGTGCTGACGACGAAACCATTTTTCTTTCTTCAATTCCTATGAAACCCACCCTGAGTTTCATAGGAATCAACATTATTAATCTACAAACATAATCTTTCATAATTTATTGAGCTCCCCGCTTGTTTCAGCTATTTACACGCCGCTACACCAACCTTTTTACAGAAATAAATAATTTATTGTATTATTATTATTATTAACTTAAATTTTACCATATCACACCTTTACCTTTTTATGAATGTGCCTTTAAAATCTAGAGGAAAAAAAACGGTGATCTGTACTGTTTATTTATAATAACTTATGTAGATATCTGAACCTCACAAACTTAACGGAAAGTTAACAACGATGATAGCGTCTCGGACTCACGTTCATTTAGATTTGTTACACAGATTATATTAAGCTAAGGCTCGATTAACTTGTCTGTCTGCACGTCAGTATCAGGGCCTATCACTGTGTAAGGATGAGAGTACATTCATAAGCAGAGCGGTTAGCGGGTACAATAATTGCTTAAAATACAAGGCTTGGAGAATCAGTATAGGATGGGCTAGGGAACTTGTCGACTTCAAACTTCATTTTACATGGGTTCCTTTAAATTAGGAGTTAAATAAGGGTAGCATGATATTAGTGCCCAAACTTTAGGTATGTGTCATTTGAGTAATTGGTAAGAATTATGTTTTAAAGATTGGTTAAGTCAAAATATTATTTGAAGATTTAATAAGAGTAGCGTAAGTGATCGCTAATAGAGCCTAAATTATATTTCAGTATTCGGCTGGTAGAAATATGTTTTTAAAATGATTAGGTCTAACGAAGGTACTTTGAATAGGCTTTAAAACAAAAAGTCAAAAGACTTCGTTAAGGTGCCTACAAATTACTTGCTTTATTATAGAATAATAATGATAATAAATAATAATAAATATTGGACAACATCACATACATTGCTCTTATCCTAAGGTAAGTAGCTAAAGCACTTGTGTTATAGAAATCAGAAACAACGACGGTACCACAACACCCAGACCCGAGACAATATAGAAAAGTTCGTTTTCTACATTGACCCGACCGGGGATCGAACCCGCAACCTCAGAGATACCGGCGCCATATATAGTCTGGCATGCTCGCCTCTCGGCTACGTCGTCGTACGGTCGTCAAATTTATTTTATTGAAAGTCATAACCGCTATCTCTCATCACCAAATCGCGGCTATCTGAATTTGATGAACACCCACCGAAGTGCATCCGTTTTGTATTTAACGCGCGCTGGTTTCGGCCCTACTTATCTGTGGTAATGCAAATAGACCGACCGTAATGCTACTTGAATTAGTTTTGTGAGTAAATGAAAGCTGCATGAATGATGGAATTTTAAATGAAGGGATACATGTTTCATTAAGTAACGCTGTTCTTGGCCGTCTTTTTAATCTTGTAGCAAGTTACCGTAGACGTAAAATCTTAATTAACTATCATAGAAAAACAAATCAACTGTTACTTTCAACTTTACTATTGACTCAAATATTGACTTTATATTTTTAAGACAAGCTGTTTTGTGAAAAAAACATTTAGACTTATTTATGAAATCAGCAGGGCTAGCATGCGCGCATCGGTTATTTTATCGATAGACAAGACAAATTTTGTCTTCGACGATAATTTTGTCGTTTTCCCTAACCCAACGGATCACAGACGTCTCGAATCCTCTTTCCTAATATTTTCAGGGTCTCCCGTTGATCATAGCTGCTTATTTTTACGTTATAACACGGCATTCCCATGATATTCTGTTTTTCCTTTGTTATCGTCGAAGACAAAACGACATATTTACGTCAAAAGTCGATAAAATGCCACGACAAAATTTTATCGCGTTGCGCATGCTAGCCCTGCAGGTGACATAAACACGAGATCGAAAAGAGACCCAAATAGACTTGTTTTAAATATAATTACAATATCTGCTAAATACAATAAAAGCTGTTTAACAATAACTAATAATTACTATTTTTTTCTGATATTTTGCTGTAATTAAGTGTAATTACTTAAATATTATTTATTGACATAGAATTTATTAATTAATGTTATGAATATTATTGTAATTTATATGTTATAAATATTATTGTAATTTATATTTGTTCAGATTGTACTATTTGTTTGATTGTTGAAATTTTTGCATGCTATTTTTGATAGCGAAACATGTGCTTATCTAAATTGTATCACCCTTATATACCGTGTTTTTACGCAAATATAGTTTCTGATTCTGAAAAGGATTTCAACGACCAGTTGGTTGGGTGCCGTGTGGTGCCGGCACGGTGCCGTGTGGTGCCGGCTCGTTAAAAGAATTGCACCACCCCTTCTCTTCCTATGGGTGTCGTAAGAGGCGACTACAGGAGAACCGCCACAAGAAGACGGGCAGCAGCGTCTCCTCTCCACCATTGGCCAAACTGCGATCGCCAACCCGCCTGCCAAGCGTGGCGATTATGGTAAAACCCTCCTTTTGGAGAGGCCTGTGTCCAGCAGTGGACTGATATAGGCTGGTGATGTTGGTTGGGTAACTAGTTTAGGAAATGTTATTTTTTTATTATGAATCTAATTTCTGATTTATCCATACCATTAATATACTTAGCACATTCTCTTTGGCTATATGAGATCATAACCTAAAACACAATAATAAACCAAATAATTAAATATTTTTTAGATATTTAGATTAAGAGACGATTTACTATCTCTGTGGTTCCGGGATCAATCCCCGGTAGGGTAAATGTGAAAAAAGGAACTTATCTGCAGGGAGTACAAGAGAATGGGACACTCCTTAAAACCACGTGATCAGCTGCTCATATACAACAACTCTTTCTTTGCGAGCAACATCGAAGTTTTTTTCACCTGCTCCATACAAACTTACTCGCTTACCTCGATGATAATGTATGGAGCATCTGAAAATAAAATTACGATTTCGATGTTGCTCCCATAGAAAAAGTTGTTGTATATGACCGGCTGATCACGTGGTTTTAAGGAGTGTCCCATTCTTTTGTACATCCTGTATATTATCTCGGCTCTGAATGTTGTCGTATCGTCGTTGTTTCTCATTTCTTTTTACAAGTGCTTTAAATTGACAACCTCCGTAGCCGAGAGGCGATCATGCCGGACTCTAAATGGCGCCGCCATCTCTGAGATTGCGGGTTTGATCCCCGGTCGGGTCAATGTAGAAAACGAACTTTTCTATATTGGCTCGGGTCTGGGTGTTGTTGTACTGTCGTTGTTTCTGATCTTTATAACACAAGTGCTTAAGGAACTTACCTTAGGATCAGAGCAATGTATGTGATGTTGTCCTATATTTTATTTATTTATTAATGTTTGTTTCATACAAAACGTTATTGTAATTTAGCAGTTGAGTCATGCCGTTTTGTATAATTTTGAAATTGCGCCTTGAATTTACTAAACCAATAAAGAAAACTCTTAAATTTGTTATTGTACATTCAACAACACCGAGTTACCACAAATTGTTAAATTTCCCTAATTAATAATAAACTCTATTGCTTGATTATTGAGTTGAAAATAGATTGAAGAAATTTGACAGTTTTGGATAGGTACCTACGTGTTATTAATTGATACCATGGAATAAACAATACTGATCAATGTAGTTTTACTGCTGTTGACTTTCAGTCTAGACTTAACCTTTGTAGGGTTCCGTAGTCCTGACAAGGAACCTTTATAGTTTCGTCATGTCCGTCTGCCTGTCCGTCCGAGGTTTTGCTTGGAGACTGTTGACCCTAGAGAGCTGTAATTTTTTGGACATATGTATATCAATCACGCTAACAAAGTGGTAAAATAAAATAAAATATATATTTTTTTTAGTGTAGCTCCTCTGCATGTAACGTCGGGATGCTTTTTTTTTATCGTCGACCCCATCGTGTTGGATATCGTTGAATAGGTCCTTTAAAATGACTTAAGGGTTGCTTAGATTATTTTTTGATTAGAGGATCCGTTTGCGAATTAATCAACTTTAAAGTGTCAATTTTTGTTTGAGTAGGGCATCCTCCCCACCTATAAAAGCTAAACTATTCGCTTGAAAAATCTGGAAAAATTCATGATAATAGTGCTTTTTATTTACTTTTAAGGAAACAAACGGTGAAGATAGATCAGTTAGTTTATGAATAATAGTCGTTCAACTTAGTCGTTAAACTTAGTCGTTAAAAAAACCTCAGAGGAAAACATTTATGTGACCTAAGTTAAGTTATTTTTGAAATATACAGGGTGTAAAAGAGAATAGAACACTCCTTAAAACCACGTGATCAGCTGGTCATATACAACAACTTTTTCTATAGGAGCAACATCGTAATCGATAATTTTTTTTCAGCTGTCCCATACAAACTTACTCGCATACCTTGATGATAATGTATGAAGCAACTGAAATTAAAATCACGATTTCGATGTTGCTCCCATAGGAAAAGTTGTTGTATATGACCTTCTGATCACGTGGTTTTAAGGAGTGTCCCATTCTTTTTTACACCCTGTATTGTGGTAACGACAGGCAACTACGGAACCCTATACTGCGCGTGACACGACACACACTTGGCCGATTTTTGTACCTTTACTCGGTCTCGTTGATTTACACATATCTAAGCACGACATGCACTCAGCCGGTTTTTATACCTTTCAAAAGGTCTCTTTGATTTACACATATCTAATTTAGTTTCTTCATTTCGGTCCAGACGCACTGCTCTTGACCATCGGACCTCGAAATTATTAATGAAAATCGTCGTTTACTTTCTAACTTGATCCCCCAGTCTGTAATTACATTTTGTAGGGTTGTGAGTTCTGATAAACGTATTAATTTTATTCGTTCGTTTGTCAGTTTAATATTTGCGTCCAAGGTTAGATCAAGTTCAAGTTTTTGACCATAGAAACGCATTTTCATTGGCTGTTACGCATGCTATGGGTTTTCATTTCATTGGTCGTTATCCCGGTCTCGGTCGTTATCGACCAATGCAAATGCGCCAATAGGTGTTGCTTGTTATAATATACGTAAAAGTGGTAGCTCCCATATGTATGTAATAACCGATGTCAGCATTTTTCTTTATAGAAATAGAAAATGATTACATTTTGTATTTTGGTTTTGCTATGACTCTAAATATTAATTTGCTATGTTTGATAAAAACCTGTGTAACTGATTGAAGGTGATAACCAATTTCATTATTTGATGATGATTGGATCAGTTCCTTATGACATAAGTTTCGCGGACTCCCAACTCTTAGTAGAAAAAATATATATTTACTTAGGTTATAATTTATAAACATACCATCCTTACTATTTCTATTAGTCAAAATATTTTTGTCAATCGAATATTTTTAACCTATTTGTTGCCGTTTACAGTTTAACTACCTATTAATACATTCGCGAGCAATGAAAAAGTTCCAGTGACATATATAACACCAAATTACTCCTAAACGGAAAAGGCTAGCTTAATGACGCCGTCTGCAATATTGAAGTACATTTAACAGCGCATCAGAATATTACGAACTAAAAACTTTTTAATTTATGAAGCTAGGTTCTATGTCTTAGGATATATTAAGGTGTTTGTCGGCATTTTGTGGGTGGAACTTTTTATTGCTCGCGAGTGTAGTTCATTGACACTTTTAAGAGACTTGTGTTGCAATACTGGCTTAATGTTTTTTGAATAAAAACCGTAAAGCTACACGCGTAGTACTAGCCTATGCTAATGTCTAACCTCACAATACTTTTGAGGAGCCACAGGTAAATAATAATAATAAATATTGGACAACATCACATACATTGCTCTGATCCTAAGGTAAGCAGCTAAAACACTTGTGTTATAGAAATCAGAAACAACGGCGGAACCACCCAGACCCGAGACAATATTATATATATATTATTCACGACCTCCGTAGCCGAGAGGTGAGCACGGCCGGACTTTAAATGGCGCCGCCATCTCTGAGGTTCCGGGTTTGATCCCCGGTCGGGTCAATGTAGAAAACGAACTTTTCTATATTGGCTCGGGTCTAGGTGTTGTGGTACCGTCATTGTTTCTGATTTCTATAATACAAGTGCTTTAGCTACTTTCCTTAGGATCAGAGCAATGTATGTGATGTTGCCCAATATTTATTTTATTTATTATTATTTCATTTCTAAGCGAGGCAGCCCTCCCTAGGCAGTTAGTCTGCGTCTAACTACGTAGTACGTATCGGGGCTATTACACGTTCAAATATTTACACAACCGCCTTCAAGCGCAAAGGTGCTTCCAATGCATAAACTGCGCCTGCAGTGTTGCCAGTGCTTCAATCGTAGATCGATGTAAATGTTAATGGACTTAAAACTTTCCCTATGTTTTAAATGAAGTAGAAATGATAATGTTTTTTTTTCAAAAATCATTTAGTTTGAGACTAAATAAAGATTGCCGACCTCCATAGCCGAGAGGCGAGCACGCCGGACTTGGCGTCGCCATCTGTGAGGTTCCGGGTTCGATTCCCGGTAGGTTCAATGTAAAAATTAACTTTTCTTTATTGTCTCGGTCTAGGTGTTGTGGTACCGTCGTTGTTTCTGATTTCTATAATACAAGTGCTTTAGCTACTTACCTTAGAATCAGAGGAATGTATGTGATGTTGTCCAATAATTATTTAAAAGTATTTATACTATATAAATAAGGTATAAATATACATAGGTACCTAAATATACATTTTAAATTTTTGTTTTAAGCAATTACCATTCTAGGTTTATCTAAGATTTTTAATACTTGAAAAAAACTGTTAGGATCCCACGATTTTTTTCAAGCATTAAAAATCTTAAATATACATTTACATGACATCTATGACTCAAGTTAAAATGCTCGTGCTCATAAAACTAACACTTCCTTGTGGGATTTTAGCCAATGACTGCCTGAATGTGGTCTGCTTTTGTAGCCTGGAGCTAAATAACTCGACCAAGATAGTCGTCAAATCCTTAATCAACTCTTCTTACATAATGAAGCACGCAGAAAATGCTTGTAAACGTAGAATTTCGTAGCAATGGTCAGCATTAATTTAGAACAGTTATTACAATCTCTGTTAAACAACATGGTGGAAATTGTAACCTTAAAAGTAAAATATTTGTTGTAATTTCCAAGTAAATAAAAACTTTAATCAAATATCCCAATAAGCCGTTAAAACATTTTAATTAACGCTATCCACCAACCGTTTTTCAACCGGATATAAATCCGGTCAAATAAAACCCAACAATTTTTTCTACCATTCAGTTTGTCCGGTTGAAAACACGGATCTGGACTTCCATTCTACACGTACAAAGTATTGATTAACGCAGTCTCTCAACGGTTAATAAATAAAAATAAAAATCAGCCTGCATGGCCTCGGGGCATGCACTCGCGATCGCTCAAACACAGCACGAAAGTAATACTCGTGTGTCCGCCATTTTGACCGGTTCCAGAGATGGAAAACCGGTTTATCCGGTTTTATTTTAAGCACATAAAATGTGTTTCTTTATTTTTTTTTCTGTTAACGGGATTTGAGCTGGCTTTGTACGTGGATAATTTTAAAGATTTACCCGATTAGAAAACCCGGATAAAAAGTTTACTTAATTTTTCGAATCGGTTCCGTGTTTTTCAGAATAAGTTATGTTTTTATTTGATTGAAAGTTAAAACTAAAATTGCTATATATTCGCAATTTTTTTCCAAACTTTTTAACCCACCCGCATTGCAATTTTGGATGCTTGTGAAAAGAAAGCTAGACATCTACTGTCTTATTTAGAGTCCATTTACTAGTCCAGACTAAGGTTAAACCACTGATTTTTGTACGTTAAAACAGTAGTTTAGCCTTAGTCATGGAATAGCAAATGCACTCTGAATAAGACAGATACAGTGCCACAAGGGTAAAGGTGCGTTTCCACTGATCCTAAGAGAAACGGAGCGTTCGTACCCGCTGTGTGTGTGGCTTTACCATTTTTTAGAAATTTCAGTAGGTTGTTTTCAGAAAGTTGCACATTTTAAGCGGTCTTATCGCTAAAACCGTTCCTCCCAGACTACCTTCGAGTAGCGATCAACTATATGGCATCAACAAAATTTTTAACCAATAAAACATTTAAAACCTAGCACCTTTTAATACTTGTACTCCAGTTACAAAATTCTGTAATTTATGTTTTATTTTACAGTTGAATGCAGATGGTGCGTTGTTTAATTAAAGTCGTATATAATACAATTATATAAGGCTTATAATATAATTCTATGATATTTATGTGTCCCGGTATACCTATAATTTTTTTCGGATGAAACTTTAATTCATGTTCATTGTCAAAACTGAGTGAATGAGAGTATGTTAATTACACCGATCCCGAATGACATAGTTCAATTTTTGTCACAGCTCCCGAGGAATACGTGCTAAGCGAACAAATATTTGACTTAACTACTTCAAAAAACCTTTTTATATTTAAATCATTCAACGTTCCGGAGGGTAGGTATAAGCCTGAAACTTGTAAATTGTTGAAGGCATCCATTTTCACATCAATTTCGTCACGAATAACGTTTGACCCCAAAATTAGACGTTAAACTTTTTAATGTTGCTGCCTCCAGGGCCGGCTAAGCAAACCGTGGGCTTGAGAAAGTGACAACATTTTCCAGTTCACTTACTTATTTGTAACACGGCATCGTAAAGTTTTAACTCAAGTCTACTTGGACAAAAAAACATGCAGTAAATTATTAACTTATTATTATTTACTCTTTATGACAGAAAAAAAATGCAGAATCGACTTCAAAAGTCGGTTACGACACACCAAAAAATTATTTTGTAAGGTCGGTTGAAAAATTAACCAATGGGGTAATTATGTAATGTATAATTAGTGTTAATGTTAAACCCTAGTTTATTTAACGACCTATCGTTCTCAAATTTAAAATTATTTAATTTAACTACTAAAAATTTTAAATGGATAATTTATTGGTTTATGATCTAAATTTATATTAGAATAGTTTGTTACGAGATTGCTACCATGTACCATATTTTTGAGTTTCCGATATTTCAGCACTGTTGCAAGCGCCATGATCACGGAGTAACTGATACAACTGAACTGGTAGCAATCTCGTAACAAACTATTCTAATGTTAGTTACCATGAAAGTTTAAAACAGTATAAAGCTTATATTCTCATTTATATGTAACTATGAATAGGGCCCTAACCATGAACTGTTAAAACAATCACAAATCTGTCAAACATTATCATTTCTGTCAAATTTTGTATGAAATGACGTACCAAAATTGACAGATTTGACAACTTTGAGATTGTTTTAAGAGTTCATGGTTATGGCCCTGTTTATTTCCCAATTTTTTTTTTTTTAAATTAAAAAAATCTTAAATTTTCCTAAGTTCCAACAATCCATGGCTTCCCCTCGATGGCGTGATATGATCCCATATCTGTCGCCGTGTCACAGCCCGTAAACCGAAAACATAAATTTAGTGTGTTTTCCGCTGTTTATCGACGCAAAATAAAACAATACCGAAAACGCCACTTCCTCAATCTAAGCAAGTTTCGGAGCTTTTAGACAAATTGATATTGGGGTTTTTGTCAAACGATTATCATACTAATTTTGGGGGGAGTGATACAAGGACATCAATAGTTTTTTTTTTCATTTATTTTGGCACAAACAGTCATTATACATTATCAGTGCTGTTTACAAAATTAATTATCAGATAGACAATACAGTGCCGAAAATTAAATAAGTTATACATTGTTAATACTGGAACTTGTTAATAACTAAAGACAGGCAATAGCAACAGATTTATAGGTAAGCTTAAATTATTGGATATGTGTAAGTAATGGATTGTACATAAAGAAAAGTTGAGTACACTGTTTATTTTATAAACCTTCGAGTAGATTCTTAATTACCATACGCTTAATGCTCCTAAAGGACTATTAAGCAAATTAAGTTGTGAGAACTCTTTGTTGTACATTTTTAAACAACGTTGAAAAAAAGAGTTCTGTGTGTATTTCTTTTTAAGGCGGGGAGGTATACATGTGTCTATAGTACGGGAAGAACGAAGAGGAAGGCGGACCTTGGCAAGAAAATTCATTTTTAATAGTTATTATTTTCATCAATAATGATTATTTTAATTCAAAAAAATATATTCAAGAACATTCAAAACCAGCTTATTAATAGGATATGGATTAATGTATCAGTCATGATTGAATGCAATGACTAAACTTGCTGATGCTCTAACACAAGTTTACTGACTGACTGAATGAAAAATCACCTATGCAAGTATGGTATATTTTGAGCACGTACGTCATTTATGTGAATATGCATGATTAAACAATGTGATATGGGCGGTACTTCTAACCCGTTAAGGCTAAGTTCGGTATCCAATTTTATTGACAAAAAAAAACAACATTCAGACGAATTGAGATACTCCTCTTTTTTTTTGAAGTCGGTTAAAAATGTAATTTGGGGTCAAAAAAAATCCGCAAAAAAGTCTAAATTCGAAAGTAATTTAATGATCTTTTTTTCTAGCCAAGGAAACCCTGAACACCAGAAACGAAGTATATGGTCAGTTACTCTGTTCATTTAGTTATTTTGTGGTATTTCTTTCATGTTTCTACGACACATAAAACCTTAGTTATTGCCTAAAGTGTTAAAAAGTGGTAAGGGTTCGACCCCCCTTTTGTTTGTCGATAAAATTTTGTGTCGATTAAATTTTTGTCGATAAAATTAGATATCGCACTTAGCCTTAACAGGTTAGAAGTTCCGCAGATATCACATTGAATATTTAACAGGCCTTTAATTGTATTTTGTTTTACGATACTAAGCTATAAGATTTTTACTCAATTTACTAAGAAAATTAAAAAGTGTAGCATAAAGTCAAAGTTTAGACTTTTGTCGTTAGGTTTTAGTTAGTAATTTTGTTTTAATAAGTCTTTTAAGTCGAATCAAGTTTAATAAGTTACCGGCCAAAATATTTCAGACAGTCTAGTAACTTGATCCAATTGGGACTTGAAGCTCAGCGGGGTAACCATGAACTCTTAAACAATCTCAAATCTTGTCAAATCTGTCAAATTTCTTACGTAATGACGTACGAAATTGACAGATTTGAGTCCCCTGGGGGTTAACCATGAACTCTTAAAACAATCTCAAATCTGTCAAATCTTGTCAAATTTCGTACGTAATGACGTACGAAATTGACATGTTTCACAGATTTGAGATTGTTTTAAGAGTTCATGGTTGGGGTAACCATTTGGGGGGTAACCATTTGGCTGGATTGAAATATTCGTTGAAAATGTAAATTGCCCAAACATCCAAACTTTGTGAAAAAAAACGCTCCAGTAAATATATTTCAGCACAAATATTATCTTAGTGTAAATCGTGCTGAAATATTTTTATTTTATATGTTCACGGAAACGTCCGCCATTTTTAAAGCTTCGTGGAAAGCAAATACCGCGCTCGAATATCGGAATACAGAAATGTATGGAATTAAGGATTGTGGTAGGCATCCAAATGAGGATAAAATGTAATATATTTCACGCTACATACGACAATAAATTATGTTACTATGTAAGCATTTTTACCTCGGTGCGATTGAGTATTGTCAATGCGGTTGAGTATTGTCAATAAAGACATGGAGAGCTGCAATACTTATAAAGAAGATGCTAAGGATACCGAAAAGTGGAGAGAAAAGAACAGGATAGCGAACCTTGCCACAAAACGGGATGCACGCTAGAAATAAGAGCATTCACCCGTTAGCATGTTTAACAATATTGTATAATTAGCAATTCTGTTAACTGTGTAATCAAATTTAGAATTAATTGAGTTTCATTTATTATTGGGTAATTGTTTAATTTACTGATAAATTTACTTCGAGTGGTCGGTCTGTCACTGTGTCTAATAATTATTGCATGCTATATTTTATGGCTAAATAGGTCAGAAAGCTACTTAAATATTGTAACAACATTTATGTACCCTTTTTATGGCAAATAAAGAATTTGAATTTGAATTTGAATTAGGAGAACAGTTAACAGCACATCACGTTAACACAAACTGTCAAATGTCCCCAATAAATTAAAAACGCCATTGCTTAGAAATTAAGTTGAAGATCGATCGGTTCTAACTGATGAATCGATTTTTGTAAGTATCTGAGTTTTAGATAATATATGAACCCAGGAGGGTTGGAGTGATTTTTTTATTAATTAGTAGTAATACAAGATATCATATTTTTACTTTTGTAATTTTTGGCCAACTAATGACTGAAAGCGACACCTACATTAATTAGCGCCATCGATATTGATGTCTTTCTTTCTTGAATCAAATGTGCATGTTTTCGGGATAGAAAGTAACCTATATCAATTCAATTTTCTATAAATATTGTTCAATATGTTTCTAATCAAATGAGTAGGTAATTCTGAAGATTAAATTATCTTCTACATCCAAACAAACTTAACTCTTTAAAATATTACTTGGTACATATAAATAGCACATACTCAAACATCATCGCATCTCGGAAGTCCTCCAACAAAATCTAACATCGAAGTCCGTAAATAACTTTGAAACTTGATTTGCTCACTTAACCCCTACGTGGTCATAAACAAAAAATCCGCCATAAGCATCACATTTAACCCTCAAACGCTAAAACGCGAAACCACTCGAGTCCCTTTGGCAAAAAGTTTTAGTACGACCGCTAACCAGTTATAACCGGTCAGCTGGGTACAAAAATGGCTGCCATTAGCCCTCTCGTGCCCTCTCGAGGCAGTTCTGTTGAAATAGTTTACCGTATTTTTCTCTTCAGAGGGAAGTGGTGACATGATTAATTTAACGCGGAGTATATTCTAGGAAATTCCTGGTATATTTTATGCACTTTTGATATTTAGGTCACGTGGTATAAACGTTAAAATGCTTTAATTATAACTGGTAGTTGAGTATGTATATAATATGTGTATATAATACTAGCTGTGACCGCGGTTTTACGCAACTGTATATAAAAAAATACTATTGGTTTCACTTTTTTTTAAACGGGTTTATTTACGTTATACATCAAATATAGTGTGTTGTTTTTCAGATTTTTCAGTACAAACAAGATTCTTATCTTGAGTGAAATGCTTTGGATATATTTTGCTCATTAATTATGGTTGCATTAAGTACACCTAAGGCAAATTTCAACTTCATGCAAAAATAAATAATAATGGTTGAAATTTTAGTAGTAAACAATTTAAATTTCTATTTTGTTCGGCCATTAAAAGTGTTTACCACCTTTCCGCGGTCGGTAAGGTAACCAACTCATTGATAACCCCTGTTTTTAGGGTTCCGTACCCAAAGCGTAAAACGGGACCCTATTAGCCTTAGCTCCGCTTTCCGTCTATCTGTGTCTGTCCGTCCGCCTGTCACCAGGCTGTATCTCATGAACCGTGATAGAGAGTTGAAATTTTCACAGATGATGTATTTCTGTTACCGCTATAACAACAAATACTAAAAAACAGACAGCAAAAAATATTCAAGGGGGCTCCCATACAACAAACGTGTTTTTTTTTTGCGGAAAATTTTACGGAACCCTTCGTGCGCGAGTCCGACTCGCACTTGGCCGGTTTTTTGAAGGCGGTTACAGTTCGGAGACTTTAATAAGCTCTTACCTGCACAAAGATGTAGTCTGTTGCAGTAAACACTTGAGACAATATTCTGTTTCACCGACAACCCGAAAACATAAGTATCAAAGACAAAGCGGAAAACTAAAACCTGGCTAATTATCCAGAATATTCCAGAAGCTATGCCCCTTTGTCCCATACGAAGATGAGGGCCATAGACTATAGAGCACTTACGGTTTTAAAATTCTGCGCTCAGTTGAACGACTCTTGGTATGGAGAAGCCTTGGGATGGTAGGGATGCGACGGCAATTACGAATATCATAATGTTAAAGCTAATTAGCAAATATTCGTATTCGTCGAATTGTAAACTGATGATGTGTTACTCGAGGCGTTAGGATAAGACCGTATAAAGCCAAAAATGGTATGTGCTAACCTATGATTTAAAATTTGTGACCTCACCATAACTACAAAATAAATAAAAATTCAATTCAACTCTAAAATAATATTTTATAAATAAGAGGTCATTGAGTTAAACATATATATCAATGTAAGAGGTACTCTTATCTGCAGTAGTTTTTCAAGAAGAACACTCAAAGTACTGAACCTAGATAATATTTCACTACTTCGTCGCTATTTTGAAATTTCTGTTATTGTGTATAATTTTCCAAAATTCCAAACATCATAATTCAAATTCGTAGATACCTACCCATAAAGTTGTATAGTGGGTACATCACTAGTTGATGGTACTGGATGAGGAAATGCACGATTGTGAGAGTCGTGTACGATGAAGCTTGAAATATAAGTAGTGGATACAAGGCTATTTATATGAGGATAATTATACAAAAAGTTCCATGAGGGCAAATTTACATAAAAACCTTCAAAATAATATGGTTTAACTTTTTTTTGGAAAAATTGAAATTGACGGTAAATCTTTGATTGGGATTTTCACACTATTCTTAATTTTAAGGCACCATTTCTTAAAATAACACTTTATTTGAGATTAAGTAAATCGTTCTTGGGACTACTGTTGAGGAACTACTTAAGTAATTTTAGGGTTTTGCACCCAAAAGGTCCAACTAGGCCTTTTACTAGGCTCTTTTCAATCAATTTAAAATCCTGTTGCGTACATGGTTGCTAGATAAGGCATTCTACTCAATCGAGGATTTCATTAAACATAAGGAACCTTAATTATAGTCGACGCAGTCTAATTTATTAATAATTTTGTAAAAAATTACACACGAATTAAATTTCTGCTTTATACATTTAAAGCAAAAAAAAAATTACAGTCATAATTCAAAACATATTGATGTTTTGACTTCTGACTGTATTTTTTTTTTCCATATCTATCATAATTATTTAAGTATTTGCAAGCTATTTTATATGGCTAAATAGGTCAAAGCTCTATTTCTTAATGTTTTTATGACCACATGTCTATGTAATTTACCCTATTTATGAGCAAATAAAATTTGAATTTAGCTATCCGTCTATCCTACTTGTACTGTAACTTTTGTTCCGTAATCAGTATTCAGTTTAACTAGAATACATTTCCATTGTAATTCGCATTTTGATGACTATTTTTAAACCCATTTAGCAACAAAATAAATATATGTGCTATTGAATATAAATATAATAAATAACAAATGGAAATACAAGGTGTAACAGAATTAATGTACTTCCTCTTATGGGCTGATTCTGGTGCTCAA
Source organism: Anania fuscalis (assembly GCA_950371115.1). Taxonomy (NCBI): domain Eukaryota; kingdom Metazoa; phylum Arthropoda; class Insecta; order Lepidoptera; family Crambidae; genus Anania; species Anania fuscalis. The sequence goes on along the minus strand of OX493343.1, from coordinate 15,071,902 downwards.
ATACAACAACTTTTACTATGGGACCAACATCGAAATCACATTAAAAAATCACATCCCCATACAAAATCACCGATCGGATAACATCAGTTTGTATGGAAAAATCTTTTTTTTTTTGAGATTTCGATGTTGGTTCCATAGTATAAGTTGTTGTATTTGAGCACCAGAATTAGCCCATAAGAGGAAGTACATTAATTCTATTACACCTTGTATACATTAAAATTTAAATGCAATAAGCATGCCAAGGAAAAATATGTAGCAAAAGCCTATCTTTTACTTAATGCAAAAAATAAACCAAGCTCATCAAATTCACTATGCCCAATGTGAGGCAGGTCAGTACGCATATTAATAAGTCAGACGATCACCACATTAAAAAAATCCTTATGGAAAAAGGATATTACAATGTTGAAGATTACTTGAACGACAAGAGTGCATGGACTTAATAACCTGCCTAGCTCGCACTTACACTATCTTGTAATTATATTTCCTGTAATAAAATCAGGCTGACAAAGGTGACTGAGTTTGTTGCGCCGCTTCTTCTCATCACCAGCCGATATGTAGTCCCGAAGCGGTGGTAGGAAAAAAAAATTGGGACATGTAAAAGTGCCATTATTGGCCAATTTGCAAAAATAAATGACTTTGACTTTGACTTTGACTTATCTAAGGAAGGATAATAAGGTTTTCGTGAGTGGTTAAAAACACTTGCAGATATTATGTACTGTTAACCTTTATGGGAGTTTATTTTTGTATTCATCACACGGCAATCAGCATTAAATATTCAAATTCAAAAACAAATATTTTATTACAGTAACTTAGTCTATTACAAATATTAGATGTGGGACTTCCCTTTAAGCAAAGAATCAGTTCAGTCTCGTTGTAACTTTTTTATTTTGGCCATTCCGAAACCGTTTCCTTGCATTAGTTTTTATTAAGGGGGGTAAATATTAAGATGTTTATTTAAATCACTTTAATAAAAATTAAAAAATATTTCGTATTTAAATGTACTTAAGTGATTTAATTATTATTTTTCCTGATTTCTTTTCACATTAACAGCAACGTGTGAATTTATCAAACGTACGTGCTGAATCTGTATTCTTACACGCCAGGTGTGTGACACTATCACTGCACTCGTGCGCACGCAACGTATAATAACCTTTAGTACTGAGATAAAGATTTACGCACATGCTCTCGTAATTGCGTACGATATAATAATGATTATTATTAATTAAATAGCCCGTTAAGGGGTACAATCCGAAACAAGGTCTTTCGGCAGAAGACCAAAGTGATGGATATAGTCCAAAAATGTAGTAAGTTAAAATAGTAGTATGTTGGCCACATCTGTCGCAGAAACGATTAGTATCAAGTTCCATAAGTAAGTATAACCTCCGTAGCCAAAATGCGAGCTCGCCGGACTAGGCGTCGCATCATCTGAGGTACCGGGTTCGATTGTATGTAGAAATAGATCGAATGTAGAAACCGATTTTATAATATCTCAGTTCTGGGTGTTGTGGTGCCATCGTCGTTTCTGATTTCTATAACATAAGTGCTTGAGGTACTTATCATAGGATCTAGAACTAATGTTTGTGCTCTCTTTCTTAACGTTTTTTTTTTATATTTGTATTGTAATTTTAGTGTTTTTTATATAATTCCATTGCCATACAAAAAATGATTGCCCCTTTTAGTTTGTATAAAACTAAAAGTATATGTATGTATTATTATGTGTTCCTAAACCACCAATCCAATCATGAAGAAATTTTGGTAAACTACCTCAAGATTACGCTTAAAAATTTGTTTAGGCAATAAATAACATAAAATTACCTACTCTAGAAATCAAAGGTTTGATACATAAAAATCTTCGCCTTTTTAAATTCTGCAAATAATGGAATCTGAAAGAATCGAACTCAATCATATTTCTCAGTCTCAAGTTACTTAGTCAACTTTATCGGCAGCTTTGGCTAAGCTTCTTCATGCCAGATTTTTTTTTAAAATGAATTGTAGTTTTTATTTTTAAACGATCTTTTGCTCAATTTAACAAAATTATTAGATTTAAATCTTTGTTTTTAGCAATTACCATGCTAGGTTTATCTAAATATTTAAAAATAGTTAAATATTTGTAAAAATATTTCTATCGGGTGTTGACGGTAGTAGTATATACCGCAACATTGATTAGAAAATACGCTGGGTTTGACAGCGAAAACCACTTGAAAAATTTCGTCGAGTTGACTAACGTCTCGGTAGTTTAGTGGTCAAAGCACTCGCCCGGTATGCGATGGACGTGGGTTCGGATCCCACCTGGGGCGGACGATTTTTTTCAAGTATTAAAATCTTAAAATTATTAGAAATACTTATATTAGTTTTTACACTATGCTCATTACTTAAACTACATATTAGAAGATTACCCAAACCTTACTTATGTGACAAACACATGACATTACACTTCTCGTCTGGACAATTAACGTCTTTGTGATGCTTCTGCCAACCGTCAGAACTTCTCAAGAGAACTTAGGAGAGGTGTAAAGGAATATGAACTCTATTATATACGAGCTAGAGTTGAGATGGACATGCGTGGGAGGGTATTTAGGGCGGGTGAGAACGAGCGATCAGAAATTATTGTTTTTTTTTATTTCATAATAACTAAGGCTTCATAAAAATATTAATAAATACGAAAAAACAACACAAACGTGCTCACATTCTTAAACTTAAAAGCTGGAAAAAGTCAAGTAAATTAGTGAGAATAAAACTGAAGATAAATAACACTTGAAAAAAAATCATCGACTCACCTGAGGTCGATGATTTTTTTCAAGTGTTATTTATCTTCAATTAAACCTTGCATGGAAATTCTAAAAACAAAATTTTCAATTATAAAAAAAACTGGTCTCAAACCAACACAATAACTGCCAGATTTCTAATTTGAATTGAGTTTCTTTCTATAATTATTTGTTTTTGTTATGTCGCATTTCAAATTATTTTGCTATTCACATTCTATTTCACAGTCCAAAAATTTAGTTATCTGGGGGCACGGTAGTGCCCCCGCCAAGTCGAGCAAAAAAAAGCGGCACGGCCGTACTATACTTTTCTCGAAGCAGTTCGGGCCATTTTCGACCCCCTATAACTTCGTTGTGGATTTGACTAGAAGCCTGTATTTCTAGTAACCAGGCAAGCATTGTATAAACACGGTATATTTCAAATTTCATTCAATTTGAACCAGTAGGGTAAGAATTATAACAAGTCAAAGTTCTTAATTTTGTCACTCACTGACTGACCGATCATCAAAACTCTAAGGCACTTCTAGTAGACATAGAAGCTTCAAATTTTGAATTCAATTAGTGTTTAGTGTATAACTCAAGGAAAAATTAAAATATTTTACAATTTTAGTACAGTTTTCTAGATACACCAACTGCATAAATAACTTTGTAATCCCATATAAATATATAGGATTACAAAGTTACATTTGCGGTTATGGATTATGTTCAATGGTAACTTGTAATAAAATTAAAAGGTTTTTTTAAACATGCCTTTATTACTTCTTAATAATCCTCCTAACCGAGTTCGGTTAGGAGGATTATTAAGCAGTTACAGCGTAATTCCCCATTTTGCTGTCGTCGTTCGTGTGCCCATGCCAATAACATGGCCTACGTACCTACCCAACTTTATTGACAAAGGGACGCGTACATTAAGGACATGTTAGCACACCGTTATTTAAATTATAACTGATAGCCGCAGGTGGTCGGGCTTTCAATTCATCGCGTTTGGCGTCAAGATGAAAAAGGCGCCGGGAGTCAGCGACTTTGACATTCACGCGCGTTCTCTACTCTCCACGGTTGGATGCTAAATCCTCCCAGAGAGAGGGATCTATGTCACATCCCTTCATATGGCGCTTCAGCGCATCTTTGTACCTCAAAAGTTGTCCGCCATGCTTACGCTTGTCCTCCTGAAGCTTAGAGTAAAAAATGCGCTTCGCCACTCTCTCCTTAGGCATACGCGAAGCATGGCCACACCAGCGAAGTTGTCGTCTCATAAGATACGACTCAATGCCACCTACATTGGCTCATCTCAAGACTTCAGTATTACGCACACGATTGGACATTTTATATGGAAACAGTCTAGTTGGCGAAAGTGGCATCGATACGGTGTCCATGTTTCGGCGGAGTACAAAATATTAGGCAGCGCGATAGCCATGTAACAGCAACTTTAGTGGCTGACTTCAAGTCATGCGAGCGGAAGACCTTGGTGTTTAATTTGCAAAAGCAGCCTTTGGCAAATTAAACACCAATCTTTAAAAAATAGCTAATCGTTTTCATCACACTTAAAATTAGCATATCGGTGCTGCTGCTGCAGCAGCACCGATAATGCTGTTAATTGCGGCATCAATGTCGTACTTTGATGAAATGGTGCTCCCCAAGTAACGGAATGAAACGAAACGATTAACTTTTTAGAATTTTTTACGCGAAAATCTCGCATCAAAAATACGCCATCGGCGACTACAGCGTAGTTCGTAGCGCAAACAATCTTAAATAAATTTTGTGTTTTGATGAAACATTAAAGAACATTAAGCATATTTTAAAGTACGTAGCAAACATATTATCATAGTCAGAATCCACATTCATAACAAACGGAACGAACGAACGAACGAACTTATTTTCAAAAAGATAATGGGGTCGCACATTCTCGTCCACCATACCATCACCTGTCACCACACTCACCCCCCATCAAATACACTCCACCCATCAAAACGAATCAAAGTCGACGCAGCTGTGTCAATTAGTTACTGAGTTCCTATGGCCACCTACCGGCTCCATCATCAGACCTTGGTTACTATTTTGCACCAAAGTACTCGTCAATACGAATCAAACGAGCCCAAACTCGATCGGGTTATGTCGTTTAATTACTGATTTCCTATGGCTACCTTCCAGCTCCATCATCAGATCCTAGTGACCATCTAGGACCAAAGCACTAACTCGCCAATACGAATCAAGCGATCCCAAACTAGATCGGGTTATCTCGTTTAATTACTGAGTTCCTATGGCTATCTTCCAGCTCCATCATCGGACCCTGTGGTTACCATCTAGCACCAAAGTACTCGTTAAGACGAATCAAACAAGCTGAGACTCCATGGGATTGTGTCATTTCATTACAGAGTTCCTATGTCCACCTTCCAGCTCCATCATCAGACCCTGGTTACCATTGAAAAACAAACTACTCGTCAAGACGATTCAAACGAGCCCATACTCGATGAGGTTGTTTCGTTTCATTGTGAAGTTCCTATGGCCACTTTTCAGCTCCATCATCAGATCAGTAACATTCATCATAATATTGCATTGTCACGCGGTTCACACATATCTGCAAAAGTTCAGGTCAATCGGTAAAGGGAAGGGAATCAAATTTAACTTGCAAGATTTGATTACAGACAACAGGTGAAACTAACTAAAAGCTAGTAAAAATGGTCAATCAACGGAATGCAAAAAAAAGAATGGGGCATGTCTCATGAAGTTATACCAAAATCCCGCAAAGTACTTATTAGGTAAAATAAATTGTCCGAAATTGTCATGAAAGAAAGAACACTAATAATCATAACCGCGGCCGGCGGAGGTGGCTTTCCCGCGCCGCGGCTTCCACGCTTCCCGTTCGTCACAGAAAGGCAACCTTTGGGTCTTACTGCGATATCGCAGGTATACACACAAACCACGTTTTATATAACTTACGTATACAAAAAGAAGTGAGATGCCATCAAAAACAAAACTTGTAAAAAAAACCAAGTCTCGCAACTCAGTTCTTTTACCGTGAAAAGTTATGAGATCCATGAATACCAAGTCGGTTAATTTAAGCAGTCTCTACATAAGGGACCTTCTATCTTAAGTTATTACGTAAGTAACTAACCTAACAACATTTTATAGTAACCATATCAATATTAAAAATATTTTATGTTTAATATAAATAGATTGACTTGGCAATCGAAAACAATCTAATTTCATATAATAAGTATTCGTTGTGGATACACTGTGTTATCATGCGATTGCCAAGTCGATTTATTTATTTAAAACATAAAATATTTTTAATATTGATGTGGTTACTATAAAATGTTGTTAGGTTAGTTACTTACGTAATAACTTAAGATAGAAGGTCCCTTATGTAGAGACTGCTTAAATTAACCGACTTGGTATTCATGGATCTCATAACTTTTCACGGTAAAAGAACTGAGTTGCGAGACTTGGTTTTTTTTACAAGTTTTGTTTTTGATGGCATAAATTATATTTTTATATTTATCCTAAAAGATAGTTTTATAAATTTCATTTCACCACCTTAGACGTTAATACAAACTAACTTTAACGACTTAATTGGCCTACTACAAAAAGATAGACCAGTGTTAAACACTTGTCTCAAGATTAGTCAACCAATTTGAAATGATTGTTAATAAATGTCTCGAATGTCTAATGTGTCAAAATTTCAAATTGGTTGACTAATTTTAGACAAGTCTTAAAGTCTAGTCTTTTTTTTTGTAGTAAGGCCATATTATGTGTCCAAAAAAAATTTAAATGACAAATTAAATGTGTGATTTGACACGCAGTTACACAAGTTCCACCATTAGTAAGATCAAAAGTTTAGGTCGTAAGACTTTGTCGTAAGTTGCGTCCTGTCGCTCGGTCGCGCTCAGCCTACAGAAACTTTGACAGCCCCTAATTAGGAGTATCATTACTTGCGGTAAGTTGGGCCGGAGCACATTCGTCTATATCTTATAGAGATCATGCTTGTTTGCAAACTATATGTTACGGGGCGGATGCGGTATTTGACTTCAGCTGTTATGTCATTCGGTATTATGGAAGTGTAGAACAAGAAGAGATAACTTTGGAGAGCCATTTTGAAAATTATATAGCAGCATTATTAACATAACATCTTAACCGAAAAAGAAGGTACTCACCGTCTTTGTCTATTTGACGACCTCCGTAACCGACGAGGTCCTACGCCGGACTATAATATAATATGGCGTCGCCATCTCTGAGGCTCCGAGTTCAATCGTCGAGCTCATTGAATGAATGAATAAAATGAATGAAAATCGTTTATTTGGCACAATTTACAATAATTCGTGTCGTGTGGTGCCGGCACGTTAAAAGAATAGCACCACCCCTTCTCTTCCTATGGGTGTCGTAAGAGGCGACTACAGGCGAACCGCCACAAGAAGATGGGTGGCAGCGTCTCCTTTCCACCATTGGCCAAACTGCGATCGCCAACCCGCCTGCCAAGCGTGGCGATTATGGCAAAATCCTCCTTTTGGAGAGGCCTGTGTCCAACAGTGGACTGTTATAGGCTGGTGATGATGATGTCATGACAAGGCCCAGCATATGCTGAGGCACAGAGTGCCGCGACGCTGGTTTTCAGCGGACACCTTAAGACAAGAGAGTAGGCGTCGAGCCCTACAAAAACGGATATAACTCGTATTAACATTGTGAACTCATGTTGAATGCAAATCTATAATCTAAAGAAAAAAAAATGAACAAAGTTTCTACATAGTTCTGACAGTGCTATATTAAATTAATCATTTATATATAATTCGTGTATTAATAAATATGTATACTTAAATGTGTATTTGTATATAAGTATATGCCAGTTAGGTGGACTTGCGCACAACCGAAATAGTTTAGTACGAGATTAAGCCATCATTCTGTCATCGTCATACAAGCTGCCAGCTATAGAATGATGTGTCAGTGGATAGTTCGGGATTAAATTCGCTAATCCTGAGATGCGCAAGTGGACCTTAAAGTCTATTTGGATTGATTCTGTCACGTATAGCATCATAGTCACGTCAGATCAGCTGGACGGAGGCCTTTCCGTAAAATTTAAATTTAATAAACTTTTAAACATCGAATATCCTGTTCATTGTCAAATTTTTACTTTTGTTACTTGTTTTTTCCCGAACAGAGTCTAACTCCCTGTAGATTAGCCAAAGCTTTCGAGTGCTGATTTCTCTATTGTACGGTACCATAAAATCGGGCGAGCGATGATATCGGACTAATGACCAAAAGTTACCGAAAGTTGCAAGCTACTTTCAGGTCACTTTGATTTTGGCTGAGTGACGGTGTAGGTTGAGAAACATTATTGTAAGATATTATTAGATACCACTGTATTATCTTTATTAAATTGCATAGTTATTGAGCTTCGCTTCATTCTCATCAGTTATCACACAGTGTTCAAGAAAGATTAAAAATCGTCTTTGTATTTAATTTTTTTTCGACCCAAGTTAATGTTCATTCTATTTTCATCCTTCTATGAATAAAATTAATTGACGTCAGACTTAGACACGTCAATTAACAATAAAGTGTTGATTAACATTTTTATTCTGAATAAACTTCCAAATAATTTTCTTTATTCATTATCAACTTTAGTATTACAGGTTTTTTTAAGAAACCATCAAAGTTAATTAGCGACTCTGAATAGGGCAGTCTATCTTAAAACTTATTTGACCTAGTTAGTTTAGCTAAAAAACTAAGATACAACTAATTTTTTGTGCTATTTTTGCACCATCATCATCACCAGCCTATATCAGTCCACTGCTGGACGCAGGCCTCTTCAAAAGGAGGATTTTGCCATAATCACCACGCTTGGCAGGCGGGTTGGCGAGCGCAGTTTGGCCAATGGTGGAAAGGAGACGCTGATGCCCGTCCTTTTGTGGCGGTTCTCCTGTAGTCGCCTCTTACGACACCCATAGGAAGAGAAGGGGTGGTGCTATTCTTTTAACGTGCCGGCACCACACGACACCATACATACGTTAATTAATATGTCTCTTGATAGCTAGTGAATTTTGTAGGAGGCATCATCCTGCACACCTTGATCTGAACCACAGCCAATAGGTTAAATAGTCAGTTCTGAAATGTAAAATTATGCTCTCGTAATAACTTCCTTTGACAACAAACGGATAATTTTGTTCTTTATAAAACTAACGATGCAAAATCATGCACTAAATATAATAATAGCAACATCAGATTTGGTTCTGACTTCACGTAGTGGCCCGTCTAGTTTTACGCCACTTTTTCAGTTTACTAAAACCGATATTCCGTATTAGAATTGTCACTTCCAATCTACAACAAAATACGTGTACATTTTTCCAATACAGTTCCATACCGTCGGAAAATCTACAAAATATCCAATACGCACAGACAAAAATACTGTATCTGTCTCACAAAGGTAGGATTTTGTTTTCGGTTTGGAATGAAAAAAATACTTTTTTTCTGACATTTTTTGCCGACTGTACAAGTCCCGGGCTTTGTAAAGCTCGGACTAAGAGCATTAGGGCTGTCGCAACGTGAAAAAATATTTTAAAAATGTATTGCCAGTAACATTGCATTCATGAAAAAGAATATTTACAGGACGAATATTAAATATACGTTTCATTTGCTTTCGAATTTAAATTCAAACTTTTTTATGTTATGGATTTATTTTTGTCGTTTATAATGATGTATATTTTGATGTTCTTTTTTTAACCAACGTTTATAAGCTTGTCTAGTGGCAGAGTTTAAATCAGAAAACAAATCTTGGAACTTGACTTATAGAACGTACTGCTAACTGTCATTCAGATTTCAAAACACTTTAATTGAAATTGTAACATGGATTCTAGAAAGACCTATGAAATTAGACCGTCAACACCCGATAGAAATATTTTTACAAATATTTAACTATTGGTAAAGATCAGAAAAGCAACAGTTTAAATTTTTGTTTTTTTTGACGGTAGTAGTATATAGGTACCGCAACATTGATTAGAAAATACGCTGGCTTTGACAGCGAGAACCACTTGAAAGATTTCGTCGAGTTGACTAACGTCTCGGTAGCTTAGTGGTCAAAGCACTCGCCCGGTATGCGATGGACGTGGGTTCGGATCCCACCTGAGGCGGACGATTTTTTTTTTCAAGTTATAAAATCTTAGTAAAACATGTAAATAAAAATCAATAAATACAAAATATGCTGCTTAAATGCTGTTTTTTTAAACAAAGTAAAGAGTTAAATGGCCTTACTATAAAAAGATAGACTGGTGTTTAACACTTATTTATAGATTAGTCCACCAATTTGAAATGTTTGTTATTAATATGTCTCGAATGTCAGATGTGTAACATTTGAAATCGGTTGACTATTCTTTAGACAAGTGTTTTATAGTAAGTAATATGAGACAACAAAGAACCATGTGTTACTACAATCATAGAGCGCTTATGGCTAGTCTAATTAATTGAATCATAGAATTATACTTAAATTTGGCTAAGTTGGTGACCCTGTATCTAAGTCCTACCTTAACTAGGTAGTCCAATCCGCCCAAGGGTATACGGACGATCCGAATTTCTTCAATTTAATTCCTGGGGTCCGTGTGTAAATGGGTCGGCCATGTTACGAGAAAAAACAAAAACGGGTTAGGTACGAATACTAATTCATGAGATTTGGATTCTTTTGTTTTTTTATTAGTAACAGATAACATTGCTATTAGATTTTAAGTTAAATTCAATCGTAGTACCTACGTAGATATTTATTTCGTATTTTAAATTCCTACTAATAATTTAAAACTCAATGAAACGGGAATTAACGCGATCATAATTTAGATACAAAAATGTTACCTTTTTTTGCCTGACGTCCTACTAATAATATTAACTGTCGTTTTTCTTTTGTCGGAGTCTAATGCGATAACCTGATCTATTGGCGCGATGATCCAGGCTTGATTTTATGTATAAAACCTTTTTTCATAATTAGCTCGGGTATGGGTATTCTAAAAGTTACGCTAAACAAACAAACAAACAAAAAAATGTCTGGTTACTTACTCATTTACCTCAATAAACTTGAAATCGTACTGAAACCTATGTATATCTTATTGCAAAGTGACGTACCTCTTTCAGTACATTTATTTTATCTGTTTCATTTACGTACTTTTATAACTCCCAAAAGACAAAAAACTGCTCCAACATTTCACGTTCAATTGTATATTTCGTGAAGTGTAAACTGGTGTACAGTTCGCAAAAAAACCTTGAAATGGAGCAGGTTCGAACGGCTCGCCATTTCGACAGGCCCCGGGCGATTTGGTACGGGAAGTATGTATTTCAAATTTTCAACATTTGCGATGCAGTGTACCTTTCATTCACTGGCAACCGAATTTGATGAATCCGTTCGTTAGCTCGGTTTCGAATTTAGACAAAAAATAATAATATATTGTTATAGAGAACAATTGGAATATCAGGAAAGTTGTTAGTAGTTATTTTTAGGGGATATAACATCGTAGAATACTTTTAAATTAAAATAAAAAAGTAGTACTTGTAATTAAGTTTAGTTAAGTATGTGTATAATTTTCATTCAATTATTTGTAAATATAAGTTTTTTTTTTCTTTTTCTATGGCATTGTCTGTTTATACAAATGTTGTTGGCAATAGTTGTATTGTTTAAAGCGTCCCCGCCTTGCGCACCCTTTTGAGAGACAATCAAAGTCGCATCCATTCACTTAGGATAACCTAATACTCATAGAATTTTCAAGAGTGTCTCCTCGAAAGGATGCGCAATGCCAACAATGGGTGTCCGCGGAAGACCAGCGTCATGACATGCTTGCAAGCATATTATGACAATTGCTGAGCGGAAGCCTATTTGGCACAGACTAATATTGTTTGATAATCTTCTTTGTAATATTTTATGTGTTGTACTGTGTCAATAAAGTTTTTTTCTATTCTATTCTATTCTATAATTATATTTTGTCTTTCATGCTCTTTAACAGTATATTATGTATAAGCGAAGACTTTAACGTAGTGCGTTGGAATACTTGACAAATATTAGAGTTAAAGATATTGCTACGAGATTCATCAAAATTACCAACTAAAACTCGTACGTGAAAAGGGCATTTGAATATCAGATTCAAATGCTCTTTTCACGTAAGAATTCAACATCAATTTTTCAATGTTATCCAAAATCAGCTTACAATACTGTCGGGAAACCAATCAGTTCTCAAAATTCGACTACAGCAAGGTCTGAATTTAATTTGGCTCCCAGTGTACTCGGTCCATTGCTATTCGAAATAAAACAATGGACTTCACCGGTCCGGCTTTCCAGTGTCGGGTATTGTTACAAAGGCCTGTTGGAGTGCGTTGAATGGTATTAACCTAATCGCCCCAAGTTATGAGCTGGAGGCCTAGCACGAATTTGTATCGTTCGATCAGTCGTTTACCTAACAAATTAAAATAACCAGGCTCTTGTGTCAATTCTTGGACGAAATATGACCAACTCAAATTAGCCGTGTAAAAAACCCGACCCTTTTCAATTGTTCATAGATTGTCAAACCTTTGAAACAAGTGATGGATATTTTAATTTGATCGGTTAATATAAACGAACGACGATACGCTTTCGTCCTAGCCCTCCTGATGATGTACAACTTTAGTTTGTGGCTCTGACGTTGCAGCGTTGAGTTGAGTAAAAAAAAACAGTTTGCACGTCATACTAAAGTTCAATTGTTGATCAAAATATATCAAACAGCTGTATTTTTTACGATTTTCTATACTCGTATATATGTATGATGTACATATGTGTATATTATATTATATATTCATAAGACGTATTCAGTGGTAGTATAAATCCATCACTTACCATGATATCTGTATAATTATAGTCCTTTTAGGGTTTCGTACCCAAAGGGTAAACGGGACCCTATTACTAACACTCCTCTGTTCGTCCGTCTGTCTGTTTACCTGTCCGTCTGTCACCAGGCTGTATCTCATGAACCGTGATAGTTAGACAGTTGAAATTGTATGATGTATTCCTGTTGCCGCTATAACAACGAATACTATAAAAAACAGAGTAAAATAAATATTTAATTTTTATAAGTCTTACAGATAATGATACGGAACCCTTCGTGCGCGAGTCCAACTCGCACTTTTCTATTTATTTATTTCACGAGTGAACACATGATTGCAGTCAATTGTAATAAAACAATGGTTGACATCTTACTCAGTCAGTGGTTTGTCTGCTCCCGTGTCATCTTCTTCCTAGAGTTTCTCTCTTCCCATGACAGGGTTGGCTTGCTTGCTCTTTTTCCTTCTCTTCGCTTTATTTCCACCCACCTCATTAGAAGTTGTACTATGAGGTCTATGAACATTCGAAATAGTAGATAGTTACACGAGGGTCGAAAAGAATCATTCCCACCCTAGAGAGGGAAGCAATCACTATGACTCTTTCCCGCCCTAAGGTGGGAAGTAGCATCTTCCACCCGCTACTCGGATCAAACAAACACTACTTTCCTAGCATGAGAAATGAAAACATATTTGAATAACAGCTCTTATAACATCTCAAACTCGCACTTATTACATACCTTGTAATGTAACCCTGTTCCTTATTCTCGCTCCATCTTTTCCCATACACCACATCATTTGACCGGTCAATTGTACGTGCGCCCAGCAGCGATTTCAATTTTATGTGCTGCGTTTGTTTTTAATTGATACGTTAACTTTTGTAAAGCTAACCCTAAGGGCTGACACGCAGTAGACAGTTAGAAACGGTATGGCCTCGAATGCTGTTTTATTTGATCGATAATTTATGTTTGAATTTTTTCTGGGGTGGTATATTTTTCAATGGATGTTAAATGAAATACGTCGGACCAGTTTTGTATAAGTAGATATCGAAATAGAGTACCTATTCTGCAGTGGCAGGTATTGGTTTTGTTTCGAGGTAGGCAGTAGATACTTACTTAAGTGGTTTATTGGTGAAAATCATTAGTTTTCATCAATGACACACATTTGTAAGTACCTACTGCCTACCTCATTTTATTTATCAGGTAGGCACTGCCTAGTTACCTATATGCACTGCACGCCCCTGCTATTGTGTCCGACTGTTTAAGAACATAGCTCTTCTAAAATCTGCAATTGATTTTGACAGTTTTCAATATCATTGAGTTTATTTTTATGCATTTTATCGGTTTATACATGTTACACGAGACAGTAGAAAATAGTCGATGTTTTGTAATCAAGTCGTAAAACTATCTTTTGGGTGTTTTAATTACTATAGCTTTAGCTTATGAGAGACATCGAAAAAAATACTACGTGATATATTTGAAAAACGAGACAAGTTACAAAATTTATTTTTACGCAGACTCATGCAACCGCTTGACAGCCAATGAGTTAAAGCACGATAACTAAAGGACATAAATACAGAAATCAGTTTAATCTTATTGTTATTTATATTGAAATTAAATTTCAATTTAAATCGAGAATGAGAGATGGAAATTTTAAGTTTAGTACCCAATACTAACATCTCATTGTTGACAGTACATTTATATGTTAAAAATATTATAATTTTGATATATTTTTAAAGTTGCACAGCGCGCTATGGAAAGGGCTATGGCTATATGTTTAATTTATTTAATTTTAAAGTGGCAATGGGCGGGGCACATAGCACGTAGAACTGACGGCCGATGGGGCAGAAAGGTTCTGGAATAGAGGCCACTTACCGGCAAGCGCAGCGTGGGACTAACACCCACAAAGTGGACAGACGACCTGGTAAAGGTTGCAGGACGACGCTGGCTGCAGGCCGCTGCCAATCGGCCGATTTGGATGTCACTGTTCAGCAGTGGACGTCCTGTGGCTGAAATGATGATGATGATGATATTTTATCGTGTTGTATATCAGGAATACTACCTTGTTGTTACTAGACAGCTGATCATAACAAAACATAAGCATAGAAACCACAAAAATAAACTAAACCAAGCCACAACTGACAGTAGTAGAACAAGATCGTAAAACGATTATTTTTATAGATATTCCAATGCAATTTTACTTCGTGACTTGTCTCGTTCTACCAATTTTGATATGCATTACCTTACTCCTTATTGCTATAGCGTTAAAGTTGAATATCCTTTATTTGGGGTGTAGGTAAATAGATAATATATTGAAATAAGGTACGAAACCAACAAATAATATCGTTGTATTGAAGCAGTTAAAAGAGCAGTGGGTCTGATCAGTGACATATGAAATGTATTCGCTGGTTTATATACGAATTGTGTAGATAATAGTATGCGTTACTTGGATTTATGTCTAGGTGTTTTTGCGCCGAGACGCTTAAACAGGTCAAAACTATGGTAAAAATTGAATAAAAAACATTTTTTTTGGTTTTCGCAAATTTATAGGTTTGTCGAAAAATTAAATTTATAGGTTCTAAGCTGGGTGTTTATAATTTTTATTAAATCAATAATAAATCTGGCTTGATTCACAATTTGACCCGTACATATACTTAAATCACAAAACTTGGATATAAATTGGGTCGATATTATTTGTGTTATTTATTATAAATAATATTATTAAAACTGTTTCAATTTAATATTATACAATGAATTATTCGCAGTCGCCATTATTTTTAAAGCGGTTCAGAATATAGGTATTGATAAGAATGCATGATGCAAAGAATACATCGTAAATTAGTGAAAATGTTAATTTTGTGAAGAAATTATCGGCGAATTGTGTAAAATTTACTGTTTTATTGAAAAATACGTGTATAATATAACTATATAGCATATATTATAACATAAAGTTCTTTATCTAAGCAATAGCTAAATTACGTACTTGTACGCTGGGGTAAACGAGTTCTTGAGTGGAGACCGCGTGTCGGCAAGCGTAGTGTGGGACGCCCTCAGACTAGATGGAGTGACGATCTTCGCAAGGTTGCTGGCAGGAGCTGGATGAGAGTAGCCGTGGATCGTGCAGAGTGGCGTGCAATTGGAGAGGCCTATGTCCAGCAGTGGACTAGTGTGGGCTGATGATGATGATGATGTACTTGTAGGTTTGATGTGCTTTCGACTCTTTGAAGCGTCTTAACGGTTTAATTTCACTTTTCGTTACCAATTGCTATTACTCGTATACAGGTTGTACAAGAGAATAGGACACTCCTTAAAACCACGTGATCAGCTGGATCGCATATACAGCAACTTTTTCTATGGGAGCAACATCGAAATCCATATTCTTTTTTAAGCTTCCCCATACAAACTTACTCGCATACCTTGATGATAATGTATGGAGCATCTGAAAATAAAATCACGATTTCGATGTTGCTCTCATAGGAAAAGTTGTTGTATATGCCCTGCTGATCACGTGGTTTTAAGGAGTGTCCCATTGTACACCCTGTATATTTAACTCAATGCCAATTATACGAATAACGAACTACTGCAATACGCATAGAGGTACAGCGTTTGTTTAATTTGTATTTGTTTTTTAATGTTTTGTACAGAATACACAAACTATACTAACTATATGTTGTTTTAAACTTTCATGGTCACTAACATTAGAATAGTTTGTTACGGGATTGCTAAAATGTACCTTATTTTTGTTAGTTCTGTTAGTGTTGTGGGTCGAGAACAGGTGCGAGAAAATAGTGAGTTTTTAGACAATGGTACCGACGCGTGCAATAAAAGACAGCGAAAGAGGGTAGACCGATATTTTTGCCCTTAACAACTTACCCGCAAGATCTTCAGTTACTCAGTGATCATGGCGCTTGCAACAGTGCCGAAATATCGGGAACTCAAAAATAAGGTACATGGTCATCATCATCATCATCATCTCAGCCTATTGCAGTCCACTGCTGGACGTAGGCCTCCCCCAAAGAGCGCCAAAGAGCACGATCTCCCGCTTTTTTCATCCATCCACTGCCAGCCATCTTCCTAAGGTCATCGGTCCATCGAGCTGGGGGTCGTCCTACACTACGTTTGCCTAGGCGTGGTCTCCACTCGAGAACCCGTTTACTCCACCTTTCATCGGTTCTGCGACAGATGTGGCCAGCCCACTGCCACTTAAGCTTGCTACATTTTTGGACTATGTCCGTTACTTTAGTCCTCTGCCTGATGATCTCATTTCGGATTTTGTCCTTTAACAAAATCCCAAGCATCGTCCTTTCCATAGCTCGCTGAGTGACATGTAGTCGGTGGGCCAGCTTTACTGTCATATTCCACGTTTCGGCTCCGTAGGTCATCACCGGTACATGGTAGCAATCCTGTAACAAACTAGACTAACTGTACACACGAGGTCAGTTTTACTGTGAACTGGAGACATCGTGTATAATACCAATAACGAGCTCGGTTCTGGAGATCTAAACTAAGATAGTGTTTTGTTCGTATGGACGTATTATCCTATCAAATTAAAATATCCAATAACTTGTATCAAACCTTTGACAATTTATGAACAATTAAAAACGGCCGTGTTTAGCAATATACAGGGTGTAAAAAAAGGCCTTAAACCATGAATTCTATACATAAAACCAAGTAGAATGCAAAAAAAAATAATTGCTGGGAAATGACTTTTATTTTTGAGTATCAAAAAAAAACTTATTTCTAACCCGCATTGTATAGCGCGCACGCCACAAACTATGCCTGTGTGTGTAAGTGGATCATGTTTCTTTGTAAAAAAGTTTAGTATTATCAAACAGAAGGCAATTTTGTAAAAATCTATGAAACAAATTGTAACTTTGACTGTCAATAACTCTGTAACCCGTCATTTCCCAGGTATAGTGTAAAAGAAAAAAAATATCGTAATAATACGTAGAATATGTGGTATTCGGGTTGGTTAAGCTTTTTTTTACATCCGATATACGGCTAGTTTAAGTGGGTCATATTTTGTCAAATGGATTGACACAAGTGACTGTTTATTTTAATTTGTTAGGTTAATACGTCCGAACGAACGATACGAATTTCATTAACTATAAAAAGAATACAAGATTGTTTGTAGATTTTTTATTTGGGTAACAGCCACAAGGAATTTATACAAAAATAGTACAGTCTCCTATGATTTTCCTTTCGACCATTGTAATAATTAACAAAAATAGCCCCGCAATATCGAGTGAGATAGTGCTCTCATTTCCCAACGTCATTACGTAAGATAATGGCAATATTAACGAACACACGGACGAAATGACAGAAAACACCGTTCCAGGATATTAGTAGGGATGTACTGACCTCGATACTAACGGCGTCGTTGGTCGATGGTGTGCGGATTGCGTAAGGGCTTATTCACACGATACGTCATGACGGGTAGACGATCACATTGCATACGGAATCGTGTTTTTAGGGTTCCGTACCGAAAGTGTAAAACGGGATCCTATTACTAAGGCTCTGCTGTCCGTCTGTCTGTCTGTCTGTCTGTCCGTCTGTCCGTCTGTCTGTCCGTCTGTCACCAGGCTGTATCTCATAAACCTTGTTAGTTAGAGAGTTGAAATTTTCACAGATGATGTATTTCTTTGACGACCTCCGTAGCCGAGAGGCGAGCACACCGGACTTTAAATGGCGCAGCCATCTCTGAAGTTCCGGGTTCGATCCCCGGTCGGGTCAATGTAGAAAACGAACTTTTCTATATTGGCTCGGGTCTGGGTGTTGTGGTACTATAACACAAGTGCTTTATCTACTTACCTTAGGATCAGAGCAATGTATGTGATGTTGTCCAATATTTATATATTTATTTATTTCTGTTGCCGCTATAACAACAAATACTGAAAAACAGAATAAAATAAATATTCAAAGGGGCTCCCGTGCAACAAACGTGATTTTTTGCCGTTTTTATGGATAATGGTACGGAATCCTTCGTGCGCGAGTCCGACTCGCACTTGGCCGGTTTTTTCACGATCATGGACATGTTATGTGGACCGTCTATGGTTTTATTTATGACAAAAGTAATTTTAAAAAGACGATCGTGATTTGAGACTTGTCCCTCATTTTTTACGATTCGTGATGCGTATGAACCCGGTCATTTAGAAACCGGCCAAGTGCGAATCGGACTCGCGCACGAAGAGTTCCGTACCATTATCTATGAAATCGACCAAAAAATCACGTTTGTTGTATGGGAGCCCCCTTAAATATTTACTGTATTCTGTTTTTTAGTATTTGTTGTTATAGCGGCAACAGAGATACATCATCTGTGAAAATTTCAACTCTTTAACTAACACGGTTCATGAGATACAGCCTAGTGACAGACGAACAGACGGACAGATAGAGAGACAGACAGACAGACGGACAGCGGAGCCTTATTAATAGGGTCCCGTTTTACCCTATGGGTACGGAACCCTAAAAAGCATTGCAGCCGTCAAATACAAAATGAATCGTTAAAAAAGACAATTCGTCGAAAACACGAAGCACTAGGAGAAGACACAGTAGGCTTGTTCCTCTTTTGCAAGGGTCATTTTAGCGTTCCGTAGGCAGTAAAAAGTTACTGACTTAGTTTAGGCACCTGGTAAACTTGGCTAGTTAATAGCTTAATATACTAATAGTTCAGCTTAATAGTTAATAGCTAGTCAAGGTAGGCAAAAGCCGCTAGCTGCAAATAGTTCAGAACCACTTGCTGTGTCGCTTTTTTTCTCACAAATTTCAAATTTCATCTTAATGCAATCTAACGATACATCCATATATGTCTCGGCGCCTTCTATTTGGGAAAAATCAAACAACAATCAATTATTTTGTAAAATATACATATTTTGATATTGTCCGAAAATGTAGCAAACTGAAGTGGCAGTGGGCTGGCCATGTCTGTCGCAGAACCGACGAGAGATGTAGCAGGAAGGTTCTCGAATGGAGACCACGCTTAGGCAAACGTAGTGTAGGACTTCCCCCTGCTTGATGTACCGATGACCTGAAGAAGGCAGCTGGCAGCGACTGGATGCAAAGGGCGGGAGATTGTGCGCTGTGGCGCTCCTTGGGGGAGGCCTATGTCCAGCAGTGGACTGCAACAGGCTGATATGATGATGATGATGACATATTTTGGAGCAGGCCTACCGTGCATAAATATTTTAACTGTGGTTTGGATATTAAAAGAAATATTTTTAACTGCATGCAACGAAATCGGTTCAGCAGTAATTGACATAGATTTTCAGAAAGTGCTCAGTTGACTCAATTTTTGGTTTAAGGTATTTCTAAATTAGCTGCAATGACTCAAATCACAACGAAAACATGTAAACATACCACATTTTTAGTTGTCAACATTCCGTCAGGTAAAATTACAAGTAAACTGTTTTATAGCCCGCTTTCAAATAATTCACACCGAGCAAAATTACTGGACATAAAACTTGAAAGCTGGATACGTTGACAAACACCGTTCAGGAACATTAAAACCCCAAAATCAGATTTCAAAGAATACAAAATGAAACCGAAGGGTCGTCACAAAAGAATTCGACAAACGCTCCGAAAATATTTTTACGATTCATACAAAAAGTTCGTAATACATGCAAGTGTGTACTGCACATTTTGTAAAGGTATTACTTTGATAATTTACGATTTTTTGGCATTTATCGCTCTATGTCAACTCGCGTCGATCTGTTTTTATGCGTGCGCGCGTTGTGAATCATGTTTACGTCAAAGAATATTAAACTTAATCCACAGAAACGAATGGATGTTTTGCTAAAAATAAATGTCTATTAAACACTTTTTGTCATCCGTCACACAGACCTCAGAATAAAGTAAAAAAAGAAATGAATAATCATTTCACGAGAACATAACTAAAATATAACTCAATATTCCTATCTGTTTAACTACATAATATGTAAATGCCAAATTTCAGATAATTCCGTTCAGCAGTTGAAGCGTGATTAAGTTAGTAACTTCTAAACATTGCAATGTATGATAATATGATTAGCATAAATATCGACAATTGCAAAAATAGAAAAAAACATATTTACTCAATGAAATATTACGTAAGATTTACAATGAAATCAGCAAGCGAGCTCGACAATACATTTTCTCGTTATAGAGAATTAAAGTTTTTTTTGATTTGCTTGATTAATTATTATCTGCAAGGCGATTTACTTGTAAATAATCACATCCCACGAAAAAATTAAATCAAACATTAATTACTATTGAACATTACGCACGAAATAATGCCATCAAAAAAAATAATTCTTTGGTGCCCAAATTTATTCTCTGCCCCAAGGTTTCAAAGCTGAGATTAATCCATGCCCATTAAGGTCTTTACAATGTGTGCGAGATGCGCGTGAGTTTATGACGCGTCACACAAAACAGGTCAAGCGTGAAACGCACGTGCATATTTATGGTTACGCGTCATGTTAATTAATATGTCTTTTCAAAGACAGTACAGATATGTTTTCTTTTGTCTTATAAAAGAGTTTTATATTATCAAACTAGCTTTTTAATTCAGTTAAAAGATTCACTACATTTTTATACAGTAAAATCCTTCATTATAAAACAGTATATATTAGTCTGTATAAAACAGATTTTACTAAAGAGTGTCATATGCTTCGTTTAGGTACTTCCAGTGGCGGGCATTGGTTTTATTTTGAGGTAGGCAGTAGATACTAACTTAGGTATTTTTTGATGAAAATCGGTGGTTTTCATCAAACGTGTGTAGTTTGTAAGTACCTACTGCCTACCTCATTTCATTTACCAGGTGGGCACTGTATAATTGCCTGTGTGCACCGCACGCCCCTGGGTACTTAAATCCCTAAAGTTTCGAAAATTATTATATGGCAAAGTTAGAACGAAAGACGAACAGACATCAATTTTAGTTGCATTGGTTTACTTTTTTATTGTTAAATGGAACCTCAAAACCAAAATACGTTGGTCTCTTTCCCCAATGATATTTTACGACCGAGCCCGATTGTAACCGAGTTTATCTAATTGATAGTTCCACAGTAAAATTTATTTTATTATCGTACTATTATGCCTATTATATGACAATGACCCTTATATTCTATGACAGAATTGAATTTGGAGTTATTGTGGTTCTAATGTTCCATGTTACTCCAGTAAATCCACATTTTCTTTCATAGTTTTATTTGGCATGGTATTAAAGTTAATAATACAATGGGTACATAAATTGCCCCATATTTTGATGAATCTAATACATCTATAGTTATAAATAATATCGAAATTCTTTAGTTTTAAACTTACAATAATCCTTCAAGACTTTTTAACACATTTCACAACTAAAATTAAAAAAAAATGTTTTAATCAAACGTTAATTATATAAGGTGTAAGTGAATTAGTGTCAGATATTTTTAGGAGTAACTTAGACTATCACATGGATCACATATAAGATAAATTTAAAATTATAGAACAAACTTAAAATCGAAAAAATAAAAAGTTAAAAAACAAGAATCTACATCATCCTGTACATGAACCCAAACACCACAAGTCGACTACTCACACAACGCTAGCCGATTCATAACCTCTCCAGAATTACATTAATGCACTCAAATAATCATATTACACTGTTCATCATAATATCATATTACTTGGTGCGTGAATTAAAGTTTGTTCTATAATTTTAAATTTATCTTATATGTGATCCATGTGATAGTCTAAGTTACTCCTAAAAATATTTGACACTAATTCACTTACACCTTATATACAGCAGACCAGGGCGGTAACTACGAACTCTCAAAAACAATCTCAAATCTGTCAAACATTATCATTTCTGTCAAATTTTGTATGAAATGTCGTACCAAAATTGACAGATTTTACAACTTTGAGGTTTTTTTAAGAGTTCATGGTTATGGCCCTGCTCTTAGATAAATCTGGTCCCTTGCATTCACCTAGCACATACACATATTATGCTTATGTTAGCATAGGCTAGTTTTGGCTTGATATACCTTTACCCAACACCCTGTAAAAGAATGTAACTTGTCAAAACGAACAAATAAGCAAATACTTGAAAGCTTTACTTATAGCTATTTAAGACTGAGTTGCACCACCTTAACTTTAACCATAACTGTAACTTTAACCGGTGTTTCTGTATGGAATTTGACAGACTTTTGACGTTTGTTAAAGTTAAAGTAAGATGGTGCAACCCAGCCTAAGTGTACCTACTGTGCATCTGTTGGCTCCATCACCAAAATAGTTCTATAGTATTACAGTCATTAACATGTTTCACAGATTTTTCAATCGGTAGAACAATAAAAATAGGTTTAAATCGACATCCACGATTTGAAGTAACAACTAAAGTTAATTACAAGTATAACGAATCAGATTTTGAACAACATATTATGTGTTTTTTTTTTGTTTTTAGCAATTCCATGCAAGGTTTAATTGAAGGTGTTGACGGTAGTATACTAACTTGAGAAATTTAATCGTGTCACGTGACGTCCTCGGTAGCTTAGTTGGCAAAGCACTCGCCCGGCATGCGATGGGACGTGGGTTCGAGTCCCACCTGAGGACGATGATTTTTTTCAAGTGTTATTTATCTTCAACACATTCATGTATTTTCAACTGTAAGCGTGAAAAACAATATTGCGAATTCGCAAAAACATAATCCTACAGCAGGTTAGTTAATACATAACAAAACACATCTGGTGATAATTTTCTTGATCCACATTTAACGATGCTCCAGTGTGCAGTAATAAATTAAGTATTAAGGTTTAAAATTAAATCCTAAATACATTTTACAACTTACAGAAGGTGTTAATGTATTTCTTCTGAAAGGCTAACTGTGGTTTTTATAATGTAATAAGAATACAGGGTAAGTAGCTAACTGAACCTAGTTTTTAAAAATACTTTTTTGTAGTGTAAACACTTGAATTAATTTACTAAAAATAAAGCTGCACTTGGCAATGCATGTTTTCATAAAATCAATCAGCGTTTAGAAGGAACAATTAAGTCCAGAGTGAATAGGCATCTTCTGGGCAAGCTCGCTTCATCGTAGATCCCATCTATGCTCTAGAGTAAGATTGGGGTCAAGAGTAAGCCCATCTCAAGTAAAAAAACAAAAAAAAAAAATTAAGCGTAATACAACTGAATGCCTGGCGGTTGCGGGTTCGAATCTCGGATCGAAGGAATCACAAAAAAAAACACTTCTTCATACGAACAATGTCAGCTAGTTGACGGTTTGGTACAATAGTAAAGAGTTTATTTTCGATGATTGATAATTATAGTTCTTGTTTTTTAGCACCAGAATACTGAATAACCTTATTTTCGATAAAACTGAGTTTTTTTACACCTCGTAGACTCCTATAAATCCAGAGTTAAGGGCTGAAGATCGAATCGTTAGACTCTTCGGGTCGTGGCCCACTGTTAAGAGATTTCATCATTATCATCTCAACCTATTGCAGTCCACTGTAGGACGTAAGCCTTCCCCAAAGAGCGCCAATCTCCCGCTTTTTTCATGCATCTTCTGATGATGAGATAGCTGGCTATCTTCCTGAGGTCCATCAATCTGGGGGGCGTCCTACACTACGTTTGCCTATAAGATTTCAACCACTTAGCAACGAACGCGAATATCCATATCCAAATTAAGGTTAAAATACATTGTACAATTACCTAATGCTTTATTATCTCATGAAAACGTAGCTCAAATTAAAACAATTCATTTTACATGTTTGGTAACTCAGTAATTGCTGTTTGCGTATGGGATCAAGTTTTGTGGCTCTCGCAATATACGAGAGTTTTTGTTTACGCTAAATTGTAGGCAAATTGCAGGTATACATTATACAGGGTGTACAAGAGAATATGACACTCCTTAAAACCACGTGATCAGCTGGTCATATACAACAACCTTTTCTATGGGAGCAACATCGAAATCGATAAAAAAAAAATCAGCTTCCCCATACAAACTTACTCGCATACCTTGATGATAATGTATGGAGCATCTGAAAATAAAATCACGATTACGATGTTGCTCCCCTACGAAAAGTTGTTGTATATGACCTGCTGATCACGTGGTTTTAAGGAGTGTCCCATTCTTTCGTATACCCTGTATAAATAAACAATTTACATAAAGGTTTTACTAAACAACATTAAAATTAAATGTAAGTTGCATTTTAACGAGTAGGCACAAGTCACGATTTTAGTGCACGATTAGTGCCTAAAAATGGATATATCGATAAGTATACCTTAAAAACCGAACAGGTAGAACCAAGAGTACGGTACGACGATTTGGATTCCTGACCCTGACTGTTTGAACGAACAAAGTCGCTGATATACC
This sequence comes from Anania fuscalis, assembly GCA_950371115.1. Lineage (NCBI taxonomy): Eukaryota > Metazoa > Arthropoda > Insecta > Lepidoptera > Crambidae > Anania > Anania fuscalis. The sequence continues at coordinate 15,047,012 of OX493343.1, read as the reverse complement.
CCGATGGACTAGCATTACTTAAATAACAGTGGGCGGGGCACATAGCACGTAGAACCGACGGCCGATGGGGCAGAAAGGTTCAGGAATGAAGACCACGTACCGGCAAGCGCAGCGTGGGACTCACTTACAAGGTGGACAGACAACCTGGTAAAGGTTGCAAGAAGCAGCTAGATGCAGGCCGCTTTCAACCGGCCAATCTGGAAGTCACTGGAGGAGGCCTATGTTCAGCAGTGGACGTCCTTTGGCTGAAATAATGATGATGATGACTGTACTGATTTGCATATAGAACTGAAGTTTAGAATTATTGTAGTCTTGTGAGATACATTTAGGGCAAAGATATATTAGAGGAACCTGTATAACTGGTGGAAGAGCGCCTTTATACAGAATAAATGGCTTTAAAATAAAATATAAAAAATACTACAACAATAACGCAAATTTATCAATTTTGGTGGACGTCCACCGCTTAACATAAGCCTACTGCAATGGCCTTCTGCAATTTTTACCTGGTCCTCTGTCCACCTTGTGGGTGGATGTCCTACGCTGCCGGCACTACGCCGGTACCTACGTTACCTCCATCCTATAGAAACTTCTTGCACCATCGACCGTTAGTTCCGTGCTATGTCTGCCTTATTGCATGAATTTATACACCACTCTCATCCATTGCATATACAGGGTGTCCCGTAAATCAAGGTCAACCTTGAAACCACATATTCTATACATCATATTGAACAACTTTTGTTCTATCACTTATCACTTTAAATTATGCATATGTTTTTCTTTACTGTCTTTCCAAATTTTATTGACTAATTACGTATGGGAAGTCGATAAATTTTCATACAAATTTGCAAAAGTGATAAAACAAAATTTGTTCACCATGATGTGTAGAATATGTGGTTACAAGGTTGACCTTGATTTACGGGACATCCTGTATACTTACTCCATTGATAGCACTTGCATGCCTAGATATAATATACTAAGAAATTAATTAAAGTAAACTTGTTAATTATCTTGGGGACGGGAAGCTCTGGAGACCTGTAATACGGGTTTCTAAGGTAACCTATATCAGGCTCCAGTCTCTCACACAGAAGGTAACACCAGCTACTACTGTTCCCTCTGAATTGTCACTGTAAATATGTGAGAGATAATTAAAAATATGATTTATTAATTTATTTATTTATTATGTTCCCCGCCTACTGCAAATTAAGCTTGCTAATCCGTCAGGCTATGTCAGCGACTTTTGTTCGTTTATTATATTTATTTATCCACTAGGAAAACTTCCACTATAAAGGATATGCGGAAGATCATTCCGCAGCTCACACGTGCGCGGTATAAATGCTCGAAGTTGGAATTATGCCAACCAACTAATTATGTTTATTATAGTACATATTATTCAGTATAATATATTTCGTTGTTGATAGGAATGAAATTGCACAGTAATTTGTCAGTTTTATGCACATACTTTGTCATTTATTCGTAGTTAAGTACGTTGGTCTACGCAAAAGATAATAAAACAAGACATAATTATGATGGTCGAATGGTTGACGTTCTGGATTACAGAGCTAGGTGGTTAAGGTTCAAATCCCGAAAGGTAAGTGATTGTATAAGAAGCACAACTATTTGTACCTGAATCCTATGATTTATGAAGACATCCGTATATTATACTGACTAAAGTGAAGTCCTCCTGTAATTAACGAAAAAAAGGATAACACTTAGTTTTTGTCACTTATTTTCATGGACTGGAAGCAAAGTAATAACATCCCCGAATAACAAAGTACCAGACAATTAATACTGTATTCATCTCCTAGCTAGCTAGCTACACCCAGACTCAAGATAAATTGACCAAAACTATAATTAGAACCCGGGACTCAGCGTCCAAAGCAAATATTTAGGCCCGATCGCTAATCGGGTTTTCAAACGGGTTTACAAAAATTTCTATCAATCGGTCACAAAGAAACAAATACCTATCTTATAATAACTTGACCCAAACCACGTAAAAAGACATCCTTCCATTTCATTGACAACAAACAATAACACTTACATTTAATATCCTCGAAGATTCTATTTTAATTTCACAGTACAGTTGTCAACAAACATAGTCCCGTATTACCGGAAAGTTTTTCCATATAGTATAAATATGGGCCAATAAAAGTGAGGCCGAGCGGAAACTGGCCCGGCCAAATAAACTGCCCGCAAACGTGGACAGAAGCGAGTACTGAAACTGGGGAATTAATGCTATTGTTCCTATTTTATTTTACTTCTTTAAAGGGATGATCCCTTTTCAAATATGACATAAAAATTAATAATACTTACACAAAAATTTCTATCAATCGGTCACGAAGAAACAAATACCTATCTTATAATAACTTGACCCAAACCACGTAAAAAGACATCCTTCCATTTCATTGACAACAAACAATAACACTTACATTTAATATCCTCGAAGATTCTATTTTAATTTCACAGTACAGTTGTCAACAAACATAGTCCCGTATTACCGGAAAGTTTTTCCATATAGTATAAATATGGGCCAATAAAAGTGAGGCCGAGCGGAAACTGGCCCGGCCAAATAAACTGCCCGCAAACGTGGACAGAAGCGACTACTGAAACTGGGGACTTAATGCTATTAAGTTCCTATTTTATTTAACTTCTATATGCGGATGATGTAAGAATAAGATATAAGGACAAGAAGAAGAAACAAAACATAGATTAAATTGTATATAACCAACGAATAGCGCTTACGACACAAAAAAAGATAAATAAATAATCAAACACAACTTCATATTTTGCAAACTGTGTAGTATACCAAATTTAACAAAACTTAACTTAACGATAGATTCCACTAAAAGTCAAAAAAAGTTTCTGTGATCGTGGACAGAGGCTAATAATAAATGATATCTATGATGATACCTGATAATGTAAGGTTTGCATTATTTTTTAAACCTATGAACTTTGATTGTTGATGTGGTCACTAAAATTATCGGGTTTCGAAATGTCGCGGGTCCCTCTATTCTGTTACGTTGAAAGGATGTGACAATTCATTGTTTCCAAAATCACACCATTATCTAGCTCCAAACTTAGCAAAGCTTGTACTATGGCGACTAGATAACGGATAAATATATTTTATTTTATTAATAAATATACTATAATACGTTTATTAACATCTGTGAAATAGCTTAGGTACAAATTGTCGTATTTTCACACTGACATTTGCCCCTTGCGGGATTCGAACCCGCAACCGCCAGGCTTTGTAGTCCGGAGCGCGAACCACTACACGATTGTCGTCAAGCACATACATGCAGTGGACAACATCACATACATTGCTCTGATCCTAAGGTAAGTAGCGGTAGCGAAAGCACTTGTGTTATAGAAATCAGAAACAACGACGGTACCACAACACCCAAACCCGAGCCAGAATAGAAAAGTTCGTTTCCTACATTGACCCGACCAGAGATCGAACCCGGAACTGCCCGAAAAAGTCTGGCGTGATCACCTCTCTGCTATTTGGAGGTCGTCGTCGTCGAAATATTAGAAATGAATATTAAATATTATTATTATATTATTTTATTAATCCCAGGAAATCATTTACAATTTTCTATGTATTCGAATTGACTAGATAAACGTACTGATGTGATGAATCAGCTTGAACACAAAAGTGTCATGGGTTCGATTACGGTTTGGTCTATTCAGAAAAACGTTCTTTTTGCAGCTTCTAATACGAAAAAAAATTTACCTTGTATTTTTATAAAGTCTATAGTTTAACCAGTCTCCTCCCAAGTATGAGGTAGAACTGTAACTGCGGACAAGCTCTTGTTTTGTTTATTATTATTGTCTCTGGGAGACTTTAGGTGCCTCTGGCATAGACAAAAAGTCGTCTAGACGTGGCTAGTGTTAGAGCATTTCATTCCATATGTTGATTGTGACGGACAGTGTAATAAATACTCATTTTATGTTGTATAGACTTGTTTATGTTATAAGAACGAAATTAGTTCTAGAATAGAATTGATAAACTACTGTAAGTAAGTAAAGAATAGCGTACTAATTTTGTAGTTAATTTATTTACTTTGCAATCAAATATTTACAAAACTATTAAATATAAATAAATCAACATCACATACATTGCTCTGATCCTAAGTTAAGTAGCTAAAGCACTTGTGTTATAGAAATCAGAAACAACGACGGTACCACAACATCCAGACCCGAGCCAATATAGAAAAGTTCGTTTTCTACATTGACCCGACCGGGAATCGAACCCGGAACCTCAAAGAACTATTGACTTCAAAAATGGGTTTTTAAAAAGACCATCCTAATTGTGTCGTTCATTTTCTTTTAATTTCGCGTGCTGTTTATAAAAATGCAGGCTTTATATTTTGTAAAGCTATTTTTCTTCGTTTAATACCTACAACTCACACACTTTGCTTACATGGTTGAATGTATATTATGTAATCCTTTTTCGTATTTTCTGTGCCCTAAAATAATGGCCACATATAGTTATTTATTCAGTATAATTCCCCTCTTTAGGGCACTTATGCATGTCCCAAAAATATAGCGTTGCCCTACCACCGCTTCTCAATGACATATTGGCTAACGATGTGAAGAAATGCCATAACAAACTCAGAATACTCAGATACCCTTGTCAGACTTTTAGTACAGAAAACACGTTACAGTTATATGACATGCAGTAAGTGCGAGCTAGGCAGGTTATAAAGTCCATGTATTATTGTCGTTTACAATAAATTCACATTTTTTAAATTTTTTTTCGTCATAGTTTTTGTAGGCACTGTAAATAAATAAAAAAAACACTTGTGTTATTTAAATCAGAAACAACATAAGTAAAACTAACAACAAAGTAAAACTTACACAACACGCAGACAGACAATATAGAAAAGTAAATTTTCTAGACCCTCAGGAAATCGAACCTCAGAGATGGCAACGCCAAGTCTAGCGTACCAACAAAACACGATATAATATATCGAATTATCGACACCCAACTGTCAGAATATGAACTTTTTAAACAACGAGCATGACCGTGACGTCACTGGCACGAACATCCTCGCTGTTACGATAAATATTAATGATGGCGGCTATGTATATGATATTTTGACAGTTGGGTGTCGATAAATCGCTTTATCATATCGTGTTTTGTTGCTCATGCTAGGGGGGCTGGTCTCCATACAAAAACGTGTGTATAACGGATTTCAACCGACCAAAAAAAAAACGGAGGAGATTCTCAAGTCTTTTTTTTTAATGTATTCTCACGCATAACTTTTTACAGAGTAGTCCAGTTTATTATAATTCTTTTTTTATTACAAAGTCGGTGCGAATAAACACATTTTAACTCACAATGGCAGGCACCGATTCCAAAAAACTGATTAGGTATACTTAAATTAGTTATTAAGGAACTTAGTGATTAATGTTAAATGAAAAAAACTTTATTATTTTTTGCTTTTCAGTTTTTTGGCGGTTTAATTTATTTGTTAAAAAGTTTTTATAACACAATTGTTTTCTGAACTATCCTGCCTTGTCTAGTAGTTTCTTCAGGCTCCCATCCCCGCGTTAGCTGCGAGTCTGCGTGTTATGGTCATCCACCGCACATGCGTCGCATCATAAAGTCGAGCACATTCGTACATAAGTATATTAATAAGACTTTCGGTGATAAATTTGACAAGTAAACACCAGGAACAAAAATCAGGATTAGGATGAAGTCAGTTTTATCATGATTAAACTTTAATAATTCGCTCATATAGAGAGGTACTAAATAGACTATAAATTATGCTTATATACGTCCCACTGCTGGGCACAGGCCTCACCTCAACTATGAGGTGATTTTGGGCCATACTCCACCACGCGGGCCCAGTGCGAATTGGTAGAGGTGTTGTAAGGCCAGTGACTAAACCTTACTGTCGGGAGACGTCATTAAGCGGCCTTAAGGCCTCTGACTAGGCTTCACGACCAATATCAAGCTATATTAGCCGGGACCAACTTTCAACGTGCCTTCCAAAGCACGGAGATGCTCGTGATAAATGTCACTAAATATGGTCGGATTGGTCACCCATCCACTCACGACCGCGGCGTTGGTTGCTTAACTTTAGTAATCGATACCAAAGCGCTGCCGCCACTGAGCTACGAGCATGTCCCAAATAGACTATAATTTTGATGAACAAAATAATGCAGCCCCTGCGGCATGGCGACGCGACGCCCTTGGTGAAAATCGAAATCAGGAAAAAAGTTGCTGCTCCATACATGATTAACGAGGTAGAGCAATGGCGTACGTAAATGTAGTTTGTACAATTATTTTCTGTATGTTAGTATGTTACCTAATAATAGATGTGGAGAGGCCGATTTTGATTTAGTTTTTACTGTCTGATTGTTTATGTGGAATATGACAGTAAAGCTGGCCCACCGTCTTCACGTCACTCAGCGAGCTATGGAAAGCTTGGGATTTCGTTAAGGAATAAAATCCGAAACAAAATCATCAGGCAAAAGACCAAAGTAACGGACATAGTCCAAAAATGTAGCAAGCTTAAGTGGCAGCGGGCTGGCCACATCTGTCGCAGAACCGATGAATGGTGGAGTAAACGGGTTCTCGAGTGGAGACCACGCCTTGGCAAACGTGGTGTAGGACGCCTCCCAGCCCGATGGACCGACGACCTTAGGAACATGGCTGGCAGTGGCTGGATGAAAAAAGCGGGAGATCGTGCACTCTGGCGTTCTTTGGGGGAGGCTTACATCCAGCAGTTGACTGCAATAGGCTGAATAGATAGATTGTTTGATTACGACTTCGGATTCATCTTGAACTTTGTAATATGTATGAAGTTTGGGTCATGTTAATGGACGACTATTGCCAAATTAAATTACAACTTCGTCGAAGAGGGTTTCTGATTTGATTTAAAGACCACACGTATGAAGTGGCGGGGACCAGCTATTGTATAACACAATTATGTTTTTCCAAAATATAAAACGGCTTTTTTCCTCGAGCAACCATTTTTATCGCATGACAAAACTGCATTAATGAACTATAGTTCCCCAATATACGGTCCTGCTCCCTTAAGAGTGCTTCACCCACTTATTAAAATCAAACAAAAAGTGCGTGCATGTAAAAAATCGTTTGGCCATTTTTTCCTCGTTTTTTAAGGAAAAGTTATATGTAGGTAGAAGCATCCCCATTTTGAGTAACAGTCGATGTCAAAACGTGGGGGGCGTTGGCAAAAAAATCACATAATAAGGCGTACCTTGCCGATAGATAAGTGCGGTCAACATCATTGTAGCGTTAGCAGAAAACTTGGAAACATTATTTATGTTTTTTTTTTCAATTTCATTTAAGTATCCCATTTAGCATTACCACCGAAATATAGATAATTCAAGAATGCATGCATATATGGTCATGGAATAGCTTAAAAGTGGCTCTCTATTAGACTCCTGGTTGAGGTGGTAACCAAAGACCTAATGATCAGGAATGATGAACTGCTATAGAAGCTATAGCACTCTTTCTCTTTCTATCTTAAGCGCAAAAAGAGAAAGAAGCAGACCGCAAATGATGTAGTTGACGATCGTCGATACCTAAAGGTTTTAGGTCTGTTGACAGTTATCAGCAAAGTGAAGTAGCAGCTCAAGATTAAATTTGCTCTGCGTTATACTGCACTATGCAACAACGTTTTCAAGATGTTACTGGACCAGCCAATATTTGGATCTCATCAATTTGAACGAAATTAGTTCCTTGACATTTGCGACAAAATTTCATTCCGTTCTTCTGATTTTTTATCCTCTATTTCATTAATTCCTAACCTTTTTGACTTGTCAACCCTGAGACTAACTTTTACCCTTTTTTTAGGCGGCTTGATTACACCTGACAGTAAGTTTTAGTCACTGCCTAAGAACACCCCTTCACCAATCCGCACTGGGTCCGCGTGGTGGAGTATGATCTAAACCCATAGTTGAGGTAAGGCACAGGCCTCCGGGTACAGGGTACAGACCCTGCAGTGACACGTATACAGGGCGTACAAAAGAATGGGACACTCTTTAAAAGCACGCGATCAGCTGGTCATATACAACAACTTTTCTTACGGGAGCAACATCGAAATCGTGATTTTATTTTCAGATGCTCTATACATTATCGTCGAGGTATACGAGTGAGTCTGTATGTAGAAGCTAAAAAAAATATATTTGATGTTGCTCCCATAGAAAAAGTTGTTGTATATGACCCGCTGATCACGTGGTTTTACGGAGTGTCCTATTCTCTCGTACACCCAGTATAGGCATACTTAACTTTAGGGACCGAGGCTCTATTTAGTATTTTGATCTTTCCGTTTCTGCAGTTAGTACCCACAGTCCCCGCTGACCGCTGAGCCGGCTAGAGTAAGATATCACGACCTGCGACCGCTCGCATAAATCCACGAAATATGATCGCCCGCTGCGTGGGCTACGCACCCTCTTACTACTGTTTGTCTACATTTGCCTTTGAAAATAGATTTTTTGGAATATAAGGAGTCAGCGGTAGACTTGATAATATCAGTAAGTTATACACACGCCTAACCTATTCCAAAACTAGGATAGATTGTCATAATATACTAGTGTTAGAAAATCAGTGTCGCGGCAGCTATTCTTAGCTACCACGACTAATGTTAGTTAATGCATTTCTAACATAATTTTTAAAATAGTTATTGCTATATAATTTACTCATCATCATGTCAGTCAGCCTATTGCAGTCCACTGCTGGACGTAAGCTTCCCCCAAAAAGCGCTAAAGAGCACGATCTCCCGCTATTTTCATCCCCACTGCCAGTCATATTCCCAAGATCGTTGGTCCATCGAGTTGGGGGGCGTCCTACACTACATTACTCATGTTTGTACCAAATTAAAAAAAATCTATTATTATACATAGGGACATCCAAAGTTTCAAATCGGTAAGACAGTTAGAAATCAGTTATAAAATACTTGTAAGTTATTATTACATAGTTAGTTCGTAAGTAAATAAAAATAGAGTATGAAAACGTTAATAAAGACAAATCTAGCAACACTGCTCTTGACAAATTCCATTAAGCTATAGGTCACGTAGTAATTTGCTTTTTAAAAACCGTATTGTGTAACTTAGAATAGGTAATTATGATAATGGCCTCCAGTCATTAGAAGTACGAAATACCAGATACTCCCATACGATAACTCTATCACTGCTCCAGATACTAGCTCCATTGTGATCGGTATCGGCACTCATCACTGACCTTTTTTAAACCAGCCGAATATTGTACATAATAATCTATTGAACTGCGGGTCATAGTCGTGATCTCGGTACGATACTGGCGGTTACTACGTAAATTAATGTAAGTGTGAAAACATATTTTTTCTCGTTTACAATGTCAAATAAGTTTGTCAGGGATATATTTTTGGAGGTTCTGACTTTGGGTCCATATTTGATCTTTTGGTATTTAATCAGCAGGTTGTAAGTTGTATTTACGCAGCTGGATTTGTGAATATATTTTATTGGGTATTATAGCGTCAAGCTATTTAAAGACACATTTAGTTAAACTATTTAGTTAAATACATAGCTTATGTCAATAAAATAAGTCAATTCATTTGAGGAAAATATTCAAATACTCATTCGTCCAGCGTAAACTGGTGTAAAAAACGCACTCTTTTTTGCCTCTGTCGATAAAAATCATAGCTCATAAATAGAAAACATAGGAAGATCTCATAGCCCGTCAAATTGTTATTTAAAGCTATCTGCGTAGACAAATATGAATAACTGCGTAGTCAAATCAAAAAAATACCTGTAGTATGAAATTTAGTTTTTTCAAACAGAATATTCTAAATTACTATTGACGGGTTGCCGGCCAAGTTCAGGTTTATTAATTTAATATACTACCTAGAGCTGCAGCTTTGTGTGCAGTTATAAGGTATTTATTTTGAGATAGGCATGATAGAATTTACAACTAAAATGGTAGATTTAAAAGCTACTAACTACTACTACTAAAGATAAGTAAGTTACACCACTTTACTAATTTATGTGTAGATTAAAAGCTTATTCGGTTTGTAATGATTAAAAAAACTGCGATTAGCGACTTACACAACGTTACGCTGGAACCGTCGATGCTATCTGTACGATCTTAAGATGGTATTGATTCCGAATCGATCCGGCCTTGATACGAACGAGTTTCGATGTAGATTGATGATCGATATTCCGTTTTCGAACGCATTAAGATTCTTAGTTAGGGAATGTGATTTGCTATTGTGTTGAAGTAACAGGGTGGCTGATTTTTTCGGTGTCACCATGAATTACAAAGTTTGAGTGGATAAAATATAAACAAATAAGTGCCAACCTATGCACTAAGAAGTTTACATATTTTATATAAATAATAAATATTAGACAACATCACATACATTGCTCTGGTCCTAAGGTAAGTAGCTAAAGCATTTGTGTTAAAGAAATCAGAAACAGCAACGGTACCACAACACCCAGACCCGAATCAATATAGAAAAGTTCGTTTTCTACATTGACCCGACTCGGAATCGAACCCGGAACCTCAGAGATGGCGACACCATATAGTCCGGCGTATTCGCCTCTCGGCTACGGAGGTCGTCCTTGTGCAATGGTACATCCTTGTGTAATGATGAGACAGACAATGAATTTGGCTAGATGCATCTTCCTGCACTACAGAGTTTCCCAGTATAGACCTGAGCCAATTAAAAAACCGGCCAAGTGCAAGTCGGACTCACGCACGAAGGGTTCCGCACCATTATCTGTAAAAACGGCAAAAAAACACGTTTGTTTTATGGGAGCCCCCTTAAATATTCATTTTATTCTGTTTTTTTTGTTTTGTTATAGCGGCAAAAGAAATACATCATCTGTGAAAATTTCAACTGTCTAATTATCACGGTTCATGAGATACAGCCTGGTGACAGACGGACAGACAGACAAACAGACAGACGGACAGCGGAGCCTTAGTAATAGGGTCCCATTTTACCCTTCGGTACGGAACCCTAAAAAAGGCTTTTAAATAGGAAAGCCTTTTTAATGCACGCGTTTCGTTTACAATCAACTACTACTCCACTAGGATAATACTACGTCGACTACACTACGTCGACAGTTTCCCGGCCATACTGCGCAAAAAAATCCGGCTCACTTCTACGGCGAGTTCGTGGCAGCCGCAACAATGTTCTAAGGTCATAGCTGACAGTGGGGTCTGTCCACTGGTCGAGCACCTATGTAAAATAACTAGGTCACTTTTAGCTATTAAATACCAACAAAGTTAGATATTTATTTATTTTGTTATCTTATACAAAAACAATGCATCCGAGTTTTGGCAAACGTCTCTCCTTTTACTACATGCAAACCATTATTTAAAGATATGAGATTACTAACACTTCCCTCGATGTATATTTTTAAAGCCTGTAAGTTTGTCAAGCAGCACCCTGAACTATTTAAAAAGAAAAAAATGTGTGTGGATTAATACTAGATATCCTAATAAATTAATTCTGCCAGATATAAGGACTAGTGTATGTAGTAGAAACAGCCATGCAATGATTGTGATAATTTATAATAATCTTCCTACAGATATTGCTAATTTACCACTCAATTTGTTTAAAGCTCGCTTGTACAATTGGCTCATAAACAATGCTTTCTGTTCGGTTGCTGAGTATTTATCCAAATAATTTTGAATAAACATAATTTAAAAGTTTCCATTATACAATTTAATTATTTTATTTATTTATATTACAAAATTAGTTTTATATTATTATTTTGGATCTTGACATTTACATTTTATTTAATTCAACATGCATAATTTCATTGTTTGTTTTGTTAACTCAACTGTAGGTACTTAATATCAGAAATATATTTAATTTTGTAAGCCAGTAATGGTAAATGTGCTGACTTATGAATAAACATCGTACCATCTATGTAATACCACGTTTATGCAAATAAATTGATTTGATTTGATTTGTTTTATAATTTGGTCGTCACTGTCAACATCTTCATTAAATATGCCCACTGATCAGCAAACTAAGTCATTTCGGACGATGACACCGTCAGATAACACAGTGGCGACCTCTCCGTTTTAATGACTTAATAATTTGTCACAATCGGAATTGATAGAGAAGACTTGCTACCCTGTGTGCAAAACAAGTCAGGCAGAAGATAAAGTGTTATTCTATTTGTACAAAGACACTGTAAATTTTTGTTTTTAGCAATTCCATGCAAGGTTTAATTGAAGATAAATAATATAAAATTTATAATAAAATATACAATGTTTAAGCATTTCTGATCTTAACCAATAGTCAAATATTTGTAAAAATATTTCTATAGGGTGTTGACGGTAGTATACTACTCAGATATACATATAGCTACAACATTGATCAGAATACGCTGGCTTTGACAGCGAGAAAAAACACTTGAGGAATTTCATCTTGTCACGTGACGTCCTCGGTAGCTTAGTGGTCAAAGCACTCGCCCGGTATGCGATGGGACGTGGGTTCGAGTCCCACCTAAGGTCGATGATTTTTTTCAAGTGTAATTTATCTTCAATTGTACAAAGACACGTTGAATTAAATACAGTTAACAGATTTTAAACAAAGTTTTAAAAACATTGAGGTATAATGTACTAGCGTTGTAGAGAACACATCTCGAACTAAATTTTTCAGCCAAGAATTGTAGTCCAGCGGACTACAAAGCTTCAGTCAGTGTCAATAATTGAAGTTGTCAAAACTGCTTCTTGATTGTTCAATTCTACAATGCTTGGCTGAAACATTTAGATCGAGATGTGTTCTCTAGTACGCTAGTACATTATACCTCAATGTTTAAAAAAATAATATCTATCACGGATCTGGTTGAAGCCCTTTCAAATGTTGGCTTCATCATCATCATCATCGTTTCAGCCACAGGTCATCCACTGCTAAACATAAGACACCTCGGTGACTTCCAGATTGGTTGGTTGGGAGCGGCCTGCATCCAATGTTGGCTTAGTGGTTTAAAATTTTCCTTTGGAAGTCCACTGCTGGACAAAGGACCCACCATAAAACCCAAAGCAAGCATCTCTGCGTCCATTGCCATTGTAGCTCAACATAATAGTTAGTTTTGATAGAATGATAGATAGCCTGGAAGACGTTGCAAGCAGCCGCTAAATACCAGTCAGTTTGAACTGGGTAATCTAGAAGTTATTGAAGGATAAGATACGGTTCAACAGTGAACTTCCTATTTATAAATAATGACTGTCTTGATCTTGATCTGTAACTAACTTGAATTCTCGAGAAACGACAGTTAACACTGTCAGAAATAATAGGTGGCAGTAAGGCCACTGCACAAGCCTATACTGTGGTGTCTTTCAGATGCTATCAACTTAAACGGTGGACTTATACACGGCAAGTTGTTTGAGATCACTTTGGGAGCAATTTAGTGCGTTCGGGAGGACTAATGTCTTCTTTGAGTGTGTTGTATCTTACTGACTAAGTCCAAACTAAGTAAGGCATTTTACTTGAAACTAACATAGTGGCCCTTAAAATATTAATTAATATATTTTTATTAAACAAATGATTTGGAATATAATTAAGGCATTTTTGTTCTGAAATGGTGCAAATATCAGTAGAAAATTAAAAGTTAACCACGTAATTTTAAGACGGAATTTTCCATTCCATAAATGTTATTATTTTCGAACTTAGTTATCATTTTCAAATTGTTACCTTGGCTACGGCGTAAAAATTTTTAATTAATTTTTTCAGCATTATTGCACAAGTTAGTACAATTATTTATGTGTACATTTAATAAAAGAACAACTAAAATCGTATCTTAACTTAATTAACAAGCCGTCAAAACCGGAGAAGTAAGTAAAAAATATTTGAAAGATAAAGTTGTTTCAAAGTCTGTCTGTCAGTTAAACTCTTATACACCTAAAAAGAACATGACAAGAAAACTGTTGCACGCTCCAAATTTCGGATTCTTCTCACACAAATCACGTTTCGTTTATTATTTTTCCGGAATTTTAAGGAGGCCTAAAAATTTGCATGAATTACGTAATTTACACGATTGGCTGGTACCATGTGAACGCTGAAATTATCGCAATCGCGATTATCGCTGTCAAGATTGCAATATTTTGGAAGAAACGACCGAAGTTTAAGATCGTACGTGACCCATAATACAGAAAGCATTCATTGGCATTCCGCGGTGCACGTCTTTAACAATCAAGGGTTTAAAAAAACAATTGAATGTCTGTTGGGTTTTCGTTTACTTATTTTCTTTACAAATTCGATAAAGATTGTAAAATATATTTATTTTGTGACTGATAGGTACAGTTATGTTTCAGGATACGACTTTACCAAAGAAATGTATCAAAAAAAGTGGTCCATTTCATACATAAGTTATAAAATGATTTTACAACTTACATGGGAGAGGGCCTAAATTATTATTTCATATTTAAGCTCATGCTTCTCAACCATTGCTTATATTTTTTTTGTCCTTTCAAATACAGGTTATTCATATTATCATGAATAACTACCTATAAACAACAAAACAACAGATTTTAGAATGGGTTCTCATCCAAATCTAAAAGCTTAAAACTTATTACACCATGAGTAGTGAAATCACATAAAAAGAAGAAAATAATTCAAGTACAATGCTTTTGACCAAAATGTATAAAACAGCATATATTTCCGTCTCCCTGAATATTACGTGTCATGATCAACTTAACATCTCTATGTAATATCTACTCTTTAAACGTAATATCATCATCAGTCATTGGACAACGAAGTACCCTATGACCAGTATAAACATTTTAAATTTTCATTGGTTTTCAATCTTAACTTAAGGGCATAAAGTTCAAAATATGATGGCAGCTATTTGGCCACCACTGGTTAAAGGTTTAAACAAAAAAAACTTTAGAATCCTTTAAACTTAACAACCTTACTATGCAAACTTTAAATGACTTTGGCCATTCTATCAGACCGCTATCTTTTTTCCATTCTTCTTTCAAAATCTTGATAGTTTCTTCTAGCCACTTCAAAGGAGTTCAAGCTAGGCTGGACCAATAAGACGCAAGCGATTTGACGTTCACCCTTATTACAACTTTTGGTTGTGAATTTTCGTTCATAGGTGCATGTATTATGTATTGCAGGGAGCAAAGAGGGTCAGCTTGTGGTGGATGCTAGAGTCTTCGAACAATGAATTGCATTAAGCGACAGGCCTCTACGAGCTACGATAGTTGTGTGGATACGATTTGATAGCCCGAGGCGTTTAGTGGTGTGCATTGACACGCTTATTTTGAAACTAAAAAATATGAAATTCAACCTTTTATGACATTTGATTTATTTTTAAAAAAGTAAATTAAAGTCCTTTGCAATGAATGAGTATAATAATGGAAAATAAAGAAGTTAGTGAATTAAAAAAAATAGGCCAATCCTTAATAATCTTCATTTCTAGAATCATTTAGGAGAAGCCTTATGTAAATGTTTATGCGACCTAATACAGTAATTATGTTTTTTCTATCCTTCTAATTTTAACTGTACCAACTTTATTTTCAAATACAACTCGTACCATATAAATTATCTAGGTATTTATAGCAACAATGAGTATTTCTTACTTGCAATGATTTATGAGTTTTATCATAAAAGATCTTCCCTAATTTAAGAATTGGTTATGTCAATTTAGCTAATGAAATAATAATGACAGCTAAAGAAAATGACTTTTTCTTGTAAGCTGTAAGTTTATTTATCTATTGATTTTATGGTGAACCATAATAATTGTTTATAAATGCTTAGGTAAAACATAATTCTGATTACTATCGATATTCTTCGATTTATCGATAGGTAGGCCATTCCCATTCCTATTCAGGCGAAAGCTGCAAGTCACGACTGGTTAGTTTTATACAAGGATCTTATTATTTCTTGCTGTTTTGCGAGCTTCGTGTATTTATTTTTCAATTTTAATATCTCTTTGCATTGCTTTTGTTTTATTCTAACGAGTGCTCATAAAGATTTGCTTGTTCTTTCAAATTCAAAATATGATGGCATATTTAAATTTCTGATATTTTCAAATCTACGAAGAGTATTCTGATGCAGTAAATGTACTGAATGCAAATTATATATTTTTTATTTTTCTTCATCTTATTGTTTAATTGAAGATAAATAACACTTGAAAAAAATCATCGACCTCAGGTGGGACACGAACCCACGTCCCATCGCATACCGGGCGAGTGCTTTGACTACTAAGCTACTGAGGACGTCACGTGACAAGATGAAATTCCTCAAGTGTTTTTTCTCGCTGTCAAAGCCAGCGTATTCTGATCAATGTTGTAGCTATATGTATAGCTGAGTAGTATACTACCGTCAACACCCTATAGAAATATTTTTACAAATATTTGACTATTGGTTAAGATCAGAAATGCTTAAACATTGTACATTTTGTTTTTAGCAATTCCATGCAATGTTTAATTAAAGATAAATAAGACTTGAAAAAAAAATCGTCCCACCTGAGGTCGATGATTTTTTTCATTTTATCTTCAATTAAACATTGCATGGAATTGCTAAAAACAAAAATTTACAATCTTATTGTTTCCTAAGAAACAAAAAGATATGAATCAAGTCTAAAGCATTATAAGTATCCACCATTATTAAATATTTTTTTCGACAAAATGAATGTACAACCAACTTCATGCCTACTCTACTAGTTAACTTCTAGGTTAAGCAGAAATAACCACTAGATTAAGCAGAAATATTGACTGTTAATTTAATTACGCGATTATCAAAATTCAATTTTAGTATTACTGACAATTTGATTTAAGAAGCTGTACATTGCGTGATATGCATGTTTATAGTTTAAGTAGTGGTATTTAAAATTTTGTTCTATTAAAATAAAACTTTTAGTAGTGGTCAAACACAGAAATCGAAACAAAAAAATATACCTACCGTAGGTATAAGCCGATCAGCTTAAAAATCAGCCGATCAGCCTTAAAATGTTTTTTCGTAGGTAGTTAAACATTTATTATTTTATTTGTAGAATCACCAGTCCACTATGGATGGAAATTGTTCACAACAGACATATACACACAGCAACAAGACTTAAAGCAATCATCATCATCATCATTTCAGCCACAGGACGTCCACTGCTGAACATAGGCCTCCCCCAGTGACTTCCAGATCGGCCGGTTGGAAACGGCCTGCATCCAGCAAGCCGCTGCCTGCAACTCTTGCCGTGTCGTCTGCCCACTTTGTGGGTGGACGTCCCACGCTGCGCTTGCCAGTACGTGGCCTCCATGCCAGAACCTGCCCCATCGGCCGTCAGTTCTACGCGCAGAAAACAATGAAAAGAGTAATATTACACAAAAAATAAACAAATATGAACGTATACCAAGTGACAGTTTGAATGAAGGAATCACTTTAACACGATGTTCCTTTACAAGTAAAAAGCTTTAGGGACTAGTGTCGCAGCAAAAAATACAACAAACATTATCGTCGAGGCAATTGATTGTGTATGGAAAGTATTTCTCCTGATTTAGATATCGTTGCAGCGAAAGTTGTTCTTTTGAATGGTAAAAACATCCAGTTATCGATTCCCTTGTCTAACTAGTCACCCTGTATTTACATTGATGACCCTTTACCGAGCAGTAGCAAAACACTGCCATTATACTTTGAACTTTATTCACTTATCATAGAGTTTAAAACCGTTTGCTGACATTTCCAACATGCTTAGCTGACCCTTTAATAATTATCAAAATAGTTGCCACTAAACATTGAACTCTATTCATTCGTCATAAAGGTTACATTACAAACATTTTTAACTTTTGAGCCCCAGTTTCGTAAACAGAACCATCGAGGCGAGATGAAATTAATTCCGACCATGAGACTCCGTATTTTGTTTGTCTACTATCAGCCCATCGTACGGATTTACAAACAATCGGACGTAACCTTAACATTGGGTACTGCTATTGTTTCACTACAATTGCCTTGCGCAAACGCACGCAATAGGCTTGAATTCACGCCACAGTGCAAGTTGTGAGCAGTAGAAGTACTTGTAAATTTTTGTTTTTAGCAATTCCATGCAAGGTTTAATTAAAGATAAATAACACTTGAAAAAAACCATCGGCCTCAGATGGGACTCGAACCCACGTCCCATCGCATGCCAGGCGAGTGCTTGCTCATCAATCAATCAATCAATCAAAAATCATCACTCGCCCGGCATGCGATGGGACGTGGGTTCGAGTCCCACCTGAGGTCGATGGTTTTTTTCAAGTGTTATTTATCTTTAAAAAGTACTTGTACTAAATGTGTTTTAACACTAGACAGGATATACTTTTCATAGCATTCCACAAAAAACGAACTTAGTACAGGAAAAACTCTAAAAGAACTTAAAAATGTTGGCACTCTCAATTATATATAAATATAAATATTGGACAACATCACATTCATTGCTCTGATCTTAAGGTAATTAGCTTTAAAAGCACTTGCGTTATACTCGTAGAAATCAGAAACTATTTATTAATAATGAATTGTTATTGAATTTGATATCTAGCGGTCGTTTAAGATTAGATTTGAATTTGAGTTATATTTTTAAGGAATATGGCATTGGTTACCTTCGTGATCAAATTTTTACCTCCTTTCAGTGGGTGCTGTGGATTATTTTGTGTAAAATCTAGTAATAATACTTTCTTTAAACGATGAAGAACCCCGAAAACATTTGAGAAATCCTGCCAATTCAGATATTATCGGATGTTTAGTTATAGTATTACAGTATTATGGACTAATGGTAATTGCTCCCAAGTATAGCCACAGCTATAATTGCTGTATTTTAAAAATATATAAATAAATTTGAATAAAAAATGGATAAAACACTAAAAGTAAGAATAACTTTTAAAAATAAAATTAATCATCATAGTTGTTGACAATTTAATTAATGTTTTTTTGGATATTTCACTTACATCAGTTTAACAAAACAGTTTAAGTCTCTATAGACATTTAAAACGACAAATGCAAGGCAAGTGGCTCGTATTTGCGCCGCTTGGCATTTTCTGCGGACTCCGCTGCAGCTCAGGTAGCCGTAGATTCCCTAAGATGAGAAGGGGCAAGTTGCAAAAGAAATTAAATATAATATGAAATCTTTAAATTTTATTCGTAAACTCGTTTTCGTGTCGTATTTCTCTAAAAGAGGATATACGCATTGGTTTTGTTAAAAACAACTTACTAGTACATAATTATACTGTGACAACTTAATTTTAAAAAACTATTGAGTTGTTAATACCACCAACTTTACATCGTACACAAAAATTATCTATACCAATTCCTTATTGTCTAAAAAATAAGGTTCAGATTTGACATGTTTTTATTGAAATAGTTATATAAGAGCATGGTGGTTACGGATTCTCGTGTCAATCTAGCATAGTGATCTTAATAGCGTAATAAATCTGTTCTATGCGGTTACGTAGTATACTTAAAAAGGCTGTAAGTAGGTGTTTTGAGTTATAGGACGATATTTTCGATGTAAATGGCATTTCGGTATACTTTCGATTGACTGTAAATTGAAGGAGCAGGTAAATCGGATCAAATCTGTTGGTAGAAGTCAGAAAAGTATAATAAACAGTTATTAAGTTATAAGTATAATAATAGTTAAACTTAATGGAGGTTTAGCGGTCGCATAAAACCGAGCAATAATAACATTTCTATTTAATAAAATTTATAATTAAGAAAATGTTATGGCATGAATTATATAAGGAATCATGAATGGAATGATATTTAATTTGATTTCAATGTTTGACAATGTTCACGTATGCCTCATGTTGTAATGTAACTATTGACCACATTTAATCCTAATGTATATTGTAAGTATATAATACAGCTATTACATTATGAAGTGATTAAATGAATATGAATATGAATATTTGACAACTTCACGTAAACTGCTTTAATCCTAAGATAAACAGCTAAAGCACTTGTGTTATAGATCTCAGACACCACGATGGTACCACAACACCCAGATGCGAGAAAATATAAATAACTCGTGTTGCTGGGCTAGTGGTTAACGGGAGCTGTCAGAGTAATCTAGCGTCACTCCATTTAGATATAGTTCTAGTGTCAGTTTGTACTGATATTAGATCCGACAGATACATGGGCAGTTGCAATAAAAGGATTGTGTATGTAATGGGACATTACTGATCACCTTGTGTTGTTTATGGGCTGCTCATAAACAACTATTTTATACAACTATAATATTAGATAGATAGATAGATACTCTTTACTGCACACCATACAAAAAAGTTACAGTTGATATTTACAGAAAGATGAACAATTTAGGCGGTATTATCGTTAAAAAGCGATCTCTTCCAGACAAACTTCAGGCAGAGGACAACTATAATGAAAAGGGGAAAGTGGTGCAGAGTTTTATTGAGTAATTTTATACACAAACCTCCAATTAAAACTACAAACATACAAGACCTTTAAAATATAAATGCGAAGATAAAATAAACATACATACATACATATTTAAATATGATACATTATGATTAGGTTAATTTAAAAGTTTGTTATCTTTTAGTAAGTACTGAAAGTAATTTATAAGCTGCATAGTCATGGACCCTCGCCTTAACACACATTACACAATAATGCTAAGCGTAAAATACCATTATCTGACATTTGTGAGACCCTGAGCAACGTAATGTGCATGGATCATTGCAGATTAGTACTAGAGTTAGGGCCTTAAATATAACTCTAACCGACTTAAAAAAACCGGCCAAGTGCGAGTCGGACTCGCGCACGAAGGGTTCCGCACCATTAATTATAAAAACGAGCAAAAAAAATCAAGTTTGTTGTATGGGAGCCCCCTTAAATATTTATTTTATTCTGGTTTTTTGTATTTTTTGTTATAGCGGCAACAGAAATACATCATCTGTGAACATTTCAACTATCTAGCTACCACGGTTCATGAGATACAGCCTGATGACAGACGGACAGCGAAGCCTCAGTAATAGGGTCCCGTTTTACCCTTTGGGTACGGAACCCTAAAAAGGAGGAGGTTCTCAATTCGACTTTATGTTGTTTTTTTATAGATGACTAGTGTTGTGGCACTGAGATTTGTCTAAGAACCAAAGTAAGGAAGCACAACAAATATTTTCAGCACATTGGTAATACGTCAAGACGCTACGAGTCTCGCCATGCAAATGATCTTGTTCTACCCGCAGCGCGACTCACGTTGTTTAAGAACGGGCCGTATTATATGGCTGACAAAATTTATAATCATTTACCAAACTCCATAAAAGCCCTCCAAGGTAGAATGTATGATAGTGAATTAAAGAAGTTTTTTATTGACAGATCATATTATAATTTAAAATAATTTTTTGATGATAAAAAAGGGGTCCAGCTTGATTCTCAGCTTGGTTTAATATAGAAAAACACCTTTCTTAATTCTTTGACAACCTTCGTAGCCGAGAGGCGAGCACGGGTTCGATTCCCGGTCAGGTCAATGAAGAAAATGAAATTTTCAATATTGCGTAGGGTCTGAGTGTTGTGTTACCGTCGTTGTTTCTGATTTCTACAACACAAGTGCTTTCGCTACTTACCTTAGGATTCGAGCAATGTAGGTATGTGACATTGTCCAATATTTATTATTTATTTATAATTAACTCAGCTCTATCTGCGCCTCTGGCATATTAATTTTAAGCTTGGAACTTTTATATTATACGTCGTAAATTAAAAACGAATACCTACTTGAAGATTTAGTAAAAAGGCCTGAAATTAAAAACCACCATTTATTTCCTTAGTAATATCACAAATATTACTAAAAGAAATTAAATAATATTCAGTGATGGTTTATCGTTTATCAAATTACTTTGAATCGACGACTTTTGAAAAGGCCTATAAGCTTCTTAAGGCTTTTCAAAGGGTCTCATAAATAGGTAATTTATTCGTAAATATTTCTTTTTTTGATACCCAATAATTTTCAATTACTAGAGTTCAAGTAATTCAAGCAATTATTGGGTAATGTAACTAAGTGCTTTAATCTGACCTTTCAAGTTTGACTTTAATAAATGGGCTTTGATGTTTTAAAACATATTTTTCTGGCTGCAAAAAGTCGGCCAAGTGCAAGTTGGACGCACGCACCGAGTCCCGTACAAACTTGTAAGTATCAATAGTTCATTGCCATTTAACCTACGGGAATCTAGTCTCGAAGATGTTTTGTCGATCTAATTCAGATTAAACCTCTTTCGGATTTTGTTTAAAAATATATTTGTATGATGTTAATACTAGGGTTTTTTGCCTTTTTCCTTTACTGTGCTATAAAACAGTGATCCTTGCCAATATTCTTGATTATAAGAGCCTTCACAATGTACGCATAGGTTCGTTCGCGTTAGTTCTGAATAAGCTATATTTTACTTATCTCAAGGATAAACACGATTTTTGAGACTATATTGACGCACTTATATCCTCTACATATTTTTATCTTATATATAAAATTCTCGTGTCACAATGTTCGTTCCCGTACTCCTCCGAAACGGCTTGACCGATTCTCATGAAATTTTGTGAGCATGTTGAGTAGGTCTGAGAATCGGCTAACATCTATTTTTCATCTACTTTAAAAATTATTTATATGGCAAAAGTTAGCTAGTCTTTTATATAAATTTATCCGTTATCTTGAAACAGGCGCTAAGTCAACGGGAAGTGCCTATGCTGCATATTAACTGGCCGTTGCGTTGATTTACATGTTTTTATTGTTCCGTACCCAAAGGGTAAAACGGGACCCTATAACTAAGGCTCCGCCATCCGTCTGTCTGTCTGTATGTATGTCTGTCTGTCCGTCTGCCACCAGGCTGTATCTCATGAACCGTGATAGTTAAACTGTTGAAATTTTCACGGATGATGTATTTTTGTTGCCGCTTTAAAAACAAATACTAAAAAGCAGAATAAAATATATATTTAAGGGGGCTCCCATACAACAAACGTCATTTTTTGACGTTTTTATAGATAATTGTACGGAACCCTTCGTGAGCGAGTCCGACTCGCACTTGGCCGGTTTTTTGTATTTCAGAAGATATATAATACTCGTATCAATTTGATATCTCCACGAGTTCCTAATCAATATTCTTGACAGGCACAATCAAACCTATGTTCCTAAGTGATCCTAAAGGGTTTCCTTTTCTTTTTTTGAGGTGCGGAACCCTAAAAACACAACTTATCTCAAAATCTTCAAAAGCCTTAAAGAAGATATAGCATCAATCTATCAACATCAGCGATCTATTTACAGCTCGATGTACTACTAGTTCATTATCGAAACGGGCATAAATCTAAATCAGGCAAAAAGCCACGTAGACCATAATCCGCTAAAGAGACTTTTTATGAAGGGAACCTTTACATGGTACGACTTTTGTCTAAAAAAGTTTTGAGGTTCGCAGAGGATTAGAATAATCCTCGTTCAAAGGTGGCTATGTTAATTTGACAGTTGATAATAATGGAAATGAGGTGTACGTTCTTTTGGAAGCACGTTTAAAGGTCGCCAAAATAAATAAAAGTAAAGAGTATACAAAAATATAGGACAAAACTAAAAGTAGATGATTGGTTATAAAAATAATATTGGTTTTCTCTATTAATTCTAATAAAATACTGCTTGATGTATTTAGGTTTTGATTGAGTCTTACAGTCAAAGTCACGGAGTCAAAAATTAAACAGGTGAAAGAACGAACCACTTCCACAAGTTGGAAGAAGCTTTCGATTTACAATATAAAAGAACTAAGTTTATCAATCTTTTTTTTCTATTGCTCACCGCAACTATGACTAGTTGCGGTCACATGTTTATGTAATTTTGACAATAATAATATATTTATCATTAGGCCTTTCTCATCTTGACTGATGATTTAAACAGCGCCTACGCGAGAGGAGGATCGTCGCTCGTGGCTAAATAAACCGATCCCGACACTTTCGTCCGCACTTACGGCACGCGAACTGAGAGTCCGTTGTGACGGAACACCTTGTGTCAGTATATTATCGTACATACATACATACCTCACCTATGACATTTCAAAAAAGATCGTAGTCGTGTCGTGCCCTCTAAACGCTCCCTATTTATAGTCATTTTTCTTATTCGGAGTGTAATAAATCACTATTCTATTCAGCAGTGCATTAGTTCGATTGAGTGATTCCATTACGTATTTTTGCATATTGATTATTATTTGTTGGCAAGGGACTGATGGTTTGATGTGAAAGCCAAACGCCCTTTTGTTAACATAATAAAGATTTTTTGGGAAGGAAACTATTTTTTTTAGTCAAGTCTTTTATACATGGTGACTGATCACCGGACACAGTTCAACGAGGTTATACTTATAACTACTTTGATATCTACTTTAAATGTTAAACCGATCTTCAGTCCCGAAAAGGAATCCGTGTATTACCGTTTTTTAAATATTATTAAGTCATTATAATCAGACCACGTCAGTCAGAAGCTGGATAAAGACCTCTGGGCCAATGACCAATCCTGGGCTATGCTTTTCATTCACTGCCAACAGCAGCATATTATAATCGTTCCACCTTGTCGGTTGGCGCGGCGCCCTAAGTTGTATATTGTAATATACAACATCATTTTTTAATTGAAGATAAATAACACTTGAAAAAAATCATCGACCTCAGGTGGGACTCAAACCCACGTCCCATCGCAAGCCGGGAGAGTGCTTTACCAACTAAGCTACCGAGGACGTCACGTGACAAGATGAAATTCCCCAAGTGTTCTTTCTCGCTGTCAAAGCAAGCGTATTCTGATCAATGTTGTAGCTATATGTATAGCTGAGTAGTATACTACCGTCAACACCCTATAGAAATATTTTTACAAATATTTAACTATTGGTTAAGATCAGAAATGCTTAAACATTGTAAATTTTTGTTTTTATCAATTTCACCTGAGGTCGATGATTTTTTTCAAATGTTATTTATCTTCCATTAAAACCTTGCATGAAATTGCTAAGAACAAAAATTTACAACATCATTTTTTGTTTATACGAAAGCCGAAACACGGATCCCATATTTTCATTTTTAGAATCAGTATGAAAAAAAATGATAACGATACCTTGAAAACTCACGAAGTTACAAGCTTTTTGTGTTGCCCCGTTTAGACGACCTTACCGCGCGCGGCACTTTTACTGTTATTGATAAGTCAAAACATAACATGATTTAATAAATATTGCAATCGATTCTATTACTGATTCTGAAAATACAGTTTCCAGGTTTCGTATATACTAATGTTGTATAATATCTGTATCATCATCATCATCATCATCATTGCAACCACAGGACGTCCACTGCTAAACATACGCCTCCCCCAGTGGCTTTCAGATTGTCCGGTTAGAAGGCTTCTTCTAACCGGACAATCTGAAAGCCACTGGGCGTCCACTGGCATCCAGCGGCTTCTTGCAACCTTTACCAGGTCGTCTGTCCTATGCATATAATTATTCTTTATAAACTAATTTAATACTTACCAACTTTGTATCTAGGTACACTAAAACCACTGCATTAATAAATAACGTTTATTTCCAATGTTTCTGAATAATTTACTTTAATGTCTTTCACAACTAAAACCGGCCTCAAATTGCTTTATTGTTAATACTTTAAATTTAACATGAGGTCGTTTTGACCCTATGCTTTAAATTGTATCTATATCTATACTAATATTATAAAGAGGAAAGATTTGTACCTATTTTTGTATGTTTGTATGTTTGTAATGAATAGGCTCAAAAAGTACTGGGCCGATTTAAAAAATTCTTTCACCAATAGAATGCTACATTCTTCCAATTTGACATAGGCTACATTTCATTTTGAAAAAAATTAGGGATCCTTGGTAAAATTTGAACAATGTAACCGAAGGTGTAGAAAAATGAGTCTTAAAATGTCTTTCGTCGAATGCGCTGCCGAAACTATTAGCGATAATTGTCTACGTATTTTATAAACTGACCTAGATTAAATATTCGTTATTTTAAGTCAGTATACATAGTGTTAGGTAAACGTTACATCAATCTGAAACTTTCCTATGTACGGACAACAGCTCGTCGACCTACCACAAAATATCAAATTTTCTCATTCGAAAATGATCTCTATATGTTAGGCTTAAAGTTGAAAATCTATTGGAGAATTTTTGACTTTTTGGGTAGGTCGTCGTGCTTTTAACTGAACGTTTATGCATATAAATGATATGGTGATCAGAAATGTAATATCTTATTTTTTGAAATAATATTTTCATACAAATTGGACAAAAAAAATGATTTTTATAAAAAAAATATATGATAATTATCAAATTTCTCATTTCACCCTAGTATCCAGTTTCAGCTCTATATACCATAAACCAGGGTGTTAGCCCTATACAGGGTGTCCAAGAGAATAGAACACTCCTTAAAACCACGTGATCAGCTGGTCATATACAACAACTTTTTCTATGGGTGCAACATCTAAATCGAGAATTTATTCAGCTTCTCCATACAAACCTACTCGCATACCTCGATGATAATGTATGGAGCATCTGAAAATAAAATCACGATTTTGATGCTGCACCCATAGGAAAAGTTGTTGTATATGGCCAGCTGATCACGTGGTTCTAAGGAGTGTCCCATTCTTTTGTGCACCCTATAATAAAGTTTCATAGAAATTATATAGACCCATTATGTAGTTGTTTGAACATTTGTCTGTTGTAGTTTTAGGGTTAAATAAACTTACAAATAAACCTCTTAAAGAATTTTAGTAATCATTTTGCGTATCAATGTCTTAATCATAATAAATCATTCCGAACATTCGCTCTGACAAAAGCTGAACTAAGTTTAATTACTAGATATCGTTATCAGAGTCTAATCGAGACTAGTTTACATAGAAAGTATATAAATCTAAGCTAGATACCACAGCGCAATAATATTAGAATCAATTTTAGAACGATATTTTGTTTAATTTAATTTTTCTTTATGTTACATCTAGTTCCAAAATTAAAAAGGCTAGGGCAAGTATTTAGTACAACTATGTAATGCCAAATCCCAAAATCCGTTTCGTGCCAAAATAATAAAAAAGAGATTTCACTAAAAATATTTATTTGACTGCACAGATTTTCAAATTCCGCAAGTGACAGTTGAAGATTTTAGTTTTCATCACAACCATTACAGCTTCAAAAGAGATAATGCGTAAACAAACAAAAAAAGGTTGTTTAATTAAATAGTGGGCACATTATGCATTATATTAACTCTACTTTATACTTTTGTATTATTATACTAACTCTGACTACCTCCGTAGCCGAAAGGCGAGCATGCCGGACAATATGGCGTCGCCATCTCTAAGGTTCCGGGTTCGATCCCCGGTCGGGTCAACGTGAAAA
Source organism: Anania fuscalis (assembly GCA_950371115.1). Classification (NCBI taxonomy): domain Eukaryota; kingdom Metazoa; phylum Arthropoda; class Insecta; order Lepidoptera; family Crambidae; genus Anania; species Anania fuscalis. Next base: position 15,019,721 of record OX493343.1, on the reverse strand, counting down.
ACGAACTTTTCTATATTGTCTCGGGTCTGGGTGTTGTGATACCGTCGTTGTTTCTGATTTCTATACCACAAGTGCTTTAGCTACTTACATTAGGATCAGAGCAATATATGTGATGTTGTCTAATATTTATGTTTAACTCTAGCAAGTTCTTTAAACGACAATTATTTTTCATAAAAAATCTGCCAATAATTTTAATCTGTGATAGTACTATTTTAATATGGGCTAGAAATGACAGGACTTGTTAGTTCACACTTACATGTGAATAATCACAAACAACATGATAAAAGACAGCAGCTGGCAGCGACTGGATGCAAAGGGTGGGAGATCGTGCGCTGTGGCGCTCCTTGGGGGAGGCCTATGTCCAGCAGTGGACTGCAACAGACTGATATGAATCACAAACATGCTTCGAAGATAGTTATTCCGCGATTTATTCCTCCAAAGATCAGTTACTGATTCTCTCTGAACTGTAACTTTGCTCATATTTAACCAATGGCATGTTACAAGAACGATAATCAAACATCAACGCAATGTCTATATCAAACGCGATTGTATGTGTATACCTGGGTGGTAACCACGAACACTTAAAACAATCTCAAATCTGTCAAACATTATCATTTCTGTCAAATTTTGTATGAAATGACGTACCAAAATTGACAGATTTGACAACTTTGAGATTGTTTTAAGAGTTCATGGTTATGGCCCTGGACAAGCGGTGGTTCGGTTTTCTTAGAGAAAATCATAGATAAACTATAAGTTATCGCGGCTTAATAACGAGTAGAGATCTCCATTTTGATTGATATTTGATGATTTTTTAACTTTTTTGATAGTGACAAATTATGATACTGTACGATTAGGATTAACGTCATTATTCATGTCATCAAACAAATATCATGTACTAGCTGTGCCCGCAACTTCCTTTGCGTGAACTACAGGATGTTTGGTAGGTATATACATATATCTCACCGACCGACCGACGACCTCCGTAGCCGAGAGGCGAGCACGCCGGACTGTATATGGCGCCGCCATCTCTGAGGTTCCGGGTTCGATCCCCGGTCGGGTCAATGTGGAAAACGAACTTTTCTATATTGTCTCGGGTCTGGGTGTTGTGGTACCGTCGTTGTTTCTGATTTCTATAACACAAGTGCTTTAGCTACTTACCTTAGGATCAGAGCAACGTATGTGATGTTGTCCAATATATCCCACAGAAACATTGAACCGAGATAAAAAGCATCCTTTATGTTAATCCAGATCTTATTATATATGTGTGCAAAATTTCATCCTAATCCGTGCAGTCATTTTCGCGTGATTGGATCACAAACATCCTCGAACTTTTGCATGTATAATATTAGTGGGATGTTTCACAGACTCATGAACAAACTAAACTCAATCCATAATTATTATTTTGCATGTAAACATATCTCACCAATGAATATTACACCAATGAACCTTGTGTTACATTTACGAAGCAAACACTGATCCGACCCAATTAAAAAAATATATATCCTAAATCGGAAACGTCGCAATATGTAGTACCTACCTTCCAGAAAGACATGGAACTCTAAGACTGAACCGAGCCAACGCAAGTTAATACCGAAGACAAATCACCCACTCCTGTCCGTTCGTCATATCCCCAATTACATAGAAATTGACCCGGCCGGTCAATCCGGAGTAAGTCTTGTGAAATGAACCTGCACCACTTTGTCTACGTACAAGCATTAAACCCCGTTAAGGATTACTTTGGAGCTCAAGTTATGAGCTTTTGTATGCACAAACATGGAAGAGCAAAGTGCCTATAGTTTTTGCCTAGAAAATGATTTAAATAATATAGTCAGGTATTGTTTTAATTATTTTTTACACAATAATATTAGTAGTCAAATTTAGATTTAAAATTTTATGTAACTCAATACTTATCTAAATAAACAGTTTTCAAATTGCGCTGAAGCATAAATAATTCTGTAAGACTACGAATGAATTATACAATCGACACTTTTGTCCTCTTGTCCTATGTAAACCGTTTGGTAAATTGGTAATATTTACCTTTAGTTTTGTAAACCGAAAACAACACTTTCTAGCGAGCACGCACGTCCGATTCGCCGCAGGCCAGTTCTGGCCAGAGTAGCACCCGATATTATAACCAACTATGTTTTAAATTTCGGTATTTAATAATTAATAACAGTACCGCACTTTCGCTAGCTCCCGCAACCGCTCGCTTCTTGCATCGCTTAGCTCAGCGAAGCGAACATGCAAGTCTGATTCGCTGCAGGCTAGCTCTGGCCAGTGGTAGCACCCCATTTATAACTAACAATTTTTTAACTTTTAGTATTTAATAAATAATAACAGTACCGCACTTTCGCTCGCTCCCGCAACCGCTCGCGTCTCGCACCGCTCAGCTCAGCGAAGCGAGCACGCACGTCCGACTCGCCGCAAGCCAGCTCTGGCCAGAGTAGCACCTGTTATTATAACTAACTATTGTAAAGCTTTTAGCATGTAACAATTGAAAATAACGCGTCACTTTTGCTCGCTCCCGCAACCGCTCGCGTCTCGCACCGCTCAGCTCAGCGAAGCGAGCACGCACGTCCGACTCGCCGCAGGCCAGCTCTGGCCAGAGTAGCACCTGTTATTATAACTAACTATTGTAAAGCTTTTAGCATGTAACAATTGAAAATAACGCGTCACTTTTGCTCGCTCCCGCAACCGCTCGCGTCTCGCACCGCTTAGCTCAGCGAAGCGAGCACGCACGTCCGACTTGCCGCAGGCCAGCTCTGGCCAGAGTAGCACCTGTTATTATAACCAACTATTGTTGTTACAATATAACTCTGTGCATGCTAAACTGTAGGTCGCGTTTGCATCTCGAAAGCCCTCGGGCGGGGCTATTAACAACGTGATGTGCGATAACAATACTGTACCGGTAATTTGGAGTATTAATTCCGAGGTGATAAGTCTACGGTTTCCTGGTTTTAGTTTGGTTAGTTACTTTACTGTGGTAAAGTTTTTTGTTTTACTTTAGTGGGGAAAAATGGGAATCTTTAAACGTAATAGTCGTGATGTTATTTGATATTTATTTTATAGGTTGGTAGGGGTGGTTATAATTTCAATTTAAATGTATGTGATGTTGTGATGTGACGTCCAATATTTAAAAAAAAATAACCAATTCTTGGGTATTTTTTATAGATTTAGACACCAATTTGGCTAAAAAGACCTATTCAAAAAAACTTCACAAAATTACAGAATAGATTTATAAGATGCTTATAAGATAAAAATCTCAATCGGAATAAGGTTCGTCATAAAAAGTACTCTACGTAGGTAGTCGAAATTAACAATAACAAAATTATTATTATCAGTTATTAATAAAATTACAAATTCTGCAATTCCCCGACGAAATGACAACCCACTCTACAACTCGACAGCCTTAATTTCCATTCCAAAAGCCAAAGTTCACTAATACCATCTGTTCTCTAATATTAATATTTGGCCTATCCTAATACATTCTAGGCTGAAACCCAGCCTGGCTTACATTTCTATTTACCTAGATTTCGGCTGGACCTAAGAGGATTTTGTCTGACGTACCGCCCGATATTGTATGCAAACAAGATCTATTTTGATATATGCATGTATTGAAGTTAGCTGTGTGCACTGAATTTTGAATTAAAATTCAGATTCGGGATAAGCTTTAATTTAATATGAGTTTGTGTTTGGTTACATATTCCTGTGTTTGATAAAGTATAAATAACTAATAGCTGCTAAAGGGAAATTCTGTATTACTTTTATTATAATTCTCTATTTTTTTTATTGCGAAACGAAAAACTTAATTTATTTTATTAATAGACAACATAATTTTTGGTTCTTAATTACAAAATTATGTTGTCTAATATTTAATAAAACTAAGTTTATAAAATATAACTTACTCTACGATATAATTTGTAGCTATTACACACCAACGGTTGTAGCTGTACAAATTATAGTGTAAAGAGTAAGTTTTACCGACTAAGTACTATCTTACCTACTTTAAGTAGCAACAATAAAGCTAAGTAATTTTATTTTCTTTTTGTAAAGAATTACAAAACTTACAAAGGGTGAGTAGAAAACTGGCAAAGTTTTAAAGCAAATAGGAAGTTACTAAATAATAAAGATTACAAACAGAGCAGAGTAGTCAAACAAATGTCAAATTTTAAGAAAAAAAAATTACTAGTATTTAAGTAGCATTTAAGATAAATCTGCAAAACTGTTGAACTGTTTGTTGCTAACTTTAAAATGCAATATTTCTGCGATTTATTAAAGAAAACCGTCATGACGTGTACAAAAAGCATTATATTAAAGAAGGAATTACCTAACACATATTATGAAACGTAAGTATGGTTTGTTACACCAAAATTTATGACCATAGGTGTTGGTTCACAAATCACTCACACTTGTACCTATTTCAAGGGTTAAACATAAACGGTCTTACTACAAAAAGATAGACTAGTATTGAACACCTGTTTACAGATAAATCACCCAATTCGAAATGTTTGTTAATAATATGTCTCGAATGTCAGATGAGTCAACATTTCAAATTGGTTGATTAATTTTAGACAAGTGTTTAACGCTAGTCTATCTTTTTTGTAGCAAGGCCAAAAATGTTCATGTACAGTAGTACACAAATATCTTTCCTTCCTCGATTCATCAAAATTATTATTTCTGAACTGAAACTGGCTTGCTAAATTACAAGCTAGAGTTTCCCATGTCTGTCGGCCGCTCGTTACGCCGTACCGCCATAGCCGCGCCATGTAAGGATCTGCAGACTGTTCGTAAGTGGACAGGGAGAAACTTGGGAGATAAAAAATAATACAGTACTATTCCAAATAATAAATTTATAAGTTTTTTTTGTAAGCAATAAATGATTGATATATGAAAAAATAATATCCACTTCTGCCTGCAGAAATGGAAGTCCGGTTGGGGGCTAATCTATTTATTTGCCTTAATTCAACACGCGGGCCAAATGCAGAAATAGTACTGGGCTCTAACCATGAACTGTTAAAACAATCACAAATCTGTCAAACATTATCATTTCTGTCAAATTTTGTATGAAATGACGTACCAAAATTGACAGATTTGACAACTTCGAGATTGTTTTAAGAGTTCATGGTTATGGCCCTGGAGTGAAAAAAGACAACTTCATTTTTAGATAAAGTCAAAACATTTAGATCTACTTATTAGCCACTGACTACTCGCAAAAAGTGTAATTAACTTCTATTATCCATAGTACCGAGATGACCAAGATTTGCTCCGGATTTTTTTTTCCAAAAACGAAACCTAGCTAGATCAGTTTATCGCCCCGGGGCAATAAATCGATCTAGGTAGCATACAACATTTCATTAAATCGTAAGAACCGTTTCCGAGATTCAAACTTGTGGAGTGAAAAGTGACAACATTATTTACAGATAAAGTCAAAACATTGAGCTCTATTTTAGCCTCTGACTAGTTACGAAAAGTTTGACTAAACTTAGCGACTAATGAAATTAATTTATCTGTGCAAATTATTTAGTAGTCTAATTTTTTAGGTTACCTTTGGAACCACATTTATGACATTCGTATGCTGACAAGGCCGATTACAGCATGCACAAAAATTGGTATTGTGTTACATCATTCACCTGTATCACAAATCAATAATTAATATGAATTTGATTGTTAATCATTCATGTTCGAAATGCTACTCCTAAATGTGAAGTTAACCTCTGTTGTCAATATGGAGAGGCTGCTGTTAATCTATACCCTTTCTTTGCTAATAATATGGGTTCCTAATCCGGCCCTGTGCCCGTTGCGATACAATTCGGTCTGCAGCACATTCGTCGACGTGTGAGATGGTATGATTGGCGTCAGTCGGATTCATCTTTACGGTCTAAGACCTTATCGAACTTAGGATAAGTACTCAATGATAGGAAACACTAGGAATTGAACACTGTTTTCATTTCGCAATGCGCGTTTCCAAATGTGCAGCTGTCTATTGTGAAAAGTCCTTTAGTTAGATCTAATACGATACTGGAATTAACGCGATCATAATTTAGGTACAAAATTTTACCTCTTTTGCCTTATGATTATATGATGAATTATGATCGCGTTAATTCCCGTTTCATTGAGTTTTAAATTATGCAACGCGAAAGTTTAAAAGTAAGTAATACGATACAATTTTAGTTTTACCAATTTCAGGTAAAGCATATGATTACCTAACTTAGTAACAGACGACTTCAAATGGTACTTAGTCCTTAACTGACTAGAAGCTAGATATCATCTCTAGAAGCTTCTATCTAGCTAGCTAGCTTATCTAGATAGATATTATAGAAAATTATATGTTGTTTTGTGATTGGTTGACGTGTTAAATGAACCTTACTCTGTTGACAACAAAATTTTACTAAAAATTGATTTTTTTTTCAATAAAATGATAGAAATAGACAGACATAGAAATAAACTACTTAGGGGAAACCTTCGAAATTGATACAATAGGTAATTAAAAAAAGTCTCAATTTAAGTAAAATTTGGTTTGGTTAAAGCAAGCAGTTTTTTTTAAGTGAATTCTGGTGTATAACAAAATAGCCATCAAGCAGAACTCTTGATGAATCGAAACAAATTGACAGTCGACATTCAAAAGTGCAAAGCGCCTCAAAGGTGCCCCAGTCCAGGTCTCCGTCCGATCCCCAATTACCGGCCTTTTCAGACTTCACACGTAACAAGCAGGCAATATCAGAGGTGCCATCTTCTTTCGCAACAGCGAGAGTAGAACAGCCAGACCAGTGCAAATAAAATGTTGTACCTTAAAAGCTTTAAGTGCTTAAAATTAACCTTTTTAATTCATAAATTCTTCATTGTGAAATACAGGTCGGTTCAAAGAGGTCTTACAGGATTTTTCAGCTCAGCTGTGATCTGCCTTAATAGGCGTTCAAAAAAAATTAACACAATCGAAATAATATTAATAAAGTACTATTACAGTCACTTATGGTAGGTAATAACAATAAATTAATTATTCCAATAGTTTACATTAAATCTGCCAGGAGTTTATTTCAACGAGTAATAACATTTGTCAATTAGAAATTAATTTAATTTAATTTTGAAACTTTGTGTGTCAGTTAAGACCAAGAGATCGAGGAGCTGGTCGCCGAACCCAACATCTTGGGAGAAGCCAAAGCCCAGAGACTCCGTTGGATGGGCCATCTCGAAAGAATGGGGGAGGATCGTAGCGCCAAAGCAGCGTATCTTGGAATACCTCGTGGCCGCCGCCCCGTCGGCCGGCCCAGATACCGCTGGAAGGACGCCGTCATATCAGATCTGCAGGAGCTACTAGTTGCGGACTGGCAAGAGGCGGCGCAAGACCGGATCAGATGGCGTTCTCTTGTGTCGGAGGCCAAGACACACTTTGGGTCGCTGCGCCAAAGGAGTAAGTAAGTGTGTCAGTTATATCCCGTAAATATTCATCAGGATTTTGTTGTAAATCCTAGGACTCTACAAGGATTGTTTGTAAAATTTTAACTACACCTATAATAATTATATCTAGGACGTAATATATTCTAGAATCTTGATGATCGCCAAATATTTGCACTCAGAAAAAATATGATGTACCTAATTACCTATTTCAGAAATACAAAATATGTACACATAAAATTTACATTTAAATTTAACTTAATAAACCAATGCAATTACTTTGCACATGACATATTTAACTTCGCAAAAAGAAAAACATTCCAATAAGCATCAGAATACGTATAATATAATATTAACTTAACATAGTAAGTACAAATACTTAGCTGCCTGCTTAATTTTTTAACCTTATATTTGCACGACTAGGCTTGAATATCGAAAGGCTATATTTAGGTTGGCCACATTTTTTTCGGGGTCTTTGAACAAGATATCAAGCATAAAACAATTGGGTAGTCTGCTTAATTTAGGCTGTGGTCTAGGTCTATCACTAACGACCGTTTTCAAGTCGCAGGAATGTACTCGTGTCTGTCACAGAAAGTCGAGCAATCTCAAATTGTGTGTCTAGCTTTTCGTCGAATTCGTAGTGATAATTACGCGATAAGCGCAACGATTGATCTACTGTTTTTTAGGGTTCCGTACCCAAAGGGTAAAACGGGACCCTATTACTAAGGCTCCGCTGTCCGTCTGTCTGTCAGTCCGTCTGTCACCAGGCTGTATCACAGGAACCGTGATAGTTAAAGAGTTGAAATTTTCACAGATGATGTATTTCTGTTGCCGCTATAACAACAAATACTAAAAACGGAATACATTTAATAGTAAGGGGGCTCCCATACAACAAATTTGATATTCTGCCGTTTTTATACATAATGGTACGGAACCCTTCGTGCGCCAGTCCGACTCGCTCTTGGCCGGTTTTTTAATAAATGGCAACTAGAAAGTTATTTTGAATTAGCATTTCTTCTTCTTCACATGACAGCTTTGGAAAACGTAGTGTAGAACGCTCCGAGCTTTCAGCCGACCAGCTTTCAGTGGCTGGATGAATAAAGCGGGAGTTCTCTTTGGCGCTATTTGTTACTGCAGACTCCAATACTGACTTAATGAGAGATACAGTTTGCACATGTGTGTGTGTGTCCCGTGACAATGCATAAAAATAACCACAGATTTGAATGAAAACAAATGTCAAATGTGAATGTGTGAGTGAAGATACGTTTTATAGGCTTACAATGTACGTCATCAAATCAAAAATTTCAAAAAATTGTAAAAAATAAATATTTAATAAATAAATAATAAATAAATAATAAACTACTATAAACAACAGTTTTAAAATATTTAAATTAGTTCCCTTAATTAGTTTATACTTCCATAAAAAAAAAACCCCTTATAATCACTCTACACACCGAGTTCGCGCTTTCTTCCACTCAAAAGGTTTAAGTACTTTCCTGTCTAGCTAGCTACTTCCAGTAGTTCTTATTCTACAAATACAATTTAATTTACTAAAGCTAAGTATTAATTCAGCAACAATTTTTCACTTTTATCTTCATACCATCTGCAAAAGCGAGACTTTCCAATTGCTATAAATATTTTAAGTTGCGTGCCAGGCGCAGATGTTTGCTATATTAAAAGAAAGTGATCATTTGGTATTGTGTGTGAGTTATAGGTCAAATATAATTATACGCCTATTCTGTATGCAAATAATTATGTTAACGATATTTATTTTATTAATTTAACGGACAGGCTAGCATGATACTTTATTAAATAAATTATGTTAGCATCGATGCTCATGATAGTGTTAATAGAAAATCATTTTATATATCTATACCACAGGTAAAGCCTAGTACATACAGTTTCTTTATATTTTTTTAAAATTTAAGATTTGTTATACTTATGAGTTGATGAATTAAATAAAACGAAAAAAAAACAGGCCAAATGTGAGTCGCATTCGCGCACGTAGGGTTCCGTACCATTATCTATTAAAAACTACAAAAAATCAAATTGTTGTATGGGAGCCCCCTTAAATATTTATTTTATTCTGGTTTTTAGTATTTGTTGTTATAGCGGCAACAGAAATACATCATCTGTGAAAATTTCAACTATCTAACTATCACGGTTCATGAGTTACAGCCTGGTGACAGACGGACAGACAGACGGACAGCGAAGTCTTAACTATAGGGTCCCTTACCCTTCTACCCTTTGGGTACGGAACCCAAAAAACTAGGTATTTCGACTGTGACTTAGGCGTCATTTGCTGCATGCGGTAAGTGTTTCGAAGCATTCGTTTTTTGAGTTACCTACTGCTGTAGAGTCATTTACTATACTGAACTAGATCTTTTGTCTTTATTTATTATTAAAACAATAATAGCAAGAGTTATCAAAAAAATATTGCTGAAAGCATATCCGAGACATTCTGGTAAATCAACCAAATCACTCCGCTATTTAAAATTAATGTAAATTTTTGGTCATAAATTGACATTAATATGGTCATATTAAAGAGATACTACAAAGGCACATTTGACAAAACCAATAAATATTTGTCCACTTGCTTAGAAAAGGTTTATAAGTATTTAATCTTTTACTAAATTAGACTCTTACTTATACCACTAACACCAAAATGGCTCACGTAATTGAATTATAAATCTTATCCGAAATCTAATAGCCGATGCGTCCAACCCATGTGTTACCTATCTTCAACTTATTAAGTACCTTAACAGATTGTTCGTCTATATGTCACATTATATTATACTAATCAGTGATGATGCAAGGATGCGGAGACCTAAAAGTTAAAAGCACTTATTACTTAAAACGATGTAAGGAGTAATTAAGAACAATAGTAAAAATTTGAAGTACCTAGATTGGACCATGGAATCACGTTGTCCCATACAAACTTTGCCCCCCGGTTTACCCACTTTGGGGTTGAATTTCGAAAACTCCTTTCTTATCGAATGCCTACGTCATACAAAAAATACACATTTCAAGTTTCAGGTCTCTACGATCAGCGGTTTAGGCTGTGCGTTGATCCGTCAGGCAGTCATTCAGGACAAAGCATTTAAATGTATAGATTATGACTGAAACAATATGATATATATACATATTTGTAATGTGCTAGCCAAGACCTTTCTTTTGATACCAAACACGTGATGATTATCACAATTTAAGTTGTTTTTAGGTTAAAAACTAACGTTTTTAATTCCGTCTGAGACAATTTTGATAAAATTTATACAGCCTATTTTACCCGGGCCATTATTACATCTATTGATACCTCGTTCATTAAAATCGGTTTAGTTGTTTAGGTGCTACGGTGGAACATACAAACATACATACATAGACTGCCAAAATCATTACCCTTTCTTTTGGCTTCGCCGTAGTCGGGTAAAAACACACAAAAATATTAAAATGTATAATCAAATGTCTGTTGATTAACAGTTTAATTAAAATATATAAACCCATGGCTTAGGATAATCCACAGGGAGCGAACCACTTGCTCTTCTACTCTAGTTTTTTGATTCTGTGTAATTTCAATCTTATTAATTTAAAAGTTTTACAGTTTTGAAGATGTATAATATTGTCGCAATTAAATTGAAAATCAATTAAAGCCGCGATTACTTCAACAGCAGTTCACTAATCAGCGATTACTATTGTAAACCAACTTGTAACAAAATAAGTTATTTGTTTGTACTGCTTAGGTGATACACGTCGTCACTTTAACACTGAAGTCACTATATAAGATGTAAACATATCAGGTAATTATTTTCTAGGAGGTGGTTCTACTGCTCAAATACAACAACTTTTTGTATTAGACCAATATCGAAATCGTAAAAAAAATATTTCATCTCTCCATACAAACATACTGATCTCAGCTGGTCTGCCGTTTTGTATGGGGAAATGGTTTTTTGTTTTGTGATTTTGAAGTTGGTCCCATAGAAAAATTTGTTCTATTTGAGCAGTAGAATCATCCCCTAGAAAAGAGTTAACTGATAAGTTTACACCTTATATACACAATAGTAATGTGAACCTACTTCTTAGCGAGATAGAGGTTATGTTTGTTTGTATCGCTTAGGTGATAATATAGAGCGAGTTTACTTGCGTTTTCTTAAAGAATCGACTCTTTTATCATTGTAGTGGGGCGTTATTTCTCCTTGAACGCAAATGTCATTTCTAAATTGCATCGAGTCTGTGTGTACTGGGCGATGCTACTAGCAAAATAGATTGTCCGATATCCCATACAAGTATGTCATTTCCTTACTTCAAAAGATAATTCTTCAATCAGTATAATTTCTGGCGCATATTACATCATCACCATCATTTTAGCCACAGGATGTCCACTGCTGTTAGTGCTCCCCCCGTAACTTCCAGATCGGCCGGTTGGAAGCGGCCTGCATCCGTCTGACGTCCACCCACAAGGTAGACAGACGACCTGCAGGGCTAGCATGCGCGCATCGGTTATTTTATCGATAGACAAGACAAATCCTTGACGATAATTTTATCGTTTTCCCAAACCTAACGGATCACAGAAGTCTCAAATCCTTTTTCTTAATATTTTCAGGGTCTCCCGTTGAAAATAGCTACTTATTTTTACGTTATAACACGGCATTGCCATGATATTTTGGTGTTTTCTTTGTTATCGTCGAAGACGAAACGGCATATTTACGTCAAAAGTCGATAAAATGCCACGACAAAATTTTATCGTGTTACGCATGCTATTCTTGCAGGTTGCAGGAAGCTGGCGCATATTTATTCAAATTGAAAGTCGCCATACACCTAAGAAAGTGGCACAGTCACCTCAACAAAGCTTTTAAGTAATAGAAATAAGACCCTTGAAAATAAGTTCTTGCAAAAGTTCTAATACTGATATCCCAGAACCTCATTCTTTAAACAGCAGGTTACACTATGAGCAGGTGAAGTTTGAGTGGGTTTTTATATGTTGTTTAAAACCCCTTACATCCCAAAGATGGTAATAGGTGGATTCCATAAAATCAAACTACGTAATCTAACGGCAGCGATAACTATTATTCTATTGTGGTTCTTCTATTTGTATGGAGTAATTAATGGTCCATTGATGGTAATCATTGCTTGCAGCATCTTAAATGCATTGGGCTGGAATTAAGACGCGCTCAGATTGGTGTTCAAGGGTTAGAATGTGGGTATTTTGTCTGGACTTTACGTAAACAAATGAATGATCATAATTAACCTTTGCATCTACAAGGCGAAATATAATCTCAATAGTAAAAAATAAAAATTTGATTGAAGATAAATAACACTTGAAAAAAATCAACGACCTCAGGTCCCATCTGAGGTCGATGATTTGACTCCAAATCGTGGCGAAACGTAGACATACATTGTTCTTGGTAGATAAATAGATTAATTCAAGAACGGCCTGAGGTACCCCCGGTTTAACAGCAGACGCAAATGATGTAAAATTATGAAAAAATCGCAGTTAAAAATTCAAACCATCGAAAATATTCAAGACTCAAAACGCCACAGTATTAGTCCAGTTGACGAATAAATAACACATATATTTCTGTTGTCATTTCCCAGCATTTAAGTTTCATAAGTACATTTAATGTAGCCTTATCATCTTTTAAAATTTCAAAAGTAAGGTTAACTACTGTCATAAACTACCCCACATATATTTTACGCGGTATAATTTCGCGGCGGGACATTAATTCGACAGTAAAGGACGCTTAGCAAGTCAATGTGGACGCGTCCTACGTTCGCCAATTAATTTAATTGAGCGTTCCTTATAATAGCAATGAGCTAAATGTACCAGTCGGACACCTGTTTAAAGTTAAATGGGGATTTACACGGGACGAATTTCATCAATGAGACATACCCGGTCTGATATTATTTTGTAACATCTAGAATAGAATAGAATAGAAAAAGATTTATTTGAACCACACACAGAATATAAAAGGAAAAAAAAAACATTTACAGGATAATAAAAAGCAGTATGTGTCAAAAAGACCCCCGCTCAGCATTTGTCGTGACAGTCAGGGACGTATCACGACGCTGGTTTTCAGCAGGGACCCGACGGTAGGCTCGGACCATACCCGACCGGAAACCCTATCATCATCTATTATCATCTATTTGTACATTATTGTTATGTAGTAAACGATTGAGTACTAAGCTTATATTTTTAACGTGTTAGTTGGTTTAGCTGGGTAGTTTCCGCATTTAGCCTCTTGATTGGGCCATTGTGCGTGCTGAATCTTTTTCCTTACTCCAACCAGCCCAGGTAAACCCAAAAGGTCAGCCTTTTCAGGGGCCTAGCACGAAAGTGTAGTGTTTCGTTCGGTCGCATAAACCTAACAAATTAAAATGGCCAGTCTCATGTGTCAATCCTTTGATAAAATATGACTAACTCAATCTAGTCGTGTAAAAAACCCGACCGTTTTCAATTGTTTATAAATTATCAAACCTTTGATATGGGGGAATGGATGTTTTAATTTGATCGGATAAGACGACCGACCGAACGATGCGCTCTCGTATTAGGCCTCCAGGCTCTTAAAGGCTTCCGGGAGTGATCCTGGTGATTGGAAAATCCGTTGTTCTGCCATTTTTAACGTGATAGGTATTTGGAATTATGAGGGTATGCTATTTTTTTACTACTAATATAAACCATTTGTTGGTGGTGAGGGAAAACATGATGAGAAAAGCAGCATATTTATTTATTCTACTGGTAAAATGGCCTGGTTCCCTTGTCTTAAAGAGGACTAATAGCGATCGGCGTAAATGTAACATAGAATTTTTTTGCCTTATCTAAAATCATAGTTATCTAGACTAGGAACGCAATAAAGAGATAGGAGTATTTTAGTGTTGAATTGACTTATACTATACAATAATAATAATAAGTATCTAAAGAGATCTGCTTTTCAATATTTTTCGACTCAATTGTTTTTTTGTGTTAATAATGATTAACCAAAAAAAAAGTATTTTAAACTTTTTTTTACATTATCATAAAGAAGCAGTATTCAACTATGTAAAATGAAATTACAATATCAGTCGTACTATGTAAATCGGCTTTAATACAACAAGTCAGGTGATCCGACGCTATTCAGGGACTAAAGGAGGATTAAGTATGACTTACGTGCAACCTGTACGCTGTACGCGTATCCTAAATAAAAATCATGCAATTTGTCCCTTGCAAAGTTCTAGTTTTTTGTACAATATGTATAACTAGTGTTTACGTTCAGTTAAATGTTCAAACGATATTTAAACATCACGATTTCAAATTAATTCTGTTTATAAAATATAAATGTAAAACATTTCTGTTTTGTAATTTTAATTTTACAATGACATGTTATTTGTCAACTAGACGAGATAATAGATAAGAGTCGCTCGGCAGCTTTTCGTTTTTAAATTGTAATTTTTATTTTATGACATTTAAGTATGCGTTCACATTCACAACACTCAATTAGACTCTATAAAAAGTGATGTGTAAAGTATTATACGGTGAGTTAAAGAAATTTGGCGAAACTAGCCCCTACCAGAGGTATTCATGTTGAAAACCATAAAATTATTGATAGTAGGAGTAGGACTGACTGATTTTATCCACAAAATAAAAATATTTTTAGTATTATCTATTGTGTACTTAAATAGAAAGTTAATTATGTAAGTCAAGCTTTGATGACATAAGTTTATTTATTTGATGATAGTCAGACGAATAAAAAAAAATACAACAGAGCTTAATCCCACTTTAAGATTTATCGTAATATCTTTTTAATCCCAACCTCAAGAGGGTAAGTTCGGTTATAATTTTTAATAGGCTTGCCTCATCATCACCAGCCTATATCAGTCCACTGCTGGACACAGGCCTCTCCAACTAAAAGAAGGATTTTGCCATAATCGCCACGCTTGGCAGGCGGGTTGGCGATCGCAGTTTGGCCAATGGTGGAGAGGAGACGCTGCTGCCCGTCTTCTTATGGCGGTTCTCCTGTGGTCGTCTCTTACCACGTAGTCTGATTTCTGTTGCCGCTTTAACAACAAATACTAAAAAACAGAATCCAATAAATATTTAAGGTGGCTCCCATACAACAAACGTGATTTTTTTGGCGATTTTATTGATAATGGTACGGAACCCTTCGTGCGCGAGTCCGCCTTGCACTTGGCCGTTTTTTGGTAACCCGTTTTGGACGGGCCACCCGTTTTGCAGGGCACAATCCTACCTTAACTATGAGGTCGTAGGGCCATAATCCAGTACCCCCCGCTACGATAGGTGTGCTGTAAAGTGACTTTACATGTCAACCGGCTAGCAGCAGATGAAATAAAAATGTTTTTATAAAAACGGTACCAGCTTTTGAGAGTTAAATGTTTTTATGATTTTTTAAGTTTTGTGATTCCATCATCAGATACTAACTTTCTGAAAATGAGACCACCTCGTTAGTATACTTTTTAAATAAAATAACTGTTGAATTCGGTCCTTAATTGACGAAGTAACCGCCAAAAAAACATAAGTAAAACTGAAAACTTAAAATTGAAAACTTCCTCCTTTTCAGTACAGTCAAATTGAAAACTTCCTCCTTTTTTTAAAGTCGAAAATAACCAAGGATCGGTCTTACAATGGACTTACGTGTGCTGATTATAATGATAATGATGGTCGGAATGGTCACCTATGAAAATATATATCTCTCTCTCTCTCTCTCTCTCTCCATCTGCTTACGACCACGGCGTTTGTTGCTTAACTCGAGCTCGTTTCAACCTAAGCTATTGCTACCTTTTTTCTTTCGAGATTGTTGCTACCATTAAAATCTTATTTGAGCCTCAGTATTTGCCCTAGAAACCATCTTTAGACAACCATTTACTATAAGACCACTCATCTGTCAGATTACGTAGCAAATAATTTAGAAAGTTTAACTTCAATACCTTAAAATTGACTAACTTTATGAATAATTACTACGGCTACTACTTTCAAATTAATAAAAAGTTTTGTTTTATCAAATTTATTAAATTTAAAACTTAGTGATTGTTAAAACTTTACCGATTTAGGAATATTTATTATTGCTTTAATTTTACTCTCTTAACTTAAAACGTAGTTTTGTGTTAATAATTTTTTAACTGTTTTCACACGTGACATTTTGCTAAGTCTTATGGACCACCTTTGATTATAAACATCTCTAGTTGGAGTGTGGTACTGCAATTGTCACCAAAAGAACAGGCCAGATTTGAGTAATAACAAATAGTTGTTACTTACTCAAATCCGGCCTGTTCTGTAACCATAGGGTTACTATGGTAACAATTATGGGTTGCTATGGTAACAAGCGCGCCACTGAGCGGGCGAAACAAACTTTGGCGCCAACAGTTGGCTTATATATTTTTTGACGTTTATGACACTCGAACAGGGAATCTAGACATGTATATAATCAAAGTGGATAGGATAAGATAAGATAAGATAATCATTTATTTGCTCTTGAAAAAGGGTACATTTAGGTTGTTATACATAAGAAGTTCAGCTTTTTCAGCCATCTATGAATAGCATGCAAATACAGTTTAAGTTCAGATATTATTACATTAGGAAAGCAATTAAATTTAATTATTTCTTGGAATGTCAAAGTTTACAAATTTTATAAAAACAATAAAAAAAATGCATCAAACACAATAATGTAGCATAATTAAAATACATTGTCAAAATGTCAAGTTGTTACATAGAGAAACGAAACACAAAATTACGTAATTATTTCAGATTTAAATATTCATTCGCAGTGTAAGAACAATGTTCATTTGGTGGCTACCTATTAAATGCACCTTTAAACCTATTAAATGGCAAGTCTTTAATATTGCGAGATATTTTATTAAATATGAGCATACACATCCAGTTTCAGTTTTTTCTGAATCGGGCACTTCTTGGTATTATTTCAGAAACAAGTCTATGACCATTTCTGGTATTTCGCGGATAATACAGTGTTTCAATCAATCAAAGATCTAAATTGATTTGAAGTTTTGTGTTTTTATTAATCGAAAAAGAATGATTACATTTTAACTTCTCGTCTATTAACACTTATGTACATTTTTCATAATATTAGCTAACCTAACTTTAAGTTATTACTTGTCCCGCTCTACTCTAAATTATTAATTACTTTAAGTCGGCTGACTTACCACGGTGTAACCCGATCGAAACGTCAGGCAAAAGAGTTAACATTTTGTACCTAAATTATGATCGCGTTAATTCCCGTTTCATTGTTTTCTAAATTATTATTTATTATTTTAACTTAAATTTGTACGTAACTACGTCATGGTGCATACCTACGTTTCTTCAAAAACAATAATGGTTCTCACGGTTGTTCAATGTTCATGCTACGGACCATTAGATTTGGAATGAGCTTCCTTCCGTCTTGGCCCCTACAACAGAGCCATCCTTCGAAATGGGTATTGAATTTTTAACCAAACAAACAACTTTTAGACAGAGCGCAATCATTGACAACGAAACTTCTTTAATTTATGTCAAATAAAAGACGTAGGTGTGTTCAAACGCTTGACGAAAAGGAGTGCTTAAATCCTGTATGCTCGGAAAAAAAAGATAACAATTGAATAGCAATGGACCCCCAAACATTTTGTGCGCGACACGAGCTTAGTGCTTAACTAACGTGTGTATTTGGTTGTATCATTATCATCTTAGCCTTATCTGTTCACTGCGGACGTAATCCTCCAGAGAACGCCAAATAACACACACGAGCTCCTGCTTTTTAGGGTTCCGTACCCAAAGGGTAAAACGGGACCCTATTACTGAGGATCGTCTGTCCGTCTGTCCGTCTGTCCGTCTGTCCGTCTGTCCGTCTGTCCGTCTGTCCGTCTGTCCGTCTGTCCGTCTGTCCGTCTGTCCGTCTGTCCGTCTGTCCGTCTGTCTACAGGCTGTATCTCATGAACCGTGGTAGCTAGACAGTTGAAATTTTCACAGATGTTGTATTTCTGTTGCCGCTATAACAACAAATACTAAAAACAAGAATATAATAAATATTTAAGGGGGATTAATATTTTAAGGCGGCTTCCATACAACAAACGTGTTTTTTTGCCGTTTTCATAGATAATGGTACGGAACCCTTAGTGCGCGAGACTGTTAAAACCATTAAAACCATTAAAACCAATTTATTTCTGTAAATAGGCTTAAACTAAGCGCTTTTACACGTCCCAATATTTTTTTTCCCTACCACTACTTCAGGACAATTTTGGGCTAGCGCCGAGAAGAAGTAGCGCAAGAAACTCGGTCACTATTGTCAGCCTCTTTTTAAATAGTATATATTTACATTACAAGATAAATGTACCTGTGCGAGCAGGGCAGTATTTATTTCCAAATATTTTTATCGTTTATATAATCATTTACAGTATAATATCCTTTTTTCATTAAAGTTGTTTTAATATGCGATTTAAATTTTAACAGGGGCAGTTCTACAATAGACGCTGGTAATTTATTAAAAAAGCGAATACATTTTCCCATAAACGAATTACCCACTTTATGCAGTCTGAAATTGGGAACGGCAAGCTTATTCTTATTCCGTGTGTTAAGATTATGAATGTCACTTTTCTTAAGGAATAAGGACAGGTTTTTGCGGATGTACATTATATTTTCATAAATAAATTGGGATGCTACTGTAAGTATATTAATTTCTTTAAACAGTTCTTTTAAGGAGTCTCGGGGTCCAAGGCCGTAAATTGCCCGTACAGCTCTCTTCTGCAGTACAAATATAGATTCAATATCTGCTGCTGAGCCCCATAACAATATTCCATATGACATTATACTATGAAAATAGCTAAAATACACCAATCTTGCCGTTTCAACATCAGTCAGTTGTCTTATCTTTCTCACGGCATAAGCAGCAGAGCTAAGTCTTCCCGACAGAGTCTCGATATGCGCACCCCATTGCAAACGGGAATCTAAAGTGATTCCTAAAAATGTAGTGGAACTAGATGTATTAAGTTGTTCATCTTTTACAGTAATATGTGTTGAGACAAGTTTTACGTTGGGCATTGTGAATTTGATGCACTTTGTTTTATTTGCATTGAGCATAAGATTATTGGTGGTGAACCAATGCAATACTTCCGAAAGTGCATTATTTACATCGTCAAATGAGTCTTTACCTCTCTTGATTTTAAAAATCAATGAAGTATCATCTGCAAATAGCACTGTCTCACAGAGGTCTTTCGTAAAAGATGGAAGGTCATTTATGTAAATTAGAAAGAGCAGAGGCCCTAATATCGATCCCTGCGGCACACCCATAGTAAGAGGCGACCCAGAAGACTCAGCTCCATTGATACAAACTTTTTGTGTTCTGCCTGTGAGATAAGAGTTTACTAAATCTGAGGCATCGCATGAAACACCATAGTGTCTAAGTTTTTTCAGTAAAGTTTGATGGTCCACACAATCAAAAGCCTTAGAAAGATCACAAAAAACTCCCAAAGCGTCCTGCCTACTTTCCCAAGCATCAAACACGTGTTTCAAGAGTGCAACTCCAGCATCTGTAGTGCTTCTACCTTTCGTGAAGCCATATTGTTTGCTATGTAACAATTTATTAAGGACAAAGTGTGATAAAAGTTGATTGAAAATTACTTTTTCAAAAACTTTACTAAGTACCGGTAAAATTGAAATTGGTCGAAAATTTGAAGCATCATTTTTCTCGCCTGATTTATATAAAGGAATTATCTTACTAAATTTCATCAAAGTAGGAAACTGTTTATCATCAATACATTTATTAAAAAGAATTGTAAGATAAGGGGCTATCGTATTTATAATTGTATTGATAATATTGACTGAGATCCCCCATAAGTCTTCAGTTTTTTTCATGTTCAATTCCTTGAAAGTTTTTATTAGTATATTAGGATTAATATGTCTAAAATTAAATGGAGTTTTGCACTCATCAACACCCGACTTGAGAAGGGATTCAGCTAGTTCAGCAGAAGAAGCCAGTTCTTTAGTTGTAGAGGGAGCTATATTCGAAAAGAATTCCTCGAAAGCATTTGCAACTTCTGCATGTGAGTTAATTAGTTTATCCCCAATTTTAAGAGAGTAAGAGTGATCATTCTGTTTACGCCTACATGTTTCTTTATTTATTATGTTCCATGTGGCCTTTGCTTTATTATCAGAACCCAAAATAATATTTCGAAGATGATTTGATTTTGCAGTGGCACATACTTTTTTAAATATTTTAGAGTAATTTCTAACATGATCTATGATCTGTGGGTTCTGAGTGTTTGCTTTTAGACTATACAATTCATATAATGTTCTTCTACTTTTGTAAATACCAGGTGTAGCCCATTCATTAAACTTACACCTGACTTTATTTGCTTTTATTTTTTTTTGTGTGAAAATTTTATCAAATTCATTTTTAATCAAGCCAAAAAGATCCTCATATAACAGATCAACACTATGGCTACTGCTAGATTTTAGTAAATCTATACCGTTACACATTTTCTCTTTAAATCGGTCTATTCTATTTACGGTTATTGGCCTGCAGACAGCATCTATAATTTCTCGGACATGATGGTGCTCAAACGACGCCCTCTGGCCACTATGGTCAGACCTTAAATAATTTATAACTGATTTATCTATTACATTGCTATTGCAAAAAATATTATCTAAGCAAGTAGCTGTTGTGGGAGTCACTCTTGTTGGTTCATTAAATAAGTTAATTAAATTAAACGATTTAAAAAGATTAAGAAAACGAGTTGAATTCGGTGAATTTACTAATATATTGACATTAAAATCTCCACACACAACTATTTTCTTACTAGAACTACAGACTTTTTTCAAAGCCTCTTCCATATTGGATTCAAAAAGCTGGTAATTGGCTGATGGGGGGCTGTACACGCTTAATATTATATACTGCTCTAGCTCAACACATGCTAGTTCAATAGTTCGTTCAATCGAAAGTGACACTATATCTTTACGCTCTTTAAAGTTTAACTCACTATTTAATAGTATAAGTGACCCCCCCCTAGTAGTGGACTTCCTTGTGAACGAACTGCCGATTTTATAATTTTCAATGTTTATCATTAACTCATATTGATTAATCCAATGCTCTGTTAAACATAGTACATGTACATTTAAATCTTGTAAGAATAAGGCTAATTCTAACTCTTTGCCAGCCAAGCCTTGCATATTTTGGCATATACTGACTCGCACTTGGCCGGTTTTTATCCAGTCACTGCCAGCTGCCGTTCTTGGGTCTTACTTCCGTAATCCGTAATCATTCGTCGTACTTAATAAATATTATTCTAGCAGTCTTTGTGTGAATTTGCTGAAATCAATGTACGAGTAATTTATGAAATAGTGTGATATTTAGATATTATACAAATAATTGCAAGTGATCTCTTTTTTGTCACATTGTTGTCTTATTATGGGTATTAGAATAGAAATGAGTTATTTGAATGTTTAGTTATTCCCTTAAGCAATTTTATGATGACGATAATGATTTTAATTCGTCAAATACAGATGATATCAAAATGATGGAGACTACTAACGGGACAGACCTATTTTTCATCTAATTTAAAAACACACTTGGAATGTAAATTTCAAGAAACTCCAACGTTAATAGCGAACTCAAATGTTATGTCTGTCGTGACTCGTCTCATTCTGATGGAAATGTTGATATCATAGACAAGACACATGACGAGAATGCCTATTAGTGATACTGACACATCTGCTTTTATCACGCCACAATACAATGTAATACAGTTGTATCACTCTTCAGTTTTTTATTTTATTTAAACATGCACAAAATAGGTTACAGCCATTGAAAATTAAAGTTACAAGTAATTGAGACTTAAGAACTAGGTTGCCACCCTTAACATGCACATACTAAGTATAATAACTTTTAAGCAGGCAATAATATTATAATACTACAAGATTTTAAAAAAAAGTCAATGTCTGCGCTACCACTGACGAGCTCATTATACTGACGGACATTATGAAATATTATTGACATAAACATTCAGGCTAAATAATTTTGGTTTCCGAACACGATAATTCAAATTCACATTATTTGTGACAAGAAGCACGGAGAATCAATATGAGAATGAATTATTATTTATCTTAACCTTGTGGGTATCCACCCACAAGTCCTACGCTGCGCTTGACAGTACGTGTCCTCCATTATCATAGTTGAACCTTTCTGCCCCATCGACCATCAGTTCTACGACATACATACTCAACAAATGTCATAACATTGTCTTGAAAGACGTGTAGCAGTGGTCGTCTCGATTCCGTATGTCGTAAGCTCGAATCCCAATACGTATTTCTGGATTTTTAGAAGGTATTTATTTATTCTACGCTTGTCGGTGGGGGATTCGTAAGAAAATTTTCAAATTCTGGCAATATTTGATCTCTGGATGTGTTGCCAAGGTTCAAAATGTCTTAGTACCTACCTTGTCAAAAGTCAAAAATGCGTCTAAAAAGCGATTTTCACTTAAAAGTGGCAAACGCTTCACCAGATAGCAACCAAACTAATCCAATGATGATCCTAGGAAATAGGACAAAAAGTTTTGAAAAATGAGGTGGAAAGGTGCCGTCCAAACATCAGCAATATATTGTAACCCCTATCAAAAACTGAGAGAGAAGAGGTCCTACTCTCTCTATCTCTTTTGCTGTTATAGATACTAACACGTCTGCCTTTATCAAACGTAGGACAATTATCACGATTCGTAGGCAAACTGGTCCATAACATTCCTGGTTCCTTTAACCGGTACAAATTCAAGGGAAACTGAACTCTGCGGGTGAAAAAAAGGTGTATAAAAGCAAAGTTTGCTTGGACAGGCAGGATGGAGGGACGAGAAAAAGCATCACAACCCCAAATTCAAGGGCATATCCCGCTTGGTCAAGATTTCATTTAGTATCATTTTAATCAGCTTGAAAAAGATTTCGTTGAGTATCATCTTTACTTGTGTTATTTGATGGATAATAAGTACAAAAATGATGCCTGAGATACAAGTAATTATTTACTCAGTTTAGGCATTTAAATAAACAAACGTGACCTACATGCTTATGTCATAATAACTTACTATTTTTATGACATGCAAGCATACACCTTGCACAGTATAGGTATTAATATAATTTTAGTAGCGTAAGCATTGTTACGTAATGTTATTAACGATCTCTTTCTTTTGTAAATGATTATTTATAAGCATGTATTATTATTAATATCACTGTACGTAGCTTAAGTTTTATACCGAATAAACTTTATCTTATCTTATCTTATATTGAGAATGAAAGTGTGATGTTTATTTTACCGACTAAAGGTGTTTATAGAATCTAAGGAAAGGTAGTGTTTAATTTGTTTTAATTTTATAAATTTACCAAGACGAAGTAGAATGAAACATCGGATTTTGGCAGATTGTAAATTCTTCATTTTTCACGTAAACTAAATAAACAAGTACTAAATTAACAACTCTCTTTTTTTACGCTGACTTAGTTAAAATATTGAAATTGAAAGTTGCTTAAAATTCACATAAAATTTCCCATGTTACACTGAATACAGACCTACATATTTTTTACGTGTGTTAAGTAAATATTTTTAAATTCGCTATTTTTTTTTTCAAAAACGCTAAGTAAAATAAATCAAAACATTTTGTTTCCCAAACGAAATTTTGCCCAAACTAGAACACGCCGCCACGACAAAAAATAGGACAATATTTAACCATTCATTCCACGTGGGTGAACCAGAAAGGGCCGAGTTCTGACGTCACACTAAGATTGAATAAATTAATACCGAGCCTATTGTACTTCTGACCACCGCAGCAGTGATATCCAAAATATCTGGTTCCATACATTGTCTAATAAAATATTATACAAAGGGTTCCCTTAGAAATGGATTGTATCAAAAGAGTCTTTTGCTTTTAAATGGTGTGATTTTGTGCACACACAATAGAGCTGCGCTTTGAAAATGTAAATTACCTATTAAATTTGGTATTCAGTAGTCAAATGTGTCAACAAAATATTTTTTAGCTTGCAAAGAGTTCGTTGACTCTACAAATTAATATTTTTATCATTTTCACTTTAAATTATTTTGTGTATGTCGAGATAGATATTTTTATATGAGTGAGTGCTTGGTGCTTGCCCAGCCCGATGGACCGACGACCTTAGAAAGATGGCTGGCAGTGGCTTGATGAAAAAAGCGGGAGATCGTGCACTCTGGCGTTCTTTGGGGGAGGCTTACGTCCACCAGTGGACTGCAATAGGCTGAATAGATAGATAGATAGAGTTAGTGCCTTATATCATTCAAGCTTATATTATACGCTTATATTAAATAAAGTTTGAAAGTATAAATAAAAAACCATGTGTCAGAATCTTGAAGTGAGAATTACCATTTTTGTGTTACGAGTTACCAGAGCAAAAATAAATTTGTCAGGAGTCAGGAGTATTCCACCCAGAGGCGAGATATCTTATAAATAAAAGTTTTTTAAATTGATTGTTTGTCTTACATAAAACTAGCAACATAATCTAAGGTTTATTTTTAGACAGTACATGTAAAAATGTGAATGCAAAATTGAAATTATAATAACAAAGTACATTTATAAAACGAAGCAATAAACAGTGAAAATAGTGGTATGTTTGTACAAATAAAATAAATTTTTATTTTCATAACAATGGGTTAATACGTAATATTTTAAACAATACAGAAAAATAAACTTGGACATCAAAAGCACAGGCAGCGGTGGTCACTCATTATTTTATTTAGAACTCAGAGAAACACCCTTTTAAAATAGATTATGAGAAATGCACAGATGATCCATTTCTTTGAAATTGTCAAAAATAGGTGTTATGGTACTCACATGAGTTGTAGCTTAATTATAAAAATTACAAAAGGTATTATCAAATCCTTAAAGTAATAAGTCTTAAAATGTTTTATTAAGGTCATTATCAATACTTTTGCAACTAACCTTTTTTTTAAGTACTGCTTTATTGCTATATGTTGAGGCCCTATTTTGATATTTATTGCTATATGATGAGGCCCTCTTTTGATAGTAATTAATATTCGATCAACTGTTACGCTTTCGAAAAGCTATATCGCACTTTATTTATTTACTTCGATGATTGTCTCATATTTAAAAATGGTGAATATAAGCACGAACATAATCCTTACATAAATAACCAACCCCAAGACTCTACGTTAATTATTGATAAAGTCTCTTAAGTGACATCAAATTCAATCATATGAATAAAAAACCTACTCGTATTGTCATGTCTGCAACTCACATTTTAATCTATGCCCATCCCCTCAGTCGTAAATATCCAAGCGATTTGCATAAGAGACGCTGGCAGTCACACACTTCGCTACTGAATAAATTAACCGCCGCCTTTGAGTTTTTGTACAGATCGGGCGAGCGGGTTTTTTCAGTGCAGTGCCGTGTTTATTACTAAAAGTTTTACTATGCAACCTCGTAGGTAAAAACTAGTTGGCATCTGTTGTGATGATACATGATCTATATATAATGTGCGTTGTTGATGTAAGGTATTTATTCTATGTCATCAGGACTTAGTTTTGATTAATTGTCATCAATTTACACGATAAATGCGTGTTTGTAGGGTTCTGTAATCAAAACGGAACCTTCAAGGTTTGCCATATCTGTCTGTCTGTCCACGGTTTATTTCAGGGACTCTTAGTACTCGCACTTACAAGGTTTCTTTTATATTTTATCGTCCATAAATATCACTTCCGATTAGCCAGCTAAAGTAGCAATGGGCGGGGCACATAGCGCGTAGACCTGACGGCCGATGGGGCAGAAAGGTTCTGGAATGGAGGCCACGTACCGGCAAGCGCAGCGTGGGACGTCCACCCACAAGGTGGGCAAACGACATGGTAAAAGTCGCTGGACGACGCTAGATGCAGGCCGCTTCCAACCGGCCGATCTGGAAGTCACTGGGGGAGGCCTATGTTCAGCAGTGGACGTCCTGTGGCTGAGATGATGATGATAATGATGAATTATCACTTCAGCTGTTTAAAGTAAATGCAACTAAACCTTCCATATAATATCTGACGTGGATATCAGTTTTCCTTTTAAAGTAACAGAAATACCCCAGATAATACAGTTCGCAATAACAATATCGTTGCATTTCCCATAGCTAACTGAATAAGTAATGAGCCTCTCCCCCCTCCTACCCTCAGCAACAAGGCACTAAGCATGCTCCATCATGCTAAGTACACGGAAATAAACACGAGTGTATACAAGAAAACTGCGAAGATGTATTGTTGCTGGATGTGACATAAATTGTCATTTTATTTCAATCAATTGCTAAAACATTTATTAATAATTTGTCACAGTGGAATAACTACAATTTCACGCTAACATTAGTTAGATCTGGGCCATAACCATGAACTCTTAAAACAATATCAAAGTTGTCAAATCTGTCAATTTTGGTACGTCATTTCATACTAAATTTGACAGAAATGATAATGTTTGACAGATTTGTGATTGTTTTAACAGTTCATGGTTAGGGCCCAGGTGTAATCTTATTATTATTATTTTTTTCAAATCTTTATTAATATTATGAGCGCTCTGGTGAACCATTTGGTTGCATAATACATACATGTTGAAGCACGCAAAAGATTAAAAAGAAAAATTACGATGTTGCGATGAGCGAAAATTTATAGTTCATTGTCTCAAGATCAAAATAACGAGTTTGTCATTGTCAGCAATGACATTTAAAAAACCCGGCTAAGTGCGAGTGGGTTCCGCACCATTATCTATAGAAACTAGCAAAAAAATCACGTTTGTTGTGTAGGAGCCCCTTAAATATTTATTTTATTCTGATTTTTAGTATTTCTTGTTATAGCGACACCGTAAAATACATTATCTTATGTTGGTAGAATATTATTGTACCCTATAAAAGGGTAGATAAGTGCTTTTTAGCGCTCTTTGGTGGGAGACTTACGATCAGCTGTGGATTTAAATAAATAGGTAATAACTACTCTACATTTAACCCACTGTGTCTCATCTAGTATTTCCTAGATCTACAAGCCCCACGGCGCGGCGCGGCCTGAACGCCAAATGATGGCATCTACTCTTTTACTTTTTTTATCTAAATTAAAAATCTAAGGCGACTCCACGTATTGGGAGGTCTAAGGTTACGACAAAAAATGTTTGTTAGCGGTGATGTACCGTTGTTATTATTAAAAGAAGATTACGAAGACCTTAATCTTTAAAAAGTTTTTACATGAGAAGGATAAACAGGAAAATAAGGAAATTTACCTGATGAAAAGGTCGCAAAATTTCGAGTTATAGCTTATAAAAAGGAATTTACATTAAATTATTTATAATTTTGTGACATATTATATCATATTTTAAAATTGACAAGCTGTTGTATTATCTATTGCTGAAAATTATACTACTCGTGATATATCGGGTGTAAAGGCTTAACGAAGCCGAATACCACATATTCTACGGATTATTACGATCATTTTTTTCTTTTACACTATACCTGGGAAATGACGGGTTAACGAGTTATTGACAGTCAAAGTTTTAATTTTTTTTTTCAAAGATTTTTACAAAATTGACTTCTGTTTGATAATACTAAACTTTTTTACAAAGAAACATGATCCGCTTACACACACAGGCATAGTCTGTGACGTGCGCGCTATAGGTTGCGGGTTAGAAATAAGTGTTTTTTTTTTATACCCAAACATAAAAAGTCATTTCCCAGCAATTATTTTTTTTGCATTCTACTTAGTTTAATGTATATAATAAGTGGTTTAAGGCTTCGTTAAGCCTTTTTTACACCCTGTATATTTAAGATCTTATTATCTTATCTTATCCACATTCAAACGCAAAACGGTTTTTATGAATTTTCTTTAATTTATTTATTTTATTAAGAAATCTTCACCACTAATTTATTTAGATTATGTGGTGTTGTCCAATATTTATATATTTATATTTAGGCGATAAACTTTAACACATCCTTTGTTTTTTTTGTCAATTGTGGCCTAGTGTTCTGAAGATGGCTGTTTGGATGGATCGTAACAACGAAGCAAGCGGTCTCGGGTTCCGATCCCAGGAGCAATGTTTGTTATATGCGCAATATTGGACAACATCACATACATTGCTCTGATCCTCATGTAAGTAGCTAAAGCACTTGTGTTATAGAAACCAGAAACAACGACGGTACCACAACACCCAGACCCGAGCCAATATAGAAAAGTTTGTTGTCTACATTGACCCGACCGGGGATCGAACCCGGAACCTCAGAGATGGCGGCGCCATTTAAAGTCCGGCGTACTCGCCTCTCGGCTACGGAGGTCGTCAAGTCGAGTCAAGTAAAACACTTAAGTTAGTCATACTCTACAAAATTATGGATTACAAAATTAGTGTGGCTGTTTGGAGAATATAATAAATTTTAACTGTTTTCTTAAATGAATCCTAGGCATAATCTCTCTTTTATATATGTTTTACATAAGAACATTATAAATACGATGTGACGACCTCCGTAGCCGAGAGGCGAGCACGCCGGACTTTAAATAGAGCCGCCATCTCTGAGGTTCCGGGTTCGATCCCCGGTCGGGTCAATGTGGAAAACGAACTTTTCTACATTGGCTCGGGTCAGGGTGTTGTGGTACCGTCGTTGTTTCTGATTTCTATAACACAAGTGCTTTAGCTACTTACCTTAGGATCAGAGCAATGTATGTGATGTTGTCCAATAAATATACTTAAGAAAATAAAGTATAATTTCCAAAACATAATCATCGTTAATGTTTTTCTTTAAATAACATAAAATAAGGTTCCCTTCTCTGTCGAAATATTTCAATGACTCACAATTCCGTACAATAGACTATTAAATGCTTTTCTTCGTGATGTAACCATGATAACATTTTTGAGAGTGAATCATTATTTAAATAAAAGGAATCGAGAATGGATAACGAATATAGCATAGAAGCGTCTCTTTGCCATAAACCAGTTTCGAATTTAGTTTATCAATTTACACTTAAACAAAGACGGTAAAATGTTACATAAAGTCAGCAGTATTTTGATCCTGTACATATATTTTTATTTTCTATGCTTAAGTACTGCACTGTTTCAAAGGAATTTATTAGTAAAAGTTTCCAATTTATTGTGAAAAAGAGTGAAATTTTTATAAACGTAACTAAGTTATAGACAAAATAATCAAACATTTAATCAGAATACTATAAAATACTAATTAAAATATAAAATCTCATTTAAAAAAACGTATAAGTACTTTCAACTTAATTTGATTAATCGTTTCCTTTGAACTAAACCTGTTTACCATATCGTTTTCTTTTGATATTTTTTTTACGAAAGACTAAGACAGACAGCTTCGAAAGACTAAGACAGCTTCCTCAGCTTTCCTAGTAACTGCGGGTTTGGTTTGAGTATATTGTCAAGCTTAGCTTAGCAAGTCTTAACTTCCAGAAGTGGAAGAGGCCCCTTAAAGGAGTGGTTGAAATATTGAATTCTACTTTTAGATGTGCGTTATCAATGTTGTTGGTTACGGCTACTTTATTTTTTTTATATCGATTAATCAGATAAATCTTGTTGATATTAATTTAACTTGATCACAGAACAACTCACTTTTATACATTAACATCAATAGCTGTATCATTAGGATAGGATACCTGTGACCTATTTTAAGTAGTTTTTATTTTGCATGATTTGTTTTCTTATAAGTGGTTATGCACTTTATTTTTAAATATTAAATGTATTTACTTATAATTGTTTAGTGTTATATCTGTTGGATAACGCTATAATTAAATAAAAAGTTCACATACAACAAAAATAGTGTCTCTCATAATTGAATTATCAGCGTTATTGGGCTAAGAATATGATGCTTCTACAATTTTTTAGTTTACCAATTGAGACCCTGTTCGGAGGTAAAAAAAGTGGTTTATCGAGTTTTGTTCGGTTGCATCGTTATACTAATTTAATGGGTAAAAAACTAATATGTTAAAACCACTGATGATTCAGATTAATTAATTAATCGATAAGTATTAAGAAGCCGCATCGTTTGCTAACGAAATCAATGTTTGTTTATTTTTAATCGTGTCTAATGATCTTTAATATTAAAATATGATAATTATATTAATTAGGAAAGGAATAAAGTAGTAAACTTGCAGTTTTTAAAATTTTAAGAGACATATTATTGTTTTTTTTTAATTTTTTATTTATGAATGTAGTTATGTGTGACAGCTGTTTGGATTTCAAGAAATAATAATTAAAATATAAAAACAGTTTTTTCATTCGTATTTTCTTTTATGGGTTCTTTTCCTAAAAATATTATTGTACATTTTATCATTACATGTTCATTGCCATTTTATTTATGCTGTGGTTTTTAGCACTTTCCGAAAACATTGCAAGTTTGTCTGATGCAATTGCTTCAAATGTATAAAACTATGGTTAAGCTTAAGTACCTACCTCAACTTAAATAAAGTAGTTAACATGTTAGAAGAAACAAGATTAAATCTGTGAAAAACGTTAAAAAGTGCAAGTACCTAAGCATGATTTTCCCGAGTTTTCTTCAAAATTTCCTAAAAATTAGCAATCGACAATAACCGCACTATCATCGCCCGATTGATGCTTAGTGTAAAAATCTATGAGCAGCACCTGACAGTAGATTGCTTTGTTTTTGTTTTTTGTTGTCAATTTGCGATATTAAAGCCAGAATTGCTTAATTTTCGCTATCGCATAGCTTTTGCAAAATACGCATTATGGGTGCTGTTTTACGACTGCTAAATATCGCTAATACAGTCAATATTTACTGTATTACATTAAACCGCAACAAAACACCACTTAAATGGTGTTATTACAATGAATGATAAGCTAACGTGAATAGCCACCAATAAAAAGTCACATAACCCGACTGAGTCACACTCGGATAGAAACAACGCTTGAAGCCCAAGGGCTGGTGATTTCTTTGACGTTATTAGAATATAAAATTTAAAAAAAAAACATTCTTTTCACAATCACACCAATTTTCAAACTTCTTTCCACAATCACACCAGCCGCATACTAAACAAAGCTCGTATTATGGCGACTAGAATAACGGATTAACAAATTTAAATACGTTTATAAACATTCATGATTTAGGTACAAATCGTGTTCATCACACAAACATAATTTATTTGTTTATTGATCCACCATCATTTGTATAATTCCATACATGCTTAAATAAAATGAATTAGCAACAAAAAATAAAAACTAAAATGTACAAATAATGACAGGCAGACATGAAATACCACATGCAAATTACAATATTAGCACCGCTCAGTACCTATATTACTTGGATAATCAAACAAACAAAACACAATTTTAAGTTTAAAAAATCTTTTTTTTAAATTCTTACGCCCTGCTCTATTCAACAAAAAACCACAAACTAGTACGTTTTTTAACAAATCCTTGACACAAATATAAAGCTGAATGATTCTGAATCCGAAAAAACCCTATTTTCGGCAGCATGGAGAACAAACTCTATGGAGTAGAAATGTATCTTCAAAATCTTTTATCACACAAACATATGCTCACATATTGTAAATAAAATATCACGACACATGCCAAACCTATACGGAACCAAACAATACTATTGTCCAGGGCGGTAACCACGAACCCTTAAAACAATCTCAAATCTGTCACACATTATCATTTCTGTCAAATTTTGAATGAAATGACGTACCAAAATTGACAGATTTGACAACTTTGAGATTGTTTTGAGAGTTCATGGTTACCCCGCTGTTCATGTTTATTTTAGGCCAGTAATATATCCTAATTTTACTGTAATTAATCATACTTAATTTAATTGTAATGATTAGTTTGTTGTTTCGGAATTCTGTTTTTATTTAAAAGCTAGCAATCTCAATTAAGAAATATGTATGACGACCTCCGTAACCGAGAGGCGAGCACGCTGGACTATTATATGGCGCCGCCATCTCTGAGGTTCCGGGTTCGATCCCCGGTCGGGTCAATGTGGAAAACGATTTTTTCTATATTGTCTCGGGTCTTGGTGTTGTGGTGCTGTCGTTGTGTCTGATTTCTATAACACAAGTGCTTTAGCTACTTACCTTAGGATCAGAGCAATATATGTGATGTTGTCCAATATATATATTTATTTTTGTAATTCATTAAATAAAAATACTTTAGAAAATAAAGTATCATTTACAAAACATAATCTCATCATTTCTATAACACAAGTGCTGTAGCTTATACCTTAGGATCAGAGCAACGTATGTGATGTTGTCTAATATTTATTTATTATGTATTCGTTTATATTTTGATATAATATGTATTTATTTCTTTGTAGACAGCCCTACACACGCATCGGTAGGTACCTATTATTCATCGTGCGCAAACGCATCTCCATCGAGTCGCACCGTGAGTCACCTCTGCCTATTACGATTTTATCCACATGTTTGTCACTGACCATGGATTTAATTCTGAGAGTCAGACAATAACATTAATTTAGTAACGCGGGCTAGAAACTACTGGATTAACAAATATACAAAAATATCTCTTTTACATGGTAATAAAAATATGGGACCACATCACATACATTGCTCTGATCATGTGGTAACTAGCGAAGGCACTGTTACAGAAATAAGAAACAATGAAGGTACCACAACACCCAGGCCCGAGACAATATACAAAAGTTCATTTACTAGGTACATTGACCCGACCGGAAGACGAACCCGGGACCCGGGAAAGAAGGCGACGCCAAGTCCAGCATGCTCGCCTCTCGGCTACTCCCGTAGTCGCCATTATCCTTTTTGAGCACATGCTCAAAAATAATTATGGTGACCTCCGTATTCCTATCCGTATCCTGATTTATAAGTCTTGTTCATACTGGCTAATGAGTTTATACAGTATGTAGTTCCTTCTTACTTGAAGACCAAGATAATTGGTAAGTTATCTGGTGCATTTTTATTTATGAATTGATTAAACAACGCTGCAGTGTTGCAAAATAGTTCTAGGAGTAAATACGGTCAGCTATAAAAATATCTACACTTCAGTGGTAAGTGCAGTCACTCAGATAGCAAAAGGATGTGGCTTAAAACATAAGGTAGTTAATAAAAATTTAAATTTTTGTTTTTAGCAATTCCATGCAAGGTTTAATTGAAGATAAATAACACTTGAAAAAAATCATCGACCTCAGGTGGGACTCGAACCCACGTCCCATCGCATACCGGGCGAGTGCTTTGACCACTAAGCTACCGAGGACGTCACGTGACAAGATACGTGACAGCGAGAAAAAACACTTGAGGAATTTCATCTTGTCACG
Organism: Anania fuscalis; assembly: GCA_950371115.1. Taxonomy (NCBI): domain Eukaryota; kingdom Metazoa; phylum Arthropoda; class Insecta; order Lepidoptera; family Crambidae; genus Anania; species Anania fuscalis. The sequence goes on along the minus strand of OX493343.1, from coordinate 14,986,081 downwards.
TGACGTCCTCGGTAGCTTAGTGGTCAAAGCACTCGCCCGGTATGCGATGGGACGTGGGTTCGAGTCCCACCTGAGGTCGATGATTTTTTTCAAGTGTTATTTATCTTCAATAAAATTTTAATTCAAATTAAATAGCAACTTTACTTTATTGTGGAAGTAGACGTGGATTAGTCATATTCTTCGATGTAGGTATGTCCTTTGACGTTTGCTTAAATCCGCGAAAAAATGAAGGAAGACTTATACGTGGCCGCAAAAAAACAAACCTGATGACGAAAGGGAACAGCCTAGGAAAGTCATGCGTTCCATGAGTGTAACTTGAACCATACTTGAACTAAAGATGTCAATACCGGTAAAAACATTCACTGTTGACGCCATCTGCCTGATTTGGGTGTAATTTTTATTTTTGTAAATAATAAGTAAATAGTAAATAATAATAATAATAAAACGTTTATTTCAGATCCACTATCAAGATCCATACAGTGGTGTGTTAGTAACAATATACTTAAGAACTAAGTTAGTATCATAGAATGGTAATTAATAAATAAATGTTAATTTATGTATATTTTTTTCATTTTTTTATTTGTTTGGAAACTCAACAGCTATAAATTGACGTAGGTATAAGTGTAATATTATTACCAAAAGATGAAATAAATAAAAATAAATAAGATTAGTTAAACACGTCAATATAATAGTATTGAATATTCACGTGAATAGCGAAAATATTTAGATAAAATACCCATCTGTATAGTCAATTTTTCAAGACTAGCATTGCTACTTTAAAGTACCTGTGTCACATTGCTCTAGCTTTGCTATAGGAGGATGTAGTTCAGTCGTTAATTCATATTTTAGGATCGAGAGTTTAAACCTTTTTAACCGACTTAAAAAAAGAGGTTCTCTGTTGTTTGTGCTCCATGGAAAATAAAAATGTGTTCTTTCGCACCGACTCAAAAAACAAGTGAATATTATTTTCGCCTTTTACCTCATTTTTGAAGTCGGTTCTTAGAGTTTTTTATTCGCTTTTTAGTTTATTTTTGAAGTCGGTTCTTAGTTTTTGAATTAAAACCTATTAACATTTTTCCCTGTACTACTTTACTTTACTTTTTTTTTACTGTTTTTTTTTCATGTTTCTATGTGTGTATCTTATAAATTCTCACTGGTCTGGGTGTTGTGGTACTGTCGTTGTTTCCTCTTCTATAACACAAGTGCTTTAGCTACTTACCTTAGGATCAGAGCAAAGCATGAGATGTTGTCCATTTTAAAAAAAAGTTTAGTTTAGTTTAAGTTTATAAATCTCTCTATTTTCCTCTCTTTCTCTCCCTCGTGTAACTAGAGCTTAACCAAAGCGATATAAACCGAGTCTAAAACGTTTTGTTTACCATGTAAATAGTGAAAGTCGACCAATCGTGCTGGTGACTCACTGTCGCTGCAACTCGATACAGTAATTAGGTGTTGCACTCAAATCGTCATCACGACCTAATTGTGTAGAATGGATTTGAATTCACGTGTAAAATGTACTAATACGTATGAGTAATGTCAGTTAATAATATATAAGTTAACTTTCTTATAGGAGTTTATTCTATTGCTCTTAAAACCACTTTTTCGATGGGACTGTTAGTGACTTTCTTTTTATAGACAACATCACTTATATTGGTCTGATCCTAAGGTAAGTAGCTAAAGCAGTTGTGTTATAGAAATCGGAAACAACGACGGTAACAACACCCAGACCCGAGACAATATAGGAAAGTTCGTTTACTACATTGACCCGCCCGGGGATCGAACCCAACTTTGGTAACCTAGTTGCTAGGCCATAGTCATCCATCTCAAGGCATTACACATTTACTAGAGTTTTAATGTTATCCGAATATTCTAGAAATTTTGAAAAAAAAGTGTAATCGCGAAGTAAGATAGATTTTACTTTTCTACAGTAACAGAATTTAATTATCTCTTTTATCTAAAACATTTTAAAAATAATATTTACTAGATCCGTAGACTTGTGTTTTAATACGCAGGTACTCAATTTAAATTAAGTACCTGCGTATTAAAATAAATTGTTTATCCATTTTGAAAGGTCCGAATACGTCTTTTCTTGCATTGCTTAAATTACTGCTCTTAAGGTGTCCATTGTTTTCAGTTGCGATAATTAATGTCAAATTTATGCCTTGTCAAAAAAATCAAACTTTAAATCAAATCAAAACAATTTTTATTTAGTACATACAGTAATACAGGTATTCAGTATTGGAGTCAGTTTCAATTACGTTAAAATGGAAATTGAACCCACTGTATTTTCGTAGCCAAATAATTAATTTATCGATCATTATATATGTCACAGTCAAAACTCATAACTGGTCAAAACCACTTTTGACTGCAAAAATCAGTCAAAAGTAGTATTGACTAAATATACATTAGAATAAAATGCAAACTCTCATTCAACCAACTCGTATTACCAACGTAAACTATTTCAATCACATTTCACATTAGTAGTCCTTGTTAAAACAAACATTTAATATCAAACCCGAGTCACTATTAACAACTTTAATCGTTATTTATCGCTTGATTAAGTTGCAGCAACCACAAATAAACTTCACAAACCATTGCACATCACCGTTCGAGATCTCGGAGACAGAACGAAAAGTAATGACGTCATTCAGTCTACAAACCAGAAGCGAGCGATATGCATAAACTGCACTTTGAAATATATTAGAAACTGGTTCTGCGTAGCGCAGTAGTGACCGAGAGAACAGTTACGTTTAGATGTTACGACACGATCACGACCGCTAAATATGATGACGATCCAATTGGAGTAGGAGCACAATGATTCTCCTTAGATCCTCTGTAAAGGGACTCCGACAATTTCCGGCTCATGACAGTTCAGATTAAAAAAATATGTTTGTATACATGAGCCTGGGTGTACTGGGAGAACCCACTGGTGAAATTAATTGACCAGTATCTCGTACGACCGTTTCGTGTTACGAAATACTATACGAGATACGCATATGTATTATAATTTTCAAAAAATATATATTTTTTTGGCATTGGTACTACTTAAGCATATTGTGTTCACCTTATTTTGTAAATTCATGGTTTAAATTGGGATGTGAACACTAATCATAAATAATTCTAAGACATCATTTATTAAATCTGACACCTGATTTTAGGCCCGATAACCCGGTACCTTGCCTTAAATTGACGTCATAGCTTGCTATCAGGATACAAATTATAAGGCAGAGGTGCGTTTTGACAGCAATAAAAAGTATATCATTTGATTGGTGGAGCTTATTTTTATTATTATGCTTATTTTTATTCATATCGTCACTATCAGAATAAGTTCATTTAAACATAGCTCGAATTTTTTTATACCTTAAATTTTCCAAAGCTTTTAAAATCAAGCCCAGATCGTAGGCTCTAAACGCTCCCAAAACAGGTTTTTATTAGCACACGGCAGTGGCCGAAGCCGGCTCCACGATGCTTTATTGGATAAGCTCTGGCCGAGCTTTCGGCTCTCCTTACTCCTGTTTTTACAGCTTTAAAGCTCGACTTCGATATGTTTTTAGAATTTCTAAGAACCAACCGAATCTTTGCGTTCGCGGTTTAGTGGTTAAGGGTGAAAGGCGAACGCGTTTTGCATTTGCAAAGTTGAGGTAACTGGGAAGTCTTGAATGAACACTCGTTACTCTAATTTTGTGTATTGTAACCTGTGTAGCATAATCAATTTTGAACATAAAATACAAAGTAATATAGGTATTTTAAAGGCAGATTATTTATATAATTAACGTTCTATAGATCCTCTATAATAAATTTATCTATTGGAATATATTGGAACCTCTATTATTCCTTACTAATATTATAAACTTTGCTAGTTTTTTACACAAAAACTACTGAACAGATTTAGATTAAATTTTGCAGTCGAATAGAATATGATCTAGATTAACATATAACTTTTATACCGGTAAAATGTTCCTGTGGGATATTCTTCTAAATATTGTTTTTATTTGAATGTTTTTTGTTACATGTCATACCGAACATAATGAAGTCAACGCAAACGAAGTTGTTGGCACAGCTAGTATTTTAAACGTGACGAAAGCTCTAATCTGTAGATAAAAAATAGTACCTAGTATTTAACCCCTGACGGAAAACGAGCCGTGTTATATGTAAAAAGGTACTAACAGTACTAAATTTTACAAGATAGAAGAGATGATACAAAACACTGCTGGCACGAATATAAAACGAATAGCCGAGGAAAAAATTGGATTATAGATATCTATTTTGTATAGTTTTGCAGATTTTCTTTGTTTAACCACTTTTTCTTATATAAAGGGCCATTATTATACATTTTAAAATTAATTTTAATGATGTCTAGCTACCTACGGTATAAGTTTTTGACCTTTTTGATTAAATGACTTAACTTTTAAGTTCTGATTAAAAGGGGTTTTTCGCCCTACCAACATTTTAATGTCGTTTCTATTTTAACTGTAATGTAACGTTGGTTTTAAAGTTTTAACTGTAAAGTACAAACGGATTTAAATTTCGATTTTGTCCTGTTTCCGTCTATTGACGGGTTAATGGGCCTGTGTTACAAGGTACAGAAATGAAATGAAATGTTTATTTGCTTTTGAACAGGGTGTACAGAAGATTTACAATAATGAATATTATGACTATCCAGCCATTAACAATAGCATGCAAATACAAATATTTTTAAAATACAGGATATCTTACTCAAGTATATAGGGTGTAAACTAATCAGTTAACTCTTTTCTAGGGGATGATTCTACTGCTTAAATAGAACAAATTTTTCTACGGGACCAACTTCAAAATCGCAAAATAAAAAACCATTTCCCCATACAAAACGGCAGACCAGCTGAGATCAGTTTGTATAAAGATATGAAATATTTTTTTACGATTTCGAAGTTGGTCTCATACAAAAAGTTGTTTTATTTGAGCAGTAGAACCACCTCCTAGAAAAGAGTTAACTGATAAGTTTACACCTTATATATATAACATCGATGAGTTACTAATTGCTGATTTTTTAGATAAATCCCTTAATCCAAAAAAGGAAAAGTGCTGACAATCTTTGAATTGGCCCTTTCTCTCCTCAATACCATTATCAGAGCTACTTGTATAATAATTAAAAAATTCTCTCAATTTGGTCCATTCGTGGAGCTACGAGGTTCTGGGCTCGATTCCCGGTCGGGTCAATGTAGAAATCGAGCTTTTCGATTTCTATAACACAAGTGCTTTAGCTACTTACCATAGGATCAGAGCAATGTATGAGATGTTGTCCAATATTTATTTATATTTACCACCCCGCATATTGCGTCGGGGTTAAACGAAGGTTTCGAATTTTTAATGGATTTTTAAAAGGTTAATTTATCGGCACCAGAGTTTGGAACCAATAATGTACATCTTGCAAAATAATGTTTCAACTAACATATAGCAACAAATTTCATTTAACCTCACATTTCAATTTCAAACGACTAAATAAACGTACGGAACAGTTACCTTCGTCCTCATGCCCTTTAACCGGAGTCGAGTCGATGTGCCAACGTTATTTATCAAAAACAAACAAAAACTGCCCTTCCTCCTTAAAAGATAGAGTCCAACCCAACTGCAATTGTAGCTTTATAAATTTGTAACCACTCGTAAGAGTGGGTGTGCTGTATTCCTACTGAGTTGAGATGTATTATATGTATATCAGTTACGATTTGTATTTTGTTTTGTTGATTCGACAGAAGCCATGGCTTTTTGACCGGTTTGAGATGGCTATAAAACAGAGAAACGAATATATTGTTTTAAACTTTCATGGTCACTAACATTAGAATATTTTGTTACGAGATTGCTACCATGTACCTTATTTTTGAGTTCCCGATGTTTCGGCGATTTTCCCGATGTGTCGTGTGGTGCCGGCACGTTAAAAGAATAGCACCACCCCCTCTCTTCCTATGGGTGTCGTAAGAGGCGACTACAGGAGGACCGCCACAAGAAGACGGGCAGCAGCGTCTCCTTTCCACCATTGGCCAAACTGCGATCGCCAACCCGCCTGCCAAGCGTGGCGATCATGGCAAAATCCTCCTTTTGGAGAGGCCTGTGTCCAGCAGTGGACTGATATAGGCTGGTGATGATGTGATATTTCGGCACTGTTGCAAGCACCATGATCACGGAGTAACTGAAGATCTTGCGGGTAAGTTGTTAAGGGCAAACATATCGGTCTACCCTCTTTCGCTGTCTTTTATTGCGCGCGACGGTACCATTGTCTACAAACTCACTATTTTCTCGCACCTGTTCTGGACAATACTTAATAATAAGACAATAATAAAAGAAACTAATCCTTGGCTTCTAGGTCGGGAAGAAAGCGTCTAAACAACTTAACAGACCTAGTGCGTTGAAGTTTGTCTTTGTTATTCATTTGTATGACAAGAGTTTAAGGTTCAAAGTAATCTTAGAACCATTTGACGACCATCTACTAAAGTGGCTTAGCGTTCTGGATAACTAAACTTATTGGGTTTGATACTGGTTCTATGTCCAGATGGGGCAAATGTTTGTTAGATAAACATCATTATTTTAAAACTGGGTCTTGGATAATTATATTATAAATGTACCTATAATATAAATATATCGGGCAACATCACATACGTTGCTCTGATCCTAGAGTAAGTAGCTAAAGCACTTGTGTTATAGAAATCAGAATTGCGACGGTACCACAACACACAGACCCGAGACAATATAGAAAAGTTTGTTTTCTACATTGACTCGACCGGGGATCGAACCCGGAACCTCAGAGATGGCGACGCCATATAGTCCGGCGTGCTTGCCTCTCGGCTACGAAGCTCGTCGTTGTGTGCATATATCCAAAAATTGTAAGTCACCATACAAACATAGCTTTATTTGACACCAGTAAATTTTACAAGAAATAAAGGAAACATGGTTCTAAATTAATTACTTCCACTCAGCACAATGTTTAGAAAAGGAGAAAACTTAAACTTTGGTCTTCCTTAGATACCAGAAAAGGCAGAAAACACAACTAAAATAAAAACTTTTTAACAAAAAAATTTAACCGCCAAAAAACTGAAAAGCAAAAAATTATAAACTGTTTTCATTTAACCTTAATAACTAAGTTCCTTAACTAATGTAAGTAAACCTAATCAGTTATTTTGGGAGCTAGTCGGTGCGAATGCACAAATTTTACTTTCAAGATTGGTTTTTCGGTGGTTTAATTTTTTATTTAAAAAGATTTTATTTAATGATTTTCTGTGGATATAAAATCAGCATTGAAATCTGAGAGTAAACGATAAATAACCCCTATTTTCCTAGCCTTAGGGTAAGTTCTTTTTCTTCAAATTTATATGAGACTAACTTCGGGCTAACCTTTCTAATAAAAAAAGAATTATCAAAATCGGACCACTCTGTAAAAAGTTATGCGTGATCATACATAAAAAAAAACAAATAAAAATATACGCGTTGACTTGATAACCTCCTTCGTTTTTTCGTCGGTTAAAACCAGTTAAAGATCCAGATATAATATCAGTTTCTTCGTTCAACCATATTATGCTGCAAACCAACTAAGAACTTGGATTATCAGTTGACACGTCAGCTAAGTAATTTCCTGTTGTTGCCGAAACTGAGATAGATCGCTTCCGAACTTCGCAATGTGGTATGTTTACATTTTAGATCCAATGCAGTCAAGCTGCTAGATTAATAATAAAAACGACCGGTTTTTGTGTCTAACTTTTTTAGTTTTTATGGTACACATTTGAAAATCGGTTTTTACGATTCCTTTACACCTATATAGTCACAGGTTAACAGGATGTACACTAATAAAATCGGACCTTATAAAAATCCGAACATAATATGTCTTGGATAAACTATTATCAAGGCAAAATTATCACAGTATAATCTTAACTTCGTAGTTAATTTTTTTTTGATTTCTTGTGTGATTAGTTTTAATTTTAAATAATATAGTAAATACGCGAGAAAAAATAAGTCATAATATGGCTTATTAGGATTCCGTGAAAAACTTTTGAATAATTAAATCTAACATTTATAAAAAGAAGGTCGTGTTATATTAAAAATGCGTAACTACTTTCTTTACGCAAACCTTAATCGTTATACGTATCTACTTCATTTGAATAAGGTACATGCACAGACAACTGATCTCTATAGACACTTCATAATAAAAAAGTAATGTGTGGTCATAGAGTAGGTCAAGTTCATATTTATGTTAATCCATATTGTATTATACAATCCATTAAAAATTTAATAACTATTAACATATTTACAACTTAAAAATCATTATTATTAATTACATTATATACACCTAAACGATTTACAAATATAAATGAAAAAAAATAATATGAACTAAAAAGTTATAAAAAAGGTCCTCGTGGTAAGGTACCCAAGATGCTGGCAGCATTCCCTCGCTGGATTGCGATGCTCAGTCGCTGTGCGAGGTAGCTGCCAGCTCTTGGGTCACCACTGCTGTCAGACAACCTTTAGGACCGTTAGGACCTCACGGACCTAATGTTTCAACGCCAAAGGGTACAAACAGGTAAAAAGTCAGCTTAAAGCGTTTTAGACATCTGCACTGTTAGTTCCTAATCAGCTTTCTTTTTTATTTATTTTTATTTATCTTGGCACAAACAGTCATTACAAGAAATAGTTTTATAGATTTTATTATCTGACTATGTAAATTTAATGGACATAGCAGTGCCGAAAAATTAATATTTAGTAAATTTACAAGCTTATCCCTATTATTTTTTTACAACGTTTGCCTTATCATACTTATTTGTATACCGACAATAACATGAATAATCACATTAAAAAAACACAGTATCAAACTCTTTAAAAGTATGTTTTTTTCTTATGCATTGTCTTTTTATTATAAATAATTCTAGTATTGTGATCCCGGTGTTTCTAACAAAAAAAAACTAAAAAAAATTTTTTTTCTCGCAGGTTAAAAATTTTCAATCAACTTTTTTTATCACTACTTACAAATAAAAAAATTAAAAAAAATGCATCTGCATACTATATTGTCTATGATCACATGCAAAAACGTTAATGTTCCTCTTTTATTGACAACATATCATTAGGGCTTCGTAAAGAAAGCCATTTGTAAATGTTTTCGATAACGAGTTAGATATGAAACGAACAACGATAGTCCTATTTTCCATAGTAATTATAACTGGGGGCTAGGAAGTTGTCGTACACTTTATTATCAGGGGTACATTAACGGAACGTTAATAAAACAATTATATTCGTATTATTAAATTAATAACTGATAGTACTCGTGGTAGCGAGTGTATAGTTAATATAAATCCGATGTTAGTGATGATGATATATTTTTTTTAAACAATTGACGTCTGGTCTAGTGTCCAGTTAGGACTTCAAAGCAAGGTTTCGGGTTCGAATCCCGCAAGAATGAGCATTTGTACCTTAGTCATGGAAGTTAAATAAATGTATTTAAAGTATATTTATCCGTTATCCAATCGCCACCGTTTCTTCCACAAAGCTTTGCTAAGTTTGCGGCAAGAATCGGTAACTTGGTAGCCATCTTGAATCGAAATCTTAATAACATTTATCTAAATTATAACTAAAATGAGACCAAATAATATTTAGAAATATTACGTTAATAAACATCCATATCTCATGTGCGAATGCTTTACAAGAAAAGTTATGTTCGAGTTTTGATCTGTTATTTTTTCAAAATTTTAATTTGCAGTCTAGTATTTAAACTAGCGTGACCTTTTTTAACCATAAAACCACACTATATACTCGTATGTATATCTATACAGCAAATAAACTACCTATAAACGGTCAAAATGGCGTACTCACACATGTGCACACCTCAACAAGAAATCTCAGTTAAATAAGTGTACTGAGAGTCGTGGTTGCCGAATACTGCCGATACGAGACGCGATGATGTCAGTGGTCACTGTCGCTGTAGAACGTAAAAACGCAGTATTTAAATCCTCTTCGGTCAACACTTTGTCTAAATTTCTTTTGTTTTCAGTTCGCGCGCTTTTTAATCAACTTTATAAGAAAACCCTAACGCTCCATTGACGTTTTAACATTGACAAACAAGGCCTAGTTTCCATTCTGTATAGATATATAAGGTCCGATTTTATGAGTGTTCATCCTGTTAACCTGTGACTATATAGGTGAAAAGCAATAGTAAAAACCAATTTTCAAATGTGTACCATAAAAACTAAAAAAGTTAAAAATCAACAACATCGACATTGCATAAACTCGTCCTATCTTTGGTACGTTTAACCATCTGATTATCCGTCTTATTCCTTCCCCTTGTACAGAGCGAGAAAGAGTTGAAGATAGGACGAGTTTATGCAATATGAAGTCGATGTTGTTATTTTGTAATTTATTTTTAACTTTTTTAGTTTTTATGATAGACATTTGAAAGTTGGTTTTTACGATTGCTTTTCACCTATATAGTCACAGGTTAACAGGATGAACACTCATAAAATCGGACCTTATATATACTGTGATAAAACTAACCACTTAACTTACTATTTCCTCAAAACGTAATGAATCAATTAAAACAGTTGACAATCATAAATGTTCTACATTTTTAAATTATCAAAACAAATGAACTGTCGCCGTCGAACACACGTTGTGCGTTAAAATAAAACAAAAGTCGAGCGTAAAACGGTTTGAAAAACATGCATTCTCAATTATATCGAGGCAATTTGCATCTGTGGTTATGTCGGCAGTTTTATTACCTCGCGTCACACCTTACGCCCGTAGGGAAGAAGTGTAACATGCTCTGTATTACTTTTATATGATCTAGTATCATAATACTATTTGCGGTTATGAAATATTTAAAATGATAAGAAGTTTAATTTTTTTTGCCCTTTGTGTTTGTATTATTAATCCTTACTAATATTATAAATGGGAAAGTAACTCTGTCTGTCTGTTACGCTTTCACGCCGAAACTACTGAAGCGATTATTATTAAATTCGGTACAGACATAGAATGGAGCTTAAGAAAGGACATAGGCTACCTTTTTGGCGAAAAAAAGGCTTTAAGGAAATGTCTGTCTGTTTGTTCCGGCTAATCTCCAAAATGACTGGATGGATGACTTGGGACTTTCACTGGGATGGTTATAAGCCGTAAGTTAGTCTACCTTCAAATCCCAAAAATGTACCTTTCCTGAGTGATGCGTGGGGAATAATTCACTAAAGATGGTGCGTCAACTGATTGTTTTCTTTTATGATTATACTAAAGATCACGCGGACGAAGTCGCGGGCTACAGCTAGTATAGAATTAAAGTCAAACTTAACTTTATAAAAAACTTACTTCAAAATAAAAATAAGTAAATAATGATTAATTACTTCTTTTGCTTTTTATCAACAATCATGATTTTAAGTCCATGTAATTTAAATGGGTATAGGTAAGTTTAGACAGAGACTTAGTTTCGCATAGCGGAGGTTACACGAATCATTTAGTTGCCTTTGTTATAAGAAGAAGAATGGCACCTGACAAATATAATCCTTGGACATCTCAATAATTAGTTTTATGAAAACCATTCATTCAATATACTGTTTGTCAATTAAAACCTGGATTCAAATCCTTGTCTGGCAGTTGGTTGAAATGATAACAAACGTCAATATTGATTTAATCAATAAATGTCCTCTTTCGGGCCAATTATTAAAAAAAATATAGCTTTGCCTTACCTCCGCTTGGGCCTATATACCGGCTTGCGATGAGAAGAAACGGCGCAATAAGCTCAGTCATCTTTGTCAGCCTTTTTTTACAGGAAATAAAGTTACAAGACATGTAAGTGCGAGCTAGGCAGGTTATAAAGTCCATGCACTGTAGTCGTTGAAATAAACGTCCACTTTTTAACATTATTTTTTATGAGTATTTTTAAAATGTAGATTTTAAAGTAATTAACTCTTTCATCAAGAATCTGTCTTACTTTTTTGAAACACTAGCTGTTACCCGCGACTTCGCTTGATCTTAAGTTTATTCAATGTATCTCACAGGATCATTTAACGGGGATCAAAAGTTTCCTATATGTTAATCCAGATCATATTCAATATGTGTGCAAAATTTCATCCAAATCCGTTCAGTAGTTTTTGCGTGAAGGAGTAACAACCCCTTCTCTTCCTATGGGTGTCGTAAGAGGCGACTACAGGAGAACCGCCACAAGAAGACGGGCAGCAGCGTCACCTCTCCACCATTGGCCAAACTACGATCGCCAACCCGCCTGCCAAGCGTGGCGATTATGGCACAATCCTCCTTTTGGAGAGGCCTGTGTCCAGCAGTGGACTGATATAGGCTGGTGATGTGAAGGAGTATGAAACATGCATCCATACTTACAAACTTTCGCATTAACAACATTAGTAGGATTTAATCCCATTTTCCCCGCTAATATAAAGAAACACGTGTTACAAATTTGATAGCCACTTTATTTGTGTACGATTCGCACTGCACAAACCGTTTAAAGTTTCCAAACGGCCGACGGCTAGAGAGCGTACATGCGTTCCCAATTACAGCGGTGTCTTGAACATGTTAACGGATATGCGTTATTATGAGTCAGGCCTTTGCAGATTGAGCGTTTTTTTACAGCGATTCGTCAACAGCGTCGGCAAGCGCAAGCGTTTGTAAGTGGAAATACGTGCGAGCAAACTAATTCACAATTATCTCTTTGGTCAATTTAAGATTGATTTCTACGTTTCAATCATATTTAAATTACATAAAGACCATAATAATTATTATATAATTAGACAGATAATATTATTCTGTCATTCTAGCTCTAGACCTAGGTCCTAGACCTAGGAGGTCATTGTCATTCCAGTATAATGTGTCTTTATTTTTTAATCACTCTTCATTATCATCATCATTATTTCAGGCACAGGTCATCCATTGCTGAACATAGGCCTCTCCTAGTGGCTTCCAGATTGGCCGGTGTAAAGCGACCTGCATACATGACGTGTCTGTTATCGGAGGTATTCTGTCTTGTCGAACAGTTTGCTGTTGGATAAGCAGTACTCGCCAAGCTTCGCAGGCGGATTGGCGAGGGCAGTTTCTTTTATAATATTGCACGAAGCCTCCTCGTCTCGTGCCACAGGATTCACTACTTACGAAATCTCTGATGCCGTGTGGTACCGGCACGTTCAAAGAATTTCGCCACCCCTTCTCTTCCTATGGGTGTCGTAAGAGGCGACTACACGAGAACCGCCACAAGAAGACGGGCAGCAGCGTCTCCTCTCCACCATTGGCCAAACTGCGATCGCCAATCCGCCTGCCAAGCGTGACGATTATGGCAAAATCCTCCTTTTGGAGAGGCCTGTGTCCAGCAGTGGACTGATATAGGCTGGTGATGTGATGTGACACTCTGATAACTCTTAAAACGCTTCATCTTTTGACTAATTTAGCGTTTAAAAACCGCCCAATCTGTGAGTGCCTTAACGCCCAAGGCCCGCGGCTCCGGCCCAACTCCAGAGTGCGCTATTGAATATTCCATAGGTAATGGAGTGGCGCGGAGCGACGCGTGACGGAGGTCGGCTCCGAACTTCAGTTATTGTTTAGTGCAGCCTCCGAGACGTACCGAAACGTCAGTTTGACAGAACGCGAGTAGACAGCTATCAAGGTTTTTCGACAACTTCTAGAATTGGTGTATTTGAAATGCCAATAAATATGATATGTTGAAAACAATATAATTTTTTGTATGCTGATTTTTTTTTTTTAATATACCTCAAACGAACGAAAAGCACTAATAAACCGTTGTACAGTCAACAGCACGTCGACCTCCCCAAAAAGTCAAAAATTCTTCAATAGATTTTCAACTTTAAGTTAAGTCTGACTAGAGATCATTTTCAAATGAGAAAATTTGTCATTTTGTGGTAGGTCGACGCGCTGTTGTCTGTACCTACAGTCAAATAAAAACATAATATAGCATAATTCCGCTCATAATTATATCTTATTTTGGTAGTTAATCTCAACTTACTTTTCCTAAATTATAATTAATATTATGTATTTAAGCAGATACCAAAAGTGAACGAATCTACCTATAAAGTAAAGTAAGACAACACTACATGGCGCAGACCTTATCTTAACTATTGGGTGGTTTCAGCCATATCCCAATTCTAGGTCAGTATGTCTAACCTTACTGTTAGATGTAATCAAGGCTCAATAAGACTTCTGACTACGCTAAACGGCTATTATGACGTGACTTTAAAGCGAGATTGACGTGAAACCTGCTTTCCGCAGCACGGATTTTTTTTTGATAAATATCAGTAGTAGTTGGAATGGTCATCCATCCACTAACAACCGCAGCGTTCACTCCTTAACTTTGATAACCGCAACCTAAGTGCTACTACCACAGAGCCACAAGCACCTCTGAGAAACTAACGAAAACAAAAGACAACTCTCAACATGTTTGAGTGCTACAGATTTCAGGACACATAACTTTTCAACACAAAAGTCGGTAACGACAAGTAGACAATTTCTACTAGAAAACTCCCCAACTTGTCAAGTTTGAAACTTTTATTTACTCACTAGTTTGCTTTTAGGGCCGAGTCACATAACCGCGTTGCGGCACCGCACTTCCGAAATCGGCAGTGCCGCCCGCCGCTATGAAGAATTTTGCGGTGTGCATTCCAGCGTTATAACGCTGGAATGCGCACCGCAAAATTTTACTGGATACATCCATTTGTGTGTGACGTCATAACGCGTTATGACGTCACACACAAATGGATGTATCCAGTATCTTCTCTGTCGTCTATTTAAATTGGTGTAATGTCTTCCTAACAACAAAAGAGCAATACGTTTATTGCGATCCATGCTAGAGATACGTCCACCAACGTTCAAAACTCATAAAGCAATGGTTGCCCTACTGCCGGTCGATTCTCTAATAAAAACGCAACGGACTCGCTCTACAACTCGACTTAGCCGTACAAACGAACATAGCCTCTATATTGTTAGTAAGAAGGTTCATATTATTTATCGTTGATGAGCGAGTGCAGCGACGAAGTGAGCGCGGTTTTGTTTACAGAATCGACAGGCAGGTCGGCAGTAGAACGCTTTGTTTTGCGGCGCCGCGACGCAACGCTCGGTGGCGCGTTGAGATGCGGCGCGGCGCCGCAACGCGGCTATGTGTTTCGACCCTTATAGTTTACACATGTACCTCGGCTGTAAGCTGCACTTCGTAGGCACGATAAAGTTTGGATAACAGCTGACACATATTGACTTAACTTTGGCAGCCACGAAACCAAATATAGAGGATGTGGTTTTAGGCAGTACATATACCGTGTTCCCTGTATAATTATGATCAAAGGTTGTTTGAAGTAGATCGCTTTTGTAAGACTACCTAAATTATGTAGTTCTGAGTGCGTATCTTCATTTTATGTGGTGTGACGTTAAGAAATTCTATTCGACAAAAATGTGTGCAAAAATAACAGACGCTCGAAAAAAAATTATCATCATCAAATTCAGCCTACGTCAGTCCACTGCAGCTGAACATTTGCCTCTTTTAATGCACACTTCTGAGCCCGATATCCGATTAGAGGAGACATGTAGCCATCTGTAGACTTCTACTTCTAATGATGATGTTGATGTAGGTTTATAAGCTGCTGACAGTAAAAAATCATCATCATCATTTTAGCCATAGGACATCTACTGCTGAACATAAGCCTCCCCCAGTGACTTTCAAATTGGCTTGGAAGTGACCTGCTTTCAGCGGATTTCTGCAGCCTGTATCAGGTTTCGTCTACCTTGTGAGTGGACGTTCTACGCTGTTACTGTCGGTACGAAGCCTCCATTCTTAAACCCCATAGATAGATAGATACTCTTTATTGCACACCAAACAAAGAAGTTGCAGTTGATATTTATAGAAGGATGTACAATTTAGGCGGTCTTATCGTTAAAAGCGATCTCTTCCAGACAACCTTCATTCAGAAGACAACTGTTCCATTAGAGGGCAACCATTGGCCGCCTGTTCTACGTTCTATGTGCCCCACCTACTGCCACTTTAGCTTGTTAATCCGTCGGATTATGTCAGAGACTTTTATTCGTTATCGGCTAAAATTCGAATACTTAGTTCACACTCAATTTGTAAGGAACACACCTTATCGCAAAACCATCACGAACTTACCCCACAGCCATAACATAAAATCGACACCTGCGCCATAGCCCACAGTAACATCAATGATTCATTGGTCATAAAAATCAAAGCAGTAACTCTACCTGCCCAGACGATGACTGCTACTTGGGTAACGACGTAATTTTAGAAGCAGTCATGCAAAATTCCAACTCGCTATGGACCTCTGACGACCTCCGTAGCCGAGAGGCGAGCACGCCGGACTGTATTGGCGTCGCCATCTCTGAGGGTCCGGGTTCGATCCCCAGTCGGGTCGATGTAGAAACTGAACTTTTCTATATTGTCTCGGGTCTGGGTGTTGTGGTGCCGTCTTTGTTTCTGATTTCTATTACACAAGTGCTTTAGCTACTTACCTCATGATCAGAGCAATTTATGTGATGTCCAATATTTATTTATTTATTATTTACTATCACTAAGATGATATCTTAAATAACATAGATAAACTGTCTAAAACGTAATATAATCGGTCGCAAATTTTTGTTTTTATCAATTCCATGCAAGGTTTAATTGAAGATAAATAACACTTGAAAAAAAAATCATCGACTTTGACAGCGAGAAAAAACACTTGAGGAATTTCATCTTGTCACGTGACGTCCTCGGTAGCTTAGTGGTCAAAGCACTCGCCCGGTATGCGAAGGGACGTGGGTTCGCGTCCCACCTGAGGTCGATGATTTTTTTTTTCAAGTGTTATTTATCTTCAATAATCGGTCGCTCCACGCTCATTGGTAAAGAAAAAACATAATCGAAGGAATTTGACTTAACAATCAAATCACACTATTTATTGCGCTATGTAAAAGCGCTTAGTTTAAGCCTATTTACAGAAATAAATTGGTTTTATTGGTTATATCACTATCATTTCAGCTGGTCCAAGTATCATACTTTCAATTTGTCTGACTATTCTTTAGTTTTTTTTTTAAATAATGCCAAACAATGTTTGTGTTTTAAGTATATTGAGGTTTTGGAACATGTTAGGTCAAGTCTGATACACTAAAGTATACTATATACAGGATGTACAAAAGAATGGGACACTCATAATAATAATTACCTAACCTTGAATCTTAATCATTATAATCTTATTCAGCCTACTTGAGTCACCTGCTGGACATCATGCCTGTCCCGATTGGCAGGCGATTGCAGTCAGCAGATTTTGGAGTCCAAAATTCAAACCCCTGCTTTCTTTTTAATCCTTTGATGTGCTATTAAAGTTATATCGCATGAATATTGTATGAGTTTTAATCAACGAGTTCGAGCAATATACATACGTACGCTTCTATACAGGGTGTCCAACAGAATAGGACTCTCCTTAAAACCACGTGATCAGCTGGTCATACACAACAACTTTTCCTATGGGAGCAACATTGAAATCGTGATTTTATTTTCAGATGCTCCATACAGTATCATCTAGGTATGTGAGTAGGTTTGTATGGAGAAGCTGAAAAAAATTCTCGATTTCGATGTTGCTCCCACAGAAAAAGTTATTGTATATGACCAGCTGATCACGTGGTTTTAAGGAGAGTCCTATTCTGTTGGACACCCTGTATAGAAGCGTACGTATGTATATTGCTCGAACTCGTTGATTAAAACTCATACAATATTCATGCGATATAACTTTAATAGCACATCAAAGGATTAAAAAGAAAGCAGGGGTTTGAATTTTGGACTCCAAAATCTGCTGACTGCAATCGCCTGCCAATCGGGACAGGCATGATGTCCAGCAGGTGACTCAAGTAGGCTGAATAAGATTATAATGATTAAGATTCAAGGTTAGGTAATTATTATTATTTCGTCATCATCATCATTTCAGCCACAGGACGTCCACTGCTGAACATAGGCCTCCCCCAGTGAGTTCCAGATCGGCCGGTTGGAAGCGGCCTGCATTCAGCGTCGTCCTGCATCCCAGGTCATCTGTCTGTATTTATTATTAAAATAATTTATTAATAAATACAGACTCAAAAGGTTCGTTTGATATAATTCCAGCCTTTCAAACGTTCAAAATACTTTCTAAACTTTTTTCGCTAACTTCTTCCACTCATAAAGATAAAAACCTTAAACTTAAAGTATCTCAATCGTCTTCATTAACATGAAATATGTAAATTGTTGTAATAAATCATTTTTGGGTCGTTGTCGATAAGGGACGACGGTTGTAAATGTTAAACTTTTATTGACATATTTGGGGGATATCTATACGAGTTAATTGTTTTTGAGTTAAAGGGATAACAGTGTTTTATGCTTAGGGGAAGGGTTCCGCCGTTTTTCTTTATGTTGATAGTAAATCAACTTGAGCGTCCTAGATTTTGAACTTGCCGTGTGGTGCCGGCACGTTAAAATGCACCAACCCTTCTCTTCCTATGGGTGTGGTAAGAGGCGACTACAGGAGAACCGCCATTAGAAGACGGGCAGCAGCGTCTCCTCTCCACCATTGGCCAAACTGCGATCGCCAACCCGCCTGCCAAGCGTGGCGATTATGGCAAAATCCTCCTTTTGGAGAGGCCTGTGTCCAGTGGACTGATATAGGCTGGTGATGTGATGTGATGTGTCCTAGATTTGATATCGCTTTAATGAAATAGAGGAGTATTATTTATGGCAATTTACACGATTGGCAATTGCATCGCAACAAAACAACTGATGTTTGGAAACTTATTTTGTCTTGAAAAGTCTTTTTGTGACTTTCTACACTCATTTTATCATTTCTCTTGTTTCTTCAAATACAAATATTTTTATTTGCCATTAAGTAGGGTTCGGGTACATAGAAAATCTAAAGATAAACTTCTGAGTTGACATTAAAATTGATACGGCCGTTTATGCCGCAAAAATATTTTGACAGTCTCAAAGAAATCAAAATTTATAGGGTATTTTCCGTTTATCTAGATCTATGAAATTTGGCAAGTAATACCGTCTTACTACAAGTAGGTATAGGGAAAAATCTGAAATCTAACATTTTTAAATAAATAAAAAACAGAGTCTTTATGCAAGGAACGGCAGTACAAATTTTGAATTTAACTAACCATGCCATTTGGGGAAAATTATGAAAGGGTTTTGAAAGTATGGCACAAGCTTAAACAGATTTATATGATTTAAGTATGGTTTTCGATTTATGACGAATAATGATTGAACCCTAGGTGAGCGAATCCGACTTGCACTTGTCCGGTTTTTTTAATTTGCCTCTCCTTCTACTGAGATGTTGTTTGAAAGAAATCGCTTAACGCAGCATAATACCTAAATTTCTAGTAGGTAGAAATTGCAGAACACACTAATTATTTAAAAATGAGTTTAGGTTTTACTAAAGGAATCTTTGTAAATAAACAGTCTATTGTCTTTATATTATTAGACTAGCATAACGTTTTATCTATTAATTAATTTATTTACAACAAAATACTTCTATGCCACAATGCATTGATTTTATAGAATGAAATTTTAAGGGATGATAATGGGACTTAAAAGTAATTATTCTTATAAAAATTTAATTTAAATATTGTTGATGATACAACATCAAGTTCCTTAGAGCTGTATATATCACACTTACGCAACATCTGCACTTAAATATTCTTTGGTAATGCGTTTTGTCGCTACAACAACCTAGCTATCAATAATTTGTCATAATGCGCTTAAGTCGTGAAAGTACGAGCTCCTGTTCAGATAAGAGACGAGGCTGTAAAACGTCGCCACCAAATAAGCTTCTTAATTTTGGTGACAAAGATTAAAACTCAGAAAAGACTGACTATTCAAAAATACTATTACATAAACTTAAATTAAAACAAACATATTGAATTGTGTATTAAACAGCAAAATAGATGATATAAAATCTGCTATATTATTAGATGGACGTAACTCTGCAAAAATGGAAAAAAGCTTTCGTAATCATTTTTAACAGTAGAACCATTTTGATATTATTTGTTAAATATTATTTCTTTAAAAATCATAAATTATATTTTAGTGTCAGTAGTTTTACTTTACCTTACCTTAATTTGTCCCTAAACAAATATCGATAAAAAAACCACGCCAGCAATTCAAATATTTAAACTAATTTATAGCATTTCAAATACGAAAAGAGGGTATAGGACCTCCTGCTAGATTGACAGTTGAAATCACGAGTAATCATGACAGGAATTGACTGAAGTTGATTAGCATAGGAAAATAGTAGATAGCACACCAGGAAAAGGCTTATTCATCAATGGAAGAGATCTACCTACAAGTAGGGCAGAAATAATGATGATAAGAAAACTATAGTAGGCAACTCCTATGTTACCGAATTTGTCCTTCTACAACTTTAATCTTTGCCTTAAAAGGTGCATGTTTAAAACACTATAAGACTTACGTTTCGGCGTTAAAAAGCCTATTAACCTATTTTATTTGAAAGTTACGTTGTCAGTCGATCTGTTAACCTCCCAATTATCGTCTTTATGTCTTAGAAAATAAGAACTAAAGTAATTTATGGTTTTAACTGCTTAATACGGGTAGTAACAGATAGAACGGAATACCAAAGTGGTTTCTATTGTAACATAAACAAAAGGTCATGAACTAATATTGCGTAATGCGAAGCTATAATCTGTCAAGTCAATTTGTGGAGGTTTATTTATAGTTGGACATGATACAATTTTGTTTTACTTAAGTCAAACCATTCGAAGCCTTGTTGCAAGTTTAAAATGGTCAAAGATAAGTAACGAATAAATATTAAAGACCTAATATCAATGGAACACAGTAACAGCGGTTTTAATGATAATGTTGTTGTAATAATTTTGACGACCTCCGTAGCCGAGAGGGGAGCACACCAGACTTTTAATGGCGCCGCCATCTCTGAGGTTCCGGGTTCGATCCCCGGTCGGGTCAATGTAGAAAATGAACTTTTCTATATTGGCTCGTGTCTGGGTGTTGTGGTACCGTCGTTGTTTCTGATTTCTATAACACAAGTGCTTTAGCTACTTACCTTAGGATCAGAGCAATGTATGTGATGTTGTCCAATATTTAACATTGATTTATTATAATAATATTGAATGTTGTGCGTAACTTATGTTTGATTTTTAGTTTATAGTTCGTGTCATCGCCAAAAAAAATCGGCTTAGTTGAATGTCAACTAGATAGAACAGGCTGCGTTACATCCACCTCATGTGCACTTAAATTAACAAATTAAATTTACATTTAAACCTTTAATCTTCTCATTTCTAAATTTGATCTCGTAAAGAAACAACTAGCATAGCTCTTTCCAAAGCCCTTTTCAGATGAACATAGACAAAACAAAGGTAACGAATGCTTATGTTGCGCTCTACCCAGTACCAGTTGGGAGCTCTATGCTTAAAATTGTTGACAAACATGTATACCTGGGATATGTGACTAGTTGGGTAGGTCCAATTTTGAGAAGGAGGTCAATAGACGAATCCAACTCTGCTAGGCAGCGTTCAGGAAACTACACAACATCTTCTCGTCCAAAATTCTGAGATTTTTAAGTAAATTTATATTGTTTGTAGACCTGTTTGTAATATATTATAGAATGAAAAAATATTTTTCTTAAAAAACCAATGCCAGCCATTTTTCAGCCTTGTCGCAAACAGAAGCTTATTCGCAAAATGTTTTGCCTACACCCAAATATTTATTTAACTCATTTATTTAACAAAACCCAGTTTACTCAATATTTTAATTTCTAAACAAAACTTGCCCCTAATAGGCATAGCGTTAAAAACCCATTAAGTGAGAATTAATTACAGTAAAAAATACATTAGTATTTTACCACAATTAATATAGAGCCAGTAAGCTTGATACTCAACACATCACCATCCGATTGACGTAGTAGCGTAATTTGCTTAAAACTCATAGGAGTTACCAGGACCCTTTGGTCCTGGGTTCAATTCTCAGTTAGAGATAATTCCGTTTTTTTACTATCTTAGTTTGGCTATGGTGGAAGATGGTCCCGGTAGAAATCATAATACAATGATATTAATTTTACACCTCCTACTACACGTGGGAAACGCACCCACGCCTCTCGAAAAACTTAGAGTAAACTTAAAAAAATTGAGTGCCTTGATTCTAATCCAATCTGAGGCACTCAAGTTTTTAAGTAATTTAAGTTAATAACCTAGCCTGTACTCACTTGCCAAAACAATGCATATATCTGTTGTATCGATTAGCGTGTGCGTACCTATAAAAAAAACTCACAACACAAAAGAAATAGTATGTCAAAATGGGAAATTATAAAATTGTTGTTAGCTAGAGTATGACATTCGCTTAGCTGCGCAATTATCTAAAAAATAAATTAAAAAAAAAACTGTAAGATATGTTATTTTACCGTCAATCAGTTAGGAGTGACCCTACTGTACCTATTTCTTATGTAAGTACTTTACAACCACCTGCAATATTTTGAAAGTCAGACATTTGCATTTTCGATACTTTTTACGAAAACAAAATTTATATTTTTTTGTTGTTGTTCGACTAATTAATTGGTATGAAAGGGTTGATGTGTATTATCTGACCATCAATATGTACAGGGTGGTAAAATTTGGTTTTTATATTTAATCAACATTGCAAAGGTGGACTTTTGATTGATGACCGTTGATTTTTTGGGTTAATCAAAGGAAAATAAACATTGTCCGTCTGTTTTTTAGTCAAAAATCTTTCTCTTATACCTTACTTATAGAAACGGCTAAAAAACTTAATTTCAATGTCGGGTTTGCTGTTTTTATTTAACTTTTACTATCAAATTTTAAGTCAATCTGACGATAGACAAGTCTTACAGCTGAGATCCCTACGCCAAAAGGCAAAGTAACCATTTATTAATACTTGAAAAAAATTAATAAAAAATTGATAAAAATACACCAGACAAAAAAAAATGGGGTAAAAAATTACACAGCCTGTATATAACTAGGCGTGATCAAGATAAAATATTTAAGACAGCCTAGATAAATATCCAGTACATATTGTGTAGACAGCGAGCGACAGAATTAACGCCTGTTATCTAGTTTAATTTACGAGAACTCGAATACTATTTAAAAGACTAGTAGATGCAGACGACTTTTACGTATTTAACTTTTTATTTTTATTTTACAGAAGTTTTTTTTTGTTTTTTATGTAACAAGCAATTAAAGCAATTAAAATAGGTACTAATAATTAAGAAGACCGTTTGGTATAGTGGTGTATGAATCAGCCCCCCTAGCAAAACACTATATGATATGATATAGCGATTTATCGACCGACACCCAAGTGTCAAAATATGAACATTAATCGAAACAGCGAGCATGACCAGTGGCGTGCATCAGTTTTATTTCGAGGTAGGCAGTAGATACTTACCTACTTCGTTTTATTAATGAAAATCAGTGGTTTTCATCAATTATACACACTTGTAAGAACCTACTGCCTAACATAAATCATTTACTAGGTAGGCACTGCCTTATTGCCTATATGCACCGAACGCCCCTGAGCATGACCGTGATGTCAACGGCACGGACATACTCGCTATGTAGATATAAGTTCAAGATGGCGGCTTATTTCGACAGTTGGGTGTTGATAAATCGCTTTATCATATCATATCATACCATATCATGATTTCTTGGTTATGCTAGGCAAGCAGGCGGCACTTAGATTTCAGGTTTAAATCTTAGAAGAAGCAAGTGTTTAATGGATTAGATTAGGCACTAGCATTTCAACCTGAGTCAGTAGTGTATTTTGATGTATTTAGGTATGTACTACTCTGTCAAGAAAGTACCGGGAAAAGATTAATAATACACAAAATGTTAGTTATTCATCCAAATTTATTTTATCACCTTCAAAGTATGCTCCTTCAGAAGCGATGCGAATAATCCAATCATCAAAACATTTTTTAAACGCTTTTTCCGGAATCGAGTTCAGTTCTCGCCGCGAATTCTCCTTTATGTCTTCTACCGAATGAAACCGGGTGCCACGAAGTGGTAATTTGAGTTTAGGAAAAAGAAAGAAGTCGGCTGTAGCCATATCTGGTGAATAAGGTGGCTGCTCGATGGTATTTGTTGAGTTTTTGGTCAAAAATTCGTTCACAATGATGGCTTTGTGGGTAGGCACATTATCGTGGTGCAAAATCCAAGAATTTTCATTCCACAAATCTGGCCTTTTTCGTCTAATTTGCTCTCCTAAACGCCGCATAACGTTTTGTTAAAATTCTAATATCTTTTTTGATAAGTGTGCTTTACAATGATTTCTTATTTTATGAAAGTTAATTGTTTGCGGAGTTTCGTGTGTTTCACATTGTGTTAATTGTTTAAATGTCAAGGATTCAAGTGCACCTGGCCTTAAGTTGGTGTAGGGAATCGTAAACATTCGATCTATATTTAAATTAAAACGTTAAGCTCCCAAATTATAAATAAAATAAGTCTTCAAATACTATTTCTGTGTAAACATGCTTAGTTTAAGACTACTTGCAACAATGAACTGGTTTTATTGGTTTTAATTAGAGATTGACTGCGTGAATTATACATCTTTTTGTAAACACCAAAAAATCATACTGAGATAAAGGATAATGCTCTTTTATGTATGAGGAAGGTGTTTTTTGAAAACATCAACGCTGGTCTCATTAATAAGCAAGTTTTGTAATTAATTAAAAATTATTATGCTTAAAGTATAGTTTTAGGATGAGTTGCATTACCTTAACTTTAAACATAACTTTAACTATAACCGGTTTTTATGTATGGAGTTTGACAGACTTTTGACGTTTGTGAAAGTTAAAGTAAGATGGTGCAACCTCGCCTAAGATTTACTTAATTTGGTTACTAGCCCTATTATTTATTCTGTGGTTGGTAAAATCCTATACGACATTTTTAAATGTTTTTTTTGTGCAGACTTTTCAATCTTTTAGTTTGAAGAGTCGGCACAAAGAGTTGTATTTTTTTGGCATTTATCAAATCCATTGTAAATAAACGTACGTAACTTTATTTACCAATAAACATACATACACGAATATAAATTAACACATACACTTGCTCCATAAAACCTCACTTAACCCCTCACGTGCGCACTATTAATTCAATTAATTAATAATAAAAAAAACGTTACAGTTCCGTCGGTTCCTTGATTAAAGACCCTGGGACGGAATTAACATAAGTTGTTAGCGGCGAACGGCTTACCCGACCACAAAGAGGAAGGTCCTGTGTTTATTATGCTGAATGAGCCATTTAAACGAGCCATAGAAAGTGACGATGAACAAGGATGTCGGTTTTTTTATTACTTGTAAATACTTAATTGTTTTGTTTAAATTGTGTTCTTGTTAAAGTTTACAAATTGTGTTTTTAAAAAAAGTATTAATATTTTTTAACTTAAACGACTTCTTTTTTTTATGTTAATAAGTCAGACATCAATTAAGTATAAGTATTTTTTTTATTATTAACAATTTACAGTATTTACAATTTTTTTGGAGTAAATAATTTAGTAACAAAATTTGTAGTCATCAGTATTTTTAACATTATTTTTTTCTAAAGAAAAATATAAGAACAGTTTACTGGTTTTCATAAGTCAAAACCATTGAAATAATTTTTAATCAATCCTTTTTTTATCTAACATGATAATTTATTGTGTGTATTTAACTCATTTATTCATCGTAACCAAGCTACTGATTACTAGAAAATTGTTGCAGCCATTTAATAATATCTTACATAGAGTTAAATATCCCTTATCAATGCCATTGATCTTTTTTCTAATGAAATACTCTACATTCAGCATATTCAAATAAGAACAACGCATGTTACCGCCTTCCACATTCCTTCCCATCGCTAACTATTTAATTATTCGCCGTTAAAGCGAAAACAACATCAATCAAACGAGCCGACGTTAGAAAAAAAAATCGTCGCCGAATATGTGAACTTCCTAACCCTCAAATGTTACGGGTCATTTAGAAAATAATTAACGTATGGGTTAAATCCTTCGTGTACCGTTTTTTTAACGGGTTGAAGTTATCTGCATGTTATCAATTATTATTCATGGAAGTTTCACTTTAACAACTTGTAACATTAAAATCATTATTACAAACGTAATTTAAAGTTTCAAAACCAGTTTTTCATTTTATTTGTTCCAGCAAACTACAGCTATTATCTAGCCTCCAACTTGGCATTTAAAATAAAAATTGTTTTTACAATGATACCAATTATCTAGCCTTAAACTTAGCAAAGTTTGTATTATAGCGATTAAATAACAAATAAACATACTAAAATATGATTATAAACATCCATGACTTAGGTACAAATGCTCGTGCTTATCTCTCAAACATTCCCTTGCGGGATTCAAAACCGCAATCACCAGTCATATTTGTATCATAATAGTAACTAGATAATAAATAAATAGTGACATATGCATGACATTCATTAGACTGGTACAAATATTTGTACTCAACACACACAGCGGGATTTGATTGAACCCACCACGCCTAACAAGCAGTGTCATTAGACTCACTCAGATGCAACCCAATGACATAACTTATTTGAAATTAAAAAATAATAAATATTGGACAACATCACATACATTGCTCTGATCATAAGGTAAGTAGCTAAAGCACTTGTGTTATAGAAATCAGAAACAACGATGGTACCACAACACCCAGACCCGAGCCAATATAGAATTCGTTTTCTACATTGACCCGACCGGGAATCGACCCCGAAACCTCAGAGATGGCGACGCCAAGTCCGGCGAGCTCGCCTCTCGGCTACGTCGTCGTCGTTAAATAATGTTAAGGTTTAGTAAAGATTAGTTAAAAATGTATTATTAATTTCTTTAAACTTACTTTATGGGTAGGAACTGGCGCCTGAAACACAGATTTTTTCTAGCTCGGGAGTCAGGCCAACAATGAAATATTGTTAAAGGTTTTTATCAATAAAAATCAGTAAAATCTTTTCCTAATCAGACCAGACAGTCACCTACTGTACAATTGGATCATCATGTGAAAAAAAAACAATCAAACGTAATAACCCCTCCGATACTCTTCACGGTGCGTTTGCATTAACACATTGTTCGTGTGTTTTCTACCGCATTTACAATTTAGATAATACTCACTCAGTTGTTGTGGTGTTTTGAAATTAATTACTTGGGTCACGCAAACCTTCCTCTCGTATTTTTGGGTTAGCTCATTAAACTTGCTTATTCAAAAATAGATCCTAACCTCAAATCATAAGGTACAAAATTGAATAACGTAATTATCATATTAGGCCCACTTACTGGGTGTATTTGACACTATTAATTTGTAATTTAGAATTAAAAAGGCTCATAACGTCAACCAATCGGCTCTAATTATGTTCTGACAAATTCATTTCGAAAAAAGCATGCGTGCGTATTTAAGTAGGCGAAACAAAAAAAATCGTTAGGGCTGTTTGTTGACGTATTTTTTTGTTGAAATGTATACTAATGTGAGATCAAGTAGATTGTTAAGGAGAAAATACGTTATTCCTATTCCGTATTAAGTTACCAACGATAAAATATGTTAAATTATGTTAATTAAAAGTTTTTGATGATACCACTTTTTTTTTACTTTTTCTGTTTTTTACCCTTACCATTTTTATTACAAAAATATTCAAAATATGTTAAAGAGAAGAACACAAAGTAAAAAGGTGTTTGGAACCAATAAAAGGCAATAGCCGTCTTCCTTACAATACTGTGCAAAACGGCTCGGACGAGCCTTAACAAACTTAATTTCAAACGTGCCAAAAACATGAAAGGCTTAATTGCTAATCAAATCTCATGAAACGACGTAAATGTAAAAGAAATGCGGAATGGAAAAGGAAAAAATGCAAAAAAGAAATCATAAAAATTGCATTGAGCATTGGAGGGTTGAGTCAGAAACAAACTTCCGGTTATAAGATTTCCAATTCTATTGGGCTCGCAATTTTAGAAATTACTAGATTGTTTTCGTATTTACATTGCTAAAAATACCTACCAAATACAGGGTGTAAAAAAAGGCTTAACGAAGCCTTAAACCACGAATTCTATAGTAGAATGCAAAAAAAAATAATTGCAGGGAAATGACTTTTATTTTTGGGTATCAAAAAAAATAACTTATTACTAACCCGCAATGTGTAGCGCGTCTGTGGCGTAGACTATGCCTGTGTGTGTAAGCGGATCATGTTTCTTTGTAAAAAAGTTTAGTATTATCAAACAGAAGCCAATTTTATAAAAATCTTTGAAAAAATATTGTTTCTTTGACTGTCAATAACTCGGTAACCCGTCATTTCCCAGGTATAGTGTAAAAGAAAAAAATGATCGTAATAATACGTAGAATATGTGGTATTCGGCTTCGTTAAGCCTTTTTTTACACCCGATATATAATAGTTATTATTGTGTGTATTGCAAATGTGTATAATATCATCAACACATAGGTATTATTATATACTTTTATTGATATTTAAATATGAGTAGTACTCATATTTAAATATCAATAAATGTATATATAGTAAGCTAAAGTGCCCATGACTTTTGTTTGGCCTTTTTGATAAGCACAAAGACGTTATGGGAATTTAAGAAATAAAATGAAATGAAATTCTTTATATAGGCTCTCTTCCGGGCACTTCTATACATCCCAACATAATATGAAGCTTCGGACAACTTAACGGCTGGTGATGAGAAGAAGTAAGTCTGAAGTATATGGATTTATTTATTTATTTAAAGTGGAAATATGCAGGCCATATCTTCCGCAGAGCTGACAACGATTGGCGGCTACAATTCTTGACGAATCAGCGCCAGCAGGCAGCAGGGGGACTGACGACCCCGTCAACGATTACTCCGAACCTGGGGGGTAACCACAAACTCTTAAAACAATCTCAAATCTATAAAAAATTTACAGATTTGACAAATTTGAGATTGTTTTAAGAGTTCATGGTTACCCCGCTGACCCGAAATCCTAACCCGGTCGCGGGTTAGGTTAGGAACTTGAAAAAAATTATAATTTTTGTTCCGAACGTAACCCTCTTCCTAAGCTGCCCCGACGTATCGTTCTAGGCGGTCAGTATGAAGAGGGTTACGTTCGGAACAAATATTATAATTCTTTTCAAGTTTCTAACCTAACCCTCGACTGTGTTAGGATTTCGAGTCAGGTTCGGAATAATCGCCCGTCATGGATGCGGTAAATCGCTACATGCAAACAAAAGGTCTATATATTGTTTTAAAAGGTCTATGTCCAGTCCTCCTCCATAGTAGGTCCCTCATGGTTGAGGATCGTGACCCTGTCTATGCAGTCGCCTCAGTGATGAGCTGTCTCCAGCCCTCGCGATCCTGCGCTTGTCTGAGCGCCTCGTGAAATGGCATTTCCAGGGTTTTTACAAGTAGATCAGACCATCGTGTCGGCCTGCGGCCACGTGGTCTTTTACCCTGCCTTTTGCCAATAATGATGTTCTTTTCAAGGTTATCATGCGGCTTGCGTGCGAGATGGCCAAAATAGCGTAAGTACCGCTTGAGAACGATGCTTGTAAGACGTTCTTTGATCCGTAGTTGGCTTAAGATGGATTCATTTGTACGAAAAGCTGTCCAGGGTATTCGAAGCATCCGGCGATAGCACCACATCTCGAAAGCGTTTATTCTGTCCATGTCAGCAGCTTTGATGTCTGGTCTATGTCCAGTAGTGGACGATAATCTCTTCTGTTGCACAAAAAAAGCTTTCTAGATTTTTGCTTTAAAACACAGATATCTTTTATAACGAAAATACTTTGTTTGCAATCAATTTGTTTCATTGATGTCAAAAATATTTTACAAATAAATTCAACCTATTATTACATGTTTCAGTTGTTTTTCCAAATAAATCACATCATAACAGACCCTGTTAAATTCTTGTATTTAGCGGTAATTTAGTTAAAGTAAATAACTATGTGTAAAGAAGAGCGGTTCTTCCTAACACAGGCGATATTTTGCCTAAAGGGAAGTTCCCACGTCTAATATTTGTAATAGTCTAAGTTACTGTTATAAAATATTTGAATTTGAATTTGAATTGTTAAAACGATCCAAACCCTCAACTGCCTCAACGATCGGGTGATATTTTCCCCAATTCATTTCCAGAATACATTCGCAATTTCAACCGTCACTTTGACAGGAGCGAATTCTATTGAGTTCGCCATTCCACTTTGTAAGCCTATACTTAAAATTAATTACGTCAAACGTCAGAAACATTAGACGCTTACAATTAGTAGTTCGGTCCTTTAGACCGTATTTGCAAGAGACGATTTTTGAACTGACGATTTTAATCGTAGACCACACTGGAGTTTGCTCTCATATAAATTATCTGTTTTAATCATTTACGATGACAAGGGCGAAAAAAATTCTCATGTTGTAAATATGTATGCTCGGATGATTATTTTGTAGATAAAATATATAAAAAACCGGCCAAGTGCGAGTCGGACTCGCGCATGAAGGGTTCCGTACTATTATCTATAAAAATGGAAAAAAAACCCGTTTGTTGTAATAGAAGCCCCTTAAATATTTTATTTTAGTATTTGTTCTTATAGCGGCGACAGAAATACATCATCTGTAAAAATGTCAACTATCTTACTATCACTCATGGCCGTTTTACCCTTTGGGTACGGAACCCTAAAAACAAACTAGTGCTTTCATCATTATCATTTAATTATATGACGTCCACTGCTGAACGTGGATCCCGCAAAATAACAAAAAGTACCTTTGTACCTACTTAATAAGAAAAAATACATCAATAATTGCTGTTTTTTACGTGAACTAAAATTTATGAAAAATAAAGTTTTTTCACAAGGTGGGCAGACGATCTGGTAAAGGTTGCAGGACGACGCTGGATGCAGGCCGCTTCTAACCGGCCGATCTGAAAGTCACTGGGGTATGTTCAGCAGTGGAAGTCCTGTGGCTAAAATGATGATGATGATGAAAGTTTATCTACGAATGCCAAATTAATAAACCCCTTAAACTAAAGACTATCTCTTTTTCCATTTACACTTGTTCATGCAAAGATATTCCTAATAATCGCCTCAGAAAATGCTGTCCCAGCGCCCATGTATTGGTCATATGAATTTATTTAGCAAAGTGTTATTTTTTTATTTTTTTTACTTTAGGCTACGAATTTTACTTATCTGTAATATTTATACAATAATCACTTAGGTATTTTTGACGATGAGTTACATCCTCTATGGATAAATCTATAAAAAATGAATAAAAACTTAATTTAAAAATCGAAGAAAGCATATAATTTTTACGATCTATCTTCTTAGTCCTAAGTATGTTAAGTTGTTCAACGTAAAGTCGCATCGTATAAATGACATTTAGGCCCAACTTGGTTGTCCCTCTGGTCTTTAATTTGAGCGGAGTGCTTAATTTAAATTTAAATAACCCTTTCTATGGTAGCAGCTTTTAGCCGGTTCGATTCCCGGAGGAATACCCGTTGATTCCACCTCATATAAGTTTAAGGGTAAATTAGGGATGGATAATTTATATGCGGAATATGTCATTGGTTTTGAATATTTGATATTCTATAATGGTTTGCTAATGAATTGGATGGTTTAAATGTCAAATTAAATAAAGGTTGTCTGGAAGATATCGCTTTTAGTTCTCTGTAACTTCTTAATATGGTTTGCAATACAGAGTATCTATGTAACCGTTATCCCGTCGCCGTAATACATGTTTTGCTTGCTGACAAAGGTGACTGAGTTTGTTGCGCAGCTTCTTCTCATCACCAGCCGATATGTAGTCCCGAAGCGGTAGTAGGGAAAAATGGGACATGTAAAAGTGAAATAGATGGCCAATTCTGACTTTACTTAGTTTGGTTTAAATTAATTATTTATTTATCAACCACATCTATCTTAGAGGTTGTCTCACATCTATGGGTTATGAGTTCGCGTCTTGTACAAAAAAAATGTTTAATAATAAATAAATAAATATTGGACAACATCACATACATTGCTCTGATCCTAAGGTAAGTAGCTAAAGCACTTGTGTTATAGAAATCAGAAACAACGACGGTACCACAACACCCAGACCCGAGCCAATATAGAAAAGTTCGTTTTCTACATTGACCCGACCGGGGATCGAATCCGGAACCTCAGAGATGGCGGCGCCATTTAAAGTCCGGCGTGCTCGCCTCTAGGCTACGGAGGTTTATCTGTAAAGTCGGTGTACGGACGTTAATTTTACGTTTTAAGAAAACATAAATGCTACTCGTCCGCAAGTCAAACGCCGCGATCCGGCCGATCGTGCCTCTCCTATCGCTTGTTCCGCGCTCTCGCTTTCACGCGGAACGTGATATTTTTTTGTGCGTGCAGCCGGTCATCGATTTATCACGTCAAAAATCTGTTAAGCATAATGCCACATTGCATTGCAACTACTCTAATATAAAATATCATAAAGAAATTAGCCATAAAAGTCCGCTCACACGCGTTCCCCGTCCAAGAATGAATTTGACGACCTCCGTAGCCGAGAGGCGAGTACGCCGGACTTTAAGTGGCGCCGCCATCTCTGAGGTTCCGGGTTCGATCCCCGGTCGGGTCAATGTAGAAAACGAACTTTTCCATATTGTTTTAGGTCTGGGTGCTGTGGTACCGTTGTTGTTTCTGATTTATATAACACAAGTGCTTTAGCTACTTACCTTAGGATCAGAGCAATGTATGAGATGTTGTCCAATATTTATTTATTTAAGAATCGAACTGGGCCCTAACTATGAGCTGTTAAAACCATAGACTTAGGATTCGCTACGCTCTTAAAGACTGACAAAGCGTGGAAAAGAGACATCATATCCATACGGGCACCCTACAAGATAGAAAAAGACAGATGTCAATGTAACTATGTGACACAAAAAAAATATTTAACTGACTATAAATGATTTCAATTTCAAATGTCAAAATTAATTTTATTAAAATATACAAAATTACAAACGGAAAACTTATTTAAATATTTCTGTAGACATGGGGTGCTGTTCAATTATAAATTGTGATGTGACAAGAACATATAACCCAAATAAATACACATTTCACAGGTAAATACATTTTTTGATGAAAATATTTTGAAACAAATTTGTGTCTAATTCGTAATTATAATCGACAAAGAACTTGGATTTTACAGAAGAATATGAACTTAGTTTGGTGTGTGTTTGTGTATTTCGTAGTTAAAGACATAATTACAATAAATATTAGTTAAAATAGTAAATTGTATGTCTACACTAGGGATTGAACTAGCGGTGACGTCATAAGTATCGATAAAATATCGACAGCCATTTGTGGGTATAGAAGATTAGCAGCAATTACTAAAAAAATATTTATCATGTTTGTTTACAAAAAAAACACTCCAATACATTTTTTTTTTGTGATTACATTATGAGATTTTAGTTTTATTTTTGGGCATCTAAAATATAACTTGTTTATAAACGACTAAAAGAATTCTGTATAGTTTAGTCAAATATTTAGTGTAATATAAAATATTTTTTTAAGAATACCATCTAAACCTGAAATACGCGAAAAGTGGATAAGAGTTATAAAGTAAAGTCGTTAATTTTATCTATACGGTAAGATTATTTATTTGTGATGTACCGACTTAAAGGATAATAATCGTGATAACAAACAACTCTTCCCAAAAAACTTATTTCCAATTTCAATTTAATTAAGAGTATGACGACCTCCGTGGCCGAGAGGCGAGCATGCTGGACTTTAAATGGCGTCGCCATCTCTGAGGTTCTGGGTTCGATCCCCGGTCGGGTCAATGTAGAAAACGAACTTTTCTATATTGGCCCGGGTCTGTGTGTTGTGGTACTCTCGTTGTTTCTGATTTCTTTAACACAATGGCCTTAGCTACTTACTTTTGGATCAGAGCAATGTATGTATGTGCTGTCACATGCTGTAATACATAGTTTCGTTTACGAACAAAATGAAGTCGTGATGGGGCGAGTAGTTTCTTGAAAAAATTTGTTTGTTAATATCAGTATAAACAAACAAATTTTAAACTCTAACAAAATTTTCTTTTAAAAAAATCATAGTATAAAAATATTGTATAAAATAATGAACATTGTATAAAAGTGTAAATATGTATAAAAATAAATGTTTTGATTGTTTTATTTATGTTTAAATATGCCTTACATAGTTTTCAGAGTTTACAATTTTAAAATAATAATTTTTTTGCTTGATTTTATTACAAGTTTTAATTTTCAATCCAAGTGACAATTTATATAACATTTAAATTAACTTGAAATTAACCTGTTGTAACTCTATTGTTGGTCGGTTTTACATTATGTCGTTCTGTGTCAATAGAGTTAGGAATGAAACACAATGTCAGTAAAATAAAATAAAAGCATTTCAAGAATTGTGACATCAAGTATGTTTTAATTTATTTAGAGGATATTAAATAATTTTGACATCATATAAGGAATATGTTGAAATGAAATTATGATATGAAATTGTTTTAAATAGGTTACATATTTAATATTTGAGCAGACAACCTGGTAAAGGTTGCAGGACGACGCTGGATGCAGGTTGCTTCCAACCGGCCGATCTGGGAGTCACTGGGGGAGGCCTATGTTCAGCAGTGGACGTCCTGTGGCTGAAATGATGATGATGATGATGACACATTTAAAACGACCTTTTTCTTATTTTCCATTATATAAACTTATTCACAATATTCAATTACTCATTTTTCGATTTAATGCAAGTAAACTTGTTTTTCAGATTTCTCAGTTTCCAGACTGTTTTCATGTGTGAAGTTTTCATAACAAAAATATGACCTTTTTTCGACCATATCTTAACTTTACACATACAAGCCCAGAAACCCCCGTATCCTTTCCGTGATACTGATTTTCACCTCTTTTTTGTTTAAAGATTAAGTTTAACTTTAGGTGCTTCAAGATCCGCGGCGATTGTGACTTGTGCCAAATCAATTTGATGCCTGTTGCAATTTATCGATAAAAAAATTGTGGCTTGAACAACACTACTACACACACACACATACATGTCACATTTTTTGTATTTTTTGCAATGAGCCTTTGTCTATCTTGTACATTCTATATCTATGGTTAAAACAATCACAAATCTGTCAAACATTATCATTTCTGTCAAATTTTGTATGAAATGACGTATCAAAATTGACAGATTTGACAACTTTGAGATTGTTTTTAGAGTTCATGGTTAGGGGGCTGAGATACTCATCGGTTTTCATTATTACATTAACTTATCACTTAGTCCACGGGTGGGAAGAGGAGGTAATTGCAAATTATAGTATCTGTTTCATTTATGCGTTGCCATGCAGTTGTTTGCACGCGATTTAGTTACAATGGAGTAAGGTGTAGAAAACTAAAGTTTATTAACGAACAAGCATAAATAAAAAAACGAGTCGGACGCGCACGAAGGGTTCCGCACCATTATCTATCAAAACGAGCAAACAATCACGTTTGTTGTATGGGAGCCCACTTAAATATTCATTTAATTCTGGTTTTTATTGGTATTTCTGGTATTTTTTGTTATAGCGGCAACTGAAATACATCATCTGCGAAAATTTGAACTGACTAGCTACCACGGTTCATGAGATACAGCCTGGTGACAGACGGACAGACAGACAGACAGACAGGGAAGCCTCAGTAATATAGTCCCTTTTTACCCTTTACCTTTTTGGGTTACGGAACCCTAAAAAAAGTATATTTAATTTAATTAATTTATTAAGTTTTTGTACTTTACTATAAACCTACGCTTTATACCTATTAATGAAATAAAATTATTTATTTATTATGGTTTTCGCACTAATTCCCAACAAAATTTTTAAAATTTCAACTTGTGTAAATTTTTCGTGTAGCGCTCTTTAGCGCATTAATAAATAAAATCAAATTGTAAGCTTCTAGGCATACATATCTTTGGATTATGATCTAGATCTGTACTATATGCATGATATTATATAATATTTTCACTTTGATTGTAATCAGTTTTATGTGCTATGAATAAATAAAATAAAATAAAATTACGTATGCCTATATACGTCCCACTTCAGGGCACAGGCCTTACCTCAGCTATGAGGTGAGGACTGTGCAAAAAAAGGGCAATACCACCACCAAATTACAAGAAGGTAAGTCTTTGCCTAAGTTTCAGCAAGGAGTCATTGTAAATATCCAGACATATTTTATTAATTTTGTTCCTTTAATCCATGGAGCACGTAGCATAAAGAGTTAAAATTTAATTGTTATTGTACAACAAAATTTTATGCATTTTTTAGTTTGTATCTTTACTGTTTTAGTAGTTTTGGTGAGACTTGAGAGGACTGATCATTTCATACTAAATGTAAGCCTACTGAATCTAAGCACATATTTTAATTTCTTTACGCATCGGGACTTGTTTTGCATTCCAAAGTATCCTTCGAAGATGAGGAATTAGATGCGAGGGGAGATTTGAGTGACGAAGAGTATTTGCGTACATTTACGACTATAAAGAAACGATTTACTTACACGCAAGAGAAGTTCACGCTTATACGCGGTTTTATGCGACCGATTGGCAGCAGATAGGTTAATGCTTTAGTTAGAACAGTGCTAGAGTACAGGGTATAGCAATATATAGAACGATACAAAAGAGTTTTAAACTTTCATGGTCACTAACATTAGAATAGTTTACGGGATTGCTACCATGTATGTATATGATAGTGAGTTTGTAGACAATGGTACCGACGCGTGCAATAAAAGACAGCGAAAGAGGGTAGACCGATATGTTTGCCCTTAACAACTTACCCGCAAGATCTTCAGTTACTCCGTGATCATGGCGCTTGCCACAGTACCGAAATATCGGGAACTCAAAAATAGGGTACATGGTAGCAATCCCGTAACAAACTATTCTGATGAAAAAGAGATTCTGAAGTTTAATTGAAAAATATTTCTTATGTATCAACACACTGATAATTCCAAACGATAAATAGTTATAACAAGCGTGGAACCGTTTTTCATTTTTCCGTAGTCAAACTGTAAAAGCTACTGTTAAATTGAGATTTTTCAAACATTGTATTATCATAACATTATTATCAAATTCGTAAACAATTATTGCCTCTTGCAGGATGCGAACCCATACGCTTGGTTTTGTACCGCTAGACCTAGTTCGTCGTCAATCTACTTTGAATGAAATGTGCGATATCTCATATCGTTACAATAATACCCAGTTAAATGATAATTAACTGTACACCCCTTTCTAACAGCGAAACTTATGATGCATTTAAAAACAATAATTTAAATTAAACGACTATACTGATAATTTATTCATAAGAAAAGATTGCGAGGAAAGATATGGGTAATAACTTAAGTCGATTAAGATATTAGACAATTAGCAGTAAGCCACCCAGATATAAAGCATCTTTCATTACTGATACATATCTAATCGTAGCCTAGAACCTGATGCTACATAACGAATGGTAAAAGTTAAGAAGCAGCTCTTCATGCTTCATCAAATCTGTACCCTGATTCCGTATCTAGCAAAAGCAATGTGATAGCAAAAATTGACCAATTCTGTCTTTAAAATCGCAAATTGACGGCAAAAAACAAAGCAGTCTATCTACTGTCAGTGCTGCCCATAGGTTTTGACATTAACCACAAATCGGGCGATGACCGCGTGATTTTTTGCTAATTTTTAGGTAATAAGGGGCCGAGGTACTTTAATTTTTATTTTATTTATTTTGGTATAACAAACAGTTACTTACACATAATGTATTTAATAAGTTGTGTTACATGGAAAAAAATATTTAATAATGGAGTTTACATTTAGTAGTAGTTATTATAATATGAGCATATTAGTCACCACATTACACACCATTCCTTTGATTAACTTACTGCTGCACTTCAACTTGTTTCTGGCCTTTAGGTTGGTAAAAACAATTTAAATTTTGTTTTTATCAATAACAGGCTAGGTTTATTCAAGATATTAGAATACGGTATGGTATGTGATAATTGTGGGACCCCGTGGGACCCACCTGAGGTGGTCGATATTTTTTTCAAGTATTCTAATTTAACTTGATGAAAACAATCTGTCAGAACCAACTTGTATTAAAACCTCTAGTGGTATCTACAGAATTAACTTGAACAGTTTAAGAATGTTTCTTGCCTACTTATGAACTAGCCCTGCTACATATTTTAAAGCTTTTTTTCTTTTCTGTAGTTAATTTTAATTGTTATTCTCCAGAAAGGAAGAGACGATTGCTATGCCGTACCAGAAAACGATTTACTTCCCTATACTATCAATCTTTCTCCTAGGGCACCCAAATGCAAGTCAATTTCTAAAAGAAAAGTTTTTTCATAGAGAAGAAGACCTCCTTTTTATAAGAAAAGTTTGTTTTATGGAGAAGATAAAACGTTTAGAAAAACTCGAAGACTCGAAGTAGTGTTTGCAACGTAATAAACTGTTACAAAATTACTTTTCGTAGTTGTGTTTATAAAGCTAAATTTGCCCTTTTAGTCGAGTCAGTTTTTTACTGCAGTAACTTTCTTTTATGCTTTTATCGTTTGCTTGATACGACACTATCTGACAATTACATCTTTCCAATTGTGCGTTAATTATAACACTAACTTATAATTACAATAGAATTATGTTTTCCACTATAAAATGATAACGAATTAGCAGGTTTCAACATGCATTTAATCCCTTCCAGTCACCAAAACTAGCTTCTATGGGATTATTAACAAAGGATATTTGTTTTTATGTTTTTCTGTTTATTTCAGTTTGTTAAAAGTTCAGCTTTTCTTTATATTGTGATGTTCGTCCCATGGTCAGCTCTTACGTGGGTTTGCTTTAACAAAAATAGCGTCGTGTAATAAATTTCTATTTAAATAACTTAAACAAACTGTAACCAATACAATAATATAATAATGTTATGTAACTGTAATAATAGGAACTGGTCACTTTCTTTTACTCGCATTTATTATACACCTGTAAACAAATCAATTTCGTGATCAAATCTTGAAAGTCGATTTGAAATAGTCTTTTCGATTACAACTTGAATTTTATTATTTGAAAGACATCTATCTCATTCAGACATTGCATGTGTTGTACATGTAACTGTTGAAATTATTTAAGAAGCTAAAAAGAAAGAAGAGGTATATAACCCTTCCTTTGCTGTTGCGCAGTCGATTAAACTAGCTTAAAACTGTAAAAAAAATGTTTCATATCCACAAATAGTTTAACACATCATATCTCTTGTTTATTTATTGATATTAGGTCAATTTGCTATTGCTTAAACACTCCACCAATTTTCACGTCCAAACGGCTAGCTATAACACGACTTATTTACGACCGCTATATAACATTTATCTTTCAGTGAACTACTAATTAAAAGTGGCAATGTTCCTGATGACATATTTATGCGAACATCTGGAGGAAGCTCGATCCGATCTCGATTCGTAATGACGATTCTCGATCGAGTTTGCATTTGCATTGCGGTTTCGGGAAATAGTGGTACCGTTTAATGAACGCATGTTTATTGATGAGTCATGATAAAACAAATGAACTGTTTTTTTTAATACGTTTATGTCATTTTCTTTTGTTTTTGACTAAAATTAAGAAGTATAATTTGTAAGGTTGTGTTAGATGACCCTATATAGCCGAAAATGGTAGGTACGCATGTGTCAACTCAAAGCTTAAACTTAACACAAATGCTACTAATATGCTGGTAAAGTCAGAAGTTTGATATTGCCTTCTAGATTTAACCTACCATAGTATTTTTATGCTTATGAACTTTTAAATTAGTAATTATGATTTATGGTACTTAATCGCTTTCATAAAATTAACATTTATCAAGACTTATCTTCTATCAACTACATTTATTACATAAATATCATAAGGCTTTAAAGTAAAACAATTTATTTTATCTTCATTACATAAAAAAATCATATTCGTTAATTTACGATGGCAAATCTAGAGTATCTATCATAAAATTAGTCAAAATTTTGTTAACATTCTACGATCATGAAGTATGAGGTAATTTTCATACAAAGAACCACTTGTATGAAACAAAACATAGTTTATACCAGCTATAAACAATACAATGTGTGAATCAACTTCCCATATATTCACTATATTTTATCAACCCATTTCATCTCAGTCATTATCATTACGAATAGTATTTAAAGTGCGTGAAAAATAAAATTTAAACTCATTTACAACAAATGCGAACACGGTAAATGTTTTAAGCAACACTTATCTTTACTATACGATTTATAACTTTGAGATAGGTGAAGAGTTTATCAGTGATCGTTAAGTAATGGTTTTATTGAGCGCATAATGTTTAAGTACCGTAAAATTTTAGGTTGAAAGATTGCCGTCAGAATAGAGTAAAAGATTTTTGGAATGACTGAGTTTGACTGGTGTAAGAAAAAGCTGTTAATAAATAATATTAAAGAAATCATTTTTATTTATTTTTCTTGTATAAAAATATTGTAAAAAAATAAATCCAAAAATAAAAACAAATGATGTGAATAATAATAAATATTGGACAGCATCAGATACATTGCTCTGATACTAAGGTAAGTAGCTAAAGCACTTGTGTTATAGGAATCAGAAACAACGACGGTACCACAATACCCAGACCCGAGATAAAATAGAAAAGTTTACAAGCTAAATTTGTTTACTAACTCAGTTATGTTATTTTTCAGTAATGACTCATAATCATTTAAAAGACCATTACTAGACCTATACCTGCCTCTTGGAGCAGTTAGAGTTGCTTAGAAAAAGATAAAGAAAATGTTTTTTAAAGAAGACATCACAACGACACACAACAGAACGGTACACAAGCAATTAAAAGCAAATAAATATACACACCACACAACATAATAACACACTCTGACAGACAACATTTTAATACTATAACTACAATACATACATACAAATGCACACGGTAATTATATTGCTATAACAATCATCTTGATGGGAAGACTGGTCTCCACGACACAGGGAATCCTAGTGTGGAGTCCAGTGGTACTGTTTCGTTTATTTGTTTTTAAAACTGTAATGTTTAATCTACTTGTAGTGTAATAGCAGTAACTAAACTATGTACTTATAACCTGAACCGAATAAACAATTTTATTTTATTTTATTTTTTTAATTACTTAAAAAATACATAGAAGATACTTTAGAAAAAAAAAACATAAAATGGCCGAACCATGCCGCTATACGCGTTACAAAGCCCATCGCAAAAGGACCTCACTCAGCTTAAGTCGTTGCTCACTTCTGCATTTCTAATAAAATTGTAATAGTTTTAAATATTAAAAGTTCTTTAATAATAACTAGGTCATTTTAAAGATTTCATAAGATTTTTAAAGAACTTTTAATATTTTAAACTATTACAATTTTATTAAGAATGCAAATAAGTCAGTAGTTAACTATAAATCGACCAAATTAAAAAGGCATTACCCATTTATTGTGATTTCATTATGTTTGATGAAGTATTCAAATCGGAATCGTTACACCAAGAAGGGATAAGACCCACCTTTTACAAAGCCCGTACTCATAGAAGTGACATAACTTTTAGACAAAAAATATTAATCGCACGCTTGAAACATTTAGATAAACACGCTAAATAACTTAAACCCATGTAGCACCAATCTGCAAATTGCATTTCGGTTGTGGCACTTGTGGCTAAAACACATTTATTGAATAATAAGTTATGGATTAATGTTTTGTAGCCATTAATGAAAGCTAAATTAATTAAGATATTACCCTTACAAAAGAAATCATGTGGACGAGAACTTAATGTCGGACATCGTTTTTTTTTTTCGTTTTTTTAGTGTGTGTTAGTAATGAAATGATGTATGTATTAAGCATTCAACAATTTATTTACAATTGAAAACGATCGTATGTTTACGCGGCTAGTTTCAGGTGTTTATATTTTTGTCATAGGAGTCACAAGAGTTGGTAATTAAATAATTAACTTAAGGGATTTTTCTTATTTTTAGTTACAAATTGTATATTCTTTATTTTACTAAGCGTCTCACTCAGCCGAGAAACCTGTTAGCGTATATCAATCGTTCACGATCACGACTAACATGACGAGAACTCTAAAAATAGGATCGTCTTATACATACCCACCTTATAGACCCTTCAAGATATTCCTATGAATTACTCAAATTTAGCCGTATTACCGATTCACTTTGGCTCAGCCTCCGCTAATTATTTCTCTTATTAACGGCCACTGCTCTTGAATAAAGCAACATTCATTTTGATGTACAATTAAGGGTCATCCAAAATGAATGGCTAAGGAGTGAACTGCGAAATAGGAATTAGAGATTTGACGTTGAATTTTTTATTCGATTTTTTAATGGACGTCTTTGTAAAGACTCTTGTTTGTATTTTGATAAGGAAAAAAATATATTTATACCTATTACTTTTCATATTTTGACACAAGATAATTTGTGTTCTTCACTTTTGTGTTTATGGGAGATTTCAACGCGAAAACTCTTTAGAAGAATGCCAGTGTACCTAGAGTCAAATAAAAATACATTCGGTATTATGATTACGAATTGGAGAGGTATAAAATAAACAGATAATATTGTTCTGCGTTAAAACTTGTTGCTACTGCTTTCAAATTTATTAGAATTTTCTTCCCATTGCTTTGTTTCGTTCCTAATTGGAGTACGCCTGACTTTTATCATACATGCAGTTGACCCACTGCACTTTATACCACCAATCAATTAAAGTAATTCTTATGACCTTTCAAAACGCGATATTGGAAAACATCACATACATTGCTCTGATCCTAAGGTAAGTAACTATAGCACTAGTTGTGTTATAGAAATCAGAAACAACGAGCACAACACCCAGACCCGAGCCAATATAGAAAAGTTCGTTTTTCTACACTGACCCGACCGGGGATCGAGCCCGGAACCTCAGAGATTACGGCGCCATTTAAAGTCCCACTTGCTCGCCTCTTGGCTATTCGAGCATAGATTTTTTAGTTATTACAATTCTAGTTCAATAGCATAAAATTTAAAATAATAATAAATTTAAAATAATTCAATAGCATAATATTTCAAAGCGGGTGGATTTTGTTTTTCAAATCTACTATACATTTTTATTCTGCGGCAGGTATATCAGCCTATGTTAACATTAGGCTAGCTTCGGCTTGATGTACATTTACATGACACCCTGTATAAAAAAAAGAGCAATTCAGCTCTTCTTTAGTCTCTTAAAAACTCGAGAATTGCCATTTCAGTCTAAAGAAGGTTTGAACGGTGAGGAAATATGGAAAAATTGCGAGGAAAATACTAAAAACGTTAATTTTATTTTCTTATAAGTTCAAACTGTTCGTAGCTGTCAAATAGCAAAATTTGTTAAAAAGACAAAATATATTCTTTAATTAGAATTATAGAAATATCTTTATTTATTACATAATAAAATTCAGCTTGCATCTGCTTCTTAACTAAAATCCTATTTACATCATTATTGAATTACGAGTAGGCTTTATAATTTTCTGTATTTCCTAACTCTCTTAAAATACTATTACCAAACGGAAAACACAAAAGCGTCTTTCATTAACCTAATTTAAGGTCTAAAATTGCATGCTCCTAGCAAAAATACGAGATGTTTCGTTATGTATCTTCGTAACCTAACCAAATTCAATTTGCATCTCTAGTAGTCTTTAACACCAATATCTTAAGGTTGAAGTCGGCTTGAATTTTGAAATAGAATATAAGGAATAAGGTGAGCACGGTAAATATTAGCCTAAGGCTTAGCGGCTGGACAGAGAAATGTGTTCAAACAAGGAGGTGTCGTCGTATTTGAGAAGCAATAGGCACTCGTATAC
Source organism: Anania fuscalis (assembly GCA_950371115.1). Classification (NCBI taxonomy): domain Eukaryota; kingdom Metazoa; phylum Arthropoda; class Insecta; order Lepidoptera; family Crambidae; genus Anania; species Anania fuscalis. The sequence goes on along the minus strand of OX493343.1, from coordinate 14,942,301 downwards.
GAGACGTAGATCGGTTTGAGATGAGTGGTGTCAGCGGTAACAGTGTTTGGATAGCCTAAGACAATTGCTTTCTTAGACCTGCCTCTTAACCACGAATACCTAAAACTTTCTTAGTGCAAATTTATACTATGAAACCTAGACAAGTGCTATTCCAACTAGTGGTCTGTGGCGGGCACGCCGGACTTGAAATAGCGCCGCCATCTCTGAGGTTCCGGGTTCGATCCCCGGTCGGGTCAATGTATAAAACGAACTTTTCTATATTGGCTCGGGTCTGGGTGTTGTGGTACCGTCGTTGTTTCTGATTTCGATAACACAAGTGCTTTAGCTACTTACCTTAGGATCAGAGCAATGTATGTGATGTTATCCAATATTTATAGCCGTATAATTTGGATCCGAATAGGATAGATAGACGAATAGACAATAAACTTGTAGCTCGATAAGAGTCTAGTCTCTTATCGAGCTACAAGTAGGCACTACAAGTACGCTAGTATCTAGATACTATACAGACATTACTTCAAGTGTTTCTTTCAAAGGTGCTATAACCTAAAAGTTCAAATTAATGCTCAAATATTGTATTCTTTAATTTTTACTAAATCTGTGACCAGAATCAGATATTGTATTACTAACTTAGAACTTTGTACCTGATAAATTTGGTAAACGTTGCAGAGTTAATTAGTCACAGATCCATAAGGTTCTTTCCCGTTAGCGTAAAATAAAGTGAGGTGGTTCCACGAGGGTCCAAGTTCAATCGTTCATGAGTAAAGCAAATGACCAACCTAACTATCAAAATTAATTAAAACGTGTTAAAGATAATGAATGAACGACGAGATGTGGAGCAGGAAGGTTCTCGAATGGAGACCACGCTTAGGCAAACGTAGTGTAGGACGCCCCCCGGCTAGATGGACCGATGACCTGAAGATGGCAGCCGGCAGCGACTGGATGCAAAGGGCGGGAGATCGTGCTCTGTGGCGCTCCTTGGGGGAGGCCTATGTCCAGCAGTGGACTGCAACAGGCTGATATGAATGATGAAATGAAAGATAATGAATGACTTGACTTAACGTCAAATATCAAGTTACGTTAGTCGAAACTAACAGCAAAAAAATATTTACTTTATATTATTTTATTTTTTTGTATTTTACCCGAGACACACTTGGCCGTTTTTTATTTGTTGTAACTACAACCCATACCACATAGTATTGCTAGTTATAAAATGAAATATTTTTTTTATTAGACAAAGTATTTTGTTAATGCAAATGAATAGTTCAAATCAGTATTAATTAAGATAAACTAAATAAATATATAATTACAAAACGGATTTAACTTATTGTTGAAAGTTACAATGCTCCCGAACAGGAGTCAAGGGCCGTGACGAACCTTGGTGTTAAATGAATTAATTAAAATAATTTTATGGGTTTAAGAGTGTTTTGCGGATAAAATTGTGTTTATGTACCAACCATTGTTTTTTAATGAAACTTGTGCTTATCAGTAATGTGATGAAAGGGTGAATTATATGTATTATGAAATAGATGATTACTAATGAAAAGTGCATGTAGGGTAAAACCGGGATAGATGCCACACTTTTTGAAAATTTGTATATCTACCTCTACTGTGGTCTTTTATCTATGGATTTATGAAAGGAAAAAAATATTATTAACAACATTTCCAGAGAATTACCGATTATTGCGGACCTCTTAATTTTGAGACATCTATCCCATATAGGGGATAGTTGCCAAGTCCATATAAATAACATTAAGGATAGACGACCCGCTGAGAAATAGGGCATCTATCCCGAAAAAACTTTGATCACACCTAGCCGTCCCATGCAATCGCACAGAGACATGAGACACGATCCATTTGGTGGTAGTTAGAAAGTCTCTCGATAGATAAATAAAATAACACGCTATGTATTTTCAAAACTTTTTTTTAATAAATAAATATTGGACAACATCACATACATTGTTCTGATCCTAGGGTAAGTAGTTAAAGCACTTTTATTATAGAAATCAGAAACAACGACGGTACCACAACACCCACACCCGAGAAAATATAGAAAAGTTCGTTTTCTACATTAACCCGACCGGGGATCGAATCCGGAACCTCAGAGATGGCAGCGCCTTATATAGTCCGGCGTGCTCGCCTCCTGGCTACGGAGTTCGTCGTCGGAGGAAACTAGAGTAATTACAATCGGGGCATCTATACCACTGGGGCGTCAATCCCGGTTTTACCCTACTTTATAATGTGCCTAATTAGCTCTCACATATTACATGTCTTGTAATTGTGTTTCCTATAAAAATTCAGGCTGACAAAGGTGACTGAGTTTGTTTCGCCGTTGTTACTCATCACCAGCCGATACGTGGACGACATATCGAAGCGGTGGTAGGGCAAAACTAAATTTTTGGGACGTGTATTAATTGCCAGAGAGAGGGCCTATTAATATTGATAATACCTACTGAATAAATGAATTTGAGTAGGTATATAAACTGGTAAGTATTTCTTGTAATAAATGTAAATAATTATTTAAAAAAAACATTATTAAAATATTGCATGTTTTACAGTAGTAATCACCAACCCGCCTGCCAAGCGTGGCAATTATGGCAAAACCCTCCTTTTGGAGAGGCATGTGTCCAGTAGTGGACTGATATAGGCTGGTGATGATAATGATGATGATTAAATAAATATCTGTAAAAATAAAATACTAGTGTTTCCGAATAAAATAAAATACTTGACCTGACTTTTACCACTTCAGCAAAATAATTATTGTAATGCTCGTTTAATAAAGCAAGCGCCTATGATCACGTAAGAACAGTCAGTTCTAAGAATGTTTAAATCATTATTATCCTTATATCACTTTTTCGCAGAAACCTCCCGATAAACGCTCATCTCGAGAGCTGTGACAAAATTAACGGATGTTTCATTAAACAGCTTAGTAAGAGGAAAAAATATCGGGAAAAGTTAGACCACGAAAAGAAGAAACTCAAATATTTTTCAGCGGCAACGAAATTATGTTATTAAAGTAAATAATAATGTGTCATAATAATTATTAATAATTAAGACACTATTTCATCATCACATCATCACCAGCCTATATCAGTCTACTGCTGGACACAGGCCTCTCCAAAAGGAGGATTTTGCCATAATCGCCACGCTTGGCAGGCGGGTTGGCCATCGCAGTTTGGCCAATGGTGGAGAGGAGACGCTGCTGCCCGTCCTCTTGTGGCGGTTCTCCTATAGTCGCCTCTTCAACACCCATAGGAAGAGAAGGGGTGGTGCTATTCTTTTAACATGCCGGCACCACACGACACACACAAGACACTATTTAAAATGTTTTATTCATCAGTTTCCTGTAAAAATTTTAAGCATTTAAAATGTATAATTTATCGATTGCCCAAAATTGTTATTAAACAAAGTCCAAGTAACTTGTAAACGTAATATTTCACCTATTTTTAATGTGGTCATCATCATAAGGACGTTTTAACGATATGGTCAGTTTTAAATGACTATTTTTAGGGTTCCGTACCCAAAGGGCAAAATGGGACCCTATTACTAAGGCTCCGCTGTCCGTCTGTCTGTCTGTCTGTCTGTCTGTCTGTCCGTCTGTCACCAGACTGTATCTCATGAACCGTAATAGTAAGACAGTTGAAATTTTCACAGATGATGTATTTCTGTTGCCGCTATAACAACAAATACTAAAATCTAGAAAAAAAATATATTTAAGGGTGCTCCCATACAACAAACGTGTTTTTTTTGTTTTTATAGATAATGGTGCGGAACCCTTCGTGCGCGAGTACGACTAGCTCTTGGCCGGTTTTTTTTTAAATGGCCTGCCACATCATGAAGTGACATTTTTTTAAAGATCTGGCCACGACATTCACGCAGTATTTTTATACCATATTGTATGTCTATCTCTATAAATGTGGTTCTATACATTCATTCACTCAGTTACTATCTGAAAATCGAACATTATGCTAAATATATAGGAGAGACCAAAAGTCTAATCGTATAACTAACTAACATTTTACTTAACTTTTGAATTTTGGGGAATTTATTTATTTTAATTTCACAATGGGAGCGAAAATTACATTTATTATATTATATATTTTATACATAATTACAAGACTATTAAAATTTTCCATTTACTCTCACTTTTTTTTCCGTATTGTTGGTAACTAGAAAAAAGTTGTTTAATTTTAACAGTATAATCACCTTTCTTTATCGCTTTTAATAAGAATACAGAAAAATAAAAAAAACAATTAATCAGTTAATTTATAAAAAATGTTATGGCGGTATCATACCGAAATCGCTTCCAAAATTTTGAAGTGGTCCTTACAGTACAAAGTCACATCGGACAGTCGTTGCGCACACACCTTCCTGGTAATATCGTACCAGATGTCCTAATTAGGAGCTGCTAGGGGCCAGCCTATATTGCGACCTTTCAATAATGAAGACTGGGGGAGCTTAGGGTATGGACCAAGGGAGAGGAGATACGATTGGTTATGGTATCAACCATAACATACTTTATTACCCAAGCCAATACCAAAGTTGGCTAATAATTGGAGTTAAGAATTAAATTAGACGACCCGTAGCCAATAGGTCTATCTCTGAAGTTTCGTTCGATTCCTGGTCAGGTCTAAGAAGACGAACCTTTCTATATTGTCTCGGGTCTGTGTGTAGTGGTACCGTCTTTGCTTCTGATTTCTATAGCAAAGTACTTTAGCTACTTATCTTAGGATCAAAAGGCCCTAAACACCATTTTCGACTCAAACATTGAATTAAAAAAATTGGTCGGTTCTGAATCTGAACGCACTGGTGCAATACAAATTAGTTCACGCTCCGTTCATTTTGTAGATCTTCACGCTCTATACAAAACCTCTTAGCACGTCGTTCAAATTGTTTTAAAACAACAGTTTTATATCTTATCCCTTGCACCAAACTCAGTGGATAAAGGAAAATATTTGGCAATAAAATCCTCGGCTCCCTTGTAATTGTGAGCGGTACGATTCGAACCAACGAAAGAAATCTCTTATAACAGACTTATCGAAACTTTGAAGATCAGGCAATGTTTCTTGAGATAATCGAGCTTTAGCTGTGAAGGGATTATTTTGTAAAATAGATAAATAATCGTTGTTTTTTTGTAAAATTCCGCTATTAGTTTTATATTTTTTATTTTATTTTCTTTCTGTTCAAGTCTGCTATTTCAAAAGTGGCATAATTGAATATCAATTAGATCCCATTGTTATTGTTTGACATATTTAGTATTTAAGTCTTAAATTAGTAGCAGGATATCAAATGTGTTAAACAATTACACATTTGGTATTCCGCTACTAAATTGGGGTTCAGATTGATGCAAATCGTGCCTTATACCCATTCCTATTTTAGTTTCCCTGTTTTCTCACATCTGCACTACTGGTTTTATATTATAAATAAATAATTTGGGGCCACGAATTTAAGGTAAGAGGTAACAGATACCGGCTTTTTCACAGAGAGTGTTATTGGCGTCCATTTTATGGCGTTTATTTTTAATGATACTGACCTCTTGGTGCAGAAATATAAAAATATATTATTATGAGACTAACTTTGAAATCGGATTATTACCTCTCCTATAAAAATTGAAATACTTTCTATGGAAGGACGCAACATTACTATTTCTAAGTAGATAAATAGATAGTAATCTTTATTGCACAACAAACAAAGATGTTACAGTTGATATTAACAGAAATATGTACAATTTAGGCGGTCTTATTGCTAAAAGCGATATTTTCCAGAAAAAACAATCTATTGCAACACATCACTATCAAAATCAAATGTGTTAATACACATACTCATTAAGTCTTCGTATACAAAACCATTTATCAAACTACTAACTAGGTTTTACAAAAACCGTGTGAAAATTAGCAAATATACGTAGATGAACAGATTTCATCACTGCGTTAACTTTGACCAAAAACACCTAACTTAGTTTTGGTATGGCCAAGAACAGAACAGTTAGATGGTCAATTTTAATCTTTACCTCAAAGTCATAAGGAAAAGATATTAATTTTGTTGACAATTGTATACTTATTAGCAAAATTAACAACACGTTCAAATGTTTGGAATAACTAACGGTAATACAAAAACCTATTTATGATCTTGATAAAGTTCAAGTGTGACATTTTGAACTCTAACTAAGAAATTATGAGTTAATAGGTACATTATAATTGTTGTAAATAGAAGAGCCTTTGTTCTTGTATAAATAATGTTTTACTATTCGAATATCTTCAAGAACCTTCCTATTGATTTTTTTTCTTGATAAGTTTCACTTGAATTGAAATTCATTCACATTCAGATATTCTCAGATTGTTATCTATCAATAACATTTGAAAAACTAACATAAATTTTCGGGCCACAAAATCATTATGTGTGCTAGATCATGTTTGGTTATTTAAATTTAATAGGCCGTTTTAGTAATAGCGTGGATATTAAATATATTTTATATACTTTATTTTGAAAGGGATTAAGACCATCGCTTATAAAAATGTTTGACCTACTTATTGAATTTTCTTAGCGTAAAAATATCCAATTCCTTCTTCCAAAATCAAACAAAAGAAGTCCGCAAACTTCCGAAAAACAAAAAACAATCTCCCTCCCTAATCCTCTAACAATAGCGAAATCGAAATAAAAACTTGTCAAATAAATTATCTGGTGGCAAAACCTCCTTCTGAGGTTATTTATGGCCTCGTCTCACCTTTATTGTTTTAATAACGCCCGATTTAACTTTAAATGGGCCTCCGAAGTTTTACAAATGAAAGTTCTGAGAGTAACTCAATTTTATGTCATCGTGGTGCTATTGTTTGTCATTTGAAGTATTAAAATTGGGTGTACTAAAATTGTTTTTATTTCTAGATACGGTTTTGATAATCTTACTATAAATTATTGCATTATTTTCATTCTTGGGAAACACTTTTTTTCTCTATCTACAGGCTGTTTGGTTATGGACATAGGAAAGCTGAAAAATGTGTATGTCATTTAAAAACTGTGGTGAAGTCATAAATTTTGTTTCATCAGTTTGCATTTGTATTTCTATAAAGAAACTTCAAAAGGAAATAAATAGGACGCAAGATCCAAATTCTCCTTTTAAGGGTTACAGAGGTTTTATAGTAATGAATCCGAATGTGTCTTCAAGACTTTACGCATCTACAGGATCATGGTCAAACACACCCTGACTTAGAATGTAACAAGTTAGAAGTAACTTGAATATTTACTATGTCAAATTCTAATGGAAGATTCTGTAAAGCTTGATTATCTTTTACACAAAGAAGCCAACAATTTAAATCGTTAAAAAAACTGTGTTGGCATTATCTCTGGCGTTATTTAACATTATTCAACGTACGGACAACAGCACGTCGACCTACCACAAAATGTCAATTTTCTCATTTGAAAATGAACTCTATATGTCAGGCTTAAAGTTGAAAATCTATTGGAGAATTTTTGACTTTTGGGGTAGGTCGACGTGCTGCTGACTGTACGATAAGTATCCAGTCTACACCCCCTTTGGTTTATAAATCCACACATTTTCTGCTGATACAAGATTCACTACATTACCGATATTGCCGCATTCTGAGCACACTTACTGAATCACTATGTGAAAAATGAACGGAACTTACAACACCAACATCTCGAAAAAGGATCATTCTATCAACGCATCTAACTCCAAAGCATAAGATTGAAATTCCAACTAAATTGTTTTTTTGGAAGAAAACTTGTCCATGTCCAAAAACTACACAGTAACCCCAATTTTTTTTCCACGGATCTAATTTCTTGGAAAATACGCTACGTGATATAACTCAGCAAAATCTTAATTTGAATCATCGGTACGTAACACGGAAAGACAGCGTTCTGATTTTAGGGTGGTTGCAAACGAGCGTCTATGGTCGCCAAATATCGCCATAAGATTTTATGAAATACCAGTTTCAAAATTGATTTGAAGACCGCTAAGGGCTGGCAGTACTTGTCTCCACCGAGCACTTATAGCGGTTCTAAAGAGGTTAGTTCCTATTTTGGCTACTGGTCTTTTTGCGTGACGCGAAGAATATTACTCGTTAGTTCTTAACTTAAAACAAATTTAAATTTATAGATAAATAACACTTAAAAAAAATATCGACCTCAGGTGGTACTCGAACCCACGTCCCATCGCATGCCGGGCGAGTGCTTTACCAACTAAGCTACCGAGGACGTCACGTGACAAGATGAAATAAAACCTTGCATGGAATTGCTAAAAACATTTTTTTTAATTTATATGACTATGCCTACAAGTTGTGGAACAAAAGGCACTGCTTATCCATAATGTGCGTTTGATATTGGCTTATGTCACTAAGTTTGTAATCCTGAAATGGCATGTTTGGTGCTAACTAGATATGAGTTAAATATAAATAAATATGTACAATAGAGAAAGCGATAAGAAATAATTCTATAAAGATTTACCGAAAAAAATTCATCTAAAGAAATATAGTAAAAAAAGGTTATAATAAATATCTACATAATTTAGTATTGATTTTTACTAATAGATGTACAAGTAAGGCGGACATATCACTAGATGGTCTCTCCCAAACATCAGGTAGACCAATTTAATGAGGTGGATTATTAATTATAATAAGTTCATGTCACAACGAGGAGTTCTGTTTCTGCTCGAGAATTATGATTCTTCTTCTTCTTCTTCTTTGCGTGTCGACTCAGGCTTATATATATGTGAGGACCAAAACTCAACCACCGATATAGCATATTGCTGGCCTTGTAAAGATCCTCGCGTATAGGGACACGCAGGGCATGTTAAGAGATGTGCCATTGTCTGGAGGGGAAGGATTTCCAAGTTGCCCAAGGTAAATTATGTCCAGGGGGGATAAAGAGCTCTTTATTCGGGTCTATGGGATATTTTTTCTTCCATAGTTTTAAGCGTCTTTAGCATCCCCGTCCAAAGGAGGAACTTTCTTAATAAAGATATGCAGACTCTTTGACGCTCCAGAGCGCTAGCCCATCTCTGCGGACGTCCGGGGGAGCGACACCAGCAAGCGCGTACAGCAAGCCAATGGGAGATGGCCTTAGACAGCCCGTGATGATTCTGCATATTTCCTTTAGTGCTGTATTCAGGCTGTGTGTGTACTGAACAGCTCCAAATCGAGCTGGCGTATTCGCTTCGTTTCACCTGACGTTGATGCTGTCAAAAGCAAAGAGTAAAGAATCGCAAGCGTATACCTAGCCTTAAATAACCGCAGACGCATATCGCCCTGATAATATAACATTCTCGGATCTTGATCAGGCTCCCCAAACGATTCGTTCTTATACAACTATGCGAGGAATTCTCTTAGATAACGTTTACTCTGATATTTTTAATGCAAATAACAGGTCATAGCAACGATAACAATATAGTGTAAGATGCATAGCTGAGATATAGCGTTGCGGTGTTTCAGAGAACACGGTGATAGACGAAAGGGCTGGGAATTAGAAATTTAGATAGAAGACAAAGAATGGGAATCAGAATGAGATATCATTTGAAGGTTATTTTACTCAGTTTCAACGAAAGCTTTTTTATCTTCAAACTTTTTTAGGTGTAAGTTTAATAAATAATGTGATTAACCATTTTGTATAGTTATATACGATTTACTTGACCCTTCGTGTACTTGCCCTACCTAACTTTACTTTTTTGTATTTAAGTTTAGATAATGATCTATTAATTGTTTTTATTTTTCGAATACCTTTTATCGAAAAAGATGTTTGCACATTATTTAATAACAACCAAAACCTTATAGTTATCTTTAACTACTTTCATATTTTTATTAAAGAAATAACTTTTTTTTTAAATTTTTTTAATTGATTAAATGTTAAACGTACAAATGAATATTATTTTCAAATGTCAATGTTTGTTTATCGCTTACATTCACGTCAAACGCAGACTTAGGTACTCGTTATTACTATAATTCAATATTTTGCTCTTTTCAAAGTTCGTTAAAGATATTTAACACAATACCTGATTACATATAACACCTGCAGCATAATATGAGGTCATTATAGCATACCGCCATACACGGTTATGTTTATACTAAAATTCCGTTTATTCAATTGTGTTCAGTTCCATGAAATTCGTAGTAGTAAGAAGGAAAGTATTTTATATTTGTCTAGTTCGTATGTTATTCTGATAACAATATCAGAATGACATAAGCGGATAGTCATCATCTCATCAGCACAGAGAAAAAAAAACGGCCACGAGTCGGACTCGTGACGTGGATTCCGTAAAAACTTGGTACATAAAGCCGAAAATAACCTATGTTAACTTACACATGCAAAAATACTATGGTGAAGTCAGAAATTGATATTATTTTATCAAATTTTGACCTTTCTTTATAGTTAAAGATAAATAACACTGGAAAAAATACATCGACCTCAGGTGGGACTCGAACCCACGTCCCATCGCATGCCGGGCGAGTGCTTTACTTATAGTTGTCTTCTGTCTGGAAGAGATTGCTTTTTAGCGATAAGACCGCCTAAATTGTACATATTTCTGTAAATATCAACTGTAACTTATTTGTTTGGTGTGCAATAAAGAGTATCTATCTATATAAATCAAAAAAATTTAAATCCGATAATATGCATGAAAATATTTTGATGACATCAAATTTACTCACGGCACAATAGTATTTATATGCATAAATGGTAACATAGGTAGTTTCGACTTGATATACCATTTTAACTAACATATTGTTATAGTTCTTCCTTAGCGGGAATCAAAACGAAATCTGAGTTTATTTAACAAAATCTCTTTTGGGATGTATCGATCGGATTTACGATTTTCTAACTTTTTCTCTGCTTGTGCTTGCTTCTTGCCAAATTTAAGGATACTAAGGGAACAGTAACTACCTTATATGTTTTGATTTATGTGTGTAAAATAATGTGGTATCATAATTACATCCGAAAAAAAAAACTTTAAGCTCTTTAAGATGACTTTTTACAGCTTCTAGGTATTGCAGATCTGAGTATTTAATATTAATTTCAACTTGATACGTAATAAATACCTTACCCTCGTAATATTAAATCAATATTGGACAACATCACATACATTGCTCTGATCCTAAGGTAAGTAGCTAAAGCACTTGTGTTACAGAAACAACGACGGTACCACAACACCCAGACCCGAGCCAATATAGAAAAGTTCGTTTTCTACATTGACCCGACCGGGGATCGAACCCGGAACCACATAGATGGCGGCGCCATTCAAAGTCCGGTGTGCTCGCCTCTCGGCTACGGAGGTCGTCGTAATGCATTTGTTTTGATCAAGCAAAATCTGAATTAACATAACTAATAAGTTTTTAGTTAGCATGTGCAGTTGATTCATGCGTTATTACAACAACATAGCAACAACGATAACAATATAAAAATGCATAACGATAACGGACATCATTATAATAATCTCCAAGTTCGATTTATGTATTTTCTTTGTTACAGTTTGCGCTTTTTAGGGTTCCGTACCCAAAGGGTAACACGGGACCCTATTACTAAGGCTCGGCCGCCCGGCCGGCCGGCTGTCCGTCTGTCCGTCTGTCCGTCTGTCACCAGGCTGTATCTTATAAACCGTTATAGTTACAGAGTAGAAATTTTCACAGATGATGTATTTCTGTTGCCGCTATAACAACAAATACTAAAAAACAGAATACAACAAATACTAAAAAACAGAATACAACAAATATTTAAGGGGGCTCCTATACAACAAACCTGTTTTTTTTGCCGTTTTTATAGATAATGGCACGGAACCCTTCGTGCGCGAGTCCGACTCGCACTTGGCCAGTTTTTTAATAAATTAGCTACCGAAAGTAAATTAAGTCTTTTTAACGTATAACGCAGGGTAAATCCCAGGGCCCATCTACTTACAACCGAGACGTCTGTTACTTTTTTTGCCTGCTACTTAGTAGCTACATACAAAATGTTTTAAGAACTCAAAGATATAAAATTAGATGACACATCTCACCACCGCAATCTATAGTACAAGTAGCGCCATCTATTAGGCGTGCGGAGAGGAACAAGTGCACCGTATTATACCTCTCACTAAATTTGCAACGTGGCTAACCCTAACTCATGCTAATGCTCCTGACCATATTCAAATCGAATCCAAATCTCTTGAGTACAGGCAGGTAGTAAATTTCCAGATTTTCTCACCGTCTAGATCTTTTAAGATGAGTTTACACTGCTAGCAAAAAGCTAAGTTACGTTTTTTTAACGCTCAAAGCGAGTGGACGCTATACGGACAATGTTGTTTTCTAATTAATAAAATCAGCAAGTCATTTACATTTACAACTTTTTTTAAAGACTAAGACTCGGAGACTATACTCTTAAAAGTTTTTAGTTGCTTCTTTTTTTTGTTACTGAAAATTATGGTTTGAAAGGTTTAATTTTTTCCGGCAAAAAGTCATCAGTCCAAGTCGGGAATTACCTTTCTGCAAAAAAAAAAACAAATTAAATATTTTTCCTTTTGTATTCAATCCCCACTGGGGTAAAATAAAAGGTATTTAATCAATATTAATATAAAGAGAGTTTTGACTAATGTTACAAATTTAGGACTGTTTTATAGCAAATAATGCTGCTAAAAGACTTAGGCCGAACAGGGCCTAAGTCTTTTAGCAGCATTATTTGCTATATCCGTATATATCCGTACATTGTGAAACACACAATGTACGGATAAAGTTATGTCTATCTATCTATCTTTTTAGCCTATTGCAGTCTACTACTGGACGTAAGCCTCCCCTAAAGAACGCCAGAGTGCAAGATCTCCCGCTTCTTTCATCCAGCCACTACCAGCCATCTTCCTAAGGTTGTCGGTCCATCGGGCTGGGGGGCGTCCTACAGTACGCTTGCCAAGGCGTGGTCTCCACTCGAGAACCCGTTTACTCCACCTTTCTTCAGTTCTGTGACTGATGTGGGCTCACTGCCACTTAAGCTTGCTACATTTTTGGACTATGTCCGTTACTTTAGTATTTTGCCTGATGATTTCGTTTCCCAAATCCCAAGCATCGACCTTTTCATAGCTCGCTAAGTGACTTGAAATCGGTAGACCAGCTTTACTGACATATTCCACGTTTGGCTCCGTAGGTCATCACGTAGGCATAAAGTTATGTAAATGATAAAAATATGTAAAGGATAAAACTGCTTGAAAATCCTTTATAAAATGTGTCAAAAATCGTATTTATCCTTCAGATGAGTAAAATATAGCTAATTCAGAACTAATGCAGAACTTATCCGTGCATTGTAAAACAGGCAAGTGATATGTTTTACTTCGCAGTGTGACCATAGCCTAAAATTATCCCAGTATGTCTCCCACGGTCTAGACTTCAGACATTGGGGGGGTCATCCAGTTTCATTACGGCCGGACACTGGTTAAGATCTATATCTTGGTCTTAAAGTTCGATAGCGGCTAGAATTTTACTGCATCGTGAAATATATCTAGACTTAATGTGTGCTGCACCTGCAGAGTTATTGTCACTAAAACTATGGTACATACATGTTACAGATGCAACGTATTGACATGACATCCGTACTCTGATATCGTATCTTGCAAAAGTAATGGAACAGCGAAAATTGGCCAATTCTGCATTCTAAAATTGAACATTGACATCAAAAAACAAAACCGGCCAAGTGCGAGTTGGACTCGCGCACGAAGGGTTTCGCACGATAATCTATAAAAACGAGCAAAAGAAACACGTTTGTTGTATGAGAGGCCCCTTAAATATTAATTTTATTCTGGTTTTTAGTATTCGTTGTTATAGCGGCAACAGAAATACATCATCTGTGAAAATTTCAACTATCTAGCTACCACGGTTCATGAGATACAGCCTGGTGACAGACGGACAACGGACAGAAAGGCAGACAGACAGACAGACGGACAGCGGAGCCTCAGTAATAGGGTCCCGTTTTACCCTTTGGGTACGGAACCCTAAAAACAAAGCAATCTACTGTCAGTGCTGACCATAGGTTTTGACACTAACCATCTTTCGGGCGATGACTGCGCGATTATTGCTGATTGCTAATTTTTAGGTAATAAGAGGGCGGAATAGTTTGTATTTTTTTTGTGTTAATTTTGTTGGTTTTTAGCCGCTAATATCACACTCTCTTCTAAAACAATCTTTACTACGAGACTTGTGATGAAATTGCAAAATGAAAATTATTTCTATTGTTTAAGGTCCGATTTTATTAGTGTACATCCTATTAACCTGTGCTATAGGTGATAAGCAATCGTAAAAACTAACTTTCAAATGTCTATTATAAAAAAAAATATACAAAATAACAACATCGACTTCATATTGCATAAACTCGCCTTTTCTTCAACTCTATCTCGCTCTGTACAAGGGGAAGGAATTCTTATTCTTTCTTATTATTATTCACAATAATCAGATGGTTACACGTACCAAAGATAGGATGAGTTTATGCAATATGAAGTCAATGTTGTTGATTTTGATTTTTAAATTTTTTAGTTTTTATGGTACACATTTGAAAATTGGTTTTATACGATTACTTTTCACCTATTATAAAGAAACTGCGAGGGCTTAGAATGGGAGTTGAATTTTATTTTTGCGATTTCGATGTTTCTTATGATGCAACTTGTGCGTACAGCTTTAAAACTTACTAAAAATTTACCGTGTATAGTTTTATTTTAGGAGTTAATTTCCTTTTTAATAAGGCAGTGATTCTACGTCTCATTAAAATTATCTTTTACTCACCGTCCTGTATTAAAATTCCACTAAAATATACTTTTGCATTATAAAAGCTAATTTAGCTGATATGAATTGGATAAGAAATCACCCAACTTTGACTGTCAATATCTCGGTAACCCGTCATTTCCCAGGTATAGTGTAAAAGAAAAAAATAATCGCAATAATACGTAGAATATGTGGTATTCGGCTTTGTTAAGCCTTTTTTTTACACCCGATATATATATGTCCTAAATAATATATATATAATATATATATGTATGGTCCTAATGCAAAAGTTTTTTAAACAGTAGAAAGTTTAAAAAATCGAATTTACCAGGGCCCTAACCATGAACTGTTTAAACAATCACAAATCTGTCATACATTATCATTTCTGTCAAATTTTGTATGAAATGACGTACCAAAATTGACAGATTTGACAACTTTGAGATTGTTTTAAGAGTTCATGGTTATGGCCCAGTAGTATGAGTTAATGTCAAAACTAAGAAACAATTTAACAAGACGTAGCTCGGCCGTGTCAGTTATCTAACCTCATTTACGCTTGACCCAATCAGCCAAACTTGGCCGCGTTCGTTCCCACAAGCAGACGGACAAATATCAATTATTTGCTGTAGATAATACTAAATAGGTTTGGTTAATATGTGAGTAAGATACCAGATAACAATCCTAAAAGGGTCACTTAAAATAACTCTTAGTTAATTGAAATCTTGAAATTGTATTACTGCTTGGACATACGTTCTCTGGGTTTAGTCGATAAATGTCAGATTCTATAAATGTCAGACGAGTTTAAAACGTCAGATTCTATGAATGCCATATTCTTAAAATGCCATATTCTTAAAATGCCAGATTCTACAAATGTCAGATTCTAGAAACGCCAGATTCTGGTAATGCCAAATTCTATTAATTTCAGATTTTATATCAATTGCAAAATCCTTTAAATTGGTGAAGTTTGCATTCAATTTCAGACAATTTCGAAAGTTAATTTGTAGAATCTGGCATTTTAAGAATATGGCATTCATAGAATCTGGCGTTTTAAACTCGTCTGACATTTATAGAATCTGACATTTATCGACTAAACCCTTCATTCATTTGAGGACAGTACTCAAGACACGAAAAAAGTTTTTTTATACGGCTATAGACGGCTATAGTATACTATACATAAATACATAAATTCGGATTTATTTCAGCCTTATGTCTAGTGAAGAAAACCCCAATTAACCATCGGGTTTATAGGAATGCAATCGACTGCCACTCTGTTGTGTGTCTGTCCATCCGTCTGCATGTATGTCACGGGATCTGGTAAGCTAAATATTAACAGATTTCAAATTCTGACCTTCGGTATACATAGAATGTAGACAAAAGTCACATTCCTGGCTCGGAGTTTGACGATGATATTTGATGTGGCAATTTCTAGTTCTGAAGGTTTTCTTACGAGGTTCTTCCTCAGTAATCTCTTTAAGAATTTCTCAAAATATAGATAATACTTGCTAGCAACCGAAGCCCGGCTCTTTTCTAAGCAAAGACATCACCGTTTATTTTATTCAGTATTATTTTATTTTATTGTATTATTTTAAAGCCTCGGGACAAGAATATAAAATATGTGATTGAAAAACCCGACCAAGTGCGAGTCGGACTCGCGCACGAAGGGTTCCGTACCATTATCACATATATATAAAAAATCACATTTGTTGTATAGGAAAATACCCCTTAAATATTTATTGTATTCTATTTTTTAGTATTTGTTGTTATAGCGGCAACAGAAATACATCATCTGTGAAAATTTCAACTCTCTAACTATTACGGTTCATGAGAAACAGCCTGGTGACAGACGGACAGACAGACAGACAGACAGCGAAGCCTTAGTAATAGGGTCCCGTTTCACCCTTTTGGTACGGAACCCTAAAACGTTGATTTAAGTAGAACTTATGTACGGCTATTAACAAAACATCCAAATTTTTAAATTCCATCTTTGTTAATCAGTACAAATGGTAGTGGATGCAATTCTTGTTTGTTAAATACAGAATGGAAGTAAGTATACTTATTTTTCGAAATCTATTTATAATAAGTACCACTGATAAGCTCAGATTTACGATACAAAGTGTAAACTTGGTCTCAATTGCGCAGTAATATGACAATGGGCTACTGTTACAAACACATGAGTCTTTGTTGATAACGTGTCAAAATTAACTACCTACTTTAAAAATATAATTACTGTATTCAGTTTTAAACATGGTGCAAACTTACTTATTTATTAATAACTAGCAGCCCGTCCCGGCTTCGCACGGGGTAGACAATTATCGCTGATAGTTTCGGCAGCGCATTCGACGAAAGACATTTTAAGACTCATTTTTCTACACCTTCGGTTACATTGTTCAAATTTTACCAAGGATCCCTAATTTTTTTCAAAATGAAATGTAGCCTATGTCAAATTGGAAGAATGTAGCATTCTATTGGTGAAAGAATTTTTTAAATCGGCCCAGTACTTTTTGAGCCTATTCATTACAAACATACAAACATACAAAAATAGGTACAAATCTTTCCTCTTTATAATATTAGTATAGACATAATTTGTGTCGTGTCGTGTGGTGCCGGCACGTTAAAAGAATCGCACCACCCCTTCTCTTCCTATAGGTGTCGTAAGAGGCGACTACAGGAGAACCGCCACAAGAAGACGGGCAGCAGCGTCTCCTCCTCATCATTGGCCAAACTGCGATCGCCAACCCGCCTGGCAAGCGTGGCGATTATGGCAAAATACTCCTTTTGGAGAGGCCTGTGTCTAGCAGTGGACTTATATAGGCTGGTGATGATGATGATGGAACATAATTTGTAACGACCCGCCTGGGTTCGACTCTAAAAATATGGAAAGTAATAATTAATTGAAATCGTAATGGACTAAGGAAATAAAAATTGGCTGTGATAATTTAAATTTGCTGTGTGATCGTCTAGTTTTTTGGTAGGGCCGTACGTTGTGTTAATACTGAACCAAATTCTTTTAGAGGTACGTAGATGTTATAACTAAGTATTCTCTAAAGTTTCCTGGGTTTGTGCGTATTCAAGGAAGAGGAAAGAGACGCCCATTATGCTCGGGGTTCTTTGCGAGATCGAATCTGAAATCAGAACAGAGGTGACTGTCCCGCGTGCCCGACCACCTGCTCTCGTGAGGACTTACTTGTCAGTAACCAGAGGGCTACCACGGTAGCCGCCTTCTTACCGACACGAACGAAGAAGAAGAAGGCCCGAAGGCATAGCCTGACTGACAGATTAGCTTGCTAAAGTGGCAGTAGCTAGCACGTAGAACTGACAGCTGAGGGGGCAGAAAAGTTCTAGAATGGAGGTACCACGTACCGGCAAGCGTAGCCTAGGACGTCCTCCCACGGGTAAACAGACGATCTGGTAAAGGTTGCAGGGATAAAGAATGATGTTTATTACCGCGGTAGTAGGTAGATTAAAATTGAATTTACTAAGATGAAAATCATGCGTGTTGAGAACAAGACACTAATTTCATTTGCTTTAACGAAATAAGACGAGTTAAACTAGGAGAGAGATGTTTATGAAACGTTTTTCAATTTAAGTTTACAACTTCTGCATTATTTACAGTTAACAGAATTCTACATAAGGTATAATTAAGTAAAATGCCAAAATAATAATTTGCTATACTTGTACAGTGATAAGAAAAATCGTGAGTTCGATAAGAAAATAATATTGTAGATTTATTGAGAATATGAGTGTGTGATTTATCTCATGCAATCAATGTAATGTCACGGATTGATGACTGAATTTCTAAAAGATCACAGGAAAACCACATTTAATAAAATATATTAACATAATAATACATGGATTTAATAACCTGCCTAGCTCGCACTTACACTATCTTGTAATTGTATTTCCTGTAATAAAACCAGGCTGACAAAGGTAACTGAGTTTGTTGCGCCGTTTTTTCTCATCACCAGCCGATATGTAGTCACGAAGCGGAAAAAAAATGGGACATGTAAAAGTGCCATTGATGGCCAATTTGCAAAAATAAATGACTTTGACTTTGACTTTGATACAAGTGCTTTAGCTACTTACCATAGAATCAGAGCAATGTATGTGATGTTGTCCAATATGTTTTTTTTAAATAACCCTTGAACATTTCGTGATGATTATTATAATATTACAAAATTAGATATTGGTTGAAAGTTAGTCATGAGCTCAAAGCCAATGTTTTTGCGTTTCAAGTTACTTCCTTCAATATTAGTCATACTAAATAAACAAATATTGAGGCACTTATATAACACATATACAAACAGTAAGCTCGCTGTCACTAACAACGCGTTAAAAAAATACTAAGTACTATAATGTATTACAAAAAACCAGCCAAGTGCGTTTCGTGCCACGCGCAGTATAGGGTTCCGTAGTTACCCGTCGTTACCACACTATATTTCAGCAATAACTTCATTTAAACCACTTTAAATATTCTCCTCTAAGAAATTTTTGAACGACTAAGTTGAACGAATCACTCTTAAACTAACTGATCTATCTTAACCGTTTTGATTTTACTTGAAAATTGGCACACAAAATTGGCACTTTACAAATCTTATTCTACCATTATGTCGGTGTGATTGATATACATATCTCTACAAAATTACAACTCTCCAGGGTCAACAGTCTCCAAGCAAAACCTCGGACGGACAGACAGACGGACATGACGAAACTATAAGGGTTCCTTGTCAGGACTACGGAACCCTAAAAAAGGCGTAAGAAGCAGATCTTACCTAAGATATATGGGTTACCAACATTTAATTTTAATCACACAAATTTATTCAAATTCAAACTAAGCAAATATTGTTTTTTATGGCAACTTAATAATTGATACTATCAATTTGATAGCCATATTAACACCTACACAATATACCATGTATGACGTACATGGACGTACATGGATACAAATGGACTAATGGACACTCATGTTTAATGGAATTTCTTAAACAGAACATTGCAAATGGACACAATGTGTTTATAAAATAAATAATTTTGCAGAAATAGACAAGCACAAACAAAAGTAGCAGGAAAAAACTACTCAAAACCTGAAAAATTTTACCCAATTCAAATATTTGTATTATTTTTTTCTATTCACGTATTTTTTTTTCTTGCGCAAGTTTCTTTTTATTTTGCGCTGCAGTGTATGATGCTAGATTGAGTTATTCCATACCATTATTTCAAAGCTTAGACATCTAAAGCCTTGTATCCACTATGTTCGCGAACCTCTTGCGCTGGCACTCCTGCAACTGCTTCAATGGATCGCGCTCCCTTTTGTGTTCGCCCAAACACCGCCACCGATTAGAGCGCCGAGTCGGAGCGCGCACTGTTTCATGCTCCAGCCCCTCTAGCATGTACAACAAAACAGGATATGATAGGATATGATATAGCGATTTAACGCATATTTTTTGTCAAAATATGAACTTTTATTAAAAAAGTGAGCATAACGGTGACGTCGCCGGCACGGACATGCTTACTGTTTCAATAAAAGTTTAAGATGGCGGTTATGTTATCATATTTTGAAAGTAAATAGGCGATAAATCGCTATATCATATCGTATAATATCGTGTTTTGTTGATCGTGCTAGAGGGGCAGGAGTGCGAACGTATCCATATGTGGACCAGTTGCAAAAACGCGGAGCGCAAGAGGTTTGCGAACATAGTGAATATGTCGCAGTCGGTTTGTATAAGCCGCCGTATTACAAACCAACTAGCTGTTTTACAAAACGGATTGCATAACGCCTTAATGAAAGTCCGTAGCATTAAATACAAGCATTCACGTTATTCAATACGTCTAGGCGTTTTGTAATTGGGCAGGTCACTAAGTGGCCGCTTTGGCAGTTTATAGTATCAATTTTCAACACTCGCGGCGCTGCCAGTCATAACAACATAAATGGCGTCGGACAGAGAAATTATGGTGTGTAAAAGTGGACTAAATAGTGGTTTATGTTACGAAAATATTCTAAATGATTTTAAAATCAATGATTATGCAGCTTAATAATTTATATTCATCGCAATTTAGAACTGAAAGTTTAGAAAGTCAAAAACCACTAAGTTGGCTATGGAGTATTGTGTACGGCGGAATATTAGGCAATTATTGGTGTAATAATAATTAAGGGTAACGGTTTTCTTTTCTTTACATACTTAACGTTATGACGTTAAGTATGTAAAGAAAATAAACCCGTTACCCTACGAAATGCGAATTGTACACATCGACATTGAGAACACATCGTAATGACAATCCGCCGTACCGTCGATATTATTTATTATTATTTTTATTTTTTTAAATTACTTAATGAATTGCCTCGCAAACCACTTCCGTGGTTGACTGTTATGTTGTGTTATGCACGCCTGTGCATTCAATACACCAGTAAGCCTACTCTGTTTACCCATATTATGCAGTTACAGTGTACAGTCATAGTCATCTGACCCGGCTCTCCTTACATAACCTAGTAACAATTACTGACGGCCGATTGTTTACGTTTAACAAAGTTTTTAATCGTGTCAAAGTATAACAAGTTTTATAAAGTTTCATTGTACTACTTTGTTTAGTAGATTTTAGTTATTAAAGAAGGCTTATTCTTGTTTAGCTACGCATTGGGAACGAAACTTGTTAATAATAAACACTTGTTCATTAAAAGTGTAGTAAATTGTATACTGAAATTTTACTTTCATTGAACTAACCAAACCAAGAAAACTTCTAAAAAATCACTGCACCAAATGAGTTTAACCTATCCAAACACCTTGTACATCAAACTTATCAATAAATTAATAAAATGATAAACTCTTCTAACAATCACACTAATTATCTAGCTAAGCAAAGGCTATGTGGCGACTAGATATGGATAAATACATTAATAATAGACAATATGACAAACATTGCTTTAATCCTAAAGTCAGTAGCTAAAGCTCTTGTATTATAAGACATCAGAAAAAAAAAAGATGTCACAACGCCCAGACACGAAATAGGAAAGTTCATTTTCTACAATGACCTGTGGTAGTACGGCGTGTTCGCCTTTTGGCTACAGAGATTGTCATAAACAGCTCTTCGATAAACATTATTAAATATATTTTAAACATCCATGATATTGGTACATGGTACTGCTATCCACCACAATTATTAAATATCCCAGAATGCCAGTAGTTTTTACTCAAAAATCAATCAAAATTATTTTTTCCTCAAAATTTCGAAAGATTTTTACTTTTAGTGCACTTTCACTGATCGTAGTGTAAAAAAAAGTATGGTCACTTCCCAGTCCAGGACACAAAATACTATACTAGAAGGAGTCAATAATAAATGCAGCATAGTAAAACTATTATTTTTATATATTTTTTTTCTTATAGAGAAAAATAAGCGAACAAGATTACTTGTTTTCGATAACACTTATAATTAAAATACTTGACATTCAATATTATCATTAAATCTACTAATTTAATATGTTTGCTTAAACATATTTGCATTTAATGAAACATTATTTTTAAATAGGAGCCGCGATATCAAAGTGGTCAGCCTCACATTATTGGATCTTAAATTCGTATCCCAATATGTTCTTACCTCTAGATTTTCTGGCATTGAATCCACGTACCGGCAAACGCAGCGCGGGACGTCCACCAAGTGGACAGACAACCTGGTAAAGGTTGCGGGAAGCTGCCGGATGCAGGCCGCTTCCTACCGGCCGATCTGGATGTCACGGGGGAGGCCTATGTTCAGCATGTGGACGTCTTCTATGGCTGAGATCATGATGATGTAGATTTATAGAAATCGTGACATTTAAATCGATTGCCAACTCACCTTTACAAAGCAAGTGCTTAAATTAAGAACAGGGCCATAACCATGAACTCTTAAAACAATCTCAAAGTTGTCAAATCTGTCAATTTTGGTACGTCATTTCATACAATACTTGACAGAAATGATAATGTTTGACAGATTTGAGATTGTTTTAAGAGTTCGTGGTTACCGCCCAGGGCAAGCCGCTACAGCAAAAGCATGGTGTTTTTGATTTCCAGTCTAGTTAATTTTAGAAATAAAAAGGAAACTATGTTCAGTTGGGGGTTGGTCTTCAGGAAGACGCCTGCTACAAAAACAAAATTTTTCATTATTCCGTCTGTTTACGTCGTAAGAACATTGATACGGTAATTACGGTACCTAATAAATTAAGGTGAGATTTTAGTTTTTATTTGAAAATCATCCCACTTCCACTAATATTTTAAATGCCAAAGTTTGTGAGTATGTTTAGATGTTTGTGACTCAATCACGCGTCAGCAGCTCAACGGATTTGGATGACATTTCGCACACGTATAGACTACATAACATATAGGATACTTTTGATTCCGGTTAAATGTTCCCGTGGGATATATGTGAAATACCAAACATCCTGTAGTTCACGAAAATGAAGTTGCGGGCACAGCTAGTAATGTAGCTTGTACCTATAATTATTAACAATCAACCGAAAATGATCCTTATTACAACCACGCCCACAAACTATTACAAAAACGTTCTAAACGAATTCATTAACCTTTAAAGATGATATAGTAATCGATAACCAGTGATCACTCCAGTGAACTTTTGGACTGGCACGATGGAGATCTTGAGATAGCCACTGATTCTGCACGTTTTAAATTATGTTACCAAATGATTTTATTATTATTATCAACGCTTTGAGTAGCAAACACATCAGTTGTAGCTTGGTTTTCGACGACTTTTTTCACATCCTTAACGGTTCATAAAATCAAATCCTACATAGGTAGCAGTAGGTCCTTTAAATTTTTATGGAATATAAAGAATGTATGTACAAAAGCCGTATGTAAGCCGCTGGATGCGGGTGGCACAGGACCGATCTTCGTGGAAATCCTTGGGGGAGGCCTATGTCCAGCAGTGGACGTCTTTCGGCTGATGTATGGATGGATGTACAAAAGAATATCTACGACAGTCTTTGAAAGTCAACTGCTTCTCATAGGCACTGGGCTATTTGAATCCAGCCGTATCTTGAAACCTTGACTGGGTCGTTAGTCCATCGGGTGGGAGGCCTGTCCACGTATATCTTTCAATTCGTGCTTTCCAGTCAAGAACCTTTTTGTCTCAATGTTTGTCATATTATTCATATTCATTTATTTCATCTTTTGGTAATAACATTACACTTAGATACGTCATTTTACAATTTAGAGTCAATAATATTAGCATTATAGAGCTTTGTCAAATGTACAAAAATAAAATTGAAAATACAAGAAGATAACGATAAATATAAGTCAATAGATACAATATTAAGTTTTAAATATGTTAATGTCAGTAAGAGCTTCATCTATATTGTAGTAGCTATTTACAATAAGTATTTGTTTTATTTTATTACAAAATTCTTTACCTTGTAAATCTTTCATCTCCGATGGTATTTTGTTATAAAATTTGATGCCCATAACCAAAAAACTTTTTCTATATTTAGCCAACCGATGTTTTGGAAGTGTCAGTTCAAGAGATGACCTGTATGCTGCCACTATAGCTACACAATTCAAAAGCTATGGTCGGTAACATTGAAAGAATTTGACATCCATCAAACCATGTACATAGACAGGGAAATGCAAATTTGTTACCATGCAATGGGAGCAACATCAACATTGTGAAATCACATATTTTTATTATATACTAGCAGCCCGTCCCGGCTTCGCACGGGGTAGACAATTATCGCTAATAGTTTCGGCAGCGCATTCGACGAAAGACATTTTAAGACTCATTTTTCTACACCTTCGGTTACATTGTTCAAATTTTACCAAGGATCCCTAATTTTTTTTAAAATGAAATGTAGCCTATGTCATATTGGAAGAATGTAGCATTCTATTGGTGAAAGAATTTTTTAAATCGGCCCAGTACTTTTTGAGCCTATTCATTACAAACATACAAACATACAAAAATAGGTACAAATCTTTCTTCTTTATAATATTAGTATAGATATTCACGAGTGCCATGTATTATTATGGCGACCTCCGTAGCGTAGCCGAGAGGTGATCATGCCGGGCTTGGCGTCGCCATCTCTGCGGTTCTGGGTTTGATTCTTGTTCGGGGCAATGTAGAAAAATAACTTTTTTTTATCTTGGCTTGGGTCTGGATTTTGTGGGACTGTCGTCGTTTCTGATTTCTAACACAAGTGCTTTAGCTACTTACCAGAGCAATGTATGTGATGTTGTCCAAATATACATTTGCAGTAAAAGTTAGTAACTATGAGCAGCTGATTATCAGATCTTTGGGAGTGTCCTCGGTCATTAGGAAATGACCACAATAATATCACGATGTAGCTAGCTACTAGAAAAACCTTTGATTTGATTTTGAATTCATTTGATGATTTCATGCGTGAACGATCTATGCATACAAAAAACCGGCCAAGTGCGAGTCGGACTCACGAACGAAGGGTTCCGTACCACTATCTAATAGCGGTTTACGATTTATGACGTATTAAAAAAAACTACTTACTAGATCTCATTCAAACTAATTTTCGGTGGAAGTTTGCATGGTAATGTATATCATATATTTTTTTTAGTTTTATCATTCTCTTATTTTAGAAGTTACAGGGGGGTTGGGGGGGACACATTTTACCACTTTGGATGTGTCTCTCGCGCAAACTATTCAGTTTAGATAAAAATGATATTTAAAACCTTATTATCATTTTTGAAGACCTATCTATAGACACCCCACACGTATGGGTTTGATGAAAAAAAAATTTTTGTGTTTCCGTTTTAAGTATGGGGAACCCCCAAAATTTTTTGTTTTTTTTTTTCTATTTTTGTGTTAAAATCTTAATGCGGTTCACAGAGTTCACCAACTTTCAACAGTATAGTTCTTATAGTTTCGGTAAAAAGTGGCTGTGACATACGGACGGACAGACAGACATGACGAATCCATAAGCGTTTTGTTTTTTTGGCTCACTCATTTGGCTACGGAATCCTAAAAACATCAAGTCTCAAAACCATTAACGTTAACCTATTTATTGGTATTATAAATTCTAGATTTATAATGTGTATTATGCACTAATTCAGCACGCACTTACGTCCACAAGCTTTCAGACTAATCTCTGGAGACAGATTAAGGCCCAATCCGAATAATCCCATATTGAATTATCAGCTCAACACGCTTGACGCACTGATGGCTAATTTAGTTTGCTTATTGAAATTAGCTAGGCTGATTCAAATGGCAGTGACCTGGGCCTTACTGTGAACTCTGAACAGTCTAATAAATAATACTTACTCTTTGTTGCATAACAATAAATAAATAAATTGTTTCTACAATTACACCAATTATCTACCTCTACCCCAAACTAAGCAAAGCTTGTACTATGGCGACTAGATAACGGATCAACATACTTAAATACGTTTATAAACATCCATGACTTAGGTGCTAATGCTCGTGCTTATCACACTAACATTTGCCCCTTGCGGGATTCGAACCCGCAACCGCCAGGCATTGTAGTCCGGAGCGCGAACCACTACACCAGACGGTTGTCAGGATGTCAATGAAAGATGTTTAATTAATTAAGTAATTGTGACTTTCTTTATACAACCTTCATAGTGGAGAAGCGAGTATGCTGTGCGCATCAATATCTCCTCAGAGATATAGAGGCGCGACCTCTCCCGGGTTCGATTCGCGTAAGGCTTACGTCCAGCAGTGGACTGCAATAGTACGTGATGATGATGTTCATTCAATCCAATAACAATGCATGGTTTCTAAGTCTTAAAAGTAAAAATCCAGCCAAGTGCAAGTCGGACTCGCGGACGAGGAGTTCCGTACCATTATCTATAAAAACGGCAAAAAATTACGTTTGTTGTTATGGAGCCAGTGTCGCCTAATGGTCGACTAATAGAGAATGCCTCATGGCATTTAGTTCACCTGTATGTTTTTTTAAATCTGAACTATAAAGTTTAATTATATAAAAAAATATAGAAACCATTTTAAAGGTCGTATGTTGTAACACACTATATTTCCCTACAAGGTCAACCTTGAATGCTCGTCTCGACTCGAGCTTACATCCTTTCAGAGAGTTTCGGTTCTTACTTTGACTTCTATAAATGTACATTGCCACCTTATTGTTAAAGTCGTAAGACTTATTTTGGCTTGAAAAGAAAGTTTCGACGTACACTTTTTCTTTTAAGATGTTTGTATTCGAGCAGATATTTGCGTAGCCTTGCAAAAATTACAAGGTACCTCATATTTACTGGACTGTGTTAATACCAACTTATTAAAAAAAAAGTTTGTATACTTAAAACTTGCTTGCATCGGTAAACGATAAATGCACAGAAGTGTCTTAAATCAGACTTTAAATCGAGATCGAAAATTACTTTTAAACTTTCGCGTTGCATAATTTAAACTCAATGAACCGGGAATTAACGCGGTCATAACGTCAGGCATTAGAGGTAACATTTTGTACCTAAATTCTGATCGCGTTAATTACCGTTTCATTGCGTTCGAGATCAAAAACTTATAAAGATAAAGATAATTTATTTGCTTAAAATATGGTTTACAAGATATTAAAATAGTACAGTTTCTCATATTTTACCAATGTTGTGGCATGCAAACAGTATACATAACTAATTGAAATTATGAATTAAAATAAAATTACAATATTTAAAATGTCAACAAATTAATATTTATGTGTCTTACAACCAATAGACACAAATTAAATCTAAAATTGGAATTTCTACAGTTATTTATAATTTCACATAATTAATATATTATTATATATTCTTGTGGTACGGTTTGTATTGTTTGTCTTTTTCTTACCTTAAAGTCTGTACTATAACTTCATTGAGATGACTGATAAAAAACATATAAGATAGAAAAAATAAACGGAAAACTTTAAAAACGTTATTAATTTTTACCTTTTTATAGCTACACATTAAGTTTCTAGCGAAAAAAATATCCCTATATTTTACCTACATCACAGATAAATTAAAGTTGAGTATCAAAGGCCAGTAGAAGAATACAGCTAGGCTGGGCAGCATATGGGAAATTACGTCGAGTATTTACGTCGCCCATTCCACAAAGCCTTAAGACGAAAGTCTTCAATCAGTGCGTCCTACCCGTCATGACATACGGAGCTGAAACGTGGACACTCACGATAGGGCTGGTCCACAGATTTAAAGTCGCTCAGCGAGCTATGGAAAGGGCTATGCTTGGAGTTTCTCTGAGGAATCGGATCCGAAATGAGGTAATCCGACAGAAAACAAAAGTCATCGACATAGCCCATCGAATTAGCAAGCTGAAGTGGCAGTGGGCCGGCCATATTTGTCGCAGAACCGACAACCGCTGGGGTAAACGAGTTCTTGAGTGGAGACCGCGTGTCGGCAAGCGTAGTGTGGGACGCCCTCAGACTAGATGGAGTGACGATCTTCGCAAGGTTAATGGCAGGAGCTGGATGAGAGTAGCCGTGGATCGTGCAGAGTGGCGTGCAATTGGAGAGGCCTATGTCCAGCAGTGGACTAGTGTGGGCTGATGATGATGATGATAATCAAACGTCGGATAAACAGACGGATGGTCAGACCGCATATACGAATAATACAATAAAGAACTTATTGGACCAGAAGCTTTAAAACAGTATAGTAATTTAGAGTTTAGAAGAATTATTAAACGAATCTTGCATTGTAACTAAACACTTCTATAATTTTTCCTTAAACCTGCTTGCAGCAAGTTTTTACACGTATTGGTTGACTGATAGAGAATGCCTCTAGGCAACAAGTCGGTCAGCCGTTTTTTCTAAACATCTGCACGCTTGATATAGTTGATTCTATCTTCTAATGCTGCTTTGAAGTGAGAAATGTGTGAATAAATTAGTTTTTCACTGTTTAAGAAAAATTATGAACATGTTCGGTCAATAACTTGTGATTTTAAACTTTCATGGTCACTAACATTAGAATAGATTGTTACGGGATTGCTACCATGTACCTAATTTTTGAGTTCCCGATATTTCGGCACTGTTGCAAGCGCCATGATCACGGAGTAACTCCGTATTCTAATAACTTGTGAGTCATACGTATTACTCGAAAACGCTCTATAATTATCGTCAAATAAAAAGAACGCTGGAGGGTGGCGCTACTTGTCTCCACCGAACACTTATAGCAGTACTGAAAATGTTAGTTCCTATTTTGGCCACCGCTCTTTTTACGTGACGCCAAGTATACTTAGGTAAAAAAGTAATGTGACCATGTGCAAATGAAAGCACTATTTAAAAATACTCTTTAGCTAACTACTTCATCATTATCATGGTGACATGACTTCGAGATTCACTGGTTGGATAAATACTGACAGAATTAAAAAAAAAAAAATAACACTATATGAAAAATATTTACAAATAAAATATATTATAAATGGAGTCTTAGTAATTCTGACACATTATTGTTATGTAAGAATGTAAGTACATTTTATTAAAATTACGTAACAAACCTTTTTACCGTAACAAAATTTCGACGACCTCCGTAGCCGAGAGGCGAGCACGCCGGACTTTAAATGGCGCCGCTATCTCTGAGGTTCCGGGTTCGATCCCCGGTCGGGTCAATGTAGAAAACGAACTTTTCTATATTGCCTCGGGTCTGGGTGTTGTGGTACTGTCATTGTTTCTGATTTCTATAACACAAGTGCTTTAGCAACTTACCTTAGGATCAGAGCAATGTATGTGATGTTGTCCAATATTTAAAAAAATAAATAATTAAACCTTATTATTCATTAACGCGAGTAAAGCTAGCATAAAAAGTACTTATGTCAGCTACTTATAATTCCGGCAACAGAAAAATATATAAACAAAGCAAATATCATGTCTTATGGGTTTGTCTATCACTAATATAGTAGTGGTTCATTGAAATTAGTTCAAAATACATCCCGATATTGCACAGAAACTTTAAAAAAATTATTAATATCCTTTTTGAATCAAGTTTAATGAAAGTAATTTCTCTACATAAATTATTTTTCATCTCGCTCGAACTAGATAAACGTACACTCGAGTTCACCTCATTTCAGACCTTTATACCTTTTAAAACTTTAAAAATCTTGATATATTTTTTTTAATCAAGTTTCATTCAAGTAATTTCTGTACATAAATTATCTTTTCTTCTCTCCCGAACTAGGTATACCTATATTCAAGTTCACCTAATTTCAGTTTCACCTTTCTCCAATATCAACCCAAGGCCCTCACGAACTAAAAGTTTACTTACGTTCTAAACCTTGGGCTATACTGAACCGAGACTTGAATACGGAATACAGTATCACCCAATTTTTCATATCACTTGACAAGAGGAGCCTTGCACATTTGTATGTGAGCCGAAGTTTTTTCGTTGATTAAACAGCTCGCTTTAGTGAGGGTCTGCTCATCCTTCTGCTGCACAAAATGCATTGCTCCCGAGGAACACCACTTGCGAAAGAATAGAGTGGATACGACGCGAATATTTTAATTCAACAATTCTGAAGATTACATTACAACGAAGGTATAAACCACCTCACTTGAAATGAGGTCTATGCCATTCAGTAGTATGTAGATAGCCATACTTTACTTTACTTTGCAATGAAGGAATCTTTGATTATTCGTTTTTGATTGCAAAATTGTTTTGTGTCTTATGTTTTTTTCGACTTGTATCAATTTTTTTTAAAGCACCTCTTGTTTACAAATTGAACAGATACTCCAAAAATATTAAACCGAAAAATGCAACAGGTGATTTTTATTAAAATACATCAAAGAAAATGTTGAATTAAAAGTTACGTTAGAATTGACATTTCCAACATTCTGACGTCACAAATTTTTACAAAGATGCAAAGTCTTAGATGTTTTTGTTTAAAAGTACAATAGTTCAGTTTTATTGAATATAAACAGTTTAGACATACCTACATACAGAGACATTATTATAAATAAACAACATTACATACTTTACTTAACCTTAAATTCATATGAAAATTAGACGCACTTTGACTTGCATTATCACATGGTCAAGGCCTAACAGCTGATAACATTCAATTAAATTATTAAAACGTGATTTAATTTCGTAACTTAACCAGATAAGAGGTAAACAAAAGACTTATCTTCTTTATTCTTTCGGCCCTTGATGTATGAACGTGTTTGAGCGAACCGGTTCAGGGAGGGAGTGAGAGCAAGATATTGGCGTGTAGGAGTAAGCGAGACGGCTTGTTAGTGCCTGACAGGGACCGCAACATAAACACGCTTGCGACTGCTAAAGGTGGAGTCTAGGTGTCAGCGGTATGTTTAAGTGCATTCAGTTTTGAATACGGAAGAAAAAGTTTATTGCGATTAAAGTGCTTTATTTGTTTGTTTGTCACGTATTCATTTCTGAATAATGGTTCAGGAATGTTTCATTGCATTTCAATAGCATTGCGATAAAAAGGTCAATTGTTTTATATGCACTGGTAAAGTATTTGAGTATCCAATTGAAGACGACGTGAACAATATCACAGGCAATTTAAAAAAAAAGTGTTGCTTAGTGGCTTGTCACATAATTTAAAAAAAACAAACCTACCTTAAAATCTGAACTTGCTTATTTCTTTGCAAAATGTATGCTTTGAATAACTAAAAAAAAAATATCAAAATACATAGACTGCCGAAAACATTTACCTTCCTTATGGCTTCGCCGTAGTCGGGTAAAAAGGAGTTTATGACACATCCAGAAGATAAAATTAAGATACATATAAAAAAACAAAATAATAATATGTCCTGCAGAATAATAATGTTTCTGTAAAGTATTAATATTAAATGATACTTTCGAAATCATTTCCCAAATTTATTTTAAAAGAAATTGCACTGCAATACCTGGATTTCATTTCTGCAGTCTGATGCAGTTTACCCATAAGCCATAGAATAAACTAATTTTCACATCCACCATTTCTACGGAACACGCAAACTGTGGTATATTCAATCGTAATTCAATCAATCTCGTGCTGAGACTTATGCTAATTTACTTGTCGCTATCTCTGAGACTCTACCTCAATGTAGCTTGTTGCGTTTTGCGGACTACAATATTTCAACGTCCATTCTAAAAGCTATCATATTCTTTGCGCAGAAAGTTTTAATTTGCTTGAGCAAGTTTTGCATTTACGCTCTCTTGCATTTGAACTCAGTTCTCGATTCTGACTGCTGACATCGTATAGCCGATTCCATTCTATCAGCACTTTGGTAGGGACATTGCACAGTCGTCGACAAACATCAAAAGACAATGCAAAATAGCACCTATGTGTTTAAGTTAAGGTCCAAGAAAATGCTTTGAAATCTTAATGTTGTGTTGTCCGTTGCACCCATGACAGGGTGCGATGTGCAATTTTTCGTATTTCGTTAGTTTTTCGCTCTTATCTAAAGACTAAATGGTATGGTGGGAATAGGGTATTGGAGATACGAAAATATCCAATTGTAGCGCAAAATCCATAGAGATGAAAATAAAAGGTTTATCTGCTGATTACGTTTTACGTATTTGGAATACACGAAGAAGGTGCCTTTAGGCATTAGCTGAAATAATCCTAAAGTATCAATAAACTATGATATCTTATCAGGTCCATGTCTTGTAGGTAGGTTAATTGTATTTCCTGTAATAAAATTAGGCTGATTATGTATTCCCGAAGCGGGGTGGTAGGACTAAGTTATATTTTTGGGAAGTGTATAAGTGCCTGGAAGAGGGCATATATACTGAATAAATGACTTTGACATGTTAGACTTGTTCAAAGTATGTTTATTTACTTGAAATATCTTACAGGTAGCAGTGCAATTTTCTAAGCGCCATTAGGTTGGTCGCTATGAGCAATATACATTTGGGTCTGAGAAAAGAACGAAATCAAATGTAATTGATAATATTACTTACAATCTATGTCCTAAGACCTCAACTACTACTACTAACATGCCTAAAAAGTAGGTAATTTCATTTTATTCTGAACTCATTTAGGATATTATGATGAATATAATGATTATATGAAAACTAAAATAGTTGGAAATTGTAACTTTTAAATAAATATAAATATTGGACAAGATCACATAACCTACATTGCTCTGATCCTTAGGTAAGTAGCTAAAGCACACTTGTGTTATAGAAATCAGAAACAACGATAGTGCCACAATACCCAGACCCGGGACAATATAGAAAAGTTCGTTTTCTACATTGACCCGACCAGGGCTCGAACCTGATACCTCTGAGAGGCGACGCTATTATAGTCCGGCAAGCACTCCTCTCGGCTTCGAAGGTCGTCAAAGCATGCCTGAGAAGCAATTTCATTTTATTATGAACTCATTTAGGATATTATAATGAATGTGAAAATAGTTAAAACGGCAACTTATCAAAGGGTTCTCCACTATCCACAATTTTGAAACATATCAGTACAAATTGCTTAAAAGCTTCAAAAAGTATTTGCTATTGCTTTCTAACCCTACCTCGTGAGAATATTCCATTCAAAATAAAAGGAGTTACTGAAGTAATTATTTTTATTAAGATTAGTGGTTAATTAATTTGCAATCATGTGACATAACTTTAGACAGCCTAGTAAAGGTTGCAGGAAGCTGCTGGATGCAGGCCGCTTCCAACCGGCCGATCTGGAAGTCACTGGGGGAGATATATGTTCAGCAGTGGACGGGTTGTGGCTAAAATGATGATGATGATATAACTTTTAATGGTTCATAATTACCAATTTTCCAAAAACGAAACTCTCGCAGCCATTTCATATATTCAAAGCTAGATAATATACTGATATCTTGGATATTTGAGTCGCTTTGCAAAATTGTATTTTTTGCTCTTCAGAGCGTAAAACAGTTAGACATCCCATTTCAAAGGGCTTAGTCCGACCATCCATGATGATATTTGTAGCTCCTTGTAGATCCATCCTTGTGTTTATACGTTGAAAATATTAATAATATTAAGTTAATAATGTATTTTATTTGAATCAAGCGTACGAGAAAATATTCTTCTTTATTTAAATAGCGTAAAAACAAACCCACATTTTCTTCAAAGAGACATTCTATTGATGATTCGATTGGCGCGGTGGCGATGTTTCAATTTCGTATAAAGCATGAGTCCCAAATACGATTCCCGTTTAGGTTGCATTTTGAAAACGATTTTTTATATTGATTAAATACTTTTCACAAGCATTTGTACGTGAGTCATTAATAGTAAACGAGAAATGGTTAAAAACAGAGAAATATCTGTTTTTTAAGTCTTATACATTATATGGATTTTACCGGAACAACGGAAATTTCAACATTGTGCACATTTAGCAGTTGTATCAATAATAACTTCAAATAAAATATTTTTAAATCTATAGACAAATCAATTCATAGATTGTTTTTAGTGTTAGCAAAAATGCTATCGCTTTTCCGTACCCGATATGAAAGTGAATCGTGAAGTGAGTCATGTAACTTGGGTCAAGGTCAGTGATGTCATGTCACCGAAACACCGAAACTGTTAAGGATTATGTACACTGGTGAAAGTAAACCCTGAAAAAGGTGGCCATGATTTTTCTTGCAGAGGTTTTTGTAAATCTGATCTCATAGTTTAAAGTGTGTGTAGGTAACTTAAATACCTACACAGGATTTATCGAGCTACTAAACATTATCCTGTCCCAAACCTATACGCTTATATATATGTCGTTTCACTACACTAAATCTGGCAAATAATAATAAATAATATTTCCATGATTTCGCGTTATCCATAGGGATTCCGTAAAATCCCTAGTACCGTAATTTCATTTCCCTGCGACAAATCGATATTTGGTTAACGAACAACTACTGATATCCCGAGCATGGCACTCCATCATCATCATCATCATCACCAGCCTATAACAGTCCACTGCTGGACTCAGGCCTCTCCAAAAGGGGGATTTTGCCATAATCGCCACGCTTGGCAGGCGGGTTGGCGATCGCAGTTTGGCCAATGGTGGAGAGGAGACGCTGCTGCCCGTCTTCTTATGGCGGTTCTCCTGTAGTCGCTTCTTACGACACCCATAGGAAAAGAAGGGGTGGTGCAATTCTTTTAAAGTGCCGGCACCACACGGCACATTAAAATAATGGCACTCCAGTTATCTTCAAATAACTTTTTACTTTTTCCGCAACAGACTCGTATACCTTTACTGTTAAGTAAAGAAAAGTATGCCCTTATACATCCCACTGCAGGGCACAGGCCTCTCTTTAACTATGAGGTGGTTTAGGCTATACTCCACCACGCGGGCCCAGTGCGGATTGGTGGAGGGGTGTTGTAAGGCCAGTGACTAAACCTTACTGTCAGATGTAATCAAGCCGCCATAAGGCCTCTGAGGCTTCACAACCAGTGCCAGACCAGGAGATGCTCGTGATAAATGTCACTAAATATAGAATGGTCACCCATCCACTCACAACCGCGGCGTTGGTTGCCTAACTTTAGTAATCGATACTAAAGCGATGCCGCCACTGAGCGACCTCTTCACAAATGTAAATCCTCCTTAACCTAACCTTCATGTTATATGACGTGTTCAAATCGCAAAGTAATCAATGATCGTGATTCAATCGTTTCCGATGTCATGTAGACTTTGTATGTCATACTGATCTTAAATGAGTAATTACTGCTTCTGATTAGGTCGTCATCGTGTTTTGCTTACTTATATTTTTGTGTCAGCGATATTTGGTATTGATGCATCTGCAATAAAATGATGCGGAATTAAACCATTGACTATTAAAAGAACGAGTAGCTACAACAATTTTTATGTATGAAATGCAAAATTAGAATATTAGAAGTAGTTTTTATAATACTTCCTAAAACTCTACTTTATAAAACTTTGTCATTTATTTGAATAGAAAATGATTTATTTGACACACACAAAATACGAAAGAAATACATAACAGGATTAAAATTAAAAAAATGTGTCAAAAATTTGTTGTGACAGCCAGGGACGTATTACGACGCTGATTTTCAGCAGGGACCCTTTGGATTACAATACAATACATTTATCTGATACTATAGATAAGAAAACTAATAATGAAGTCAAGTTAGATCATCTTCTAGCTACACATAATATATCTAATATAAACTAAGAACGTATGAAAAAAATTGCTGCTCTCTATATTATCATTGAGAAGCTTTATTTTGTACGACGAAAAATAAACAATTTTGATGTTATTCCAGGGCGGTAACCACGAACTCTTAAAACAATCTCAAATCTGTCAAACATTATCATTTCTGTCAAATTTTGTATGAAATGACGTACCAAAATTGACAGATTTGACAACTTTGAGATTGTTTTAAGAGTTCATGGTTATGGCCCTGTAGAGAAATTGGTTTGTAGGTATTGTAAACAGATTCGCTACCTAAAATTGGCTAATATTCAAAACTTTTATTTAAAGGTTAAAGCTTATTTAATTCTTTTTCACCGACTTAAAAAAAAGTAGGTTCTCAGTTTGACCTCTATGTTTGTATGTATGTTTGTCCAAGATTTTCTCGCGTTTGGCTCATTCGATTTAGATGCAGTTTTCAGAAAAGTATTTTTTACATTCTGGAGAAGGTTTTAGTTTGCATAACATACTGCTGAGCTGATGATAGAAGCCACAGAACTCCTTAATGGTTAGGAGTCAATAGATAATACTTCGATTTGTCGACAGAACGCATTTAGTTGTGTATTGGGCAAACGTGGCGCTTACGAGGTATCAGACAGTAATTTTATTTACTGGGGGCGTAAACCAGTACACCCAGAAACGAGAAAAAAATATGTTCGTTTTTAAAATTGATTCAGGCATTGAACGCAAGACCATATCCCATGGTTACGACACTTCTGTTATAACGATATTTTAAAACGACTTCTATAATGATAGATCCTCAATTACGATAAAGTATTGTTAAAGTCGTAACACTAAAAACAGTGAAATAAAAAGTTTAAAAAACTAAGAACCGACTTCAAAAATAAACTAAACGGCGAAAAATAAATTTCTAAACTAAAACATACATAATCAGTTATTTTTGGAGTTGGTGCGATTAATGAACACATTTTAACTCTCCATGGAGCACCGATTGCAAAAATAACTGATTAGGTACGTTTTAGTTAAGAAATTTATTTTTTAAAACAATATAATTACGTTTACAATGACATTCGTACAGTAACCTGCGTCATAAGTCTGCTTGCAGTTAATGAACAAACCTACTATCTCTATATAATAAAAGCCACTCAAGATTGTGTCGAGACGGATGTTGCGACGACAAAAACGTCGTACTGACGTACCGTTACAACATTATGGCAATCATTGGATGTAAGAAACAGGACGATAAATATTGGATTCATGATTGGAGACGTGAAAAGCTTTTTCATTAGATTTTATAAATTGAAGTCTTACGCCGTGTTTGTCTAACATCCATCCTGTCTATTTGTGTCATCGTCATCAACATCATCAAGCATTTCAAATTCTACTAGAAGTAGATGTTTCTCATAGAATGCTACAGAGAGTGGTTCTAGAATCTAGGTCGTCTATTGTCCGTCCGTTTCACGTTGTCGTCGTTTCGTTAATCCGTATAATGTCTAAAATGACTGCATCAATTTTAACACGTTTTTTCCTAATAAATATTTTGTTGCAGGGATATGATAAAAAACCGGCAAAGTGCGTTTCGGACTCGCGCATGAAGGGTTCCTTACCATTATCTGTAAAAACGGCAAAAAATTACGTTTGTTGTATGGGAGCCCCCTTAAATATTTATTTTATTTTGTTGTTTAGTATTTGTTGTTATAGTAGCAACCGAAATACATCATCTGTGAAAATTTCAACGGGCTAACTATCACGGTTCATGAAATAAAGCCTGGGGACAGACGGACAGACAGATGGACAGAAGAGTCGGTTTTACCATTTGGGTACGGAACCCTAAAAACGGAAATAAGATCAAATTTTTAAGAGGGATGGTCATCGAGAGATTTTAAAATGATAAGTAACTATTTTCGTTTGAATTGAAGATTTTGTTTACTAAGCTTTTTTATTAGTAAAATAAATATTTTATTAAAATTTCAAAGTAAAAGCAAAAAAACACAATTGTATCATGTATAGGACTTGGACTAAAACAAATCAAATACTTAAGCCCAAAAGATTTTACTAACAGCCATTGAAGAGTTACCTACCTTTTAGGTTATTATTTTATTGGCACAAATTAATAAAATAAGTCCTTAATACGGGACTAGTAGGACTCGCCTTCCAAGGGTAGGTACCGTACAAACTGGTAAGTATGCAAACATTCGATTCGATAACGATTTCCGATAATCGATAACGATATCAATATGGTATAAAGTTTTAGTCATGTCATCTTTTTGACCTTCAATTTCAACATTGCACGACAGTTCCTTCGATTTTTTAACGGAATTAATGTATTTCATTAAAGCCATTTTATAGCAAACTAAATAAAGTTTAAATGGAATTAAATAATAGCTGAATCTCCTTAATATTATCTGCTTATTTGTGTCATTTAATGTAAACAGCAGGAAAATTAATACTGTTTTATTTTATTGTGTTTGTGGTCAATATTAGGTATAACCTGTTGTAAATATTGTTTGTTAAAATGAAGGTAACAATGTTATTTAAATTTTCTCCATTTAAAATATTCGAACTATCCTAAATTATACAGGGTGTACAAGAGAATAGGACATTCCTTAAACCCACGTGATCAGCTGGTCATATACAACAACTTTTTCTATGGGAGTAACATCGAAAACGATTTTTTTTCAGCTTCCTCATACAAACTTACTCGCATACCTTGATGATAATGTATGGAGCATCTGAAAATAAAATTATGATTTCGATGTTGCTCCCATAGAAAGAGTTGTTCTATATGACCTGCTGATCACGTAGTTTTAAGGAGTGTCCTATTCTTTTGTACACCCTGTATAAATATTTAAATAGATTTACA
Organism: Anania fuscalis; assembly: GCA_950371115.1. Lineage (NCBI taxonomy): Eukaryota > Metazoa > Arthropoda > Insecta > Lepidoptera > Crambidae > Anania > Anania fuscalis. The sequence goes on along the minus strand of OX493343.1, from coordinate 14,903,708 downwards.
ATTTCTATGAGAATTTACTTCCACTTACAGTTCTATCACTATCAGTTCTGTGGATTTTCTGTGTTTATAAATAGTATTAAAGAACAATAATAATAATAAAGTTCCTATTATATTTTATACTAGCTGTGCCCGCGACTTCGTTCGTGTGGACTACAGGATATCAGCAACATTGTGCTCTGCGCTGAAGCACGCATCAAAAATGAGTTTTTACTTTGGATTTGAAATACTCCGGTTATATTTATCAAAAGACAAACAGGCGTATAAGTGTGACTCTGTTTGGACTTCCATACGACATAGACCTTTCATTCGCCTTTATTTTTTAAATTATATAAGATATTCACGGAAGATACAACGCTTATTTTTATAAATTACCAATTTTATTTTAAAAATCTGGCTGGAAAATCAGCGGCGTGCGGTGCATATAGGCAATAAGGCAGTGCCTGCTGGTAAATGAAATGAGGTAGGCAGCAGGTTACAAATGTATTATTGACGAAAACCACTGATTTTCATCAATAAAACACATTTGTAAGTATCTTCTGATGATGAGATGACCTGAAGAAGGCAGCTGGCAGCGACTGGATGCAAAGGGCGAGAGATCGTGCGCTGTGGCGCTCCTTGGGGGAGGCCTGTGTCCGGCAGTGGACTGCAACAGGCTGACATGATAAAGTATCTTCTGCCTACTTCGAAAAAAAAACCAATACCCGCCACTGGGCTACGTGTAAATTAATTGTAGGTATGTAAAAATTCGATTCGATAAACAACCATTTCCGCTATGAAGTTTTGTGATTTTTATTTAAATAGCTTGGCGTTTAATAACAAAAAATAATTCTATCAAAACACCCCACTCGTAACGTAAGGCCCCCGGCGAAACGCACTCCGCGTATTGATTACGCGTTGTTTCCGTATAAGTCTCGTCCGTAATTGAATGTGAGTTGGGATGTTTAAATAATGATCGTGTAAGCTTGCGAGCTTGCGATATTACTGTACGCTTGACAAAATTTTGGCTGTGAAGGTTATTGTTATGTATAGGATAATAAGCGTTTGAGATATCAAAATTAAGACTAGGAATCGTTTTATTTCCATTCTTTTGTCCTTTAGTCCATTGGGCTTTGGAACTCACCGAAAATATCAAACGAGCACCATGTAAATACTCTTTTAGGAATCATGCACTTGAATAATGATGAATGATGACTTGAATGAAAATTTATGTATGTTTCATCATGCCTATGTAGTCTATGTATGATAGTACCTATTTAGTTTATGTAGTTTATGATTTTTTTTAGTTTTTTTTTAATTTGTATGTCTTTATCGCATCGCTCACAAAACATCTCTGTTAACCCTAATGGTCGACTGGTAGAGAATGCCTCATGGCATTTAGTCCAGCTATTGTATGCTCTTTTTTAATCTGTGCAATAAAGTATAAATAAAATAAAATCGTCATTATCATTATATCAGCCACATTACGTCCACTGCTGAAGATGGTCCTCCCCCAATGACTACCAGGCAGGCGGGCCGATTGGAAGCGGCCGGCATCCAGCTGCTTCCTGCAACCTTTACCAGGGCCATAACCATGAACTCTTAAAACAATCTCAAAGTTGTCAAATCTGTCAATTTTGGTACGTCATTTCATACAAAATTTGACAGAAATGATAATGTTTGACAGATTGTTGATTGTTTTAACAGTTCATGGTTAGGGCCCTGGGCCCTAATCATAAACTGATTTGACAACTTTGAGATTGTTTTCACAGTTCATGGTTATGGCCCAGGTCGTCGGTTAAGAGTCTAAAGTTTGATTCCAAGCTTTCACAAATTTTAATACCAAAATAAAGACGAGTTAATTTATCTTCAAAAAATCTAAGCGTCATCAAGTAAACAAATTTATCCCTTTTGAGTGTTTTTAATTTTTTTCACCGAGTGTATAATATATTTTCTCTATCTCTGCACTGCCTAAATGCCAGGCAAACAAACCAATTAGGCTCTTTCCTTTACAATTAAGCTCAAAATGAAAATATAAAGAGACTTAGTCTGCGAAGTAATGATATTTTTAAACATTCTAGTGGAATTGTATTTTCCTTAAACTATATGAAAATGTAAGTCACGTTTTTTAAATTTGTATGCTACCTATTGTTTGGTAGTTGCATAATATTGAAACGGAATACACGTGGAATTGTTAGGTATCTGAAAATAAATATCATCATCATTTCAACCTATTGCAAGACAGGGCCATAACCATGAACTCTTAAAACAATCTCAAAGTTGTCAAATCTGTCAATTTTGGTACGTCATTTCATACAAAATTTGACAGAAATGATAATTTTTGACAGATTTGTGATTGTTTTAACAGTTCATGGTTGGGGCCCTGTAGTGTACTGTAATACACGTTTTAACCCAGCTCGTTGCCAGCCATATCCTGTTTGTCAGTCCAGCAAGCTGAGTTCCACTACGTTTTGGGCTTTTGCTGTAGAATTGAAGACTACACGAATAATTGTAACAAAGTGAATATTAACTTTGTATTGCTTTATTGTTTGAAAAGATGTTGCAATTGAACTGTTATTAAATTACATTCCCGCTCTTGCATGTATATTTTTTTTGTCTTTTTTTTTGCTTTACCGAAATGTTACAATGGTGCCGGCACGTTAAAATAATAGCACCACCCCTTCTCTTCCTATGGGTGTCGTAAGATGCGACTACAGGAGAACCGCCACAAGAGGACGGGCAGCAGCGTCTCCTCTCCACCATTGGCCAAACTGCGATCGCCAACCCGCCTGCCAAGCGTGGCGATTTTGCCAATATCATCCTTTTGGAGAGGCCTGTGTCCAGCAGTGGACTGGTATAGGCTGGTGGGTGATGATGATGATGATGAATGTTACAATGATTTTTACTATACCAACTTTAAACGATAGAGTCGAATCTTTCTGTATAACTGGATTCTACAAGAGCAAAACCAGGTCTCTGTATATTTTGTGTACTAATACAATTTGCGGGGAAACCATGAACTCTTAAAGCAATCTCAAATCTGTCAATTTCGTACGTCATTACGTACGTAATTTGACGGATTTGACAAGATTTGACAGATTTGAGATTATTTTAAGAGCTCATGGTTACTCCCTTGGAATTATATTACAGAAAAACTGAGTCTCCTGAATCTGTAATCGCATCCATAATTAAAATAGAGTCCTTATTATTGCCTTCATTTAAATTAAGTCGTCACGATCGTGTCGCTTGAAGTGCGAACATACAGACACTTGAATTATTAGCCAACACCTGATGGAATACGTTAATTCTGAACAGGTGCATAGTATAAATATTTAAAGTAGGTTTTACGGGACTAAGAGATAACCCAGAGTCCGACTAGATGCGTAAAAAATACGCTACATTAACAGATCGATTGTGATTGTCTTGGATTAAAGAATGATCATCCTTTTGATATCAGACAAATATTTGTCAAAAGGCCTGATGAAAGCGTAATACTGTGATATGATTGTCATCGACGCTTTTTAATGAAATGCGGTAAAAAAATATATACGGTCAAAAAGTTCGAACTTCTCACAAACCTAATTTTAAAAATGATCAGACGAGTGAACAAGTGTTAAATTTCCATTTGACAAATGAAACCCCTCCATTTGAGAGCAACATGTGCTTTCAGATCAGTTTATTTGATCTTTATCTTAAATAGCAAGGAAAAACTAAAAAAAAATGGTTCTAGTTTGAAAAACGCGCAAAAATCGGTTTAGGAAACTATGATGCTAGAATATACTATCATGGCCTTACTACAAAAAGATAGACTAGTGTTAAACACTTGTCTAAAGATTAGCCAACCAATTTGAAATGCTTGTTAGTAATATGTCTCGAATGTCTGATGTGTCAACATTTCAAATTGGTTGACTAATTTTAGATTTTGAGCCCTAGTATATCTTTTTTGTATTAAGGCCATAAATGTTCAACATCCCTCTTTTTGTGTCGAGTGTTAAAAAGTTTTGTGTCGGGGTTTAAATAGAACGTATCATAGTCTCAGCCATTTTGTGTTTATGGTGAGAGAACCTACTGTACTTTCGTCCATTATGCGTTGATTCTGAACAGGTAATAAATATTAAAATATCCGATAGGATGCGGGCACACCGCAGGACAGATGTTCGCAAGGTTACGCTCTATAGAAGAATGTTAAGTAATAATTGGGTAGGTTTTTTAAAGAAAAAGTTTCGATATGGGCTGGGGTAACTTAACGTTGTAAGTGACATTGCCAGGTCGAAAGAATTTAAATGAAGGTACAGTCAAATTCAACTTAAAAGAAGCCAAAAGTAAAGTGGTTTTCAAGCTTTAAACGTACCATTTCAGGGTATGTACAAGCAGTCCCACTGCAGGGTACAAGCCTCACCTCAACTATGACACGGTTTTGTTGGGCCGTACTCCACCACGCAAGCCCATTGCGGATTGGTGTAGTGGTGCTGTAAGGCTAGGCTAGGCTAGGCAATGACTAGGCTTTACTATACTCATAACCACGGCGTGACTTGCTTAGCTTACACCGGATTCCTATATTGTACTATGCGTAAGAGTACATCAGCAACTGATTGTATTGGTGTCAAAAGTAACGAGCCATTATAGTCGTTCCTATAAAATTTGACGAAGCGTCATTTATAGAAACGCTTTTGAGTATGTCAAGTTGATAATTCCTACCATCTGTTAGCAAAACCAACCGTTTCTCAGATATTATAGGAACTGGGCTTTAGCCAGTCAGCATCTAAAATAAAGGAAGTACTAAACAATTCGAGCAACTTAATGTATGTGAAACTAATTTATTTTTCACCAAAGAATAGTTACATTAGTACATAAAATACCATGTGTAAATGTTTTGTGAAAAAATATAAATTATCGATATAATTGTAGACCTATTTATTAATTACACATCTCTATTTTATCTGCACTTGATACTCCCACCGATGATAAAAAGTGGCGTACTTACTTTTAATACAAATTGTTGAAGGTGCAGTGTAGTCATAAAATATTTCGCTAGATGGCGTTACGTGTCGATAAAAAATATTTTTTTAAACAATTTAATTTCCTTATTTATAAATACTGTACGATTTGTAATGACAATATTTGATAAAATAATAAATTTAATTAATTAAATCACATAAATACTACCTTAAATAATTAACAATACGCTTTGTATTGCCAATTGAACTGCTCTTTTAACTCTCAGTGATCAGTCAGTGTCTAGTGATCATCATCATTTCAGCCATAGGACGTCCACTGCTGAACATAGACTGCCCCCAAAAGGGTTGGGGTCCCCCAATCTACCCTTTAGAATAAACTTGTAAAAAAAAAAATTGACCCAGGAATAATAATAGCCATAAAATTTGAAATGTTGACACATTACACTTTTTCGTTAAACTTTATATACTTTGTAAATTGGTTGGCTAATCTTTGAAAGCAAAACTGTTCGAGCAAGAGCTTGATGTACAGGATGTCCTTGTAGGTACAATTAGACTAGTGGAACCAAACTATGGACATAACCTGAAAGCTTCAATAGTGCCACAGTTTTAAGCCTAAATAAGAACTGTGATTTGACCCAAAATAAAGTTTCATAATAATACATTTTGTGGTTAAAAGATCTTTGATTAGTCATTATGACAGGTTAAAGCATGTCACATCACTGTTTTTCTGTGGGACCATGATAGTACTGAATTTTTATCGATAAACAAAACCAATATTTTTTTTCAATGAAACACACGTTCGTCGCCACAAAAAAGAGAAGAAGAAGAAGAAATTTATTAATCATCAAAATATATTATCGGAAGTCAAAACTACATTTACCGAATACTGTTCATACAGTCAAACCCAGTTGTATCAAGATGTAGTTTGATCACTAACCCGCATTTAGCGTACAAGTCATTAAAGTTTACATTAATAATGATGACTGATTCCAATGATCAAGGTCTGGTGTATTGGTAAATCATTATAACTGAGCTAAGTTACTTCAATTGCTTTTGTATGTATGTATAGTAATAATCATTCAGTTTTGCTATGTTACTCATACAGAGCGCATAATTTATAAGTATATACCTTAACTAATATTACACAAAAACCTCCATAGTCGAGATGCGAGCACGGCAACTTGGCGTCGTCGTTCGAGGTCAGAGGTTCGATTCCGAGTCAGGTCAAAGTAGCAAATTAACTTTTCTATATTGTATCAGAAGTCAGAGCACCTAAATGATGTGGTACCGTCGTTGTTTCTGATTTCTATAACACAAATACTTCAGCTACTTACTTTAAGATCAATGATGTGTTGCTGTCCAATGTTTCATGTTATTTATTTATAATTTATTAATCTTTAAATGTTTATTTGATGGTGATTATTGTGTTTGTGTCGGCCAAGTGACAGGTAACAATGAATAGTTAATTCTTTTCATACAGTATATATGTAGTTAAAAATATTATATGGTACGTTTAATATTTTTCTGATGCATTTAATCATTATGACTCTACATTTTCATCCTTTAGCAGCAATTCAAATCCGTTTTGCAAGAATAGTATAAAGTGTCCACTATAATAATATCATTTTACCATACGTCCATATAGATTCTTATTTTTTTGCCAAAACCGTAACAAAATCCCTATTGTGGTTACAAAATTATGCTTAAAGACAAATAAGAAGACAGATAATTTAATAGGAGCAATAGATTTAACAATTTTAACATTTTTTGTGATTATTTAGATCGCTTCTGATAGAAGGTACCAATTACCGGTTACGATATCGTTAATTACCCATTCAAGTTTGCACATTGCAAAGATTATATTGTTGTTTACATCTAAAGTAAGTATAGAAATATCGGGGTGCTACAGAGTCACCTCCACGAGCAGCGGGGTGTTGCTCATTAAAAAAAAAGTATAGGAATATCAGTAAAAACTCATTTTCAATGAGAAATGTTAGTGTTCCAATAGAATTACTTTCACTATGGACGAGAGGACAAGAGGACGAGACTTTCTTAAAAAAATATTTAATGTACATAATAATATAATCCTTAAGTCAGCTGTTGAGATTACTGCAACTTAACGAGTTAGGTCTATAAAATAAGCGATCGAAAAAGTACATAGTAGAGAATTGAGAAGATATTACAAAAATACTTAATTGCATTCGAAACAAAGTTCTAAACGTAAAACAACCTAACGCATCTGTAAGCGTTGCTATATCAAACGCGGAAGGGTTCAACTCAATGTTACGACGTATCATTCTCGTATGACTCAAGCTGTGAATACGTCACGCGCAGCATATAGTGCGCGCGCGCGCTCTCGACAACGGCCCGAGCGCGAATGGCCGAGGGGTGAGCGGGCGGGGCGCCGCGGGGGGAACCAAACAGCTGAGCGCGCGACTCTATTGACAGTGGGACGCGTGGTGTCGCGACGTCAGTATGCTCTCTGCCCTCGCGGAGTGCTCACGTAGCCGCAACTTTACGATTTATTATGCCACGATCGCCCCGCAGTACTAACTGAGCTGCGGTCGGGACCCGTTAAAATTATGACTTTTGGACCGATCGCCGGCGAAGAAGATAGCAGCAGACATCTCGTTCTAGAAGAGAAAGCTTTAAGAATAGTGTCCAGGTACTGGGAAGTCTCCGGTGCATCGGTCGCCGAAAGGCTTCGGTACGGGAACAAACAGAGGCTGAGAGGACCGTTTGGACTACTATAAAATTTTGGACATATTTACGGACATAAACAATTAGTGATTTTTAAGTGCAATACGTGAACTGTGTTTTTTGTGTTTGTTTATTTTTTTATTTTTTGGGGTTTTTGTATTTTTTGATATAAATCAAAATGGTGCCCCAACAAATATCGGATGTGCGATCGCTGACGCCGACATCGAGCGGAGTGCCGGTGTTCGGTTCCCAGCTCGTAGACAAAAATTCGTCTACCCCATACACGGATGCTACACAGGTAAGTCCTTGCTTACCTTATAAGTGTAAAAAATCCAAAAATTAACTTAAAAAAATACCACGTTAACAAGTCCTAAAAATGATTTTCAAATGTAATTCGATGAAAAACCAATAACTCACAAATTTACAAAACAAAAATTAAGTCAATTAATTAAATTATTAAGTGTTAAACTAAAAATTCCCAAAATTTGGTGTAGAAAAAAAAACAGTAAAACTAAAATTAAACCTGCAAAGTAGTGCCCGTAAAAATCTTAAAGTAACAGAAAACTAATAAAATAAAAGCCAATACAAGGATACAAATAAAGTAATCGGACAGTGCATTAATAGCAGCGTCACAACAAGCGCACAACTTCGCAATCAAAATAAAATACTACGTTACGAATAATCTGCGATAAACGAGTCTCACTCAGTACAAACATATATTAAAATCATAACAACGATCAAAACAAATATATAAAATTACGAAAACATCAACATTGATACCGGAAGTGTTTAAAGTGAAAATATTCGAAATAACTACGCAAAACACTTAATCCAACAAACCGCAAAAAAATAAAAAAAATAAGGCGTAATACAGTGTTATCATCAAAAAACAGCCGTCATAATATACCCAAAAGAAAAATACATAAACATGTTTCGGGAATGTCAATACCTAGGCCGTATTAAAGAAATAAACCACATTAGCCACGATGATACATTTCCTTGGTCGAGAGATAAAAAGCAACAATGTCATGTTTCACAACACGGAAAAACATTTATAAAACTCCTGATTTAATTTGCATCGAGCAATTTGTTGCCATTATTCTAGACGTTTGCAAAAAAGGGTCGGCCTATTATCCTGATGGTAATCGTGCGTTGGCTAACATTGCTATTAAACAGACAGAGAAATTCAATACACCCAATAAACGGGTTGCTAACGAGGGATAATGATGGAGGAACATGCGATCGAATGCAATGGGGGACCAAAAAACACAAGTCCCACGAGGATCGAGCGATTTGACTCTCAAAACTTTAGTGACCATAAAACTTGAAGCAAGGAAATCTAAATCTTTAATTAAATGTTTTAATCTAAATGAAAGACGTAAAGTAGAGACTAAAATTAAGATTGCCAGTGCAGCGAAGAAATACAACTATAAACATAAAGTTTATGCGGGTGTTAAACTAAAAAAGGACGTAAAATATTAGTGGTTGAAGGCATTAAGTCCATAACTTAAATTGATGTTAAAATGCTCAAATATATTTTAAATATATGTTTGTGTGAATTTCACAAAAAAATACACACTTCAGAGAATCTACGATTTTTAATTTGGTTTAGGGAAAAATACACAAATACATTTCTAATTTCAATGTGAAATAAAATTTTTAATTGTGCAATAACGTTAGTGCTTTAGGTCACGTATGTATGTATTGGATATATAACTAAAAATTTTAGGGCATACCCGGTTTTCGTATTTATCACAATCGAAAATAATGTACCAGTCAGGCGTCAAGTTAATTTAGTGTCCGTAAAACGAAAAGGATCTGCACTTAAACAGTTAACGTACCATAAAACGTGGAAGCTGATAGTAATGAATAAAACAAACGAGCAAATTTCAAAGTGGGCAAAGATAAATTGACTGCAGCCACTGACGCTAACACATCCCGACTACACGAGAGCAACGACACGAGCAACGATTTTTTATTCATTAACGCACCAAACTATGCAATAGTGAATTTAGATCGAAAATGAAACTATAACAGTCAAAACAATCGATAAAGTAAAAAAAGAACTAGGGTTTTATTACTCTTAAACGAAATATCCGTAAAATGTCGCGCCGTACCCCGAGAGTGCATTAACATTTCAATGTCAACCCGCAATATTTTTAGTCATCTCCTCTGTGTGAGTGGCCTTTCGTGTGTATGCCATCGACATGTGCGTTTCTGTATCGTTATGCTTGTGAGACTCTCGAGTACTAGGAAATGATAATCTCAGGTCATTCGCGCCGGTGACTATAACCGAAATCTTCAGGAAAATGCTTAATCATCCTCTTTAAGTCCTATAAAAACGCAAATAACTGGAAAATTTTACAATACTAGAAGATATGAGGAAACAATTACATTTGTATCATTTACATCATTACAGTTTATACTGCAATTATCGAGTCATGAGACGATTAAAATCGAAAGATTGAGAAATCTACGGAGTGTAATAGGAACAGTCGGTCAGTAAAAAATAACGAAATTAACTAAGGGCGGAGTTTTAGATCATTGTAATCTCAGCGGCGAACAAACTGCGGACTTAGTTTTTGTTGCGTTTTTTATATCGTACACATAGCCGGGTTGTTGCCAAGTCGCTATACTGTTCGACCCAAGGTTGCCCCACACCTCTGAGCCTTTATTACTAGAATAATTGTCCGTTCTCCAAACCGATTGTTAGATTATACGTTGGAGACTGAAAAACGTGGCTCGCTTGCTTTTAATTTACTTTAAACACTTCCTAGAAAGAAAAGGCTCTTTGTATAAGTCAAAAAGCAACCTTTCCTTCGTGTTTGTCTACTATAATGTCGATTTTCTTACAACTGTTACTCACGGAAGGTTTTGTTTTCGAATTTGAAGAATTCTTATTATTCTTCAGCTTAGAGTTTTGATTGGGTCCCTCAGGGATTATAAGTTGGAATTGATACGTAGGTAACTTTTAAGCCCTGAACTCGAGTAATTATTGAACGGTAATAAATTAACATTTAATGCTCCTGGTTACCTTTCTGAAACAATTTCGTGTTAGAGCCTTTCCTCGCAAGTTTATCGCTTAAGTAAGCAAATTTATGTACCCTAATTCAGTGTTGGCAGCCTGAGCAAATCAACATTTGATTGTAAAATACGTACCCATGTCGGCAAATGCAATTTGCTCCACACTAGTGGGTGGTGTTTTAATGGTCCCATTATGCCTCTGAGTCGAATGTTGCCCGAGAAAATTACCGCGTAGATAAACACGGTACGTGTATTTACAACAAAAATTAGTAAGATCGCGCTTATGGAGTGTAACAACAAACTCCGTGGGAGACTCCCGAAGTGTGTTCAATGAAATTGTGTGTTTAGAAAAGGTATTTGGCAATAAGAAATTGGCTGTTTAAAGTCTTGGAGAAGGTGATACTATTTTTGACTTGTAGATGATGATAATATTATTACGAAAAATGGTAATCTACATAAAACAGTAAGACTGCACAAAATATCTCTAATGACTGATAAGAACAATAACGAACTAATTATCCTCATGTAAGATTTTGAATTTACTCTCCAAGTAATATATTAGAATTAACAAAATTAAACAGTCTTAAGTTTCGTGTCCCGTTGATTACTTAAACCTACACCAATATATTGTTAACGTTCACCGAGCTCACTTAAGTACCGCAGAACTTCCAACTCGAAACTCAAAGCATGACATGTGAAAACAGAATGTCTGTACTGCAAATAGCTATAAATTTGGCCTCACCACGTTGACGGGGCGAAAATCGCAACGACCAACTTCAACGACAACAAAAATAAAACATATATCTTTCACTTGAATATTCTCGTGTAAGGTTTTTGCTTTTGTTCTGTACAAAAAGCTTCGTTATAAAACTGTTGTCTTTTCCTGAATGTTCTCTTTAACGTCATTATTTTTTACTATCCTTCAGATTGATTACAAGTTTAAGGATAATTCGTTACCATATATTTTTTGCTATACGCCTGTTATGATTTATTGAACTTGTTTTAGTATTTTTGTAATTTGAAACGCGTAAGGACCTGAATATATAGCCGCAAAAAATGATAAGATAAATATACTTTGCATGAAGTCGATGACTGCACTTGGTAACGAGAGAACACAAATATCCTTGTATCACGTGAGAAGGCATCGGATGATTTTGGTTATTTATGAAAAACAATCTCATTACGCCCTACTCCATTTACCGAATTTTGTATGGTGATTGGATCCTCAAAAAGTTTGCCACTTCCACGGAGTCTCGTAAACCCTCAGGTTGATTAGGTGTTTTAGTCGAAGCAACTTTATTGTACAAGTTTGATTGGAAAGTAATGGAGGCCCGTGGGGGTATAAAACTAACATTATCAGTTTTGGCCGACTTGCTAACAATACTTTTGTAGATTAAATCGGGGATGTTGTTCGGGAGTTATTTACCCATGACATTAGTATTATGTTTAAGAAGATTACTTTTTAGGTCAGTAGCTATGAATGGTTTTGTTAAACATATTTCGAAAATGCCTACTTTGTTAAACTCTCAAGTTGTTTTTTAGGTTAAAAAACAAAATAGATCTCTGACCTCAATTTGGATGATAACAAATGCTTACTCATTTTCCATCTACGGGTATCATGTCAGTTAATCTCTGAAGATGGGGTCTTTTTTAAAAATTTAACCTCTCATAACAGCAAGTAGGTCAACTTTACTGTACCTAGCGTTATGGCTCCAAGCGTTCCGTTTTCTCATTTCTGAACGGAACACTAAAAACGATAAAATTTACGACTGGCTTTTAAAAAGGACGACATTCGATCCCGGTTGCTTTCGAAAAGAAATTTCTCTTTTGTTGAAGCTACCGTTTCGTTTCTGCTTATTTCACCTCGCTACTCACTCCCTGATTTTATAGCGTGAGCATTACTGAAGCTCAGTTAAATTTCGACGATCAGATTCACTTTAATGGCGGATCCCATCCTTTCATACTCTTCTGGGCTCATTTCCCTTTTGTGTTAAGTCGAAACTTTGAGTCGACAACGAATGTTAAAACCAGTTTTTTTACGATTAAAAACCGTGAATTTTATGTCTTATAGTTAAAGGCCTAAACTTATTCCGGCTTTAAAACTAAATCGGCTAAGTCGAGCGTGCATTATCGACAATGACCTTTAAGAGCTTACTTTTATTTCGTTCAATTGAAACCGGTTCTATTCATAGGCTGGCGAGTACAGCCGGCCACACGTGAATATACCTTCGTCTAAAGCTCTACAGGGAAATTTAGACTGTATTGTAGAAGAAATACACCATAAAATCTGAAATGGAAATTCTGTGTTACCTGTATTGCACACAGGTTAGGTACACTGGTCGCCTTTATAAACGCCGAGATGACGAACCATATAAAGCTTCAAGTTATTGAACAGCCCACGTAGCAAGCAAAACAGCTCCAAAAAATATTTTATGATCTACAAGAGTAAAATTACTCAATAAATAAATTAATAGTATTCGTTTGAAAAACTGGTTACTACAAGTACAAAAAGAGCTTTAACGGACACTTAAAACAATTAAGCGTTTCTAATTACAAATATCCTTTACTTAATGTTCTTTAAATACTTTCTAGATTATTAAAATTCAAAAGTCTTGTAACGACTCTCGAACTCAAAGAAAGAAATTACTCAAAGCGATTTAAAAAACGAAAAACGAATGACAAAAAGAGTATAAGTTTCTGTCTAGTCTGTTTGTGATCAATCATTAAATCCCCACTGAAGACTAAACTACTTTCAACAACCAACTTTAAATAAGAAACACGGCACGGACTCTCTCCGCAAAACAACACCGACTTAAACGAATTTCGTTTGGATCGCGGTGGTGTAGCGGGGAGCCGTGCCCAAACTTTTCCTGTCTCACCAACTTCTAGATATTCACTTGCGACTTCCCTAATCGTGTTATTCGATTAACTTGTGGACAGGTACCTTTTATGCAATTACTCACTTATTGGCTTGGAAAAATCCTTTCTCCTTTTAGTGCATTAATCGAGTTTTTGTGTTAACGTTCTAAGTTAAAAGTCATCGTAATTAGATTTAACACTGGGTCACTCGTGGACTCGTTTTTGTATAATTAACCATTCCGTTGAATGACATTTTAATTGTTTAGTGTAACATTGCTTTTATTGATAAATTTAATTATTAAAAAAATCTTTTAATTTCTTATGACACTACTTCGTGTTTCTGTTCAGTGACTAGTGCCTGATAGAAATCTACTGCTTGTAGTTCCAGAAATTGTTCTAGTTTTAAATAAACGTTTTGCATTTGCTCCGAATAAGTCAAACGTTTATAAAACTAGGACTGTTTAACATTTTTTAGCAAAACCAATGAATACAACGTAGAAACAAGGGAGTGACAACAGAATTCTTAGCACTTAGTTTTCGCGTGATAAAGCACAACATTCCGAGTTAAACTTAAAATTTACACGGCTACGACAAAAAAGGCAAGCCAAACCATCGAGTACGGGTTCAGATGATTTACATGGCCAGTTGCGTGACTCCGGGAACGAACAGTAAGGCTTAGGGCTGATGGAGTTTTACCTGCGATTTTTACGTTTTTAATTTGTCTGAATGCCGTTATTACTGAATTAATTAAATGTCCTGAATTGAGTGATTATGTACTCAATAAAAAATTGTCGTAAGTTTTTACGTTTTTGTCTATTATCCTGCTGCTGTCAGGCTTTGCTGCTTACAAAATCCAGATGGTTATCAAAAACTATAAGATTAAGACCGCATACTTTATTCTTTAACCAGGTAGGTTTAAGCAAACCAGTTTTATATAAAACGTCAAAAATAAATCATATGACATTTTAATATAACGTCGTGAGTCTACAGCCTAATTCCTTTGAATGCCAGTGAAATTAATCACTCGCCTTGAATTTACCCTCATGTAAAGTTTTATGAAAATTCCATTATTGCAACTACTGAAGCTGAAAAGGCAAACGAAACGATTTGCTGATTTTATTTGGAGAAAGAAGTTTTAATTATAGTAAAAAACTGGAAGAAAATATTTAAAGATTAATAATTGTTTAATCAAATAAATGTGTAATAAATATCACAAAAGGTTTGTGTGATAAAGATATAGCCGCTTGTAAAGAAAAAGCAATTAACTCATACAATAACGATACCTTTCCTTCACCAAACTTTACCTCGCTGCAAATAAAACCAGCCAATCCGAAATCGTAACAGGAGCTTACCGTAGTCATCCGAAACGCAATCAAACACACACTGTTAACGGTTCGCGGATTATCTCATCCTAATTGAACGGAATCCTTAACAAAATAAATAAGGGACTCGCAGAGGCATCCCACGAAACGCGAGTTTCCAAAATCACATTACGTTTGTGGTATAAAAACATTGAACAGTTTCGTAAAAAAACACAGTTGATGATTTTGGTGAAAGGTTTTTTAAATGTTGCCAATGGTGATATAAAAACTTTGAAGTACTAGAAATTTTGAAAACTACAGATAAAGTTAAAGAAAATATTGCAATTTCATGTTCTTTATCAAAAGACGGACAAAATGCGCTTAAAAATTCTCAAAGGAAGATGAAAGAATTGATAAAACTAGTAGCTTTCGCTCCCAAGTTAAAGTAAAAAGAACAAACAATTTAAAGAAATCAGTAATTTTGTTAGAATTAAAAGAATACAAAACTTTTCTTAGATTTAACAACGCTTGCTTGATTATACGATATAGATAAGTGCATTTATTTAGTTTCATATTTTACTGGTATAATATAATACAGAATTTCTTATAAATGTTTCAGATAATTTAAAATATAAGTGGATGATTACTAAAATCATAATCATGTTATCTAAATTAATACAACTGTTTGCAAATTAGTGTAATAAGTAATTCATTAAATTTATGTTATACAAGTATAAATTTGACGGACTTTTATTTTATTATTTAACGATAGTTTTTGCAATTAAAAATACATTTATAATTATTTCAAATGATCTCTTCTTTAGATCTTCCACTCTTAACCAATCCTGAGCATCTTTTGCAAATAATTCACCCATCATCGGGTCAATGTAGAAAACGAACTTTTCTATATTGGCTCGGGTCTGGGTGTTGTGGTACCGTCGTTGTTTCTGATTTCTATAACACAAGTGCTTTAGCTACTTACCTTAGGATCAGAGCAATATATGTGATGTTGTTGTCCAATATCATATCCTCGATGTATATGAACTCTTATTCACACGTGATGCGTCCACTAGTTTCATATCTAGAATTATCTGGGCCATTAGCAGCGTTGTACTATCTCACATTAATGAGGGCGAGTAATTTAATAATCATTAGTTAAATTTTGTTTGTATTTGCAAGCCCCGATTCTCGGATCACGGGATTTGACTTTATTAAATTTAAATTTAGGTGTATTTGAGTGGATATTTAGAGGACTGTCGTTAAAAGGCGATTTATCTCAAGGGTTTGCTCTTTGATAAGTTATTTATAGTCTTAATCGGTATTTGTTTTTACTTTACTTATCTGTGAGACAGTAAGTAATATGATATTAAGAAAAGTTTTGTTTTTCATAGTTATGATCGTACCCACTACTAATAATTGTTTTTGGATTCAGTTATAATCCTATTATTTAGGTATTTTACATTGTTATTACTCTTTTCTTTAAATATACTGTGTGAATACTTCACTTTAATCTTGATATTCTAGGTTACCCTCACGTATATTATTACTGTGTGAACAATTATTAATTCCCAAATTATTACAGGATTAAATGGAGTGTTAGACAAGGGTCTCTCTTCTATAAGAGATTCTAGTACCTCTATTATTATGTCTACAAAGGCCCAATGTGAAAGAAATCACTCCAACTCGATAGTCTATTCAAATAAGTGCTGGACCGGTTTCTATCGAACAATATTGAACTTGATCCAAACATACCTTCACCTTTACTGTAATTGTAGTCTGATTGTGATTGTAAGTGTTGCTTAACTCCACCGTGAACTATGACATTTATTATTTAACAATAGATTAATCGGTGATATTTTATAAAGGAACCGATTTGTTTCAAAAATATGCAAGTAATTTTTATAAATTATTTTCGAAACAAATCAAATTTTACTTAGTGAACTTGACAAAATTATACCTTAATTGCCTGATGACTTTTATCATTATTTTATTTATTGCTGGTGGTCGAAGATGTTTAAAGATTAGTTTTTTGAATTCAAAACATCTTTAAACACGCTTGGAAGACACGAGAATTAAGAGTAGCGGATATAAGTTAATGTATTTCAATAAATTTACAGATATCAACATACACAGTTTTTTTTTTCAATTATATTCTATGAAATAATAGACAAATTAAACATAAATCTAAAATTATCACTCTTAAACTATAACGTGTTCCTTATTTTTAACATGACTTGAACTCATTAGCATATTATTAGTACCATTTCTTGGCGTTTACTAGTAATTGATTCGGATAAAGCCTGATAAATTATGATATATAATAATTTATTTGTCGGTTTATATAGGTCATATTATTATCATGTATTAAACAGAATATCCTGATTATCTAATATAAAAATTAATAAATGTATCTTATAAGAAACATTCAACATTTTTAGACGATATTATTAATATGCCACTAAGTATTTAAAATGAATTATGTAGTGTGATAATGACTTCTTCGATACCCAAATAAGTCAGATGCTATACAAAATATGATTTACTAACCTTTAGTACAGGCTTTGTTAGTTTTATCAAAATAGTAGGATAAGATACCAGAATTATTCTACGGAAATCAAAATAGTACTTCTCGGACAATGATGAAACATTAAAAATAAATAAAATAAGCAAATAATAGTCTACCGTATAAAATAACCAAATCGATAATAATACTGCTTGTGAAGCTGATGATAATGATGATGATGATCATAATAAAGATGCAGTATAGTTTTTCAGTGGCATTAGTGAACCATAAAGGTTTTTGCCTACTATCACATGACAGCAGTGCACTTATTTATAAATGGGTGACGTATTAAAGTTAATGTCGCGTGAACCGGTTGGATACATGATACGAGATAAAAATCGTTCGATGCACTTTATATGAGAGCGTAATATCTTCCTAGTAGAGTTGAGTGCTTAGTGCACTGATTTCTCGGTACCGTTTAAAATTGTACATGCTTTTGTAAATTTACATTTAAAAAACTAAGCAGCTTGAAAACAAAATACATACGAAGTATTAATGATAAACATTCATTTTTATTTTCATGATCAAATTTCTATGAATGTACAGAAAATTTCTATAACAAACAACTCGTCAAACATTAGCCTTGATTCACAACCATAGACATGAAAACTTTTGCAGTAACTCAGAAGCTATAAATAATAGATGAGTTTGGCCATTAAATAATGAGCAACAGACCAAAAGTTCATTCCAAGTAAAATAATTGTCCTTCGCCAGAAGAAACTGCCCTTTTCTGTCTTTAATTTAAAGGACATTTTCTTGCTCTTTCTTGTTTCCACTTATCAAACTAATTACGAAATTACTTACGATCTTTGACATTGCAAAAATTGGAAGCAATGTATTCAAAATCATGATAACAATAACGATTTTTTAATTTCTGCTATCTTTGTATTCAACTTTCAACCTTAAGATTCTAGATTTTAAGTAAACAGTGCAGTGGAGGGTTCAGTTGAGACAAGTCGGCTCAAGGAAGCTAAAGAACATTTATAAATACAATTGCATGACCTTGAACTTCGGTGGCAGGGAGTCGTTCGCCTCTCAGACCGGTGTGCTCTTGCCTCAGGCGTGCCGCATAAGGCAGGGACCACTCTTTCAATATCAACTACCAGTAACTTTCAAAAGTCAAGATTTTAATGAGCATAAAAAGCGTTGATATCATAGACGCTTTTAGTATTTTTATTTATATTAAGTTTAATACTTATTTGTATTTAAATGAAGCATGTTTTGATCTTGAATCTTTTTTCTAAACATCTCGTTTTTTCATGAGGCTACAAATTACCTTTACTCGAAATTATTTTTCATAAACATCTTAGAGCTTTTTAGTCAAATTGGAAGATAGTAAAATTCATCAAGGAGCTACTTACTAAAATATAATTACAACCAAGTAATCCCGCTCGTGATTTGAGACAAACTGAATTTTCAATAACACCAAACGAGCCAAGCCTTTTGGCTTAATTACATATTCAAGACTCAAGAGCGTTCAAATTTCGTTCTTAATTGACGTCTCAGACTTCAATTTTATGATCGCTAAACGAGAGGTACAATTAAATATTTACCCTTTATTCTGATATTCCTTAATTAAAAACACCTAATCATCGGACCGATATATCACATTAACGTCAAAGGGTAAAGGAAAGTAAAAAGGTCACGAGAAACTTTTGAATCCGAATTCCGGCAATCTACGAGATATGTAGATGAGAAGAGTGCTGACGATTTATGAAGAAGGCTGAGCAAAATATGGCGTCGTCGCGACCATTTTCATTGAAACTTTTTTTTAGTGCTCCCCTTTAGATGAGAGATAAATTTGCAAATAGAGCCGAGCAGCCGGCGCGAATTTATTTTGGACAGTATTGAAATGTAAATACGCGTTGTGATTTTTTTGTAGATAATGTTACGTTAACAACTACTTATCTGCCAAACAGTGTTTGTAGATAAAATGAAAATAGTAAACACTTTTAAATTGAAAGTAGATGACACAATGGGAGTTATCCGAATCGGTATCGGGAATACAGAAGGATTTAATTTAAAGTCAACAGCCAATAAAAAGCTGTATAAGGTGATACAGTAAAAAAGAGGTTAAAAAGCCAAGGTAAACCCTCCTTGGTACTAGTTCAAAAGTGACTCGTTACCGAGCTTCTAATACCATGCCAATATTTGCTCTCCCGGGGAGTCCCGGGGGATTGGTCGGGACGTTTCGCTGCACAAACACCGTCGTAGTCTTCGAATGGCTCGGATGCATTCTGCCGGCCGAGTGTGGAATGCCTTGGGGAGTGTACGCTAATAATGTTAGGATATATTCCGCATTCAATATGTTCTGTCTACGATTTTCTGAATAATAAAATGCGGTTGAATTTTTTCAGAGACCCAAGTCTAGTAGGAGTAGGGTTTAGGGAGGTTGTTATTTAATATGTTTTTGGTTGAATGTTTCAAAAAATGTATTAAGTTATTTGCAAAAACAGCTGTAAGATCAATATCTTAACAGTTCCCAATAGAAATTAATCGTTAGCATCGTTTGTTCGAATATGGCAGACTGGAATGATAAGATTATAGGTTTGATTTCAGTTTCCAAAATTGCTTTACTGTCATAATTCTACTTAATTAGAGATAAAAACGAAAGATTTTTTATTATGATACATGTTTATTATTTGATGAGAGCTTGAAGAGCTTTTTATGACAGAAAAGTGAAACTTTAAAGTCGTATTGATGACTCAGAAAAAACAGGGATATTAAAGTTTTATAAGGTATTCTGTTAAAATCGAGATCTAAATTGGTTGTACTTCAGCAAAATAAAGTAATTAAGTACTGTTAGTTACGTTTTTGTTAATTTTATCAACTATACTCGTTAGGGGACAACTAATGACAGTTATTGTAAAAGCGAAGAAAGTTTTAATGAATTTACACATTAGTGTTGCAGTAATTTGGAACTTATTTATCCCTGCTTTGAGTTTAAATTGTCCTGAAGGTAGCGTGGTTGTATAATATCCTTATCGATGTACCGTTTAATAGGTTATAGTGATTGGATAGGCGAGATAGTCATTAACCGTTAGTTGACGTGATGTCTGGCCTTAGACAATATTACTGATTACTAGGGAGGTGCTTTATCTGCAATGATTAAGCAGACACTGTTATACATAGCTTTTACTGCTAATTCATCTAGTTTAGTTCAGATTGAACTAATTTACAATCAGCTGGCCTGATTACTTCAAAGAGCTGCGCTATTACGAGCAAATGAGTTAAAACGCATGTGTAGTGATTATACTTTGAAACTTTAAACCGATATTGCACAGTAGTTTTTAAGCGCGCGAGCTATAAATTTTACATTTACAACTCTGGAAACAACCACTTTGTTGGTGGGAATAAAAAGTTCCATTTCAACAACGAAGTATTAGTCCCGGTTCATGTTTGGACGATTCGCATCTGCGTCCGTTCCAAACTTATTGATTGGAAGCATCTGGTTTTGTATGCGATGCATTTCGCGTCAAAATATCTAAGTGGGAATTTGAGCGTCGCGTCCTGGGACGAAGAATTGCGGAGTTCCGACCGCAAAGTTTTTCATTCCCTTTGAATATCAACCGCTTGCGTCGTTTCCTTGACATATCGAGCCCCTATTTCCTCACTCGACGTCGAATGATAACGGTGACGCAACATGCGAATAGTTTATACTAAGGGCAGCTTAAAATTCCTCCCGCATCCTAAACCAGAAGTTGTCTAAACGAGATACGCTCAAAGCAAGGATCTTATTGACTGTTCCTTTCGGTTTATGCCGGAGTCTATTGACTCTGTAATGTCTCTCATTTCCCGAACCAGCTTTCGGGAATAAGAAAAGTTCTGACGTCCTCTTGGCGAAGGAATGGAAGAAAGAGGCCTTTCGTAGCGCACTAAACTTAATACCTTTGATCTTACATCCAAAAGTTCGAATTAACGCGAATACAAAGACAGTCATTGCCATCTGTTTAGCGGGCCCCGAAAATCGAGTAACTAATTCCAAGTTTAATGAGAAACTCCTTAAAGAGGAATAATTTAATTATAAATACAGAATTCTTGTTAATGTAGATGTTTGCATCCCCACATTTTTTTTTGCAAATTTAATTCCTTATTTCGCAGCTTAGATACAGTTAGTTTTATAAAAGACAAGGCTATTACAGAATATTAAAAGCAAACTGTGATTATCAGTTGAAATGCCTTCACCTATAATACGATCTTAAACGCAATCTACGTAATTGTAGCTCTTGATAGCAACAATATCTTAAGTATTGATTTCGCCGGGGGCTCGCTCACGTCCGGCGAGTCAGCATATCAAACAATTTAGTAGCAAGACGTCTATGATTTCTTTATTACGGCCTTTTTTACCCTTTTCTAGCAGAACCTTTTTAGGAAATTTCTTCCTGTTTCCACCGTATCTCTCTTGAGATAAGAAGATATTGAATTTTAAAGCATAAGGCTCTTTTTTATTTTTATCCGGGATTTGTTTGCGTAAATAACGGGTGATTTAGGCTCGTAGTCTATTACATAAATTGATATTCATGCCCGTTGTTTGCGAGGTTCTTAAAGATTAAAGGGTATTGTGGGGAATTCTCTTAAAACATGCCCCGGCGCCATTAAGTCAGATCGAAAAGAATTGTGTTCCAGTTCTCTCGGTGCGTACGGTAAGGCACTTACAGTAATGTGTTTATAATTACGTTTCTATGTAGGTTTCGGTCGTGACGACCAGAACAGCTAAGTCTCTAGTTTGAGAGTTCCATGTATATCCATTTGTCGTGATTGCTATAATGGTATGCTTAACCGTGAACCTCCTAAACGAGAAACGAATGGCGCTCTACATTGTGTTAGTATTATACAGCGCGATGAATCTAAATGCTTGACGAACTGACGACAGTGCGCACTAGCGTTATTAACTTTCATATTCTGTCACCTTACTTTAGTTTTAATTCCGTTAAGTCTACGTCGTCGGTGTAGAAAGTGCCATGTCAAAGTTTAAGATGGCTTGATTATAAATATCTAAGAATCTGACATGACGATTAGAATAAAATCCATGGCAGTCCCTTGTACGGTAAATGTTTGTTATTTAAATAAGTATTCATCCCGCGCTTCCCCAGTCCGAGTAAACGGCAAAACGCTCCATTCTATATTGTCAGGCTATTATCTGAGTAATTAAATCCCTTACGAGTTCTTAACGGCTATTCGCTGGCAAAGCACGCGGTAATAAACCGTCAGGCATGCTTGTTACTGCTTTCCCATGCTCATAGGAGATGCGTTCAGCTCCGTTAGAACAAATATAGTGCGTAGCTCTGAAATTATGGGTACGATACACGGAAAATTACTGTAACGTTCGCGGCCCCTTTTTCCCATCGGCTCTGTCTTTAGCTTAAATTATAAGGCTACCAATGATAATGGTTTTAGTCTGTCTGTTTTTTTTTAATGAGAAGATAAATCTTTATTTTATAAATTATTTTAGATTTAGAAGCTATTTTAACATTTAAAACATTGTTGTTGTAAAATTTAAAGAATTTTTTTATTTAAACATTTTAAAACAAAACACACGAATTATGATACCTAGCCTGTGATGTCATGAAGTCGTGTAACATTAATTTATGTGGGTCTCAGTATTGCAGCTACACTAACCTTGGTTTCTATATTTGGTGGTTTTAATTAATTTGAGACGTACTAAAGTCTTTTGAAATTTATGGCTAAATTATTACGAAGTGTTTATATCTCGGTGCCGAGAAAATGAATATAAACGATATTAAAGTGGATGTTAAATTACTAAGGCAAAGTAAATCTTTATTTGGATTAGTGGCGGTAGATTTATATCATCTAAATGCGTACGTTGGTCGTACTTGTAGTAGTCGTAATACAGAAGCTAATTTATTAGATTTAATACGACATTGGCAAAGATACTGAAAATAACTGTAACATATGTCTGTTTATGTTAGACAGTGATAATTTGTTATCAAACAATTTAGAAGATCATAGCAAAACCCAACATCATTTGGAAACAAAAATACCATTTGTTTACGAATTCGCTCAAGGAGCTATCCTAGGCCCAATTTTGTTAGATTTCGAAATTTCACTATATCCATGCGCTTTAAAACAGGGTGAAAGTGCGGATGACTAACGTCTAAACTTGGCTGCAGGAATCGACTCAGAAATAGAACTCGCGGCGAGGAAAGCTGCACGTGTTGAACTTACTACCTATGTCACTTATTACGCAGAAAGCACGGAATCACTACAATTATAGCGGCTTATTTACTTTCTAGGCTTGGAAAATTATCAGCTTTAGCCTCACCAGATGCTGGCAAAAGATTGCTAGCGTTCATTTGATTTTTGTAAACCTGTTTATTTGTAACATTTGAAGAAGTAAAGTAATGTCTTTGCAAACGTAATTTAGCGGTTTCGTCCGCGTGAAATACGGCTGCCATCCCTCATCTTACTGTCTTTGGGAGTAGTTTAAAAAGTAGCCTTGTGTCCTTTCTTAGACTTCAAGCTTTCACTGTACCTAATTCCATCAAAATCACTTCAGTGGTTATACCGTTAAAGGTCACAGACCACCAAAGTGATTTTCACTGTTACATATATATCCATTTTTAAACACTGTAGGTACTTGCATATGTATATATCCACCAAAATTGCACTCTACCGAAATATTGCAGCATACATTGAAATTTCACTCGGATTATAACAATCTCACCCGTTCATTTGTTCTAGATGTCAAGGGTCTACTTGAAAGGCTCAGATCACGCACCCAGTCATCAAATGACGGGCGAAACGTGTCGCAGAAATCTATAAATTGGCATGACTGAGATGATCATAATCTGCAAACTGAATGACAGAGCAGGAAAATTTCTACGTCATTCATATTTGTGATTTTGCAGTCTCAAATTTTAGAAAAATGTATATACTTTAAAGGTCTAAATTAAAAATTACTAAATTTTAAACATTATCATAAAAATATCCAACTAATTTGTAAAGTTGATTGATCGGACATGTGTTGGTAATGTTAACATACATTTTAACTTGGTTGACTTTTTTCAGACATGATTTGTGCTTATATCTAGAATTGCATTAGAAAAAGTAACATATTGAATGTCAAATCCGTAATTTTGATCAAATTATTTCAATTATTTTTGCTTTAAAAATAACAAAAGTTAACTTGAGACTGTCTAGTAAACTGCTTTTGAAATAGAATAATGTTCCTCTAGCCAACTAATTGCAACCTTTGAACGGATCAGCAGCACTTTATCAGGGGTTTAACGGTTTCTTCGCTTTGTCATCATAAATATTACTTTTGGCACAGCGCACTCGTATCGACATCGGATCGTTCCGCAGACCAATCCTTTACTAAGATAACGAGGAATTGCCAAGAAGAATAATGTCAGATCGGATTTAGAGGTTATGCGGTATTCTTTAGACTCCATTAGAATCTAACTTACAACCTAATGGAAATTATTTTGCACATTCGTTAAAATGTTGCAGTGTATCTTTGAGCGTTTTAATTTAGATTTTTCGATTTTATTCATTCTTAGCATTTTAAGATCATTGGATATGAATTTAGGATCAGTAATTTTAAACATAAATGCTTGTGTTAAAACAATGTCTCATTATTCACAAGACTCTGCTATCAGTGCTGTGTTTGTGTTCATTTCAATATTTCAATGTCCATCAACAATTCTCTTCTTGTGGTTTACGTTCAAGTAATTACGCATCAGAAGTGGAATTCAAAATGTTTATAACTACATGTAAAGGCAAACAAAGGTCACCGATGTGACTCACGATTCTGGAAGTATCCTCGATTCATTAATTCCAATAGTTAATTGTCCCAGTTCAGTTATTCAATGCAAATCGAGGAAAGTTTTTGGGCCAGTAGGGTACTACGGGTTAAAAATGTGCGTAACAAATTGTTCAATATTTCTAATTAATTACTAATTAATGTTATAAAACACTTTAACAGTTCTAAGTGTGTTTTCGTTATAGAAATCATGAAAAAAATACATAACTGTACGAATAGTTAGTAAAAACTTATTATGCGTATATGTAATAAAAATGAATGCCTTAACTTTTTTTGCTTCTTTAAACGAAATATGACATCAAACGGTTCTATGACCCCTCAGCTCAGAGACACGAGACATATGGAAATTCTACTGTTAACGCGATCTCATAGGGCCGCTTGGCGTTTGACAAGATAAATAGTATAAATAACAGCGTACAATTGTAGGTAAAATTAATAAATATGTAGAGCTGCTCCTAGAAATTGAAGTATAATTAAAAATAAACGCAAAATCACTATAAATGCTTCAAATTGAAACGGGAAGGCATTAATCTCTTTACACTCTTTCCGAGTACATTTATCAGTTGTCAAACACTATCATTGATGTTATACGACCTTAGAATAACACTTTATACGTAATAATGGGTTTTCCCCTTCAGTACTACGTAATTCGAAAGACAAAGTACGTCTGATCTAACAGAAAAAAAATAATGTTTAAATATGTAAGAATAGTAATAAGGAAAATACAAAACGTTTATTATCTAGTGATTATTATTAAAATTATGTCCAACATTGCGGTTTCCAATTTCCTATATGCAGGAAAATACAGCACAAGAAACTAGTCCACTCAAGAGGGTAACAAACTTTTGAATGCCTATTAACAATTTCAACCAAAACATGGAGAAAAGATGTAAGTTAGTGACGTCGACATTGTTGATATTAGCCTTTTTTTTCTTGTTAATTAATCATAATTAACACACGCCAGTATGCTGATAGATAAATACTTCTCCTATGTACATAGGTACGTCACAAGGTCTGACCTTTTGCTATATTTTTCCTATTTCATCACTTCACCTTGTCTTAGGTCCTGCCCTAGGTCTATTACATCGGTTATCGTTTCTAAATGTGAGCATGCCACTGTTATTTGCATAGGTACTACTAGAGTTAGTTCTATAGATTACTGTAATTCTCTGTCGAATGACTTCATTTCTGATTTTATCTTTCGAAGAAGCAACTTCTTCTTCGAAGCAACTTCTTCTTACAAAGCTGTTCATGAACAAATTTCACATCAACCCTATTTGGGAGTGTATCATTTATTTATTTTTTAAATATTATTCAGGTTATATTTCAAGCAAAAAATCGACTGCTGCAATTGGGATTCGAACTACACCCTTTTACTATCCAGGCGATTATAATTTCAGTAACAATTCAGAGAAAAAAACATAAATACTTTCCACTTCATAGCATACAAAATAGTATACATTAAACATACGTAATTCATTGCAGATAAAAACAAAACACGTGTCAGATTAGGATATATAATAACGACACTGTTTACCGTTTTCACTATACCAGTTACACTGACACGAGTATTTATACAGGATGGTAATGAAATAACCCATCTTGGTTTATTGGTTTGCATTCTGATCTACGAAGTCAAGTAGTAGCAGATGTTGTTCTGATGCTATGTTTAGTAGCTTTTTACTCAAACAGCTGTAAGTTGCATTTTTTATTTTCTAAAAAATACAATAGCTTTCAATTTAGTAAAGTATCAGAGTTTCTTTAACCGAATTGCTTGTTATATCAAAAAACTAAAAGAAGTTAAAAATAAAAATAACATTACTATGCGTAATTGAGAACTAAATAGTGTAGTAGTTCACGCTCCGGAATACAAAATGGTAGCGGGTTCATATTCTGCAAGCACAAACATTGTAATTCTGAGTCATAGATGTCAATTATAAATTAAGAATGTATATGCATTACCTAATCTCCATAACACAAGCTTTAAGTACTCAATTTGTTCTAAGATAGATTGGTGTTGAAAAAAATTCTCACCAAAGGTCCACGGTATTTCCTGTTATATGAGTAGATATTGTTTCTACCCTGTATTATAGTGTCACTAAAAATAAAAGGTGATATTTTTGTCTATATCGTCATAAATCTAATGACGATTGATATCATGACTATAATTAGACATTTCCAATGCGTGCGTTCAATAGATTATAGTGTCAACATTGTATGTAGTTGAAAATAAATGATTTTTTACTTCTAAAATCATATTTGATATACGTTCACTAAACTTCAATTATTTTGAAGTATGCGTAAGACTGGTTTACATATCAGCATAATGTAAATGAAATAAGGGTACCTTTTTATTTGAAACAATGTTTAGAAACTATCAAAAAACTTCCACACTTAAAAATTTAAATTAAAAATAAATTCAGAGAGTTAGATAATTTATCTAACCTAAACCCAAAAACCCAATAAATGACTAACTTTCATCGCTGTTTTTATTTTACCTTTAAGAAACAACACTCCGTTTATCATCATACACTATCTATTTCTTACTCACTTTCATAGGATTATGTTTCAAGAACACAGTCCAATTAACGGTTAATTCGATTATGTAAACTATGGCTACAGTCCAGGATGATGTAGTAGAGCTACCTACTTAAGTTACTTACTTTCAAAGCATGAAATTCACCCATGGACGTTAACAAAAGGTGGGATTTGGGAGTCTTAAGAAAACATATCGTAATGCTACGTACAATGTTAATATTGGAAGAAAAGATATGTCTTAGCATAAAGAACATCACCTATCGCACTTTGCTTTGCAATTCTTTTGGTGATAAAATCAGCAATGAAGATATCAGTAAATCAACTAAGGTCACCTTCGTACTGCTTCAAGCTTTAACGGGTAATGAAGAGGCCAGAATGCTCAAAGAACTGACAACTATTGAGGGAGAAAGGTTATTGACCATGTACTAAAAGGCGCAGCGTGGGAAAGCCTCCCACTCGGTGGAACGATGACCTAGTTCAGGTTGCTAAAACTACAAATAGGTGTAGAGGCTGGAGATAACGAAGATAAACAAATATTGGACAACATCACATACATTGCTCTGATCCTAAGGTAAGTAGCTAAAACACTTGTGTTATAGAAATCTGAAACAACGACGATACCACAACACCAAGACCCGAGCCAATATAGAAAAGTTCGTTTTCTACATTGACCCGACCGGGAATCGAACCCTCAGAGATGGCGACGCCAAGTCCGACGAGCTCGCCTCTCGGCTACGGAGGTCGTCAAAGTCAAGATGATTAGTATACAGGGTGTCCAAGAGAATAGGACACTCCTTAAAACCACGTGATCAGCTGGTCATGTACAACAACTTTTTCTATGGGAGCAACATCGAAATCGAGAATTTTTTTTCAGCTTCTCCATACAAACCTACTCGCATACCTCGATGATAATGTATGGAGCATCTGAAAATAAAATCAGGATTTCGATGTTGCTCCCATAGGAAAAGTGATTGTATATGACCAGCTGATCACGTAGTTTTAAGGAGTGTCCCATTCTTTTGTTCATCCTGTATAGGCTGAGCTTACTGTTAAATATTGGTTATAGTTATACTATGTTTAACAAATGACTCGTGTAGTATTGCAAAACTATGTGTTTACTATAATATTGCATTACAGTAAGCCTGTATGTTGCTATCTAACATACGGATGAGATATGGACGGCTGTGCACTAATGGGTGCGGTTTTGGTAAATGCGTTTTAGAGGAGTGACTTTAAGTAATTAAAAAAACCTTCCAAGTGCGAGTCGGACTCGCGCACGAAGGGTTCCGCACCATTATCTATAAAAACGAGCAAAAAAAAACACGTTTGTTGTATGGGAGCCCCCTTAAATATTTATTTTATTCTGGTTTTTGGTATTTGTTGTTGTACCGGCAACAGAAATACATCATCTGTGAAAATTTCAACTGTCTAACTATCACGGTTCATGTGGTACAGCCTGGTGACAGACGGACAGACAGACGGACAGCGAAACCTTTGTAATAGGGTCCCGTTTTACCCTTTGGGTAAAAAGTTTGTAGTGATACTATTTAGTTATGTTTTTAGAAGTCCTAAGATATGAAGGGTAATTTGTATTTGATATTTTACAGATTTAATCATTTTGTTACAAAATTATTTTATTTAACACACAATCCACACAGGCTCCAAACAAACCAAATAATTTACAAAGTCCGGTATCTTACTTAATTGAGCACTCTTGTTTTTCAAAGAATTTGTGATTTGCTACTGTTGGTTCTGCAAACGGTTTTGCTTGGATCACAAACACTTTTAAGACCTTCCAAATATTGTCTTCTGTCCGCTCTCTTCTCCACCCTTACCCACACAGTGCTTGGATATTAAACCCATTTGGTATCTCACAATTTATCAAATTTTTTTCATCTGTCCGCTCTCTTTTCCTTCATGCCCTCACCCAAACAAGGTCTTGCTTGGATGTTAAAAACTTTTGGTATCTCACTTATTTCATCTTCTGTCCGCTCTCTCCTCTTCTATGCCCTTACCCACACAATCGCAAGCGCACGTATGCGGCACACGTGTGAGTATTAATAAACTCGGCGCAAGAGCGCGCGCGTGTAGTGATGTAACTGCGTATTCATGTTTTGTACTACGCTTATCACTAATACCTGGACATTCTTAAGGATGACACCTGGACTCAGTGGTGTCAGTAGTGTGTTATCATATCTGACTTCATGCGAGAATATTCTGAACACAAATATGTTTCGCAAGATATTCGGAATATGATTGTGAATACTGCATCGATCGTGTAGACGCACTTAACAAGCCAATTTTTGTCCCATCGTGTGTTGTCTCTACAGAAAAAAACTATCTGTGTTTTTCTGTCTGCTTCTATTATTTCAATAAACTAATCCATATAAGATCTATCAAAAAGTGGTTAATGATTTTGCCTTAATTTCTGCTAATTTTATAATAACGACGACCTCCGTAGCCGAGGCGAGCACGGACTTTAAACGACGCCGCCATCTCTGAGGTTCTGGTTTCTTTCCCGGTCGGGTCAATGTAGAAAACGAACTTTTCTATATTGGCTCGGGTCTGGGTGTTGTGGTACCGTCGTTTTTCCTGTTTTCTATAACACAAGTGCCAGACTTACCTTAGGATCAAAGCAATGTGATGTTGTCCAATATTTATTTATTTAATTAAAACCTGCTAGTAAACGTTTTAATTTCTAAATTGCAGAGCTCAATTCAAATTTTAATAGCCATCTCTTGACACAGGAAATTGTTTACGGTCGAAATGTTTTTTTGCTACGGGACCATGATGATTACCAAATCTCTCCGGAAATGACCCTTAGTTCATCACAAAAGATAACATTCAACTTGCTAATGCAAAGTAATAAGTTAATGGCTATTGTGGAGACATGTATTGTTGTACAAAAAGTGTTGTAAATGTTGCAGGTAGAAAGTTGTAGTAATATTATACAGAGAAGAGTTACAGATATTTTAAAATTTAAGAAACCATGAACTCTTAAAACAATCTCAACTGTTAAATCTGTCAATTTTAGTACGTTATTACATACAAAATTTGACAGATATGATAATGTTTGACAGATTTGAGATTGTTTTAAGAATTCGTGGTTACCGCCAAGTAATTGTTTTTTTGTAAAACAATTATAAGTGTCACCATCAAAATGCCTTTAATCTAATATGCAGTCAATATTTGAGTCAGAATATGTTTAACTAAACACTACACAAAAGGCTTTGCATATTGTTCATATATTAATAACATTATTTCTAAATATACAGTTTTCATTTCACCATTTTATGTTTATTGACTTGACCTCCTAAGTTTTTAGTATTTTATTCATTTGTGTATTGTCATTAGAAATTTAGAACATACTTAGTTTGATCTTTGTTAATTAATAAGTCGCTACGTCAGTTGAAATTCATTTCCACATTAAAACCGTACGATACGTTAATTGCTTGAAACGATAACAGCAAACTAAGTGAATTAAAAATTCGTATTATATCACGTTAGTTTATCATCTCGCGTGCATTTGAGGGTAGTCTTAGGTTCGAGACACACTAGCTAGTGTATTAACGATGCTAAGTTACTCACTTCTTCTTCTTCTAAGAGTGCCTCGCCAACTAGTGAAGGTCAGCTACTAGTACTGCAAAGCGTTGACGGTTCTTTGCCAAGTGCAGAAGTCTACTTGCATTTCCAACTCCTGTCTATTCCTTGATGTTATCCATCCATGCCATCTTCTTTCTACTAACCCCTCTGCTTCCTTCAACCTTTCCCATTATTATGACGTATATTTCACATCTGCTAATGACTAACGCAGTAACATTTATACATCGTGTAAGATAACAAGATTTTTATTGATTCAATTGCTTGGTATTTCACTTAGATCGCAAAAGGATCTGGTCTCGATTCATGGCCTAAAATCTATATTAAATCATGTTTTGTTTAAACTAAGAAACACCTCAAAACCACAAACAAAAAATATATAGCATCCCGGAACACAAGGATCAGAATTGTCTACATTGATGCAGTTAAAATTTTATGTATTTTATTTTACACATATTTTTATGTCCGCACAAAATCTAATAAAACTTCGTCATTCTAGCTGAGCAAAAGAAATCCATCGGAACTAATCTTGCAATAAATTTCACCGTTATGAATCGGTTTTTTAGACACTGATTAAAGCACCACGTGCATTATTGTAGTTCAATAAATAAATATTGGATTGCATCACATAAATTCATCTGATCCTTAATCACTTGCGTTAAAAAAATCAAAAACAACGACGCAGATTTTAAACATGAAAATATTCGTTTTTCCGGCCGGGAATCGAACCCGAGATCTCAGAGATAGTCTCAGAGATGGTGAAACATATATACTAAGTACAAACTTTCAAACAGCAATAGATAGATCTACCTGTAAATATCAAATGTAACTTCTTTGTTTGGTGTGCAATAAAGAGTATCTATCTATCTATCGTTGTTCTTTAGCAGTCACATTGCTTATTTATGTTAAAGCAGGATCGTAGTGTGTCCCTTACCTTATTTTAGCATAGCATCATTTACTGCACGGAAACGTATGTGTTTTTCCATAATATACTTTTACTGCCACTCATACATTATGTCATATGTCAACTGGCTTTATAAAACTTCATGTTGGCAAGGAATAAATTAACTGACACAGTTTTATGGGTCGTTCTAACGACTACACTGCGGTGGTGTCGCTTAAAACTTTTTTCGGCTTTGAAATATGTTTGGTTCACGAATTAGGATTTTTTTGTAATTATTTTTTAAATTGGGCATTTAAGTGCCGGTTGTTTTGGTTGAGTGTTGGAGATTAGACTTCACTATGCCACCTGATGTTTTTAAATACATATATTTCATAAGAAACGTGTAATATATCTGTATTTCTAGCACTATTTTTGCGGAAAACAAACCTTGAGTTTTACACACTGCACCTATCTTATCAAAATTATAACAACTTGCAATGTATGCACATGTGACACGAAGGGAAAGTTTCCCCGTTATTTTCACTTTAATTGCCCCATATTACCATATGTTAAGGGAATACCGTGGTTAATGCATTTGTTTGGACGTTTTGTTTATGGGTGCAAATGTTTAATGATTTAGGTTTCATTTCACGATATGACACGTGACCTGTTGAAATTATTGCACTGACGAATAACATTAACATAGTTGTCAAATTAGAAAGGGTTAATAATTTTAATGGCGATTGATACAAAATTATACGTCTAATATCGTATACGTCTAATATAATATACTTATATCGTATAATAAAATCAGTTTTATTAACTCAATTAAATCTGTATTATGAATATTATGAACACGACTAACTAGTCAGGCATTACGGCATTTGTTTCTACAAAGTTAGATATCCCAAAAAAAGAGTTAAGAGCCTTTCAGAAAAATTTGAAGAACAGTCAAATAGAGCTTGGCTTTCTGATCTTTGATCATTTGTCGTTACAAAAGACAATAAACAAAGCTTTAGCTACTAACACCCAGTCTTGTGCACCAACTAACCTACTGTTGCGTGCAGGTAATTCAAGTGTTAATATCTACCACTAATACGCTACATGCTACTACTCATTATGTATATGGCGTTAAAAGAACATTAGGTGAACTAGAAAAAGTAGTAACAAATCCGCACCTAATATCGGAAAAATTTGGAGTAGATTTATTTGATAATAAAATCGATCAGCACAGTAAAAGGAATATAGGAAATGTTCTCGAAGGACATCTTAGGATCCAATAAATAAATCAAGACCGCAATGCTAAATAGTAATCCAAAAACGAATTGTCCTAAAACGAATTGCACTCAATCAATAAGTAAAGTAAGTAATTTTGTTTGCAGTATATTATTGATTTTTGTTAATTCTTTTAATTGTGCATCAATACCAAATCCTTGAAGAGTCGTCAAGTACATTTCTATCTTGACATTAGGTTTGTATGGACAGATTAAATCGAGTGCTGCTTGATATTGATCGACGGCTAATAACCACGGGCTTCAAGATGGTGTAAGTGAGAAATTAAAAGCGACTTTTCACCTGGGCTACAGTAATTTTTTTTTCTACAAAAACTCTGCCTAAATTATTTATTTGTTCACTTATTCTTCATCGGTGACAATTATTAAAGCTACACGTTTGCTGAGTAATATCCGTGAATATAGCAAATACTTACATTTAATATCAATTACTATTGAACTTAATATGTGTTTCAGTTTGATACAAATTTATTCTTACGATAATATATGCAATTAAGACGAAGTTCATGATACTATTTCTTTATAAGGATTTTAAAACAAAATTGACAAATATTTAAAAATCGATCAAACAAATTTCAATGAGAATTTCTCGCTAACATTGGAAACTATTGTGAAATATAAACAAGACCAGCAAAGTTTCGCTAAACGCGTTATGCTAATACTTAGGCCACTAAGTTACTCCACTAAGCAGTATTTGCACGTAGATAAGCATAGCGCTCGCAAGGTTGTAAGTCTTAACACAAATGTTTGCTCACACAATATTTTCTTGTGAGCCCCCACTTGATGTCGACATCAAATTAAACAAGTTTTAAACCAAGAAACCGCTTTCAGAGTAATCCAGATAAAGTTTATGGGACTCGTAATAAAAGGGATAAGAGCAACCTTTGATAAAATTAAGTAATATCTTCTCTTTAGTTGCTTTTTAATCTCTAATTATTATTATTATGACCACGGTTGATGCTTGTCATTTGCCTTTTGTGCTTGGCTCTTCACAATTGTTAATATTATTCACATCTTTACTGCTGCCAATGTAAATATCTCTTGTAATAATTTTGCCATCCGCATTAAATTTCACAAAAGCTTAACAATGTTGCAGATTATTATTCATTACAAAATGGGAAGCAAATTATAGACGGCAAGTTCGACCACCTTATGAAACTCGTTTTTTTGCACATGTGCAACCGAGTGCCGTCTGTTCCTTAAAATTTTGGAACAGTTGTCAAGTGTTGCATGTTTATAACTTCTTCCTATTATACACTTGAGTAAATATTTTCCTTTGGCCTCGTTTTGGCACGTCTTATTCGATACATTTCCTCATTCATGTTCATTTGTGTTAAAATTGCCAAATTAAATTTTTGCCATTGTATAAATACAAAACATTTACACCATTTTCTGAATTTCTGCCCGCTTGAAATATTCATATCTAAATGGTTCACCCACGGAGTTTAGAAGTTTATTCAAAGAACAAAACATCTTGGTGAAGAAACTCGACTCGGTGCTAGCATCCCAAGGGACAAGATACTAAAGAAAGAACATTTATACAGAAAACTTGAGCATAGACAAAAGAATCAATAGCGGGAGATAAAAAAATCTTAACTAGAACCATTCCGGCTGATTTATTTATTAATACCGAAGCATTAAGGCTTAATATTGAATAAAGCTTGGACAATACAGGATAGGGGCTGCGTAAAACTCGGTAACGTGAAGTAAAAAATGAAAGAACGAAAATGTTTTAAACGAAAACATAGTGAAGGAGATAAGAGAACGTTTTATTGTGGCTCGACATGGGGGCGATCGACAAGTTAAAAAAGGTCCAACACAGGCTGCTCCGTGTATCGACACTCGGAAAGTCTGCTGTATTTACGGATAAAAAAATCTCGCTGCAAATCTTTTGACTTAAAATGCTTTAGAAACTGTAGTTGGCCTGAAGTTGTGTAAAAAAACACGTCGTTTTTCAACGCTTTTTTTATTGAAGTCGCTTGAAAAGAAATAAAAGCAAAAGGAAAGATTGATGATAAGTATAGAGAAATATTTATTATAATAGTTCAAGATATGTCAGACGAAAACGTAAAACATTTCACGCACGAAGCTCACGATATTAACTGCATTGCGTGTGAGCGCCGTAAACACTATATATCTTCATAATACACTATCTCGAGCTTGTGACATACGATACGATATGTATCTATTAGAACAATACATCAAACAACCTGTATATCTGATGTAAGACTTACTACCTGTCTTCATCAATAACATTTTTTTACTATACAAAGTTCCCTTTTATCTAACGAATGTGCCATGTTTGATGGATTCGTTTTAAGTGCTTCACTTTTTGGATCTTCTTATTGCCCTTAATAACAGAGGGGTGAGTCCACGACCTTTCGACATTAGAGAATTAGGTATCTGTCTGGAATAAGTCCATAAATCTTCTTCTGAACCACATTCAGAAACAGAACTGCCTTTTTATCCTTCAATTAGGTATAAAACGAATTGTAATTGCATTATATATATATATATATATATATATAAATAGGAAATTCTTTTGATAATTCTATTCGGCCTATTGCAGTCCACTGCTGGACGTTAACCTACCCTAAAGAGCGCCAAAGATCACGATCTCCCGTTTTTTTATCCAGCCATTGCCAGCTATCTTTCTAAGGTCGTTAGTCCATACGGCTGGAGGGCGTTTGCTTACGTTTGCGTGATGATAATTATCTAGCTTCAAATTATGCAAATCTAGTTTAATGACAATTAGATATCAAATATACGTTAATATCTATTTGATGTCTAATTGCTAATTAACAATCTAGATGACCAACTAAAATTCAAGTACAAATTCTCGTGCTCACAAAAACTTGCCTTTTCCGGAATTTGAACCCGCGTCCGCTTAGTTTCCTCGTCCAGAGTGAAAACTAGATTAGGGCGGTATGGGACATTCTGATACTGATACTGATATTTTATTGTTAATCAAATGTAAAAACATCAAGAATTCAAAATAAGGAAACATAAACAAGATGATTAGTTGTATCAAAATGAATAATAATTTTGACAATTCAAATTAAATTATGGTACAATTTACACTTGGTCTACCTCAACACAAGATATGACTAATTAATAATGTCAGCAGATACGATAACATCTTTCAAATAGTCGTTTCTGTAATCTTTAAACCCTAAATCTGATTATTTAATGAACACGCGTAGCAATACGATGTGTAAAGTTGAGATCGGTCTGGAGATAAAAATCAATTACAAATACGAAAGAGATTCAAATTCCCAACATCGTATTTGGGAGATGATGAAGAAAAAGAAACCAGGCAAGTGACTGGTAAGCGCACTGCTAAGGGTTCGGTATATAGAAAAACACATAAGAACAATAGTATAATGAAGAACACGTGGCTAAATAAAAAAGAAATGAATGGTTTTTTTTTACAGGTTTAAGAAATTGTATACTTTTTTTGCACGAAGTTATAAAAAATACATTGGTTTTAAATCCCAAATTTAATTACATAGATTCATCAAAAATATATTAGAAGCGGTTTTTACAGGACGAATTGACTGGCGAAGCCTGTAACTAATCCTTTCCTACCAACTTCATTGCTGAGATAAAAATAAAATAAAACAGCTGACAAAAAAGGAAATGTGTAAGAGTATAAATATTAGGTTTCAATTTATCCCACTTAGCGAGCGGTACCCTAAAAGAGTACACGGCTCCCGTGGCAATCTCGATAAAATTGAATAAGAGGATTAAAAGATTTATCGTATAACCCTCTTCAGAGAGAAATTTTGGGTGTCCCGAATTATTTTTGTCGTTCGTTCGTTGCCTGGCGGAGGCGTGCTGTCGCATAACTTATCGTTGAAGTGAACGTTTGGTCTGGGTAATGTACTGACTTATTTTGGACGATGTGTTATGTCGTCTACATTTAAGAGCAATAGTAATTACAAAAGTAAAATATTTAAGTTTTTCTAAGCTACCGAAAGAAAATAATTTTATTTAATACATTGGGAATTTCGAAGTCTGCAGAGACAGCCTTTAAATTTGTTATATTCTTCAATATTTTTATAGGTAAAGCAGTGCCACATTTGATCTGCCTGTTTGTAGTTAACAAAAAGATTAAGGCTAAGAAAAAAAAGTGCAAAAAGACACACATTATTTAATAAATAGTTACCAAAAAGGGCAAAATAACGACGCAAAAAATGATTTCAATCAAAATACGTAAATCATTACTTTAAATGTATCTACCTTCTAGCTTATTGCGTGCAAGATCTTAATTCTGAAACTCTATACTTTCTTTAATTCTTTTCCACGTGGTTTCAGATCACACAAAAACAATACAAGGCCCCATTTTAAAAGACTGACGTTCACAAATCAGAACACATTTACATTTATATTGAATTAAATAATTAAAATAAGAAACAGATCACTTTTTCTCGGTGAAAAATGCAATTAATTTTATACATCATTAGAAACTTACTTAATTATGTTTTTTTGCAGGTAATTTGAGCAACGCTTGGTCGATAAAAAAAATCTGGTAAGCGATGTGGTGCATATCGGAATATGCAATTAATATGGTTTTGCTGACATATCTATAGAAATAGTAAGTACCTAACTGTAATATTATTATAAAAATAATTTGACATAATCTACAAAGTTTATTATTTTAGTTTATTTATTAACATTTTGAAATGAAAAAACGAATGGGCATCTAAATTTGGTTTCTAACAAATCCCTTTTTTAGTATAATGCATTAATATAAACATTTTTTTCCAATAAATAAATTTTTTTTCTGATTTTCAAGAGCGACCCGTTCCCACCTGCATACAATTGCATCATAAAAAAGCCATTAGTTTTAGTACTGTTAAATTCTCAAAATTCTCCACCGTCCAATTTCGATATACTTTCAGAATTTGCTAACATCCATTTCGTTGCATGTATTCCAAAATAGCATACTCTAAGTGTCTATTAATTTTGATTTAGCTTTATATGCATTCCCGAAACGGTGTAGTCGTTACTCAGGTTGATACAGCCCGTATTTTATATCGAGTCCTTTACGAGAGTGTTACCTCCAGTATTGCCTTTCTTAACTAAACTATAACAATAAATTTGCTAGAACTTTGTTCATTCCACGGCGGCAATGTTTAACAACTCATCCTTTACCGAGTAAATTACGAGGATAGTATAGGAATATTTTTCATTAGAGAAAGGAGCAAACTTGCATAGATGGCGAATCCCTAGAAGAGTCGATTTTTAAATATTTTTTTACCATTGCGCTGTTGACATATTACTGGTTGAAGTATAAGAATTGGGTTTTAATTAAGATGGCTCTTAAAGTAAACAAGTGGTTGTAGAAACCATGCCATAGGTTGCCATCTTGATAGAGATAATATCAGTATCTTTTACGGTTTTAGTTGCGAGTTTGAAACTATGTTATTTTATCAAAAATGCAAAAGATGGCGATTGGTACAAACTATACAACTCGCAATATAATTTGGAGTAATAAATACTAACGATCAATTGTGTTTTCCAAACATTGTATACTTTTTACGATATTGTAATTATAAGCTCTACTTAGCCAACCTTATTTACAGCTGTAATACATTTTTGGTTTCTTTCTGTCTGAGTCCAAGAATGTTAAATGCTACTTTTGTGACTTCATTCATGAGATTCTTTTAGTTAAAACTTAACTCTAATATGCGGTAAACTAAAGAGAATATTTTAAGTTTAATTAAAGTTTTAAAGTTCTTAAGATTGACTTTTTAAGTATAATAGTTATGGCTCTTAGTAAAGAAGTTTTATAGTTTGTATGAAAGTTAATTAGCAAAAGTTCTAACTGAACCACGTATATGGGAGATTAAAAGAATCACTTAACTTTTTGCAACTTTTGAAATCGTTACTCATAGTGATCTTACTAATATTATATTCATAAGTATAATAATTCAAACATTTTTAACATAGTAAGCATTTCAACTTGAGCCAAACAAAGAAGTCTTACTCTACAAATATTAGGTACGAATTAAGATGACTATTTAAAAATTGAATATGTATTAAAAATTCTTTAAATAGTTAAGAAGTGTGTTGAAGACAATATATTAATGACTTTAGTAAAATTGTTTTTACAAAATGAAATTGCAATCAAAAGAAAGTCACAACAAAATGTTGGAACTTCGTCTAATTGATACAGTTTGAGAGTTCTAAACAGAAGTTTATAAAAGAACTTATTACAAACGTTTAAAGTCTATTATGAAGTGAGAAACAAAGAATAAAGCTGGAAAACTTGACACAACAAATAATTTCATTTTTTAATATTTTACCATGTTCTGACCATAGACAATAAACGTATAGACAGAAGGCGATAATGAGCCTTATATAATAGTTTATGCTGAAATTATAAATGAGT
Source organism: Anania fuscalis (assembly GCA_950371115.1). Taxonomy (NCBI): domain Eukaryota; kingdom Metazoa; phylum Arthropoda; class Insecta; order Lepidoptera; family Crambidae; genus Anania; species Anania fuscalis. The sequence continues at coordinate 14,863,834 of OX493343.1, read as the reverse complement.
CATCAATGATACTTAGAAAAATTCAAGGTTGACATGTCACGAAGTATATTATTTGCGGTAGTCATAGAAATTCTATGAAAATACCTCAAATAACAAAGATTGGCCTCCTAAAGGATCAAAATCACCGCAAGGGCTATTCATGGGCAATATGTACCTGATAATCTTATTTTAAATTGCACAGCACAGTCATTAACACTTTACAATTTCATCCCTTCGAATTATGCAAACCAATGTAGGATTTTAGACATTTAAAATTTCTGTCCAGCTCAATGTCCAGGCAATACGAGTCACACAATATAATGCATAATATTTTAGATTGTCAAATGATTTTTTAAATCTGAGGAACAGGAGGCAGGTTTAATTTAGCTATCTACGTCTCACAGTTATCGAAATTCAGAAACAGATGAGCCTTAACCTGTCGTAGATGTTTTCACTGAACGTCACTCAGAATAATAATTGTAAGTTGCAAGAATTTCAGTATGAAATGATCCAACTGTATCTTTGCTGGTAAGGGAAAGAAGCAATTAAAAACTTCGTAGTCTGTAAAACTTCCACACAAACCACTGCTATAGTATGTTGTAGATTAATATGAAAATCGCGTGTAATACCAACACTAGAACACTTATCAGAACTATGCTTTTTCCTTTATTTATAACTTAATGAAATGCAAGGCTTCGATAAACATTAACAATATGTGGCTATGCATGAATGTTATAGTTTCAAACATTTGTTTTAAGCAATTTATCTGATTTCTGACTTTTAATTAGAGCTAAAGAATTTAGCTGCAGTCCTGACATCCTAAATTTAGTATCATTTGAATTTGATATTGTCACACTTAGGAATACTGAAACATCAGAAACCAAGACCTTAAATGCCAATTTTTACTTACGTTCTTTTTCTTTCATAAAGCATACTAGACATATATTCAGGATCCTTACGAGTAAGCCCTATATAAGGATAAGAATGGGATAATAAAATGAATGGAGGAATGCCATGCATTCACCATAACCGATGTCATTCAAAATATTTTCCCCCGAATAAGAATTCTCACTCGGAAAATATGGGGCTTTTATCTTTGAGATTATCATTGCTATTTGTTTTGTTATTTATGTTTGCTTTGATTAAATATTTTTCTTTATATTTGATAAAGTGATCTTCATGACACTTCTTTTCATCTAAATTAAATTTTGCAACTAAACAAAGGTTATGCGTACCTGAGTTTTGTTTATCTTTAATGTTTAGTGAGCAAAAGTTGCAAAATGAACAAGCCAGTATAATCGATAGCATAGACCTTAATTTAAAATTAAATATAAATAGAACTAATCTTTATTTACATTTAACATTGCACATACATATTACTACTTTAACCATTGACCTAGGTTCATTTTTGATTTTTTATCGCTCAAGACAAGTTAACTAGGACATAGCAACTAGATCGTAGATTTTAGAAGCTGCGCCATATCAATGCGGTCATAGTCATGATTTGATTAGTTTAACCAACGTTAACAAGCACTAATCTAGGTTTAGCGTTAAAAATATTATCTCTTTCCTGTTCTTTTTAAGCGACGTATTAATACAGCTCTAAGTACCGACTTCCTCATTAACTGTTTTGTTATTATTTATCCTAGTCGGCCATTTAACTTCTGGAGTCACCTCGATTACAGTTCGTTAAGAACGAGCACCTCGCTTGGTGCAAATGACAGTTTTATTGGCGCGGTAGGTTATTCGTGTGTGTAATGCGGAAAGTGTCAAGTTACACCGGGCTAAAAATAATCAGTTTTGATTGTTTTAATCTAGTTCCCACAAGTAATGGCCTAGTTAGACTTTAGCACTTGAATAAGTGACCACATATCTGCTATTACAGTCTGTAAAATGTATCTGTAGGATAATAACATCAGTAATGTAGTTTCCAGATGTAAATTGTAATTGGAAGCAAAAACTCTTACTCGGTCTAACATAAACTATAAAATCATAGTAGCACAGTTGTTAGTTTTGTATTACATAATAGAAGTACTATTTTATTAGCAACTATGATCTGATATAAACATGATAATTCTGTATATGCGCTGTCTTCTATACTTAACTTATAAACAAGTTTATTTGCCATAGTAGTTTGGTTCCTCTTTTTAGGCTACGTTCCGATATTTTAATAGGCGCGTTTATCTCTATTAGGTGGTTTATTTACGGCGTATCACCATCGGTGTATACGGAAGAAAGATTCAGAAGACTCTGCGTAATATATACAATGTTATAAAGTTATGGTTCTTGGCTTCAAACGAGTGGAAAACGTAAATTATCTGCTTCTCAGTAACCCTGAAGTTTTTTTGTATGAATCTCATATTTATTATAGGATTTAAGGTTTGATGTTTCAATTGTTGACTACATTAGGTCACTCCTTTGAAGTGGTCGCAGTTATATTTGCGGAGGAAAATTTTGATAGAAGACAACCTTTCTCATGTAAATAGCAGATAAGCAGATTATAGAACTACTAACTTGCACAATAATTCGTTAAATACAATTAATAACACATTTGACAAATCATACTGTCTTTATCACTGACAAATTACCGACAAAGATAGTATGATGTTTAAAATGAGTTTAGTGTTAATTGTTTTCAAGGCCATTGTGCAAAGGGACCTTAATCAGAGTCTCTAGATTTTATATGCAATGGCTTGCTTTTCATGCAAACTTAGAATACAAGAAGTGAAAGTTATCAGATGAATATATACTTTATTCTTGTAGTGCATGGTTCAATTTTCTATATCTAGACTATTTTCCCTCTTCTACTGTTCCAATGTTTATTGTGGTTGGTCTGATGCTCAAATTGTGCTATCGTTAATCCGAGTCGTGTGCGATCAGTAAAGACTCGAAATTTACCGCCAATTATGTTCGACTCAATTGCGATGCAAGTTGTAAAACTAGACGTGAAATATGGAGCTTTAAAATAAATATAGCATAAACTATGCTGTCGAGAATCGTAAGTAACAATATGATTATAAAATGGTTTTAGCAAAGAAAGTTATGAATTCAATACAAGTTTATTATAGCAATTTAAATTTTTGTTTGGACAATAACAATATATTCAAGCAATATTTATTCAATGTAAACTTATAATTAAAATCTTTGCCCAAGCCCATAACTGCTTTAAAATTGATAACAGCTATGGAACGTGCCGTATTATTTATGTATAAACCTTAAGACACAGCATAAATTATTCAAAGTCAACATCATGAATTTTAAATATCAAACTTTGAAATAATCTCTTATCGATAGGAACAAAATTGTTTATATCATTTTAAGTTGTCCGTACAACAATAAAACATACGGAATTTATTAAGAAGCTGACGTCTTTTGTTTATTATTATAAAAGCTATTGTCATACCCATGGATTTTCATCAGTCTTGACAAATTGAAACAAAAGTTGAGCTGGGAACTTTTCAAGCAACCGTCTTCAAATAAGGGCACCTCCATTTATTAAGTCTTAGTTGAATTAAATCGGTTGAACATCTATTCCGTTGAATATTTTTGGACAATGTTCTTCTTTAGAACAGAATTGCTTTTGTGAATTATTAATTCGTTTCAATGTCATAGCCAAATCTGTATTTAGTTTTCGTAATCCATCATCCCCGAATTAGGCCTCTTCTAATCTAGCTCCTTTGTTAACTAATATTTCAAAGTATCTTCAGCAAACTGTTTTACATAGAAATTCTCTAAGGATTGAATAAAGCGTAATGAACATTAGAAACTGGTGCTATTAATTTTATTACAGATATTTCCTAGATTATGTTTACGGAAATTGTAACGGAAATCTACCAAAGATAATGCCGACTAAAATGGTTACTGCTAAGTGCCTTTTATGGTACGCTGCTCGTGTCTCATCGATCATAAATTAAAACAACAGAAGCAAATGCTATAACGGTTCAAAATATCCCAACCCTTTGGCTCTCAATTTTTTTGCCTCGAAAATTATGAAGTATAATGAACCAGAGGGAAGTAAGTTAGCATTAAGTATTCGCATTTCCAGAGCTGTCTCTGTCGAGGCAGTTAAAATTTCACTTGGCTAAGCAAAATTCTGTCCGCTGCAAAAATCTTCCCCTTTTAGGGAGAGGGGAGCACCGAGCGAATTCTCGCATAAAATTTACATCGAGCGGTCCATACAAATTACCATTTCGCTTCTTACTCTGATTAAATGTTGTAGAAAAAATATTGCTCTCTAAATGGAAGAGAAAATTCTCGGTTTTCGACTCATTAAAATTGATGTTTTGTTTTTTATGTCGACCAACGTTCGTCCAAGAGTGATTCCTTTTGTTTTTCATTCGACTCTGGCCCAGGAAGTTTCTTGCTTAATTCAATTTAGTTTTAAGAAATAATCTCGAGCCAACATCCCTCTCAAAGTTATTTACAGCAGCCGTATAGAAATTCCCCTCGTGACTTAACCAAAACGCAAAAAGAGCAAGCAAAAAAAGAATGCGACCAACCGTCGGACAAAACCTCGCCAAAACTTGGCAGTGCTCGATGAGGTTTCGTCCAAAAAAGGTGTATGTAACAGCATCTTTCACGCAAAAGGGTGAGAAAACAGTAGAAGCGGACTGAAGATATTTGGCAGGCCTTTACAGGCTAATGATCCACTTGATTGCGGTTAAGTGTCGCTATAAAAATGTCTGAATGTTGCCAACTAGGAAAAAACAGTTGCCTCCTCTAAAGTGACTATTTTTCCTGGCAGTCTCCCGATATCATGAGACAATTGCCTTTAGGAGCACTTTAAGTGGTTGGGAATTGATGTTTTCCTTCCTCGCTTTTACAAACTCACTAACTTTTTCATGTGGAATTGTATACGAGAGTGTCGCAAAGTGTTCTTTTCTTTTATTTGTTCCTGCATACTTAACACAAAATAGTAAGGCTACGGGAATAAGATTTACTTTACCATGTACATGCAAATGTTTATTTCAAAATTTAACGTTATAAAGACATGGTATTAACTATAGTTATTTCATAAACAAAACTAAAATGCCCCGAATATCACAACAACTGTCTTGATGTAAGAAAATTTTATATTTCTTAATACTGTACGAAATTTTGAACAAGAATGTCTCCCAAAGCTATTCTTTGACCCGAACCAATATTTGAAAGATTGTTTCAATAACCAAAAAACAAATTTTAAAATGTAAACTTCAGGCGAGAAGAAACCGACTGTAAATAAAACATTAAAGTTTTTAATTCAAAACAAAGTCAGTAAACTTAGGACGTACAATTTAATATTCCTTAAACTTTAAACGATGTTGACAGAGCTTTATAATCTAAAGTTCTTCAAGGAGTCATTTTTGGGTATACTTTATTAAAAGTTGATAAGGTACCGCTACGGCAGTTTTCAAGTAATATAATACTTTTGCGCCGGACGAATAAACGTTTCAATATTCGAAAGGTTCATTAATCAAGGTAATTGACAGGAAGGGGACTTAGACGGTGTCTACCCCTCCCCCCACCCTCCTCACTGGACGCTCTTTTGTTTTGTTTTTATTTTGGAATAATGAAACAGTTTTATGCGATAATTTGCTTGGGGGAAAGAATGATTGTCATCGTTAAAGTCGGTAAATTTTATAGAATTAATTTGATATGATAATAATATTAAATTGTTTAGAAATATTATGTTCCTTTGTTAACGATTCGTTCTACCTAAGTGGACTCAATTAGTCTCTCATTATGTTTCAATTGTTTCAATGTTTAATAATTTCTGTGATTATTGAAACTGATAATCAGTATTTTATAATAATATTAATATTATAAAAAAATGTTAAGATTATTTTGAATGAAAGTTTTGCTTCTCTGTGTGATTGGTAAAACTTTTTTTATCTTCTGTTAAGACTGAGTAAACTCACAAACTCGTAAATAACGCCCTGAGAAGATCTCAATTAAAAATAGACATCTTTGTAATAAATTAAAGAAGAACGAAATAAATCACTATAAAACAAATCCCTTAATACCACGGTCGGTGTTGCCAAAACGTAAAGTTACTAATGATCAAAAGTTTTCTGTTTGATCGGCTATGCTTTCCTTAACTTTATTATCGAGATGGAGATAGCTAAAGAAGAAAAAAATTAATTCACGATAAAACAAACTGGAATTCCTGGCAGAAAAACTAGTTTTATAACGATTATTATTAGTAACAATAGCATTAGTATTGTCGGAAGCGTCAAATCCTTCATTGTCAGAGCTAGCACGCTTAGCGAGTTTATCTCCCGTGTAAAGAGCCCATTGATCATTAATAGGACATTCATCATAAATCAGGACACACGACAACCTTGAACTATTGCCATCCCGCTCCAACTTACATCTCCATTCCCGACTAAATGGGGTTCCGCAAGGATTTACTTGACAAATTACTTTTTCGCTTTTCTTGTTTATAGGAGGCGAGGGGTTACTTTTTTTCACAGTATCGGCGCAGTATCGGTTTGTTTACGGCGAAGTTTGCTACAGTCATTTGGGAACGATTTTTATTAACTTTCAAAAAGTATACTTAAGTGTATTGCGACTTTTTCGTTTAACTTTACGTTCGGAGGTTTTATAGGTGCGCACTCGGTTTTATCGTTTATTAAATTGGCTATTGATTAAGTATTAAAAATGAGTTTGTTTTTTCTCCGTACTTTGACAAATTGGGAAAGTTTTCTTTTATTTGGAGACTCGGAGTACCGTTGTTATGGAATCGACAAATCTTGTGCCGGATAACATAATTGTTGGACCAAAATCTTCGCATAAAATAAGATAAAAAGATTTGCAATTCAAATTGTAATTTGATTTGTGATTTAATTATTAATCAGTTACAATATCTGATATCCATGCATATATTATCTGAAAATGGGTCGACAGCCATGTCAATACTAAATTATTATCTTCAAGTCGTACTCGTTTTTGAAACGATATTTATACACATTTTGAGCCCAAAATATATAGTATCATCGCTGTATATTAAAGATGGGTAAGACCTTTGCCAATGTTTTTTATTAAAAAAAATTAGATATCACTGCTTTTGAAATCTCACCATTATCTGAGCGCACACTATTGTGCAAACTGTTACAAAATGTCATTCTTCGAGTAAGAACACCCACATAGCTCGCAAGGAGGTTCTCCCAAGGTGAGTGTATTGGGGCCGTAGTAATATATACTCATAAAGAAACATAGTTTTAGTCTCCATTTTACCGATAATTCAATATTTTTAGGATTATGTCCAAGAATGTCTTGAGCACTAGATTCCTGTATTGCTCAGTGGTCGTCATTCATAATTGAAATCTTTCAAGGTCTATAATTATATTTTCTTTAGTAACTTAAATAGTCTTAGTTTAAGTAAAGTTAAGATCTCGGTTGATCTTCAGATTTTTTGTACTTACATTAGAAATCGGCATATTCTCAAAAAGTTCCTTACTAATAAAAACAAATTCAACCATAGCTGAGTAGTCACAAAAGTCATCAACTCGTCAGTATAGCCACTCGCCTTATCGAAACGGCTTTATTATTATGGCCTGTTCTGTTACTAATTGACGCTTTTGACCCTAATGTCAAATGATAACAATACTCCACGGTACCTTGTTTTGCTTTCACATTTGAGACCATAGATATAACAATAGCTAGAACATCAACAACGGTAGGTTCCTCTACTTTAGGATAATGAATATTTGAAGGATTTACGTCGTTTTGTAAAATTAATAACCAATTAAAATAATCTTTGATTACTAACCATTTTTACCTAGACTAACACGTCAGCTTTCTATTAAGCCACCAGTTAATTTATTTTTATATGTTAATGCTATCTCCCATGGTTTTATTTCTTTAACACTTATGTCAACTCCAAATCGAGATACAGTTTACACAACGTTACTCATATCAAATTGAGTTTTATCATTTTCGGAATAAGAGTCGTATTGGCTTTCAAATAACGTTTGTCGATTGCAGAATCGCTTAACTTTACGCACATTATGAACGCAAATTTGACATTAATCGTCATATTAATTGTGGTTTTATGCGACACCAGAGCCCAAGGTTTATTTATGCACGAACTGATTTGCAATACCAGTTTGCCCTTCGTGTTTGAACATTAACATATTTAAGCGAAATCGCGCAGATACGTTATAAATTTTAAACACAGTTTTGAAATTACATCTGCATCTTGATCCACTTTTGTTCTTCAAAACCTTTTGATTTTGTAATAATATTAAATGTTCTAGACTTTATACTATTGAAGGACTTACATTTAATAAGTAATACGAAGCTAGGCTGTAATGTTAATTTTAGAAATAAAATGTTAGTATACGTTGCAATAAAAATATGGGCTACATTATGGTTTTGCTTGAAATTCAAATTAACTTTCAAATTACATGGACGATCTAGACTTAAGACATTTATTGTGAAAACATAAAAATATATTTATTGTTTTTAATTAAAGAAGTAAATTTATTCGCCAGCTACATTTTTGTGAGTATTATTTTAAAAAGTATTAACCTTAGAGGTAAAATTATATTCGCCACTTTCATTAAGATATTTTTAAAATTCCACCTGAACAATGTCAGCAATTCAAAAGAAAATGTCTTCCTCATTGCACCTTATATAAAGTAAACTTACTTTAAGTGCAAGAATTTATATGGTACCTTTAATTACTCTGGCGTTTTACCACTATTAAATGTTTAATAATTAACTCGTAAATACAGTCTAATAGCTCAATTGGAAGTGAATCTGACCTTTTTGTGTTGTTCATTTATTTTGATGCAGAATTTCTCAGTTATTTTTAGCTCTTATTGGTTTTGCGATGATTTAACACTCTCAAGTGAATATGGAGCATGAAATTTTAATGAAAAATCTGCGATTGGTTTTAGGCTGTAACCTGGAGGCCTTTGGGAAATGATGATTCAGTGTTATCACTTTGTAATAAAACAGTATCTTCTTATAAAATTTTGGCTCTATTTTTATTATATTACATCATTTATATTATACAATAAAACTGCAGTAGTAGGTATAATGGATTAAGGGTTAAAAGGCTTTTGCTAACCTATGCAAGTTCTATTTAAAGATCTTTGAACTTGAGTAAACTGACATAATCATAAACCGGTCGACGTTTGGCATTATAAATATTTTTAATATTTAATAAAAAATAATTTCTGTCTGTCTGTCTGTCTATCAGTCTGTAACCAGGCTGTATCTCATGAACCGTGATAGTTAGAGAGTAAAAATTTTCATCTGAATTTTCAATTTCAGATGATGTATTTCTGTTGCCGCTATAACAAGATATTTTAAAAACTAGAATAAAATAAATATTTAAGGGAATCCCATACAATAATAGTGTTTTTTTCGCTCTTTTTTATAGATATTGGTACGGAAACCTTCGTGTGCGAGTCCGACTCGCACTTGGCTGGTTTTTTAAATACAATATGTATATTATTGTACTATCACGCGCAGTAAATATACCACTAGTATTTGAATGATCATACATTTTAATTAAAGTTACAACATAAAATTGTATTCTCAGTAATTGTAGCACCTAACAACAAATTCTAACTTTAATTCAAACCTAATTCAAAGTTACGAGGTAAAGAATCGCGGCAAGGTCAAGTATCTTTGGCTACTGGCCGTGGTAATGAGGCGTTAGAACGTACGCAGTTGTACATGCAAACCATTTCGTAATCCGAGGTTATCCATTGCAATGTAAGAGCGAACGATGGAAACGTAGAAGCGAAGAATACGAAATACATCACAAATAGCTGGTGGACTTGGAGTGACCAAACGCGTCTCAAGTGACAGCTACAACCTACAAACATCACCGCATAAGTTTCATGTTTTTTTTATTTATTAAATTTTGGACCACAAACAAGTTCACAATCATATTATTGGCTTTAACTTAATAACAAATAATGTTGCGTGATTCCACTTCTTACTTATTAGCAACTTCAAGCTTTATGTGGCTGCGTTTCGTAGCTGAACCCAAACCTTTTAAACCCTTTGTAAGGTATAGCAGGTTAAAACTTTTCCTTGATCTTTGACTTAAAGACAAGATTTTAAAGTAAGAAGTATTGATGTTACAGCAATACAGCTTTAATAATAAGAAGTCGAGTTATTACTAATTACTATTTGAACATTGTCGCTTAACCATTTTAAAAAACAATACGAAAGCCTATACCAGTTGTTTTTTTTTTAATTATTAGATTTACCGTACAAGTTCTTCTCTGTGATCTTCGTTGTTTCGTTAAAAAATAAATTTCATTTTCATCATCATCATCATCATTTCAGCCGGAGGACGTCCACTGCTGAACATAGGCCTCCCCCAGTGACTTTCAGATCGGCCGATTGGAAGCGGCCTGCATCCAGCGTCTTCTTGCAACCTTTACCAGGTCGTCTGCCCACCTTGTGGGTAAACGCCTGCCTGCTGTCCTAAGCCCACCGCTTGCGGCACGTGGCCTCCATTTCAGAACCTTTCTGCCCCATCGGCCGTCAGTTCAGCGTGCTATGTGCTCCGCCCACTGCCACTTTAGCTGGTTAATCCGTCGGAAATTTAATTTTAGAATGGAATATTTCTTCTATGCTTTCGCTAGCTGCAATTTTTAATTTACGCGATTATATTGGATCGACTGGACTTAATAGTCGAAAATCTATTTTTGAATAATGAACATATCTATATCATACTGATTTAAAGTTACGACTCACATGTGACGTGGTTTAGTACCTACTAGTGTTATATTTAAGCACTTAACACGGGTAGAGACTTACCGTTATCATTTTGATAAATTAATACATTTCTGATGGTGGCATGTCATTTAACATAATAGTCCTGTCTTCTATGATTTATGTAACTTGCGGCCTAAAATGAAGTAATCCATTTCATTATGTTATTCTAATGGTTTAAGGCCCCCGGAGGCTGAAACTCGCACCTCATTTTGCTGGATTAAGTAATTATATTTAAACAATGTGAAGTTTGGAATATTACCAAGGGTAGTGTATGTAATGTCTTTTATAATGAAATAAGCAAAATTACAAGGAATTGATATGATAGGGTGTTGTGGTACCGTCGTTGTTTCTGATTTTTATATCACAAGTGCTTTAGCTTCTTACCTTAGGATCAGAGCAATGTATGTGATGTTGTTCAATATTTAGTTTTTTATTTCCTTGTTTAACGAGTTACCTCACTATCAATCTAGCCAGGGTCTTACCAGCACACTTTAATGGGCAATTAAGAAAATTTCGTTTTCTAAATTGATCCAGATCAGGAATCGAATCCGGGGCCCTTTGCGTGCAAGGCGGATTATAGCGCTACCAACCAATCGGGTCTGTAAAGTGAAATGATAAATTTTTCTTTTGAATTTAAGAAAGATAGTTAATAGTGTCATACATAATGTAATTTTATATATATATATATAATATAATATGTAGGTATGTAATTACTTGTAATATTTAATCAGTTTCTAATAACAAAGTTTATATTGCAACGGTGTTAATTGAACTGAATATATACAATTATGAATGTTGATATTATCATGAATATGTATGTAGCATGATATGTGAGCATAATTTGCGAGTATATAATTTGAAGGTCGTAATGTGTTTTGAATTACAATTATTATAGTTAATTAATTTAACTCAATCCATACTTCCTATATTTTATTTTGATATTCAATGATTTTTGTAGTACCTACATTAAAATTAAAATAAATCCGTTACTAAGCAACTCAGTACACTATTTATTTATTTTATTTTATTTAAATTCAATTGCACACTCCACAAACAGCTTTGAGCCAAAGCGTGTTTATATTATTATATTTATACACCGTGAATTTTTAATTACCCGAGAAAATTAACTAAAATACTCAGTTATCGATATACATCGAATTTGGCGAATAAAAAATATTTTTTTTATGAGAAATTTATTTAAAAGATCCCTAACATTCCTTAAAAAATATGCACCATAAAAGTCCTGCTAATTAAAATAGTAATCATTATCATTCCAACATTAACGGAACCAAAATCCATCTAATTTGGTCGCGTAATATTGGCATACGGAAGGAATAACTATGATTTTTTTTTTCATTCATAGTTATACCTTCCGTACGCCAACGCCGTACGCCGTCCCGTTTTTTTTATTCGCCAAATTCGATGTTTATCGATATCTGAGTTTGTTAGTTAATAATTTTCTCGGGTAATTAAAAATTCACGGTGTATATTATGCCTATTATGAAACAAGTCAGCTAAAACTATAAAATCATATTTTAGTTAAAGGCTTCTTTAAAGCGAACATCCTTTAACCACTCCATCAATCATTTTGCCGTTTTATAGAATAACAGCATCTGTAAGTTTATATTAAATACTTGAAAATATCGACCGCCTCAGGTGGGACCCGAACCCACGACCATCATATACCGGGCGAGTGCTTTTCCAACTACGCTACCGAGACGTTCGCTGACCTGACGAAATCTTTCAAGTGTTTCTTGCTGTCGAAGCCAGCGTCTTCTTGATATTAAATAAACCTAGCATGGTAATTGCAAAAAAAAACAGTTTTTAAAGCTTAGGTACATCTTTTTCATCTACAGTCAAACGGTCATTGTTGTCACCAGACACTTCAATGCTCAATGCTGTCAATTTTGGGGCCCTTTTAAGATTCACTAGGCCTAAATAGGTAGTCAGCAGGCACTATAATAGTATATTATGAGGCCTTAATACATATACTAAGGCCTGCTGCAAAGAAATACAGCACAGAATGTCAAATTATTCTGTAAAGCAGTAGGTAACTAAGTTGCTGTTATGAGCTACTAAAAATTTTATCGTTAGCAAACAAAACTTTTATAAAAATGTTTGTTGACAAAATTGGTACGGTTTTCTGAAGGTATATTAAAATGAAGATACGGCAAAATCTAGTAAACACTATCATAAAAGTCTATTAAATCTACCCTAAACTTTTAAGACCAAAGCAGATTGCAGACCCTTGCGATGTTCAAGTTGAATTGAAATAAAAAATAAAAACACATAAATTACTACCAAAATGTAACACCTCGTATACTATCTTTGCGCAAGAGTGCAGGGTTGCCATGGCAACGGGAGGTAAGTAACCTCTCGTGGTTCCTCCCAATATTATCAGGATAACGACCAATAAAAGTCGAGTACGTTAACCACACAAATTGTGAGGTACAGTCAGTTGCAAAAACATTTTTAGAAGCATTATTGGACCGAAATAAGCGGATTGTGTACATTTTCTAAAATCTGATAACTTTCATTGAAACTTCAATAACAGTATTTATATGCCAAATTCCAATTCAAAAAAGACGTTTTCGTACCGTTTGGAATTCTTAGAGCAAGCTGTCAAACTTGACCGGTTATTTATTAAAATTAATAGATTTTCGTCCCAATTTCAAGGCCTATGTTTAATATGTACTTCCAAAAGTTGACAATACTAATAATGATGAAGCTTTTTATTTTATATATGTATCGCATTGACTATGTCCTCCACAATTTCACTCACTGCAGTACCTTGTGGCGCTTCATCACATCACATCACCAGCCTATATTAGTCCACTGCTGGACACAGGCCTCTCCAAAAGGAGGATTTTGCCATAATCGCCACGCTTGGCAGGCGGGTTGGCGATCGCAGTTTGGCCAATGGTGGAGAGGAGACGCTGCTGCCCGTTTTCTTATGGCGGTTCTCCTGTAGTCGCCTCTTACGACACCCATAGGAAGAGAAGGGGTGGTGCAATTCTTTTAACGTGCCGGCACCACACGGCACATGTGGCGCTTATAAGATACACATTTTCTACTTAACTGTATGCGAGTTAGTTAAACATCAAAAAACAAATTGGATTTTTACTATAACCTTGGCACGTGTCGTAATGAGTGATTTGAAACCGCTAGTTTTATTGGTTATAAAACACTTAATCGTAAACTCTCTTGGATAATGTTCAAAGGTAAAATGGAAGTGGTGTTAATACACGGAAAGATATAACCCCATTATACTCGTCCTGCCGGTCGATTCTCTAAGAAAAACGCAACGGACTCGCTCTAAAACTCGACTTAGCCGTACAAACGAACATAGCCTCTATCTTGTTAGTAATAAGGTTCATATTATTTATCGTTGATGAGCGAGTGCAGCGACGAAGTGAGCGCGGTTTTGTTTACAGAATCGACAGGCTGTTTACTTACAAAAATTAAAAAGATAACTTTAAAAATTCTAGATACGTCATATGTAATACCAAAACAAGAAAAACATGCTAAGGGTTATTTCAAATTGTATGTCAATTATAATGCCAAAAGCATTTTAACATCGAAAGAAAGGCTTATAACAGTTATTATTGATATCGTTCTCCGAAATCTCCTTTCTCTACATTAACATCTAATTTTCTGTACATACCACATTTCCTGTCGCTGTTTCCTAAAATTTTCTCGTCCAGCCTACTTCGTGTAGTAAATAATTTATTCAAAAACTCGACAGGTTACACATGGATACTTTAACCTAATATACTCGTTGTACTTTTCAACATCACACATCTTGACTTCTGACGACTGAATTTGTTGACGGCATAATTACTGTTCACGCACCCATTCTTTCGAAAAAGGAGTGAAGAGCGAGTCGGGTTTTAGTTTGGGTAGGACCCGTAGACAATTTTCTTGGAATCTATTGGACTGAGGCAGCTGGCAATGCTGGAGGCCGTAGACTAAATGTTAATTGTTAATCGTTTGATTGCTCCTTGCATCTCGTTTAAACACTAGATAGATACTTTTTATTGCATACCAAACAAAGAAGTTACAGTTGGTATTTACAGAAAGATGTACAACTTAGGCGGTCTTATCGCTAAAAAGCGATCTCTTCCAGACAACCAAGAGGCAGAGGACAACTATAAAGAAAGGGGAAAGTGCACTAGTAGGGTGTGGCCGTGGCTTTAGTTTGGTTTTTCTATTCTAAGTTATTACGTTTCAAAGACTCGTCTGTTCCATTGGTCATTTCACCTTTGGATCATAATCTTAAGGTAATAAATATTGTTTAATCCTTATGTTCCTTATTAAAAGTAATTCAGTTTGAATTGAAAAAAAAACAGCTATGTTTTACAAAGCATGTGTATAAAACTAGCAATGACTAAACATTCAATTTATTTTTATATACATACATTACTTTCTTCACTAGGACGAAAAAAAAGGTTTTTGAAATAGACTTTTGATTCCGGCCCTTGATTAAGGATCTCCGAAAAGGCATCAACTTAAAAACGCACCAAAAACTACACACACACACACCGAATTAAACCTTCACAATTCGGTCAGTTAATAAGGTTTTCCGAAATTAGAACATGGCAATGGCAACACGCGAGGCGATTTAAGATCACTATCTATTCAATGGATGGTTATATAGTTACGTTGTGTTTAAAAAATACGGATCTCCGAAGGTTGGTTAGGGTTCTGGCGTAGATAAGCGTCGAGGACTTAAAATGGTTAAAATTTGACTTAAAAAAGGAAAAATATTATTAGAAAATCTTAATATTATTTCTGTTTGTATTTTTCAAAGCATCACAAGAATATTTTCCGTACCGTCCATTAGAATCGCTAAATAAAAAAAAGACATTCAAGAACCAACTGTAAATAAACTCTTCAACAATTTATCAATGGATAGATCTAAGGCTTACAACATCACCAGCCAATATCAGTCCACTGCTGGACACAGGCCTCTCCAAAAGGAGGATTTTGTCATAATTCGCCACGCTCGGCAGGCAGGTTGGAGATCGCAGTTTAGCCAATGGTGGAGAGAAGACGCTGCTGTCCGTCTTCTTATGGCGGTTCTCCTGTAGTCGCCTCTTACGACACTTATAGGAAGATAAGGGTTGGTGCAATTCTTTTAACGTGCCGGCACCACACGACAGGCTTACATTTCTTACTACAAAGTACTAACTCGTAAATTGACATTCTTGTTACAAGTAATTAACTTATCATGATATAAAATCACACGACGAAGTTAGATGTCATTAAGGCATATATTTAATGCAATAATTTTAATTCCATTCTCTTTTTCAAACCGCTATTTTCCTGCCACTAAATTCTCAGTGTTAGTTGTATGCAGTGCGTGATTTAGTTAATGAAGACCGCTAGAGCGTTGTATTAAGTAAAATAACATGTAACAAATGTACAGGCCAATTATTTGTGTTATAATAAAACATTTCGGTTAATGTTTGATCACAGACGCGGGATAAATGGAGCTGTTTCATGGTTGTTACAAATTGTATTGGGTGTTAAAATACTGATGGTAAATTAAGTTTACACGATGAATTTATATTTTATTTTGGAAATAAGTCAGTGAATTTAGCTTTGATTCTTCAGAATTTAACTTTTGGTCATTATTGTTAAGTGCTGTCTTGGTTTGATACTCGTCTAGGTCTTTTAGTGGGCAGTTTTTCACTTCCTAAAAATTGCTTTTTTTCTGCAACCTTACTTCATGTATGCACGATAAAATGTCAGTCAGTACACATTTAAATCACATTATCGGTACAATTATATTCACAAGCAAAAACTTGACATTAGCACGTACCGATAAATTAACAAATGATTGCATTATCATTATGAAATGTAACTGCATCAATCAAGATGTCATTATATCCATGACATCAATCAATCATCATGTTCTATGGCAATTCTTCAGTGTGATACAAAAAAACGACCTCACTATACTTCCTTGAAAACAGCCGAGTACTTGATATTTCAAAATCACAGTTACCAAGGTGATTTTTGAAGAAGGAAACGTACTACATTAAAGTGCCGAATCACGATCCGACCGGCCTTCGTTCTAACACAATTAGTTAAAAATACACCAAAGTCTTTGATCTACAGATAATAATTACAAAGCCCTCAATAATTGATGATTCCGATACAGTTTTATCTAATAGCGCTTTTTTGGGGCAAGTCGGTTGGGCTACCGAACAATTAGTTGGAAATTAAACGATTAATAAAAATCAAGATACATTAATACGGAATGCAAGAATGGAATAACATGAAGATACGATATACAAGGAGCACGAAGTTATTGAAAGTTAAAACAGTTTAATATTGAGTTTGGTATGTGCAATGGAGATGATGATGATGATGATGATGGAGATGATGATGACAATGATGTTTTTATTAATAATTAACTAACTAGTATCACATTTTCAATCAATAATTATGATAACATGCTCGTATATCAACGGCTAAAAATTTATATAAAAAGTCGAAAACAGCTGAATTCGAGACTTGCTCACCAAAGTTTTCAGTGCCACCGCATAATATATCCCTAAGCTCGAGTCATATTTGGACAGCTTTTATTATTTATTGCACTAGTTAGGAGTTTGCACTATACTAACATCAAGTTTTACGCTAGTCTGACAGCTTTTATAGGTAGGTTAAACAGACAGGCAGACCCTAAGCACCATGAGTATAGAACTCTAAAAAAACAATAATGTTATAAAGAAACAGAAAAGCAAAATAGAATTTGAGTTAAGGAAAAAATTAGGACTGATCAAAACTAATCTCTTCCGTAAAAGCCAAATACAATTTAAGTGTTATCGGTCGAACGATCTAAAGAACCAAGGTCACAGACCAAATTGATCAACCACTGCATACGTAGTACTCATGGTAACGGCATAATCATCTTTAATTTTGTAGTGAACAATTTATTTTTGACCGAAGCTATAAAATGAAGCCGTGTGTTATTAAGTAAGTCTACATTATACGTTTCACTGCAGGGCACAATTAAGGCCTCGACTCGACTATGAGGTGGTTTGGGGCATACTTATTCTAACACAAGGGCTATTATCAAGTGACATAGCCAGGAACCCACTTTTAATGCGCCTGACCAAATCACGGAGTATAGGTTAAGGTATACGGAATTTATTCTCAAAAAAGATTACGAAAGGTATCCGTTTTGTTTTGTACATTAGAGCCTATTAATTAAAGCTGATTCGAATTGTAGTTCTAAAACCCATCACATAAACGCCAATGCGACGACAGTGACACTTCATAAAATCATCTCCGTATTTTACATAGTTTTGTACGAAATGAACTGTC
Organism: Anania fuscalis; assembly: GCA_950371115.1. NCBI lineage: Eukaryota > Metazoa > Arthropoda > Insecta > Lepidoptera > Crambidae > Anania > Anania fuscalis. The sequence goes on along the minus strand of OX493343.1, from coordinate 14,845,795 downwards.
TGTTTTTGTTTTGGCTTTACCAAGGTCTTCGAAATATGATCCTTGGACCATTCACTAATCGTTTCTTCCACGCCACCGATCCGAGTTTCACGTATCACTTGTTAACCGATAGTTGAATCTTAGTTTAGAATAGGGTGCGGTGTTTAGCTAAGAAAATGTATTGTAAAAGTTTTATATGGTTTAGAGATACAATAAGTATTCTGTTGGCCTAACCAGCCCCTCTAGCATGAGCAACAAAACACCATATGATATGATATGATATAACGATTTATCGCATATTTTTTGTCAAAATATGAACTTTTATTGAAAAATCGAGCATGACCGTGATGTCGCCGGCACGGACATGATCACTGATTCGACAAAGTTCGAGATGGCGGATGTTACCATATTTTGAAAGTTGGGTGTCGATAAATCGCTATATCGTATCATATCATATCGTGTTTTGTTGCTCATGCTAGAGGGGCTGGGTTAAAATTGATATTGGTTATGGTCATATTTACGCAAAATGAAGGTTATGTTACTTTACGCCTATATCTGTGTCTGTCTGTCTGTGGAATTGTTTGACTAGGATGAATTGACTTTTAATTCGACTTTAACTATCGTTAACGTCATTTTACAAACAAGACTTTTAAAAGATTGTTTAAGAAACCATAATCCTTATTTAGACATAAAACACCAGAATAATATGCTAATTCTATGAGTCGTCTTTAATGTATCCTTGTATGCTGAACAACTAAATAAAAGTTATATTTGTATTCTCGTCAACCTTCGCTCGGAACCGGTTCAATCAATTGCGGAAATTTGCAAAACCGGTCTAAGTCAACTTCCGATTTAGCCAAACGTCTATAAACAAGTCAAATGGGCGAAGTTATTGGCAAGTAAAAAGGGAAATGATAGTAAGAAGCCATGCTTAGCCTTGGAAAGATGTGCGAGCTGCATGAACTAGTTAGTTGAGGAGTTTATGACTTGGGTCGATTTGCTGAATTATCTGAGTATTTTAGAGAAACAACGAACAAATTTTGTCGTTTTCGGTTGTTTTATCTTTTTTAAATGGGTCATATTGTAAAAACTTGTTCACAAAATAAAACAAAACCTGAAATGTATGCCTTGTTAACAGCAGAAAAATATTTGAAAAAAAATTAATACTTTTATTTGAGACAAAACTTCGACAAAATCATCTACCTGCGAAATAAATATCTCAACTTTCAACATGTTAGTAAATGCAGCATGAACACATAATAAATTCATATAAACAGAATCAGTAGTGAGAACCTAAAAAATGTAACTCATACATCATAATCAAGATTTTTCCTATTAAGGTCAACATTTGATTGCAGCACTCCATTTTGATTTTGACATTCACTATGGCCGGTCGTTACATGTTAAATAATGAACGTTATTAACAACACCCACGGAGCTACCTTATAAAGGCATGTTTGACATCACCAAATCGGACTTGGGTCAAAATTGGCACAACAAAAGTTGATCCAGTACGACAAAACTAATGAACACCTCGAACACGCTAAAGTAAATCCAAATATACTGTAAGTAAATAATAATCATTATTCATAATGTGCCACTAAACAGCATCCCAAACACCTTTAGTGCCAGACTGGGATAGGATGGCTGACGCAATGATAGGAGGGTAACTTCCCAACTTCCACCTAAATACGGGCCACATGGAGGGCTAAATATCTCGTACTAAACTAAAGAACCTGCTGCATTTATTTTAATTGTATTCAAGTTTAAGTTCGTTATAAATATCATCTTTCGATTGTACAAGAGTTTTATTGACATTTTATAGACCCATGTTTGGGAGATATGTAATTTAGATAAAATTGGTTCATTACTAGTATCGATTGGCGTCAATTTTGTAATCATAATTAAAAAATATCATTAAATATATGTTTAAAATATGTGTAAAGTTTTATAAGTTAAATGTCAATAAAACGATACTAAACAAAATTGCAATAACTGATAAGCTACAGAAAAAGTAAAAACATGGTATCATGACAACGGCTTTTATAATTTGATTCCATTAAAAATGCCGCTCCAAGCATTTGCTTGATGTAAGATGGATATTAACTTTTTTAAATCACCATTTACTTGAAATTTTCACACACAATAGCCTTCGCAAAGTGTTTATTGAAATTCAGTCCTGAAAGTGGCAATTTTATTTACTGCTACATTTAGAAAACTTTCTTGAGAGGCAATAAATTTACGCCGATAAACTCTATTTGAGCTAAAAGATTTGCTGTATTTTTTGTAAAAACGTATGTAAGTTTAAATACTCAATTTTACTGGTTATTATAATGTAAGTACTAAAATTCCCATAAAGTTTTAGGTGAATTGATTTCCCAAGCTATGAATTTTAATGTCATGTTTTACTTTTATTATTAAATCGTTTTGTGTATTTCAAAACACGTTTTATGGGCAATGATTTAAAAATGTTTTAGTGTGCATACTGCTCTGCATTAAAAATTGCAAATACTGGCTATCATTTATTAAAAAAAAAAACACATTTAATGTACACTTACGTGGCAACATTTGTTAGCTATTACCGAAGTTAAGCAACCCATGCTGTAGTTGTAAGTGAATTGGTGACCATTTCGACTATATTTAGTGTCACTTATCACAAGCATCTATGTATTTCGAAAGGTGTTAAAAGTTGGTCCCAGCCAACATCGCCTGATAGGTACTAGTCTTTATGCCTAGCCTCCTGATACTAGTCTTTAAGCTTAGACTTATAGAGACTTGAATTCATGTAACATTAAGATTTTGCCAGTCACCCCTCCACCATTTTGCACTGCAGCACTGGGCCAAACCATCTCATAGCTGTGGTGAGGCCTAAGTCCTGTTGTTAGCTCATTTCGGGGTTTAATTATTAGCAACAACATTAACATTACTTAAAACTGTTTGTATTTAATAACTCCATGTGTCACTAAAACCGTATCTAAAAGATATAAAAACAAAATTGCATTTTAATCGTTCTTAAGCTCGCTTACTAAGTCATATTTATCACTCTTCTTCAGTCGGAACTCGGCAGAGTCAATATAAAAAGTTATTTTACAAAAAATATACTAAAGCAATGTACTTTTATGGTTCTCATCCCCAGGCTTCATCTTTTGAAACTTGCAAATGTTTCCCTTCGTTATATGTATATTTAACGGGAATTCTCGTAAATTTCTTAAACGCTGCCTTGAGCCTGCGTAAGGAAGCTGCTGATGACAGCGTTAGCGGGAAGCGGATAAATTATCTCGATGCCCTTAAGCAGTAAGAATATCTCTCTTTCTCTCTCCTGGGCATTATTATTCCCATCTGATGGTGGGGTCTGCCTTCTTTATATTGCTTTTCCACTTTGCCCTATCGGACGCATTGTTTACGGAGACGTTGCAGAGGCACAAGTCTTTCTTGACCACATCTGCCCATCTTTAAGCAGTAAGAATCATTTACACGAAACCTTTTATGATATAGGTTATAATGTTAAACATGGTAATTAAAAATAAATTCAATTGCTAAATAAATTTTAAGAGTTTCTTTAACAAGTAATAGTTCTAAAAACAAACTGGGATCTTAAATCTCGTTCATTTGACTTCACTTATCATAAGTTACTTGTAAAACTTATCTCAACAATGTTATGCTTAACCTATGAAGCGGCAAAGACCGTCCGGCCGCTCAGTAGCAATAAAATTTTCATTTTGTCTTTTGACCTTTGCCTGACAGGTTAAGTTGCAAATAAAATCTATTTACATTACATAACGACTTTTCATCTTTTATTTTAAAGCCTGCAAGCAAATGTAGCCTGTAAATAATCAGGGAAATTATTTTTGTTATACCGCTAATCGCTCCGCCAATGAAACGAAAAAGGCCTTAACCGATACCACAGAGCTGCAGCGGTTTCGGAACGTTAGCTCTTGCTTTTTTCACCGAGTGTTTGTAACCAAAATGTATTCCCTTCGTGATGTTGCTTATGTGTAGGCCATTAAAACCAGGGGCGGGGTAGTGATGCCGCCAAGTTGTGTTAATATACAGCTGGTAGCAAATTTTGGTAGCTAGGGAAAGTTATGCTATGATTTTGGCTATGATTATATTTTATTAGGTAAGGTTGCTCTATCAAATTTGTATCTTTGGGTGATATTGTGATTAGGAGCAAGCAAATGCTTAAAGCTTCAAATTTTGGGAAGCAGCAACTGCCAAGCAGTATGTGCATTTTTATCTTTTTTTTCTGTTGTCAATAGATCATGTTCAACACAAGAACACAAAAATGAATTTATTAGGTTTTATAAAATGATGTTTGTGACAACACTTCTTAAGATGCCTCACAAAGAAAAAATGAGTTAGACGGTAATATTAAAGTTATAAAAGTAATGAAAAAGCAAAGTCTATAGACTCAAATTTTTATGATATTGACATTTCAACCAAAAGTCAAAGGAGCATGGCTTTCATTTTGCACGAACCATTTTAGGCGACCACGTTTCCCGTGCTATTTGAAAAATGCGCTACAACGGTCTGACGGATTAGTTTGTAAAAGTAATCATAACTTTGTCATCCCTATGGGCTGTAGAGCTGATCACCTGCTTGTCAGGCCTGCAAGGTAATCATAAAAACAGATGTACCTACCCATCTGTCGTAGGGCAGACCGACATGTTTTTTTTCACTCGACTTAAAAATTGAAATGTACAGCCAGTTCTTTGGTCACGTTTTACGATAAGTTTGTGACTACTACTTTTTAATTTTATGGTCTTCTATAAACGTTCAAACTAATTTTAGCCGCATGAAGCCTTTGCTCAAGTTTAAATACGAACTGCTGAATCAAAAAAATGCTGAAGCAAATTCGACAAAATTGAACCAGAATTGGGCAAAGAATTGATATTAGAGAAGCGTTATATGATTCTCTCGGCTGCAATCTCGGTAAGCATTTTCAATAAACAACCGAATATTAAGGTGAAGTAAGCGAAGCGAAATTTTATATTAGCGTCATACGTTCTGTTTTAGGCGAGCATCGGAGTAATTCAGAGGAATGGGGGGATGTAAGGCAAGTGGCCATAGAGGGTGGAACCACGGTACTGAGGGTGGAAGCGGGGTGGGTGTAGCGGAGCATGGAATGGATATAAGGGAATAAACTGTAGCTACGCGACCGAGTATACATATACGCAATTCCGTTGCCGAAAATATGAAACGCTTTAACACGGGAAACTTAATAAAACCAGCTTATACACGAGAACCGGCGATAATCACAATTTAAATATCTAGATCGGAAATATCGGAATACATGAATGAATGTGACGTGAAAAATAGACGTTGGGTATACATTATGGAATGTAAACTATGAATAATGCAGTGTCGATACATGTTATTATCATTTTTTCACTTTGAAATCTGGGTGGAGATTTAAAAAATTGGCCGGTCGTTCAACTTGGTTCGGATTACAACATCCATGGCAGGGTACTCAACTCTGACATTATTCAAACAAATTGTTACATTATTTCGTTTGCAACGCCAATCCAACTATGACATCAAAATATTGAAATAAAATTATAGAACATGTTGTTCATCTGATTGGAAACTTTAAACATATTTAATTCTAACGCATTTACCTAAATTGTATAATTACATATTTTTTATGAACTTATGACTAACAAAGTTTGTTTTCCCTCTTTCAGGTAAGAACCACAAATTTTCACAACCTCACATAGCTTCGTCCGTAAGTACATCCAAACATTTTGTTGTCTAGACCGTCGACAAATAACTTTTACTATCAAATCGATGCGGGCGAGCCGACAAATGTATCGCTATACATTTTGACACCTCGGAAAGTCTTGAATTCATTATATTTACCGAATTCGATTGTATCTTTAACATAGAGTTCAACGCCCTCATTAACTTTGTGTCGTGGATAAAATATGGGACAATTTTTGGCGTGTGAATCTACAAATTTTTGTATTGCGTCAGACGATTTAAATATGATCGGTATTGCAAGGGTTTAGTTAAGGTTAAAGGTAAATGACCTAGTGCATTGACATTTCGAAATGCGATTACGGAAAGCTCTTAATGCAGAAAAGATTTAAACAATTTGTTGTGTGATTTATTATCAATAGTTGCAACACTAAAACCTTTTTGGTTTTTAAGTAAAAAGTTCTGACATAAATAGTACCTTTTAATGACTCTAAAATGATTTTGGGTAAATTATGATTTATAAATGGAATCTTGCATCTCACGGATTCTAACTGAAGATCCATTGATGCGTTCAAGGATTTAGCTCTATAAAAAGTTAATTGTAATCGTAATGTAGTCTGTCACAGTAAGGTTGAATGTCAATAACCTCAGGACTTGTTTAGACTCGAGAGCGTCCGTTCAGTGACTTTAAAAAATTTAACGAGACGTCTACAGATTATATTATGTACATACTTTTAATTTGTGATTCAAAGATTTGAATTATAGTATCGTTGGGATACTATTAAATCAGTATTTCACGTTTCGGTGTATTTTCAATCTAAAAGTTAAATAAATATAAATGTCAATGAACTATCGTACGATGGTGTTAGTTGATTTAATTCTTTTTTTTTTGCAATTTAGTAACTTCGTTGATGCGAAGATGAATTTATTTCCCTTGTTTGTGAGATATGTAAGGTTAGAGATTGTTATAACACTGCCTCACAGAACCAATTTCAGGATATCCTGTTTATTAAGTTGTTTCGTAGTTGAGATGTATATCAATCTGTTTCTTCTACTTTTATCTTTTCGTCTAACACTTATATAAGTAAGTCAATTACTTATTCTATTTTTAGTTTAAGTACTATTCACAAAATAGTGTTTAAAACAATTTTTTTTATAGAAGTGTAATTGAAATATAAATGAAATGTTTATTTGCTTTTGAACACGGCCTACAGAAGATTTACAATGATGAATATTATGATCGCCTATCCAGCCATTAACAATAGCATTAAACTATAATTATTATAATTTTTATTTTGGTCTGGATAATGCCGTTATAAGAGGCCTTAAAGTCACTTTCTGCACTTATATTGTCTATTGTTTTCCTGTTTAGCAAATTTTCGATTCGTATCTTAATTGTAGCATTATCAGTGTCCATTTAACGTTTACTATTGATCGAAGCAAGTTCAATGAACCCATTATCTTTGTCGCACTCCAATGTGTTCACAGCTGTTTCTAAATACGTTTGTGAAAAGATTTTCTACTAGTCAAAGGTGTTTTTGTATAACTAATCAAATGAGGTTTGCTTTAATACTGTGTAGAATATTCACCGTTAATCTGTTTTTTACTTAGCTAATTTATTAAAATTAAACATTTTTAGGAGATTGTTCTACTGCCTGAATGCAACACCGTTACACGCATTATATTTTCGTAATAGTATAATAGCATTTTTTCCGTTTTTTAAAACGGGTCGCAAGTTAGAACCACTCTCTCAAATTAAATTATCCGATAAAATAGAGCCTAATTTTTTTATAAAATCTAAACATAAGCGAATATATTTCATAAAAATATAGGACAAAAATACTAACAACATAGAAACGTGGTATCTTTGGTCCAGTTATGTAATCGATATGTCACTTATAATGAATTAATTATCAAGAAGATGTCGTTAAAATTATAATTAAATTGTTATTTGATTGGTAATTAATGGATTTATTAATTACTAACTTAACGGTAGCGCAAACAGATTTTGTAATATGAGCAATGTAAGATGTTTTAGGAACAATTTGTTTATAGATAAATATTGACAATACCTATAGGAATATTATAAATGGTTTATTAGAAATTAGTTCATTAGAAAATAAACTGACTAAATCCATTAATCAGATTACTATGCAATGTATGTACCTACTTGAACAGCTTAGACTTTATATAAATATTTATCTAGATAAAATTATCTTTTTAGATACTAATAAAGTCGAGTGGCACTCAACCCAGTACTTTTATTAGAAGTATTAAATTAATACTTTGACCTAGTTGCCGTGTATTGCCATTATTATTACAAAGATATCATTATTACGTAGAAAACCTACGTACAACGGTCCATAAAGGTTTATCTGATAACACACGTCTATCACTTTCTAATGCTATTACATATTTCATTTGATGGTAAACGTGTAGGTACTCGAATTATGTTATTAATGGCAATAAGCATAATACCTTTTTTATGGTTGAAAAAAATACTAGAATAAATAAGAATATTGTGTTTGATATTTACTACTGATAGCAGCAAGTAATTGATAATAACGAATGTATCGATTTTAATATCAATTTAGAAATAATCAGTTTTGTACAATCACCGTTGATGACGGATAATGCTATAAGTGATTTCAATTAAGTGAATGACGTAGTTATATACAAAACGTGGCCTGCATTACGAAATAACAGAATTGTCCATAAATTGCTTGAGACAGACGAGAAACCTTCTGACTTAGCTCTGAGAGTAATAAAGTTTGCTGCCAAAATTATGATAGCCACAAAGACAATTATGTTAGAAGTATAAAATTTTAGTACAAGGCTGTCTGAGAAGTTTTTGTTAACTAACTATACAATTATAACCAGTAATAACATGATTACATGACACAGTATTACAATTCAGGTTGATATGGGTTAGATTACATACCAGATAATTCAAAAGAATGATCATTATTAGACATAAATTAATAGTTATTTGATGCGATGGTGACATTAAAATATTGGCAGCATAAATCAATAGTGGAAAATCTGAAAATCAGGAGAGCAAAATTAAAAATACCGTTGTATTAAAAACGACGGATCAAGTTTAGCGACGGATTACAGCTACGTCAATCCGAGCTTAATCTACGTTTATCATCGAGCACCAGGCTCCGGCCAATAGTAACACCGATGGACAGTTTAATCCACGCGTTCAATACGAGATTTCGTTCAATGACGTAATCCCTTTTTTTGGTACACGGTGACATGTAACCTCTTCAATCTCCCAGAAAATAGTTCTGAAATACTGTACAAGAATAACAGGTTAAATAAAAAAGTAGTGTTATCTCCCTAAAGTTCCGTCTATCCAAACTTTGCAAAGCTTCTCCAGCAAAAACATTAGAAATTTCTTCTCACGTGTGTGAGTTTCCACACTATGTTTACCTTTCCCGTGGTAAAAGATAAATTATGTATATAGGTTTCGGAAACTCATTGCAGACAGGATTCCGACCCTCCCTCACAAAACACAATTTAGAGCTAGGTCATTAACCTTTAAGATACTTTCATTTATATTACTATTTGCTTCTTGACCTCTAGTAACTTATGTACCGACTAAATTTATGCTTTTCGAGCAGTTCGATTCTTTATTAATTCGGGAAATTACCTGAACGCTAGGAGAACTGAAATGGCTACTCAGACTCCAATTTCGTCCTAGATTACAGAGTCGATGTTTAATCCTGCGTTATCGTTAGACACAGTCGGTCGTTCGATGAATGTCTGACAAATATATCTGCTGATAACTAGTCAATATTGTCCTCTATCACGTACGACATAAAGTCCAATAACAAAAACTTATAGCCGCGATAAATTTAGTAGGATTTCTCATTATTGGGGACGCATCTGATTGGCATCCTGATATTTCTGATCCCTGTTTCGATGACAAACGTGATGTTTATGAACGTTTCTGTATTTCCATCGTTATTTTCCGCTGAGATTAAGATCCATCTCGAAAGCATCAGTTTAACGTCACTTTAAATATTTATGTGGTGAAACGTTTTGACAGAAACAAAAATGTCTTTTAAAAATCGTGCGTGACTGGACAATCACGAAGCGAAAATTTATTACAACAATCGATAAAAGCTTTTGAGTTACCTGTATTACATTGGAGCAGATATTTGTAACAGAGATTTATTATAAGTTGAACAGTTGAGAAAGAATCATTAATCTTCTGCAGTAATACCCTACTAAATTGTTTTAAAGGAAGGCACAACTGACAATCCATTTAGAAAGCTTCTTTGCTAAATAAAAAACAAGTTATTGCTAATGAAGCGTAAATATTCGAAAAAAAGCTTCGGGGCGACTAATGTTTGGAATTTCAAATGCTCAACCGATTTAACTCTCCGGAGGCATACCTAAATCCCAGAAGTAATTCCTCCGTCTGGCAATATTTCAAAAGAGCACTTAACATTATTGACATTAGACGCGAGAAATGAGAGATACGAGTGCGCAAAAGCAAAATTATAATTCAGTGATAACTTTGCCATCACGCCAGTTCATTATCTTTGTTATTACTTTGAAATAAGGCTTAAAGTCAATTTTGGCATTGGTAAATTTGTTTTGCCTCGGATTAACATCACGCGGGCTTATGATCTTGTATTCAAGAAGGCCTGATGGATGTGAATTACATAGGCCAGTAATTTCTTTTTGCGAGATCGGCATTAGTTACGCTAGGAACGTGTTACAAAACATAATTGAACTCTTGTTTTTCACTGACTTAATTTATTTGTCTATTTACGTTTATGTGTTAATAGCACAAATGCAATGTGAACCATTTCGTGTACCCAGTAGATAAACATGTTTATCATTTCAATTTTGATATTTAAAATTTGTACTAAACTTAAAGTTAGCTGTATTAAAATCTACGTTGTATTCGAATCGCGATCTCTTAAGTCCTATTTATGGTCGCAGGTATCGTAACTGAGCGCGCAGTTTTTATGTATGTTTTGTATTATTTCTGTGAAATTGGAGGTTGCACATCTGCTGCACGTCGCCTGCCCAGCCCCACTTTTATTGCCCTGTTATGACTGCAATTCGGATCGGGCCTCGCACTGTTTTTACTTATTTTATTTATTAACACGCCGTGTTCCATTGCGGTAAATTAAATTTTTGCGAGTGTGGAGTTTGGTTAAAAAATTGATTGCGCTGCAATGTTTTTGTTGGGCTTTGTACAATTTTTTTCTTTATACCGTCGCTTTGAGATTTGAGAGATTTAATTGTTTCGTTTGTTGCATTCTGAATGATAATTTTATTTTTCCGCAATCACTTAAAGCTGAACAACTTAATTTAAAGTTTCAAAAGCTTTCCATTATTAACGCTGTAGAAAATTGTGTAATCTTATTCAGTTTAATCTTCTAAAGAGACATTTGCACATTTTTTCAAATGTTCTTGTGCAAGAAAAACCGTACGGAAGAAAGTTTTTGATATATCGTTGTAAATGTGACACTATTCTTTAGACTAACTTCGCGGAGATACGATTCGTTGTCACTTTGTATACAACAAACGCGAGCTGTAGACATTCAGTTGAACTTTATTTAATTTCAACGGATTGTTCTTCTGATTTGTAAGAGTAAAGTTTCGTTGCTTCCAAACTTGTTTTGACTTAATTGCATTTTACATGTTTTAACGAGATACGCTCTCCGTATTAAGTGTTTATTCTTTAACTACGCTTCTCGTTTGGGTTTCTCAGATCGCTGTTAACACTTTTTAAGTGATGAGACCGTAAATAATTAAATCGTGTGTTAGGAACAGCAATTACGTGAATTAGCATAACAAGTTACTTTAGTTTTCTAACTTTTTTTTTAATTCATCGTTTCCTGTTTACATGGCAATTGAAAATTAAGGTAGTGATCAATTTAAGTGTGAAAAATTGATTTTAAATAACCAATAAGTTCACGATTGTTCGTTTTAAGATTTTTTGTCTATAAACAAACAGTTTTTCGATTATTTACGCGTGCGCTGATAACGGCAAGGTTGCTGGTTGAATGGCCTTTGCGATTTAATTTATTACATATACCTACATTGTTTGTCGCCAATTTGGAGTACAAATAGAAAAATGTCATAGTTAACTATACAATTTTGTATCTTATGTTCAATGTACATTTACTAGTTATCTCTAGTATCATCTGATGGTGTCTGTACATTAAGAAAAACTTAAGCCATTAAAAAAGGATCGATATTCTGACCTGTCAATTTAAATGTAACTTAAACTTACTAATTATATTTGATAAAGATGAATGACCGTTTAGATGAAAACGTGCCTGTGTAGTAGTCTGAGTTATTAGAAGAGCAGGTAGGTATACACAACATATATGTAAAATATTTACATCAAACTACTACTCGTATTAGGTACACGTCATGTTAAATTAATAGCACAATAAAATTATTTATTGGTTTAATCCCAACACCTTTATTATGAGTAATATAAGTAATAATATCATTATTTTATACCAGTTCATTATTAATATATTTGATTATTTTGCCACATCTAGTCTGCTGTATAATAGCACGGTATCAATGACGTAGCACAACCATTGCGTTCATGCTCGTGCCGATAAGTTTATAGGACATTACACATCGACTCATGTTACTTACATGATTTATCTGTTTTATGTTCTGCGAATATTGAGAGTCGTTAATGTAAAACGGAGCAAAGCATCTGTGTGGTTATCATAATTTTGTGTGTTTTTTTGTAATCTCTTTAGTCGTTACGAAAGTAAAATCATTATTGAACTTGACGTGACTTAAATACAAGTTTAGTGATTCGCAGTAATAAAACAAATAGAAGTTTTCATGTCTAGACAGTCTTACAAATAAAAAAGGATTCATGGACCCAATAAACTTCTGAAAAGCTCAATTGACTATAATACGCGTAGCTATGTTCAACACATCTGTATTGGTAGATAGTGCACACGAAACCTCAAAAGCAAATACACCTGAAGACGAAACCCGAAATAATAATAAAACCTCACCGCTGCATCTTATTCCATTTAATATAACGTTGCCCAAAGCAAACCAGAAAGAGCTTAGTAGTTGAATAATGCCAAAGGGGAGCCGCCCTCAAATATGGGGAATATTTTGGAAAGACCCAATCCTGTGAAAAGGCATACCGAAGAGCCAATTCACTTTGTGCTTTGGCTAGCCTATTTTGCTTGTCCAGTTAACAAACAGAAGCGCTATAAATTCCAGCGAAGAATGACACTGTGATCCCGGCTCATATTTCACGATCCCAGACGTCTCTTCCCCATGTTTTACGAATACACACTAGAAATTTCGAATAAAAGGTAAGGCATTAATAACAAGTCTAGACTACAGATTTCGTATGCTAAAATCGAAGAATCGAGTCCATTAGCGTAACATTGGTACACATAGAATTTTATAATAGAACTTAAAACTTATTGTGAACAAAACTGAAAATCTCTTTATGGATGGTCTTGCAAAATGTACATATACAATTTTCCATTTGAAAATGCCTTAGTTGGGACTATTATTTAATATTACACGAGCGAGCGCCGACTGTAGGGCTGGGCTTTAGTCGGATTGCCGGAGTGAATAATTTGACTATGGAGATTTGGCCTGAAATGGGCGGTGCATGCAATGCCTTCGGCGCAATTTATTTGCATCTGATGATCGGAAGACGCTTCGGAGTTAGTTTCTTGAACATTCATGTCGCCATGTTGGAGAGGATTTAGTAACTTTATATTGAACGCTTTAAGATTTCCAGTATTTTAAAGCAATATTATTCACTGTTGTGTTAAAGCTATCTTGTTAACAACGTGGTTTAGTTTTTGTGGTAAGTAAAGTTGCCTATTCCCCAAAATTGCATTTAGTGTAGTCAACGAATTTCCATACATAGATTAACAAAACCAGCAACTTTTATCTAAATATTTTTTGCACAAACTTCGAGAAAGACAAACAATGCCTAAAACTGTTCAGAAATTACTGCATTTAAAAGTAGACCTTAAGTCGACTATTTTAGGTTACTAGTTGCACACCATATTCTATTTCCGACAGGTTTTGCAAAATATACCTTTCTGCTTGGAGCCGCTATCGGTTTTTTTTATCTTCGCCGAAACATATTTAAGTATTCTTTATGGAAAGCACACACAAAAAGGCTGGGTGAAAAACAACAATGGACCGAATCCTTACTTTTAATTTATTCTGTTTCCCCTTGCAGAGTGGACGTCATTTCTGTTAAAGCAACACGATTATGCTTTTATTCCTCAGTTGGTAAGGCGTTTTTGCTTTTAAGCCTTCAGTCTAGTCTTACTGGGAGCCTCATAAGTCGATCCGTTTTGTTTGGCTTTCTTTAACAGTTAGTTGTTTGTTAAAACTTTGGACAGGTTCGGGGTGGCTCAGATAAGCCCGGAGTTATCTTGTTAGCTCTAAATTTAAGTGAATTCTGCTAGTTAAGACGCCATTCACCTTTTGGATGACATATTTTGTTATAATCCTCGAGATGCTTAATTAAAGTTTTGAGTTTCAAAAGTTTGAAATTTAATACGAAATTGCGGTGTGGTAATAAAGCGTATCTGTTGTTTATGTGCGCCATCAAATGAAGATAACACCGACTTTACATCCCGAGTTTAAGTTAGTGTCATTGTTTTGTAAGTTACAAGTCTAAGCGACATTTCACAAGCTTCGCTTTAACATTCATGAATATCATTAAGACTCCCCCGTTTTGAATATTGTGAACCTCTTTCCAAACGAACTTTACTGAGCTATGTTTATGCTTATTGCTTTAAGGGAGACTATTTTTTGAAGAACTCTTTTACGACGGTCGTAATATTATGAACAATGGCAGAAGATCCGAGACAGTAAAAGACAAATCTCAAGTTCAGTATTCAGTATCAATAAGCTTCTGTCCCAAAAGCTTTGCTCTTAAAACTGGGTTGTAACCAAAGCATTATAAGAGGGACAAGAAAATAAAATAGTGACTGAAAGTGAACGAGTGAGTCTGGGTGCGGCGGTAATAAAACAAGTTTTCTACGGACATAAAATTTTAGTTTCTGTAGGCACTGTATTAAACGTATGAGAGTTTTAAAAGTCACTGTCGATACGAAGTACGAGTTGGTCAACCGCAAAACTACCCCTGAACACTTGGCAAGAGGCGCCTATTGGAAAAATAAAATGGAGGCAACAGTTTGTTGTCTGCACAGCGAGCTCGAGCATTCTATTGAAAAGAATTCGTTGAGAATATGTTTTCCGGGCAAGAGTTCTCGCTAAATGCTTCTGTTGTGTGAGGGTAATATCAGAATTGGTAATAACAGACAGGAATAAATTCACTGCGAAATTCTTGTACATTTGTATAGGAGGAAACTTTAGATTGAAAGTTAAGCTTTGTTGTTTGCTTTTCGTAAAGGTTCGTCGACTTTTAATGTCAAAATATTATATATAAAGACGTTATAGGTTCAAAAAAGTTAATTTCTTTTCGTCAAATTCCTTCGTCCTCACATTTAATATATTCAATCAAATTTTAATTAACTCAAATTCAAAGTCGTTACGAATAACTCTGAAATCGAAAGTTCTGAGATCCCTACATATTTCAGAGGGCCGCACATCTAAACAAATTGGCCGTTTAACTTGATATTTGCTAAAATTCCGACGGTCGGACCCTTTGGGACAATTTTGACAAATAGTTGTTCGACTAATAAATTTTCATTGAAACCCCTGATAACTTTCCGCGTCAGCTGAGTTCGGAATTGGGACGTTTGAGAGAGTTACAGCTAACTTAATTAAGAGTTGAATTAGTCTTGACTTAAGTATGATTATAACTTCTTAAGATATCTTCATCGGTTGCTCTTTGCTTTGCGAGTTATGATATTGAATGATGTATGCATTATTTATTTAAGAAACATTAACATCAAATAGCTTCGGGTATTGTATCAAAAACCTCTTAAATTACATTTATTGTAATTAGGTAGCACTGACTAATTAGTTGCAAAAAAAAAACTGCACAGTTTTTTTATAATTTTTCGTGTTGATATAAAGATAAAATGTAATTTATGCAATAATATCTGTGTTTGTGAATAAATGGTTTAAAAGGTTCAAGGCTTGATTTACAAAAAGGTATGCATAATTAAAATTGTTTACCCGCATGCGTATTCCTTGCATGTTTGATGTTATCATTTTGGTGAGTTTTTACATGTACTATTGTTAGCCAATTATTAGGAGATTCCATCGTAAGTAGCGTGCTCTCTTATGCAAATTTTTCAGTTCTTTTTGCTATACTTGATATACTAAAAATAGCCTTGATTTCATAATTAATGCAAACTGAATTAAGAATTATAATTTTTGGCGTTATATTATGTTTCACAATTAATATTATACTCAAAATTGTTTACTACATTCGCCGGGTTTCATCGTTGCTTCAATTATTCTGAAGGTTTTTGAACTTAACATTTGCGGTATATAAACGTTTACATTTATCAGTTATTGGATAGTAAAATTACTCTTGCATTGTGTTACTCAGGTGGCCTAAAATTGCAACGTTCAGAACTCCACTCTTGTGTTTAGCGAAACGTTTTTGAATGGCTCCGGTTGTACCGTTACCTAACCCGGCCAACTTTAGTTGTTCAACTGAAATATTGTTATTGGGGGGTGCCAGAAGCAACCTCGTTTTGTACTGCGATTCTAGTAATTGAATTGTTTTTTGAAGTTCTGCAAAACTCAGCGGGGCTTTCGTTATTCTTGATAGTTATTATTATGTTCGTTACAAGTTTATAGCCCATAGGTATTGTGGTTTATATCGCTTTCGCTGTTTCTGATTGCAGATCAGAACTTGTTTTAGGTGTCAATGGAGATAGTAATGTTGTTTTTGCTGACTCTTTGTTTGCTTGCAATAGGGAATTGTATTTAATAAAGATTCCTGTTGAAAATATTCTGAAATTATTCTCTAAGTTCAACTTTCAAGTTATCAACAGTTTAAAATTTAAATAAAAGAAAGCGTATAAAATTTAACCTTTTTGGCCTATTTCAGTGTTTATACCCGAGACCATAAAGCAAGTCGTCTGGGAGTTACCTTTTAAAAAGTTTTATATAACCCACCGTCAACTGATGGTGCCTCGTGGTTGCGAAATTCCCCCCAAGTTTTTACTTTGCAACTTAGGACATTGACAGCGCAGAATTTACGAGACTTTCCTCCGCCAATAACTGGGATGAGCTGAAAAATTTCAGTTACAAAATTTTATACTCAATTTTGTAATGTTTACAGTCTTCTTTATCAACGTTTACATTATAAAGTTGAATTGCAGGAAAGCTAACTAAAACTAAACATTTAAAACAAAAGATATTCTTACTTACGTCCTCACAATTCATCATTATCATCATCTCAGTCGATTGCAGTCCACGGCTGGACGTAGGCCTCCCCCAAAGAGCGCAAAAGAGCACGATCTCCCGCTTTTTTCATCCATCCACTGCCAGCCATCTTCCTAAGGTCGTCGGTCCTTCGAGCTGGGGGGCGTCCTACACTACGTTTGCCTAGGCGTGGTCTCCACTCGAGAACCCGCTTACTCCACCTTTCATCGGTTCTGCGACAGATGTGACTGCCACTTAAGCTTGCTACATTTTTAGACTATGTCCGTTACTTTAGTCCTCTGCCTGATGATCTCGTTTCGGATTTTATCCTTAAACGAAATCCCAAGCATTATTGAGATTGGATATACAAAATTGAAATTTTGATATGTCCAGATTATCATTTACACCCATAGTTTAATTTAAGTGTACCTATCACCATTTCCAAGATATTCTTTATAGTACCAGCTAGTTCCAACCAATCTTGTAAATATCGTACTTTAATTTCTTTAATATAATAAAATATTTAACACTCCTCATCGCAGTAATGAAGTCTATTAGCTTTTATGATTATTCTATTAAAATAATATCGTTTAATTAAAACTATTATAACCTAACTGGCGTGAATTTAAACCTTAATAGTATCATTTGCGTGGAACTGTTTCAATTAAAATCTGCAAACCTAGTTTCATCGTATTGCTATATGAACGATATAACATGAAGACTAAAAGTTACGTTGTTAAATAAATACTAATACCAGTATTCAATTCAACAATTTCATTAATTTTGATATTCATATTAATATATAATTCCAAAAGAAATGTAAAAAATAACATACTAGTTTATGTAAAAGTATAAGCGATACAATGGTTCTTATCTAAAATACTAGTATTTTTTTTTTCTTTTAAAGCTGACGAAATGAAATAGGCATTTTAATTATACGACCCGATATAAGACAAACTATGATAGGTATATCTTGCAATACATAAATCAAAGTTATAATTATAAATTAGTTATATTTATTTTAATGTGTCGTGTGGTGCCGGCACGTTAAAATAATAGCACCACTTCTTCTTTTCCTATGGGTGTCGTAAGAGGCGACTACAGGAGAACCGCCATAAGAAGACGGGCAGCAGCGTCTCCTCTCCACCATTGGCCAAACTGCGATCGCCAACCCGCCTGCCAAGCGTGGTGATTATGGCAAAATCATCCTTTTCGAGAGGCCTGTGTCCAGCAGTGGACTGATATAGGCTGGTGATGATATATTTATTTCAAAAATTATTATTCACAAGATTCGTTGCCGAAATACATTTATATTTATAGACTCGGTACCTTATGGTACCGTGACATTCACCATCATAGCATTCGCCACGTATAATCTGTATAACTCGGCTATTTTTCAACCATTTTATAGGCGTAGAAACATTTAGAACCGTACTCTAAGAGGTTCCCGACTCAACTGCAATAGAAAAAGATGCAGAAAGCTCTTTTTTAGTGCTGCAATAATAAAATATTAATTACAAAATTAATGGCTTGCAGGAATTAAATTACTACTAGTACTAGCGGACTATAATATCTAAACATTATGTAAGTAGACGAGTTATATTTTGAAAAGATTAGTGTCAAAAAACTGAAGGATATTTTTAATAGTAGATTTCAACTTTATATACATATAAAAATCAGTTTGCGGTAAGTTGATGAACTGGTAATTGTAGGCATTAATCAATTCCTTAAACCAAATTTTATGTATGTATACCTATTCAAAACTTAAGCTGGCACCACATTATTAGTTTTACACAATGTATCAGCGTTGTTTTGAATACTGACAGTGTCCTGAATGGTAGGAACACCATAGTAGGGCTTTCAAAAAAGTAGACACACGATTATTCCCTGTAAAAAATAGCAGCCAAGAGCGGCGTAAATTATAAAAATTAACTAAACCTTCAATGGACATATAATGGACATATTAAGCTAATTTTGATGAACCTACTTCTTAAACTTCAATTTTGCCGCAACCGGTTTGAGTGTGAAACGTGATCGCTTTTGAAATGGGTATTGAGAGATCACCTTTTTATTTGTATCATGGAAATTGTTGATTTTTCACGGCGACTTTGCGTGTCTAGTGGAGGAATAAAGCAAGGGAATACTGATTTGGGAAGGTTAACTGAGAATCACCGTACATTTTAAAATGTCAGCTTAATTCTTTTCCCAGAGTATTGTCTTGTTTTTAGGCTATGACTATGATTCTAGTTTCGACAATCTTGGATATACGTCTAGTATAATCTAAATATCTAAGTTTCGTCCGTCTCTATACATGAATTTAATGACATAACAATTACAGAATTAAAAAGTCAACGATATTCCTCATTCAAATATATTCAAATATCCTCAAAGAACCTTACAACTATGGAAACATTTAAACTAAAACACAAAAGATAAAGCCAAGCTTTCCACACTTAAAAGAAAAGGAACGAGACATATTTGCAGTCGCTACTAGCATTACAAACATCCACCAAAGTATTTACAAAGAGAACTCCGAGATCAACAAAGTCTCACTGTTTTATGAGGTAGAAAATTTTAACTCCATCCCATACTTTGCTTTATGATAATAAAGCCATTTATAACGCATGTAAAACTCTTGGATTGCAAAGTCTAGCTTCAAACAAGAAGTTGTAGCTTTCAGATGTTAGAGTCTGATTTAAAGAAAACAAAAGTCGGTTTTGAGATGGAACTTCTTCATTCGGTTCCGAATTTAAATAAGATAGTAGTTAAGTGTTAATTCAGTCTCAAAAAGGTGAAAAGAAAATAAAAAAAAACTATAGTTATTTAACGTGCAAAAGCTTGTCATAGTCTTAGCAGTTGAGTCAAACAGATTTAAGATCGTATTTGGATTTGACCCAATACCACAGAATAAATAAACAATACCTAGTACCTAAATGTATTTTATTTTGAGTAATGTATAACAAGACGTTTATCCGTTTATTTATCATATCGTTTAATTTGGTATTGTTTTCAACATATTATTGGCATTGTCTTACAGTAATGTACCTAATTATAAAAATAAGGATCACCTTGCTCTTACCTTAAAAAATATATTTGAATTTTAACTAAGTCAAAGTTGATGTACACATTTAATTTGTATCTTTATACTGATTTGCAGACATTTCCTAATTTAAGTAAAAATTCAGATTTTCCAAGATAACACACCTTTGCCAAATATCTGGTTAAAATCCACAAAGATAACATAACACCCGAAGTTGTTCTACAAAAGGTCCATAACAAAAACCCAGAATTTATTCCAACTCCACAAATTTATACGGCACAATAAATCCAAAGTTATGAATATAAAGAACAAGCGGAGCAGCCGTAATGCAATCTGCAGTATCATTACCACAGACTCGGTGCGAGATTAACGTCACTTGCAAACAAACATCGCTAGTGTTGCCAGATGCAAGTAATAAGGAATTAAGGACTTAACAGGGTTTAACATCTCAATTTTTATAATGAATGTAACGAAGACGAATTAAATTTACTTGTTAAATACAAGATACCTGATTATGTGTTAGTTGACGATATATCTGGGCGTATCTAAAAAACAGGGCATACAAGCAAAAGATGGACATCTTCTCAATATTAATATTTTTTTTGAAGTTTCGAAAATTGTTACAAGCCCTTCAGAATTTAACTTAATGATTATACCACTTAACATTCAAATCTTAATGGAAATTGAAAACAATAAAAACCCCAAAAACTAGTAATGGTACAGATACGTATAATTATTTTATATTCACAAATAAAAATAAAGACTTATAAAGCAACCAAAAATAGACAGAATTGGAATTCCAACGAAGGATAGATGGCAACACTATTTGCAATAGTCTACCGCGTTCAGAACTTGGAAATTTAGAGGTCGTAATTTCAAAAACTTGATATATTTAACGGTCTGTTATAACAAATTGGTTCATATCCTAGTTCAGACAGATAATTGTCTATTACCTTAGTTTATTGTGAAGTCACAGATATAAGTAACATGTTTAATTAAGTTTTCATAAGTTGTATATTGAGTTAACATGAAACGGGCTACAAAATCACACTTAAAACCATTTAGTGCAATCTTTTAATCCAAAAAACTGTTAAACGTAAACAAAAAATTGATAAATGTGAATGACGTGTCGTATATCATTATTCCTATCACAATAGTAATATCATCAGAAAATAATACAGAGATCGATAAGAAAACAGACGACCCATCGAAGGGGCATTGGTCCCATAAAAGCGCATGCCAGTTGCATTATATTTTCTACCTAAATATAAAGTGTAACTGAAAGAGACATAACACGTTGTCCAGAACAAATTCAATTTGGAAACAGAGTAAAATGCGCAGACAGGCGACTGCGTTGAAATTTCATTCAATTTTTAGAGACATTTGTTTTTTTTCCATTGCCAATTTGCTTTAAATGAAAATATCATATTATTTTAACTGGATAATGATAACTCGTTTGGAAAAAAATGTGAAGAACCCTGTGTTAAAAAGTTTATCTGAAGCTTATACCAATCAAGGTAACAAATGAATAATATGTATATTAGTTTTTTTAATATTAATTTTAAAGATCTCAAGAACGCACTTAATATTTTGTTAAAAAGAACCATGGATGCCTTTTGTACAGCATATTCCCAAGTGAAAATTTATTAAGCTACAGTCCAGTCTCAAGCCGAGAGCTAACCTGAAGATGCCTGTGCCTTTTCCAGCTAATCGTCTGTTCAAGTCAAGTCGCCTGGTTTGATCTACGCTAGCGATACAACATTCAATAAACATTGTGTGGTGGGGCATAAAAAACACCGATCGGTAGGCCACTCGCATCGGCCTGCTAGTACGTGATTCGGACACAAATTAGTTAGACGCAGAATGGTTAGAGCAGACAGGCGCGCGTGGTATGCCTACGAATGTTGTGACTCTTGGAGGAAGCCGGTAAATTCTGGTCAACGGGCAAAGGTCACGAGTGTTAATATCAAGGATTTGGATCACATAGGAAAAGCTATGAGAGGTTATACAACTATCAACTAACACCCACGGTCACGCTAGGAAGAAAACTAGACGCAGAATGCCGTTAAAATGAAACACACATAGTTATATTTACCAAATATCAAAGGTTGTTTTAAAATATTTCCTAATAGGCAAAAGTATACACTGACTTTCAAAATTAATTCAAATTAAACTCCGCTACAGTTTTGAAATTTAAACACAAACTTGAAATCTAATCACAAATTTGAAAACGCTGATCATAAATTAATATTAAATGAAAAAATCTTTACCAAAATTCGGCATTAATTGAATATGTCTATTCTGTCATATTACTCTATGACGGACTCCGAAGGCAAGAGCCGGCCGTCCCACTAGAATACATTATATGCAGGAAATCACGATCGACTCTAGTATCCAATTTATCTTCGAAAATCATAAATTCTGCTGTAATGATATTTTGCATCCGCCGCATTGACATCTCGTTTATTTAGTACACCATTTTTGCTAGGCAAAATATTGGGGCATTGAAATTTGACCAGTCTATCGGCCTTGTTTAGTGTTTGGCATTATTTGGTTAAAATAATGTTTTATTTTTGGCAATAATAAATAATTGACTGTAATCGTCCTTAAATTTGAGTTTGTTACTTTCGTGCAATATAAGATTGTTTTTTTATTAAATAAAATTTGCATATTAGAACATATTTGTAAAATGTTTTCGTTCTAAATGAAAGAAATAGGAGACTTTATTACTGCATGTAATCTAGTTATCTACTAGGTCAAGTTAGAGTACGCAGAAACAGGAATCAAACCTGCAACCCGACAATTATCGATTATTAACCACTTAGCCGGAGGTGAAACTTTGAGATAGAACAAGATTTTCAACGTGCGCTTTTCTCTCGACACGAAGTATGTTATTATAGCAAACAGCCAAGAGAAAAATATAATATATCAAGTACTTAAAGTAAAAGTCAGCCTATTTGCTGAGTAGGTAAATGATCGATTTTTACACCGATAAAGCCGTATGCTTGTTAAGAATGACGGTCCGCCATTACGATTGCCACAATATCAGTATGCATAAAAGTTTTCTTTTGTAATTTATTTCAAATTAATCGTTATTCAGTAACTAGTTATACTTAGAAATTAGTAAAACACGATGTTTTAATTAATGAAAATGTATCGATATATATTTTGCTTTGAAATTTTTTTGGACTTATTATTTTTGTTACCAAAGCAATTAATTGTACCGTTAAGAGCAAATACAATTCAATTCAAACAAGCTTTATTAAACTGAACATAAACCAGACAATTTAGGTTCACCATTGTAAAATAGCTTCGGATCTAAGCTCAAAGGCGGTTTGGCGTAGGGACGTTCGTTATTAGTGTCGATAAAATATTCTTAGCTATCATGTCAAGTCAACTGACTTTTATTATACAATACAGGCGTAGTAAACCTTATTTATATTAAAACCTAAATAAAACCTATAAAAAAGACAACATCTTTATGCGAGTTATCTTCTAGAGAAGTAACTTCTAATAACTAAGTATTTCAGATCAATTACCATTGATACCTATCAAAATATAAATATTTATATTTCATGATTAGATATAATTAAATTCGTAACGTTGTCATTTCAAGTGGTGGTAATTAATTTTTAAATAAAGATAAATAACACTTGAAAAAAATCATCGACCTCAGGTGGGACTCGAACCCACGTCCTATCGCATAACGGGCGAGTGCTTTGACCACTAAGCTACCGAGGACGTCACGTGACAAGATGAAATTCCTCAAGTGTTTCTTCTCGCTGTCAAAGCCAGCGAACTTTTTAAATCCTTAAACTATGGATATTGACTGATGTCGATAGTTGATACTATTTGTCGATAGACAGTCGGGTAGCAACACTAGTTTGACCTCCAATTATACCTTTCATCACAGAACCAACTTGGATACAATGTTTAAGTTATTTTAGCTTTGGGCGGTACATTAAACGAATTTGATACTAAACTAACAGCCCTTGAGTTTGTAAGAAATAACTTTTCGTCTTGTTTTTTCTTGTAACTGACGACAAGGTTGTGTAATTTTATTTGCGAGTTCTTCTTAAGAAGTAATCTATTTTTGTATGTTTGTATGTTTGTAATGAATAGGCTCAAAAAGTACTGGGCCGATTTAAAAAAATATTTCAACAATAGAATGCTACATTCTTCCAATTTGACATAGGCTACATTTCATTTTAAAAAAAAATTAGGGATCCTTGGTAAAATTTGAACAATGTAACCGAAGGTGTAGAAAAATGAGTCTTAAAATGTCTTTCGTCGAATGCGCTGCCGAAACTATCAGCGATAATTGTCTACCCCGTGCGAAGCCGGGACGGGCTGCTAGTATCTTATAAAGGACAAGTCAAAGTACTGATGTTTAACTCTAAAAGGCAGTTTCTGGTGCTCAAAAAATGTCTTTAAGATAACACATTCGAATATTATACTTAATTCTTATAATATTTGAACCTAACACTCATTACTTATGCTTCCCGGGGTGCTAATTTTTAAAATATAATACATCAAATCCATTTAAAAAAGTGAATTTGAAAACAAAAACAACATATAAGTTTTACGTCTTTAGTCGAAGTTTTTTGTTGTTCAAATTAATAAAATAGTACATCATTCACCGTGTTATTTTACTTTTTTTGAAAATGCATTCCAAGATTGGATTTAAAAAAAAAAGTTATTAGGATTCTATATTTTCCAAAATATTTTGTTATATTTGTTTTAAGTTGGCTAGCACTATGTGGCATGCGTTCAGCTTAAGAAATCACCTCTGTTTTACTATCTACTTAAATACAATATGTCGCAACAGTAATTCAAGCAACATTGTGTTTAAAAATTGCTTAATTTTATGCACGCTTAAGGCAGTACGCCATAATCAACTAGCCGACTGTTATGTTTACATCTAATCAAAGGGCTTGCGCTGAATGGCTGTTTGAAAACTGTTATTTTATCCCTTGTATAGATTTGCTTGATACACACGGGCCTAATGTACAAGTTAAAGCGACGTTATTGAATTAAAATGTCATTAGAATAGTTTGTTACGGGATTGCACTGTGCCGAAATATCGGGAACTCAAAAATAAGGTACATGGTAGCAATCCCGTAACAAACTATTCTAATGTTAGTGACCATAAAAGTTTAAAACAATATAAAATGTCATATTTGTGCTAAGTGGCTTAGAGCACTAAGATTATTTAATATTTAGAGTTTCATTTTATTGTTATTGCACACACGACTAAGTATATTAGATGACTATGAATGTTAAAAGTAAATAATAACTAAACAACGTATTAAAAATTTTTAATTTTTTTTTCTAGAAATTTTTTTTTGTTTCGATTAATTAAGCAATATTTTTTTGAAGATGGTTATAAAAGAAAAAAAAAGAACTATGTAGCGTAAAATTCTCAAAACTAAACAGATTTATCATCTATGCACCATATTTCTTGTACCAATCTCCTAACTACAGCTAAGAAAAGCAACATAAATTTAAATGGCGCCTCAGGCTTCACTAGATAGACAAAGCTCAAGGTCAAGTCGACCCCCGAAGCCATACTTAATGGTGGTATAAATTTTATAACTATCTTACGTATAATTTGGACCGGTTCGCTCGTGATACGCAATGTTTTGGTAGCGTCTACAAAAAAATGTGCTACTTTTTGTACGAGATTGTTTAGTGATGGTGTGGGTGGATTAAATTATGCAGTATTATAGCTTGTTTTTTTTTCAATATCTTGTATTCATTGTACAAGATTAGTAGAGGTATCGTTTGGATCCTGGCAGTAGCGTCTGATGTTGACAGCTGTGTCGCAGAGACAGCCGCTAACAACGGGAAACTCTCTATACTATTCCCTAAAGCGAGGTGCGACGCGTCGCTGCTGGGTCGCAACTACTCAGCAGCGACTGCCAAGATCCAAACGGTAACTTAAGATGTCAAGCCTTCATAAGAGTGGGTTGCCTGCATTCGAACCAGAGCTTCTCTCGTCTCCTCCCCATTTTAATTTGAAGTCAACCTTATACAAAAATTCGCTACGACTGAGCATATGGGCATGCACAGCAGGCCATCGTATGTAAGATCATCCACTTTGAGCAACAGAACACACGTTTCAAAATGACGATGAAGATATGCCTTTGTAACAGCGCAATAGTAAACGCTTGAACGCCCACTGCAAGCCTTTGTAATCTGCTGTAGAAACAAAATAAATGAATTCGTGCAAAGTGACAAACGTAGTGTAGGACGCCTCCCAGCTCGATGGACCGACGATCTTAGGAAGATGGCTGGCAGTGGATGGATGATAAAAGCGGGAGATCGTGCTCTTTTTAAGAGGCTTACGTCCAGCAAAGGACTGCGATATGCTGAGATGATGATGATGTTCAAAGTCATTTCAAAGTGACAGATATATTTAAGGTTATAATGCTATAATATGGAGTGCTCTCCGAATTTCTTTCGAGGTTAATATTAGTAATAAAGGAATATAACAGTGAACTTTGAAAACTCTAAAACCATCAACCTACATTATTTGACATCATCAACAAATCTACAAACCGCGTCTCTAAATATGGTGGGAAATAAATCTACAATAAACTATATTCCGTCCATCCCACGTTTATTTGCTAACACTACAATCACGTACGGTAGGTAATCACTTTGGATTATATTTTTTCCATCAACACCCAAATAGTCTATTTGTAAAGTAAGACTAGAATCGTGGGTTCGGCTTTGGTCAAAATAAGATCGGGTAACATTTTGTTTTCGTAGCAAATAGATGGGGATGGTGGAAGTAAAGAAAATTGGGACGAACTGTGTGAAAAAGCTGTTGATATTAGCTTTCACAAATAAACTTAAAAATATAAGCACCATATGATAGACGTTGATAGGAGTCATAGATTGTTCGAGAAAAAACTAGTAAGAAAGGTATTTTACCTACCGTGGTCAAATAGAATACATTATGGACATTTATAAATAGCTACTATGCAATAAAAAGTTCCAAATAAAAAGAAAACAAAAGAATCTTTAGCAAATCACATCGTTAAAGTTCTGACCCGAATTCCACCACACCTTTTTAAACTCGAATCTCAGTTAACAATTGATTCATGGTCTCAAATAAATCAACCTCGCCGAAATTGTTCAATCCAAATTATTTACCAAATACGCCTGCTCTTTTAGCAGTGATTTGTTTTTGTAACCTTTTGACGTTGATACATACACCTTTACCGCTTGCGAGTAATATTCCCTGATTTATTGTCTGCCTCAGATCGGACAGTAAAGACTGATGACGAAAAAGGTAATACTGGAAGTGCTATATTAAATACAAAAAAATGCTTAAAGCCAAAAAATAATCGCAATATTTTTTCGTTATGAATTTTATTGTTAGATGTTTGAAAAAAGAAATTTACATCATTTCTGAATTATATTGATGATGATTTTACTTTAAATTTACTGGGAATGTTAAATTTCATTGCAATTTTAAAAAAATATTCAAAAATCTTTTTTTAATTATTGTAATCTACATATGGAATACTATTATCCATTACAGCGATGGCAGATATTTTTGAAACAATAAGTGAATTTAGTTTTTTATAAAATTAATACTTTTTTTCGGAAGCCAGTTTAATATTCCAATAAATGTCTTCATCTTAACAATAAAATTCGGTTTCGACGTACTCGTCATCCAAATGTATGTTTATAATTGTCTTCAAATCTATAGATTCACTGTTCTAAGCGAAACCATTCCATTATTTTGACTTGGATTTGAAGACGAGGAAACCGCTAATCGGTTTCTTTATTCCCTCGCCTGAATCCCGGAGATAGTAATCATTATGTGGATTAGAGCACACACTACGACTTCTACGACAAAATTAATGGAAAGATCCCCATTGCCTTCGCCGTTACCATGAAAATGCTTTATACGATCTTTAGTATCTTAGTGTTCGTTAAATTTTGTGGTATCGTTATTTGCTTCGTTAGAATGACCGAAATGTTATTTTCTTTTCTCCGAACCCAATTTTCATCGTGCTCTCTCAAACGTTAGCATTGATTGGCCGGTAACTTTATTATAGTGAAAATCGTGCTCTTAAAACTAGGATATCGCAGTTTCAGTTCGGAATTATCGAAAAGTGGCTCAAAACGCTGGCACTAGATTATTGGTATCGAGAAAACATTAGCTTGCTTTTTAATCAGTTTTATGTTAATTAGGATTCTGGGGTTTCTGATTACGATAATGATTATTACCAAAAATACTCGTAAATTCGAAAACTAGCTGTAATTATGTTAATGAGAAGCACCTATTTTGAAAATATAGTTACTAGTTTCATACACTTGGGTATATTTAAGAGTGTTGAGAGTGCATTCAAAACATCTGCGACATGATTATTTGAAACTGTTCATCTAGGAATCCTCCCAACAATGTCAATTTTGTTTTAGAGCACGTCCTTGCGAACTTAAAACTAATATAGTTTTATCCAAACTTAAAATAGAACTATACAAAAACTTTAATAAAACTATGTCAGTATTTTTGGTAACTATAACGATTTTCGAGTCGATTTAACTGCCGTACGTGAGGCCGTGGTAAATATAACAATGCTGTGTGCACTGATTTATTTTTTATATTGTTCTTGTATAATCAAAATTTTAAGTTTGCCTTTGAAATCATAGAGCGAAACATTCGGGCCAAGGCTTCGAGCTACATGAGCATCACGTATTCTTGCTAAGGAGTTTTTTTTACGTTTTTCTTATAAATCTTGAACCACATTTGTATGCTGAATGGGTTCGATTTCAATAAAAGATATCGAATGAGTTACCTGTTTAGAATCGTTCTAGTGTCAGTAAGGTTAAGAGGTACCTACATATTTATCTCTGTTGACTTTATATTTTGTAAAATTATTTTTATTGGTAAAATCGCGATTGCAGTTTCTACCAAAGTGCTTGCTTTAAGTAATCAATGTATCAGTAATTCTTTTTTGTTATTAACAGAAAAAAATACTAACTTGTCAGTTGCAATGCCTGCGGGGTAACCATGAACTCTTAAAACAATCTCAAAGCTGTCAAATCTGTCAATATTGGTACTGTCAATATTTGACAGATTTGATAATGTTTGACAGATTTGAGATTGTTTTAAAAGTTCGTGGTTACCCCGCTGATCATTGGCGTTCTTTAGATTATTAAAACTAATGAAAATCATTTATTAATGATTGTGTTTTGTTTCTTGGCTATCAAGGTCGTCAAGACCTACGTGACTGCAAGCGTGTATGATTCTGATAAGTGAATTCATTTAAATGTTCTCCTTTAGTGTTGCACTAATTATCATTACTCACTGATTGTGTTCGTTTTATTATCTTATGCAAGAAGCAGAAACTGTTACACATGCCGAAAAATATTAAATCTTGTGCTTTGGCTATACATCAACGTTCTGAGAGTAAATGTATAAGACTTAGACAACAATTTTAAAGCAACTGATATAGTTTTTTTTGATATTACGATGTCGTTCGGATTCAACAGTGATATACATTTCAAATACATTCTGTTTCTAGTAACTTTGCTTTTAACAAGATTAAATATAGCATTATTAAAATCTGGATTTATATCAACGTGTAAATGTTACAACAGAAATTGAACCATCAAAAGGTCACATAATTCTAAATTTATGTGCACTAGTGATGTCATTTTAATGTCACTCGGAAATGAGCAACGAAACCGTCAATTCAGTAGGAAAGTGTTTATAAAAGCCAATATACTACTATTTTATCACTGTCAAGTCGTCCCCCAATGGAACCGAGACCTCCCCAATTGAATCGGAAGCTTGGACCATTAAGTTACCACAAAAGCACTAACCACAACCCGATTTTATGTAGATGATACAGCGACTGAACAGTTTTGATACAAGATACAACAGCTTTTGAAAAATAAATATATTTTGGAAGTATTAAAACACAAATTCCACTGCACAAAAAAATATATATTCAAATTTTGATTTAATGTAGTAAATAAATATTCATAGTTTAATTGGTTGGACTGTTTGAAGATGAGATTGCTTTCATTTGATAATAAAATAATTAAAGGATTAAGGAAACCTGAATCATGTTAAGCTGATTACAATAACTAGATATATTCGAATTCGATAACAACCCCCTGGATATAATTATCCATTTATTCCAAAATATTTTTAATTAAGTGCGTTAATTCTTGCTAACGTGCCCTATCTATCAATATTTTACTAGTTTTAGTTTGAACTTGAAACTGAGTCTTTCATGATTAAGACCTGCTGGGTAACCATGAACTCTTAAAACAATCTCAAATTTGATATATCTGTCAATTTCGTACGTCAAATTGAGATTGTTTTAAAAGTTCATGGTTACCCATCTGATGATTAGTGATGATGGGGTATCACATTAAGTTACTGTATTTAGGGTACAACTATTGACTCGTGTCTTTAACACTGGGTTCCTATATTGTACTATGCGTAAGTGTACATCAGCAACTGATCGTATTGGTGTCAAAAGTATCGAGCCGTTATAGTCGTTCCTATAAAATTTGACGAAGCGTCATTTATAGGAACGCTTTTGATTATGTCAAGTTGACAATTCCTACCATCCGTTAGCAAAACCAACCGTTTCTCGGATATAGGGACCGGGCTTCAGACAACCCCACCGGCTATCATCAAAAAGTAATACATAATTTGTTTTGTTTTCATCCATGTGCAATCCAAAAATGGTGTCACCCATTTTAGCTTAGCCACAAACGCCGCGCACTCTATAAATTATTGATCATACATCATGCGTTTGTATTGTAAACAATACTCACCACACACTTACTTCTTTAACTATAAAGGTCACTTTTGCATAGCAATTCCATATCAATAATCCATTACATGTTTGGTCATACCAAATTCGTATACAAATAGTAGTCATCATTAGTTACATAGTATGTGGTGTTTATATGATAATGTCAGTATGTTCGTAATAATTATTAAACTACTGCTGTTAAAAAGGTTGTGATTAATCACAACCTTTTAAGACCAAAACTGTTAAATGAATGAACGTTGTTTTGAGTAAGTGCATGTCATCTTATCGTACCACACAGTTAGAATGCTAAATAATAAATGCACACATACAATGGTTATATATGTTATAATACTACTAGCGAAGTAGAGAGTAGATACCAAAAATCATTGCCTTTTTTATGAACAGATTGATACTTATTATTGCACCCCACACAAAAATTATCAAAGTGCAGAAAATACAGATTTAAAAATGTAGTTACTAAATAAGTAAGTTATTAAACCAACAAAATATGGTATTTTATTTTGTGTTAGTACAGTTGCCTTTCAATATAAATATTCCTGACGTGTACTCAAATTTCACTTTTGAACAATGAATCATATCACCCAAACGTATTCCCAAAAAAGCCCAACTAAAAAGCCATTATCATAGCATTTTACGACCCTATACTGTAGCCAAATGTTTTAATATTCACACATAAATATGACAAGTTAGTAGTGCCACAACCAAGAAACATACAGTAAAGTCATTTCTTGTTAGAAGCTTAAAACAAATCAAAAGGCACAAAAAGGTTAAATGTTGGAAGTGGTCTATAAAAATATCAGTATTAAACTGCTGGCTTGGTTTCATGCCTTCTGAACTCGCTACTCTGTCCAGTGAACCTCTGTCCGGTGAAAAACCGGCCAAGTGCGAGTCGGACTCGCGCACGAGGGGTTCCGTACCATTATCTATAAAAAACGGCAATAAATATTTATTGTTTTCTGTTTTTTAGTATTTGTTGTTATAGCTGCAACAGAAATACATAATCTGTGAAAATTTCAACTCTCTAACTATCACGGTTTATGAGATACAGTCTGGTGACAGACGGACAGTCAGACTGAAAGACCGACGGACAGCGGAGCCTTAGTTATAGGGTCCCGTTTTACCCTTTGGGTACGGAACCCAACCAACAACCAACAAGTTAACATAAAAATTTTTGAGGGTACTAACAATATTTTTTTTCACATATCAGCAGATGAATGAATAAGGTCCAAGAAGGTCTTCTGGATATAAGTATAGTGTGGTAGTGCCTTAAAGTGCGTTGACAGTTGGATGTAGTGCGTTTGAATAGTAATATAGGTTAGTTAAAATTCAGGTCGTGTGCGTGTATGAATGGGCGATTATGGCGAAAAGGGGTCAAAATAGTCGTAGCTTCGAAAAGGTTTGTGTGTGTGCAGAGTCGTGACTAGGACTAGAGCGGGAATTATCGACGAAAAAACATCGATATGTCGAATTTAAACGTCGATTCTGCACTATAATCCGATAGTTAAAATAAAAGTTAAAGAAAAATAAAACGATTAAATTAATCCGGTATTTTACTCGATTTACTCTGGTAAATAAAGATTTGCGAATGCTTATTGAATCAAATTTTAAGTCCAAAATAAGCATTCAGAGTAAATTAATAATTACGTTTGTCTTAAATCCATACTTTATTTTAATCCCATCTTAATCTGAAGGTTCCTCGAACGTTACGAGTCCATCTGCTTTCAGAAATTTAAAAATATTTACCTTTAATTCAATGAAAGATACCATCGTACACGGATCCTCATAATTGAATCCATTACCACGTTCTTCAACCATCATTAACAACAATTCCGTAAACAGACAATAAAATAAAACATTACGCTGCACATCCCTACTGTCTCACAATCCTTGACTTATACGTAATTTATATTCACTTCCTTATGGCACTATATGCTATAGCTTTCCTCTAGCCTCCTGCTTAGCATACACCGCGTCAACACTTTGAGATATTTAAATTTCACAAACCGATACCTTCTGATCCGATATCTTTTCATATTTCTCGCTTCATTTCTAAAATATTGGCAGTTAAAATAACGCCTTGAGAATTGACGTCTAAAATACTAGTATCAATATCGCAAAATGAAATTCTTAAGTAATTATTTAAAGATCTAATATTCCAAAGGGAAAATGCAAACAACTCGAAGGTCCGTCACCTAGAATTCGATAAGTTAATATCAACAGAACAAAAAGAGCTCGGGACCAACTTATTAAGGCGCAAGATGTCAAAAATTCCAATCTCTATTTTCAAACGGACCGATCAAATTGCTTCTGTAATAAGGGTCTGGGTTGATAAAAAAGTTTCATTTCGACAATTGCGACTCATTATCAGCAAACACAAAAGGTACCAGCTCCAGAAACTCTGGATATTACAAAGAAGGTATAATCGTTGAGCCCAAACCTTTTGTTCGCTTAAAAGGGTGGATGTCCAACATCTTCATTAATATTTCCATTCACTCTCTCTGAGTTATGTGTGAAAGAATAAACACCTTTTTATTGCTTGGCTTTATGTCTGGTCTTTTAGAGCTGTCTCGATGTTCTTGTGATGTCTGTTGCCAACTGAAGATATATTAAATTCTGTAACAGTAAAGTTAAATCAATTGGTTTCTGTTATATTATTTATAACAAATGATTGTTTTGGGTTGTACGGTAATGGTCCGTTTCTTCATTAAATAAAAACATTAATAAGTCTTCTCACTTCTAAATGACAGTTAAAAAATATGCTGCAAATGGGGTTCCAGTTATATCTTTATCTAAGATGACCACGCAAATGGGTTTTATTAAATCATTTAACAAATTTCACGGTCTTTAAACCGCGAGATGTTTAACCAGGAAAAAATCAATTTAAGATGTGATCACTTCAAGTGATGATTATAAATATATTTATGCAAGCTTCCTCAAAGGAAGTCGTTATTAATCATCTTTGAAAAACCTTATCGCAAGTGACCTCAATTTGTCGGCAAAATTCCGGACTTACGTTGTCAGTTCGCAAACGCGGAAACAATATTTAGCCTTGGTTCGTATCAATACATGCTGGTCTCATTGGTGGTATCCTGAAATTACTATTCTAGTATTTGTCATAGATAAAGGAGTATTTAAAAAATAACTTTTGGGACCAAGAGATGAAATGTGGCCAAAACTGTACAGTTAAGATTTACCTGTGCCTTGAATTTCATCGTACTTATGTCTTTCATGTTCTGTTCTAGTTTCGTATATTTTGCAAACATCTTCATCTTCTATAAAATATTCTCTCTACATACACCCTTATCGAACTTCAGAAGTCTTTGTCCTGAGATTTGTGATAACAAAAACGATAAAAATTCTATCATAATTACACAACCTATTTGTAAATTAGATCGTATCATATCTTAAACGATCATTATCGTGATACACATTGCCGTCGTTGATAATATACATATATATAATAGCAGCACACAGCTGCATAAGGAAGGCATTCGTAATTTAATAACACTATAAAATATAAACTAACAGAAACCTAAATAAAACCAAGATGGTTATATAGGAAGTCTAGACCGTATTAATGTCAAAGTTAAACAAAACACTCGCATAAATATCTCGTAAAAGGATTTAAAATGTCTGATTTCTCAGCAATGGCGTGCACGTGTTCGTGATACGTGCCCAGAACGGGCTGGATGGTGTTTTGCTAACCTTCCATTTAAGGTACTGTGTTTATGCACAGTATAATAAGAACAGTTAACCCAATTTGGTTAGTAACAGCTGTGTTATTCAACACATATTAAAGATACCTGTGATTTTAAGGAAGGAGGAGTAGGTAAGGTTGCTTGATTAGTTCTCATTTCAAAATTAAAAAGTTGGTTTTGTATCTTAGTCTAAGGGGGTGATACGATTTTACGAAATTGAAACAAGACAACAGGGTTATACAGAGTCTAGCTGTAAACTATTAACCTTTTTTGAATTATGCTTGTAATTAAATTATTGTGTCCGAAAAAGGCGACTAAACTAGTTTTAATTTTTTTTTTAGTAACAGAAAATAATTTCTCTTGTTTTAAATGAAAAAATATCACGACTTTTGATCGAATCGAACAGGCTGTTCATTTCACTTTGTGGCATATGCTTATTATGAGCTATGCGTACAAACGCTACACCGTCGGGGCTACAAGGGCGCCCACTTCGTTTCCTAGATAGATCTACAGATTGTTCTGCCGTTTGATAGCTTTTTAAGCGGCTAATCTGAAGAGCGAAGTAACTCCAGTTTTATGACCTTTTTATAAAGCGTCTTTTATGGTGAGCGCGATTAGAAATTAATTTGGGAATCGTAAAGCAGATATTGTACGATGGAGAGTTATTTAAGACTAATCAATGGATTTGAGATTAAACTATATTGCTTAACTTTCTTTACTCTAAGCATTAAGTTTTTTCTTCTTATTGTCACCGATATTCTTGTTTTTTCACGTGTCAAATGCAAGTAAATGTTAAAATTAATCAGTGTTTTATACCTTGTCATCGTAAAAAAATACGTCAAAGTTAAATTAGGGTCTAAAATGTTTTAAAATCGTAATCCAATCAACCTTTTAATACAACATTTTGGCCCACACTATCAACAGAACTAACTTGAAAGTTGTCGATAAATATTCGTTTTAACAGTAGCAAATGCGATCAAAGGTATTGCACACGCCATAATGCAGCCACTGAGCTCTTTAGTAGCGACAAAGGGTATGCCAAATCCCATAAATATGCGACGTGATCACGTGACACTCCTGTGGGATTATTACACAACCGTCACAGAAATCTACGGATACGAAACTCATTGTTTATACAGACACGTAAGAATATGACACTCCTTAAAATAGGTGATCAGTTGCAGAAATACGAGGTGCAATTAAAATAACGTATAATAAGGCTTGTTTGTTTAGGTTACTATTTTTTTTAAATATATAAAACAAAGTCGGGTTTGTTACAACACTTTTTGAGAACAGCTGGACCGATTCTCATAGTTTATAATTTGTTTGATTTGTGCCGAATAGCAGAATAAATAATAAAGACATTAGAAAAGCTGAAAAAATAATGTTAGGTACGAAGTTTGCCGGGTCAGCTAGTTACTAAATAAACTTACCCTAAAACTACAGGCGCGGTCTTAATAACAGGACTCAACAGCTTATTTGTACCTGCTGGCTTGAAATAATAAAAAAATTGCAAAAATCATGGCAGAACAGTATCTGTTTTAAAATAAGAAACACTAAAGTTAGTATGTATCAAGCTGAGCTATGGATTTCTAATAGTGTAGTAGCAAATATCTTGAAATATGCAAACGAGATTTACACAAAAAATTGGCAACACTTAATTGTTATCTGATATCCAGTCTCTATCACTTTACGTAATACAGTAGCAACGATATTACACCTACGTTCACGTGCGACTGCGTTTTATTGCGACTCTGCTTGACTTATTCCCTTTCCTTTATCTCCGTTGTAACTATTTACTAAGGCCTTCGGATTTGTCGTTACATGAGCTTTGAAAATCTTCATATTTTTCCTTGGAATATTATCCTTGATACTATCACTCACATAACATATAAACCAATATCCGGCACATAAATGTAGATTTTACTTCAAATGTTCATACTTACTTAATAGTATCGGAGAGTGTGCTCATGAGCTGCATGAGCTCATACCACCGTCCCCTTTCTTCCATCGGACATCCAGACGAACGGCCAGCTACCATCCGTTTTTAGTTGATATACCCATAATCCGCACTAAGCGCTTCTCATCATCTTTTATAATGCGCACAGCTAAAGAGTGGAATTCCCTGCCTGCGTCTGTATTTCCGAGTGCATATAGGTAACCTGACTCTCTTTAAGACCAGAGTGAATAGGCATCTTCTGGGCAAGCTCGCTCCATCGTAGATCCCATCTATGCTCTAGAGCAAGATTGGGGTCAAGAGTAAGCCCATCTCAAATAAAAAAAATAAAAATAAAAAAAATCATCATTATTCATCATCAAATCATTGTGACAGTCACAATGATTTTCAGCAAACTTATAGCACATCTGGAAACAATTTGTTTATTTAATTGACTCTAAACAGACATTAAACCCAAAAGCAATAGGTGCTTTGCTTTAGCAAATTGGTCAAAACCATTTTACCACACAAGCTTTATTAAAGTCCTGTTTTTAAATTAGCTACATATTGCAAAACAAAAAATTTAAAGTCATTAATAAATTTCTTCGTAAAAACACAACATCTTCAGCTATTAAATCAGATTTTGAAATACAAAATTTCGAAATGACTAAAACACCCAAGACTATTCAAAATGAAAACCAAATGACATTGAAGTATATTATCACATCAATAAATCTTCCAAAAATTATCGAGTTAAATAAATCTTAAAAATAAACATACAAAGTGACTTTGCTGTCTGTCCACGCATAGCAACAGTATTTTAGTCACGAAACTGCATCTGTGATTAATTGTATTGAAACGAGTCTAGATCTAGTTCAGAACAAATTGCCCCAGCAAAAAAGTTTTAATAATATTGTCTGGATACGGTTTATGCAAAAAAACTGCCTACCTCTTCTAGTCCAGGCGATTGGGTATCTTTTTTTCATAGTATTTTATCATAATTGTAGTTGTTTTTAAATTGGTGCAGCAAGAAATCAATTTTAAAATATTATTTAAAAACATTTTGAGATTTTTTATTTTTTTATGTCTTTTTTAATTATTATGTACCGAAAATTGAGTTACTACATACTATTTTAGTGAGTACATTGTAGTGTTGTTGGTAAAGGTTTATAGCAAGACTTAACCTAGGGTTTATAGCATCTGAAACTATTACTTAAGCTTTACCTAAAGCTGTAGTACATTAATTTAAACCTTCAAAATGAAGGGAGAATATTTTGCACTGAAATGTATTATTTTTTAACTAACAATACTTCTTTGATATCTATATTTTTTAAACAAACAGATAAATCAGTCCCTATAAACCATGTTTAAAAAATAAAATTCTATTTTATGTCAATCGCAGAATATCAATAAACCACGAGTAATACTTTCAGGAACAAATATTATACTTATCTCAAATTTATAATGTTATCGTTGTTAAAATTGTTATGTTGTGAACATTACTAACTTAATGAAATTATTTAGAATCCGTTACACAAATGTCTCTACCGCCTGGACTATTGACTACCTCGACTAAGTTCACCTTGAGTCGGTGTGGGCGTTCCGAACTTGATTTAGTCGCCATCTGACAAACCCTTTTTTTGTCCTGAATATAAATAACACGGACAAAAAACGGACAACACTGACGCAGCTTGTTTATTGACGGGTTCCGTTTAGCTTTTGTTTTTATAATGCAGACATTAAAAAGATTGATAGATAACCGTTCACTGATCAATAATACAGATATTAACAATTAATAGATAGTCTTTAGAGACAGAGTAAATAAGGTACTAGAAAATGCATTTAGAACAGCAAAATTAATGCGGTATTATCGCTATAAGTGATCTCTTCATTACAACTTTTAGGTAGGGAACAGTTGAAATAAATTTAAGAAGTTAATAGAAGATCTTCTTTCAACCAATATAAAAAAAAGAAAATTGTGTCTGCGTAAAATTTTACATAAACCTACTTTAAAAATGTTGTTACATGATGAATGTCTTTGATATTTAACCTTTCGCACACAATCATAGGAGAAAAGGTGTAAACGAAGCCCTGTTTTTCTATCCGCCAAATAACCCAAAAAAATATAAAGTCGAGCGTGGATTTTTTTCGCAGTTTCCACTGGGACCGCCCGAGCGGAGTTTAGCGAAAGTAAGATTTGAATAATAAAGGAGAATATTCGACAATGTTCTTACCACATGTTGTTTTTATGTTGGGGCAAAGCCAGTGATAGTGCCCGTAAACTTTTCCCATGGCTGCGCTATGACATGGTTTTACTGATATGTTGAATATTTAACAAAACCCATTATATGTGGTTTATGTGCAGATTTGCAACCTTAAATGTTCATTCTTACACCTCTCAATAACTTTTTACTTTCCGTTTTAAATTCTAGTTTATCTACTACTTTACGTTTTGGCTTGAGGAAAAATACTCTCGTCCAAGTATAGAACTAATAGTCCTCAAACACTTCCTACATGATTTGATAATGACTTCCCGAGTCCTTTGACATCCTCATTTGTCAATGTTGTATATGCAGAGGAGATGCGGAAGCAGTATTCTATTTACTGAAAATGGAAAACTAAAACTTTATTACCAAGAGGAATCCCGATACAGAGAATTGGGTCACGCGTAAATCTAACCACACCGAGCAATTATATTCTTGCATTACGAATTCAACCAAACGCTACCATAAAATTTTCCACTATTAAACTGTTTCAATATACACAATTCGACCTGTTTATTATAATAATTCCTATGATAACAATATCATTAATAGTAAGGCCGCAGACTTAATGGTGCAATGTCATGCATACTAATTCAATAAAGCCAGCTCTTTGCAGAGCCCGCGGCTCCACGGACATGTCTGAAATAATAATGCCCCCACAATTAAACAGATAACTCTGATTTTCTGTCTCAAACATAAATCTTTTTTATAGCCTGTCCAATAAATATTAATCGATTCGAAGGTGTATTAACGAGATCGTTTCTATTGTTACAGACTAAGAAGAACAACCCAAACCACATCAAGAGGCCAATGAACGCGTTCATGGTCTGGTCACAGATAGAACGCAGGAAAATATGTGAGCAGACACCTGATATGCACAACGCGGAAATCTCAAAGAATTTGGGCCGCGTTTGGAAGACACTCAACGATGAAGAACGCCAACCCTTCATCGACGAGGCGGAAAGGCTCAGGCAGCTCCATATGCGCGAGTACCCTGACTACAAATACAGGCCACGCAAGAAGACAGCGAAGCCTGCGACGAGGACGGGCGCGGTCACGAAACAGAAACGCAAACAAAAGGCGGACTCGAATAACAACAGGGGCGTTTCCAGACGGCGAACGCGACCGTCTGCTCCCACAGCCCCTAGTGTTCCAGTGGAAACGCCAGCCCCACCACCTCTGCCAGCGTCCCCCGCTGGCTCCCCTGATTCCCCTGAATCTGCGTGTCTTTACGAAGACAGCACACGTCGCGAGCAATCAGACTTGACGGACCTCTACTCCATCACTGATCTGCTCCCCCTACCAGCGGACTGCGAGGTCGACCTCGACGCACTGACGACGGACATGGATTCCTTCGAGACGGCGTCCTCCTCCTCCGGTTCCCATTTTGAGTTCTCGTGCACGCCC
Organism: Anania fuscalis; assembly: GCA_950371115.1. NCBI lineage: Eukaryota > Metazoa > Arthropoda > Insecta > Lepidoptera > Crambidae > Anania > Anania fuscalis. Next base: position 14,805,614 of record OX493343.1, on the reverse strand, counting down.
GACGTGTCAGATATGCTCAGCGAGATCGGCGTCGCTGGAGATTGGGATAATACCTTCTCCTCGTACCTAACGTCGTCTTAGAGCGGTGCTCGGGTCGCCACGGCCGCTGCCGGCCTGTTCCACTGATCTCATACGGTCGGCCAGAGAGCCGCCACTTGGAGGCCGATGACGCGGCGCCCGTCCGCCGCCCCGCCTAGAGAGTGCCTACATCCAAAATGACGTGTCGACATTTGGATTCAATGTACAAAGTTATTTAATAAGGGTCGAGGGAGATAATTATGTTTATTGTCAACCGGCCGCACGGTCGCATTCTCCTTCAGTTCAGGTTCTTAATTTTAGTTTTAATAGGCGACGCTTCGACGAAGTGCATCAGGTTTCAAAGTAAAGGCTGTGAGTCGGTTCTTTTGTGGTGTTGCTTTAGTTGAAAATTACTTTTTTGTAAATTGTGGGTGTTTTCCAAACGGCACGTCTCAGACAGTAAATAAATCCGTCTACACTCCGTCGCCTGTTTATAAGTCACGGGTCAGTTAAGGATCGACGTTTGCTTGTTTCGTCTTCGATTTGACTCGATCGGACATGTACATAATGAAATGAGGATCTGGAAAGCCAAATTGAAGGTGAAGAGGTTCTGTTGGGGTCATTGTCGCTCGCCGCACCGCGTCGCGTCCGTCTTCGTATATTGACTTGGCTTCTAGTACGTTAAAAATAGTAAGTTTGCAATTTCTATGACACACCATTTATTTTATTAACATTCGTACTTTAAGCGTGACCATTTTACTTTCGGACTATTAGATGAAATATGTATTCGTAATAGAAAAATAAGGACTAGGTTATAGTCATATTGCGTTGACTATGTAAGTTCACTTTATACTTTGATGCACATGTAGATGATATAGTCAACGATTTAAGTTTACAGTTGGAATCTACTCGGTATGCCATGGATAATTTTTGGAGCGGGTTTTTCGAGATGGTTTTCGATGTTTGATGGATCGATGAGAATCCTTACCATGTTTGAGTTGGAATTGAACGACCAACGCATAATCTCGCCCTTCTATCTTCCGTCTTGATATATGCGTCTCTTGTTCATTTAGGGTAATATAGATTTCATGGTAGGGGTTAATATTCTGTGTTGGATGTCTTGCTATAATGTATGATAGAATGTTAAAGTAAGGATAACTGTTCAATGGTTAGGTATGGACTTAATATATGTAAAATACGATGGCACCTATGGATCATGCGAAGGGACACTTCAATTCTATTTTCTTTCTCTTAACGCTGAAGTTTTCAATACAAATGTTCTATAGAAAGATACATATCACTATGGGAATGTGTTATACTGTGGGACGGTGAAAAAATAAGGATCGGTATTCAATTGTTTGGTTTCTTTCAAATTATTTTGCTATTTTAACCACTGTGATTTACTTTACGGATTTTCTAAATTATAAGATTCTAGTGGAGACTGATAACGCATAGATTAGTTTTAGCTGCGCTAGCTTCTGTAACTTTTTTAATTTGTAAAACTGGGCATAATTGCTTTATTGTGAAATCAATAATAATATGTACCTATTTTTGATACTTTGCGCTGCTGTGAAAAGCGGGTTTTGATCATTAATCATAACTAATGTAAAAAATATAATAAATCTAACATTAATCACCAAAAGAGTAATATTGTAAATTGTCGGCATAAAGCTATTGGAAATATATAAACTTCTTGTCATTATAAAAAGTCTGTCCATTTCAAATTTTGCTTTTCACAGTAGCACATAGAATAAAATTTTTAAAAAAAAATGCTAAAACCTGTCAATTCAGTGAAAATTGTGTCAGTTAGGAAGTCAAGTTCGTCTGAACAATGCTTCAATCATTCTTAAGATAGATAAAACATTCTACTAAATGTACTGTTTCAGATTGCGAAATCAATATTTGTAGATATCATGTGTCCCTAATAATATAAATTTAATTAAGGGATCCGTTGTGCTCTAATTATTAAGAAAGAAAATGCTTTACCTATATTATTATATTCTTATAAATATATATGTAAAAAACATGTTCATGTATTACTTAGTAAGTGTCTACGAAAATCCAATTAAATGTGAAAAAGAAACAAAAATTACATGTTAATATCTGTATTATTGCAAATCTGTAAGTTACACTGTCTTGTGTGTTGTAGGATATATGATTATTATATATTGATATATGTAACGATGTGAAGGGAAAAAATAAATTTGTGCCTAATAAACTACTCGGAATTCTTCTTAATACATAATAATACTTATATTTTAGTAATGCTCAAGGTATTTTTAAGCATGTAGTCGTTATTAGCTGCTGTTGCTTAGAAGAAAAAATATGAAAGTAAAATAAAGGATATTTCTCAATGCCAGTAACTGCATTTGACATTGATTTAACTTTGCTAGCTTTCAGTATGATAAAAAGGTTCCATTCAATGTTGTCGGACAAATACATTTCATTGGATCGTGTACTATGCCTGTGTAAAACATCCCTCCATAATTTAAAACTTTGACAATAAATGTCATTTTTTCCGAATTGTGTGTTCGAAGCGTTCTTACAAAGTTCTGTACCGCATTTGATTTGAATGTATTTCGGAAACTGCTTGCGTTCGAACTATTATTCTCTTTTCGTATTTCGTTCAGTGTTATTTATTTTTATGTCTTTTTAAATAATAATACTTGGATCCAACGATTAAAAGCAATATAAATGGTAACAGCGAAGCTCAAATTAGTCTAAATCTAATCTCTGTTACTAAAAATGTGACTGTCCTTAATGTCTGTCTCAAATCAAAAATGTTTTGTACCCATAACCTATCTCATAGAGTTTCGTCTGGTTGATTTGAGATCCATGGGATTGCAGCCACAGTTTTATTAACTAGAGATTCCAGTAACCCCAAAAGTATTGATAATGAACGCAACATCGAATTTATAATGTTGTAATATATCGCTTCTTGTTGTATTTCAATATTTGGAATTATCAGGGTTAAACGTTTCGTTATAGTGTATAATAACACATAATGTCACTCCAATTGCCTTTTAATCTTCAACTTGATCCTTTGCAATCACAGCTTTTCCTCCTTGTAGCGATAAAATTCATAAATCCATGGAAGTAAGATTAAATTTAACGGTATGTATATAAGTAATGAAACTGTTTATAATAATGAAGTCAAAATAAAGCGATACTGTGAGAAAAAATTAGAAGTTATATATAATACACGTCTCAACGGAATAAATATCATAGAGGACGTAGTTAGTTGTTGTAGGATATGATAAAATACTTATATATATATATATATATGGAAATAACAATTGTTGTCTTTGTTCATTGAAATCGCATGGAAGCTTGTCAACTCGCTTGCCATCCAGTAGAATACATTTCTTGTGAAAGCGTCATATGGAATATAACCTCTTAAATGTTTAATGTATACATATACAATTGTAAATTTAAGTGTAAAGTGATTCAATTCAATACGTTAGTGATTTATTCACAGAACTGAAAAGTTGAAATATTCTCGTTATGTTGTGAAAATTGAACGTAATTTTATCTATATGTATATATCTATCTCTATTGTTGATTTAATTGGTAAGCGACTTCTTCTATGTATTTTGTTTCTTCAACTCCAAAATACTTTGAGACACAACGAAAATTTCTTTCTATCTCTTTCCCAGCACTAAATGTATCACGTAATTATTATGATATATAATTGGTGTCTATAAGAAATATTAAGATGATAAAACAGTATACATTTTAATACCCCATATATTGTATGTCAAGATGAAGATGTAGTAGATTCATTTAACATAATATAATATGTTGTTGACGTAGCTGTGTCATTAATGATAATTGGTATTAATGAGGTTAATGATAATGATTAAACAAAGAAATCGCACAATCTGAGTCAGTCAGGAACTAATGTAGGCATTACAATAATAGTTATTAAACAATTTAATTCGTAAGAGATGAGTTAGGTGTAGCAGATAAAATTACATTTTAGTTATTGACGTGAACGATAAAACTTTTGTATGCTTGGATTTAAATTTTAAAATTGCAACAATATCTTTTGATACCTACAGATATTCCTATCATTTTAAAGCTGTGTACACTTAAATAATTTAACACTCCTATCGCTTGATTACAAACCATCAGAATTTGAAATGTAAGTTGTTAAAGTTTGTATTTGACGTTATCCCAATATTTTTTTTACTGTAAATAATATGTTGATCAATTTTTTAGGAACAAAAAATATAAGGATGGTCCATTTATAGATTTTAATATAGGATATTATTAGTGCAGCGTATGAATACATTATGTAAAGCATTGAACATTTTTTCAAGTGAAATGCCAAACCTTTCCTATTAAACTGAAGCTTGGCTTTGACAAAAGTATTTGACTGAGACGATTCACGCTTTCCATGTTTCATCGGTCATTGTAAATATCTTGTTAAACTATTGAGGCCACGTCTTTGCCTTCGAAGATCAGTCCTTCTTCAGGGTATTCCGAAACCAGTCTAGTCTTGAAGGGTTATATTTTGGGATTCTCAGCTTTACTTATTTTCATAGCTTCTGCACAACTCAGCGTTTGCAATTTTGTGGCCTTTGCATAATCGATACCTATTTTTTTAGTTTTTTTTATTCAATTTATACCAAAAAAATTATGATGCTTTTATAAACTGTTACCGATGGATCTCTTATTTGTAGCACTTACAGTTATATCGAGAATTCGGCTAACCAAATATTGAAAACGTTTGTTTTCTACATTTATTTTGGTTCAAAAGTGTTGTACATATTAGATCGGGCTTGTTTATAGGTGAACAAGAAACTCACAATCCTCCCAAACGAATCAAAATTGTCACCCTTCACAGGGTTTATTTTATTAAAATCTTTTTTCTGGTAATAGTTTAAGATTTTTTAATTTGTATTAATAAGTTTTCGTATTACGAGGAGTGTGTAGTTTGGAAGCTAAATGATTTTTCCATCATTCGTTGTATAAATTATTGATATTATGTATTTTTTAAGATACTTACTCTAACTGCATATAATGTACGTAGACATTTAAATTGTTAAGTATGAATTATTAATATTGTAGCTACCTGTCGATTTAAGGAGAACGTGTACATTTTGTAACGTAATTTGTTCGATAATGAATATATATTATAATAACGCATTGGTAAAAATAAATCATTCAGTTTTTAAAAAATAAAAAAGATTTTTATTGCAATTCCTAGTACACAATCTTCTAAACAATATAATTTAAGCGTCCTATTTTGTAGTGATGTTTTAGAAAAAAAACAACATTCTTTTGAATTGAGAACCTCCTCCTTTTTGAAATCGGTTGAAAAGACACTTAGATGTTGATCTTTCCATAGTAAAATTTGTAATAAGTAAGTAGTAGAATTCAAAGTCAAAGTCATTTATTTTTGCAAATTGGCCATCAATGGCACTTTTACATGTCCCATTTTTTTTCCTACCACCGCTTCGGGACTACATATCGGCTGGTGATGAGAAGAAGCGGCGCAACAAACTCAGTCACTTTTGTCAGCCTGATTTTATTACAGGAAATACAATTACAAGATAGTGTAAATGCGAGCTAGGCAGGTTATTAAGTCCATGCACTCTTGTCGTTCAAGTAATTGTTCCCTCAAAGGAAGTTATGTAATGAATATTTTATCCAATAACTTAGAACAATCGACTGAACAGAATATTAACAAATATGATACACAGTATACTAGTCAAGATTTACATATCTTTATAAGCTAAGCTAAGCTTCGTAGTAGGCATCCTGTTACTCGGCAACAACAATACGGTTGGTTTGGCGGATTAATTTAAAGAAGAGAAAAAGAAGTAGATAAGTAAAAATAAAATTGACGACAAACGTTAAAAAAATTGAAGAAGAAGAAGTAAGTAAGTAATAAATCGGTTTATAAACGAGCGACGACCTCCGTAGCCAAGAGGCGAGCACGCCGGACTATATAAGGCGCCGCCATCTCTGAGGTTCCGGGTTCGATTCCCGGTCGGGTCAATGTAGAAAACGAACTGTTCTATATTATCTCGGGTCTGGGTGTTGTGGTACCGTCGTTGTTTCTGATTTCTATAACACAAGTGCTTTAGCAACTTACCTTAGGATCAGAGCAATGTATGTGATGTTGTCCAATATAATAAATATTATTTTATTAAAACAGTAGATAAATTATTGGTCTTATCAGCACGAGTCATCAGTTTTAAAAAAGTGAACACTTCCTAGAACTGCTTACTATGACCTTTTGTATATGAGGCCTATGTCTAGCAGTGAAGTTCGAAGGGTTGATGATGATAATGATAAAGTAAAAGCTAAAAGATCGGACATATTAGGGTCAACTGAATTATCATGGTTAGAATTGATGATTTAGTTTTTTGTGGTTCTGATACTGGATAGTTTTTTTTTTAAATCTGTTGTCGCAATGTCATCTATAGCCATTTCATCAAAAGTCTAATCTATAGCCAGTTTCTTGATTAACCTTATTCATAATCTGCAATGTTTGCAGATTATGAATAAGGTTACAAGCTGTTCGTTGAGCTAGCATCATTTATAGTAAATATTGATATTTGCCACTTATATCATGAGACTCAATCACATCTGCTTTGCATCAAGTCAGCTGTGTAAAGTGATAAGTGAATCCCGTTAGTCATGACTGAAACTGAGTTCAGGATAGCCTTAATAAGCAAGAAACTGACTCAATCAATATTTAGCTTCACAAATTCTTGCTGCGCAACCTACCACAAATATTAATTAGATTACTAACAACACTAATATAAATATTCTTGTTCTATAAAAAAGGATGAAAAAGTTATACCTTCATCTTAGGGTGCCGTGCCGCGGCAGTAGCCGCTGGAGGTATATGACATAGCGATTTATCGACACTCAACTGTCATAATATGAACATTTATCGAGACAGCGAGCATGACCGTAACGCCACCGGCACGGATAGGTGGATATGCTCGCTGTTTCGATAAAAGTTCAAGATGGCGATAGCCGCCGTATATCATATTTGACAGTTGGGTGTCGATAAATCGCTATATCATATCGTGTTTTGTTGGCTATTCCTAGCATCATCATGATCATGCTAGGGAGGCTGGTGTAAATTACACTATTATCGACAATAATACGATTGGAAAAGTATAGTAAAAATACACAAGACCTAACCTAAGCACCCTACCGATAACACAGAATATGTTAAGTAACCTACTATCCGAATAGATAGGCCCATAGGTGGAGGTTACTGATATTAATATAGGTAATTGGCGATTAGGCTTGATCTCGGGTTCAATTCCAATCGTGTCATTGAAAATGCACTTGTGAATATGCCTCACGTTGAGTTATACACCCAAAATTTCAGTAACTAAAACATCGAATGTTTTTAATATTTTTTCCACCAGAGCAAAAGTGTGTTGTACGATGATTTCATGGTATTTAAAATTATTGAGTCTAATAGTAATAGTTTCTTTGCGAGATCAAATCAGAAATGACAAGATCTATGAAAAACAAAAGTCGCTGACATAGCCCGACGGATTAGCAAGCTAAAGTGGCAGTGGGTGGGGCACAGAACTGACGGCTGATGGGGCAGAAAGGTTCTGGAATGGAGGCCACGTACCAGCACCGGACAGACGAACTGGTAAAGGTTGCAGGAAGCCACTGGATGCAGGCCGCTTCCAACCGGCCAATCTGGAAGTCACTGGTGAAGGCCTATATTCAGCAGTGGACGTCCTGTGGCTGCAATAATGATGATGATGAATATTTATTTATTTATTTATTTAAAACTTTATTGCACAAACTTACAAAAAGTGTACAAATGGTGGACTTAATGCTAATTAAGCATTCTCTGCCAGTCAATCATTGGGTCATGCAGAAAGCTTGCAAAGGGTGCGGTAAGATTAAATTATAGAGAAAAAAAAAAGTTAATAAAGGCAACAATAATTCCACAAACTTATTCTAGCTAAATACCTACACATAATATGTTATACATATACTTTAATAAATAATATAGATACACTACAAAATATTAATAAATAAATACATACTTGTATATACAAATATGCTATAAATATATATACTTACTCACATACAAATATATAGTGCAATTTATCTATTTTAAGAATTGGCGTACTTTTTTCTTGAAAACCATTCTAGAATATTTTTATTCTCATCCACAATTTTGAGATAATAACTAGACGAAAATTGAGATAAAATCATGTTTTAATGCTAAGTCGTAAAATAAAGAGTACGCGATGCCAAAGTTTAAATTTCATCAAGCATAAAAATGCTTATCTTGAAAGTAATTTTTGCCATTATAATAGGAGGACATGAAATTGCTACCAAGCATGATGACGTCATCAAAAATGAGTGATGAAACCCATAATATAAGGAAAGGCATATAAAATTAAAGTAATAAATTTGAATAATAGTCATAAGGACCATTTTGTCGCAGTACAGATGGAAACAGAAGGGTCACTCGACAAATTCCATAATCATACTAATATTTAAAATGCAAATATAAAATAAAGTTAATTTGTCATAATGTCTTAATACAGAATACAGTCTTCTGTTACCAAGTACCAGACCATGTTTTTTTTTTTCAAATCGACCGCCTAAACTGGGATCCGAACCCAGAACCATCGCATACCAGGCGAGTGCTTTTCCAACTAATCTACCGAGGACGTCAACTTACCTAACGAAATTTTTCAAGTGTTTCTCACTGTCGAAGCTTATCATCTTAAGCATCTTAAATAAACCTTACATGTAACGTAATTGCAAAAAACTAAATTTTAAAGTCTTTTTTAGGTCTTTTCTCCGTACCAAAAGGGTAAAACGGGACGCTGTTACTAAGGCTTCGGTGTTCGTCTGTCTGTCTGTCCGTCTGTCACCAGGCTGTATCTCATGATCCGTGATAGCTAGAGAGTTGAAATTTTCACAGATGATGTATTTCTGTTGCCGCTAGAACAAAAAATACTAAAAACAAAATACAATAAATATTTAAGGGGGCTCCCATACAACAAACGTGATTTTTTGCCGATTTTTATAGAAATTGGTACGGAACCCTTCTTGCGCGAGTCCGACTCGCAAAGGCTGATAAATTATGATATAATAAAAAAATAAAAACCGACTTCAAAATGAAACTAAAAAGCGAAAAATAATATTGACTAAAACATACCTAATCAGTTCTTTTTGGAGTCGGTGCCAGCCATCGAGAGTTAAAATGTGTTCATTCGCACCGACTCCAAAAAGAACTGATTAGGTATGTTTTAGTCAATATTATTTTTCGCTTTTTAGTTTCATTTTGAAGTCGGTTTTTAGTTTTTGAATAAACTTATTTTGTTTCACAATTTTAAGTGTTAAGTCCTCTATTTTTCCCCTCCTGACTCCGCCAAAAATGACTTTACAGCAAAGTGACCTAGACAAATGTTAGTCTTCTGTGGACCACCCACCCAATGGTATGATAAAAAAAAAAATGGGTTCTATTAATGATCAATTTTTCGACGAAATTTATTTCAACGCCTTTAAAATAAGCTTCAGGTTTCACCTTCCAACTCCGCCAAAAATGACTTTACAGTAAAGTCCTCTATGGACCCCCCATCCAATGGTATGATAAAAATAAGGTGTTATATAGGGTCAATTTTTCGACGAAAATTTGTAAGTCTTAAGGAAAGGGTTTTCCTGCACTCCAACCAAAACGGCGGCTATTTTGGTGTCGTAACCATAGGACAAGGTCTTGCGTTAAATACCAAGTCAATATAAGAAAGGAACTTTTAATTTTTTTTCTTACTGGGTATGCGGGTAGGCCCCAAGTAAATGAAAATTGGCGGTCAGATACCTCATAAGCTTCACGTCTGCTCAACACACTGCGAAATACGTTCTGTCGACAAATTGCAGTATTATCTTCTAACTCCTATCCGTTTAGGAGTTCTGTGGCTTCCATCATCAGGTCAGCAACATGACATGATGATTACCAGACCCAAAAATCAGCATTAAGTCAGAAAATATATGCAAAACATTATGGGTGCCTATAAAAATTGAGGGTTGCCCTCGATTTCCCAGGGATCCGATCATCAGAATCTGACTTGGTGTAAATGGAACCACCTCGGGAGTACACCCTTTCAAACTAAAAAATAAATTATGAAATCGGTCCATAATTGACGGCGTAATCGCGTAACAAACATACAAAAAAAAACAACATTCAGACGAATTGAAAACCTCCTCCTTTTTTTGAAGTCGGTTAAAAAGCACTAGCAAGAAGCTCTCATCAAAAGCAGTTAATCTGATTAAGTCAACCTCGGAATAGATCCTCTCTCTGTTGGTCTTCTCTCTGTCTGTCTCTCTCCCACTTCACCGGCTGTAATGTCTTCATGGAGGGAACTTTCTCTATCTATTTTTATTGTAGTTTTATTTGCAAATTGCTTTAATTAAATAATCTGGGGTCAGTGTGAGTTCTATTAATAATACTTTATGAGTGGTAACTGCTTGATTAGATGATTGAAACAGGTCAAAATATGGTCAATTGAGACTTGAGTCAATCTGAATATAGGTGACGGTTTGATGAACAACTACTTACTGGCGATTGACAAACAGATGATTATCATGAATCACTTTGCATTTTTATGGAATTTGCTAATGTTAATTGAAAGAAAACTAACACTATATATTTTTCACACCGAAAATTTAAGACATTAGACTTATGACACTAAAACCAAGTATAATTATAATATAAGGTATTTGACGACCTCCGTAGCCGAGGGGCGAGCATGCCAGACTTTAAATGGCGCGGCCATCTCTAAAGTTCCGGGTTCGATCCCCGGTTGGGTCAATGTAGAAAATGAACTTTTCTATATTTGCTCGGGTCTGGGTGTTGTGGTACCGTCGTTGTTTCTGATTTCTATAACACAAGTGCTTTAGCTACTTACCTTAGGATCATAGCAATGTATGTGATGTTGTCCAATATTAATATTTATTTATTTATTGTTAAAAAAAGGTGTTCAAACCTATCTGTTTAGGAAATGTAGGTATGTGTCTACGCATGCAGTCACGCAGTGGGTATCTTCTGGCGAACATCATCAGAGTAAGCAAAAAATATATATATATATACATCAATTAATAATATTTAATTAAGAAACAATGGTTACTGTTACGGAAGTATTCAGTACACGTTTGTCCAGCATTTTCTATGATAAATACTCTGATAAATGTACATTATGGATTTATATCAATGACTTGCTGTTTATCTCATTTTCCTTAATCGGTGTTGTGTATTTGCATACCAATAAATCATAGTTGATGATTGAATTAAAACCGTGATTATTTTAATAACTTACATATCTCCAAATTATCGAGAAGGCATTTAATAGTAATATTGTAAAGGTATATGAATGAGGTCATACGACATAAGACTAAGGTGACTGATATTGTCCAAAAATGTAGCAAGCTGAAGTGGCAGTGGGCTGGCCATGTCTGTCGCAGAACCGACGAGAGGTGGAGCAGGAAGGTTTTTCGAATGGAGACCACGCTTAGGCAAACGTACCTAGTGTTGGACTTATGACCTGAAGAAGGCAGCTGGCAGCGACTGGATGCAAAGGGCGGGAGATCGTGCGCTGTGGCGCTCCTTGGGGGAGGCCTATGTCCAGCAGTGGACTGCAACAGGCTGATATGATGATATGAATTCTACATTATTTAATAGAAGATAATATAATACTCGTTGAAACAGTCTGTTATAGAAGCGAGGAATCAATAAGTTACTCGAACAATAAAACTAAAATATATTATTCGACCACAAACAATTTGGCTACAAATATTTTAACATTTAAAACTTTTTTGTTGCATTTTTTAATTATAACACTGTACACAACACAGGTATTGATGCAACATACCTCTTTTTATTTATTATTGTCCCGACGATTCGGCCTAATTACATAGGCCGTGGTCGTAGGAAGACTGGCGATATACAGCGCGCCTGCTCAAGCGCGGTGACAAATCTTCACCCACCCGCATTTCTTGAATATTTTTGGCGGCAGCAGGGTATGTTGATCAATGGCCGTGTTGTGTACAGTGTTACAAATATTTTGGTGGCTAACCTACGAGTAGTAAGTAAGAAATAACCTTTATCAGGTAGTCACCGCCCAATTTATAGTCAATTAACTAGCTGACCCGGCGAACTTCGTACCGCCTAACAGTTTTTTTTCGTCAGTTTATTAATATTTTTATTATTTATTCTGCTTTTTGGGCGGGAAAAAATCCAACAAATAATAAATTATGAAAATCGGTCCAGCGGTTCTCGAGCTACGAACTGGTAAAGGTTGCAGGCAGCCGCTGGATGCAGGTCGCTTCCAACCAGCCGATCTGGGAGCCACTGGGGGAGGCCTATGTTCAGCAATAGAGTTCAGTCATTACCTAATCTTCTTTACTGTTTACAAGCTTACCTCTGTCCTCGCTTCGCATAACAATATAGCATATCTCGCGTGGAAAGCAAGCCTTAACAGGGTTATTTGAGAAATAAAAATTTAACCTCGCACGACTAGATAGCTAACATCATAAACAACAACATTTGTTCTACGAGTTTTATCATAACTCAATACATAAATTAAACATGATCTTCCAAGCTTTTATTGTACTGTCATGACATTTGTAAGTCTATGTAAACGAGGCGCGCGACGCTCGCGCCCCGCCCTTCCCGATGTGTAGCGCACAGAGATAAGAACATTCAGACGTTAAATTCAATTGATATTTTTTTTTGTATAAAAGTAAAATGTGTTAAATTATTTAAAGTCGTAAAACAAATGTTGTTGTGTATGATGTTAGCTATCTAGTCGTGCGAGGTTGTTGATTTTTTTCAAATAACCCTGTATAATCTGCGTCTGATGACAGCATTTTTACACGCAGCAATTAAATGTCCGTCGCTACCTAGAATGTCTGCTGTACCCAAATTATGTCTGCTACCCATTCGTTAGTATTCGATACGTCGCTCAAATTAATTCGTACGTCGCGTAATCGTCTGCTAACTGATGAAGAGATGAGATAGACTGATTGGGGTGTCCTCGCGTTGCTATTTGAGCTTCAATTATGCAGAGAGTAACAACGTTGTAATGAGATTGATCTTTACCGATTTTATTGAATTTAATAAGATAATGAGCTGTGGTAACTCAGTATTCGAAGTCTAGCCTCAGATTCGTTGGCTAATAGTTAGCATCTCAGCTCGTATATATAGATTTATCGGAATCTATCCACGGTTTTTGTCGATTACTTCGCGGTGAGGGATGACATTGTGCGTGAAGAAACTTGCACATATTAACAGCTTGAAATTGTAACTGTCGAATCAAATCAAGTCAAAATCTGTTTGACTTCGATCGCGCTTAGGCGCTTAGTCTAAATGCCAATTAAAATGACGTTTCTCGAATAAATACTACATTTTGGCAAACGGAGTGAAAGATACTCTCTTGCGGTCCGACGATCTTGAAAAAGATAGAAGGCGTAGCTGGATTCAAAAAGGCGAAGATCGTGCTCTTTTGCAATAGAATGAAAATGATGTTTAAAGATTTTTTGGCAGTTATCGGGTTTACAATCATATGCAATAGAAAACCCCCTCTTTTTAAGTCTCCTCTTTTTTATGTCTGTTATGAATCAATTTTATAAAACGGGTAACTACATGTTTCTGATAAGACTTCCACAACTTATTGTGCATCACGACCTTTCTTTGAATATAGCGTTGAAAGCATGAAATTCCTAGTCCCATAATGCAAAGGGTCCGTTAAGGCATAGAAGGCATTCAGAGCAGCATCAAAAGATAGACCCATGTTGTCACTGGGTCATGATTCATCAGCCACCTACCGCCCTGTGGATTCTTGTATGAAAAAGACATTACCATACCAAATACCAAAAAAACTTATTCAACGACATTCCTTAGATTAGTTAGAGCACTGAACTGTGAAGAGAGAATTATTATCGCGAATTAGTTTAATTATTAGGCAAAGACAAGGTTAAATAAATTTAGAAATGAATTAAACGGTAATAAATCGTAATTCAACTTGACTATTACGTAACTCTTTTACATATCTGCCTCTTGTGAAAATAGGTTGATTGACACGTTTTTAAATTTAATTTAATTGTGTAGACTTGCCCCTGATACAGAACCCTTGGAGCGAGGTGACAAGCGATAACTCACTTGACACTAATGCTAAATCATAATGCAATATTACATATCGGGTGTAAAAAAATGCTTAACGAAGCCGAATACCACATATTCTAAGTATTATTACGATCATTTTTTTTTTTACACTATACCTGGGAAATGTCGGGTTAACGAGTTATTGACAGTCAAAGTTACAATTTTTTTTTACAAAATTGACTTTTGGTTGATAATACTAAACTTTTTTACTAAGAAACATGATCCGCTTACACACACAGGCATAGTCTGTGGCGTGCGCGCTATGCATTGCGGGTTAGAAATAAGTTATTTTTTTTTATACTTAAAAATAAGCCATTTCCCAGCAATTATTTTTTTTTGCATTCTGCTTGGTGTTATGTATAGAATTCGTGGTTTAAGGCTTCGTTAAGCGTTTTTTTACACCCTGTATACAGGGTGTACAAGAGAATAGGACACTCCTTAAAACCACGTGATCAGCTGGTCACATACAGCAACTTTTTCTATGGGAGCATTATTATGGGAGTGTCCCATTCTTTAGTACACCCTGTATATGGATTGTGGTTTATAGGTTGTCAATGTGCTTTTAAACAGATGATGATCACTTCAGCCACAGGACTTCCACTGCTGAACATAGGCCTCCCCCATTGACTTCCAGATTGGCCGGCCATCTGTCCTACTACAACTAGCCCAAAATTGTCCCGAAGCAGTGGCAGGGAAAAAAATTGGAACATGACGTAAAAGAGCTTAGTTAAAGATTATTTACAGAAATAAATTGGTTTATTGGTTTTTATTGCTTCCTGCAACAACCATCTTCCTGTAGCATCTACGATCGGCGATTTAGCGACTGCATCGGTGCTCCATTATGTTTTGCAGTAGACGTCCTAAGGCGGACAGATTACTATGACACGGTTTTGACGGCGTATATGGCTGTCGTCTGTCACCAGTGTGCACATAAGTGCATCAGTTGAAACATTAAGGATACGCACACTGCACAATGCTACTTTTACCATTTACGATTGGCGATTTTGCGACTAAAATCGATGCTGTATCATCTTTAAGCGACGATCTGCGATCCATCGCTAGCATATACAAACGGAGATAGACTAAGAATATAATATCATGCGATGTGTGGAACAGAAAGCAACATGCGTGAAAGAGAGGAAAAACTAAGTGAGCGAGAGCAGAGACGACGCGTATTTGAATGTGAAGACGTCACGGAATAGATTCATGGCGGTAACCACGAACTCTTAAAACAATCTCAAATCTGTCAAACATTATCAAATCTGACAAATTTTGTATGTAATGACGTACCAAAATTAACAGATTTGACAGCTTAGAGATTGCTTTAAGAGTTCATGATTACCCCGCTGTTGTTCAAAAAGGAGTTTAAAAGTCAGGAGTCAAATGTCCTTAGTGCTGCTTTGTGCTTGTGCCGAAATTAACCCTTTCTCGTAGAATACCTTATCCCTTACCATACCTACCATCTACCATATTATGAAATTTCCGTCTGAATTATCTCATCTTCTCTAACCTCATCGTTCTATTTATTTATATGAATTCAGCGTTATCAGTTATCAGGCGACTTTTCCGAACTATTTCATGTGCTTATACTGCGCCTAATCTCCCTTGGCAGACAATCTGACGCGCTGATAAGATACGAGAACAGAATACATACTGTCATTGTTATTTTAGTACCGTGTGCGGAAAGGAAGTACCTATATAAATAAGATATTTATTTATGAAGTACCTAAAAACATCAAAGAAAATTCATTTTATTTTATTAGGAAGACCAAGGTTTAATTTTTTTAAATAATTATACACAAATAAATTTAAAAAAATATTTACTGGTCCACACCATTCACTTCCTATATTTAAAAAAAACGTTTAAGTTCCATGTCATAGGATATAAAATAAGTCAATAGCGAGTGATTAACATTTACGTAGTAACGTAGTTATTTCTATTGATTATTTTTTAAAATGCCACCGGTAGGACTCGAATTCAAGACCGTTTGCTGTCGACTGACAGCAACTGAGCTAATAACTACGTTGGCGAATTTCTAAATGTATTTCTTTATTTGTTTTTGATAGTAATTTCATCCTCATTAAACAATATGATTGTTGTTGATGCAAATATGAAAAGTTTAACTCAAGAACAATAGTAATAATAGGTATAGGTAAAAATAAATAGGTATTTTAAAAATCGATATTGTTTTCATAACTTCATCGTGGCATTAGAGATATTGTGTTAAGTTTTTATAGTAATACGACGTTCGACTTGAGCAGTGTTGCACAAACACGTGCGAAATATTTTCTATCTCTCTCTTTCTAATATATACGAGGTGCGATTGTATAAGAATGTATTATACTACAATAAACTTTTTAGCTAATGCTAGTTATAAATCCCTAACAGGGCCATAACCATGAACTCTTAAAACAATCTCAAAGTTGTCAAATCTGTCAATTTTGGTACGTCATTTCATACAAAATTTGACAGAAATGATAATGTTTGACAGATTTGAGATTGTTTTAAGAGTTCGTGGTTACCGCCCAGACCTTTTAGGTATTATGGCAAATTCGCTAATCATAATACTCTTACTCAACACAAACATTTTTTCTTGGCGAGATTTAAACCTAAAACCGCTGGCTTCATAGTTGCGTACCTTTCACTATTTAGAGATAAAGGTAGTCAAATGAATGTACCTTAGTGAGTATAAGAATTGTTAATATTTATATTGAATATAGATATTCGTGAAATCAGGATCAAAGACTAGTCAATCTGTTTTTCACCTTCATCTTATTGACAAGCGACCCCGCTAACTTTAGTTGAAGCCCCGTATTCAAAACACAATCTCAAATATATTTTGCCAACAAAATTTTGTGCCATCTTTTGACAAAGCTTAGGGAAATTAATTTAATTTAATCAAAGCAACATAAATTTTGATGAATTTGCTTAGTAAATTTCAGTCTTTTTAGGTTTACAATAGTTTTAAGGCAATCAAAACACTTACACCGGGTTCCTATATTGTACTATGCGTATGTGTACATCAGCAACTGATCGTATTGTTGTCAAAAGTAACAAGCCGATAAAGTCGTTCCAATAAAATTTGACGAAGCCTAATTTATAGGAACGCTTTTGAGTATGTCAAGTTGACGATTCCTACCATTCGTTAGCAAAACCAACCGTTTCTAGGATATACGAACCGGGCTGTACACAGTTTGCACGTATTTGGTTTTTGTGACTTCTAAGTGTTTCCCACTTTCTTTTTATGTGAACACTAAATCTTCTATACTTGAATTCTTCGTGCTATTAAAAACTGTATTGTATCCTATTCCTAATACACGGATACTGTTCGTACTAGCTTACTAAGTAACTTACCAGGTTTTACGTACAAACTTACTCCATCATGAAGGATCAAGTTATTCATAGGGGCCCGGAGTAAATTAAAATTGGCAGAAAACATGTTTTTCACAACAAACGCCTGAATAATAAATCGATATTTATCAGAATTATCTACAATGTCGATGATGTCAAAAAAGTCATTGAACTCGAGCTGATAAAGTGAAATGGTGATACGAATAATCTCGAAATCTTTTAAGCCTATTCAGTTTATTATACTTTCACGATTGATCACATTTTTTGCAATTTTATTAGGTATGTTTCAAATATACGTTTTGCAAATTAATAATTCCTTTTAAATAACCTTTTAAATAATAACAAACAAACATAGTATTGCTTTACTGTCAACATTTTACACTTTTCTAAAATAATTATGAAGCATGAATGTTGCAGATTGATAGGTACATCGATGCAAGCTGGACGTTCGTCCATCCGCTAGACAGATAATATTTTTTTATGCCAATGCTGCCAAATTAGTTCAAGAGCTGCTAGCAAGTCTAAAAGGCCTAGTTGGGTCATCAAAAGGCATTAGTCTCCGAATTACCGAAAAAAATGACTACATTCAAAGAGCAATTGATACTTTAAGTTTAAGTTGTTAAAATATGACTTTGTAATAAGGTAAGAACACCTCCGATCCTTCCCTTACCATATTCCCAACTGCGGGGCTGGATCAGACATAGTGCACTAACCCAACAAAACGAACGATGGACGACAATCGAAACTGACCCTCTCAGGGGTCACACCCAAATTGACTCGGCGTATATTCAACCTCGAAAGACAAAACCTGCGCATAATCGTGGGAACAGTGACCGGTCACTGTCTCCTAAGCAAACACCTTCACACCATAGGCAACACAGACGGCCCTCTCTGCAAGGCTTATCTAACTACAGATGAAACCGCCGCCCACGTAGTCCTGGAATGCGAGGCGGTAGCATCACATCGCAATGAAATCCCTGACAACCCAAGGTCGTTTCGCGAAGCCTGCGAAAAACCCAGGAAACTTCTGCGCTTCTGGGCGGACCTAGGCTGCCAGTAAACTAAAAGTAAACTGATCTGGGCTAGATTGTTTTCGAAAAACTTTGTCGAGTTTTCTTTCATCTCCAATTTTTCAAAACCCAAGGACCAAAGTCTTAATGCATTATACTGGAAATAACTAACGGAGCTAAAATCAAAACATTTGAGGAAGATTTAGTACATTGAATTTCTGTTGAATTGTATTTAAATTTGAATTGGTCAGCGAGCTATGGAGAGAGAGAGAGAGAGCTAAATAATTAAGATTCCTCTCAAGGATAAAAGCTATGAGGTTATCCGTCAGAAAACTAAAGTAATCGATATAACTCAAAAAATCAGTAAAATTGCAAGGGCGATGTAATGGTCACATTTTCCATAGAACTGATAACCGACGGAGCAGACGTGTTCTTGAAAAGAGACAGAGAATTAGCAATAGAAGCTTTAGGCGCCCTTTTACAATCTTATTTTAGCCTATTGCAGTGCGCTGCTGGTCGTATGTCTTACACTACGTTTGCCAATGCGTGGTTTTCACTCGAGAACCCGGTCACTCCACCTTGTATTTTCCTTTTATAAGGTGGAGCGATAATAATGCAAATCTACTAGCAATGAATGATAAAAATAAGACCACTAGGACCAATAATCATGACAATTGTTGTGGTTTTGCACGGTTTGACCGAAAGTGATAGATCAAAACTTAGACTGATTATGTTTAAAAACCGTTTTTATTTCATCATCATTATCATTTCAGCCACAGGACATCAGGTGGACAGACGACTTGGTAAAGGTTGCCGGAAGCCGCTGGATGCAGGCCGCTTTCAACCGGCCAATCTGGAGGAGGGACATGTTTAGAAGCGGACGTTTTTTTATTTAAAAAGAGGTAAAATGTAAATACAAATTGTCCATAATACTTTCGAAACACGTGACATCACGTGGCATTACGTCACACATCACGAACAAATTGATCAAACTGTGTTATCAAATTAGATGGTTACAACGTTGTGACGACATGACACTGTTTTAAGAGTTCATGGTTATGGCCCAGGTAGCCAGTCAACCGATTGGGTCTCTCTAGGCTCTTGTGCGTCTTTCGGTTTACGCTCATACAATAAACATTCTTCCCTAGGGGTTGTCAGCACAGAACATTTTCTATGGTTATCAGCTCTGCCAACACCTGCCTGTGCATTGCCTCTTTAGCTTTGCTAAAGGCTGTTAATATTCTGCATTCTGGGAACAAAAACCTTGTCAATGTGTCGATAGAATTTCTACTAGTAAATAACAATCAATTAGTTAAAGTGGTACCACTTATTTTAAATGTCAGTTCTAACGCTGCATTAAACGAAATATTTATTTTATCTAGGTATTAAAATTCAAAGTCACGCCATCTAAGTATGAATCATTTATGAAACAATTGGGGCATCATGCATTGCCATGAAATTATAAATTATGTAGGAAGTAGTGTGATTCAGGCTCGCGTGTTCTGTAATCGAGTCTTAAACTGTGGTTTATTGTGAGGTCATTTTAAAATCCTTATGCTTAGAGATCCGTGGCAGAATAGGTTCCGAGAAAACAAAATTATGTGTTAATTGCATGCAAATTAAACGTCATTACGACTTTGGCAATGACAATGACAAACATGAAAACGTGACGGTTGGTGTTGTTATGATTTGGATAAGAAAAACATGTGGATATCTGTTGTACGGTAAATAAATAGTATGATCCCTGGAGTAAACAGAATGACTGGTTAGATGTGAAATTTGCTTTATATGGTCTACCCGTTAAAATTAACTACATTACTATGTCATCAATATCGTTTTCTAACTGGATTACTTTCTGCAAATCAATTGTAGAAATTCACTGATCAATATATTTTTATTTTGATATTATTTTATTCGAAACACCAACAGCATTGATACAATCGATGAGTACGGAGTTATCATATAAACGTAGCCATTAACAGGTATTCGCATATATAAATGTAGAATGTATACAGACTATACAAGCTAACTATAGAAACAGTCAAAAAGACAGATATAATACAAAGATACAGAATAATAATAATAAAAGATACATATATAATACAAAGTTTAGTTAAAAGATCAGTCAGTCGGTCAGCGAAAGGTCGCGAAACTGTGAAAACAATAGGTTCGAATACCGCCAGAATCAAAAATAAAAATCGAATTCTTATAATGATAAATAAATTTTAAATAATCCATAAATGCTCAACTACTATCAACATATTTTACTTAAAAACTTACATTAAAAATATTTTTTTTCTTATATACCGCCACTTATTGCCATATTTCCAATGACCCACATACTTAGCTAATTTTGCACCAATTAAGTTATAATCTTGTGTTTAACATTGAAATCCGTAGCACGATCGTCGAAGGGCAGTATAACCAGAAACATTAATGAGCACTACTGACTCACATTTAGATAAATTACAAGGTCAATGTATGAACTGCAGTGTAATATGCAATGTATAAATGCGTGTTACTTGTAATGTATATTATATTTATTTTTACGGAAATCATAATATTAATATCTCTTTGGCTTATGGGTTTGACGGAACAACGTACCCCTTGATTTTACATAATTAGTCAATGTCCAAAACTGTTTTATTCCCCTGTTATGAGATAGGATTACAAATGCCAATCACTTCAAATATCATATTATGTTCCGGGTCATCTTGGCAATAAAGTTTCCAAAGTGCTAAAATAAGGATTCTTTTTGACTCAATTAAATATTTCGTATTTTTTTTCACAGATCTGTTCCATAAATGTTTATCTGCACAAAGAAAAAAAACGGTGATTATATATAACATCATCAACAATAGAGAATTTTTGTTCTATTTCTGAGACGTCTTTTATCATCATCATGTAAATGTTAGCCCTTAACTGACCTTTTCAGTACAATATTAATCCAGGCCCAGAACCTTTATAATCTTTTTTGCAATGGCAACATTGATTGTGAAGTAGCTGAACATGAACTTATTTCTAAGTTTTTTAAATGCAAAAATGCTTTTCCATCTATTGCTTTTATTTATGGTAAAACCACTAACAAATTTTCATAAAAATTGGTATTCAAATTTGAAATTAGATAAGAAATTCTTGCTGAACCAGAGAGTAAGTTGCATGGAGATACGGCCGCGGCAAATGCCCAAAAATTGGAATCTTTAATTTTATTTGCGTATAGCAAGTTTTAAAACATAGTTATAAGACTGCATTTTTAAATCATTGCAGTAGGTCTACCTAAAACCAGTTCGCATTATATTCAGAAACCTGTCCTCAAACACGTAAAGAATCACAATCAAAGGTGATTTTCACTCTACGTCATGAGTCAATGATAAGTTGATAAACCAAGTTCACGACTACTATAATGAAAAAATAAGCAGTAAATCCATTTCTCAATTCCACTCTGCTTCCAGAAGTTTTCAGAAATATAAAAAATGTTGTTTCTGATTGTAATGTTTTGATTGTAACTGAAGAGTGTACCTACCAATGGCTAGCCGCTATTAACGCATTCTAAACTAATTTATGAAGCAATTTCTGTTTTTATTAGAACTGAATCATTGTTATTGTTTAAACCCTGATTTAAACATGAACATCTATGCTACCGACCTAGATGTTTAAATAATTTATTTTTGCTAGCATTTGTGCGTGACGCTGAGCGTTTTTGATTTTTGAAGTAATAATAGTTTTACTTTCAAAAATCACGCTTTTGCTTCGGTTATGATATTCCCAGTTTATGTTTCTGTTTTACTATGTACTTATTTTACTTTAGTTTTAAATTTACTTGTTGCGTCATGTACCAAATCGAAATCAGCTCATAATATTTTAATTTTAAGGTTGGTTGAATAAACTTACTTGTTCAATATCTATTATGCTACTACTTCGACTTGTTCGGACTTGTCGGAACATGGTACGTAGTGACTTCTAAACATGATAAGTTTGTGACCTCATATGTGACCAGTAACATTCACTGTTGCGCGGAAGATATTTAGTTCCTTTATGGTTTTGTTCCTTATTCGTGAGTTGATAATGAAATATTCATTATACTATGCTACAGTGACGGATCTTTTTGTTTTATGCATAAATTATAAAAACCTATGTGGGATTGGGCAAGAAATAAAAGGAATGTATCCTTTGAATCTGTGTTTTTATTTCAGAACCAATTGTCTGATGCCTGACTTATTGTTTACACTCGACCATCTTCTATATCTATTTCAAATCTTCCCTCTTGCTTACACACCTTCGACTTACGTCCTTCCGCTTAAGTTCCGTTTCCCACACCTATATTTGCAAAAGTGAATGTATTCCGAAAATTGTGTTGCCGAAAAAAAACAACTAAATTAGTTGACGTCCCAAGTAGGTATTAGACTGCACTTTGAGAATTCATTTTTGGAAAAACGTTTTGTCATTTTAACTAAGTTTTTTGACTATTGCTGGGCCCTAACCATGAACTGTTAAAACAATCACAAATCTGTCAAACATTATCATTTCTGTCAAATTTTGTATGAAATGACGTACCAAAATTGACAGATTTGACAACTTTGAGATTGTTTTAAGAGTTCATGGTTATGGCCCTGATCTACATTTGAAGCTATTCATGTGATTTTTATGAAAGAGGGTTATTGTTTCTTTTCTGTATTTACAACTGCCCTCGCTTGCATTGTAATAACTTGTTAAATTAAAGTAACAGCAGTGACAGAGTTTCTTTACGCTGTTTCTTTTCGGTACAAAGCTCATTATTAATCCGAAGCGAAGTGGTAGTATAAAAAACCTGAACGTGTAAAATGTACATATACTTTTTGCATAAACAAATTACTTTTAATGACTTTTCTGTTTTTCTTTCTATGTCTTAAGTTTCTTGAGCTATTTTCATCTGATTTAAATTTTCAAAGGAAGTTAACATATCCGTTTCATTGGCATTTAAGTCAGTAACTGATGGGTTTAGGTAAATAAACCCAGCGAATGATGTACCAGCAATGTTTTCCATAAAATTGATATTTGCTTGGAGTCATGCCCTCTTTACAGAGTTTGGTGACAGTGCGCGGCATCGATGCTGAGTGCTTGGAAGAGTAAGGGTCGCTTTGCACATTTACGAGATGATCATCGTATCAGAGACGCGTGTGCGCGGAGCTAACAACCAATCACGGCCGGCGGTGCAGGTGCGGCGCGCTATTAGCCAATCACGTAATGGTAACGGTCGTCTGCACAACTTTGGCACAGCGCTCAAGTGCCGCTAGTTGTAACAGTGATTCCACTTGGACCGCCCGACTGGCGTAGTCGCGTAGCCTTTGAACCGTTCAAGGATGTGGTTCCCAGTTCGGGTAAATTTAGGAAAAGAGCTGGTGAGCCCAGCGCTGTGTTTGCTGAAAGACGGTTTAAGCATAATATATTTTTTAGACCCAAGAATGTTAATTCCTTACTTATCTTATCTTTTACTTCGATGACCTGATCTGCCGAAGCCACCGCGAACTAAGTTTCTTATGCGGGGATTGTTCCTAACGGGTCATACATACAGAATCTTGTAGCCTATATGAGTATGAGTATGAGAGTGGACTCCCTTTTCCGCACTTAGATCAAAGTCGGTCCTTTGTACGTGGGGGGTGTGATGGTTATGGTTGCAACCAGCCTAGCTCCACCCAGAAGCGCAGAAGTTTCCTGGGTTTATCGCAGGCTTCGCGGAGTGGGTTTGTGGCTTGGGTTTTTAAGGATTTCATTGCGATGAGATGCTACCGCCTCGCATTCCAAGACTACGTGGGCGGCGGTTTCATCTGTAGTTAGACAAGCCTTGCAGAGAGGGCTTGTCTGTGCCTTGCAGCCTATAAAAATTAACGAAGGTCTGGCCGTCACGGGCTCTTGCTCTATGATTGGAATGGCGTAATGTTTAGTTTTGAGTTCAAGTCTGTTCAGGGTTTTCTCCGTCAGGCCAATTAAGGAAACATACTTTTCTGAATTGGCTCGTGTGTAAGTATGCTAGAGGGTGTCATTAGCGAATCTACAGGGATGTAATATCTTTACTTAAAAAACGATAACAGTTGGTGTGTTTTGTGGTGTATATTAATAAATGGATTTCTTTTTATTGATCTAAATAAGTATTATGTGTAAGTATTATAAATTTTAGTAGTAAATAAAATAAACCATATGATGATTTAGTATTTATATTTTAAATTAACAATACGACAGTATTACTGTCTATCATAAAATAAGAGATGAAAATAAACTCCGTTCCATACTTTTTTCCTGTTAATTTTGTACAATTTTCAAAATCGTTTTCCTTATACAATTATAGTGTTTGAACGGTCATTAACCTTTTATATGGAGTCTGAATTGTAATATTTCGTCATAATTATGTCTGCAGTTCTTGGGGAGGGTGAATGAACTTTTATCGCATTGATAATCCAAATGTTTTGTTTTATCAGGCAATTTGACACAAAATATCATTTTTAATGCTTGGTAAAATGACTAATAGAATCATTGAAACATCACACGTTACTAATGAGGTACCTACCCTAGAGCTATTACAAATTTTATTTTTTAAATCGCACCAACTGTCTATGCAATTCAATATTTATAGCTGTTAAATTCTAAAATGTACAATTTGAAAGCCTATTTTATTCCACTTTATAAATTAAAACAACAATTTCATAATTGACTACCATTTAGTTCTTCTAATAATAGTGCCAGGAAATGGCTATTAGTAAAACCTATATTATAATATAATTAAATAGTTTACTGAATAAACTTACTCAAATGTCCAAAATTACTATAATTGTAGGTACATTTGATTAATTTGATGTGATGAATAGAACGGAAAAAACAAAAGAAGTGACGAATTTGGAATTGAATGACTGATGACTGACGATTTTCAATTGTTTTTTTAAGAAGTAGGTCTAACCACCTACTTCTATGTGTTGTTAAAAACCTAAAAAACCGAGTAACTGTTGAAAACTATCATTTCCTTTCATTTCCTTAAAAACTTCTCCTTATAACTTAGAAGATAAACCTGTCCTGTACCATGGAACCAGTAGTCAGCTCTAACACAGACCTGATATACGTGAATAAGGATTTCTTAAGAGTTACATGTCACGCCGTGATTAATTATGTGCCATTGTCACTTGAAAGGTCAACAAAGTACACGAAGGTCATTTTCCGTCACTACCTCAAGGGTCAACGCCCAGAAAGGAGAGGAAATATTTAAACAAACATTGTTTTTAACACTTGTGTGTATTGATTGCGGTATTGTAATTCTGCATGTAATCGTTATTTTTAGGCAGGTGCAGGGTTTAAGAGTCACGTACAATAACAAATTAAAAAGTAAAAAAAACATATATCTTGTTTTTGTTACGACAAGCAGGGGCGTGCAGTGCATCATATAGACCATTAGGCAGTGCCTACCTGATAAATGACATGGGGTAGGCAGTAGGTACTTACAAATGTTTAATATTGATGAAAACCAGTGATTTTCATCAATAAAACAGATTAGTAAGTATCTACTGCCTACCTCGAAATAAAACCAATGCCCGCCACTGATGACAAGGTACCTGATGCACCCGGTCTCTCCCAGTACACACAGACTTGAGATACCTACTTTAAAGATTCATTTCAAGTCAGTCTGACAGGTATTAATGCTCGCCTTTTACATTTTGCGAATCATAGCGCAGCTGCGTCATTACATTGACTCAACAAACTGGCTAAGTTGAGGTCAGTGTCCTTGGCAATGCAACCATTATCATTGATGACAATGATCTGGTATTTAAGACGACCTCAAAAAGTAGAGTGACCGATGATAATAATAAAGACATATCGGCTTACTACAAAAAGATCGACTAGTGTTAAACACTTGTCTAAAGATTACTCAACTAATTTGAAATGTTTGTTAATAATATGTCTCGAATGTCTGATGTGTCAACATTTCAAATTGGTTGACTAATTTTAGACAATTGTTCAACTCTGTCTATCTTTTTTGTAGTAAGGCCAATAATCTTTTTACAAAATTAAACTAACTTTTGTAGCAATAAACAAAAACAATGAATTCGACAATTGGATTGATATAATAAATTTCGCAAGGAGCTTCGTGGATGATGTCTGATTGAAACAAAACACAGTCGCCATCTCTGAGGTTCCGGGTTCGATCCCCGGTCAGGTCAATGTGGAAAACGAACTTTTCTAAATTGTCTCGGGTCTGGGTGTTGTGGTACCGTCGTTGTTTCTGATTTCTATAACACAAGTGCTTTAGCTACTTACCATAGGATCAGAGCAATGTATGTGATGTTGTCCAATATTAAAATATCTTACAGTTATAAGAGTTATTTTTTTATCTGTGAACCATATTTCTTATTCTATGTTTAGGGCCATCAAAATGTATTAAGTCTAATTGCACTTATTGACATAAAGTGGCAATCTCTTAATAATATTTATACTTCAATAGTCATATTTAAATAGAAGACTTTGTTAACGACCTTCAAAATGTCTACAAGCAGGAGGTTTTTAACTTGCATGTTTGTATTATGTTTAATATACAGGGTGTAAAAAAAGGCTTAACGAAGCCGAATACCACATATTCTACGTATGATTACGATCATTTTTTTCTTTTACACTATACCTGGGAAATGACGGGTAACCGAGTTATTGACAGACAAAGTTACAATTTTGTTTCAAAGATTTTTACAAAATTGACATCTGTTTGTTAATACTAATCTTTTTTACGAAGCAACATGATCCGCTTACACATACAGGCATAGTCTGTGGCGAGCGCGATATACATTGCGGGTTAGAAATAAGTTATTTTTTTTGATACCCAAAAATAAAAGTCATTTCCCAGCAATTTTTTTCTCATTCTACTTGGTTTTAGGTATGTATAGAATTCGTGGCTTAAGGCTTCGTTAAGCCTTTTTTTACACCCTGTATATGTTACATTATAAAAGTGGGTAAATGAATATGAATATACCTAATTATCTTTCATCGCCATTTTCAAATTTGATTCGCTTGTGATAATAGAATTTACCTTTAGAGTAGTATCATTAAAATAAAAGTTTTTTAAAAATAATTTGTCCACTTTAGGTGGTAACTTTATCTTACTAATATCATTAATGTGAAATTTTGTCCTGATAATATAAATAGAAATAATCTTTATTTGCTTTAAAACTGTGTACAATATTTAGATGTTGGCATGTCATAAAATTTTAAAAGTATCAACAGTCTTATACCTTAAAGTGTAGGCATGCAAATTTATTTAATTTAATA
Source organism: Anania fuscalis (assembly GCA_950371115.1). Lineage (NCBI taxonomy): Eukaryota > Metazoa > Arthropoda > Insecta > Lepidoptera > Crambidae > Anania > Anania fuscalis. The sequence goes on along the minus strand of OX493343.1, from coordinate 14,777,788 downwards.
AATAGACATTTACACAAAAAAATTGTACGAAGTCATTTTTTTACATAATATTGTTCATATTAGTTATGAATAGAATTAAGATTAATATGTTATTATCACACATTACCAACTTTCGGGATTCGAGCCCATAATTGCCTGTCTTAAGACAAAACTGTCGTCACGTAGGACCTTAGATAAATATCATAAACATTTAGTTCACGTGTCTTTAATTCCTTTTATTTCAAGGCTCATGAGTTTAACGCCTCTTATCTGTTGATACAAATCTGTTAAATGCGTGTTATGTTCATTCGCTTTACTTTTAATATTAACACCTAGATAATTATTGCAATCTCGGAAGAGCACGCGAGCATTTGCGTGGATCTCATTTCGGTATTCCAGGTCAATGTTAAAGTATGTAAAATTATTTTTATTTGAAAAATTTTGTACTTGTGTATTCAAGAGCGCATTATTTTTTATTTATAAAATGTGCCTTTTTAACATTTGATGTTTTTTTTTATTGGCAATAATTTTAGATAGTCTCATTATATATTTTTTAATTCTAATGAACGAAAGAATAGACTTCTTAAATAATTGTATACCTAGACCTACTATTTTGATAATGTATATTTTATGTTATGATTCGTATAAAATACATCACACACACTTGCAGTATAGAAAATACGAGAGCAATAATAGTAGTAATAAAAAAACATTTTTAAGTTAATAAGTAGGTAAGTAAAAACATAACGTATAAAATATGCATTCCTCGTTAATTTTTATACTCAATCTGACTAAGATTGAGACAAAGCACTAGTTTGAGGATCTAATAATTGGAAAACCAACTCCTTTTAATACTTTCAAGGTCAGTTCATAGTTTCTCAAGCGATCAGCCATCACAAACACTGTTAACGATGAAAGTGGAGATAAGTTATCGTTCCGACTGTATGATAACAGGTCGATAAACTCAGATTACGTTATCAATGTCACCTTTTGATAAATTTTAACTACCTTTCACCTGAACACTGTCCTCGTGGTTTGCAACGTGATATTGTTTATGAATTCAGCGGCCCTATTTATTTAATTTAGAAGTTTGTAAATCCAGTTTTGATCTGGTCTCTGTTAAATCACCATCATTGTCATTGTTTTAAACTTTCATGGTCACTATTATTAGAATAGTTTGTAACGAGATTGCTACTATGTACCTTATTTTTGAGTTCCCGATATTTCGGCACTGTTGCAAGCGCCATGATCACGGAGTAACTGAAGACCTTGCGGGTAAGTTGTTAAGGGCAAACATATCGGTCTACCCTCTTTCGCTGTCTTTTATTGCACGCGCCGGTACCATTGTCTACAAACTCACTATTTTCTCGCACCTGTTCTCGACACACAACACTAACAGTATCTGACCGTGAAACAGCAGTTTGTTGTTTTTTACGGTTTTTGCACATACGAATCACTGGATTCCAGACACTTGACAATTTAAACCCATGCTCGCGATTGAAATTTTTGTACTTACGGCGCGTGCAATAAAAGACAGCGAAAGAGGGTAGACCGATATGTTTGCCCTTAACAACTTACCCGCAAGATCTTCAGTTACTCCGTGATCATGGCGGTTGAACAGTGCCGAAATATCGGGAACTCAAAAATAAGGTACATGGTAGCAATCTCGTAACAAACTATTCTAATTGTCATTGTTGTATTATCTTTGCCATCCTTCTTAAATCTATGATTTGTCTCTAATGTCTATGGAACGGCCATATTTTATCATCGGGGCTCGAAACGTAAAGCATGGTTTCGGGGGTTGTACGTTATTAATAATAAACAAGTGCTAATTATCATGCAAGAGTTTTATTAAAAATAACATAGTCATCATCAGCCTTTGAGTGCCTTAGATTCACTTATTTTTACTTAAAAGTTTGTCATAATCCGGTTTCGATTCGATCCTACAAACATCAGTCGATATATAGTCCCGAAGCGGTGGTAGGGCTAAGTTACATTTTGGGACGTGGCCCTGAAGACTGGGCCTATATACTGAATAAATAAATTCCTACAAACATTAGCCGATATGTAGTCCCGAAGCGGTGGTAGGGTTAAGTTATATTTTAGGCCGTGTATATGTGCCCAGAAGAGAACCTGTATACTGAATAAATGAATTTGAGTCATCATATTTGAAGGCATTTGTGGATTTTTTCTCTAAAATACCTTTAGTTACAACTAGTAAATTAAACTCTTCATACTGTCTTGCCGAAAATTTTCTAAAATCCAATGTTGACAAGTGCAATTCTATATTTAATTTTAGACATATTAATCCAGAAATTAATAATAAAACTTTTAGAGAGTTGAATATTAAAAAAACTGAAGATTCATGGGGAATTTCGACTAATATAATCAACCATATTATTGATAGTATAGCAATACATCTTGCTTGTATATTTAATCGGTGTATTGATGAAGGTTCATTTCCAAATTTAATGAAGTACAGTAAAATTATACCCTTATTTAAATCCGGTGATAAAAGTGATCCCTCGAACTACAGACCTATATCAATACTACCAGCTCTTAGTAAAATATTTGAAAAGATTATATTTAATCAACTCTTATCACATTTTAGAACTTACGAATTATTGCATGAGAAGCAGTTTGGTTTTACTAAAGGTAGAAACACAACTGATGCGGGAGTTGCACTCATTACGCATATATTCGATGCATTTGAAAAAAAGAAAGATGCTTTAGGAGTGTTTTGTGATTTGTCTAAAGCATTCGATTGTGTAGATCACAAAACGTTAATAATGAAATCACGGCATTATGGTGTCTCGAATGATTCAGGAAATTTGTTAGAGTCATACCTCACTGACAGATTGCAAACAGTTAGTATTAATGGAACTGACTCTTCTGGAGCCCCATTACGCATGGGTGTGCTCCAGGGCTCTATATTGGGACCTTTATTATACCTAATATATATAAATGACCTTCCTTACTTTACTAAAGACCTTTGTGAGATAGTATTGTTTGCAGATGATACATCTTTGATTTTTAAAACTGATAGAGGTAAAGCTACCTTCGACGATGTGAATGATGCGCTCTCACAAGTAGTACGCTGGTTTACTGCCAACAATCTCTTACTAAATGCGAAAAAAACCAAGTGCATTAAATTTACTATGCCCAATGTAAGGCAGGTCAGTACGCATATAAATATGTCAGACGATCATATAGATGCGGTTGATTCAACAACATTTTTGGGAATCACATTAGACTCACGACTGCAATGGGGTCCCCATATAAATGCCCTGTCAGGAAGGCTCAGTTCAGCGGCTTACGCTGTGAGGAAAATAAGGCTGTTAACTGATGTCGAAACGGCAAGACTAGTATATACTTTAGTTATTTTCATAGTTTGTTGTCGTATTGTCTATTGCTATGGGGCTCAGCTGCTGATATTGAATCAATCTTTGTGTTGCAGAAAAGAGCCGTTCGTGCAATATACTGTCTTGGTCCTCGCGGAGTCTCTGAGGGAGATTTTTAAAGAGGTCAACATATTAACCCTTGCCTCCCAATACATTTTTGAAAATATTATGTATGTAAGAAAAAATCTAAGTTTGTTTAGTCTAAAAAGTGATTCACATCATTATAATACTATAATAAAAATAAACTTGCCGTTCTGTGCTTCAGATTAAAAAAAGTTGGTAATTCATTTATGGTATAAATTTTTTCAATAAATTACCACAAACTCTTGTTGAACTTCCGATCCATGAGTTCAAGATCAACATAAAAAAAGTCCTTATGACAAAAGGATATTACAAATTAGAAGATTATTTAAACGACAAGAGTGTATGGACTTAAACTGCCTAGCTCGCACTTACTATTGTCTTGTAAAATGTATTTCCTGTAAAATCAGGCTGACAAAGGTGACTGAGTTTGTTGCGCCGTTTCTTCTCATCATCGGCCTATATGTAGTCCCGAAGCGGTGGTAGGGCTAATCATTTTAGCTTGCTTGGTATATCAGGGGCTAAGGACATTGGATCCCATCATCATTAGCTAACGGTGCATGCCCACTTCGTTTGCTTGGACTACAGAATGTTTGGTATGATATGTAACAAAAAACGATCAAATAAACAACAATGTATAGACGACTATCCCACAGGAACAAAAACTGGATTAAAAAAAATGTTAATCCAGATCATATACTATATGTGTGCAAAATTTTATCCATATCCAATCAATAGTTTTTGCGTGAAAAAGTAACAAACATCCATACATCCATACATACAAATTTTTGCATTTATAATTTAGTAGGATTATAGATGGATAATGGTATCAAAAGCGGTTGCCATCAAACATTTGTATACTGAACCACTAAGAAATGAGGTCTACACTGCTTGATCATAGCTACGCATCCAGCCATCAGACAAAAGTCTGTAAAAGTGAATTTACACAGAAAATATTTGCCTTTTAAAAGTAAAGGTATGTTTAGTTCTTTCACCGCTGATGCTCTTTAGGACGTCCTGCCTGCACTTCGTTTGTCAATTCATATCTACGAGGACACGTTAACAAGTTACGTTTAGTTACATGAGTTGTAGTGACTGGATTTTTGCATTTTACAAATATTGCCATGTTTCACTTGTCATTCTGTGATGACAAGGTTAGACTTGATAGGGTATTTATAGGTTAGCGTCTGTAATACGTTTGCTTTCTTTTTGATATTTGATTTGTTTAAGTTATTTACTGACCTCCGTTTTTACAAAAGCTCCGCTGTCTGTCTGTCTGTCTGCCTGTCTGCCTGTCTGCCTGACTGTCCGTCTGTTTGTCCGCCTGTCGGTCTGTCTGTCTGTCTGTCTGTCTGTCTGTCTGTCTGTCTGTCTGTCTGTCTGTCTGTCTTTCCGTCTGTCCGTCTGTCCGTCTGTCCGTCTGTCCGTCTGTCCGTCTGTCCGTCTGTCCGTCTGTCCGTCTGTCCGTCTGTCCGTCTGTCCGTCTGTCCGTCTGTCCGTCTGTCCGTCTGTCCGTCTGTCCGTCTGTCACCAAACTGTATCTAATGAACCGTAGTAGTTAGAAAAATATTACAACAAATACTAATAAAAAAAGTTTAACAAAAAACTAAAAACCGACTTCAAAATGAAACTAAAAAGCGAAAAATTATATTGACTAAAACATACCTAATCAGTTCTTTTTGGAGTCGGTGCCAGCCATCGAGAGTTAAAATGTGTTCATTCGCACCGACTCCAAAAAGAACTGATTAGGTATGTTTTAGTCAATATTATTTTTCGCTTTTTAGTTTCATTTTGAAGTCGGTTTTTGGTTTTTATTAAACTTAACATAGGATAAGGTTTTGCGTTAAATAACAAGTCAAATTAAGAAAGGAACTTTCAAATTTTTTTTCGTTACTGGGTGTGCGGGTACGCCCCCAGTAAATAAAAATTGGCGGTCTGGTACCTCATAAGCTCCACGTCTGCTCAACACACTGCGAAATACGTTCTGTCGACAAATTGCAGTATTATCTTCTAACTCCTATCCGTTAAGGAGTTCTGTGGCTTCATCATAAGGTCAGCAACATGACATGATGATTACCAGACCCAAAAATTAGCATTGAGTCAGAAAATATATGCAAAACATTATGGGTGCCTATAAAAATTGAGGGTTGGTCTCGATTTCCCAGGGATCCCATCATCAGAATCTGACTTGGTGTAAATGGGACCACCTCGGGAGTATACCCTTACAAACTAAAAAATAAATTTTGAAATCGGTCCGTAATTGACGGCGTAATCTCGTAACATACATACAAAAAAAAAACAACATTCAGACGAATTGAGAACCTCCTCCTTTTTTTTGAAGTCGGTTAAAAAACAGAATACAATATAGGGGGCTCCCATACAATAAACGTGATTTTTTTGCCAAATTTACAGACAATGTTACGGAACCCTTCGTGCGCAAGTCCGACTCGCAATTGGCCGGTTTTTTTTAATTACCCAGGGTATCTGCAGAATACCAGTGCCGGCAGCCTTTAGCTGTTGCGTCTACCTACTGATATCTTTTTGGAACAACACTTTTTAAAACTTTTTTTTATTGACATTTAATGATTACTTTTTTTTATTTTTTTATTTGAGATGGGCTTACTCTTGACCCCAATCTTGCTCTAGAGCATAGATGGGATCTACGATAGAGCGAGCTTGCCCAGAAGATGCCTATTCACTCTGGACTTAAAGAGAGTCAGGTTATATGCACTCGGAAATACAGACGCAGGCAGGGAATTCCAATCCTTAGCTGTGCGCATTATAAAAGATGATGAGAAGCGCTTAGTGCGGGTTACGGGTATATCAACTAAGAACGGATGGTAGCCGGCCGTGCGTCTGGATGTCCGATGGAAGAAAGGTGACGGTGGTATGAGTTCATGCAGCTCATGAGCACACTCTCCGAAGTACAATCTATAGAAGACCGATAGGCAAGCAACCTTGCGGCGGTGAGCCAAGCTGTGCAGCTTGGACGCCACCAGTTTTTTATCGCCTATTATTCTCTTGGCTCTGCGTTCCACCGAGTCTAGTGCAGCAAGTTGGTATTTCGCCGAGCCGTCCCAAAGGTGGCAGCAGTACTCCATTACTTGTGCCAAATAAAGTTTATCTTATCTCTCATGTATCTTATCGTCATTTTAAGTATCTTTTTTGAATGATGCATAGCGATAAAGTCCTAAAAAAACTTAAGATCCTAGTTTATTATTACGTATTCGCATTCAGAATACTGTCTAATTCAGAATAATGTCTGTCGCAGAACCGACGAGGGGTGGAGCAGGAAGGTTCTCGAATGGAGACCACGCTTAGGCAAACGTAGTGTAGGACGCCCCCCGGCTAGATGGACCGATGACCTGAAGAAGGCAGCTGGCAGCGACTGGATGCAAAGGGCGGGAGATCGTGCGCTGTGGCGCTCCTTGGGGGAGGCCTATGTCCAGCAGTGGACTGCAACAGGCTGATATGATGATGATTCAGAATACTGACTTAAATAAATGAAATAATGATCGTACGGGAACATAAAAAATATACTTAATACGTATTATGTAGATAAATATATCGTGTGCTAAGTTTAAGCTGATTCAGGTAATCAGTCAAAGCATTCTTGTGGAACAGTTTTCCAAAAATACTGACTTTGGCATTTATAAAATAACTAGGCTACCTAAATATCCTTAGTAAATTATGAAATTGTTACTTTAAACCGGATATTTTTTTTATGGGAGAGTCTCCCAGCCAGACTCGAGTCAATTAAGAATAAATTGTTTACTGATTTTACCTGAACCGGAAACCAAACCCGAAACTTCATAATAGACAAATCACCGCGCCGCTGTGCCTAATTTACATAATAATTAATAAATAAATATTGGACCACATCACTTATATTGCTCTGATCGTAAGGTAAGTAACTAAAGCACTTGTGTTATAAAAATCAAAAACAACGACGGTACCACAACACCCAGACCCGAGACAATATAAAAAAGTTCGTATTCTACATTGAATTGAGCATGTTAACTATTTAAAGTCAACAAGAATTATTTTCGACCAACACTAAATCTAACAAAAATACCTCCTATAGGTAACAAATTTTGCTAAGATTTAGTTTAAATTCAAAACTGCATGTCTAAGCTGTTTCGTTGAAATCTTCGTTACAAGACCAGTCTTTTCACACTGATACTACACGCCCTTAGGACTAACGACTGCGTCCTTCCACTCGAGCGCCTGAGGGAGCGAGCATGCCCTGCGTACTATCATGGAGACTGTGACTCTACAGTGAGGTGTATCGTTTGAGGTCTTAGTTACACTTGGAGACTTGGTAAAAAAATGGTTGTCTGTAAAGTCGGTTTACGGACGTTATTTTACGTGATAACATCATACAGGGTGTCCAAGAGAATAGGACACTCCTTAAAACCACGTGATCAGCTGATCATATACAACAACTTTTTCTATGGGAGCAACATCGAAATAGAAATTTTTTTTCAGCTTCTCCATACAAACCTACTCGAATACCTCGATGATAATGTATAAAGCATTTGAAAATAAAATCACGATTTCGATGTTGCTCCCATAGGAAAAGTTGTTGTATATGACCAGCTGATCACGTGGTTTTGAGGAGTGTAACATTCTTTTGTACACCCCGTATAAAAACGTAAATGCTAATCTGATGCATCGGTAGAGGGAGTGGTAGAGAGATAGATGCATCACAATCCGAATGCTAGGGGCGATCGTGCCTCTCTATCGGTTGTTCCGCGCTCTCGCTCGCACGCGGAACGTGTCATTTTTTTGTTCATGCGCCGGTCATCAATTAATAAGACGTTATCACGTTTAAAAGAAAGTATACATCAAACCTTGGATATATTTTTAATTAACTGCGCAAGTAGAGTTTGTGTTTACTCGTATGTACGAGTACAGCTAAATTAAATGGCCGTATTTTAAAATATATTTTCGGACGTATGAACCGAACAAATTAAAATAAGCAGTCTCATGACGTGTAAATCGTTTGATAAAATATGACCAACTCAATCTAGACGTGTAAAAATACGCAACCGTTTTCAATTGGTTATGAATTATCAAAACTTTGCTACAAGTCAATGGATAATTTTACTTGTGCCAAATAAAGTTAATCTTATCTCTCATGTATCTTATCGTCATTTTAAGTATCTTTTTTGAATGATGCATAGCGATAAAGTTCTTAAAACTTAAGATCCTAGTTTATTATTACGTATTCGCATTCAGAATACTGTCTAATTCAGAATAATGTCTGTCGCAGAACCGACGAGGGGTGGAGCAGGAAGGTTCTCGAATGGAGACCACGCTTAGGCAAACGTAGTGTAGGACGCCCCCCGGCTAGATGGACCGATGACCTGAAGAAGGCAGCTGGCAGCGACTGGATGCAAAGGGCGGGAGATCGTGCTCTGTGGCGCTCCTTGGGGGAGGCCTATGTCCAGCAGTGGACTGCAACAGGCTGATATGATGATGATTCAGAATACTGACTTACATAAATGAAATAATCGTACGGGAACATAAAAAATATACTTAACACGTATTAAGTAGATAAATATATCGCGTGCTAAGTTTAAGCTGATTCCGGTAATCAGTTAAAGCATTATTGTAGAACAGTTTTCCAAAAATACTGACTTTGACATTTATAAAATAAGTAGGCTACCTAAATATCCTTAGTAAATTATGAAATTGTTACTTTAAACCGGATATTTTTTTGATGGGAGCGTCTCCCAGCCAGACTCGAGTCAATTAAGAATAAATTGTTTACTGATTTTACCTGAACCGGAAACCAAACCCGAAACTTCATAATAAACAAATCACCGCGCCGCTGTGCCTAATTTACATAATAATTAATAAATAAATATTGGACCACATCACTTATATTGCTCTGATCCCAAGATCAGTAACTAAAGCACTCGTGTTATAGAAATCAGAAACAACGACGGTACCACAACACCCAGACCCGAGACAATATAAAAAAGTTCGTATTCTACATTGAATTGAGCATGTTAACTATTTAAAGTCAACAAGAATTATTTTCGACCAACACTAAATCTAACAAAAATACCTCCTATAGGTAACAAATTTTGCTAAGATTTAGTTTAAATTCAAAACTGCATGTCTAAGCTGTTTCGTTGAAATCTTCGTTACAAGACCAGTCTTTTCACACTAATACTACACGCCCTTAAGACTAACGACTGCGTCCTTCTACTCGAGGGCCTAAGGGAGCGAGCATGCCCTGCGTACTATCATGGAGACTGTGACTCTACAGTGAGGTGTGTCGTTTGAGGTCTTAGTTACACTTGGAGACTAGGTAAATATTTTTTTGTCTGTAAATTCGGTTTACGGATGTTAATTTTACGTGATAACATCATATTAAAACATTGATGCTTCTCTGATGCATCGGTAGATGGAGTGGAAGAGAGATAGATGCGTCACAAGCCGAACGCTTAAGCCGATCGTGCCTCTCTATCGCTTGTTCCGCGCTCTCGCTCGCACGCGGAATGTGTCATTTTTTTGTTCATGCGTCGGTCATCAATTAATAAGACGTTATCACGTTAAAAAGAAAGTATGAATCAAACCTTGGATATCTTTTTAATTAACTGCGCAAGTAGAGTTTGTATTTACTCGTATGTACGAGTACAGCTAAATATAATATGTAAATTAAATGGCCGTATTTTAAAATATATTTTGAGACGTATAAACCGAACAAATTAAAATAAGCAGTCTCATGACGTGTAAATCGTTTGATAAAATATGACCAACTCAATCTAGACGTGTAAAAAACGCAACCGTTTTTAATTGGTTATAAATTGTCAAAACTTTGCTACAAGTGAATGGATAATTTAATTTGATCGCATAATACGACCGATCGATCGATACGCTATCCTAGCCATAGGACGTCCATTGCCGAAAATATGCCTCTCTTAAACTTTAAAAATTGGACCCGCCCTCCGTCTAAACGTACAAAATTCTGGAGTCCCGGTGAGTTAGGCCCTCGTGCATTCCTGAGCAACGAGGGTGTGACGGGTTGGGTCTACGTCGTGACATGAGCTCTGCACTCTATGCCAAGTGCGGGCAAACATTACCGTAACGCGGGGTAAACATGCATAAGTTACGATGTTATTGTTTTATTTCAAGGGTTAACTTGAATTGTGAAACCACCCTTATCTTTTTACGTCCACCCTTCAGAAGATTGACAGTTTAGTATTGCTATGTGAAAACGTCAAATTGAAAAAAAATAGACAGTACCTAACCTTTGCTTTTAGTTCTACTTATCGTCGTTATATATGATATAATGTGTGTATGTATTTTACCTATTTAAATACATTAAAGTATGTAGTTCATTTAATGTTATTAGGTAGTAAAGTAAAAAGTTAAGTATGCCTATATACGTCCCACTGCAGGGCACAGGCCTCACCTCAACTATGAGGTGGTTTGGGCCATACTTTACTACTCCGTTGTGAGGCCAGTGACTAAACCTTACTGTCAGATGTTACTCTACGACTACTATCAAGCAATATCAGCCGGGACCAACATTTAACGTGCCTTCCGAAGCACGGAGATGCTCGTGATAAATGTCACTAAATATGGTCGGAATGGTCACCCATCCACTCACAACCGTGGCGTTGGTTGCTTAACTTTAGTAATTGATACCAAAGCGCTGCCGCCACTGAGCTACGAGCACCTCGGTTAGTTATTAGGTAGTGTTTGTAGATTAGGCTATGTTATTTTAAGTTTACCTTTATACTTTCAAATATAAGCGAAATATGCTGCTAAATAATGTCACGTTGTCTACGTTTTTTAAAATTTAATATCTAAAGTTTAAACAAATAAATAATCGAAGTCAATGTTATCATCATACCTAAAATATTTGATAACATAAAAACACTCGTGATGATCAGACGCAGACAGCGTGTCACCAATGTGCAGTCCTTATAACACTTACTAAAACTACCTAGGTACATTTTTTGGTCGTTTTTGTCAATGCAAGATACGGTTAAGAACTTGCCAATATTATTAACTGAAGGCAGAAAATCTTAGGCCACCTAAAAGTTAATATTCAAACAAGCCAAATCTGTACTTATGATGTTTTGTTTTGTGCTCTTCTTACTTCTTAATTTCTTAAGTTTTTAAGGTATACCTAATTAAAATATATAAATTTGGGAATATGACACATCGGACATGTTCAAATTCAAATTCAATGTTGTTGATTCGGTTAAAGTAGCTTAACCTATTTAGCCATAAAATACAGCATGCATTTTTTTATCGTATACAAGTTTAATAACAAATTATTCTGTCAGGTGGTTATTCTCAATTCGATGTAAATTATCTCATCATCATCATCTGCATCTCAGGCTATTGCAGTCCAATTAATAATTATCTGATACAATAAAATTCAATTACAATATGCCAGTAAGTTTTACATACATTTTTAATTTGTTGCATATTCTAAGCTTTAATGTGTTCAAATTCATTCGCAATTTTTAATGGAACCTTCCAAAATATTTACTTTACTATCACTACATACATTTTTACAATAAACAGACGGTCATTGCCCCAAACAATGTAGAAATTCAACATATCTATTTCATTTAAATACTGATAAGGCTAAGATAACAGCGACCGATGAATGACCCGCTATCAGCCACCTTCTCTTCTCACGGCCGATATATCCATCCGCCATTTTGGCTGAGGCAAAACTACAATAAAACTGAATACAGTACAATTATAATTATACACCGTGAATTTTTAATTACCCGAGAAAATTAACTAACATACTCAGATATCGATATACATCGAATTTGGCGAATAAAAAAAAATTTTTCATGACAAATTTATTTAAAGGTCCCTAACATTCCTTAAAAAAGATGCACCATAAAAGTCCTGCTAATTCAAATAGTAATCATTATCATTCCAACATTAACGGAACCAAAATCCACCTAATTTAGTCCCGTAATATTGGCGTATGGCAGGAATAACTATGAATTTTTTTTTTCATTCATAGTTATTCCTTCCGTACGCCAACGCCGTACGCCGTTCCGTTTTTTTATTCGCCAAATTCGATGTATATCGATATCTGAGTATGTTAGTTAATTTTCTCGGGTAATTAAAAATTCACGGTGTAGAGCGCTGGGCGAATGATGCGCAAAATACTATTAGAACTACGTGATTGGCTAGACGTGTGACGCGCCTGCACCGCCAGCCGTGATTGGTTGTTTGCTCTGCACACATGTCTCAGATACGGTGATCGTCTCGCAAGATGCGCAAATTCCCACTTTTTAACCTTTAATATCCATTCAAATTATGTATTTCAAGTTTTTTTGTAATATAACATCGTGTAGAGTTTTTTAAATGAAATAATTATACCACACAACACGTGGCGATAAAATTACCCTCATAACCTTCGTCAAGTATCTTTGAAAGTATTCAAATGCCCTGTGCCGCTGAAAAATTACCGACAGAGGGTCACAAATGACCCCTACAAAGTAACGGAATGCGTCGTACCTTAAAGTCCCGTGAATAAGTCCCTAAGCAAATGACCCAACAAATAAGTAGATCCTTGTATAAAGTCTCTGAGCTCCATGTGAATGGTATAAAGTCAGTTTCGTGGCAAAGAATGGAACTCCTATAAACATGGGCCATGTTTGTTTTTAAGGGACGTGGGCCCTACTACGAAAATGCTGTTCGTTAAATTGTCACCAATTAGATACACACATGAGAAATATATGTTTTGGTATAGCGTTTAGAAGGTTTTAAAATTTGCTTGATAATGATGCAGTATTTTTACATGAGCGAATTAAATAAGTGATATAATTATGACGTGATTGATAAAAATACTGGTACTTATGTAGCCGGGAACTACCCGATTGAAAATGATATAATTAATGTGTAAGCTAATTATGTATATTTTTAAAGATGATTCGTGTATGTATAAATAAATATGTACATAATTGTCATAACATTGTCATTTAAGCAAGTTGGCAAACGTAGTGTAGGATGCCCCCCAGCTCGATGGACTGCCGACCTTAGGAAGGTGACTGGCAGTGTATAGAGAGGCTTACGGACGTAAGCCTCAGCAGTGGACTGAAATAGGCTGAGATGATGATAATGTATTTTAAGCAAAGAATAAACATTATTGCGTATGCATATGCATCAGTCATTCATTTTGTTTTACCGATGGGTTCTCTCAGACCCGGACCCTGGCACTGGTAAATTTGAAAAGTTAAGTTTTCTGTTTTGAACCCATCGATAACCGAACCCGAGACCCTTGGGAATCTAGGAAAAACCACGCACCACTGCAATAATTAAATCCTTGAGACGAGGAAGAAGCTAACCAAGATTTCATTTAAACAAGAAGATGACCAAGGTTCATCGTGATTACACTTCCAACTAATGAAATGTCGAATTCACATATAAATCGAATACAAATAGTAGCTTCCCAAAACCCAACCCTTTTGAGGGGCATACGAATGAATAAGTAACTAGCGTCAATCAAACTTCGTCCTTTCGTGGCCGTTACGTTTAGATAAAAGTTGATCGGCCGTACATAATAATTGAACAACAAACACACTGACACGCAGTCTACATAATAATGATATGGGTATATCGACTGCTTATCTAATTTCATTTTTGTATTCAGAAATACAGGGAGTAAAATTTTATGTAAAGTAGCAATTACTTTACTAAATTATATCCAAAATAGTAACTACTAAGTATACGCAAATACCACAAAATATATAACACTTATATACAGGGTGTACTAGAGAATGGGGACACTCCTTAAAACCACGTGATCAGCTGGTCTTATACAACATCTTTTACTATGGGAGCAACATCGAAATCGATAAAAAAAATCAGCTGCTCCATACAAACTTACTCGTATACCTCGATGATAATATGGAGCATCTGAAAATAACATCACTATTTCGATGTTGCTCCCATAGGAAAAGTTATTGTATATGACCAGCTGATCACGTATTTAGGAGTGTCCCATTCTTTTGTACACCCTGTATAAATCAAATTTACCTGCGCATAGCTCGCCGGGAGCGGCTATTCGTGATACTTACACTCGCTGTCTATTTGCTCCTAAACCATGTCGGACCAACGCTGGCAAACGAGCTCCTTTACGGCGATAAATGAATGCATATAATAAATACTTCACTAATATTTATTTATTCATCTTGTCATCAACGCCATTTAGAAAGTGTATCTTTGATAGCTTATTGAATTGAAGATAAATAACACTTGAAAAAAATAAAAAAAGGCGTGGAAATGCTCAAATCAAAAATTTACAAAGTTTATTGAATATTAGTTAACTGATTCTTCTTTTCTCATTAATTTAATATGTAAAGACAATAAGGTTTGCTTGTACCAAATTACCTACTTATTGTCCTAATATTATTATGATGATAATGGTGTTGGTTACGTAATTATATAAGTTTTTTAACATATTTATGTAGTAGTATTAAAGCATTAAAAACCAATAAAACCAATTTATTTTTACAAATAGGCTTAAACTAAGCACTTTTACACGTCCCATTGTTATTTTTTTCCCTATCACTGCTTCGGGACAAGTTTGGGCTAGCGCCGAGAAGAAGCAGCGCAAGAAACTCGGTCACTAATTGTCAGCCTCTTTTAAAAAGTTTTAAATATACATAACAAAATATTAAATTACAAGATAAATGCACCTGTGCGAGCAAGGCAGTATTTATATCCAAACATTTTTATCATTTAAATAATCTATAACAGTATAATACCCTTTTTTCATGAGAATCTTTTTTACATGAGCTTTAAATTTAAACATGGGCAGTTCAGCAATAGATGCTGGTAATTTATTAAAAAGGGGATACATTTCCCCATGAACGAATTACCCACTTTATGCAGTCTGAAATCTGGAACGGCAAGCCTATCCTTATTCCGGGTGTTAAAATTATGAATGTCATTATTGCGCAATTGTCTGTTATCCCACACGAAAATAAAATAACACCTAATCGAATTATAGTTCAAAATATAAGGTATTTTACTAAGTTACCTAATCGTTAACTTTTTATGCTTTCCCGATGTTTCCAATCCATACTTTGACATTTTCTTTGGCATTATAATTAGCTAAGTACGTAAAAATATATAATTCTAATGCTGAATTAAGCTTTTTACTTGTATAATTAAAGCAAGAGGCATACTGTCATATAAAAGTTGTTTTAAAAAAATAGTTTTTGTCATGTCAAGGTTGCATTGACCATCCCAATAGTAAAAATCCTTGCTAAGGCACGTGTTTACGATGTACTCCGGAAAACGTTATCCATTCAACAGTTCATTGTTTTTCCTGATAAACAGTATTTTCCTCCAATGAATGAGGTCCTTAAAATTTAAATTTCCGAGATTATGTCCTTTGATTGGAAATAACCAGTTCCATAATAAGAAAGTGTAGATGGCAAGTAGCAAGTGTGACTGCTTTTATTTATCTTACTTGTAAGAACATTAATACTGAAAAGACGTGCGTTTATTTTAATCCTGAGGAAATCGTTTTATGGTACAATGGTACAGAATTTAACCGACCCCAAGATTAAATTGGCCAAATAATTTGTTTTTGAAACGTGATAGTTTTTTTTATTTATTTTATTGTTTTTTAAGATATATAATGGGTTTAGTAAGTAATTGATCAGTGAAATTGCTATTTGAATACGATTTTGAAATATTTGCATGATAACAATTTGGTGAGACTTTCGCATTTATTGTAATTTTGCTAATACCCATACCGTTATGAAAGTAAATCTTTATGATTACGATTAAACCTTATTTGTATTTAAGAGAAGAAACTAATTTAAAAATAAGATTGTTCTTACCTGGACACCTAGTCTCCTGTCAGATTTTTTTATTAACGCACTTTATGACGTATTTTTAAATGGTCCTTAAGATTTGAGTGCTTTACTGACATAAAAAAAAGATGCAAACGTCATAAAATCTTTACAGTGGATAAAAATCCGTAATGAAGCTTAATTAAAGCCGTCCTGGGTGTTATAGGCGCTTGATTAACTCGACGTTCGGGGGCGCTCGTAAAATGTCGAGCGGTGAGACGAGCGCGCTCGAGGGGATTTCAGAATACTTTACGTTTCACCAATTTTAACGAGTAAATAATGTATTCGAATACTTATATGATTCAGTTATTTAACCAAACTTAGAACACAAACACAACCACGTCATGATTATTATAATTGATTTTTCGTATTAACCAGTACAACGCAGACCGTAAAAAAACAGACAACAAAAAAAAGATTCATAATAAAAAATACAGTTCATATATTTATAATTTAATACTTTTTATGAAGGTTTTTTTAAATGTTACTACTACAAACTTTATACTCAAAGAAAAAAAGGCATTGTAACAAAAAATACATTCTTCACCAACTCACTCCCTATTAATATTAGAAGCGGTGCCAAAACAATTTTCTCTTGACTTTACGAGTATTCTAAGCGAATGACGTTACTTGAGAATGGAGTATATTTTTTTAGTGTTTCATCAAAAATTCTGCGAAGATAGACATAATATAATATGTATATGCTCGATTTAAATGTTCTACGGACGTCTTAAATTAACCGATCTAAGAGAGAAATAATGCAACGTGGCGTTATATGTTAATTTCCCTATAAGAAAGTTATCCCAACCATGGATTTAGTACTCAATTCATGATCCAAACTTAGAAATTCGTTTAGTCCGAGTTGAACATGGTTCAGTTTTGTATAACAGTTATTTTTTTAGATTTAGTTTTAAGGCAAGATTCAGTTTTTCATGTTTGAGTCGAATTTGGTGGGTACTGAAAGTAAAAAGGAAAATTTTATAATATTCCCGTTTAACCGTATCATGCACATGGCATGCTAACATAATTATAAGTACCTACTAAAAAAACCGTAGAATAAATCGATGAGACGCAACCCATAGTTCTTGAGCCCAACGTCCACTTGGCCAGTTTAAAATGGTCAGCATGACAAAATATTTTTCATTTGAAATATGGTCTAACCTAAATTTTATCTCTATCGCCCACCTAAATAAACAGCACCAAAATTTTAATAAAAATTTACCCCGTTTTTAACTGCCTAAAATTGTTGGCACAGTTTTTTAATCAGAAACAAGACACTGGCTAGAAAACGATTGTCATCCCGAGAATCTGGCTCTGCCCGTTTTTTAGCAGGGACGATAATAACGGACGCAAAAGATTAACATTCCTGTCATCGCTCCCGTAAAAGATTGGGAATAAAGAAAAACCGAAATGATCTGGTATTAAAGGAATTGAAACCTTATTTTCTAGAGATAGAGCATGATTTAAGTTGGCTAGGCAGTTGTCTGGTTATGCACCATAAAATTGTTGCCATAATCAATGAGGTGACTGTCTGGGTGAGTTGACAAACCTATATACAGGGTGAAAATTGAGTTGAGTTTTTTTCATTTATGTTTTTTTCAAGAAGATAGTTGTAAAAGGACATAATTGGGGCTTTATCAGTCGCAGGACACCCATTGCTGAATATACGCCTCCCCAACGACTTCCAGATTAGTCGGTTGTAAGCGGTGTGCATCCGTGCTTCCTGCAACCTTTACCACTTTGTGGATACACGATCTGGTAAAGGTGCGTTACAGTGCGCTAGCCAGTACGTAGCTTTTGTTTTACAACCTTTCTACTTCAGCATTTCAGCCACAGGACGTCTGCTAAACATAGGCCTTCCCCAGTGACTTCCAGATCGGGCGGTTATAAAACGACCTGCATCCAGCGGCTTCCTGCAACCTTTACCAGGTCATCTGCCCACCTTGTCTGTGAGCTACCTCATCTGAGCGAAATAATGTATCGATGTGGCTAAACACAGAATATTTTATCCCGTTGTTGTATTTTCCAGTGCAGTGATTATTCATTTTGCCTGGTTTGATGCTGAAGTATAGCAAACGAAGTTACGGACAGAAGGTATTATATTTAATACAAGTTTGGATTAAGTCAATCTCAACATTATGAAGGTGAATGTGTTCCTCAATACAAATAACTTGTGCTATGTGATCCACAGCGAAATCTTGATAAAAATGTAAAGGTTCATACACTGAATGAATATCGTATACACATGAAAGAAAAAACAGACTAATAATTTAAAAAAAGAGCGCTTAAAATAAATAATTTGAGTGAGTAAAAGTTACTCATTATAATCATTTCGTTCATGGCTTGACTCTCAATCCTGCAAGAGGTAAAATTCAACTTTTGGTTTAAAGTTGTTAATTGTTACCTTTGGTACTGAAACCTGACACCACTGCTTGCGTACTGCGTAGTTCGGATCGCGCACCAATAGACAAGAAGGCCGATTAATGTCATAGCCCTCTGCTCAACATAATGGCACAAAAATAGGTCAAACAACACCATAGCAGTTCCATTGCGTTTCAGAACGACATCTGTTGAATCAGTATGCAAATGTTAAATTCTTGAGAAAGTATGAATGCCATTTCGCCGAGAATTGATTTATGTATGGAATTGTTTCGGAGTAATTGTGTTAACAAAGTTGAATCGTACAATAATGCTACGTGACTGTAGATTTTAAACTGCTTCTGTTTAATACTTTCTTGAGTTGTTTTTTTAAGTTTTTATTAACTTAGAATTCAAGGGATTATTTTTCTGTCTTGAGACTCGTTGGGTACCACAACGGTCTATAGTCCTTTTAAAACCTTGTTGGCAGCAAGTTCGAGTGAATCTAAGACGTCATCTATTTCAAACAAGATTGCATTCATGGCTGCTGGACAATTTTTTTTAATAGCGTTTAAGAATTAATTGAATAACTTAGAATGTTTAACTTGTTGTACTACCTTTTTTGATATAAACTATATTTTTATTACGAATACCAAAATCATAGTTCTAAACGTTAAAATATTTTGTAAATACGATTTCGCCTTTGTTCTTTAATTTTGTCATCTTTGGTTTAAAGGGCATGCAAAAAAAGTCCCCACCCACCAACAGACTTCAAATGTATCTCAGTTAATACATCTCGACTGCTTGATGATTTTATATGACTACATCCCTCGTAGGAATGGAGTTTTCATGAAAAAAAACTTATTTATTTGCAATTTTTTCGTATTTTTTTTTTTAAATTATAGTACATTGTATTCTTGCAAAGAACGTACAAGAACACTGTGGCAATACATACTCCTAGTTTGTAACGGTTTAGGCTGCGTCCAGATCTGGCGAATGCACCGCGAACTATCGATAGATACCTTTGTCCAGCAGTGGACTGACGTGATTTTATTGTTTGAATGACTACAATCTCGATTAATTTGTATAGTTTAGTTACTCTTGCCTCCTCTATAGAACGCAAAGCGTCTTGGCCGTTTGCTTCCAGCGACTGCCCGCAACCTAGTATTTGTCGTCAGCCCCCGAGTTGGAGGTCGACCTACGTTGAGATTTTCAGTTCATGGTCCATTAGTTCCCCAGCTTAGTAATTTCTGAGTTCTGCAAGCGATGGAGAGGTGTGAGATGCTTACAACCTCCGACCTCCGTAACCGAGAGGCGAGCACGCCGGACTTTAAATGGCGCCGCCATCTCTGAGGTTCCGGGTTCGATCCCCGGTCGGATCAATGTAGCAACGAACTTTTCTATATTGGCTCAGGTCTGAGTGTTGTGGTACCGTCGTTGTATCTGGTTTGTATAACATAAGTGGTTTAGCTACTTAAATTAGGATCAGAGCAATGTTTGTTGTCCAATATTTAATATTTATAATTATGCTTATATCCAGCAATGAACTTCCAAAGGGTGATAATGATGAAAACTCTTAGACAGGGGTACAAAGCCGATAATGGCTAAGAATCCGGAGTTATTTGAATAATTTCTCATGTTTCCATCACTGCTGATTTTGTAAATATAAATTCATATTTATCAACAAAAAAAAAACTTGAAGGATCTATGGATTATTGTATCAATAAAAGAGATGAATACAACCTTTACTCTGCACGATTTGAAACTGACAGCCATGTGTCGAAAAAGAAGAAAAATATACTTGACATCGATGTCAAAAAAAAAATAATAATATTTAAACCATTACTTTTCAAATTTTGAGGAAATAAATATAATTAGGTAAGACGTTCAGAATTATCATAATCTATTTAGATTATTAAGAGTCAACCTAAGGCCAAAGCTAACATCTTGGCTAAGTAAAGCCCAAAAATCTCTTCGCAGGTGACAAGCTTAGTCCTTACCTACTATGAACCTATGTTTCTTTGAAGTGAAATTTAAACAAAGTTTCGTAAAGGATCCTAGGTGACTTATGATCCTATAGAGCCTGTTGTCTATGCAGCAACAGTGAGTTTTATACCTAAGTGCTAAAGCTACTTGCTAGCAGAGTCACACTATTCTAGAAATTTGACTTACTAACTGAACACCGCGTAAAACCCTTATCTGAGTGACTTCAATCTTCACTTCTTACAACGTACCAACTTTTGCATACAATATGGTAAACACAACGTTTTTTGAGATCAACTGAACCTCTTCTGTTCCAGTTCTTTGCTTCTTTTTCTAAATTGCTGCCAGACAATTTGCTTAAACCATCACTATCAGGTTGGAGTCTGAATAACCTGGAACTACTTAGAATAAATCGGCACGAGCCAAAATCTATTATTATGTTAAGGAGGGTGCAGTTTTTGTGCAGTCGGTGTGGATATAAACATGCCGAGTGTCGCTTTTGCGACGTCCCATGCTATTCGCATAGTGTAGGGTTTTGCAGATGATCAAGATTCGTTTTTTGATACACAAACATCTTCAAAAAACATAGATGTGAGGATTTTCGAATTTTTAACTTTATATAAATATTACTATGTTCTGTCGGATTCGATATAGAAACTATTTTTAAATGTAAGATATAATTCGTTTTCGTCTTTTTAGTGTCATCACAACAGATTTTAGAATGTACGTTCGTTAAAGTGGTATTATATAATAATAAAAACAAAGTTTTTTATGGTGAAAATGAAATCCAAAGACAAAAACGTAAACCCTGTTGCTTTCTCTCTGATATCTGTCTGTCTGTCCGTTCATCCAATGGTCTATTCAGACAGGGGTGCCTATTTCGTAAAAGAAATACGTTTTTAAACCAGAAATCAGATACATTGTGTAGACCATAGAACCAATACTGTTTTATTTTTTCATGTGGTAATAAAATGTAAGTTTCGTTCTAACTAATGATTCCTAACTAAATTCAGAAATCGATCCAATTTGCACTTAGTTTAAAAAAAAGCAATTCAAAATATCCGTCTACAAAATAATATTTTCGATTGTTCGGTATGTTGTTGCATTTAGCGAATCGACTTCACAACTCACTAACTACGTACAAATTGAAATTGTTGCTTTGTTTCAATTGTTAACTCAAACCAATTCAGCGGTTTAAAACTTTTGAAAACTAGCCCGCGTTTGGTGCACTGCATTGCGCTGCTCTGTGGGGCTGCACCGAGGAATTCTCGTTACAGTATCCGAGATAAAGTTAAAATATTATCGTGCTGGATCGAAGCGGGCGCGTCTCGCTCCGCGCGAATAAAGGCTCTAATACATTTTGAAAACAACAGTTCAATTTTCCCTTTGGAGCGCCCGCCTCTTGAGTTAGGGCTGAGATGCAGTTTTAGGAAAAACATTTAATTCGATTCGTATATGCTGGGGTTGTAAGTTTGCAGTTTCTCTTTTTGTTGTTTTTGCTTCAGACATATTGGGTTTTCTATCCTAATGCGCTTCTGACCTTCTCTCTTCTTCATGAATCTGCTGCTTTGATTTCGATTGAAATAGCCGGGGATAGGTAAGTATGTCCAGCAGTTAACTGTCGTGATGAGCCCGTTAAATGAAAAAAAAATTCAGGACGGTTTATCTTATATTTTGCTCAATAAAGTCAAGATTATGTACTCGTATGTCTGTACGTTTCTGACATAATACAAAACCTGGCGTTTTTCGTGTATGCATGGCAAAATTTTATTTATTTATTTTCATACTAAAAGATGCTTATAGGTATCCAAGATTATTACTCACGTAAAATCCTTCATTCACTTACTTCCTAGAGGACTTTTAGAAAAAAACTGTCAGATAAAAAAAAATGGTCAAGTTCTAGTCGGACTTACGCACCGAGAGTTTAGTAACATTTATACTTACCGTTATTAGAAACAATAAACTATGTAATCTACTACCTACTTATGACTGTCGCATCGATTAGAAACTTTTAAAATTGTTCATAAGTAGGTACCTATGAGGATTCAACAATTTAACACCATCAAACTGATCTGGTGATGGAGCAAAAAGCCATAGAGTCAGGAGTAAAAATCTTCAATAAATTCTAGTGAAAACTCCTGAGTTTTTTTTTATTTTTTGCAGTTTAATATTCTATCATCTTTCGCGGTAGTTTTCCGGCCAGCCCTATAGTGCGGTATTTAACCACCGTTCCCGATATTAGAATGTCTGCCTCTCAAAGCGGTGCCCAGGTGATCTGAGCGGTCCCAGGCGAACTGAGTTTTATCCTGGCTCCAGTGATTTTAAAGACGTATCTTCTATTTGGGAGATACGATATTGTTTTGTTTTCGGTTCACAAATAAACAGAGATTCGCCACTGAAGATATTTTGTTATGTTTTGATGATACTTTTATTAATGTTGTTGGGTTTTTATACAAAATCGGAGTGATCTGCGATAGTTTTTTGTTTCGGCATTAAAATAAATTGGCAAACGATGTTTTATCAAGTTTTGATGATGGTTTCATTAACGTTGTTGGTTTTTAGGCGAAATCTGAGTGATAGATGCAAGTGATGGTATAATGAAATGAAAAATGAGTTTATCTGTCAAAGATTTTTAATTTTTTGACAACATGCTAGTTGTTTATTATAATATAAAACACGATCCATTCGTTGCCAATAGTGATCTTGTGTAGAGCTATTATTGTCTCTTTACGGAAATTCTATGTAAAAAAATATTTGTTGTATAATAATAAAAGAAAAAATAAAAAAGTTAATTTGGTACCTACCTTTTAAAATAAAAATAAAAACTCATATACCTTTCTAGATAATATCTTTAAACTTAAAATTTAAAAAATAATGGTAGTGACCAAAACGGTATCCGCTCAGTATGAGGCAGTGAGACGAAGAGATTCTATAAGTTTTTGTTTTTTAAAATAAGGTTCGCAGCCCTAAAAATTATAGCCAAAATAATTTAAAAGCCACGAATATTCCTAAGTAGGTACTTATATCATACTTATAGCCTAAAATATTTTCGAACGCTACATTATTTTAGTAATACCACTGTGAATATAACTATACAGTATAGAAAATAGGCCTTGTTTGTCGAGATACGACAAAAACGTCAATGGAGCGTTAGGGTTGTCTCAAAATGTTGATTAAAAAGCGCTCGAACTGAAAACAATAGACAAAGCGTTGACCGAAGAGGATTTAAATACTTTCTTTTTATATTCAACAGCGAAAATGACAATTATTATAACTGACAGCATCTCGTCTCGTATTGGCAGTATTCGGCAACCACGACTCAGTACACTTATTTTACTGAGATTTCTTGTTGAGGCGTGCACATGTGTGAGTACGTCATTTTGACCGTTTATAGGTAGTTCCTTTACTGTATAGATATATAAGGTCCGATTTTATTAGTGTTCATCCTGTTAACCTGTGACTATATAGGTGAAAAGCAATCGTAAAAACCAACTTTCAAATGTCTATCATAAAAACTAAAAAAGTTAAAAATAAATTACAAAATAACAACATTGACTTCATATTGCATAAACTACCTATCTTCAACTCTTTCTTGCTCTGTACAAGGGGAAGGAATAAGACGGATAACCAGATGGTTAAACGTAGCAAAGATAGGACGAGTTTATGCAATATGAAGTCAATGTTGTTGATTTTTAACTTTTTTAGTTTTTATGGTACACATTTGAAAATTGGTTTTTGCGATTACTTTTCACCTATATAGTCACAGGTTAACAGGATGAACACTAATAAAATCGGACCTTATATTATATACTGTGGTAATACGTTCTACCTATGAAGCACAATCAGCGAGGCCGATAAGCTAGTCTCAGCCCGGCTTATATCGTCTGCCCTCAAGTGAACCGAGACTGTAATAACGCCACTCACGTTTGTAAATTAGTTGAAAACTTCACAAATACTCGGATTTGAAGCTTGATAACCTAGAATAGGATTAGCGGCGAATGCTCCAAGTTTTAGTGTTTATTTTAAGCTAGATATTGTCTGCCTTTAGGGGTTTTAGTAGTGATTTGAATGTTAATCGTCCTGTTTATGTATTAGTAAACGGTGCATTTTATTTTTATGTTACTGTATAAAAATAATTAACAGTAAGCTGTTTTTAGCTTAGTCGGTTTGAGTTTGTAACGGTGTGATTATGATTGTTTTGTTTTGAAAAACATATGCATTAGTGTGTGTAGTTTTGACATAATTTTGAAGATAGATAGGTAGGGTTTATAAATATCTGCGAAAGAGACAAAAGTAGATTATAATTTGATAATGTCGTAATTAAGTAAGGTACGGTTACCGCAACAGTGACAGAGACGCGCAAGACGGCCGTCTGTCTGTCCGTCCGTCTGTCTGTCTGTCTGCATGATTGTCTAAACCTTTTTACCAGAAACACGTGAAGGTATTGAGTTGAAATTAACACTAAATGTTCAAGTCTCGATCCCTTGAAACTGTAAGAGTAATCAATCTTCTAATAAGAAGAAATAAATAAATCACAACCGAAAAAAAACAAGAAAACTGTAAATGTCGTTTTTTGTCCCTGCACGGGAGTGAAAACCTATAGAATATTTCCTTGACTTAGAATCATGAAATCTGTCAAATATCGATGGTCTTATAAAGCAAGTAAAAGAAAAGGACCGTAAAGCATAAATTTATTTTTTCGTCAAAAAGAAAGCTCCAACAAAGCAATAAAAATGTTTGAGACTCGTTTTCCGTTTTGGACGAATTATTTAATACCTAACTCACTGAGGTATAATAGTACATTATACCTCAATGACCTAACTATAGTTTGTACAAAATCCTCGTTAACTTAGAAATCCTTACGTTAATTGATTTGATGTCGTATCGGTGGTTATCGACGAAAGACAGCCGTGTTCATGCTTCATCTTAGGTTGGTTATAATTTTCCTGGATAATGATAAATGGTCATCACCACTGTCCCTGATGCCATCTGCTTAAAATCTTATCTTCGTAGTCATCATCATCATCATCTCAGACACAGGACGTCCACTGCTGAACCTAGGCCGCCCCCAGTGTCTTCCAGATCGGTCGGTTGGAAGTGGCCTGCATCCAGCGTCATCCTGCAACCTTTACTAGGTCGTCTGCCCACCTTGTGGGTGGACGTCCCACGCTGCGCTTGCCGGTACGCGGCCTACATTCCAGAACCTTTCTGCCCCATCGGCCGTCAGTTCGTTCTACGTGCTATGTGCCCCGCCCATTGCCACTTTAGCTGGCTAATCTTCGCAGTCAGTCCCTTAAAAATATGAAGATCGTTACTTCCTCTACATCGTTGCCTCGATGATGAACCATCCCCAGCCATTACAATCCTTCGCCCATATGAACGCCTCAGGGTTTTCCTTGGCATTTTCAGGGTTTTCACAAATAGAATAGAGCTGACTATCGTATTGATGGAGCGTGGTTTTCTGCCATTGACTCAATAAAAAAAATAGCATACTCGCCGTTTTATAGTGATTTTAGAGTATAGTGCCTGATACTGCTTAATATTGTTGTTTTTTTATTAGGAAAATAAACAAGACAAAATTACAAGCAAGTATAATATAATTATATTTAATGAAAACAGCTTTTCCTGGCCTTTGACTAATGGCATGTGTCATAAATTGCAATAGTAAATTATTTTAAATTGTCTCCATAATCTCACAAATTAATTATAGGTATGCTCCAAACTAAGCAAATATGTACTTGTAATATTTTTTTATTAAATATGTCTATTCCCATAATACAAGTTTTACTTGCCCATAGTACCCATCATCATGGGTACCTAAATACGCTTATAAACATCCATAACATAAGGTCCTAATACTCGTGTTCATCACACAAAAATTTGCCTCTTGCAGGATTCGAATCCGCAACTACCTGGCTGGACTGGACTAATAGTCCTGAGAGTGAACTACTACTCCAGGTCATTAATAGATAGTTGGTAGTATCATCCTGCGCTTTGTCGTCTAGTTGAAAACCTTTTTTTCCCAAACGCCGTTGGGCCTTCACCATTTCAGCTGTATGCTTCACACAGACAGACACACACACACATAAATGTAGTAAATTTGAAATGTAGTACATTTGATCCAGTCATAATAAGTAAATAATCCATATATACATTTAAATATATACATTAACTTAAAACAAATACGATCAATAATTTTAAACATCTATTAAAATGAGCTCATTTTGATTACTTAGTCACTCTGTTCTATAAATTATTATAATTATTATTGTGCTATTTGTATTGAAGAGCGGTTCTCCCTAACACAGGCTGTGTTATGCCTAAAAGGGAGTTCCCACTACTAAATATGTAATTAGACTAAGTTTATAAAATAAATAAATAAATGAAATGATTTTGAACTAAGCTGTACAAAACACGTTACTGATCCTTCTCTCGTCACGCTAAATAAAATTTGTCACAACAAAGAATAGAACCTTTGAACAGTCGATTGCGGCTGTCGTGTTGGAGGAGCAAATTTTCCATTTTCTCATGTAAAACAAAATTCACTCGCACACTCGTCTGTAGCTGCGGAGACGCTGCTGGTGACGGGATTTTGGTATTGTGACCATGATTTAGTGTTTTAGTAGGACAAGCTGGGAATTCATAAGGTTTTTAACAGAAATAATGCTTTATTTTATTTAATAACAGGTACACTTAAAGATTACAATCAGTTAAAACTAAGTAACATAACATAAAATGCAAAGGCTTGACTATTAAATTAATCATGAAATTTCTGTTCTGCTAATTCTTATAGGCTGGATCAGAGTTAGTACAAAACTATTAAGGCTAAAGAATAACTGAAATAAATCTAAAAATGACCACCTTTAAAAACCATTTTTCCCACTACCATAATTTAACCAATTCTTTTCTGAACCTAGTCAATAAGGCATATTTTCATTTTCAGCAAGAACGCATGGATTCAATAAGTCCTGTTTCTATTATTTGTTCATCAGTCGGTATTTTTTTTATTTTTAGGGTTTCGTATCTTATGATCATTCGTTGTCGGTCAAGATCCTTTTTATCAGTAAGGTGAAGTATGTTTAAGCATTTCTGATCTTAACCAATAGTCAAATATTTGTAAAAATATTTCTATAGGGTGTTGACGGTAGTATACTACTCAGCTATACATATAGCTACAACATTGATCAGAATACGCTGGCTTTGACAGCGAGAAAAAACACTTGAGGAATTTCATCTTGTCACGTGACGTCCTCGGTAGCTTAGTGGTCAAAGCACTCGCCCGGTATGCGATGGGACGTGAGTTCGAGTCCCACCTGAGGTCGGTGATTTTTTTCAAGTGTTATTTATCTTCAATTAAAACCTTGCATGGAATTGCTAAAAACAAAAATTTACAATGTTTAAGCATTTCTGATCTTAACCAATAGTCAAATATTTGTAAAAATATTTCTATAGGGTGTTGACGGTAGTATACTACTCAGCTATACATATAGCTACAACATTGATCAGAATACGCTGGCTTTGACAGCGAGAAAAAACACTTGAGGAATTTCATCTTGTCACGTGACGTCCTCGGTAGCTTAGTGGTCAAAGCACTCGCCCGGTATGCGATGGGACGTGGGTTCGAGTCCTACCTGAGGTCGGTGATTTTTTTCAAGTGTTATTTATCTTCAATTAAAACCTTGCATGGAATTGCTAAAAACAAACATTTACAATGTTTAAGCATTTCTGATCTTAACCAATAGTCAAATATTTGTAAAAATATTTCTATAGGGTGTTGACGGTAGTATACTACTCAGCTATACATATAGCTACAACATTGATCAGAATACGCTGGCTTTGACAGCGAGAAAAAACACTTGAGGAATTTCATCTTGTCACGTGACGTCCTCGGTAGCTTAGTGGTCAAAGCACTCGCCCGGTATGCGATGGGACGTGGGTTCGAGTCCCACCTGAGGTCGGTGATTTTTTTCAAGTGTTATTTATCTTCAATTAAAACCTTGCATGGAATTGCTAAAAACAAAAATTTACAAGGTGAAGTATTAAATTGATATCAAATACTCGACTGCATTTTTTGAGGTGCTACAAAACAATCTATCTTCTAATTAATCTTAATACACGGACGCTTAAGCTACCTACATATTTTACACATGCAAAAAAATAAGACATATATTATGATAATTCCCTTGACCTAAATCATGTCAAGAAGCAATGTTTTATTAACATAGTTATATAAAAAAATAAAGGGGAATATCCAATATAAAGTCATGTATTTTTATTTGGTTTAAAATCCTAATAGTTTCAAAAATACATCAAATCATTGTTACCCTAGGATCGTCGGCGAATAGTTTCGCGTCTGTCAGAGGGTTTTGAAGGGGATTTATTATTTTTATTATTGTTTCGCAGCCAGTCTTGGGCCCGCCTTATTTCTCAGCTTAAGTTATGACTCCGCGCCAAATAGTGAGTGTGCGGGGTATTATGAAATCTTTTTTCTTGATCCCCCTTTTGTGTGAATTGTCGGCGTTTCGGTAAAAGCTACGTTGGGATACAGAAGATTGAGTTAATAAAGAAATTCTATGAAATGGAGCGAAATGAATTTTGAAATTAAATGTATTAATGGATTAGAGTAGGTACAATAGAAAAAAAGCAAAAATAAATTTTATTGTTATCGTTAATAAAAAGAAAATAATGTTTATTAATGATAAAAATAGTTAGGGCGAAGTACCCGATAACTTTATTTTGCATCAACTCAAAAATATTTTAAACATAGCCAAAATATCTCAAATTTCTCTTGAGATTTTTTGGCTATATTTCAGATAAGATAGCTTTATAAACAGGATATCTGATGAGTAAGAGGCTACGGGTGTGTTTTTATTTGTCTTTTTGCCTTACAAAATTACATTATCATCAACTATCTCCAAATTAATGTAAAGAATTACCAATTTTTGAAATTTTAATTATGATTTAGTAATCGGTGTTTCGTACCAAAATAGATTACTTTCTGTTGAATTTTCGGGTAAGGTAAAACAACGAAATTTAGAAGGGATTTACTTTTTCTTATCATAAATTATCAAAGTAAACTAAGAATAAAGCCTTTAGATCTAAAGCTAACGCGCTTACTAAGAGTATTTCTTAAGTGTGAAGT
Organism: Anania fuscalis; assembly: GCA_950371115.1. Classification (NCBI taxonomy): domain Eukaryota; kingdom Metazoa; phylum Arthropoda; class Insecta; order Lepidoptera; family Crambidae; genus Anania; species Anania fuscalis. Next base: position 14,747,978 of record OX493343.1, on the reverse strand, counting down.
TTGACACCATCGCATTATGAAGTAGCAAAGAAATAATCTTTGAAACTAGTTTTTAGGGTACCGTACGAAAAGGGTAAAACGGGACCCTATTACTAAGGCTCCGCTGTCCGTCTGTCTGTCTGTCTGTCCGTCACCAGGATGTATCTCATGAACCGTGATAGTTAGAGAGTATCACAGATGATGTATTTCTGTTGCCGCTATAACAACAAATACTAAAAACAGAAATCAGTAAATATTTAAGGGGGCTCCCATACAACAAACGTGTTTTTTTTTTTTGCCGTTTTTATAGAAAATGGTACGGAACCCTTCGTGCGCTATTCCGACTCGCACTTGGCCGGTTTTTTTCAATATACCAACTACCACGGGCTACTTTATATCCCGATAATGTGTGAAAGATATGAGTTGGATGACGCTATTTTACATTGATGTCGCTGTTAAATTGTGAAAAAATCTTATATATAAAATTCTCGTGTCACAATGTTCGTTCCCGTACTCCTCCGAAACGGCTTGACCGATTCTCATGAAATTTTGTGAGCATATTGAGTAGGTCTGAGAATCGGCTAACATCTATTTTTTATACCCCTTAGTGATAAGGGTTGTCCACCCTTAACATTTCTCTTCTTAAAAAATATTTATATGGCAAAACAACGTTTGCCGGTTCAGCTAGTAATCAAATAAAAACAAAAATATTGTACCGTATTAAACGATGGAGAAGCAACGAGCTTAGCTAATACTGTAATGCCTACATACAAAAAACTTCAATACACCGAACAATTTACCGTGCCTTTAAAAACTGCAGCCCAAAGTTACCGGCCAAGTTGAGATCAGTAACTTGACTTCGGAACGACTTTATTAAAATTCAAACTAGACGAAAGTTGTTATTGGTGGCAACTTTTTTGTAATTTCAAAGTTATGACGCTTTTTCTCTGTGCCGTCTTGCAGTTTACAAATTGGTGAGGAATGAAAGGTGACGAGGTTGTACATCTTTTTGAATTATGATTTTGAGGTTCGAAAGTTTGTTTTGTGAAAAACATTTTTAAATTAATCTCATGCATTATTTGATGACCATGTTGGCTCGAACTTCGGATTACAATACCAGTGGTAGTGGGTTTGAATTTCACAAGAAGAAAACTCTATTTTTGAAAAAATAAACTCAAAATGAGGTTCAATTGACGTAACTTCGCGTCACACAAACAACGAAAACTTAGTAACCGGTAGAGGTTACTAAGTTTAGTTTAAGCGAAGTTACGTCAATTGAACCTTATTTTGAGTTTTTTTTTGAAGTCGATTTAAAAGAAGTAAGACATCGGCTCCACATTGGCTGTCTATTTTAACATAGCTCTAGTCAGGTGTAGTCAGACTTGCGATTGCCAACCCAGCCCTGTACTAGATCGAAACTAGTGTCGTCTCATCTCCTCATCACACAAACACTTTCTCATCACATCATATCACCAGCCTATATCAGTCCACTGCTGGACACAGGCCTCTCCAAAAGGAGGATTTTGCCATAATCGCCACGCTCGGCAGGCGGGTTGGCGATCGCAGTTTGGCCAATGATGGAGAGGAGACGCTGCTGCCCGTCTTCTTATGGCGGTTTTCCTGTAGTCGCCTCTTACGACACCCATAGGAAGAGAAGGGGTAAACACTTTCTCGCACTAGGATTATAGCCTACAACTGTCTGCTGGCTTAAACTTGTTTACTCTTTCCTACACATTTCTGCTACCAGCTATTTATCATAATCTTTACAAAAATAAGCAAATATGCAATTCTCTAAATTATGTCAGGCATTAAAAAATAACTGGCATATTTCAGCGGTTAAAAATATTATCTCGACGGACATTTGAGTTTTCCCTGAGCTTCATTCCTTTGCTCCAACTTAAAAATGGCTCCAAAAAAACTTTGCCTACCGTCGAAGTCGCATAGTTGTCCACCGGCGAACCGCACCTATACTACGTGAAGCAAAAGCGACCAGTCAAGCGATAATTGCCATCGCTGTCAACCAAAATTGACCCTTAGTGGTACAGGGATTGAAAAATCTAATAGAGATTGTCACGTAACCAGTTGCGTTGGTGAATAAGTAATAGACCCGGTGAGCGAGCGAAAAAACCCACTTGGTACATAATTGAAAATGCCTAAAATAACGGGTGCAGTGTTGCTAGGTTTGGGATTTGGCGTAGTTACAACGTTCTGTGAGTTTGTTAGCATCGACTCTGACATCGATGAGTAAGTAATCCAGTAACATGTAATTTTATGTGAATTTTACAGTACCTCTAAGTAATAAAAAAAACACCTTACCTTATTGTCTTATGGCCTTATTACAAAAAGATAGACTAGGTTTAAACCAAGTCTTAAAAAATAACCAAACAATTAAAATGTTGACACATCAGACGTATCTCGGTAATAATGAACCATATTCAAAATTGGTTGGCTAATCTTTAGACATGGTTTAAGCCAAGTCTATCTTTTTTGTAATAAGGCCATAAAAGTTTAGATAGAAAACAAAACAAGATAGCAATTTAAAGCCATTTATAGGGCTTTGCGAGTACCTATAAGCAATTTAAAGCCATTTATAGGGCTTTGCGAGTACCTATATCTATTGGAGTAGAACCTTGATAGATCTTGAATTATCGAACTGTCTTGGCTGTTGAGTATTTCTTTTTTTGTTACATGTTTCACTATAATATGGAAAGTCTGAGATTTTTTACTATCTTTGTGGTTCAGGTTTTTTTCTTTGTGGTTGGAAATCCCACCGGTTATAAGAAACAGCTCATGTTTTTTACCCAATTTTAATTGGTCTTTTGTCGTCAATTGATGTACACCAAAATAAAACTGGCTTTCTCGCCACGTTCCCCACAATAATTGCTTTTCCAAAAATGGAAAAGCTTTCACCGTTGTCAACTTAGGTGCATTGAAAATATTTGCATAACAACCACCCCTGTCCGTAGCGATTTTGTGATCTAAAATCTACAGGAAAAATCCCAACACACTCTGCCCTAAAGATAAAGTGCATATTTAAATTTTTATCTTGGCAACACCGAACGTAGCACCGGCATTTCCCAGATTAAACTTTTGTCTAACAATTCGAGTAATTTTCTTTTGCGATATTTTTCATTTTAACGTTGCCTGTCTCGATCAGAAAGTATTATATTGCATTTTTATCTTTAATAAGTGGCTAAAAAAGATTCTTTTGCAGAAGTATCGAACAATACCTCGTTTGATATTTGAGTTATAATAGAAATAGTTTCTTTTAATCGTTTTGTTATGTTGTTAAGGCAAAATTATAAAATCACGAAACTTTCCTTTATTTAATAACCCAATTCATTCGCAAACAAAATATACGAAATTATGATACTTTTATTTTAATTACGTATATTTTGTATGTTCGCCATTATATTTGCTCGGTTACAAGAGTGCTGGTAGACATTTTCTTTAAGCTATGTAGAAATTCGAATTCGAATTTCGCTGTTTAGTTTAATTTTGAAGGCGGTTTTTAGTTTTTTTATAAAACTATAATTGTTCATCCACTCTCCGCTATTAAACACAATTTGTTAAAATGTGTATTTGTAAGTAACAGCGCAATGGTTAGCGCTTAACGCTCGCTTCACGCACCGAATTTTCGACCGAAGTCATAAAAACCTTTTAGTAAAACTTGGAATTCATTTCCGTCTATCGATTACTGTATCAATGCCAACGTAAATTGCGTCGCTCAGTTCGCTCCGCAAAAACTTATTTCGCTCGCTCGCTCGCTTCGTCGAATCGACGACGTTTCGTCACGTATACCTAGTGCCCTTCGAATGAATTTATGCATTATTTAAGTAAACGAGCCGTCAAATTCTATGCGATTACGCTAAATGTGCTCGTAAAGCAATATTACTTAGACCATGGAATGGTCCTTGTTAGAACCCGGAGTATTTTGCCAGCGTACATTTTAAATTAGTTGAGAATATCTTTATTTCAATAGAACTGTAGATAATTGAAGGATAATTTTACTTTTTTTTTTAACAATCCAATCATTTATTGTGTCATCGTTTGAACAGCTGTTTTTCCTGAAGTCTGCGAGACTTACTACTAGTATTCTTGTCGTGATAAATTGTTTTATTATTTTTTGGTTGTCTAGCATAACCTCAGTGTTATTTTGGAAATCATCATTTAATGCTTCGTTTTAATTTTAAATAATTTTAAAAAAGCATTGTAGCAATTCTGCTTTGTATATTCATACAACGTGTTAATGTTATAACGCTAAAACTCTTAGGTGACAAAGCTTAGCCCATGAAACTGAACAAATTTTGTTCTACAACATTCCCAAAATGCCAAAAATAAAATTAGGATTTTCATACAAAAATTGACTCGGTCAGCTGATCAGTTTGTATGAAAATTCAAATATATTTTTGGGTTTCGTAAAAGTTGTAGAACAAAAGTTGTTCAGTTTCATGGGCTGAGCTAGCACCTGAGAGGTTATGCGGTATTTCATAAACACGTAGTATTTTGTATAAATAAAGAAATGCACCAGGCAAAACACCAATTATTATAACTCCAAAATAAAGAATTATTATACTTACCCCGTGTCACATACTCGTATGACGACATGGCGAATTCAAGTCTACTTTATGAAAGCCAAATCAAACAATGTTTAAAATCCCTAAAAGGGTTTGTTCATTTATCTACCAGCAATAAAGATCGAGCTAACCGTCAGATAAAACGAATTACAATCCGATGTTCCACCGCTATATAAAAACAAACGCTGTCTTTCCTTCACATAAAGTTCATTGCTCGATACCGCTGCCGCGTATGGGATAGATCATAGGCGGTAGCGGTTTTTTTTCTTATCACACATCACCGAAGGTCTGAAACATAAGAATAGTTAAAACTCAATGAAACGGGAATTAACGCGATCATAATTTAGGCACAAAATGTTACCTCTTTTGCCTGACGTTTCGATCGGGTTACACCGACCGTGGTCACAGGCTGAGTCGGCCTGTGCCATGTCAGGCAAAAGAGGTTAATTCCCGTTTCATTGAGTTTTAAATTATGCAACGCGAAAGTTTAAAATAATTATAAGAATAGTTAGTTTAGTAGTTTACTTGCTCAGTGCTGCAAGTAAAGTGCACATGGATCAGTATCAATGTTTAATAGTACTTTTTGTTGTCTTTTTTTTACCGAAACATACCCTAATTACCCTGATACTAGGCAAGAGTACAAAGTAGTTACCTAGAAATAGGGTTGTCAGTACTTGTCAGGTAATGTACCAACATTTTTTATTTAATTACTTATTTGTTTAACTAATATTTTAAGTTAAATCACTATATGAAGTGCTGTAGTTTGTCAAATTTGAAAATACATATGTACTTATAATATTAACTAAAAATAAATAATTATTTTCCTTATTTACTCATAATTATCAATTAAAAATGGGTTCATGGTTAACATGGCGAGTCCATAATTCAATGCTCAACAAAGGTCGTTTAAAATAAATATTTTCCTGTCCTCCACGAGAAGTTCATTGTACGATACTAAACCAACTATGTTGCTTTAAGTCATAAGAGATAGCGGGAATATGTCTATGAGCCATTGAAATTATCTATATTGAAAAGCAAAAGTCAATTGCAGTAAAACATTATCAAAATTGGCTTTAATAAATGGTGTAACAATATTAGCGTAAGTAAAACCAGGTTTCAAATTCAAATCATTTGTTGCATGTCAAATTGAATAATTAGGTATTAACCAGAATATGGCTAGTTACTCTATTTATCTCTTAAGTGTTTTTTTTTATTTTCTGATAAGATCCAGTTTTACTTACTTTGAGAATATGCTTATTTTGAGATTTTTTATTTTTATCCGTTTAAATTATTATTTTCTTTTTATGCAATAAGTTTATATCTTGGACCAAGGCCTAAGATAAGTCGGCTGATAGCGATATCTCGATAAGCTGTCAAGGTGCGAGCTTGCAGACTCGACGACGACGAAACACTGATAACGAATTTCGTTCGGATTTTTTTTTGTAAACATCACTCCTAGCTATCTGTGGTTTGAAGTTACGGATTGACGGGAGAGACGGATATTGTAGGAATCAGCCAGCTGGAAAGAAGTCAGCTGGGAAAGGAATTTGTGTATTTTGTTGACTTTTTTCGTTGCTATCTATAAATAATTATGAAAATGTAATTATTTTGCTTACAACTTCCGCTTAGTTACGCCGGCATAGGAACCCCAATTACACCACCTGTAACCCACAATCTGAGGAAAATCACAGGCACATGCAAAGAGCACCGCCCTCCCTCCCTCAAATTGCATGCGAAACAGACGAATGCAAAAGTTAGTACCCAACACCGACATAAAAACCTCGACGCGCGTTTCGCCACTTCACGTGGCATCATCATCATTTTATGTCGGTGTTGGGTACTAACTTTTGCATTCGTCTGTTTCGCATGCAATTTGAGGGAGGGAGGGCGGTGCTCTTTGCATGTGCCTGTGATTTTCCTCAGATTGTGGGTTACAGGTGGTGTAATTGGGGTTCCTATGCCGGCGTAACTAAGCGGAAGTTGTAAGCAAAATAATTACATTTTCATAATTATTTAGTTATGGATTTCCGCAAAGTAACGCCTGATTCTATCAATAGTTGCTATCTATAATATTTTTTATGGTTAGCGTTCAAATACGCATACTTACTACAATTGAGCGTCGTATAATAGAATGCGACTATCGCCAAAAATACAGTTTTGAAATACGTGTAGTTTAAAGTATTTTTGTCACTGCTGCTGCATGTACCTATTTGAATAGGTACATGCCGAAAATAAAAAAAATAAAAAATATTAGTATGTTTAGGTAGCTAATATACAAATTACTTTTTGTTGCTAAAACAAAATGTTTTAGTAAATACCATGTTTAAGTATTAATATACTTAGAGTATTTACTTGTGGTTGTTTTAGTCACATACAAGTTAGTTTTGGTAATCTAAATCATAGTAAAATGAATCTATTTTTCTTAGATTTTAATTTTGCAGAACGGGACTATTCTGCAAAGGTCTCTTTCTGCAAATTTTCCAGGCATACTAGCTTGAGATTCATATTTTTGCAGAAACCAGCCAATTCCAATGGCTGCGTTCTATTAAAATAGTTTTTGTATATTTTGTCTTTTAGCTGGACTAGAGTCTTGAGTTGGTCGTTTTAGCATAAAAAATTGGCGATAACGGCAATTGGTCTTATTGAACAAATTATGATCCCGACTTTTGTAATAGGTAGGACTTATCCGTATCTCTGACACAAGATGAAGAAATATATAACTATCACCATGGGCATTATAACTCATTTTCGCAAAAATGGCCGGTTGTCACTTTCTGCTAAACGGCACTCAATAATTTTGTCTGATATGAACAGAATCATCCTTGTCAAAGTCTTCATAACCATCATCTTTATCTCAGCCTACTGCTGTCCACTGGGGAATGAAAGCCTTTCCCAAAGAGCAATATCTCTCGCTTTTCTAACCACTGCCAACCACCTTCCTATAGTCGTCGGCCCACCAAGCCGGAAGGTATCCTACACTACGTTAGCCGAGACGTGGTCTCCACTCCAGAAACCGAGCTGTTGGACAGGCCTCTCTAAATGCACGAAATTTTTTGACTATTTTTCATTATTTGCTAGCAGCTTTTCGTAATCATCAGTCAGTACACACTTGTTGGATGGCACCCTTCGCGTCCCTTGTCAAGTTGTGGTCTCTACTCAAAAACACGTGCACCTCATCAGTTCGATTTTAGTTTTGTTTAGAATTGTTTAAAACCGATAGCAAGTAAGTACCTACCACATATAAATAAATAAATATTTGACAACATCACATACATTGCTCTGATCCTAAGGTAAGTAGCTAAAGCATATAGCGATGGAAAACTCATCATCATCTCAGCCTATTGCAGTCCACTGCTGGACGTAGGCCTCCCCCAAAGAGCGAAGAGCACGATCTCCCGCTTTTTACATCCATCCACTACCAGCCATCTTCCTAAAGTCGTCGGTCCATCGAATTGTTTCGTGTTGTGGTACCGTCGTTGTTTCTGATTTCTATAACACAAGTGCTTTAACTACTTACCTTAGGATCAGAGCAATGTATGTGATGTTGTCCAATATTTAATATTTATTTATTATTTATTATCGAGCAGAGGGGCGTCCTACACTACGTTTGCCTAGGCATGATCTCCACTCCAGAACCCGCTTACTCCACCTATCATCGGTTCTGCGACAGATGTGGCCAGCCCACTGCCTCTTAAACTTGCTACATTTTTAGACTATGGCCGTTACGTTAGTCCTCTGCCTGATGATCTCGTTTCGGATTTTATCCTTTAACGAAATCCCAAGCATCTACCTTTCCATAGCTGGCTACCCAAAAATGGAAAACTACGGAACCTTATATTGCGCGTGGCCGGTGTATTATAATTTTGGATAATACTAGCTGTTTCCCGCGACTTCGAAACGACAGACTAAATATACTTTACGACCTATTCTCAGACCTACTGAATATACAAAGAAAATTTCATAAAAATAGGTCAAGCCATTTCAGAGGAGTATTGTAACAAATATGCACTGTGACACAAGAATTTTATTGACATACAGTATTGACAGGAAGGCAAATTACTTCAAAATTCACTTCTTAAGTTGAGACTCTTATTACGTAAGATTATGGGAAGAAGTTGGTACTCAGTCCCCCAAACTCATATAAAGTTACCGACATATACAGGGTGTAAATTTATTTAATCACATGCGAACACAAGCTTATTAATTTCAACAAATAAAAAACTTGTATTGGCTTGTGACATGGTATAAATATTCAATCGATCGCAGTATGCTCTGTGCCAGGATTGCGAAACTGCAGAGGGGACAGATAATGCAGACTTCCTTTGATATTATTATTATCACACATCTATTTTAACCCCTGACGCAAAAAAGAGGGGTGTTTATAGTTGACTGTATATCTAGAATATCATTGTTCTCAAACGGATAGACCAAATCAGATGCGGTTAGAGTGAAAACATAATTTTAGTTTTATACTTATGGGTTTGTACTAACTGAAGGTGACCATACTAATAAAGTTCTATATATTTCTTTTGTGTAATTTTTGCCTATAATTGGTAGTAAGTAAGAAAGAAAAATATTTATTTGGCAACATATTTACATTGTAGCACATAATATTTTACTCTTTCGTTTTTTTTTAAATAAATAATCTGCTTTTGGAGGATAAGCCAAAAGCAGATTATTTATTTAAAAAAAAACGAAAGAGTAAAATATTATGTGCTTTGTCTGCTAAAACCATTAAACAAGTTTCGAATCGATAAAGTTTTATAATTAAAAATACTTACCTACGTCAGACGTCTGAGTCCTATTATTGGTCCATAAGTTAAATGGAGTCTTAATTCAAACAAAAAAAAGTTACTTTTATCACAAGAGTAAAAAAAAATCTTATCATCTTAAGTAAAAAAAAAAAAGTAAAAATGAAAACACATAAAACCCTTACTTAAAAAAACAGGTATGTCCCAGGAATAATGAAAATTCGAACAAGTGACAATATTGCTGACATTAACTAAAAGATAGTTGATTTTCTCTAAATATGGTTTGAACCATTAGTTTAAAAGAGATAAATAATACATAATTCAAAACATTTTGTCTCCGCGGTCGTGAAGCCTAGTCTGAGACGGTAAGGTACAGTCACTGGCCTTACCCCTCCACTAATCCGCACTCTGGTCTTGCGTAGTGGAGTATGGCCCAAACCACGTCATCGCTGAAGTGTGACCTTTGCCCTGAAATGTGACGTTTATATAGGCATACTTTATACCTTTTTATAACAGGAAAAATGTTTTCACCCTGTATTGCCAAACGCAAACAGCCTCCCCCGTATAATCTCACATATCGGTCACAATATCTCAGCGTGTCACACTTTATTGCAAACATCAACTGAACTCGAATCAAACGTATCGTGAAATTGTTTTTCCTAAATTCCTACTGAACCCCAATACGTCATGTTACATCTGATTATGCGATTTTGAGTTTAACTTGTACAGAAATAGGATTCAAATTCATTTGTTTGGTAGGACCTGATGAAGGGCAATTTCTGCTCTCGTTTAGGATCGGACCGTCCTTTTATGTGCTATTGAGATATAATATTCCTGTTTATTATGTAATTTTGACAATTAATTGTCAGTCAAAGTATTTCACGTATGATTATTATGTTCTTAAGTGTGTTTTTCTTCTTCTTATTCTCCTGGTAATGATAATGATAAAAAGGTATTGTCTTAACATTCCAAAAATGTTACTACGAAGTCAGAAATTTGATAATCATTTCGAAATTTTTTATCTCTTTTATAAAACCCTTTAATAAACACGATGAAGAATCCTATTTTATTAGTTAATTCGATTTTAAATAGGGATGCCCATTAATTAGTGATGATCTGTAAAAAAAATGCCATAAAACCCTATTACCCTACGCCATCTTTCCATTCGTTATTTTTTTCTATATCTTTATCGTTAGTAACAAGTTGGAACGATAACCATACAAGAAAGTTTGTTTTTTACTTGTGCTAACAAATCGGATCAAAATTTTGCATAGATAGAAACTACTTATTTATATCTATGCAACATTTACCACCTCAAGAAAACTCAACGAATTATTTTCTTAAATAATAAATAAATAAATATTATATTCCTAGCTTCCTTATAATATGATATGCTCTAAGTTTAATAACCCGACTACGGTGAAGCAAAAACAGCCAGGTCTCACCCACTGTATACCTACTTACTAACTATGATTATGTGGGTGCCAGGAACACCTCTAGTAGACTAGACAAGGGCCATAACCATGAACACTTAAAACAGTCTCAAAGTTGTCAAATCTGTCAATTTTGGTACGTCATTTCATACAAAATTTGACAGAAATAAATTAACAGACAGAACTAACAGTTCATGGTTAGGGCCCAGGGCTATAACCATGAACTCTTAAAACAATTACAAATCTGTCTAACATTATCATTTCTGTCAAATTTTGTATGAAATGACGTACCAAAATTGACAGATTTGACAACTTTGAGATCGTTTTAAGAGTTCATGGTTATGGCCCTGGTATGTAGTACAGGTATAGCACGGTTAGACCTTGACCATTTTTGTACCTATGCATTTTTGGAATTTTATCTGATTTTTCTTGCTTTGTCCTTTTTAAAACCCTTATTTTACGTATTAGGGTTTTAGTTTCTGCCTTACTTACTTTATTTATGTATTTAATTATGTACAGTAAAAAATATATTCAGAATCAAAATTAATACTAATTAATATGTATACGCGTCTTTAGCAACTACCATTATTGATTTAAATTTTTGTTTTTAGCAATTACCATGCTAGGTTTATCGTCCGCCTCTGGTGAGATCCGAACCCACGTCCATCGGATACCGGGCAAGTGCTTTGACCACTAAGCTACGGAGACGTTAGTCAACTCGACGAAATCTTTCAAGTGGTTCTCGCTGTCAAAGCCAGCGTATTTTCTAATCAATGTTGCGGTATATACTTCTACCGTCGAGTTGACTAACGTCTCGGTAGCTTAGTGGTCAAAGCACTCGCCCGGTATGCGATGGACGTGGGTTCGGATCCCACCTGAGGCGGACGTTTTTTTTCAAGTATTAAAAATACCATTATTGACATTAAAATAGGAAAATCAGACGTGGGATGAATCTCCTAAGGAGACAGCATAGACACCGCCCTGCATGCGCATGGTGGCAGACCTCAAAATACTGTTTGCAAGTAATTTCTCAAAACTGAAAACCAAGTGAAACCATTTTTAAGCACATATTAATCACACACACAGTACTGACACTGATATATATCACAATATTTTTCACATATTTGACGACCTCCGTAGCCGAGAGGCGAGCACGCCGGACTATATGGCGTCGCCATCTCTGAGGTTCTGGGTTCGATACCCGGTCGGGTCAATGTAGAAAACGAACTTTTCTGTAATGTCTCGCGTCTGGGTGTTATGGTACAGTCGTTGTTTCTGATTTCTATATAAAGTGCTTTAGCTACTTACCATAGGATCAGAGCAATGTATGTTTATTTATTTTTACTTATTAGGTAAAATTATGATAGTGGTAAATTTCTTTTGTGTCCCATTTTGCAGGCTGGGAGATTACAAAAAGATATAAAATATATCTAGGTATATCTAAACTTATCGCAATACCTATTCATGTTTACGCAAATTACACATTATCAGCAACGCGTTGATAATAATAATAATGAACAGTACATTATAGCAACTAGATCATTGACATTGCTTCATATCTAACCCTTATATCGTAAATAATATGGATAAAAACATACTTATTGCTGGATAAACATGAATTTCCTCACAACCCGCTGCGCAAATATTATTTTAATGCGGTCATTGTTGTCCCATTACCGGTTCTGGTAACCGGTTCAATCCAGTTTTTGATAACCGGTTTGTGAAAATGTATTATTTCAATGAAGACAAAAACTCCTATTGACCATTTATACAAATTCAATTTTTTCAGTATATTTGTTGTGGTCAAAACAAATTCTTTTAAAATTTTGATAGTGGTAAAAAATATCCAATGTATGGAACTAATTTACTATCCAGAAAACCAGGAATGGGTTTTTAATTTTCGATAAATACAAAAGTTTTGTGAAATATGTTCGTTAAAAATATTAAACTTACGTTCTACGTTGTTAATTAAGTTGTACCAATAAATGATAATTTAAAAACAAATTTGACATATATATTGTACATAGGTCTCAGTTTAAATTTTTAGCGGTGGACGTCTTATGAATGTTAAGATGATGATAACATAAGCCAATTAAAAACTGAATAATTTATTTATACGGTTATACTGTGTTCTTTACCCTTATCTACTTATATTTGATATATTATTCTTAAGATTAAAAGTCACGATCACCTGAACGCCTAAATATTTTTTTTTATATAATAATAAAATTATATATCGGGTGTAAAAAAAGGCTTAACGAAGCCGAATACTACATATTCTACGTATTATTACGATCCTTTTTTTCTTCAACAATATACCTGGGAAATGACGGGTTACCGAGTTATTGACAGTCAAAGTTACAATTTTTTTGCAAAGATTTTTACAAAATTGATAGGCCAAGCAAAATAGCTAAACCTGGACATAATTCCATAACTGTGATTTTCTTTTTCTATGATGTAAAGTTTTGTTATTTATAGCTGAAATAAAAAGAATTAAACATTTTAAAGCTCCGCGTCTATGTAAAAAAAAAAAAAGCTAAATTTTCAACATTTTTGGATTTTATAAGTACAGCATAATAAATAACTTTTTAAAAGTGCCTCCGTTATTTACGAACGATTGCATTTCAATTAAATAAATAAAAATTAAACTAATTATTCAGTCGCAACTATCATTAATAAAGAAGGTTCAGTAAGTTTTATAGTTTTTGGCTTATCTCTCTAGAATTTATTGATAACTGTATATCAACAGTTGGTTCTGCATAGTACATACCGTGGGTTAATATATTAGTAAAAATTAAACAGGTTCTTCTTGCGGAGTTCAAAGTCACAAATATTTGCAATTATTCAAAAACCAAAATACATAACTACTTCAAAAGTGTTTAATATGAGCCTTAAAAACATTTAAAGTATTATAAGAAACAAATTAAACAATAAATGTGTACGATAATTAATCAAACTGATATTTTAGGGTTCCGTACCCAAAAGGTAAATCGGGACCCTATTACTAAGGCTCCGCTGTTCGTCTGTCTGTCTGTCTATCTATCTGTCTGTCACCGGTGACCAGGCTGTATTTCATGAACCCTGGTAGTTAAGACGGTTGAAATTTTCACAGATGACGTATTTTTTTTCTTATTAGGGTTTTAATAACCGCGTTAATTTTGCATAAAAACTCAAAATCGTGCTGTCGCGAATCGAGTAAAATGAAGCTAATTTGATAATAATATATTATGATCGCGTGGTTTATGATCAAAGTAAACAGTGATTATCACCTGCAACGCCTTTTACCTAGAAATCCTAGTTTTCTGTACAGAATCATTTAAATGAGAATATTATGTTATGTAACAAAAAGCCAATTAAAATCAAGATATTTTATTTTTAGGGTGCGTCCATATCTGTCGTATGCGCCGCCCGCGATACCCGCGCAAGTTACGCACGCTTTTTAAAATCTACAGACGCCTTTTAAAAAACCGGCCAAGCCTTTTAAACTTTATAATATGCAACTCGGTCTAAACTTGATTATAATCTGTCAGTGTACCTTTTATTAAATAAATGAATAAATATTATTCTTAAACCAACTATATTATATACTAACTATTATCTTAACCGTTATGATTTCCTTGAAAGTTCATGAGAAGCACTAAGTATTATCATGACAATACAGATTTTTCAAGCCAATAGTATTATTTTAGAGGGGGATCTCATAATCTAAAATTGTCTTAGCAACCTTAAATTTATTTTAAAAGACTTACTCAACGATGGGATAAATGAGAAGAAAAGTCATTACCCCACGTTAAAAAATATTTTTCAATATTCTATTTTACTATTTTGTCGGCGTGATTAATATACATATTGCACAATATAAAATAATGCACACGAACCCACACACACATCACTAACAGATAAATCAAGTTCATTTCTATGTAGGTTGAGTCCCGCTGTACAATTTAATGTCAACGTAAAATGTAACTATCGTTGTTGAGTTTACAATTATTTAAGGATTTTCTGTATATGGTTTAGTGTAAGCTTATTGTAAAATTGTTTGTGGTAATTTCAATAAATTTATAATAAAAAAAATACCTCCACAAAATTACAATTCTCTAGAGTCAACAGTTTCCAAGCAAAACCTCGGACGGACAGACAGACTGACAGGCATACAAACGGACATGACGAAAGTATAAGGCTAGGACTACACACAGCCTGAAACCGGACCGGGTTAACGCGGATTCAATCCATCGCTTAAGCGATAAGGTCGTTTTTTGAACGGATTCTTGCAGATGCTACCGGTTTCCGGCTGCGTATAGTTATAGTCCTAGCCTAAGGGTTTCTAGTCAGGAAAAAAAAACTATAAAAAAGGCGTCTATAGGTTTTTTGCTTAAAAGGTTAATGTATATTTTTAGGATAAAGGATTTATTTTGATTTTCGTGGTCGTGATTTGTGTGGTTTACGTGGTAGTTTTGACCCACGCAAATCAATTATTGGCCATGCAAATGAAATAACTTTCGGGTTTTGTAATAGTATTGTATGATCATTTTAAGTTTGAAATGTCAATACGTTTAAATCACAATTAAAATGATGCAGTTGATGGGTTTCTAATTTTATAAGTACCTTATCATAGTAAAAATAGTGTCAGATTAGCTACCTATATTAATAAATAATAAAATTGTCATCATATAATCATAATGTCAGCCTGTTGCAGTCCACTGCTGGACATAGGCCTCCCCCAAGGAGCGCCACAGCGCTCGATCTCCCGCCCTTTGCATCCAGTCGCTGCCAGCTGCCTTCTTCAGGTCATCGGTCCATCTAGCCGGGGGGCGTCCTCATGTTCCACGTTTCGGTTCCGTAGGTTAAAACTGGTAGGACGCATTGGTTAAACACCCGGCTTTTCAGGCACTGCGGCAGTGTCGACGTGAAGATATGACGCAATTTCCCAAAGGCTGCCCAGCCAAGGTGCACTCTTCTGGCGATTTCCCACTCGAAGTTGTCTCTACCGAGCTGTAGTACTTGTCCAAGGTAGACGTACTCTTGGACAACCTCGAGCGTAGTGCTCTCGACGGAAATTGGGTCCGGGATGACATGTTCGTTGAACATTACCTTTGTTTTGTCCAAATTCATCCCAAGCCCCACACGTCTCGAGCAGTTTAAGACTGTGCAGCATTTTTTGCAAATCCTGCAGCGATTCTGCCATAATAACTATGTCATCGGCAATGCGAAGATGCGTAAGATATTCGCCATTTACATTGATGCCCAGTCCGTTCCAATTCAGCGTCTTGAACACATCCTCCAGTGTGTTGGTGAACAGTTTCGGAGATATAACATCTCCCTGTCTAACACCTCGAAGCAGCTGGATGGATTTTGTTCGGTGGTTTTGTACTTGGACGGACATTGATTCCATACTGTACAGGCTTCTTCACGTACCGCCAATCGACTTGGCATCGCTGCAAGAATTCCAGAACAGCCCAGGTTTCGACCGAGTCGAAGGCTTTCTCATAGTCCACAAAGGCCAGGCACAGGGGCTGGTTATACTCTTCGGACTTCTGTATAACCTGCTGCACCGTGTGAATGTGGTCTATGGTACTGTAACCTTTGCGAAACCCAGCCTGTTCCGGTGGCTGTAAAGCGTCAAATCTTGCGGAAAGACGTGACTCAGGAGCGTGATTGGTCTTTAGTTTTTCAGGAGACTTTTGTCTCCTTTCTTAAAAAACAATGCCACCACGCCCCCACTCCACGCTTCCGGAGTTGTCCCATTGGCTATGATGGAATTGAAGAGCCTCTTAAGTTCGCCAAGCACAGGTTTCAAGAGCTCAGATGTGATTCCGTCTTCACCGGGAGCCTTCCCATTACTAAGCTGTCCGTGGGCCGCCTCAATCTCATCCTCCTCCACGTCTGGGAGATCTTCAGTGAAGTGGCGGGTTAGCTTGGCTCTTGGATCATTCGCGTCGGGCTGCGGCTGTATGTAGGGAATACAATGCGTACAATCGGCCGTAAAAGCCTAAGATTTCGGCCAGAATCTCCGGAACCGATGAGTCGATTCAGCCATCCGAGGTTTCCAGCTTTGTCAGGTGACTTTTTCCCAATCTTTTAGTGAAGACCTTCGACCCCCGATTCTGCTCAATCGCCTCCTCTATGAGGCGAGTATTGTAGCTGCGTAATAATAAAATTGTAAGGAATAATTTTTTAGACCAAAAATACCTAAAACCTGAAAGGAAAAATTAGAAAGAAAGAAGTTATCCGAAAGAAGAAGAAGACAGAGGCTTAAAAATAATGAAGAGTTCCAGTCAAAAAACTGTGCGAGATATTATAAAAGGAAAGCCGAAGGAAAAATACTTAGTATTCATGACTTGAACCGCCGCGAACAAAAAGCTAGACGAGATAGAAGTTCCAGGCCTGGCCAAAGACTACGAAGAACTGATGACTACAAAAACTACTAGAGCTGTGATCTCCTGTCTTAACGACGAAAACTCAAGTGTAATTAAATAGGTTTGTCATGTCATGTCTTTAAATAAATAATGCTCTATTGATTCTAATATACATTTAAATAAAAGCTTAAAAAAAAGATTTCTGTGTTAGTTACTTACCTATTCTTTCAACTGATAATATAATAACTTATTTTATATTCAAAATAACATTTAATAACCTATCTAAGAAATTTAAATAAATAAAAAATCATTTTCGTGGAGTGTTTTGTGATTTGCGTGACCTCCAATTTTTTAACCTCGATTATCTCTGTAAGTATATCGCTCTATTATGTGCCTTTTCCATAAAAAAATATTACTTTTACGTGTATTTTAAGATACAGAGGTCGATTTAAAAAATATATTAAATTTTTAAATTGCCACGCAAATCACCAAATAGTGCCTTGCTCGAAGAAGCACCCACTTCTCATGAACTTTCAAGGAAATCATAACGGTTAAGATAATAGTTAGTATATAATATAGTTGGTTTAAGAATAATATTTATTCATTTATTTAATAAAAGGTACACTGACAGATTATAATCAAGTTTAGACCGAGTTGCATATTATAAAGTTTAAAAGGCTTGGCCGGTTTTTTAAAAGGCGTCTGTAGATTTTAAAAAGCGTGCGTAACTTGCGCGGGTATCGCGGGCGGCGCATACGACAGATATGGACGCACCCTAAAAATAAAATATCTTGTTTTTAATTGGCTTTTTGTTACATAACATAATATTCTCATTTAAATAATTATGTACAGAAAACTAGGATTTCTAGGTAAAAGGCGTTGCAGGTGATAATCACTGTTTACTTTGATCATAAACCACGCGATCATAATATATTATTATCAAATTAGCTTCATTTTACTCGCTTCGCGATTTGCGACAGCACGATTTTGAGTTTTTATGCAAAAAATAACGGTTATTAAAACCCTAATAAGAAAAAGAAGAAAAAAACCCGGCCAAGTGCGAGCGGGACTCGCGCACGAAAGATTCCGTACCATTATCTACAAAAAACGCCAAAAAAATCACGTTTGTTGTATAAAAGCTCATTTAAATATTTATTATATTCGGGTTTTTAGTATTTGTTGTCATAGCGGCAACAAAAATACGTCATCTGTGGAAATTTCAACCGTCTTAACTACCAGGGTTTATGAAATACAGCCTGGTCACCGGTGACAGACAGATAGATAGACAGACAGACAGACGAACAGCGGAGCCTTAGAAATAGGGTCCCGATTTACCTTTTGGGTACGGAACCCTAAAATATCAGTTTGATTAATTATCGTACACATTTATTGTTTAATTTGTTTCTTATAATACTTTAAATGTTTTTAAGGCTCATATTAAACACTTTTGAAGTAGTTATGTATTTTGGTTTTTGAATAATTGCAAATATTTGTGACTTTGAACTCCGCAAGAAGAACCTGTTTAATTTTTACTAATATATTAACCCACGGTATGTACTATGCAGAACCAACTGTTGATATACAGTTATCAATAAATTCTAGAGAGATAAGCCAAAAACTATAAAACTTACTGAACCTTCTTTATTAATGATAGTTGCGACTGAATAATTAGTTTAATTTTTATTTATTTAATTGAAATGCAATCGTTCGTAAATAACGGAGGCACTTTTAAAAAGTTATTTATTATGCTGTACTTATAAAATCCAAAAATGTTGAAAATTTAGCTTTTTTTTTTTTTTACATAGACGCGGAGCTTTAAAATGTTTAATTCTTTTTATTTCAGCTATAAATAACAATACTTTACATCATAGAAAAAGAAAATCACAGTTATGGAATTATGTCCAGGTTTAGCTATTTTGCTTGGCCTATGACTTCTGTTTGATAATACTAAACTTTTTTACAAAGAAACATGATCCGCTTACACACACAGGCATAGTCTGTGTCGTGCGCGCTATACATTGCGGGTTAGAAATGTTATTTTTTTTGATACCCAAAAATAAAAGTCATTTCCCAGCAATTATTTTTTTTGCATTCTACTTGGTTTTTTGTATACAATTCGTGGTTTGAGGCTTCGTTAAGCCTTTTTTTACACCCTGTATATAATAAATATTTTTTTTTAAATTTCCCTTAACATTAGCTACGAGTGAAACTGGTTACACTGCAGATGTAAGAAAAACTTGTAATTTTATATCACACCAGCGAGTGAGTCATTTCATTAAAATTGGCTACATTTAAACTGAGCATTGGCAAAAACTGTTCTTTTAAAAAAAAACATACCTCAACTATTTTAATTTTAAATGTATGAAAAAAAGTTGACGTTCTTTAGATAAAATCACAGGGATCATTTAGAATGCATTCAGATTTTAATTCTTTATTATTTATGATTTCGTCAAAAACTAATTTCGTAACCGTCGTTTCATTCAAATCATTGTTTCTAGGTCACTTTATTCTTTTTGTTTGGACACAATACATATTTGTCGAAAATAGGTATAAATATATATTACCAATTCTCAATTACGATTTTCTTTCCAAATCGTAGCACAAACAATTTAAGCGGCTACTGTCTTCAAATCAATTGCTTACAAAGTGAGTGTATTAGGTAGAAGTACATTCACAACAATATTTGTGAGTTTCATCTTAATCCCTCCGTCTGTCTGTGCCAATAAATATTTATGGCCACTAAACGCGAACAGGGTAGGTGCAAGCGATAGACTGGGCGAGGAAAATGGCTATTTCGTCCACTCTGCTGCTCAGAAAGTAATCAGTGGTTTTGCGCAATTAAGGCGACTATTTTCAGTTAATTTATCATTCATATCTCGGTTTGCTTTTGGTTGGCAGCCGACTGGACTGTCTATGTCCACTTTCTTTATTCAAGAATATTATATAGGGTCCGATTTTATTAGTGTACATCCTGTTAACCTGTGACTATATAGGTGAAAAGCAATCGTAAAAACCAATTTTTAAATGTGTACCACAAAAACTTAAAAAGTTAAAAATCTAAATCAACAACATTGACTTCATATTGCATAAACTCGTCCTATCTTTGGTAGGTTTAACCATCTGATTATTGTCTTATTCCTTCCCCTTGTACAGAGCGTGAAAGTGTTGAAGATAGGACAAGTTAATGCAATATGAAGTCGATGTTGATATTTTGTATTTTTTTTTTTTACTTTTTTAGTTT
The DNA here is from genome assembly GCA_950371115.1 of Anania fuscalis. Taxonomy (NCBI): domain Eukaryota; kingdom Metazoa; phylum Arthropoda; class Insecta; order Lepidoptera; family Crambidae; genus Anania; species Anania fuscalis. The sequence continues at coordinate 14,727,641 of OX493343.1, read as the reverse complement.
TTATGATATACATTTTAAAGTTCGTTTTTACGATTGCTTTACACCTATATAGTCATAGGTTAACAGGATGTACACTAATAAAATCGGACCTTATATAATTCATTCTTTGATAATTCCCCCATATGTCACTGGCCTACTATTTTCGTACCAGATTTAATCATCATATCAGCCTATTGCAGTCCACAGTATCTTCACCTAAAGAGAGCTTACAAAGAGCATGATTCCTCCTTTTTTACTCAGCCATCTTTTAAACGTCGTCGGTCGATCGAGATAAGGGCATTTTACAATTCGACTAGATTTGATGAATGCATCAAAATTATCTAAAGCATAGTCACATTGGACAGAGTAAAACTTTAAAAAATTGGGCTTGGGAAGAATGTTATTGGAACGATCGCCTGCCTAATGGAAATAGTTTGTCTTGAGTGACGGCTAATTATTTTTTTACAACTCAAGTTTTTTTTAAACTTTTAAACTGTCTATCAATATGAAATCAGCAAAACAAGCTTACAAAGTTAAAAAATCATAAAAAATATAGTCGCCAAAATGTAATAACATTATAACAATGATATATTTTGTTTGTGATAAGATATTTTAAGTTATAATAAAATATAATTTAAATGTCTACGTTTATAGGTTAGAATCAAGAATTGCGTTGTTATGACTACAGTGCTTTATCTTTGTCTGAGTTTCAGCATATTTTTAGAATTATTTAGGACGTTTGATAACATTGAATATAACCTAGAAATAATTTTAATCAGTTGCGTATTTGCAATGGTAGTAGTATTAAAATTTGTTTTAATATTCATTTTAACATGTTATTTTACTGTTATACAGGGTGACTGGTACAGAACCCGCCATAGAAAAATCTCGTATGGAGGAAGTCATTTGCTACCTATTGAAGCTTACTTTCTCTAACTAAAGTTTTATAGTTTAGGAGATAGGGTAGTTATTCATCTTTTTTACGATTTACCGAAATTTGACCTGAAAGCTGCTCTAACATTTTTTTTAAATTAGAAAAAAATGATTTTTTTAATTACTTTTTTTTTAAGCTTCAATAGGTTGCAAATGCCCTCCTCCATACGTGATTTTGCTATGGCGGGTCCTGTACCAGTCACCCTGTATAGTAACAGTCACAATATTCTAGTCTATTTGTACGTGCTGACCCATCTTTCGAAATCTATTTTCTCTTCACCCTGCTTATTCTGTTAAGTGGATTAGGTACATTTTACCGTGGGACATTTCTGCAATGTTTTTCTCCTTGAAACCGATGCTGCTGAATTCAGAATCTCATGTTTTATAGTGCTTCTAAGGATCTATGGTTTTATGGATTGATTAAAGGACGATTGACTTCCTATATATTTTATGAATTAAGTAATAAATACCTTTAATTATACCCAACAACACACGAATTGTTAGTGTCTCTGAGGACATAACATCCTTCGGTTATGGAGTCTGGTAGTAGTTAGACCAATTGTTTATTATCAAGGGTTTCTTCAAACAAACACTTATTATAAGACAACAACATACTTTCGTTTAAGGCTTAAAGGACACCAAGCGAAAAATTTATTCTACTTCATTCAATATAAAATACCTCAAACAATTCAAAAACATTAAAAATCACTTTATCTCATATTAAGCAGAGCTTGCAACTATTAATTATAGCCTAAGCGTACTCAAATACATTTTGAGCAAATCATAACATTCTTGCAGGATTCGAACCAGCGTCCGCTGGTTATGTCGTCCGGGAACTTACTATTCACACAACTAGCAAATTTCAAGATCATAATCATCATTTCAGCCACAGGACGTCCACTGCTGAACATAGGCCTTCCTCACTGACTTCCAGATTGACCGGTTGGAAGAGACGGATTAGCAAGCTAAAGTTGCAGTGGGCGGGACAAATAGCACGTAGAACTGATAGCCGATGGGGCAGAAAGGTTCTGGAATGGAGACCATGTACCGGCAAGCGAAGCGTGGGACTTCCACACACAAAGTGGACAGGCGACCTGGTAAAGGTTTCCAGAAGCCGCTGGATGCAGCAAACTTTAAATAATATAAATTTTTAACCCTTCACTTGTACCATCGAAAACTATTGAGATATAAAATCTATTTGTATGGTACATTGTTGATTTATCTTTAGATTGCATAGTAATTGCTGGCCTCTGTTGATGCTATCTGGGTAATGGAGGTAGACCCCTTATCTCTGGACGTCTGATTGACTAACTTTCATTAATTGTTTTGTGTTGCCACTCCGATCTCTAGTTTATTGGATAATTTAGGACTGGGGGAGATCGCGCGGTGGATTTGCGTTTTATTTGTACTGCAATTATGGATTTAGTAGTTTAATATGGTCATTTGAAAGGTACGTTTTGCAATCATAGAGGGTTATACTAGAGGTGAGGTAAGCGTTTTTATAATAGCATATCTAATACGTAAATGTTATTAGCCTACGCAATATATGCCTTTATATTTCTGAATTTGCTGTTTTATTTTTTATTTGTATTAATTATGTGTTATTTTTATATGTCCTATATTATTGCTACTCTCTATGCAAATTCTTTTAGGCATTTTGAGGACTGTAAAATTAAAAAGCTGCTGATTTGTAGATACGTTTTGCTTTCACACTTGTCAAGCTCAAACGATTGTATCCGCCTTCCTTGGGGGTCTTCACCGTACCTATACGCCTTATAGCTGGGTTTGTGATATCAAATTAAATCATTTATTAATTCATAAACTGTATTACAGGATGTTACATAAAAATATTGTTAGGTAAAGCCATGATTCATTCACCTTATATGAATATAACTTGTCGGTCTTGTTAATTTATAATTCCATTTTATTATTATTACAGTCTTCGTGGAATAAAATATACAATTTGAGGCTCTTTATCTTACAAATTATTTTGAAATTGAAGTTTGAATTTGTTTTTAAATCTTATTGTAAAAAAATAATCTAATATTATAGTAAGCTTTTTTAGGAAAGAAGCCACTAAGCGCAGTTTTAAACCATTTTATATGGGATTTTATTATAGATATTAGGTGCCATGCAATTTACACTCATTTTTCGGAGAAGGGTTTTGCATAGATGACATGAATATCTACTGCCTGTATCACTTAGGTTACATGGCTACAATAAGCCCTTTGGGCCATGATTCCTGTGGCAAGATCCTGTCAGAACTGACTACCGCGCTCTGATAGTAATACGTTAGCAGGCTAGCCGGACACCGAGTTCACGAATATCTAAGATTGGGGAAACAAAAAATTTTAAGGATTTTTCTCATCGACCTTTCAAATTAAGATTCAAATATATTTTAAGCATGAATGCGTAGATTGATCTCGTGATCTCTTTCTTCCCATCGATCAATATTATAATTAAACCTCCGTAGCTGAGAGGCGAGCATGCCGGACTTTAAATGGCGCTACCATCTCTGAGGTTCCAGGTTCGATCCCCCGTCGAGTCAATGTAGAAAACGGACTTTTCTATATTGGCTCTGGTCTGGGTGTTGTGGTACCGTCGTTGTTTCTGTAACACGAGTGCTTTAGCTACTTACCTAAGGATCAGAGCAATGTATGTAATGCTCGAGCTGAGATAAGGTTACTCCAAATATGTAAAAGAAGACTGTATTTAATAAACTGTGGTGGGGATATATGAGCATTGATACTTAATTATATTTTATTTTCAAGAAATTCCTAGCTAATGCAAAAAACAAGTGATCAAAAACAAATGAACATTCCTGTCACAGTGGCAAAATATGCCCCGCTCTGCGCCTGGACAGGACTCACGCCACGCCACGTGTTGCTTTAACAGACTGGTTTAATCAATCTATACGTCCATTTTTGTTTGTGCCAAATAAATATTATTCTATTCTATTCTATCTTCAGATTTCAAAGACAGAAAAATCGTAATACTTTTTCGATCAGGTCGTAGTAAATAATAACAATGTTAACTTTTACAAAACAGATAATCGAGTGAGTAAAGATTAAAGGTCACACTATTTAATTCAGATATTTAATTATTTACGACCCAATTTGTTTTTAATCTAAAATGTTTACGTTCAGTTCAACGACGTAGTCGTAACATTAATTTGTTGATTTTTTTTTCGTATATTGTTTATGGAAAAAGAGATAACCTGACCCACAGATTACCTATTAAAAGTTTGTAATACGTCACGATTATTATGTTAAGGCCAGGGCGGTAATCAAGAACTCTTAAAACAATCACAAATCTGTCAAACATTATCATTTCTGTTAAATTTTATATGAAATGACGTACCAAAATTGACAGATTTGACAACTTTGAGATTGTTTTAAGAGTTCATGGTTACCCCGCTGTTATCATTTTGCTATGCTTGTCAATATAAATTGTACGTCACGAAATATTGATTGGAGTTTCAACAACATAAGTTACATTTGATAATTTTCACGTCTTACTTTTGTCATACATTTTTTAAAGATAGTTTTATATTGAAACCTGTAGTTTTTATTTCTTATCCACTGCCAGTATCTAATGTAAAAGAATAACAACGAAAAGAAGACATTCTGATTTGCATAGATTAATCAAACTTACGATAAACTAAACTGTATTGACAGCGTTGTAAGTAATGCGAGCATAAAATGTTATAATTCCAAGCGTATGAAAACAATAACAGTTTTCATCGAAAATAACCTATTAGAATATAATTAAAAACAAAATATAATAAAATTAAACTTAAAATTAAACTACCCCCTAAAACTGAATACCTATTCAATAATAAAAACGTGTCGAGGCAAGGAAGCAAGGATGCTGGCAGCGTTTCCTCGCTGAATGGCGAGCAAACCAGCATTTTTATCTCCCATAGTAGATATCAATTTTGGTGCTATTTTGTCGAAAAGTAATTTAGCATTCGAGACCCACGGTCCAAACGCCTCTGCGACAAATGGCGAAAACACGTGGTCACTTGCAAGAGACTCGTATTTGCGCCGCTTGGCATTTTCTGCTGACTCGGCTACAGCTGCTGCTTTTACTGTTGACTCCCTGATTTAACATTTATTAAAATCAGCTTACGTCAGTCTACAATCGAACATAGGCCTCTCCTGATGTACGCTACTGAGCCCAATGCACGATTATTCTTTCCCAACCGCTGTCAGTAATTTAGCGTATTTCATTCATCCACCTGGTCAGAACGCGTAAAATGCTGTTTTTGCCAATTCGTGGTCTCTACAATAGAATACGTCTACCTCATTGGTTATCGGTTGTGACACTTGTGACCAGCCCTCTTCCACCTTAATTTTCTTTACTTCATTTCACATGTAAGGTTATATATTATCTTTAGATTCACTGAATCCACCTTAACAAATTCAAACTTAAATTTCTCGGAACCAAATGAAATTTAGTCGCCCGAACTTTCTAACGGGAGCTTTTCAAAGAAACTAATCGTTTTTTTTTTATTGTTAAAACGATAGCACAAATTCCAAATAATCTAGTTCTTTATTGTTTCTTAGAAACTTGGTTTGATGTGAGACTCAACTCAATACAAATCAGAGCCACAGTGGAGCAGAAATAAGTAAGCTTATATAATTAGCTAATTTAATTAAAAGTTTTAGTTGACAATAAGGTTATAATTAAATAGGAAAACAAATACAAACCGTAACTAAATCTAATTTGGTACAAGTAATTCGGTTTTAAATTTTTCCTACCATTACACCATTGCTACTATAATTTTTTTTCTTTTTTTTACTGTTTAGCAGAAATCCACGGAAGTTGAAAGAAGCTATATTTGAGACGGATCCTTGTATCCTTGATCTTGCGTTCCCTTTGTACAATTTCTAAGTTATTAATTTTTTCTATGCTTATTAATTTGACTTCCAGCTAAGATGTCAACTTCTTACGAAGTGATTCTTAGTGTAAAACTTTTGAACAATAACTGATTAAAACTTTTTATTAAGTATTTCTAACAATAGCATTTTTGACAACCTTCCGATCAAATGTTATAACATATTGTTCTGTAGTTGACACTTAATTTCTAGTTTTTTCTTAGTTCTTTTTTTTCAAAATCAAAAAATTTTTATTCTGTGTCAAGTTTATATCGATAACAATTACAGAGATTTTCTATGTCCACAAACAATATACTTTTGTATCAGAATATAACAGCTCTAATTACCTACAGGGATAGATTCCTTTATTGTTACATTATGACGAAATAAAAGAAAATACAAAATAATCAAGCAAAATATAAAGCTGTGTAAATTTAATGCGTGCACACATTTTAAATATTCGTGTAAAAATGTATATTTAGTGCACATAGGCTCGTAATAGATAGTCGAGTTTACTGTTACTAACTCAGTTGTGTCAGAGCTTTGTTCCTGGAAAGCTTTAAGCTCTGGAGATCGATGGCCATTGGCTGACGGTTTAATACGTCCACTTAGTTTTTGTTCTATTTTTGATTTTCGATTATATGTGTCGTTATGTGTGATTATGAGAATAGGAAATAATTTTTGATGTTTTTCGTATAAAGTTTAATTTTCTTCCTTTAAAAAAATATGTCTGTGGCAAACTACTCTTTGTTAACTTTTATATTTTTTAAGATTTTACTTTTTGTCATTTTTCTTTTTTAGGGTTTCGTACCCAAATGTGTAAAACGGGACCCTATTACTAAGGCTCCGCTGTCCGTCTGTCTGTCCGTCTGTCACCAGGCTGTATCTCATGAACCGTGATAGTTAGAGAGTTGAAATTTTGACAGATTATGTATTTCTGTTGCCGCTATAACAACAAATAAAAAAAAAACAGAATAAAATAAATATTTAAGGGCTCCCATACAACAAACGTGATTTTTTGCCGTTTTTATAGAAAATGGTACGGTACCCTTTCGTGCGCGAGTCCGATTCGCACTTGGCCGGTTTTTTTATGCTTGTCTTTGCTCTCGTTTTCAACACTCATATACGAAACGTGATTATCTGCAAATTGCTTGCGTTTGATTATATTTGTAATGTCCCTGATCCTCCTCCTTCCTCCTCAGTCCTCACATCGCGTACAGTGTCATTCATACAATGTACGTGATGCATTAATATGGATCTATTATTTCAAAGCCATGACATTGTTTTACACCTTAAGCAAACTGATAAGTAGAGTACTGATAACCTAACCTAACCTTATTATTATTAATTATGGTACTTCAGAATGATAATAATTTACGGCGTTGACAAATAAGCCTGCGCTGCGATATACCTATGTCTGTGGTTAATTTTTACGGTTCCGTACTCAAAAGGTAAAACGGGACCCTATTACTGAGGCTCCGCTATCCGTCTGTCCGTCTGTCCGTCTGTCCGTCTGTCCGTCTGTCCGTCTGTCCGTCTGTCCGTCTGTCCGTCTGTCCGTCTGTCCGTCTGTCCGTCTGTCCGTCTGTCCGTCTGTCCGTCTGTCGATCTGTCACCAGGCTGTATCTCATGAACCGTGGTAGCTAGACAGTTGAAATTTTCACAGATGGTTTATTTCTGTTGCTGCTATAACAACAAATACTAAATATCAGAATAAAATTTATATTTAAGGGGGCTCCCATACAACAAACGTGATTTATTTGCTCGTTCTTATAGATAATGGTACGGAACCCTTCGTGCACGAGTCCGACTCACACATGGCCGGTTTTTTATAACTATTATCGTCCGTGTTTCTTTTTTCACTGAAAAAATATTTGGTTTCTTTTATTTCCTTGTCACTTCCAGGTTTTAAGAAAGTGTAGTTTTTCAAAGAAATCACATTGAGATATTTACCTACTAGTGAACGGTCTACAAGGCAGCGAGGATCTTTAAAACTATTTACTTAAGTAGAATAGGTTACTTAGTTATTCACAAACTCAAATTTCTCTCTGTCATTTTTTTTTTTAAACCAAACAAATATACAAAGGAAACAACCATCAAAAGTTAAAACAGATTTGTTTTACCAAAAAAATATATTCGCTTTTTTATATATACTACTCTATCAAGAAAGTACCGGGAGAAGATTAATAATACACAAAATGTTAGTATTTATCCAAATTTATTTTATCACCTTCAAAGTATGCTCCTTCAGAAGCGATACACTTACGCCAACGAATAATCCAATCATCAAAACATTTTTTAAACGCCTTTTCCGGAATCGAGTTCAGTTCTCGCCGCGAATTCTCCTTTATGTCTTCTACCGAATGAAACTGGGTGCCACGAAGTGGTAATTTGAGTTTAGGAGAAATAAAAAAGTCGGCTAGAGCCATATCTGGTGAATAAGGTGGCTGCTCGGTGGTATTTGTTAAGTTTTTAGTCAAAAATTCGTTCACAATGATGGCCTTGTGGAAAGACGCATTATCGTGGTACAAAATCCAAGAATCCAGAGCGAGGCAAATCTTCCATCACATCTCGACCGCTTTGGACGCTTTGTACCACTCATAAACACGTGTTTTTGCTAAAGTCGATTCACCGTAAGCCTTCTGTAACATTTTCAGAGACTCCGAACACGAAATCCCATTGGCGATGCAAAATTTAAGACAAACTCTTTGTTCAATGTTTATGTCCATTATGAAATTCGCAATCAGTGGCGGGCATTGGTTTTATTTCGAGGTAGGCGGTTGATCTTTCTAATTGAGAAATCAGTAGTTTTCATCAATAACACACATTTCTAAGTACCTACTACCTAACTCATTTCATTTATCAGATAGGCACTGCCTAATTGCCTACATGCACTGCACGCCCCGTTCGCAATACACCCTAGATATGGTATAACTAAAAACAATACTGTATTTAATCTAATTATTAGATGTAGCTCAAACTCCGCGCCAAAATGGAAAACAGTTGTGCCAATCTAACAACAACAAAAAATATTATTTTTTAATTTGTAACCAAATCATCAATTCCCTAAACATTTTTTTCCCTAAAATGTACATTGCATCTTCATAAATAAATATAAAAAAAATATGGACAACAAACACATTGCTCTGATTCTAAAGTAAGATTGTTTAAGCACTTTTGTCATAAAAATCAGAAACAACGTCGGTACCACAACACCCTGACCCGAGCTAATATAGATAATTTCGTTTTCTACATTGACCCGACCGGTAATCAAACCCGGGACCTCACAAATTGTGACGCCAAGACCGGCGTGCTTGCTGTAACTTTAGAAAATACAACTTTTTAAACTATCTTGTTGCATTTTTAAACATAATTATTACACTCTTACGGGATTTCATACAACTACATACCTAAAACGATCAACCCGCGACCACGGCTCGTGTAATCGAGCCGAAACGTCGGGACAAAAAACAAATCTTTTTAGGTATGTAGTTGCATGAAATCCCGTGAGAGTGTAATGATTTAGAAAATACAATTTCAAATTGTCATCAATATCTAATAATTCGTTTAAAAAAGTCAAAGTTTATAAGTAAATAATAAACAATTCTCAGCACATCGACAACTTGTTGATTTAAAATACTCTCCTTTTGCCTAATTTTCAATTTAGCTTATCACATTGCCTGGGCATCGCGGGCCAGTACTAACCGATCGCTCAGTAATCGTGGATTACAAAACCGATATTATCGTAGTACGATTAATGGTATGCCCTTTATCCAATGTCGGTTGGAATCCCGTGTAAGTATGCCGTAACTTCCTTTCACCACCAAGCAGAAACAAACTTAACATCAATAAAATTACGGTGCAAAATTGATTGCGATGACTTTAGCTACCGAACCCAAATTGCTGCAAGTGATTTTGAGCTATGCCATAATAGGATAAGGTAGTTTTTTGTCTGTGAGAGCTAATTTCCTAAATAATAGGCTATGTACACAGTCGGCTGTAAGTCCTCCGGGGACAATAGGTAGGTCTGCACCGATATATCTTCAGAACGAGACAATTTAAGAAATAACTATAATATTAAATGTGTCAATTGGGATGTAAGGGAGAACAGTGGGCTAATTATGGACATGTTGAAGGATTGTGAATGGCCCTCAGATGCAGTGTTTCTAAGATGTCTGATTGCTGTGAAGCATAACATTATAAGTTTTATTCTATTTAAAACAATATAGCTAATGAATATTTACAATCACTTAATATAAACATATAAAAAACAAAACGCCTACACTATTTACAAATTATATAAATGAAAATATATATAAAAAGTTATAAAAAAGGTCCTCGTGGTAAGGTACCCAAGATGCTGGCAGCATTTCCTCGCTGGATTGCGATGCTCAGTCGCTGTGCGAGGTAGCTGCCAGCTCTTGGGTCACCACTGCTGTCAGACAACCTTTTTGCAATCTCTTTATATAAAGAGATTGCGTTAGGACCCCACGGACCTAAGGTTTCAACGCCAAAGGGTACAAAAAGGTAATTAGCGCATATTTGCTTGTATTTATTTTCTATTTTCATTATTGAAGAAGGACATTTATAATTAAGTAACTTCCTCAGAAAATGGATTACTACACTTAGGTCCTCGTGTCTATGGCCTCATTAGGCCATAAAAACAAAGTGCTGGGAGGACCTTTCTTTGCAGCATCCTAGTACGTAAGGAATCTTAAAAAAGTGACTATAAAACCAACAGTTCATCATTCCACGTAAATTTAAAGAACTACAAAATCATTTACCACGATAAAATATAATATTTGACAACCTCCGTAGCCGAGAGGCGAGCATGCCGGACTTTAAATGGCGCCGCCATCTCTGAGGTTCCGGGTTCGATTCCCGGTCGGGTCAATGTAGAAAACGAACTTTTCTATATTGGCTCGGGTCTGGGTGTTGTGGTACCGTCGTTGTTTCTGATTTCTATAACACAAGTGCTTTAGTTACTTACCTTAGGATCAGAGCAATGTATGTGATGTTGTCCAATATTTATAATATTTATATTTATTTATTTAATATTATGGCATTGCGGGTTCAACAGGCAAGGAGGAAAATGGTATGTTGTAAGTCGGTTAAAAAAAAAAATAATAATTTATTTATATACCCCATAATACAAGCTTATCTTAGTTTTTGTTAGATATTCGTTTGAAAATTGAAAACAAATCATGAAAATCACTTCACTTACAATGCCAACAACGCTAATACTCGTAGTGTAAAGTCAAACCCCTTATTTTCTTTAAGTAATTAGATTCATCATCATCATCATCATCACCAGCCTATATCAGCCCACTGCTGGACACAGGCCTCTCCAAAAGGAGGATTTTGCCATAATCGCCACGCTTGGCAGGCGGGTTGGCGATCGCAGTTTGGCCAATGGTGGAAAGGAGACGCTGCTGCCCGTCTTCCTGTGGCGGTTCTCCTGTAGTCGCCTCTTACGACACCCATAGGGAGAGAAGGGGTGGTGCCATTCTTTTAACGTGCCGGCACCACACGACACCGTAGGTAATTAGATTATGAAAGAATATTTAAGTGAACATAACCTTTTTGTAAAAGCGATATAATTACCCTTTAAAGAACTCAATTCAGAATTTTCACATTTCGTAAAAAAAACACACATTTCGTAAAAAAAAATTTTCAGTTCGTAAAAAACTTCTTATACTTCGTATAAACTTCGTATTTACTTCTTTATAAAATCTTTCTTTTTTTTATAACTAAAGTCATCATCTTCCTAATGATTATTAATGCCAGTTGCATCCACAGCCATTGCTTCGCAACCATAGAAATATTAATGGATTTCCTTTCTCTGATCTGAGTTCGAAACCCAAGGTTTCGCTTTTCTCGTTTTCTCCTTCATATTAGAATATCAGTCTCAGCTTCTTGTTTCTGGTCTTCTGTGAAACCACGACCAGTGCGAAGATTGAACTCCTAGCTTCTAGCAAGTTTTATGTTTTTGGATAATAATTCACGATCAAAGGTTACTATTTTTTATTACATTAACATAATTTTAATGAATTTGGCATGTAATAAATTACATGTGCAAAATAGGCACTTAATGTGGAGAAAGTTGTATTCTGAATTTAAAATAGTCTATGATTTATGAGGTCAATGATTCTCACAGCTGATAGAACAGCGTGGAAATTACGATAAATTCATATCGATATTTTTAAAAAACTTCGACATAATTTTTTTCTGAAAGCATAACAGCTAGAACAAAAAGGACAGCGCCAGTAATCTCAGTTTCATTCACCATCTATCTCATTTCAGGCATTATTCGTTTTTTTGAAACACCTTGTATTTTTAACTACAGTATTAATTTTAAAGTAACACCGAAAAAATTTCACGGCCAATATTTGAGAACAACCTTCATCAAGTATGATTCTGAGTTTGTACGACTTAAGCTCCTTAGAACTTCGACTCAATGGAACTTTGCAATCAAATTTCAGTATAAGCTAATTGAACTTCGGCGAGCGAAAAAGCTTTGAGCGATTTAAGCTCGCTAATAAGTTCTGAGAGCTGTGTGTGTTTGTTCTAGTGGATTTTTCTGTTTTTTTTAGGTTCACGGGTTAAACTTCGGACGGATGGAGATTTGTAATTGAGTTATTAAATTGGCTGGCTCGCAGTTTCACCGGTTTACTCTTAATAAAAGTAAATGAGATTTCTAGTGTAACGTGTTTTTGCTACTGGTAAAGTAAGTTTATTTTACGATAGTGAAGTCGAATAAGTATTTTATTATTAATCTTATTATATTAAACAAAGTCGTGTTTGTTACAACACTTGTATAACACGAGAACGGCTGGACCGATTTTCATGATTCGTCTCCACTCCAAACTTTTTTAAAGTTTTTATTATTTATTCTGCTAATAAATAATAAAAACATTGGAAAAGCCGACGAAAAAATACTGTTTTTTTTTCGTCGGCTTTTAGGCAGTACGAAGTTCGCCGGGATAGCTAGAAGGTATATTATATTTCACTTATTTGTAAAATGCTGAAGACACAATGAGATCATAGTTTTAACCGACTTCACGAAAAGAAAATCATAGCACGACACGTTTATCTTCTTTTTTTATTTATACGTATGTTGAAGAATGACCCAATATCCTTCGCAGAAGGAGTAAAATAAGAAAATAATGTATTGGCTTTAGGTATATCTGTAATGCCGAAGATAAAAGTAATAAGTTAGGCAATGTTGTTTCTATTATTTGTGATATGAGCCAAATAAATACTTTTTCAACACAGTTGCTCGTAAATTCACTCTTATAACACCGTTTTTAGTTTCATAACTCATCATATTACGCACTTGTGCTGTAAAAAGATTATCGCACTAGTGCGGTAATGTAAACTTTTTTTAAAACATCCAGCAAAAGTTTGTGTCTAAGAACATGGAATATTTTACCAATATTAAATTATTTAAGGGTTAAGATGACAAATAAATATTTCATTTTATCAAATTGTATATTAATAAACACAAACTAACTTAACTATCATTTTTAGAAACAATAATTTATAGTTTATTTTATTTTTTAAATTGCTGCTACTCGGCTGAACAGCCAGTTTTTCCTGTGCCATTATTGAAACCTGCGCGCGCATCGAAATTGCAAAAAAACAAAATTTACGTGCTATTTTCCATTATTATTTGGTAAAGTTGTTGCTGTGTGGTTAATTACTATCAAAAATGTCTACTTTAAATAGTAAAGACGAGTAAAATGTTATTCAACCCCGTCGGAAATACTTATCGAGGCACGAAACGCGAGTGATAGCCTGTTGCCGCCAAAATGCATAGAAAAACAGCAAAAACGCCAAGTCATATTCGGAGAAGGTATTTTAGATTTTAGTTTGTTTTTTCCTCGCAATTGTGTTGAAAAACGTCGTATGCAACTCGTGTGCATTGATCATTATCACACTCGGCTTCCTTACCGCGCTCGCCTGCGGCTCGCGCTTATAATAATGCCTCGTGTATAATGACCAACGTAGCACACTTGTATCATAATGTACTATTTCTTTCTTTCTTTCAATGGCATTCAAAAATTGTCCACGTCAAAAATAAAGTTTTATAAAAAAAATAAAAAGCGACTTCAAAATAAAACTAAAAAGCGAAAAATAATAGCGACTAAAACATACCTAATCAGTTCTTTTTGGAGTCGGTGCCAGCCATTGAGAGTTATAATGTGTTTTTTTGCACCGATTCTAAAAAAACTGATTTTTCTTTTTAATTTTCTTAAAAAAATAAAAAACAATTTTGAACTTTAGATTTTTTAATTCAACTCCTAAGAGACCTAAATAGGATTGGATCCAAGCGGGCTGGCTATGTAACTCCTCTCTGCCATGAATATTTCCGACTTTAACTGTAATGGTTTCGCCTGGCTAGACTGGAATGCGTCTAGAATATAAAAATACTATTTCTTAAAACATACTACACTTTAATTTCCACAAGGCGCGACAAAGTGTTTTATTTATCAAAAACCTTTGTCACTAATATTTTATAAGAGGCACTCCAAAATATTAAGTTTCTAAAATAAAGAAAGCAAAGGTTCTTGTCGTCTTATTCTACAGGCTGACCCCCTATGAATAGCGGCCATTTTGTTATTTTTAACACTTTAGGCAATATAAAGGTCTTTTGTGTCGTAGATTATGAAAGCAATCATCATCACCAGCCTATATCAGTCCACTGCTGGACACAGGCCTCTCCAAAAGGAGGATTTTGCCATAATCGCCACGCTTGGCAGGCGGGTTGGCGATCGCAGTTTGGCAAATGGTGGAGAGGAGATGCTGCTGCCCGTCCTCTTGTGGCGGTTCTCCTGTAGTCGCCTCTTACGACACCCATAGGAAGAGAAGGGGTGATGCAATTCTTTTTACGTGCCAGCACCACACGACACACATCAAAGCAATACCACAAGATAACTAAAAGAACAGAGTAACTGACCATAAACTAAATTTTTGATGTTTAGGGTTTCCTTGGCTAGAAAACAAATAATTTATTTAATTATTTTCGATAAAAATGTTTATTTTTGCATTAAAATCTTTATTGCTGATTTGTTGTGACCCCAATTTTTGACCTGCATACACCGGCTTCCTGCAACCTTCACCAGGTCGTCTGACCTCGGATGGACGTCCCTTGCTGCGCTTGCCGGTACGTGGCCTCTATTCGAGAACCTTTCTGCCCCATCGGCCGTTTTTATAAGGAAGCTCAAGGTTGCACAGCGTGCTAAGGAAAGGGCTATGCTTGGTCTATCTTTGCGAGATGAACGAACAAAAGTCACTGACATAAAATTCAATTAAAATCAGGTACAGAGGTTTTGAACATCCTGTATCTTTTAGATCGCCACCTGCGACAATGGACTCCAAAGTATAAAACAAACAAAACTATTACGAACGAACAATCGAGTCGTAGCACTATGAAATGGACTGGGTTTTGTGTTGCTCGTATAAGATTTTTTTATCTTTTATTTTATTTTTATTTATTTAATAGGGCACACTAGCAACATAATATATTACACACTTAATTCACAACACACGCTTAGAGACATTTCTGATAAATATGTCACTTACAGGTGACCACAACATTCTGATTACAACAAAGCTTCGGTTTTATTACTAAACTAGCAGCCCGTCCCGGCTTCGCGCGAGGTAGACAATTATCACTAATAGTTTCGGCAGCGCATTCGACGAAAGACATTTTAAGACTCATTTTTCCACACCTTTGGTTACATTGTTCAAATTTTACCAAGGATCCCTAATTTTTTTCAAAATGAAATGTAGCCTTTGTCAAATTAGAAGAATGTAGCATTCTATTGGTGAAAGAATTTTTTAAATCGGCCCAGTACTTTTTGAGCCTATTCATTACAAACATACAAAAATAGGTACAAATCTTTCCTCTTTATAATATTTATTATATTATACAGACGTCACAATAGTTCACAATAGACCAGACATAATTTACATAAATAAAATACAAAATAAAACATATTTAATAGATATAACTGTACCCTCGGACTACAATATAGGAGCAAAAGAAATAGAAAAATTAAGTAAATATCACGCGTTAAAAGTAGAGCTCACCAGACTTTGGAAAACACCTACTGAAGTTATACCTATTGTAGTCGGAGCTACAGGGATTATAGCTAAAAGCCTACATAGATATTGCGACAAATTAGACTCCTACATTAATATTCACACCATACAAAAACAGGCAGCTATACACACAGTAACAATTATTAGTAAAGTTCTTGGGGATACAGTATTTGTCAATCGGGGGGGATCAAATCAGCATTGGGAAGAGGAGGAGACTGAGCATTCCTATCCTTGAGGGTCTCAAGGCGGGTGCTCAGTAAAACCGAGTTTCAAAGCTCGAGTAGAAAGAAATTCTAAAAATATTTATTATATTATTACTTAATTACAAATAAAACTAACAATCATAATTCAAAACGGTAACATTAAGTAATTGTTACCTAGGACACAGGTACTTAAGTATTTTTTTTAAATTTAGTGTGACTATCATGCCATCTTTTAAATAAATTAAGCTTTAAATCGAAATTAATAAAAATACTAGTGTAACTAGGCGGACAAACGACCTGGTAAAGGTTGCAGAAAGCCGCTGGATGCAGGCCACTTCCAACCGGCCGATTTGATACTCACTGGGGGAGGCCCATGTTCAGCAGTGGACGTCTTGTGGCTGAAATGATGATGATGATGATGATGATGACTAGTGTAAACGACGTAAAGTAAAGTTAGCCTGTGTATTATATTATTTGTCTTCAACTGTGAGGTGGTTTAGGCTACACTTCACCACGCGCGCCAAATAAGGATTGGTGGTTGTAAAAAGTAATTGGGAAGCCTAAAAGGGTTTATAAATGTTGTTTTTTCATCTAATTTCATATGATTATGTAATTTTAAAAAAGTTGTTAGTTTACGATCAGATACTCAAAATTTTGTTTACGTCCGTCTAATTAATAATTTTCGTTACCTAACTAACAAAATAAAATTGAAATTGGTAACTAGTTTCTTTAACAGAGTTGTTTGTTATTAAAAATATAAACACAAACTCTTAAGTATTTTAGGCTTATAAACACACACCTTTAAAAAGGTGCTGTCAAACAGGCTGCAACGAAAAATACGCCAAAATTGCAGAAAAAAACTAGGTAGCCAGTCAGTGAGGAAAACAGCTGAAATCAGTATTTCTGAAAAGTGTTTTTTTAGATTTCCCATACAATTAGTTGATGTATACAATACCTAATTATAATAATATTACTTAATACTTATTGCAGTAATATCAGATATTTTATAGCACCTTAAATAAATCACTCAAATAGAGCGTTGCTAATTAATTTCAAGAAACAATTTCAAGAAACGAGTCCTATAGAAAGGCCTGAAAAATAAAACAAAATGCACACCCAGTCTCCGGCTGCACGGTCGTGACCGCGGGCCAAGGACCCCGGTTCGATGCCCGGCGTACGTGCGTTAACCGGTGTGATGTATCGGTGATTCATTTTTAGTGGTTTTATTGGAATTGGTTTAGTAGATTGTGTGACCTGTGGAAAGTAATTATATTGCGATTATGCTTTTGACAAATAAGTAGTTATTTAGGTTAACACCAATTCATGCCTTAATCAATATTATATTGTGTTATGTTTATTTGAGAGAGAGATAGAGCAATATATTGATTAGTGGACGCACTTACGCTCGTATCAAAATAAAGTAAATGTCAGACGAAACAGAATAAAAAAATAAGGGCAGACGTAAAACAAAAGTTATCAATGTACATAATGTATTATCTTATTTTATTATATTCTTACGATTTTTCCATTAATAAAGATGAGTGCCCACTGGGCACTCATCGTTTCTCAATCACGCTTAAACTGCATCATCATTATCATCGTCACCATTCCATCGGTGGAAATTACCGATGACGGAAAATGTATGGCAGTGTTGATAGTAATTTTTAGGGTTCCGTACCCAAAGGGTAAAACGGGACCCTATTACTATGGCTCCGCTGTCCGTCTGTATATGAGGTATGTCTGTCTGTCTGTCTGTCTGTCCGTCTGGCCGTCCGGCCGTCCGTCCGTCCGTCCGTTCGTCCGTCCGTCCGTTTTTACAGATAATGGCACGGAACACTTCGTGCGCGAGTCCGACTCGTACGTGGCCGGTTTTTAACAGTACCTATCCTTAAATTAAATTAAATTAAATTAAATAACATTTATTTCGGACTACAATACATATTAGTGTTTGTAACAATTTGCTTACTAACTATGTTCGTAAATACCCCTAAATTTAAATTTAAAATGTATTCTCATATGCCCATATAAGTTTGACGCTAAGAACATACATTAAAATCTGCAATTGGACTTAAAGAAAAGTGATTAGGTAATAAGTTTACGTTAATGTGGCCAACTTGTAAGAATGCACATTTTGCATATGTTCACATTATCCCACTATTATTATAAATGCGAAAGTTTATGAGGATGTTTAGATGTTTGTGACTCAATCACGCGTAAACGGCTGTACGGATTTGGATGAAATTTTGCACACATATAGAATAAGATATGGATTAACATATAGGATACTTTTTATCCCGGTTCAATGTTCCTGTGGGATATATCTGATACACCAAACATCATGCAGTTCACGCAAACCAAGTTGCGGGAACAGCTAGTACAATAATAGTACTAATTCAGACATTATGTTGCTTAGAAAACAATGGCGGCAACTTTTTTGATAAATAAGGTTTTTATAATCAAGATACAGTGACATACAAGGTGAACTTGTCCCAAAATCTCGTAACTGAAATAAATATACGACTGTATGGAACCTGAAGGTTGTCTGGAAGAGATCGGTTTTAGCGATAGCACCGCCTAAATTGTACATCTTTCTGTTAATATCAACTGTAACTTCTTAATTGTTTGGTGTGCAATAAAGAGAAGTTATCTATCTATCTACCATTGATATGAGTCCGACTCGCACTTGACCAGTTTTATTTTCAATAAAACCGTTATTATTGTAAATTCGGACAATATTTTTCATCTGGTTTGAATATCTAAGTTTCACAATGGAAACGGATGATTTGTAGTGATCATTCGTTGGCATAGGTCAAGGATACCGCAAGGGAGAGGGTTCGATGCCCGATGAGCGCTACGTGATTTGCCAATTTGTAGAACTTGTTAATTTGTTATGAATAATTTTACATACTAGAAATACTAACTTTACAGATCTATGACATATAAGTTTTTTCTTTGAAATAGTGTCTTAATACATATTTCATTATTTTTTTTCCATTGTGGCTTGTTTTATCATTTCCTAAACACACTAGGAACGAATACGCTATATCCACAACATGTTGGACATAAAAAAACAAAAGAAATAGGTGAAAAAGAAAGTAAAGAATGAAAGAATGAGTAAAAATACAAGATATTGTCTTTTAAATCTATTTTTTTTCCTTTCTCTTAGTGTAAGATTAAAATAGTCATATATAAAAAAGTCGTGTTGTTTTTGCTCCTCCGGGGTAAACATGAACTCTTAAAACAATCTCAAAGCTGTCAAATCTGTCAATTTTGGTACATACAAAATTTGACATTGATAATGTTTGACAGATTTGAGATTGTTTTGAGAGTTCGTGGTTACCGCCCAGAACTATAAATAATATTTACTGTAAATTAATGTTATGCTCAAAATGTTGTGTATGACTTAGAGATTCTTAGATTGTGTTCAGAGTGTTACGACTTTTAAACTACATGCATGTGCATAAAAAAATGTCTTTTACGCACACATTAAAAGGAATTGACGCAACTAAATCATTAAGATAGGTTACGAACATGTAGCTAAGTTCATTAACCTTTCGAATGGTTAACAAATCGAGAATCACGATTAGAAAAGAATTATTTGTCGCTGTTTTTTGTCAGACCTTTCACAATTATGGGGACTCGTGCAGTATTCAATCTGACAGTATGATAGGTCAGTGACCATCTACGTTCCGAGTAAAGGATAATGCAAGTGAATGGGCTCAAAAAAAAATATGTTGTGCGGAATTGGGACATAGACTACGATGTAGATCAATAAACACCTTTAACTTTTGTTATGGCATCGACAAAATTGGCCCCCAGAAAAAAAAAGTACAGTTGGTTTTTTTTAAACAATAAGGACAGTAACATTTTCCCCCTGGGTCAGATTATAGTAGTGACGTCATAGTAGTAGTCGTAGAATATTTCTCATCTCTGCACATTGGCTTAGAATTTTTGGGCCCAAAGACAAAGGCAAGATTTGCATTGTCCTTTGTATTTTATTATTATTAATACATTACTATTTCTTTTTTTAATCCTTTTTATGTGACATTATTATACCAACTATTTTGCGAATAAAACGAAAATCAATCACCTTTTTTTAAATTTAGTATGATTTGGTTTTCTTTCAGTTTTTTTTCCGTCGTTTACTAGTAAATTCTTTTGTTTGAAACTTTAACCTGTTTTAACGACACTATTAATGACGTCCTGATTGGCGTAGTGGCACTGGATAGACAATTATTCAGAAATGGCTGAGCGGGGGCCTTTTTGACACATACTGCTTTTATTATGCTGTAAATGTTTTTTTTTTCCTTTTGTATTCTGTGTGTGTCAAATAAATCTTTTTCTATTCTATTCTATTCTAAAATAAATATACTTTCATTACCTACGATATAGGAGTTGCCCCTGTGAAAATTCATGGTGTACCATCGTGAGTCGTGACTCAGGGGTTATAATTCCACACGTTGCGATCATGGCAATAGGTGTGTAGTCTAATGTCATAAAAATATAGCTAGATTATGAAATATTTTCAATATAACATTTTAGACTCTCTTTTTGCATTTTTTAACTAAAATACTATACACAACACGGGCATTAGTCCGTAACCGTGTTCGCGGGAAGACACAGACTATGTAATTAGGCCGAAACGTCTTAATAATTAATCATCATCATCATCATCACCAGCCTATATCAGCCCACTGCTGGACACAGGCTTCTCCAAAAGGAGGATTTTGCCATTATCGCTAAGCTTGGCAGGCGGGTTGGCGATCGCAGTTTGGCCAATGGTGGATAGGAGACGCTGCTGCCCGTCTTCTTATGGCGGTTCTCCTGTAGTCGCCTCTTACGACACCCATAGGAAGAGAATTAATAATTATTAAAAAGAGGTATGTGTTGCCTCAATATCTTGTGTATAGTGTTTTATATCCAATATCAGATTTTCTGTCTCTTATCTCTGACAGTTATTACCATTATATTGTTCATAAAGTCAAAAGCATATCTGGCTATATTAAGAAGCTCTCCAGTGCAATCTGTTTAGCTCTGTAAGCATTTCTGACAAAGCATCGCTTTATCAACAAATGCGAGAAATGTACTCCTCCCGTTTTAATCCTTTTGGTCAATTTTACTGTGTTACACAAAGAATTTAATAAACTCCCCCAGAGGTATAGCTTTGGATTTAACTAGTTTTGAAATTCAGATTCTGAGAAATTCAATTATTAATTTCAGTAATTCTTTTATATTTATTATTCGCATTTTTTGTCTATTTTATCACAATGTAATTATGAAGCCGGTCTTAGCGTCGCCATCTCTGAGGTTCCGGGTTCTATTCCCGGGCGGGTCACTGTAGAAAAATAACTTTTCTATATTGTCTCGGGTCTGGGTGTTGTTGTACTGTCGTTGTTTCTGATTTCTATAACACAAGTGCTTTAGCTACTTACCTTAGGATCAGAGCAATGTATGTGATGTACTCCAATATTCATTATTAATTCATTTATCCTAGTGGATTTTAATTACACTTGCAATTGCCAGGCTCTTTCTGCGTTAGGTTTCAGAATTGGGACAAAGAAACGAATAATGATCTTGAATGATCCCATGTGAATCATAATAAAGGGTGAAAACATCATGTGTGGATAATATATAATGTAGGTGAATAAAATTAAGAGACATAGTATCTATTGCCCGCGACTTCGCTCGCGTGATCTTTAGTTTATTCCATGTATCTCACAGGATCATTTATCGGAGATAAAAAGTATCCTATATGTTTTAATCCAGATCATATTCTGGTATGCAAAATTTCATCCAAATCCGTTCAGTAGTTTTTGCGTGAAAGCGTAACAAACATCCCCATCCATATTTACAAACTTTTGCATTGATAATATTAGTAGGATTTTTCAAGCAGAATTTTAATTCATATTCGATTTTTCTTTAATCAAAAATGATCTAAAATTTCGTATACGATTCGTCTAATTTCGTATACGAGTATAATTATTCTAATGCATCAAATATACGTTCGCTGGTCTAGGTTGTGTATGTCTTAGTTAGATCATAAATACTTAACTATTAAAGAATCTGCGGGGTAACAATCAAAGCTGTCAAATTTGTCAATTTTGGTACGTCATTTCATACAAAATTTGACAGATTTGACAATGTTTGACAGATTTGAGATTGTTTTAAGAGTTCGTGGTTACCGCCCAGAGGTTTAAATTATCTTCATTTTTGCTAAAATTTGATTAAGTCTATGTCACCCGGGCCATTACTACGAATCTATTGACATCTCAATCATTAAAACCTGTTCAGTGGTTTATGCGCTACGGTGGAACAATTCACAAAATTCACATACATAGACTGACAAAATCATTACCCTTCTTTTTGTCTTCGCCGTAGTCGGGTAAAAGTTGCAGTGCAATTTTATAATGACATTGCTATCTTAAGTCGTCGACTCCTCGACCCGGAAATCCAATGATATATTAAAGTCACATTACGATTTATTAGATCCGTGATGAAATCAAGCGTCACTATTGACGCATAAAAAGCAAAAATAGATATGACATTGCAATGATAATTTGTAATTGATTTTATGGAATTGTATTAGTCTCGGACCTCGGTTAGTATTCTTAATTACTTATTGAATTCAAAACAATTAATCTTCACATCAAAATATACAAGTTGTAATAGGAATAGGACTCCTTAAAGCCAGGTGATCAGCTGCTAAAATAAAAAATAATAATAAAAAAATAGTGATCCATGCATATTCATCAAAGTAGCGTAGTTAGACTGTATAATATATCTATTCATTTTAGGGTTCCGTACCCAAAGGGTACTCCGCTGTCCGTCTGTCTGTCCGTCCATCTTTCTGTGCGTCTGTCACCAGGCTGTATTTCAAAATACAATAATTATTTAAAGGGGCTCCCATGCAACAAACGTGATTTTTTGCCGTTTTTAAATGGTTCGGAACCCTTCGTGCGCGAGTCCGACTCGCACTTGGCCGGTTTATGATTTCGGTGTTGCTTTCATTATCATCATCATTTCAGCCATAGGAAGCTTACTGCTGAATATAGGCCCCCCAGCGACTTCCAGGTTGGCCGGCTGGAAGCGGCCTGCATCCAGCGGCTCCCTGCAATCTTTACCAGGTCGTTTGACCGCCTTGTTGGTGGACGTCCAACGCTACGCTTGCCATGGTTACTTTATTATACAGGGTGTACAAAAGAATGGGACACTCCTTAAAACCACATGTTCAGCTGGTCATATACAACAACTTTTCCTATGGGAGCAACATCGAAATCGTGATTTTATTTTCAGATGCTCCATACATTATCATCAAGGTATGCGAGTAAGTTTGTATGGGAAAGCTGAAAAAAAAATATCAATTTCGATGTTGCTCCCATAGAAAAAGTTGTTGTATGTGACCAGCTGATCACGTGGTTTTAAGGAGTGTCCTATTCTCTTGTACACCCTGTATATCAGCGTAGTATCCTATTCTTTCGTACCTGTAGTGTATGTGTACTTGTATGCTCTCTGTTATAAAATTTAACTTAAATAATTAATTTGATTTGTATAACTTTAAGCTAGACTCTCCTCTAATGAATTTTTGAACGACTAAGTTGAACGACTATTACTCTTAAACTAACTGGTCCATCATAACCGCTATGATTTTCCTTGAAAGTTCATGAAAAGCACATTAATTAAAAATCTAGAAAAATTACTTTAAAAATCTAGAAAAAATCATGACATTAATCATATTTTTTTCTAGATTTTTAAAGTCAAGTCAACTTTTAGTAGGGTGTACGCCCTACTCGAGCAAAAATTGGCACTTTAAAGTTTAATACATCGCAAACGGATCCCTAAATCGAAAAAATAACTTATTATTGCATGATATATGGCCACAGTGTCGGGCATTAGTTTTATTTCGAGTTAAGCAGAAGATACTTAAGTGTTTTATTGATGAAAATCAGTGGTTTTGTTCGATCCTACTAATGTTATAAATACGAAATTTAATAATATGGATGGATGTTTGTTACTCTTTTACACAAAAACTACGAAACGGATTTGGATGTAATTTTGCATACGTAGAATATGATCTGGATTAACATATATGACTCTTTTTATCCCGGTTAAACATTCCAGTGGGATATATGGAATAAATCAAAGATCACGCGAGCGAAGTCGCGGGCAACAGCTAATGACACATACTTGTAAACTAAGTACCAACTGCCTACATTATTTTATTTACGAAGTAGGCACTGCCTTATTGCCTATATGCACCGTAGGCCTCTGCACAGACAAATAAGTTCCTTTTCATTAGGATTAGGATTGCAATAATTTTGCATTGAAATAGAATATGCTAGAAAATTAAATCTTTAATTCTAATTAAGAGAGTTAAGGTGAAATTCGAACGATACTTAGGTAATTAATTAGCAACCGACTTAGTAGCCAATCGGCTATTATTCGTGAGAAACTAATCAAAAAGGATTTGTACGGCTTACGTGGTAATATTTGTCCAAAAATAGATTTTACCTTGCCTCTAGGGATGGGCTTGTAGTTTCGTAGTTTTATCGACAAATGATCGGGAGGACATTGCGTCTGAGTAGGGTTGTCGCAAGGTGCTGCTTAGTATAAAAATATAACTGAAAATTTCAGTAATGAATTGTGAGTAGGTAACTTAATATTGCGTGACTTATGTTTTTCGATTGTAAATAAATACACAAGTTTTTATTATCATCAAGCCTTCGAATGCCGCAAAACTAGACAAATAAAATTTTGTCTATGGGTCACACTGGTGTACCCCATCTATGGTGTTCAATGTGTTAAACTTTGTGGAATCCACCACCATCATCTCACCTAAATATAGAAAACTGACGTCTTTAATATAGAACAGATGCAGACATTAATATGACGTGCTTTTCATCACTCTCTTTTTCGATCTTAAAGACCTTTAGAAGTTCTTGGTTAGGTACTTACATATTTTATAATGACGACCTCCGTAGCCGAGAGGCGAGCACGCCGGACTTTAAATGGCGCCGCCATCTCTTAGGTTCCGGGTTCGATCCCCGGTCGGGTCAATGTAGAAAACGAACTTTTCTATATTGGCTCGGGTCTGGGTGTTGTGGTACCGTCGTTGTTTCTGATTTCTATAATACAAGTGCTTTAGCTACTTACCTTAGAATCAGAGCAATGTATGTGATGTTGTCCAATATTTATTTATTTATTTTAGCTAATATGGGAAAACTAGGAAGATCTCACTATTTAAGTGAGTCACTTTATGGATTGGTATTCAACTGAAGACCTCCCAGTAAACGTTCAAAAAAAATTTAACGGTATACAGAAAAATAGCTCACTTTAAGTTTGTATTTTTATTTACAAAATTTGACTCTTGCTATCAGACAGGTAAGCAAGTGTCATCATCATCATCATCATTTCAGCCACAGGACGTCCACTGCTGAACATAGGCCTCCCCCAGTGACTTCCAGATCGGCCGGTTGGAGGCGACCTGCATTCATCGGCTTCCTGCAACCTTCATCAAGCAAACCTCCAATCAACATGAATCACACAAATCCATGATCCCGTAAATATAAAGGAAAACTTACTTAAATGTAAGGGATTTTTCTCCGCTTTCTTGCGTCTTAAATTTATAACGTAATTCAAAATATAAAGCTGACTAACAGGTTTCGAAGTTTATATCCCCGAACTGTTTTAGTTAATAATATAGATAAGATCGCCTTTTCTACAATTTCCCTACAGGTCGATGGCAGACGCGCACTTTTTTAAATCCACCAGCTGTTGGTCCACCAGCAGTGGACCAGCAGCTGGTCGATCGACAGTCAAGGGGATAACAAAGAAAACATTTTGTGGCGTGTTTTTTTTTCACACGTGCCAACCCTACGCAAAGGTATAAAAAACGCTTCCCAAGGATTTATGTGCCTAATATCCCGGGAGACCGGGCTGCTGCGGCGTTTTTAAAATAGAAAACTTAGATGATATATTTGTGGATTAGTTGTTAGGCGACTGTTGTGTCTAGGCTAGTTTGGTATTGACCGTGGTTCGATTATAGAGCAGGACAATAGGGGATTAATGAGTAAAAGTGAGAGAGAGAGAGTGAGTTATTATTTCAGAAAATTGCAGTCTATCTTATTTTTGCTTAAGGTAGTGTTTTATTATTAAATAAATAAATATAAATATTGGACAACATCACATACATTGCTCTGATTCTAAGGTAAATAGCTAAAGCCCTTGTGTTATAGAAATCAGAAACAACGACGGTACCACAACACCCAGACCCGAGCCAATATAGAAAAGTTCGTTTTCTACATTGACCCGACCGGGGATCGAACCCGGAACCTCAGAGATGGCGGCGCCATTTAAAGTCCGGCGTGCTCGCCTCTCGGCTACGGAGGTCGTCAAATATTCATAACTCTTACATGGGTACTGGTGCTAATTTTAATAACGTTTTTTATTATGTTGTTTTATCCATGATTATAATAAAGAAAATTAGTTTTAATTTGTCCATATTTGCTGTCCATTTAGTTTTTTTGTTGTAGGTATCAGTTTGTTCTAGTATCTCTTTCAGAAATGTAGTCAATGCTGAGTAGATACCTTTTCAGTATCATGTACCGTTGTATACATATAAGTAAATAACACTGTTATAATTTTTTTTTAATTTCCTGTATCTATATTGTATGATATGCATGATTCTGAATAAACGATCTTCTATTCTATTCTATTCTATTCTATTCTATTCTATTCTCATGGCATCTATAAGTTTTTGGTTATTTACTTTTATCTTAGAAATAATTAATAAAAACATAAAATATGGTATTTAAAAATATCTTAGGTAAGTACAGTAAACAGTTAACAGATATTTTCAATAAAAATAAATTCATTTGAAATCTGTCAACCAATGGAAAGCGCTACTAACATCCGATGTTGCTAATTGATATTATATAATATAAACTATTAGTACAATGAGAATGGCATGTTTGAATTATAAATTTTGTTTTTGAATTACATGCGTGTTATAATTTAAGATTTATATTTAAAAAAATATATATTTAAGATAATTATTATTAAAGGTTCTCGAATGGAGACCACGCTTAGGCAAACGTAGTGTAGGATGCCCCCCGGCTAGATGGACCGATGACCTGAAGAAGGCAGCTGGCAGCGACTGGATGCAAAGGGCGGGAGATCGTGCGCTGTGGCGCTCCTTGGGGGAGGCCTATATCCAGCAGTGGACTGCAACAGGCTGAAATAATGATAATATTTAAAAAAAAGGTGCCTCAAATAGAATCCAATCTTCAAATCTTAGCAACCCAGGCAAATGCTTTTTTTCATGTTATTAAATTGCAAATAAAACATTTTTAAACGCTTTTTATATCTACATTTTCTAAAACCATAAAACAAGTCACAAGAATAAATGCCTTACCAATTATTAGACGATAGATTTTTGAATTTTTCAGCTTACAAGACATTTAAACATTACAAACATAATAAGGTCAATAAACTTCATCAAGCTCATTTAAATAGTGATGACCTAAACCTCTTATCGATGTAGCGCACTCCGCAACGTATCGACAGTCCCCATGGAACACAATTTGTAAGATAAAATTATGATTAGGCTTGCGAAACGTTGCGTCACGAGCGCCCCGCGGAACATGATTAAACTTGCAAAAGCAAAATACAGTCGAGTAAAGGTTAGTCGGTGGTTAGTGAGGTGATAAAAAGTCGATTGTTTAGTTATCGATATTTATCAAAAACGAGGGAGGCCTATATTGACGTAATTAGTGAATTTGACTATTAAAAGTTTTTGTTTTCAACTATATCCGATGTCTTTTTTTCAATGGTCCTATAGAAAAGTTATTGTGTTTAAGAAGGGGAATATGTATAAAGTTTGCGGCTTTAAAACGAATAATTTCACCAAATATTCACCGTATGTACAGAAGTCTTGTAAGTAGTATACTTAAATACAGATCTTTTGTAAGTGTTATAATTTATTTTTTAAAATTAAATGTAAGTATTTCTCAATCTTTATAAATGAAAATTAACCTAAAAATCTAGGCTGCTTTAAAAGCCATTTATAACATTCTGGGCACTAAAAAGAAAAACAATATCTAATCACAGGCTCTTAATCCAAGACAAAACAAAAAAATGTAAACAACTTTTTTTTTTAAATATATTTGATAAAACACGAAAACCTACTAATAAGGCCAATAAATTGTAATAATATCAGTTCTAGTTTACAATAGTAATTGGTCAACGGACGACATACGTAATGTATTTTTGCTATTATTATTTACGCAGTTGTTATCCATGTTTTGGCGTGTAAGTTTATTTTTGAGGAATTATTTATTACATTGATAGTGTTATGTGTTTATAAACGTAGTGTACGCACCAGGTCATGATATCAATAACCTTTGCCATTGACCACGCCTGTGCATTTATCGTTGTATTAATAGAGTATTTATTACTACTAGGTATATCGATTGATAGCAGTTAAAAAAACAATTATTTGTATGTTTTTGTTGGTTTAATTGCTTATAATAATAAAAAACAATTACTTGTATGTTTTGTTGGTTCAATTTTTTATGATAATAAAAAAAATACTTGTATGTTTTTGTTGGTTCAATTATTTTTGTTTATGTTTGGCGTCCTAAAGCGATTGTAGTCAATTATAAATGTGTAAAACTACATATCAATTAAGTATGTATGGTTTGAGTCAGTTTCATTACTAAAAGAGACAAATTTTTCATCGATAAAACAACAGAAGACTATAAAAATCAGAAGTTCAAGTCCCTAACTTAAGATTCTGACTGATTTGATTGTGCCAGAAAATTTATTTTAAATATACAAGTCAATGGCCAGAGAATAATTAAGAGAAGCAAATAAGTATGTACAATTGTACAACCAGAACCAACAAGTTCAAGCATACGATATCTAATTCCAAAATATTATTAATTAAAGGCTCACGATTAAAAACAAACAATGTAAGTAATTGCAATTATTTTTAGATTACTGAACAACTGAGTACATAATCACGTTGTTTTATTGACTACATCACGTCACATGGGTTGGCTTTTACATCAGCCATTACAAGTCATTGTAATCGACGTGGATAGGATCGTGACTACCCACAATAATGTTTAATCACTAGCATTTTATGAAAGTTTGTGCGATACGTTCCATCTGTATTGATTTTTAGGGTTCCGTACCCAAATGGGTATAATGGCTCCGCTGTCCGTCTGTCTGTCCATCTGTAACCAGGCTGTATCTCATGAACCGTGGTAGCTAGACAGTTGAAATTTTCACAGATCATGTATTTCTGTTGCCGCTATAACAACAAATACTAAAAAGCAAAATAAAATAAATATTTAAGGCGGCTCCCATACAACAAACGTGATTTTTTTGTCGTTTGTATGGTACAGAACCCTTCGTGCGCGGGTCAGACTCGCACTTGGCCGATTTTTAATTTTGTTATTGATTTCACCGTTTATTTGGTTAAATGGAAACGTTATTTCTCTCCATTTCTGGTGAAGGAGGTCATTTAAATAGGGTTAAAAGGGGCCTAGTCACTTTAAGGCTTTCGTAAAAATACAGTTTCAAGATGTAAATGCCTTTTTGATGTGTACCTAATATTAGATTACAAGCTTGTAGATAATATTATTTGTCCGAAATAAAGAGTAATTAATACTCAAGGTTCATATTATTTTGCTTTAAAGGTAATCATTTTATTAGTATTTACGTATTATTCATACATCATAATATTAATTAATTAGTGTTGTTTTGTTTTTTATTATTAAAAAATATCGACAGTTTTAATTTATCGATAATTTCACAACATCGTTAGGATAGAGCCGTACCGATCATTGTCAATTGGTTCGTGACCAAAATATACGTATCCGCTTATTATCTTAATAATTTTGTATACAATCTCGGGTGGCTGACTCATTTTTAGCAGATCCAAGGTTTCTAACAATCGTTTCGTTTTAAACTAGGTTAGAATCATAATAAAATTAAGCACAGTAAGCTCGGTTCAAGCTGGAAAGTAAACCATGTAGGGAATGCTTAATGCTTATGCTTATTGTCAGATTTTCATGAGCAAATTTAAAAATGGTATCCATCCATCCATCAATCCATCAGCCGAAAGACGTCCACTGCTGGACATAGGCCTCCCCCAAGGATTTCCACGAAAATCGGTCCTGTGCCACCCGCATCCAGTGGCTTCCCGCGACCTTCACCAGATTGTCGGTCCACCTGCCAACACTACGGCTTCCGGCCCGCGGCCGCCATTCAAGGACCTTCCTGCCCAAACGGCCATCAGTCCTACGAGCAATGTGCCCTGCCCACTGCCACCAAAGGTTTGCGAGTCTGAGAGCTACGTCGGTGACTTTGGTTCGCCTCCGGATCGTCTCATTTCTGATTCGATCGCGAAGGGAAACTCCGGGCATAGCTCTCTCCATCGCCCTTTGAGTGACCTTGAGCTTTCTTATGAGGCTCATCGTTAGCAGCCACGTCTCAGATCCGTATGTCATCGCTGGCAACACACATTAATTCCATAAAAATGGTATCATTACTTTGGAAATCTCATTTTGAACATTTATGTACTTTCTATAGGGAGGCGCTTATCGGACGCTCCCCAGAGCTGCAAACGGCCCACCGTTTGAATTCAGTGGCTTCCCGCTACCAAGTCTAGGCCATTAGTCCACCGGTACCTAGGTATGCATAGATGTTAGAATAATAAAACTTATTATTAATTAACAACAGCCACCATAAAGTAAACAGGTAGCAATGCCTAATAGGCAATTTGGATAATTTTAAGCGTAGATTGTCACGTCCAAAAGGGGTTACAAAACATAGCCTAAAAAGTATACTTTAATAATTGTTTACATAATTCAATTTTTGGAAGCTGCTGCTTAAATAAATGAACTTTTGGTCAGGAGGTCACATACACGTCACACGGCAGTTCGCACATATGACCTGTCGTTTTTGAAGTTTTTCGTTATTTTTACTACGCCATATTTTTTGTCTTGGATTACTCCTCAAAGTACCTAGCCATATTTTTAGGTTGGTACTTTGGCCACATTAAATTCTATCACATTTGGATCGACATTACCATTACGTGAAATGCTACAGATTCTTTTTCTTTTTTTAGATTGGGGATTGTTCACAGAATAATAATAATACTACACTATGATCGTATATGCTTAATTCAACGTTCGTTTTGTGCCTGTAAGCCTAGTACGGTCTTACATACAAGGAACAATTCCGTTTCGTCGTCTTGAAATCAAATCAAATCATTTATTGCATGTTGAAACATTAATAAAAATCTGATAAATATTATCCAATTGAAACAACTTACGGTAGGTCTTGTAGTTTCCTAGTCATCATTTTTCTCTTCTGTGTGTGAAGTTGATGTCTCTTTTTAAGCGACTAAAAAAAAAGAAGGTCAAAATTCAAAGTTTGCCAGTCTTTTATTGTCCAAAAAGTTTGTAACAGATAAGTATACAAAATTCTTACCTAATTATTCTTATCATCATCAACTCAGCCACAGGACGTCCATTGCTGAACATAGGCCTCCCCCAGTGACTTCCAGATCGGCCGATTGGAAGCGGCCTGCATCCAGCGTCGTCCTGCAACCTTTACCAGGTCGTCTGCCCACCTTGTGGGTGGGCGTCCTACGCTGCGCTTGCCGGTACGTGGCCTTCATTCCAGAGCCTTTCTGCCCCATCGGCCTCGTCACTTCCCACTTGACATAGGTAAAACGATTTACCCTTTACGTTAGAAATAATTAGGATTATCAGAAGAAGTCAATTTACTAGCACCAACTTTGCAGTATCACCAGATTATTACGGGTTTGTTTTAAAGGGGTGGGGCCTTTGAGCCTGTTTTGAAGTCATTTTTGAAAGAAGTTGCATATCATTTTAAAATCTCTTTAGGTGGTGACCTTATCTGTCCAATAAAACCCTAATTTGAATGTAAAGTGACAGCAAGGGAACTGAAATTGTATACGAACTGCCAAAGGCACGTTACCTTGGGTTTGATGTTAGCGTCGCTCATTTGTTTTTACGATTTTGTGACAATTCTCATCATTACTCATGTTTTATATGACGTTATGATGATTCAAAGGAATGCTTCAAATTCTTCACATAATCGATAAAATTACAATAGATACCGGCGTATAACTTAGAATTGCACAATAAAGTATATAATAATATAAAGAATACACAGAAAAGTATATAATATTACGCTTATGCATTTTTTAAATATGTCACCCATGAAAAAGCTAGTCTAATTATATTGGTGTATAATATCAGTCACACAAAAACATTTAGTTTACTCGACACGATAAAAGAAGGGTAAGAAACGCATCGAAAAATCGAGTAGGGGTAGCTGACATTAATATTGGCAAGATTGATAACGTGGCAAGATGACAATCTAGCATAAGATGAAACATTTGCCAGTTTCCACTTTTTAAAAATAAAAATATACGTTGATAGCGAAAAGGAAAAAAACGTGGATAGGAGCAGGACAGAGCTCAGGGAAGCAGTTCTTATGGGAACAAAAAATATAAAACATTTACATGACACACACGTCAAATTAGTCAAACAAACAAGACTATACAGGGTTACATTGCAAGGTAGTACCAATTTTCCAGGGACCGCTCAGAATCAGTAACTAAATCTAATCTAAACTAGATCTACGTAAAAAACTTTTAAATTATTTACTATCCGCTGTTAAAAGGTGGTACGCGTGGATAATCTTGTCTCAATTATAAAAAATACGCACGCACTATCCCTTTGCAACCTAGAACTGCAAAGTTCAATGCATTAATAGTCACAATAGGGCGAAAACAAACCTCAGCCTTTTCGATGTAAGTTACATTTCTAACCGCAGGAGCGCCACGCGTAAACCAGATAGGTTCAAATTGCCAACAAGGACCTTAGACATTGCACCTGTAGATCTTATTTTTAAAATTTGGTATTAGTTACTAACAAAGTGCATTAAAACTACACAGCACCACTGCTGCTGAGCTGATGCCTAGCACACATTATCGTTTGTCGCTCCCAGATTTGGGATTGTCCCGGCATCTACTAATTTGCCTTCAAGATCACGGGTTCTGAACACCTACAAGATCTTCCAACTTTAACAACTGCACTACAGCCTGTCGATTCTGTGAACAAAACCGCGCTCACTTCGACACTGAACTCGCTCATCGACGATAAATAATATGAACCTACTAACTAACAAGATAGAGGCTATGTTCGTTTGTACCGCTTAGTCGAGTTTTAGAGCGAGTTGGTTGCGTTTCTTAGAGATTCAACCGGCAGAGCTGCTCCTACCAAAATTTACCTATGCTAATTATTCAAGTCAGTGCCACAATAGAATCGTCCCGTTTATGATAATTACCTGACAAGCTTATGAAATTATTGCATTCCTTAAATGATTTACTTTCTGGATAACAAAACAGGAATACAATAAGTATGAGAAAAACAACAAGTGTTAATGGTTTAATGGTAGCTCGGACACACCGATACCTGTCCAGACTTGTTCTGATTGGGACGACTCACGCACAATGTCAGTGACCGTAGAGGTACATTATGCGGTGTGGACTCATAGGTTCTTTACTAAGTCACTTCTCAGAATGAGGCATGTTAACTGATCTTCAACTGTCACAAGTTAGTTTGACGATTTCTGTTCAGCAGTTTTCAATTCAGTCACATTTTTACACAGCATATGACAAAAAAGCAAACTGATTCGTGTTAGGATTTACTGTAGAAGTAACTGTGTGGTTCTTGAGGGATGGATGATCAGATTTTAACCCTGGTTTCACAGATATCACAGTTAGAAAAGTTTTAATATTACTTCAGTACTAGCTAAAAATTTGCCATGAAGTTTGATAAATACACACGTAACATAAATGAGAGAGCTTAATACTATAACAAATCCTATGTCACTGGTCAGTACTGACTCACCGATGCCCGTTACCAATGAGTAAGTATTAATTAAATCCGCAGAAACCGATAAAATGTGTCCTGTCAAACCATTGTACATCTTAATCGCATTATAATAAAGACGGTTTTCAATCAAAACATCTGTCGAAGAATCACCGTTACTGCGCCTGCGAGGGTTCGTCGAAATTCGCGCCAATTTAGGATTTTGTATTAGTTTTGTAACTGTTTTTTAATGATGAGTTGTTAAATTAATAATCTTAACAAAGAGTTGAAGGGACCGAAGTTTGTAAATTGAGAAATAACTTTTTGAATTTACATCAGCGAGTTAAAATTACGGTCTATTTAGCCCTGTTCCAAAGTTTCGTATCTTAGTACCTAATAAAGATACCTATATTTATTATGTTTTAATACTATAATTACTTATAATTTTGACGACCTCCTTAGCCGATAGGCGAGCACGCCGGACTTTAAATGGCGTCGCCGTCTCTTTCCGGGTTCGATCCCCGGTCGGGTCAATGTAGAAAACGAACTATTATATTTTGTCTCGGGTCTGGGTGTCGTGGTACCGTCGTTATTACTAATTTCTATAACACAAGGGCTTTAGCTACTTACTTTAGGATCAGAGCAATGTACGTGATGTTGTCCAATATTTATTTATTTGTGATACATTATGTAGAGATGTGGTGGTTTATAAGCACTAGTGTTCTTTGCGATTACTATTTTTGTGTAGCATTTTCCAATTTGGACATTGTACATCAGTGTTGTGTACGCCTATAATAGGCATATATATAATATATGCTGTTGGTGTACCTTTTTTAGAAAATAAAATTATTTAATAAAATTATGTAAGAATCTGGTATCACATCATCGGATGATGTATTTCCAGTATTTTGTGAATGTGAAATACCATCTTTTTCTCAGTCATCGACTCTCCTGTCCTGTCCTGTGGAATGGTCGTGGTCTTAGAACGTCTATAAGGTTGATGGCGGCTTTAGAAATGATCATCACAATGATTGTTAATTACCACTATACCAGGCTACCACTTCTTCTTTGACTAATTTCATAAGTCTGTGGGTTATGGCCACTTTGGGCAGCACTATCAACTTACGATCTCTATGCTGTTCTGGGCCCGCTATCATCATCATCACCAGCCTATATCAGTCCACTGCTGGACACAGGCCTCTCCAAAAGGAGGATTTTGCCATAATCGCCGCGCTTGGCAGGCGGGTTGGCGATCGCAGTTTGGCCAATGGTGGAGAGGAGACACTGCTGCCCGTCTTCTTGTGGCGGTTGTGTGTTACGACACCCATAGGAAGAGAAGGGGTGGTGCTATTCTTTTAACGTGCCGGCACCACACGACACATGTATATAACACACACACGGGCCCGCTAGGCGTATGGTAAATGGTTGCTTGCACGTTCATTTTCACCTAACTTTTATCTCTTTCACCATACCCATTAATCAACAGGGGTGGGTGTTGTGGTTCCACCTTTGTTTCAATTTTCTTAAGAGCCTACTTAGGATTAGAGAACTGTACCTATGTCATGTCCAACAAAAAAATAAAATGTTTTATATGTCTTATGTGCCTCTATGATCCTCGCATGACATGAACCGAGTTATGACGTCAGATGTTTAAAAATCGTTTATCACGCCGCCATATTGTCTGCCCGGCTGCGTTATCGTAAGTTGGATTACATATCGACAATACGGGCGACCTTGTCGATAAGATAGTCGGAATAAACATTTACATTATATCTATTGTATCGAATGACTGCTCGTTGCACATCACTCTTAAGGCTTAACATACAGGTGTACAAGAGAATGGGACACTCCTTAAAACCACGTGATCAGCACTTCATATACAACACCTTTTTCTATGGGAGCAATATAGAAAACGATAATTTTTTTTCAGCTTCCCCATACAAACTTACTCTTATACCTCGATGATAATGTACGGAGCATCTGAAAATAAAATCACGATTTCGATGTTGGTCCCATAGGAAAAGTTGTTGTATATGACCAGCTGATCACGTGGTTTTAAGGAGTGTCCCATTCTTTTGTACACGCTGTATATTTGTTGACTATTTCGAATGACCTGTTAGTCGTACTTAGTGACGCGCTGATATTTTTTAAACGCTTATGGTCCTTATTTCGTTTCTAGGTTTGCTTTAGTTACTAAAATGAACTGTAACTTTATACTAATAACTTTTTTGTATGGAGTGCAATAGTATCCGGTCGGGTCAATGAAGAAAACGAACTTTTCTATATTAGCTCGGGTCTGGATGTTGTGGTACCGACGTTGTTTCTGATTTCTATAACACAAGTGCTTGAGAAACTTACCTAAGGATCAGAGCAATGTATGTGATGTTGTCCAATATATTTATTAAATATTTATATTTAAAAAGTGCCTTGTAATCTAGTAATAAAGAGGTAAAGATTATGTCAGATCCCTTATTATTGTGTCAATAAGTTTTTTTATAACATTAGCTTAATAATATTGAGGTGAAGAATCTACTGTTCAAAATTATATGATTCTATTTCGACCAGAGTTTAACTTAAGTATTTTTCTTTACTACAGTCCATTTATCTATTTAGCGTTTTTTTTTTGCAATTTCAATGTTTGTTACATAAAGAAATTAGGTAGTTTTGTTTGAGCAACAACCTTAAAAAACGATAACAAACTAAATATGATCTAATACACATTATGAAAGGTAGAAACAGTAGTACCTAAATAATACGATAATTTTAAAATAAATATCGCGGATACGGAACATCAAGCTCACAAGATAATAAAATGCAATACGGGTCATTTGTATGAACTCATGACTCGAAACACGGTTTTTTCCACGCTAATACTTCATATCGTATTTATACAGGGTAAACAAAGAATAACACAAGATGGACAATCTGATAGACACTGGACCTATGTCAACAGTAGACGTCCTATGGCTGAAATGACAAATATAGGACAGTCTCAGAAGTATGGGATAATAATCTTGTGCTTTATTAACTAATCAATATATTATGTTCCATAATCTCGTCCTCGTTTTGTACTATGTAGTAGGCACCTTTGTGTAACTACGCGATCTACAATGTTTAAAGTATAGCGCCTTAGAACGCTATTTATACTGACAAAAAAAAATAAAAAACAACCAATGGCATCCTGTCCCTGGTGTCACGTTTGACATCTGTCAATCTTAATGTCATTGTACTTTTTTGTACGCTGCGCGATCGTACGTAAATTTTTTCACACGCGTTTATTTTTAGTATTTTACTGGATTAGTAACGTGTTTAGACTATAAAATATTGGCCAGTAAGGTTGACGAAGTCTCAAGAAAGAAAGAGTGCCAATTGGAGATGTTTTATTACTATTTGTGATTCAAAACGACGTCGACACCGCCTATCTATTGCAGTCCCGCTTCTGCTTGGCATAGTTTCTTTTTCAGCCGTGTTTCTGAAGTCGTCGGTCCGTGGAGTTAAGAGAAGTCCTACACTACGTTTACCGAAACGTGACCTCCATAACCTGCAAGAATTTAATCAAGAAAACAAGGGAGTGCTGCTATGCTGACTTGACATCGGGGCTTTTACGAGGATTTCCTCGTAATCGACAGCCACAACCAATCGGCCGTGATGATAGTATGATCATTTTAGCTGTTCACCCCACATTCAACATAGCCCGTGAGAAATTAATCAAGTAAACAATGGAAGTCAACTCAGAATCAATGACGACCCGGAGCCTTCACGGGAGGTTGGCTGTGGTGATCACATGTTCATTCTAGCTGCTGCATTGTCTCAGAATGACTACAAAACAGAGCCTTGATAGTGGATTGGGCTATTCATTCTAAAGTGTCATCACAAGATATTGACCTGGGACAACATGACATCGGCCCTAGTAGTCTTGATGAAGGGTTGACCGTGAAACGAATAAATGTCTTGCACCACAAATATACTACAAAGGATTAATAATATCAGCAGGTAAGCTGTAAACATCACACATTTATTCCAGCTTATTTGATGTCGCATAAATAATTACCAAAAGAACAGTATAATTACCTTTTCTATCTCGCAGCAGAATTTTACCACTTCCACTTGCTTTCACGAGGGGTCAGCTTGTGGCTTAACATTATTAATTAACATATTGTGGATCTGCAATTCATTATATAAAGCAATCATAGACTGACTTCATCAATTGAAATTGAATATATATTTGAATACAAAATGTCAAGGTGACACTGCTCCTTGAGCACCACTGAAGCTGAAGAAAAAGAGGAGGGGGTAAATATTGGTACTGAGACACCAAGACAGTGTCCACCCTCGATCTTAGCAGTTTTTTTCTACCCAACATTTTGACTCAGGAGAAATCACAGAAAGAAGCTCCTTTATCAGCTGATATTAAAGGCTAAAAGACTTCTGAGTAACCAAGTCACAGACTCATACCTAGACAATTTCAATAAGATTTTAAATTTTTGACATTTCATATGTTTCTAATATATTTACTAATTTAGAATTGGGTTTTCCACATATATAAGGCTACCAAGTCTCAGATACACTTGGCCTTTTTTGCTGCATTCACATACATACAAGACAATGAAATAGCACTTATACCAATTGTGACTTCTCGCAGTGTGGATTTCCATCTCAAGCATTTAATATTATTGATGTACATCTTGATGTTGGCCCAAGAGGAAGAACATTATAAAGCATAGCCAGTTTATAATAGTTGGCATACACATACTTAAAATCTAAACCACAGTTTTGTGTTTTTTAATATATATATATTTTTTTCTTTCATAAAATTGTAAGTTTGTATATATAAATAAACATAACTTGCAATCACTAAATAATATCTGTAATCAAAGGATATTCTGTTCACCAGATTGGTGTAGTGGTTTAACATTGGAAGTTACAGGGTTTGATTCCCAATCGGGTCGGGCATACTGCCCTTGGTCATATGCATAATCTTGTACCTTGTAACATGGGAATGCTAGGTCCTTGCTTGAAGACCATTACAATTGGTCTGTTAACTAGTGCATATTTGTGTTATTGTTTCCTATGTTTCATAAGTTATGTGAAATCCCTTTTTTAGACTTACATTAAATCTAATACATTAAGTCCTAAACAAAATTCTATGTTTTCATAATAACCTATAAATGCACTTAATAATACCTATTCTAATAGCCTGGCTGAAAGTCAAGGCTAGGCTACTTGCCTTCATCAAGTGTGAACAATTCAAGAGAAAGGCACACTCATCTTATTGGTTACAAATAAAAGGTTTATTTACTTTTTGGCAATAATATAATGTAACCATTGTAAAAAGCATTTTATAAACACTAATCACTGTATTCCAAAATTTTTAGAGTCAGTCAAAAATCCATGGCAAGATTTATGAAGCCTTATTAATAGGCATTTACAAAAATGATACACTATTATATGACCCTTTACACTTGTTATATGGTTTTGTAACAAATAATTCTTTTACAGTTAAATAGACCATGGAAGACTAAGAAACATTTTTAAATCAGTTCAGTTTTTGTAATACCATTATATGACCCTTATACACTTGTCATATGGTTTTGTAACAAATAATTTTATTTTACAGTTGAGTAGACCATGGAAGACTAAGAAACATTTTTAGATCAGTTCAGATTTTGTAAATAGAACATAAAACATCCCAAACAAGTTAAAATTGTCTTAATATAATACCTACTAATTATGTTTCATAAAAACTACAAGCTATTATTAAGCTCCAAACTTAAGAGTACCTACCTGTATGACATGTTATTTTATCAAAGTAGCAAGTATATGGAGATGATTAATATAAAATGAAAATTTCAACTGAAAATTTGGAAATAAACCGAATACAATTGGCAATCAAGGCATTGGTGACAGCTGGCAGTAGTTGACAAATATGTTCACACTCCTCGTTATTGGATTGAGGCTGTCAGGGTACCAGACTGATGTCTGGACCACAGAAAAATTCAAGTTTGAATATTTTTTCTATATTATTAGATGAGACTTATTGGTAAGTTTTTATTTTTTATTTTATCAGTTGAACAAGCATTGATCAGTTAAGTGTTGAATCTTTCTCTTATTAGGTTTCAGAAACTGTGTTGTTTCAGTAACCTATTATTTCCCCCCTGGAGATCCACATACAGTGCAGGAGTTTCACACTGATTTCCAGTTGTATATTATTAATTTGTTTTCTATCAATGGTTTTCTAACAAGATTAATCAAAAATTAATCTCATTAACTATAATAATGTTGAAACCATTGTTAACTAAAGGAAACTAATCTCAGTCTACGCGGAATCGGTGGGTTATTCCTTGCCAGTAAATATGTATGTGAATCCCTCTCCGACTGAATCAATACTTGCAGTATTTCTATTAGTTTTATTTTTTATTTAATAACACATAGGTAACGAAGTATTTGCTATATTAAACACTAATATTAATTATTTTGAACCATTGATAAGTACAGACAACAGCTCGTCGACCTACCACAAATCATCGTTTTTATCAATTGAAAATGATTTCTACAAGTCAGGCTTAAAGTTAAAAATCTGTTGAAGAACTTTTAACTTTTTGGGTGGTAACTATAAACGTGCTGTTTACCGTACATTGAACAGATGGTTCATTAAAGTTATTTACCAATATTTCTATTTGAATATAATAAAATAATCATTTTTATAAAATTATTACCATATACCACTTGTACTGGGGTAAAGTTACCTTTTTAAATACCTACCCATTTACTAAGTATGTACATTCTTTTAGATAAATGAGACTAGGTTTAGTTTAAATCATTTTCTTGTTTTCATGATAACATTAAGCAAGCTGATGCCCGCGACTCCGTTTGTGTGAACTTTAGTTTATGCATAAATAATTTCTATTGCGTCAGTTTCATTTCCCATTTCCATTTAGATTACTTTTTTCGAGTTTATGAGTGATTTACTTCTTCTTCTTGGTTCACCTGTAAGTATGGTACAACGGTCGTCGGTGTCATCAGTTGACTGCATCAATATACAGAGTTGTATTATCATACGGGGCTGTACCTCCATACAGGGTGGTACCATCAAACAGGATTGTACCATCATACAGGGTTGCACCGTCATACAGGGTTGCACCGTCATACAGGGTTGTACCACTATACAGGGTTGTCCCAGCATACAGGGTTGTATTATCATACAGGGTTGCACCATTATACATGGTGGTTACATCATGCAAAGTTATATTATCATACAGGGTTGTATAGATCTGAAGATGTTTTGATATTCAGAGTTAATTGATTAATTCCAATGATGAATCAAACAACTACACCCGCGTTAGATAAAATTTGAATGAAGTATCTACTTACTAACAGATACTTCATAAAATAACACCTAAAATTTTTTACATCTCAAACTTCAGCAAATCATTAGATATGTGATCATAATAAATGATTTATTAATTTTGCAACACAACTTTCCTCTTTGAACATCTACATAGTACAAAACGAGGACGAGATTATGGAACATAATTTATTGATTGGACTAACTTACCTAGTGACGTCCAATCCTAATTATGTGAAGTAATCTCGTCCTCGTTCTAATCCCAGCCCAGCCCTGATTCTAGGTTTTTTAGAAATATATATATACGAATGTATATATAATTATATATATAGTCCTTAATATATGTATACGCTTTTATGACCCCTTTTTTGATGTTGAAAGTTGTGTACCTATTCTTTGAAATAATGACATTAAGATTGACAGATGTCAAACGTGACACCAGGGACAGGATGCCATTGGTTGTTTTTTATTTTTTTTTCCAGTATAAATAGCGCTCTAAGGCGCTATACTTTAAACATTGTAGATCGCGTAGTTACACAAAGGTGCCTACTACATAGTACAAAACGAGGACGAGATTACTTCACATAATTAGGATTGGACGTCACTAGGTAAGTTAGTCCAATCAATAAATTATACAATCACTTAATTTACACATATAAAAAACAAAACACCAACACTATTTACAAATTATATAAATGGAAAATAATAATAATAATATAAACTAAAAAGTTATAAAAAAGGTCCTCGTGGTAAGGTACCCAAGATGCTGGCAGCATTCCCTCGCTGGATTGCGATGCTCAGTCGCTGTGCGAGGTAGCTGCCAGCTCTTGGGTCACCACTGCTGTCAGACAACCTTTTTGCAATCTCTTTTATATAAAAAGATTGTATTAGGACCCCACGGACCTAATAATTAAATAATAATCAGGATTTTCATGTAGTACAATGATATATTCTGCGCAATAATATATTAAATTTTTTATAACAGCTCTTTTACCCAAGGACAACGGTTTTGAATGTCTCGCCAAAGAACATACAATCATATATATTGTAGTGAAAAGTTATTACTCGATTAAATAAGGTTTGCAATCCCAATACTAACCCATCCTTTATAGTGTTTTAAGACTATCCAAAGTGCAAACTTATTAATTTATATTAAATATAATTAAATAATTATTAATACTGTTCAGAGGCTACTAGATAATACTAGTAGGCTTACACAAAGTACAAAAATAGGACTCATTGAACCACGTGATCATCTCCGTAGATGAGAGGCGAGCACGCCGGCCTATTATATGGCGCCGCCATCTCTGAGGTTCCGGGTTCCCCGGTCAGGTCAATGTAGAAAACGAACTTTTCTATATTGTCTCGGGTCTGGGTGTTGTAGTACCGTTGTTGTTTCTGATTTATTTAACACAGGTGCTTTTGCTACTTACCTTAGGATCAGAGCAATGTATTTGTTGCTGTCCAATAATCATTTATTTATGTATGTTTGGTTCGTCTTCCATGATCGCTTATCGGTGCATAAGATACTGAGTTAGGTATTTTTATTTTTGAAAAGGCACAGTTACATAATTAATATGACAGTAAAACTGGCCCACCGACTCCATGTCACTCAGCGAGCTATGGAAAGGTCGATGCTTGGGATTTCGTTAAGGGATAAAATCCGAAACGAGATCATCAGGCAGAGGACTAAAGAAACGGACATAGTCCAAAAATGTAGCAAGCTTAAGTGGCAGTGGGCTGGCCACATCTGTCGCAGAACCGATGAAAGGTAGAGTAAATGGGTTCTCGAGTGGAGACCACGCCTAGGCAAACGTAGTGTAGGACGCCCCCCAGCTCGATGGACCGACGATCTTAGGAAGGTGGCTGGCAGTGGCTGGATGAAAAAAGCTGAAAAAAAGGGAGATCGTGCTCTTTGGGGGAGGCCTACGTCCAGCAGTGGACTGCAATAGGCTGAGATGATGATGATGATGATGACAATTACATTAAACAGATTACAAAAACATCCTATAAAATTAGCTACAAATTACATGTTTGTCAACGGTAATTCAGATGATAATACTAAGTACTTTTACAATTAAAAGTTTTTGTAATTTTCTTTTCTTTTAATTGATACGACAATTTAGAAATAATTGGTTAAATTCGACTTTACCGATACCAAAGTTCTGACTTCCAAGATTTGATAACATAGTTAGTTTAAAGGTTATTAAAGCATGTAAAATTAATATTTAAATTACGACTACAAAATGAGAATTAATATTGACTAGCTTCTTTGATTCAGTGATCATAAATTGTTTTGTTAAAAAATAGTTAATCATAGAATAAACAAACTGAACATAGGTATACATAGGTTGACGACCGTCTGGTGTAGTAGTTCGCGCTCCGGACTACAAAGCCGGCGGTTGCGGGTTCGAATCCCGCGCGGGGCAAATGTTTGTGTGATGAGCACGAGCATTTGTACCTAATTCATGGACGTTTATATATAAATGTATTTAAGTATGTTTATCCGTTATCTAGTCGCCATAGTACAAGCTATGCTTAGTTTGGGGCTAGCTAATTGGTGTGATTGTGGAAACAATTTATTTATTTATACAGGTTGTACAAGAGAATAGGACACTCTTTAAAACCACGTGATCAGCTGGTCATATAAAAGAACTTTTTCTATGGGAGCAACATCGATATCGATAAAAAAATTCAGCTCCTCCATACAAACTAACTCGCATACCTCGATGATAATGTATGGAGCATCTAAAAATAATATCACGATTTCTATGTTACTCCCATTATCCCATAGGAAATGTTGTTGTATATGACCAGCTGATCACGTGGTTTAAAGGAGTGTCCCATTCTTTTGTACACCTTGTATAATATTTATGACCGTATATTGCACTATTTACCAAGCACATACATTAATCTGCCTATATAGTTAAGATGTAAAATGACCATTTAAATTGTCAGCCAGTAATCATCGTTAGGCCTAGCTAGTACATAACAAGGTTGTCTTCACACTTAAGTTATTCAATACAAAATGTACTAGCTGTGCCTGCAACTTCGTTTGCATAGACGCAACACGGTTTGCGTTTCATACCAAACACTCTGCCGTAGGAGTGTTTGGTATGAAACGCAAACCGTTCAGATAAACAATTTAAAGGATGTTTCAAAAATATCTGAAATGCAATTTGGTATAAAATTGCTTTGGGGGCGTCCATAAATTACGTGAGGTGTTTTATTAAATTTTCTGTCCCTCCCTCCCCCCCTGGTGAGATTACGTGAGATTTTATTCAACCCCCTCCCCCATCCCCCGATCTCACGTGAGATTTTTCGAAATGTGGGTTTCTTACGTAAACGCGTTAAATTGTTATTGTAAAAAGAAAAAAAAAATGCTTCGTGCTTTTATTTACGACTAGTTAAGACTTGTAATCAATA
This sequence comes from Anania fuscalis, assembly GCA_950371115.1. Taxonomy (NCBI): domain Eukaryota; kingdom Metazoa; phylum Arthropoda; class Insecta; order Lepidoptera; family Crambidae; genus Anania; species Anania fuscalis. The sequence goes on along the minus strand of OX493343.1, from coordinate 14,682,853 downwards.
TTGCTGAGAGTTATAAGTGTAATAAAAATTTAACAATAGAAAACTTAAATCGTGACTACTGTGATTTAAAAAAAAAGCGAGCGGGTTTCGGGGGTTGTTGTTGATGTTGATCATGACACGGGTTAAGCATATACAATCTGGATTAAATGGACCAAAATAGTATTTTATTTTTGTTTCAATCAGAAAAAAAATTGCGTGATATTTGCCGAGACCCCCCCTCTCTCCAACGTAAGATTAGATGAGATTTGACTCGACCCCCTCCCCCCCTTAAACATCTCACGTAATTTATGGACGCCCCCTTTACTATGGTAATATGTATACGCTAGACTACCTTTTTGAAACACCTTATATAGAAAAATATACCACAGAAACTTTTAACCGGGATAAAATTATCCTATATGTTAATCCAGTTCATATTCTATATGTATGCAAAATTTCTTTCAAATCCGTTTAGCGGTTGACGCGGTATTGAGTCCCAAACATTCGCATTCTAGAGGCCTATTGGACTTAAAAGGCTTTTTAAATTTATTTTTGGTTTTCAGTTCCTTCTGTTTGCGACGTTTAATTTTTAAATTACAATTTAATTATTTTTTATTATCAAACAGCCTTACAAAGAATGCAATTGCTATCATTCATTATATTTGCCATAAATATATATAATAATATGTTTAAATGACAAAAATATTAATTCAATAAATATCAATGATCAAAACCGAAAAAAAAATTAACAGTATGACAGCACCCTTACTTTCGTTACTGTAATGACAGTACAAGTTACATCGTGCCTGCCCTTGACACCGCTGTAACCGTTTGTTTTGTTTAATTGTTTGACTTAAACCGGTAATTAGTCGGTGGGAAAAGTGTATCACGTGGTTTACAGTATCATTATATGATTTATTAAGTCAATGCTAGGTTAAATAATGTAATCTTTAACTCTTGTTAAGACTAAGTAAGACGGGAGTCATATCGATGGTGTGTGTCGTCACCATCATCATCATCAGCCCACACTAGTCCACTGCTGGACATAGGCCTCTCCAATTGCACGCCACTCTGCACGATCCACGGCTACTCTCATCCAGCTCCTGCCAGCAACCTTGCGAAGATCGTCGCTCCATCTAGTCTGAGGGCGTCCCACACTACGCTTGCCGACACGCGGTCTCCACTCAAGAACTCGTTTACCCCAGCGCTTATCGGTTCTGCGACAAATATGGCCAGCCCACTGTCACTTCAGCTTGCTAATTCGGTGTGTGTCGTATGATGCACAAAAAAATTTATAACAAAAAATTTAATAAATCCTCCGCTATTCTTTTACTCTTATGCTGGGGCTTGCGTGACGCCTAACGTTCAAATAACGGCATGATAAGGGTTAACTAAATAAAAGCCTTAGTGCTTAGCTTGCTTAGCGCTAGCCTAGTTTGATTCTAGCGTCTAGCGGCTTAGTTAGCGTGTGATCTGTGAGTGTGTCTTTAAAATTAAAAAAAGGTTCCAAGAACTCAATACTTTTCTCATTTTGTCTACTCCAATCTAACTTAATAACTATGCACTTTAACATTTATTTCACAAAGATGTTTTTACATGTTTAGTGTAGTAGGTGTAGCCACAACAACGCACTAGACGCCCGCTAAATCCCTTATGGATCGTCGTTACCTCCGTCCGAGCAATCGCCTAACGTCTAGTGTCATAAAGAAAATTAGCGCGTTAAGATCGGCCATACCTGCGTACTCTACAAATAGCGCACTAATTAATAACATTAGACTCAGGTGAAGCCCGAGCATTACAATGCACTGACAGTCTTGCCATTAGACACCCCATCGATGCGGTGACCAATAATTTAAATGTAATCTTTTGTTTTTTTTTGTTTACTTTTATTTTTTAGGGTTCCGTACCCAATGGGTAAAACGGGACCCTATTACTAAGGCTCCGCTGTCCGTCTGTCTGTCTGTCTGTCGGTCTGGCCGTCTATCTGTCTATCTGTCCGTCTGTCAACAGGTTGTATCTCATGAACCGTGATAGTTAGACTTTCACAGATGATGTATTTCTGTTGCCACTATAACAACAAATACTAAAAACCAGAATAAAATTAATATTTAAGGGGGCTCCCACACAACAAAGGTGATTTTTTGCCGTTTTTATAGATAATGGCGAGTCGGACTCGCTAACGAAGAGTTCCTCGTTAGCGAGTCCGACTCGCACTTGGCCGGTTTTTGTAATGTTTTTTTGTGTGTTTACAAGTAAATACGAATACATAGAATTTAACAGAACTATATTTATATACCTCGATATTGTGAACCCTTTATCGTGACTACACTTGCACGTTATTATAACCTACTAGTATTTGTATTATTACTGCAGAAACATTGTTATTATATTCTGTCAGAACTAGTCGAACCCATAAACAATAGAATGGCTTGATTGACCGTTCTAATGGCTGCACAGATGATAATAGACGATGACGTCACGGCACACCTATACAATTTAACAGACCATCGATTTATTGAGTGTTTTGTATGACATACTGATTATTTGGGATCGGTACCTTCGGAATTGAGGACTTCCATTAAAAGCGCCGCCCTTGGCTGCCTTTTGTTAATCACTCTTTGAAAATGATTAAAAAAAATAAGTAGTATCATAAGATATCAAGTTCATTTAATATGTATCATCATCATCACATCAGTCATAGGATTTCGAACGCTCGACATAGGCCTTCTCCAATGACTTCCAGATTGGCCCGTTGGAAGCGGCCTGCATTTAGTGGCTTCCTGCAACCTTTACCAGGTCATTAGTCTACCTTGTGAGTGGACTTCATACGCTGCGCTTACTACTACGTGGCATAAATTATAATAACTTATTTATTTATGTTAAGGAAATACATGCCAGTACGTCTTTGCTTCCCGAAAAACTTATAAATGCTTTTATTTATAGGTTATAATATGAACAGTTTTTGATTTTATTGCGTAAGGACAAACGTTATTTTAATTGAACACGCATAAATTTTTGACACATATTGCTTTTTATTATCCTGTAAATGTTTTTTTACCTTTTGTATTCTGTTTGTCAAATAAATCTTTTTCTATTCTATTCTATTCTATTCTAAATGTTACTATAACGGGCTGCTTATGGTTCTCCAATACAACAAGCTTCCTTTTTTAAACAAGTTAGGGTTCAGCGCCATAAATAGTGTTAGTCGGTGTTTCTCTAGTAGATCAATGAAGAAATAAATAGATCTAAGATACTTATCACAAATGTACCTATATTATGTAGCCCAGGAAATTGCCAAAGCTATCTTTAAGCGAGCAGATAATACGAAGAACCAACGGCTTTCGTAGCTGAAAATCTCTTAATAAGAGACGCACGAACTGACAAGCGCCTAAATACGTGGCCAACACTTACTGTCTTATTCAGAGTGCATTTGCTATTCCGGGCCTAAGGTTAAACCACTGTTATAACGTACAAAAATTAGTGGTTTAACCTTAGTCTGGACTAGTAAATGCACTCTGTATAAGACAGTTAAATACCACATCCCAGTGCCGTCATCACCTCTGTCCCTGGCTAAAGGCATTTATGGTTTTAAAGTGGATGCAACAGCAAGTGAGTGTTATGTTTAATTTTACTGTCTTTGTTGAACTGGTCAAGATTTTGCAAAACAGACCAGTGTTCTGCATTGAGCTCTCAACAGATCAGGACATTAAAACCTCCAGTTTTCAACAAATAAACCTTAATTTTAACTACCTTACAAACCAAGATATTATTTCAAATTTATTGTACTTAGTGACGATGCGTCATGAGATATTTTGTCACAGATTGTAAGACATTCCGAGTATTTGCAACTTTGATAGTGATGTATTTTGATATTATTGTCCATGTAAAGAAAAATCATCACTAAATTATTTAAATTATCATTTTAATCAGCCATAATTATGTCGATCAAAGTTGGACATAGGTCTCTCCCAATGCACTACAATCTTAGTAGGTATTTTCTTTACCATCCGCTGCCAGAATATTTACTCAAATCTTCTTGCGTCCAACGCTGCGTCTCCCATCATCCTATGTCACGGTCTCCACTCAAGATCACTTATTGACTATCGATTTTGCAGAAATTTCATGCCTAACTTTAGCGATTATAACATTAAAGTTTTATAAAAACAAGCGTTTACCATCACTATTCTGTGTGAGTTGATGCGAGGTCATAAACATCGGTGCATCGTCATAATTAGATCGTAAACGCTGCGCGAGAGTCGCATATTGTGAGTTGCCAGAATATAGCCGCTGGATGCGGCAATCTATTTTGAAATTTGAAATTAAACGTTTCATCATCATTATTTCAGCCATAGGACGTACACAATAAGATAAAATGTTTGTTAAAAAAAATGAATTTGGAACTTTTGTTTCCTTATATTTTTTAATAGGCTGACGTTTATTGCGAATGCGATCGAGTCTAGAGTTAGTAGCTACCAACATCGTGGCAATTATTCGGCTTTTCGACTTTGATTGCAATTTCATTGTATTATTTATTATATTTTTTATATTGTATATGACATATTTTTGCCTAAATTGCCCTGCTATCTGACATTATGTACTCCACCTCTCTATGACTCTTTGTGTTCAATACGAATCATCGTACCACTACGCCAATCATCGTCATGAGTCATCATCGCCTAAGTCATCATCATCTCAGCCTATTCTCTATCAATTCTGCGACAAATGTGGCTAGCCCACTGCCACCTAAGCTTGCTACATTTTGACTATTTTTATATTTCAAATTTCTATGTCCGTTACTTTGATCTTCTACCTGATGTTCTCGTTCCGGATTTTATCCATTAACGAAATCCCAAGCATCGACATTTCCATAGCTCGCTGAGTGACATGAAGTCTCACCAAAGCTGTTTTACTAAAAATATGAATTCATATATCCATATTCTTTCAAACGTTTTAATTTCATCGTAAACGATTCTATTCCATCTCTTTAAATCTTTGGCTGCCATTTCAGCCACATTTATTTATTTAGGCGCTCGGTTCGTCGGCCTGCCGCTGCTCGGAGTTGACCTTCACCCGCTACTCCAAGGTTTTGGATCTCTGCCTGGGTTTCAGACTTCCTGGAATTGGGACTGAATAGACTTGGTGATGAGTTTTTTTGTTGTGCAATTAGTGAAAATGGGTTTAATGGGTGCGAATTTGTTGATTTTCATGTAAATTAGAATGCATTTAGATGGATTTTAGCTCAAAGATTAATGAGGTTAATGTCATTTTTTAGAAGTTTAATGTCATGACTGTAGTATGATGACAGTGGTGTATAGTGGAAAGCTACGGATTATAGAATCAGTTGCAGGTTCAAATCCCTTAAAGGGTAAAGTTTGTGTGATTAGCATGATTAGTAAAAATGTGCTGAAGTAAGTATGATTCAATTTCTTGTGGTATGAGGATTAGGCTTTTTTGACAGAAGCGACTTCCAGCACATTTAGACGAGATTTCATTAAGAAAAAATAATAATAGACCTCTTGTCAATGGTCTACAGACAATACAGATCAGACATTATACAGTCTACAGATCCATTTGTAATCTGAAGAGACATCTTGATTTTGAAGTAGTTATTTACTACTAACCCTGAGGTCAGATGAAGATCGTTACGAGCTCCGTGCTGATAATGTGTTCATTGGATATTATTTCTAGATGCTAAATTCTATATTCTTAAGGTGTCAATTCTTAAAGGTGAACTGGCAAACACAATTTGAAATTCATTTTTCAATGATATTTCATATTGCTTATTATTCATATTTCTCAATGTTACGCAATTTTCACAGACGCGTATACAATGTTACTGTATTACGAAAATATACTTGTCATGTTGTCAACTGAAAATAATGTACACCTAACACTTTTAATTAAAACGTGGCGTGAGGCCTCAGCAACAGTTGCCAATGCCAATAGGACGACCTTGGGTAGACCACCGCGTTGTAACCTTGACCTCCGTAATAGTGGTGGAGCGACACTAAAAGTTAGGCATAAAAATCAAATTTTGTGGTTATATATTCTATAAACTGCAGTATTGACTTAAAAGAGTGGTAGAGTAAAAAAATCGGACGTGTAATAGCGCCTAATTAGGCCATTTGTAGACTTAAATTAAGTTTTATTGGTTGCTAGGGGCCTATTTTTAAACTCTAAACAGTACCAAGCAAAGTAGTGTTGTTTATACGTTGAAAACCATACAAGAAAAAAAAAAGAAATTAAGTAATGCATTATACTGCCGGCCAAAAGTGAAACGTGCATCAAAAGTCGCTTAGGATATTTTTGTACTGATTGAAATCTCATTGCTGGTTATTGGGATTTTAGTTTATAAAAGCAGGGGGAAATTCTTATATTAAGTCCTCCATAAGAACCGTATTTGAGGTCTTGGCCTACCTAACATCATTTTTGTTGAAACTGTTTAGTAGTATTTTTACACCAGTTCATAAAAACTAATATTTTGTACTGTTATTCTATGACCAAGGCCAATGTCACCCCGCAACTAATAGTTGTGGCCATGAAATTCGCGGTTATCGAGTGGATCGTGACATAATTTGTTGATATTAGTGCAATGCTAAGAACCTGGCATAATATAACGAAAAGTGTAGGGAAATATGAATTTTATTAAATCTATTTCGTTAATTTGCTTGATTCTAGTCAGAGGCCCAAAAGTCTGTAGGAGTGATGAAAGATGTGTCAAGTAGGATTGACCACATCTGACTGTACGGTTAGTTACACCTTACAACACTTTCAACGAATCCATACTGGGCACACGCCGTGTAGTATATCCCAAACCACTTCATGGGCAATGATGCAATGTGCCGCTACAGGCTTGCATATTTTTTTTACAAAGTTTTTTTTTTGGTATAATTAACGCGGAATGAGAAATTGGTGCTAATGAATATATAAGTTTTTTTTTAATTTCATACATTCATTATCGGTAAAACATCAACAAGTTTTTAACTAAATATTGGGTATGAAAGATGTTATTTTAGGTTGTACTTTAGATCCCTCATTTTAATTTCAATTGCACACTCACTGCCTTATCCTAAGGTAAACATATAATATATATTATTTAAAACATTCTGCTTGAATCTACAAAAACTATGCAAATATATGTCAATCTATATCAATCATATATCTCAATCTATAAAATTCATCCGTGATCTTTAATTTTATTGAAATCTTTGTATTACACCATCAGTACATTGCAACTCGATTCACGCTACAGATTATACCTTAACAGATCTGTAATTCACGCCTAATATAAGGTGTAAGTGAATTAGTGTCAGATATTTTTAGGAGTAACTTAGACTATCACATGGATCACATATAAGATAAATTAAAAATTATAGAAAAACTTTAAAAAATCGAAAAAAATAAAAAGTTTAAAATAAAGAATCTACATCATCCTGAACATGTACCCAAACACCACAAGTAGACTACTCACACAACGCTAGCCGATTCGTAATCTCTCCAGAATCACATTCATGCACTTAAATAATTATATTACACTGTTCATCATAATATCATATTACTTGGTGCGTGAATTAAAGTTTGTTCTATAATTTTAAATTTAGGTATCTTATATGTGATCCATGTGATAGTCAAATGTTTCTCCTAAAAATATCTGACACTAATTCACTTACACCTTATATAACCTGTAAGTCTTTAGGGTTGGGGTTGAACTATTCTGAGAAAGCATAATTATTCTCGTTTATTTCGTGGCCCAAAGAACGTGAGTTTCTTCGAAAGAACGGTGGTATTTCATCGCGTCGTTCACACCGTGAAACAGCCAAAATTTTGTGACAAATTACTCTGTTAATTATTGAAACTCTTTGAAAATAAACTTCTCTTTGATCTCTCTGTAGTTGCACGTTTTTGATTTGTACCTGTTTCGGTTGGGATGTGTCATCGAATCGTCAAAGTCACTTTTAATTATCCTGTCTTAAAAACTAATGTTAAATTTACAAACCACTTTTTAAAATAAATAATATGTAATCAATCCTACCAAAAAATTTGGACTTTAAGCTATAAGTGCGTTATGGTATTGTGAGTAGGACACTATGGAAACTCGGTTTTAGGAAATATTAAGGAATTTATTAAACTTACAAAATTATAGCAAAAATGGTAGCTGAACAAAAATTAATCTTTTTTACGTCAAAATCCAAATGTCTATGAAAAGTTATAATATTTACAAAAGAGATGCATTGTGTACAGGTATGGTAGAAATTAATAATAATTAGTACTTAGTACTTAGCATTAGCATTTTACTTTTAGAAATTTGCTAATTAAACTGCAGTTACTAGAATTTCAAACAAAAAAAATAAATTAGCAAGACGTAGGTACAAAAAAGTTTGCAGCCAACAACCAAAGATTGTTTGTGACTTAAGTGCAGCAATACTATTTATTATATAGGTATATTATGTTTTTGCTCTCCATTAATAAAATCGGATTGTTCCTAACTATCGATAGGTATATCAAATCAGTAGTATAGTTCAGCTAACTTACTATTAAGTCATTTTCAAGACATCTGGTCGGTGCAGTGTGAGGTTAAAATTCTCATTTCAGATAAATACTTACTGTCAAGTAAGTACTAGCATAGACTGTCATCGTCATTTACGATACGTGAGATTTAAAAAAATAGCAACCTTACCACACACATCACCAGCCTATATCAGTCCACTGCTGGTCACAGGCCTCTCCAAAAGGAGGATTTTGCTAATCGCCACGCTTGGCAGGCGGGTTGGCGATCGCAGTTTAGCCAATGGTGGAGAGGAGACGCTGCTGCGCGTCTTCTTGTGGCGGTTCTCCTGTAGTCGCCTCTTACCACACCCATAGGAAGAGAAGGGGTGGTGCAATTCTTTTAACGTGCCGGCACCACACTATACCTTACCAGACATGGTTGATAAATCAAACACTTTTTTATTGCGACTGTATTATTGTTTTTCTATGTCACTATTTACAGAATTTGAATATGTACATAAAGTATAAAAAGGTTTGTTGCTGGTCGCCAACAATGGTACATCCACTATTTCAGTAGAAGTGAACAAATAGCTTGAGGTAAGTAACTAGCGTCATACATTTTACCTTTTCCTAATAAAGTTAGTATTCTCACCCATCTCACCCATCTAAACTTTTAATTGTTTATTATAAAGTCAAAGTTTCGCCTCAAAAGTTTAAATCTAGCCAGGTAGAAAATTAACATAAGCAAAAGATTTCTGACGCAACAAACTCGAAATATCATTACAGAGACACGTCCTGACTTGTCGCGACATATCGCCTATGAACTTATCAGTAGTGCCACAATAGAAATAATAAGGGTAGACTTTCTCGTGCAAACATGATATTTGATTAGTGTTATTTTAACTTCATGTTCCTGATAGTAACACTGTACACAACACGAGCCGTGGTCGCGGGAAGACTTCTGGTCTTTCTGCGACTACGGCCTATGTAATTAGGCCGAAACGTCGGGACAATAATAAATACAAAGAGGTATGTTGCATCAATACCCGTGTTGTGTACAGTGTTACGAGTATAATTAAAAAATGCAACAAGAGAGTTTAAAAAGTTCCTGACAGGTTTCTGAAGTAATTTGGAATAATCCACGCACAGGCTATAGCTGGTGTGCAGGATAACTGCTGATTATATGATGCAATCTAGGGAATACGTTAGGAAATTCGGGAAATAAGGCACTTGTAACGGGTATCGGGTGACAAATGTATTGACCAAACCACAAGGAACATTTGAAAGATAATATACAAAAATTAATATGAAAAGAATATAAATAAAACTACCAAAAGGATTTCAATGTTACATAATAGCTAGAAAATGGTATTATTCTAGAGAGAACAGCTGTATAGGTACATTACAGAGTCTAGTAAATAACACTGCAGCACAGTTTCAAATAACGCAGGCTCCAGAGTTTAATAATTACCATGATGTTAAGGACTGTCCAATGAATACATTTCAATATTATGTACGAAAATAAACTCAAAAACTTATCCAAAAATTTTAAAACGAGATTTTTTTAACACAAAATCTATTTCTTTATCTTATTGTTAGACTATTAATATGCATTTTTGTGACGATATGAAATGCATTTTTGTGAATCTACGAGTAAATTTCACAGCCGAAAGAAAGAAAAGGTTGTTAACTAAGTATTATTCTATTACAAAAAATATTTTTATTGTAATTAATAGTAAAATATATTATTTCAAATTTAAGTTAAGTTATTTAAAGGAAATGGCAAATATAACTAGGTAGAATGGAATAAGCCTACTGTATCAAACTTTTTTGCATTGTATTGAGTCATAGTGAAATCGGTCAATAGGCAGTTTTAGATTAGCCGGCATATTTGCTTAAGATTTAACAGTCATCAATATTATGATGAGTAAGGTCAATTTAAATAAATTGTATCAACAATGTTACAGTCAAAACAATATTACTCGTAAATTGTCGAAAACTTGATACCTTTTAGGTATTTATTTAATCCTGTACAAGAAATAACATAATAATAAATAAAGGATAATAGGTGATCGTTACCAGTGATGACATACGGAACAGAAACGTGGCAGCGGCGTTAACAGCCGGCTGAATTGGCAGTGGGCGGGGCACATAGCCCGTAGAACTGACGGCCGATGGGGCAGAAAAGTTCTGGAATGGAGGCCACGTATCGGCAAGCGCAGCATAGGACGCCCACCCACAAGGTGGGCAGACGACCTGGTAAAGGTTGCAGGACGACGCTGGATGCAGGCCGCTTCCAATCGGCCGATCTGGAAGTCACTGGGGGAGGCCTATGTTCAGCAGTGGACGTCCTGTGGCTCGGGAAGACGATTTCTTTACAATTTCAATGTCCAATACTCCAATAGTAAAAGTTTTTGCATAAGGGTTTTTGTTACACCTCGAAAAAAAAAATGTATGAACACTGTATTCTGATAATCGAATAAAAAGCTACTTATATTCAAAATAAGTCCATTTAATAAATCGATAACTTCATTTAATCTATTGATAACCCCTTATAACAAATATAAAGATAATATTCGGAAAAAAATGTTTTATGCAAAATTTTTACAGTTTTATGCTTTATGAAACTCGTTCAAAAAGAATATTAATAATATTTTAAATGATCAAACATAATATACAAAATATATTTGCATGATTTCTTTACTTTTCGCTTTATGCGTCCATAGAGTCCTAGTTAAATATTTATTCAACTCCAATGTGGAGCACGGTGTTTTTTTAGCAATGGCAATATTGGAATATATTGCAAAATTTTACCTACAGATACGAAATGTCTGTTTATTTCGTTTATAATCTATAATACACAATTATAATATAATTAATCTATTTAAAGATTGCAGAAAGCCGCTGGATGCGGCCCGTTTCCAACCGGTCAATCTGGAAGTCACTGGTGGAGACCTATGTTCAGCGGTGGCTGAAATGATGATGATGAATATAATTCTGGGGTCTAAGCATGAAATCATTACTGAAATCAGTATCCAATCAGTGTTGTCCCTTCAAACTATACACGAAAAGACATAATACGGTTGAAGTAAACTGTTCAGTGCTCATGATAAGGGCATGGATTAAAAATTAAATAAATGCAGAAAAAAAAATAGGTTTCTTTAGAAATGATTACAAGATTTAATGTTACGCCAATAGTTATTCAAAAATATCTTTCTCCAAACTGGCTTCTTTCGTGCCAAAAGTTGGGATCCGTAGCCGATGCCAAGTTAATGGCAGTTGATTGAATTTGTTCCATTGTTATCTGCGATATTCTGTAAGCGATTGTTATTTGTGTACGATGATTTAGGTTTAGCTTTAGACTGATTAATATGTTTGAGATCTTGTTTGTAGGATACGATATTGCATAAAGTATAATTTATTATTTTTATTTCGAGTCGCATTTTATTAATTTGTTAGTGGCAGTGATAGACTACAAAAGATTGGCATAAGATTGTAGGAAGTAGCCTTAGTAAAAAAATTACATTCAGTCGAATTGAGAACCTCCTCCTTTTTTAAAGTCGGTTAAAAAGGAAGCCTATCTCAGCTCAGTAGTCATTTAACATGGGGCATATGGTAGATATAAATCTACACGTTTAAATGGTTATATTTTGAGAGGGATAAGATTTTTTTATTTATTTATTAATTTTAAATCAATATCTGTTCCATAGTTTTTGCGTGAAAAACGGAAAAGAAATATAATAGATGGCTCAACTCTCCAGTAAGGAGTATAATTAGTATCTCTTTAATTACTTAATATCTCCTGGAACTGTACTTGTTTCTGGCGACGTGGTATAAATAAATAATAATAATAAATAATAATTGGACAACATCACATACATTACTCTGATCCTAAAGTAAGTAGCTAAAGCACTTGTGTTATAGAAATCAGAAACAACGACGGTACCACAACACCCAGACCCGAGCCAATATAAAAAAGTTCTTTTTCTACATTGACCCGACCGGGGATCGAACCCGGAACCTCAAAGATGGCGGCGCCATTTAAAGTCGTCAATAATTGGTTGTGCTTATCCATCCCTGCTCCTGATGATGCTGCTGCGTCTGCGTATATTGTAACAGTATCCTTAATAGGTCGAATCGTAAACCTACTTAAAACGAGTCGTTGCAGAATAATCCTATTGGGCGTGAACAGATGCGGTGTAAGGCATAGCAACTGGCGTAAAGAGACTGGCCCATACCAGCAGGGCTAGCATGCGCAACACGATAAAATTTTGTCGTGGCATTTTATCGACTTTTTACGTTCGACGAACAAAGAAAAAACCAAAATATCATGCAATGCCGTGTTATAACGTAAAATTAAGTAGCTACGAAGAACGGGAGACCCTGAAAATATTAAGAAAAAGGATTCGAGACGTCTGTAATCAGGGAAAACGACAAATATCGTCGAAGACAAAATTCGTCTTGTCTATCGATAAAATAACCGATGCACGCATGCTAGCCCTGCTGATCGTCATACTTAAATAGGCTAGTTGCTACCTCCAATCAATTGACATACTTTTTATGTGCTAACAAAACGCACCTCTGCCTTAAAATGTGTATGGCGATAGCAAGCTATGACGTCATTGTTTACCGGTCTCAACTGCCTAACTTTCTATTGAAGCAAACAAAAATTTGATACAGGTAATACATTTGGAGCTAAACTAAATCAAAGAATCAAAGAACGATGAGATGCATAAGCTTTAAACAATATGTTTCTATGACGATTTTCAAGAGTCGAAGTCCAAAGATTGAATAATAAAAGAAAAGTAAAGTATGCCTATATACGTCCCACTGCAGAGCACAGGCCTCACCTCAACTATGAGGTTTAAGAAAAGTGATTTCAACAAATAGGTACAGCAATGTGCCTCCCAAAACCATAATAGTAAAAAAAATTATAACAAAGAAAGCAAAGCCTGTACTGGAATTATAAATTCGGTGGAAGTTTGCATGGTAATGTAAATCATATAATTTTATTAGTTTAATCATTCTCTTATTCCAGAAGTTACAGGGGGATACACACACATTTTACCACTTTGGAAGTGTCTCACGCGCAAACTGTTTAGTTTAGAAAAAGAAAATTAGAAACCTCAATATCATTTTTGAAGACCTATCCATAGATACCCTACACGTATGGGTTTGATTAAAAAATATTTTTGAGTTTCAGTTCTAAGTATGGGGAGCCCGCAAAATGTATTGTTTTTTTTTTCTATTTTTGTGTGAAAATCTTAATGCGGTGCACAGAATACATCAACTTACTAAGTTTCAACAGTATAGTTCTTATAGTTTCGGAAAAAAGTGGCTGTGACATACGGACGGCGGACGGACAGACAGACAGACATGACGAATCCAAAAGGGTTCCGTTTTTTGCCATTTGGATATGGAACCCTAAAAAGGATAAAACTCAAACTGACAGAGTTAAGTTAACGTGAATAAGTAAAGTTTTAATATCAAAATAACCTAACTTAAAGGAATATCAAGGTGTGATACAACATTCTATAATTTCAATTTAATTCGAAACAGTTCCAGTTTTAACGCAAATAAAATACAATTTCTAAATAATTTAGAATTCAAGCTTTTAGTTGATGAATTGCATGCTCGCTAAAATAATATAGGCAGGAATAATTTTATTATTGTAATGAAATAAATTGCACGAATTTGTGTGAAATTCATTTTACAACGATGCAGAGTGAATTATTTCGTTGCGCGAATTTGTAATGGCTTAAATTGATGTGCTGTGGTCGTTAATGTCTCTTTTAGTATTACGTTTCTGAGTTAGACTTAGAACTAGTGAGTTTGAGTTAAGTAATCTGCAGTGGCAGTCAAAGTTAGTGAACATGGTTAAATAGCCACGCTTTATTTCAAAGCAAAATGTAACTTATTGGCGAGAGGTATTCCGTCTTATAATTCACATTGCATATCTTGTGGATACAAATCAATCAATTAAGTGTAATGGAGACTGGGAGTACAAAAGATCAGTTGGCAGGCCTTATAATTATGTTGAGGAAGACTTAATCCTCAAATCTAAGATAAAACGACGTAGCAGGGTTAAAAGGCGAAATATTGGTGGTTAAAGAAGGTCAAAAATAGCTCAAAATGATAATGATGATGATGAAATTTTTACCAATTAGGTGTTACATTAACTTGTAATTAATGCGCATTGTTTAGCCTAAGAATTGTACAATTGTTTTTTACCCCAAATAAAATAAAATTAACGTTTATTTTGTGTATATTTTGACAGGATAAACAAACTTTGAAGACGTGTGATACTAATAAAAATCGTCCATTGCACTCTGCGAAAATAACTTTACTACCGATCGATTAAAAAGCTACAAAACGCATCGAAAACATGCATTTGTTTTATATTTTTTACATGTTTATTTGTATTATTTCAAGTATTTAAAAATGTATCTTAAGTGAATAGGGTAAGACTTATATTCGCATTTGAAGGATTACAGAGGTCGTCGTTCCAATTTACGTTATACATTGGACGAATGAAAAGTTCTGTTAAAGTTTTATTATTTAAGAAGGTTCCGTAGTATTTTTTAAATTTTCTTAAAAATTTTTAGATAAAATTTTGGGGTGAAGACATAAATAGAATACCTAAATAAATACATAATTTCCACCTAAAATTCTTCACTGTATTTAGCACTCTCGCGTATAAAACAAATTCTGTAACCTAAACTTCTTTAAATACTTAAGTTCTCATGTAAGTGAAATAATATTTCTTATGGGAATAAATAATACTTTACCCGTATTTTTTTAAGCATCCGTTCCCTTATTGTTTAGATTCATCATCATCATTTCAGCCGACGGACGTCCA
Organism: Anania fuscalis; assembly: GCA_950371115.1. Lineage (NCBI taxonomy): Eukaryota > Metazoa > Arthropoda > Insecta > Lepidoptera > Crambidae > Anania > Anania fuscalis. Next base: position 14,667,528 of record OX493343.1, on the reverse strand, counting down.
CTGCTGAACATAGGCCTCCCCCAGTGACTTCCAGATTGGCCGGTTGGAAGCGGCCTGCATCTAGCGGCTTTCTGCAACCTTTACTAGGTCATTTTTATTAAACTTATTTTATTTCACAATTTTAAGTCCACTATTTTCCCCCTCCTAACTCCGCCAAAAATGACTTTACAGCAAAGTGACCTAGACAAATGTTGATCTTCTGTGGACCACCCACCCAATGGTATAATAAAAATAGGGTGCTATTAATGATCAATTTTTCGACGAAATTTATTACGTCTCAGACGCCTTTAAAATAAGCTTCAGTTTTCACTTTCCAACTCCGCCAAAAATGACAACAGCAAAGTAACCTTAGCTAATGTTGGTCCTCTATGGACCCCCCATCGAATGGTATGATAAAAATAAGGTGTTATATTGGGTCAATATTTCGAAGAAAATTTGTAAGCCTTTAGGAAAGGGTTTTCCTACACTCCAACCAGAACGGCGGCTATTTCGGTGTCGTAACCATAGGATAAGGTCTTGCATTAAATACCAAGTCAATTTAAGAAAGGAACTTTTATTCTTTTTTTTCGTTACTGGGTGTGCGGGTACGCCCCTAGTAAATAAAAATTGGCGGTCTGGTACCTCTTAAGCTCCACGTCTGCTCAACTCACTGCGAAATACGTTCTGTCGACAAAAAGCAGTATTATCTTCTAACTCCTATCCGTAAAGGAGTTCTGTGTCTTCCATCATCAGGTCAGCAACATAACATGATGATTACCAGACCCAAAAATCAGCATTGAGTCAGAAAATATATGCAAAATATTATGGGTCCCTATAAAAATTGAGGGTTGCTCTCGATTTCCCAAGGATCCCATCATCAGAATCTGACTTGGTGTAAATGGGACCACTTCGGGAGTATACCCTTTCAAACTAAAAAATAAATTTTGAAATCGGTCCATAATTGACGGCGTAATCGCGTAACAAACATACAAAAAAAAAAACAACATTCAGACGAATCGAGAACCTCCTCCTTTTTTTGAAGTCGGTTAAAAATAATAGCTTCTGGGGCACATACTAGATGCCAGCCTAGCTAGCATGACCAACATACACGATATGATATGATATAGCGATTTATCGACACAGAACTGTCAAATTATGTTATCATAGCCGCCATCCTGAACTTTAGTCGAAACAGCGAGCATATCCCTGCCGGTGACGACACGGTCATGCTTGCTTTTTTTGACAGTTGGATGTTGATAAATCGCTATATCTTATCATATCATATCGTGTTTTTTTGGTCATGCTTGCTAGGCTGGGCTCAAAAGATTTATCAAGTCTTGCACTCAATCTTTTTGTAAGACATGAATACTGTTTATATTTTCTCCCTAGTTGCTCTTCTGGTTCTAGTTAGGACACTTTTACACAAGCCAGTTTGTTGCACGAGTATTTTAAAGAAAAACGTGTATAATATGTGCATTTTAACATATAATAAATTACCAAATAATCTGAAATTAATCAAAGATGGCCACAAATTTAAATCACAATTAAATAATATGTTAATTGACGAATGTTTTTATAGTGTTAGGGAATATTTAGAATAAAATATGTGACTTAATATGACGAATTTAATATTATACGAATTACGGATACGAATTTATATTATTATTTTTATTGTATTATAATTTGTACATTGTGGAGTAGCTGGACATTATTTATTGAATTTGACATTATGGATTGTAATTATTGGATATTGATTTGTAGAAATGTATTTTAAATTTTATTAATATTTTGCATGCTTCTACTCAAGTAGAATACTGTTTTCGGAACACTGTATGTTACACCTGTTATCTCCATGTATTCTGGCAAATAAACAATTTGACTTTGACTTTGACATGATGTCGGTTTCGGTTGTTTGTCCCTAGTAAATCAAATAATATACCTTATGAATTAGGTGAGGGAAAAACGACCGGCCTTATCTAGTGGTTTACTTTTCAAACTACATACCCAAACGGTTGCAAGTTTGAATCCTGCAAAAGGCATATTTATTTTTATAAATTACTATTTCACCACTTGCATGGCAGTAAATGAAAACATTGTGAGAAACAATGCGTAATAAAGTAATAGTCATGATTTAAATGAAACTACTTTTACGGATTTTTTCGCGATTTATTTAACATTTTATTTAACCTGACGTTTCGAACACTTTACAGCGTTCGTGGTCGCAGGTAGACTAAGGTGTTATTCGTCTTTACAATAATTTGAAAAAAATATATAACTACCGTCACTAAGTTAATATTTTATATTAATTTGTGTTCCTATCTACGCAAAAAGAGCTTACTGTATCTAGAGGTCTTGCAGTGCGGGGCCTAGCATGGGATTTCGTTAAAACAGGATCCCATGCTGGTGGTATTTTCCAACCATCTTCTCTGTTGAAATTCGGGTGTCTTCTAATTTCAATTGCCTCCCGTAACATGCGAGGAACAAATCGTTGTTCTCTTGCAAGGACTTTAGGCTGGTCAAATCGTATGAAATGGTTGGGTGGGTGTATCTAAGGTATGTTAAAAGTAGTTTCATTTAAATGTATCGTGTTCGCGTAAATAAAAGACAACAATAATAGTCATGATCCAAAAGATCTGCTTTTATTGACCAACTTACCAAACTTACCAAAGAGAAACTAACCAAAGGTTTAGAAATTACCAAACTTACCGAAACTAGAATCATAGACAAACCACAATCCCGAATAAAACAGTTTAGTAAAGCGCTAGTTTTTTTTTTTGCATCCATTAATTATTTGGTTCCCACTCACTAGTAAAGTCAAAGTTAATGATAAGAGAATATGTAAAATGCATTTGCACATGCAAGCGCTCTTAAGAACGTATAGATAGATAATCTGATACATTAAACATCCATATATTTATTATAACTATAAATCAGTCTACGTGTCCAGAGGGGCATCACTGAAACAGGCAGAGTGCACTGCACTTAGACTTAAGTATACTAAACGAAAATAATCCTTATTAATGTAACACAAAGTGCATTATTGAACGAATACCAAACTGCCAGTTACAACTTTTTGTTTCGGTGACCTTAAATTTATTGAATATTCCGAATTCAACTTAAACCAAATAACTATAAATTTCAATTTTGAATACAGGTGCCTAGGTCTTCAGTTTTACGGCCCGATATCGGCTTAACTATTTTCGCTCATGCGGTGACTCGTCAAAAAGTCTATTTTCTATTAAAGTCAGATGATTTTAAATGCGTTTCGACTTGAGTTCAATAAAAATGACCTCAACAGGATCGTCCCTGTAAATATTTGTGCGACGTTCGCGCGAACTAGTAAGAGATTAGCAACCTTTGAATTTTAAATTGCTACATTTTTTGCACAAGAGAGATGTCAGGTATGTCAATACATAGGTTCTTTTCTAACCTAAAAACAATTTCCAACAACTACCTCTACCAAGCGTGAGGATAATCCAACCGCTGAGCGATAGTTGCTATCGCTCTCAATCAAAGTTGATCCTTAGTGGTAAGGTGTTTGCTGCTCTGTTAGCTATTTTTATTCAAAGTTAGTAGCGTTGCCAAGAATATGCTTTTAGATCTTTTAAATTTCAGAAAAATGATGTGTGTCAAACAAACATTATTGTTATGATCCTTGAACAAGCAATTCTTTGTGTGAAGAGCAGGAATGAATATTAGTATGTAAGTCAAAAGCCAAAGTCATTGTTTGCATTCATTAGTACAAATTGTAGGTAACAAATAGAATATTTTTTTTTGAAAATCAAAAATTTCTTTATTGTTTCAAATACAAAACATAATACACGCGTGGGGTATGAAGGTAGAATATGAAGTGCTTACATCATGAAGCCCATTTGGGCATGACAAATTAGAGAAAATAGAATTAGTAAGATATTTATTAGTAGCTATTAGAAATAATAATATTTCAAACCCTGCTTTGTTCAGTGCTAGATAAATGTGTGATTGTTAAAATTTTATATTCATAATTGTTGTCCTATTCTAACAAAATTATCGCATCTTTCGACTTTCTGTATGGGTTTCGAAGAGCCGTTAGATATTCAAAGATTGATAAAATTTAAGATTCTTATGAAAAGAGTTTAATCAGTACCTACACAAGTTGATTTATAATGATACAAAAAAAATATCTGCCCGTCAGTCAATACAAAAGCAAAAAGATGAAATCTCAATTTCCGTTCATACCGGTCCCGAATAAATTGAATATTATTGACATGGCATTACATATTGACAGAAAAACGAATATGACACTTTTGATACATTGCCGTTTTACTGGTAATATATTGTTTTTGATTCAGATATTTTGAAACTCAGTACAAGTATCTTAATTATTAAAAAAACCGGCCAAGTGCGTGTCGTGCCACGTACAGTAAAGGGTTCCGTAGTTGCCCTTCGTTACAACTGAAATATATTATTTCAGCAATTACTTCATTTAAGTCACTTTTAATGTTTTCCTCTAAAAAATTTTTGAACGACTTAGTGGAACGACTATTACTCTTCTTTAACTAACTGATCTATTTTAACAGTTTTGATTTTCCTTAAAAGTTCATGAAAAGCACTATTATCATGTTTTTTTCCAGATTTTTGCAGCCAATAGAATAGCCAATAGCTTTTAGAAGGTGGTGGTGGTGGAGACTCGAACAAAAATTGGCACTTTAATGTTTAATATTTCGCAAATCCCATGTCCCCATTGTCATAGCCAACAAATAAAGCCAACCTGATTTTAATACGACCGTCAGGTGTAGAAGTTCTATCCCTTATACCAAAATCTGGAGGTTGCGGGTTCGTATCCCGCCAGGGGCAAATGTTTGTGTGATGAGCCCGAGCTCTATCACCGGCTTGAAGCCAAGCAAAGTCTGTATTATGGCGACTATGGTAACGGATAAACATACTTAAATACGTTTTAAACATCCACGACTTAGGTACAAATGCTCGCACACACTAACATTTGCCCCTTGCGGGATTCCAACCCGCAACCGCCAGGCATAGTCCGGAGGTCGTCGATGAACAGAACATGAGTATTTTGGCCCCATAGTTATAGATGACCCTATTACTATGACGACCTCCGTAGCCGAGAGGCGAGCACGCCGGACTAAATGGCGTTGCCATCTCTGAGGTTCCGGGTTCGATCCCCGGTCGGGTCAATGTAGAAAACGAACTTTCGGGTGTTGGGGTACCGTGTCGTTGTTTCTGATTTCTATACTTACCTTAAGATCAGAGCAATTTATGTGATGTTGTCCAATATTTATTTATTATACAATATCATTATGAAGTGATTTTTTCGACACCCTGTATAGTTTGTATAAAGATTCGAATTTAGTACTACCCTAAAACGTACATAGCCGGATTGCAAAACAGATAGTTCTGGTGCGCTCGCGCACTCGTAAACCGTTTCTGTTTATTTTATTAGCAGATGGTTTACGTTAACGTGCATGTGATTTCAAAATCACCTTGGATGCACCGAGTGTTGATTTTGGACATAATAGCGAAGGTGCAGCAGGATTGCTCCACAATAATAATAAATAAAAAATATTAATATTAATAAATATAAATAATATTAAATAAAAATCTCTTTTGCCCTGAATCCAGCCAAATGTGCAGTTGCCGGTCATTACCGCCCAAGACTCGAGAGGTTTTTGGCCTATAAATATAATAATAATAAAATCGCTTCTTAAATGCTCGGTACATAATCAGTTTTCACAAAATGTGTAGTTACAAAATGAGACTATCATGAAACTGCACTCCAACATCGAACTAGGAATAAAGCTGTATCTCGAGTGATGAAGAGCATGAGGACAAAACATCTCATTATATTATGATTCAGGGATGTTAGAAGTGATGTTACTGGACTTATGTCTGCTGTATTAGAACGTGCGATAATTTACACCGTTTGTTGGGTTTCGGAAAACTTGGATATTTTGGTTTTGCCAGTTTACGTTTTGATCTCGATCATTTTGGTAAGTGTTTGATGGTGACCGTTAACAGTTTTGAATGATAAATAAACACCAAATTTACCTATTAAATCATAAGTAACTATATATTGAAATGAAAAGTACTCTAAATAGAAGATTTATTATATCATCTCTATTTTGTTTTAACATAACAATATTTTTTTACGTTGACTCCGAGCTGTGGGCAGCCGGGCTGAGTTGGACGGACGCGGAGCGAGAGGCACAGGATGGGAGCGGATGGAGACGTCTCGCGAAGGACCTCTGTACCACTGGGGTACCATAGGACAACAACAACAACATTTTTTTTACTACTCTACCGTCAAAACAATGAACAAGCAATATCAGAAATAACTCAGTAAAATTGTGAAACATTTAAATACAAATCATTGCATGAATAATAGTTATATATTGTGATTTATGGAAAAATAAATAATATTTCTGTATATATACCTACATGATCACATTGGTTACTTTATCAGAGAAATGTAGGTATATTTTCTTAATGTTAATTTATTTCTAATATTAACGTTCAAATGACCATTAACAGGTTTTGCTAAAGCGTAACTCCTTTGATTAACTGTGTGTTTCATAATTATACTTCTACATAATATAGGTACAAGCAATGTATGACCCTTTTGAACGAAAATATTGAGAACTGAGCCTACTGCAGCAATATACATTATGTCTAAACATAAAGACCTTACTACAAAAAAGATAGACTAGGGTTAACACTTGTTTAAAATTAGTCAACCTATTTGAAATGTTGACACATCAGACATTTGAGACATATTATTAACAAATATTTCAAATTGGTTGACTAATATTAAGACAAGTGTTTAACACTAGTCTATCTTTTTGTAGTAAGGCCAATAGTAGTTAATTAAAAACTAAGTAATGTCTGCTTCATTTGCCTTTTAAATCACCTGCAATGTCAGATGGGTTTTCACATGGTGTTACTTCAAAGATAACCATCATATTGTGTTTATATGGTATGACCTATTGTACCCGTGGAAGGTGGAAGACAGAAAGATAAACTGTTTAATTTTATAATTTACAGTCAGTACAATTTTACAGTTTAATAAAATCAAACTGTAATTTGATGTAATAGATTTACTATGAATTAGTGAAGAGATTTTAAAACATGCAATCCAGAGGTGTGTCCAGCTTCCAAGTCCTATTTTGGAAACAAAATTTTGAAATTTATTTTATTTGCTTGTAACAAGGTCACAAAACGTTATGAGCTCATGTTTGTCAATTTTTCCTAAATTTTAAATTAATTTCATTCAGACCACTAAATACACGTGTCAAGTAATAATATCATACACACATTTACACCAGCCTATATCAGTTCACTGCTGGACACAGGCCTCTCCAAAAGGAGGATTTTGCCATAATCGCCACGCAATAATAATATTATACAAATGGCAAGAAAAACTATTCGGAAATAATTTTAAGTAGAGCAAATTCATAATTACACTATGTTATATTAATATTACCTTAGGAAGATGGCTGGCAGTGGATGGATGAAAAAAGCGGGAGATCGTGCTTTTTGGCGCTCTTTGGGGGAGGCCTACGTCCAACAGTGGACTGCAATAGGCTGAGATGATGATGATGATGATGATGATGATGATATTAATAATAAAATCCTAAACTTAATACATTAAACACAATAAAAATAAAGCTTTATTAGAACTTATTACACAATAACAGTTATATCATAAGTACTGCCATTTGATGTCAACAAGTAATAGACCAATTCCTTATATTAATCTGCTCATCGTTGTCAATGTCATTGTCTCTCCCAATTTTCGCCATAGTTCTCGCTTCTTTTTCTCCTATAACTTAAGAGTTTTTGATGTTTACTCTTTTCGTGTCTCCTTCGGGGCTATCGCCATTGATACAATAACAGCTATCGATCCTTTGAAATAAGTACATAAACGGCAGAACTTCCCATCATAAAATAATCAGCCCACAGTAGTACACTGTCGTATAGGCCTCTTGCAATTTACGCCACTGAGGCGATTACGCTATTATTTACCATTTAACTTACCAGACGCCAGTATAAATTTCATTCGTCTTAGCTACTGAATCTTCTTGTTTCTAGTTTTCTTCGGTTTTGTGAAGAAGATCTAATTACCTCCAGTTTGTCTTCTACTTTAGTATATCCTTTGGTTACGATACGATACGAAACGATACGAGGTACTAGCCCAGCCAGGATCAAAGCCTGCTCCGGTCAAACCGGCATACCAGGTAGCACATTTTATAAGGAGGGACACGCTCTGGGATGGGATAGGACGGCCGACCAGCCAACCGACCGCGCAAGTCGGCTGAAACCAATCGACCACAACCAAGTAGATATGCATCCTGAGCCTGGTATAGGAAAATGGGTAAAGACGGGTTTATTGTTGTTAGGATTGAGCGTTGATGATGATGGATTGGGCAATCTGGCCTTGGGTGTTGTGGTTTTTTCCTGATTATTATGTTATTCTACTTTAGTATATCCTTTGGTCATCTTTATATTTAAGGGCTGTAGCTATATGTCATTCTAATCGGTCATCTCAGTTTTTTGTCGTTCTTCTCATCCAATAATATTACAATCAGGGTATGAACGGATGGAATCAGATAAACCTTGTCTGGTGCCTTTAAGAACAACCTAACCTCTGTATCATTTAAAACCAAATAAATTAATAATGATTTGAGTTTGTTTATTAATGCACTTGTTTTATTTTATTTATTTATTTTTTATTTTATTTATATATTAACACCAACAATATGTACACTATTTCAAACCACACATGCCAATATAATAAAGTTAAGTGCTATCTTAATTACAGGTGTTAAACAAAAGTAATTTAACCAACGTAGCAGATAAAAATTTAACTTTATAATTAATAACAAAAATATAAAAAATGAGACAAAGTTAATAATATGAGTATTACATTAAGGTTATATTTTATCTTTAAGCATTGAAGGTAGAAACAGCAGCATCATCACAGTTAAATACTCATTAGACTTCTGCGGAATTTTGAAAGATTGCTTGAGAAAATATCAACGTCATTTGGTTCATTCGACGAACTTGTAAATTTCTTACTCCCAAACCTACCAAAGGAAATGGTAGCGCCGTGTTAAATGATAACTGCGGGGTAACCATGAACTCTTATAAAATAAGTATAATAAAAAACTAAAAACCGACTTCAAAATGAAACTAAAAAGCGAAAAATAATATTGACTAAAACATACGTAATTTTGGAGTCGGTGCCAGCCATCGAAAGTTTAAATTTGTTCATTCGCACCGACTCCAAAAAGAACTGATTACGTATGTTTTAGTCAATATTATTTTTCGCTTTTTAGTTTCATTTTGAAGTCGGTTTTTAGTTTTTTATTAAACTTATTTTATTTCACAATTTTAAGTGTTAAGTCCTCTATTTTTCCCCTCCTAACTCCGCCAAAAATGACTTTACAGCAAAGTAACCTTAACTAATGTTGGTCCTCTATGGACCCCCATCTAATGGTATTATAAAAATAAGGTGTTATATAGGGTCAATTTTTCGACGAAAATTTGTAAGTTTTAAGGAAAGGGTTTTCCTACACTCCAACCAGAACGGTGGCTATTTTGTTGTCGTAACCATAGGATAAGGTCTTGCGTTAAATACAAAGTCAATTTAAGAAATGAACTTTTGAATTTTTTTCGTTACTGGCGGTCTGGTACCTCATAAGCTCCACGTCTGCTCAACACGCTGCGAAATACGTTCTGTCGACAAATTGCAGTATAATCTTTTAACTCCTATCCGTTAAGGAGTTCTGTGGCTTCCATCATCAGGTCAGCAACATGACATGATGATTACCAGACCCAAAATTCAGCATTTAGTCAGAAAATATATGCAAAACATTATGGGTGCCAATAAAAATTGAGGGTTGCCCTCGATTTCCCAGGGATCCCATCATCAGAATCTGACTTGGTGTAAATGGGACTACCTCGGAAGTATACCCTTTCAAACTAAAAAATAAATTTTGAAATCGGTCCATAATTGACGGCGTAATCGCGTAACAAACATATAAAAAAAAAAAAACAACATTCAGACAAATTGAGAACCTCCTTTTTTTTGAAGTCGGTTAAAAACAATCTCAAAGCTATCAAATCTGTCAATTTTGGTACGTCATTACATAAAAGATTTGACAGATTTGATAATGTTTGACAGATTTGAGATTGTTTTAAGAGTTCGTGGTTACCGCCCTAACGTTTATAAATCAATTTACGCAGCAATGATAACAACTCTATTTCGTTTATTAATAAAACGGAATCAAGGAAGTCCTAGTCGAGTCCAAGACGAGTTAATGTAGTCTGGCACGTTCGATAATTACCTCCAAACGTCGATATCAATAACAACCTACAATTTAATCTATATCCAGCAATTGATTGCCGCTTGGCAGAAGCTGAGCTATAAAATTTATTTTCGTGCTTACGTATTGCAGAAACAAGCTTGTTTATTATATCAAAAGGACGTTCGGGTCGAGAAGCGAGGAGTCTGTTAAAATAAAAACCAACTGAAGGTGGTTTGTAAGTCTAAACAGTATCAACTATAAAGTTTACATCATTATAATTATTGCTAGCATCAACTTGTTTTAGTACCTAACTATTAGTAGAAATTGTATCAAAATGTAACCTTCGGGTATGATTATATTGCTCAAATACAATAAATTTTTCATTAGGATCAAAATCTACATCCGGAAAGCCATTTCCCTATACTAAAAATCTCATCACTGGGACTTGATATTTACTTAATTGAACTTTTCTTTGATTTCGCTGTTAGTCTCATAGGTCTAATTTTTGTAAGTAAACTTCTACCACCTAAAGTTCTATCGCCTGAAGTACTTATAAAATTAGACCTTATAGGATATTCATTGCTAGCCAACATTGTTCGCGTAAATGGCGCAAATATGGGATTTTAGCATCAACTTATTTTCTCAATAGAAAATGTAAGGAAAACAAACTTACACTTAATAACTGAGCACAGTTTACCGAAGAATATAATAATAACACTGATTTCTCGTGTAACAAAAACAGTAATCTATACTTAGTAAATTTTGTATTCTGCGAAAGCTACAAGATAAGAGCAAAACAGTTTTCCTGATTCTGCGCAACAAACCGATGTATTCCACGAATAATAATTCATAATAAAAAATGACAGATCGTATTTATCACATCTACCAAACCTGAAAACGTTTATTGTATAGATGGGACATGATCGATAGAAAGTCATCGATATTTTAACTTTAGTGCATTATTCTTTTGTGCAATGGCAATCACAATAAATTATTTTAAATATAATAAAACAACATTGACTAACCGACGATATTCTTCATTCTTAGTCTTAGTATTTATTTTAATATTTCATACATTTACGCCCTGCTTGTGTTATTTATAGAGTTTTGACTCATTTTCGCTTCATGCTTTTTCTTTGTTACGCCTAACTGGTGCATCTTTATCTTTGCTTAGTTTGGGGATAGATAATAATTGGCCTAGTTATTTATAACTTTTATTATTACTTTTCGGAATAATTTGGATTGTAGGTGTAAGCTGGAATTTAAATTGATAGTGTGTCTAATTTTTTTTTAACAATTGACTGTTATAACTTTTATTGGTCATGGTCTTAGTATTTATTTTAATATTTCATACATTTACGCCCTGCTTGTGTTATTTATAGAGTTTTGACTCATTTTCGCTTCATGCTTTTTCTTTGTTACGCCTAACTGGTGCATCTTTATCTTTGCTTAGTTTGGGGATAGATAATAATTGGCCTAGTTATTTATAACTTTTATTATTACTTTTCGGAATAATTTGGATTGTAGGTGTAAGCTGGAATTTAAATTGATAGTGTGTCTAATTTTTTTTTAACAATTGACTGTTATAACTTTTATTGGTCATTTGTGATTTTAATTCTAAGTCTGTCGCAGTCCAAACCCATCATTTTTGTTATTAGTAGTAAGTAGTAAATATTGTTACCTGTACTGAATTCGATGAACAGGGCTGAGCTGCGGCAGAATACCAGCGGTGTCCAGTTGCCTCATGGCAATTTTTGTTGAAATAAAAGCCTTTTTGTCTCAATTACGTGTTTTTATTATATTGCTATTTTTTATTATATTAATAGTTATAATTATGAATTTCTTACTATTCTTTAGTAAAGATAAATAAATAGTTTTACTACTCTTCTTATTTTTTATCGACAAATAAAGTAAGATAAAATCCTTGCCGTGAATCCACGTCCCTAGTGTCGCAGTATCCATCCGGAAGTCCGTCATTAGAGTGGAATCTTGTGCGTTTTGGTGGCTCGCCAACATCACTGTTTTCCGTTCGCTTGGATTCGCGCTTCGTGACTGTGACTATGTTGAATTAGTTTGTTGTAAATGATGAAGGAAAATTCGAAAAAGGAGCAGTGATGCATAAAAACCGTTTTTATTCTATCATGAAATAAAAACTTTTAAAAAGTCATAAAAAAACACGTTTTATACGGAGCATGTTTTTTTTTAAGAATACTTAGAGAATTCAAAATTGATACGGCAGTTTTCATAAAAGACTAGATAGGTACGTAACAGTTCATATTTGTTTTTATTTATTTATTTATAAACCTACCTTACTGTTGGGATAGAGAATAAAAAAATATTTAGTTTATAGTAAAAACCAAATAGAGTCATTTAAAATAAAGCCTAGTACATTACTAAGAGTAAAAATGTAAATAAAAAATCACTGTCCACTTTGTTATGGTTATAATTAAAGTAGTAAATCCATTGTGTTTTATCAGTAGCTTCACACCCCAAAAACAAGGTGCAATAAAATATCTAAATTGACTCGAATTAACTTAATAAATATAGTGTACGACACTTAATGGGTCTGGTTTTATTACTTTCATTCATGAATACTTAATGCTTAATAAAACACTGATTACTAGATTTCAGTATTTAGTAAAATGGAAAAGTTACGAGGAAAATACATTTTAGGTACTGGCCTTTTTCATTCTAAATAAATCAAAAACCTTCTTACAGTTGTCAGAATATCTTGAAATATATAAAAACTGGCCAAAAGATAAATATTGATATTTTTTTATGATTAAATACATAAAAGTTTTTTTTAATAAATAAACGAATATTGCATCTGTAAAGGGACCCTTGTGTAGTTCGCAGAAAAAGTTTTAAAATCACCCTTATCTTCTAAGGCTAGGATAAAATAAATCAAAATGGCCTTCGTTTCTAACTGTACTCTACAGGGTCACGGGTTCATACCAAAGTGGCTACATATGCAGTAAGTTCACAATTTAAATTAACGGTAGGTACTCCTACATATTACGACAAATTAACTCAATCAATTTTCAACTTAAAAACCACTTACATAGAGTTCATGAATTAGATATATTGATGTTTTTATAGATTTGAATTTTTTTACTATGTGTCTTATATTCGTTGTGAATTTATCAACCAGATGATGGAAGTGCGAAAAGTCTATTCTAACAGAACTTAAAGACATCCTTTTGAGTCTCAGTCTTTTGAATCTTATGTCTCAGACTCGCTCGGTCAGTTGTGCAGAAGTGCGTCTTATAGAGGCAGGTAAGTAAGTAGAAGATACACTACACTACAGAACATACTTCACAATAGTTATTTTTACTTGAGCTACCGCCGTACGCCCCTCTACAGCGAATTTGCGGCTTTAGCTGTAATCGACACTATTACTATACTAATAATAATAAACTTTATTTTATTTTCTAAAACACATGTAAGGTCTTACAGTACACAGTGACTTCTGCACTAAGCAAGCTGCTTGTTTTGCGGGAGTCGGGTAACAATTAACAAGTTATGCATGCACATTGGAGACCGGGGTCAAGCTATCAATCAACTTGAAACATAAAAAAAGCTATTTTGAATTTAAATATTAAAATTTACATAAAAAGTTATTGAATAAATTAATTTTTAAAATTTTAACCAAATTTAAGTAAAATAAGGTGTGTGTGTGTGTGTGTGTGTGTGTGTGTGTGTGTGTGTGTGTGTGTGTGTGTGTGTGTGTGTGTGTGTGTGTGTGCCAAATTTCAACGACACATCTTGCCTTGTACACAGTAACCTCTTTGATGTTAACTTTACGACAAACTGTATTGTATACACGTGGCAAAAGAAAAAGTGGATGTCTTTTGGCAAAGGTTGTTCGTACCGAGGGGACCGGTACCTTATACACGCGTTGGTTAATTAATAGTTCATAATCCGCAGATGTTAGGATGATTTTATGTGTAGCGATGACTGCACGAAGAACAAACAACTGGCGGACTCTTAAAACACTGCATTCCTTGTAAAGAAGGTCAGTGCTAAACCGGAATGGCTTATGCAACATTACCTTAAGCACTGTCCTCTTGGAGTTGGATCAAAATGGATTTTGCGGCACCGCCCCAGGCTTTGATGCAGTATAAAAGCAGTGATTGACAGAGGGACTTGTACACTATTATTAGCGTGTCTTTTGAGGCCGAGTGTCGGAGAAGTTTCATAATATAAGCAGTTCCCCGGACACGAGCTGACAAGGAGGCGATATGATGTCTATAGGACATGTTTTCGTCCAACACGACTCCTAGGTATTTAATTTTTTCGGTACGACTAATATGGAGGCAGCTGCAAGATACTGGGCTCCGCATTCCCTGGTTGCAATTATGGAGTCTAAGTAACTTCGCCGGTGGAGGTTGAGAGGCTCGAGTCTTGTGAAATGTTATGTGCTTTGTTTTATCTAAATTTAGTGTCAGAAGATTTCTTTTCAACCAGTCCAAAACGGTTGCCATTCCTAGCTCGGCCAATTCGTAGGTTTCATCCCATGAAGTGCCCTGGAAGAGTATAACTGTGTCGTCTGCGTAACATATTGTGTGTGCACCGTTCATTGAGAGCTGCAAAAGGTCGTACATATACACAATGAAGAGAGTAGGGCCAAGGATACTGCCCTGCGGCACCCCAAATTCCACCGGAAGATCGTCACTAACGTCGAGACCCACTCGCGTGCGTTGCCAGCGTCCAGAGAGATAGCTTCGGAACCAATCCTCAGTCAATCCTCTGAAGCCGAGGCAGTTAAGCTTTTGTAAGAGTATCGGAATGGATACAGTATCGAATGCTTTAGCGAGGTCTAAAAAGATCCCTAGACAGTTTCTGTTTTTATCTAAAGCTTCGGTTACTATTTTGCTTACTGCCAACACCGCGTCTTCAGTCGATTTTCCACGTCTGAAACCAAACTGCCAAGCCGGGAGTAGGTCGTTCTGCTCAAGGTAGTTGACCATTCTTTTGTTAACTACTTTTTCTAGTAATTTAGAGAAAATGGGAAGTAATGATATTGGACGATAGTTTGACGGCACACTCTTTTTACCACCCTTATGAATCGGTGTAACTACGGCCCTTTTCCAGCTCTCTGGAAAGGTACCAGATGAGAGGCTCAAGTTAAAGATATGTGTAAGGGGTCTCAATATTAATTCTTTGATTTGATTAATAAGCAATGGAGTGCACCTATCGCCACCAGGAGAGCTGTTTGGCTTCAGGTCAGCTATGAGAGTGCTAACCTCATCTTCGTCAGTCGGATTCATAAAAAAGGACCCCGATATGGGGGGTCGCATTCTGACAGCGGCAGCCAGCGATGCCTGGGTAGAGGAAAGCTCATCAAGAGTTTCTTTCGCAAGATTTTTGCCAACATTTGCGAAATATTCGTTACAAATGTTTAGGGAGGAAATAGGGTCAGGTGTGATTTTGCTGAGTTCTATACATGGAATATGGGTCTTATTTAGATGGCATATATCCTTAATCGCTTTCCAAAGCAGTTTTGGATTATTTTTATTGTTTGTTAATAATAGGTTTTCGTATTCAGTTTTTAGCTTTCGAAGCAAGTTATTTAAAAAGTTGCGGTATCTTTTATATGTAAGTTGGGTAATTTCATTAAATGGATTTTTTCTGGCTTGAAGATGTAGTTTATCTCTGTGTTTTTGACATCGAATTAGTCCTGGTGTTATCCAGGGCTTTAAAATGAATTTTGAACGGCTTATCACAATTTCTTTTGTATTTTTGTTGATTGCTGTAATTAAAATGCCATTAAATATAGATGTGGCTTTATTTACATCTTGACAATCCCCAACAGAGGCCCAGTCCGCCGACTGAAGTTCTTTTGCAATAGCGCAGTTGTCTATTTTAAGTTGGGAACGTTTGGCAACTGACTTGGCCTGTCCGATTCTTGTGGCTACTATACCAATAGAGTGGTCTGTTGTGTCTGTATTACATACCATGCTTAGCGTATGCTTTGGAATTTTTACAAAGCAGTGGTCTAGGCAAGCTTTACCTCTTGTTGGTTTAGTTATTGCTGGTAGAAGTTGGTGTTGAGCAAGAAGAGACACATAGTCAGTGCACTGTTCACTTAGCGGTTCAGAAGAACAGATATTAAGATTTATGTCACCTACAAGAAAAATATTCTTTTTTTGTCGAGCATTATGTAAGGTTTCATCAAGTGAAGTAAGAAAGTTAGATGCATTAGTGAAGGAAGGAGACCGATACATGCCCAACACTAGTACATCTGGGCCGATACTAATCTCAAGACAGTTACAGTCTAGGCAAGAAGACTCTACTGCCGATGCGAACCAACACTCTTTAACATAAACTATTACCCCGCCACTCTTGTTAATAAACTTATGCGTTCGAAATGTGGTATACCCAGCAAGTTGTGGTATTAATGTGTGCTCGTTTAACCAGCACTCCGTTAAGACTATCAGGTCAAGATCAATGTTTATGCGTTTCAGCGTCACTTGAAACGCATCGAAGTTTTGTTGAATACTTCTAATGTTAAAGGTTAGTAACTTAAAGTTTTGATTAGAAGACAGAAAACCATTGCAGCTATCTACGTCACCAAGCAAATGACAGTCTATTGAAAGTGTTTCATCAAGATCAATCGAGAAGTTATTTATTTTAAAATGATTTCTGTAATAATTGTAAAATAATTATGACTTACAGTTAGATTTGCTATAAGACTGTATTTGCCCGGAGTCGTCCCACGGTAAATAGCTTTGCCTCCCTTTGTATATAATGTTGTGTGTGTTGGTATGTATGAGTTTGTGTGTGTTGGTGGGTGTATGATTGTGTATATGGGTGGTTGTATGAATGTTATAGGAAAAGTTTTTGTTTTTTTGTCCAACTTTGTGATAAATATACATAATTTTACAACCGTTACGAATAAAATAGTTTCAGCCCTGTGATTAAACTTTGTCGTCTTTGTCTTCTTCCTGTTGTTTTGCTGGTCCAACTCTTTGGTCAAGGTCATACATGGATGAGATTCGTATAGCTGGCTTGCCGTCTGCTTTTCTGACGAATATGCCTCCATCTCGAACCCAGCAATACCGGTATTCGCAGTCTTTCGTGCGTGATCTTGCGTGACGAAATAACTGCCGGTTTTCTTTTGTGAGTCTTTCGTTGACGAAAAATGGTGTAGGCTGGCCAACTACTATGTTCTCTGATGTAGCATTACGTCTGGTCTTGGCCGCTTTAAGTAGTTCATCGCGTTTGCGTTTTCTTAAAAGTTTGACAACAATAGGCCGAGGCCCTGCATACTGATTTGGGAGTGTTTTTGTTGCCTTACGTATTTTAGGGCCAACTCTCCTTATGTCATTGATGTCCCTTTCAGTGAGGTCTATTCCGATTTTTTGTGAGGTCGAAATCACAATCCCGAGCAGATTTTCGTTATCATGCTCGGCCAGTCCAGTTATTTCTAGGTCATTTTTCATGTCGTCCTGTTCGCGTGTGGCTAACTGTTTTTGAAGGATTACCACAGTTGATTTAAGGCTGTCAGTCTCAAGCTGTGTATTTTTAAGTATTGCCGAGTGCTCGTTTAATGTTTGCGACAGATGTTCTGAGATAGTAGACATATGGCTTTTTATTTCGACGTTTTGCTTTTTTACCTCGGTCACCTCCTGCCTTAACTGTCGTAGTTCGGCTATTAGAATGGACAAATCGTTACATTTTGCGTCATCTTTAACAGGCTTCGTTTTAGCTGCCTGCGTACGGCTACCTCGCAACATGTTTACGTTGTCGCACAAAAAGGTATCGTTTAATTGTGACGAGGTAGTAAATGGGCGCGCCGGAGTCGAGGTGTTATCACCTTTAGGGCGAGAACACACACAGGCGGGACACCACCATTCATCTTTGTGGGTTTGTAAAAGCCTGTCATACGTATCCTTGGACATATTAATACAAATAAGGTCATAAGTGTTTTTGCATTTTACACATTCCATGTAATATAAATCTTTAATTGGTTTATCACACCCAGTACATTTAGACGCCATATTTAACACTCCCGAGTAATATTTTATTTTATACTATTGAATAAAAATGAAAGCGGGGTCCTTCCCTGTATCGCTCCAGCGCAGCGCAGACTCGATCCAATTAAACCCCAGTTGTGACGCAGCTACGACGCATGCGCGAACTGCGGCGACTCGGTAGGTAAATACCCGCCGCACGACGCAACGAGAAGCGATGATACAGCGTTTTAGCTGTAGTAGATTTTGCAATAGTTTGAAGATAAAACTTTGGCACTTCTCTTCTGAACGGGATGTTTTTTACAGACAAATATGTTCACTGTGTAGATCGAATATTTAGCAATGTAAATATGTAACACTTTTTACGATTACTAACTTAACTTAAACTGTGTGATTTTTAAACTCATAATTATGTATCTTGCAAAAGTAATGCGATAGCGGAAATTTTGCAATTCTGGCTTTGAAATCCTATATCGACAGAAAAAAAAACAAAAACAGTAATCTACTGACAGTGCTGCTAATAGATTTGACACTAAGCATCTATCGGGCGATGACTGCGCGGTTATTGCTGATTGTAAATTTTTAGGTAAGTAAATAAATAGTGTGCCGAACATCTTATATTGCGCTCTCATTATGAAGTGAGTTTACTGTATATGACTGTATTGTGGTCAAACCCACTCGTTTCCGAGTGACAAAATAAAAACACAATGATTGCATGCATAATACATCCTGCCAATAAAATGGAAGTACGGACTAGGTATTGAGTTAATGTCATTTGGTTTACGATCTATGCTCGGTTCGTTTACCCTGCTAGAAACAGATTTAAGAGAAAATACGTTGAGGTGAATCATTGAGCTTTGCTATTTTTTACAAAATTAAGGGTAGACGATTTATTTAATATTTATGGCATAAAACTAGAATAGAGCAGATTGATGAAATAAAAAAACTTTTTTATCGTTAATATTTTGAAGTATGTATTTTAAAATTATCAACATGGTGTTTCATTTCTATTTATCTTAAAAAAACAACCCCACACGGATTCATCATCATCATAACAGACTGGAAGTCCACCGCTGTACATATGCCTCTCCCTATCTAAGGCTGTCAATTCGGCGAGCGATGTGAGATTCATCTTTCTTTTTTCTTTAGGAAATGCATTAACTAAGGCATTAACGCATATCCGTCGGCCATGGGGGTGGCCGGGGGTTATTGAACCTCCCGCTATCCCGCCTTAAAAAGGGTTGACTACCCACTAAAATATGAAGGATCCCTCTGGTCGCTAAAAGTCGTGGCAGCTTTTGATTTGTGCCAAGTTGCCCTATTCAGTCGCTGCCCCGACGCGACGGCGCAACCGACTTTACTCGGACGACCTCCGTAGCCGAGAGGCGAGTACGCCGGACTATAAATGGCGTTGCCATCTCTGAAGTTCCGGGTTTGATTGTCTCGGGTCTGGGTGTTGGGGTGCCGTTGTTATTTCTGATTTCTAAAACACAAGTGCTTTCGCTACTTACCGTAGGATCAGAGCAATGTACCTATGTGATGTTGTCCAATATTTATTTATTATTTTTATTTACTCTAGAACGGAGATTTTGCCTTCACTTCGAGCGCGCGGGGACTCCCTGCGCGGCTCGGGCAGTTGCACGGATAACCCCCGTATCCCGCCCCGAGTGTTTGTGGCTGAAGCTGAAACCGCAGCGTCCAGTTCCATTTTCGTGGCTGGCTGCCGTAGCTTGCCAGCCAGGGCTAGCTGCTTCGGCTGGGGTTGCCTGTTCATCTAACCCAACATAGCCTAATAGGGAAGCACAGACAAAGCTTTTTGCAAATGGCGCCAGCGTTTTAACTCTTGCCAACGTATGTCCACGTTAACATATTTAGGGTAAAGGTATAGGTATTAGGTAAGGGTAAAACGGGACTATTACTAAGATTCCGCTGTCCGTCCGTCTGTCACCAGGCTGTGTCTCATGAACCGTGATAGGTAGACAGTTGAAATTTCACAGATGGTGTATTTCTGTTGCCGCTATCACAACAAATACTAAAAAACACACATTATCATGACGTGATTTTTGGGTTCGTGGGTTCATCACACATTACGTCTTTTTAGGGATTGGAACTGAATATTATAAAATAACTTTTTGTTTTTAATTGATTTGCAAAGTACGATTAAACCGAAGAAGGCTAAGAACGGTGTTCTTAAGTTGAAAAGATTATGTTTAATCGGGCGTTATATAAAAAAGTTTTTATTCCTATTATAATCAAGTAACTTAATTCATATTTGCTTACGGTGATGCTGTTTCATTTCGGCACTAACTAGCCCACAAATTGTCCTGAAGTAGTTCTATGCATCTCTGTTTAGCCTAATAGTCGACTGGTAGAGAATGCCTAATGGCATTAGGTCCACATATTGAATGATATTTTTTTAAAATCTATGCAATGAAGTTTTCATATAAAATAGTTTCCGTCTAAAAGTGGCGCAAATAGCCTATTCGCGAGAATAATTTGATTTTGACTTTCTCTGTCACATGTCAAGCCTAGAGCAGAATATTGTTGACACTAAAATTGCGTTTTTAATTAAATTCGAAATGAATAACACAGTTTTATGGAACAAAGTCGCATATCACAACGGTATACGTGACAATATGGAAATTGTACGTAATATTCAGTTTTATCGAGTCTAGTGGAGTACTCATGTTGAAATAGCGTAGGTGGAACGACTAGAAACATGTCAAGGTTACAAACATGCGATTGTAAAGAGTATTTGTTGCCAAAACTGTAGTTTTAACTTCACCCACTTTGTACGTTTTGGCCCGAAATTTCAGGAATTTCGCAAGCATTAAGGCCGACGTTCAAAATGAATTTGGGCCAGATATTTTCAATTCCTAAAGAGGTCATGTCTGAACTCTCATTGCTAATTACTTTTAATTATCTTTAGCACTGTAGCTGCAGAATTGAGAGTCAAAATATTTTTGGTTGAGAATAAAAACAACAAAAAGTTCAGCAATAAACGTTTATGGATTTAATTAAAGTATAGGTAATCGACTAGGTACCAAAGTTAACATTATGATGTTTATTAATTGTTTTTCCGAATGATTATGAGTTAGTAAAGTAGTGATAAAAAAAACTTGTTCTTGGTACTAATTGAAGTTGTAAAACGAGAAATTTTTTAGTCGAATTTATTTCTGTCACATTGTATATTTTTTTATAAAGAACATATTAGTCGAGATGATGATTAATTTTAAACTACATTAAGTTCGTTGGTATCGGTAGGTTCTCTTTAAAAATTATTATAACTTGTTCGGACGGACATGAAAGGTCCCAATTAACTATTAAAACGATAAGAACCGAGTTAGTTTCCTCATTTTATTGACTAAATAACCTACACCAACTGATTGCAAAGTTCACTAAATCGGCGGTACACTCGTAAACAAACCAATAGAGTATCGCCATCTGGCGGCGAAGCGAGCACACCGTGAACCTTGACCGAATGCGGAGGTCGTTGACCCGGCGCGCGCGCATTATAAATGCAACGTTCGAGATGTTTTGGTTCTGCTTTGCGGAATAAGGATTTTACTATTTGCTTTTTCGTTTATGACTAATTAGTGGCGTGATATTTAGGTACGATGACGAATCCACGTGGGATTTCCAGTCTGCCCCTAAGTCATCGGATGACGGAGGAAGGAACTGCCTTCAGATTTTTACATAACCTGATAAGAGGGCTTGTAGCTTAGTGGCAGAAGCAGTTTAAGCTAATATGACTCGTTATAATGACTAATATGACTTGTTAGAAAAATGCTTACCGACCGGAGGATAAAAACTAGTCTGTATCTCCCTAATATTAATAACTTTATAAAAATAACTGCTCGCACTCAGCTAAATTTACATAAAAACAACGCTACCAATAACCCCGGTCTTGACTTCAAATATTTAAATGCACAATTGGCTGCGAGCCAGGGAGCCACACTGACCACCATATTTACAATACAGAATATGGTCATCCTAAATATGGCTAAACCACACGCCTTAATGTCCTTTCCTTATATGGTTTCAGGGTTCAAATGTCTGGCCGTTAGGCGCTTGAATGTTGAAGTCAGACAAGATGGTTAAAACAAGGGTATTTACATTGTGAAGAGAAAAGTAAATTCATTATGATAGTTATGCCTAGAACTAGTGTACTAGTGTTGTATACAATTGATAAGTATCGGCTACTTTTTAAAATACTTTTAATAACAAACTACAAACGATGTATGGGACCAGATCTGATTAGTTGTTCACTATAACACTTAAAAATCTTCCTAAAAATAATATATTTTTATTAAATAAATACCATTTTTTTAATAATGTTTTTATTATTTTGGTAATTGAATGTATTATACCTAACTTTATATAATTGATTTTACTGTAAGTAACGTAGTTAATATAGTGAACAATTATTAGATGATAATTATTTTTAACATTGCGGTTTTATAACCCGCTTTTGAAAAGCAACAGGGTAAATTACATTGCTCCAGTAGTAAATTACAGATTATAAAGCATCGTAAAATAACGAATAACACGAATTGTGCAATCTAAGTATCGAATCTTCAAAAAAAGATAGCCCTAAATCAAATGGCGATTTCATTATTATATTAGTAATGACAGCATAATGACAAAGTGAAATCATTAATCAGAATAATAACATGTAACATGCAGATTGGCCGGAATAAGTGGCAACTTAGTGCGTGTTTCCACTGTCCGAGTGTCCGTATCCGATATCAGCCCTCACTAAATAGTGAATAAATATACCTACTAGAATATATTTATTTGACACACATAAAGAAACATATTGTACCATATAACACGAATCTAGGGTAGGTATCTAATTTGTCAAAATTAAGGAATGATCTGGAAGTCACTGGGGGAGGCATATGTTCAGCAGTGGACTTCCTGTGACTAAAATGATGATGATGATGATGATGATGATGAAGGAATGAACATAATTTGGCACGATTTATTACAAAATGGAATTCAAATTCGGGGCCCTTTGCTTGGGATAAAGTTGAATAATCGTGCCACTAGGACATTCGGATTCAAAAATTGTGAAAGGGATGATGGATGACACAATTATATCAATTAACGTACTTTTTATGAGCTGTCAATATAGTAGTACGACACTTCTGTTTAGCTCAAAGTCAAATTACTGAATAAATAATGATTTGTAAATGATTAAATTACAGATTACAAGGTAGATAGACGACCTGGTAAAGGTTTCGCGAAGCCGCTCGATGCAGGCCGCTCTGGAAGTCTCTCTGGGGGAGTCCTATTAAATGATTATAAAATGATGTAAAACCAACATACCTAGTATAATATGGATAATAATTTGCTTACAATAAGTGTTGTTTTATAAAGGAATTATGTCTTGGAATTATTTGTAATTGGACTCTTTTGTAATTGACTAAAGCCCGGTTCCTATATCCGAGAAATAGTTGGTTTTGCAAAGGGATGGTAGGAATTGTCAACTACACATACTCAAAAGCGTTCCTATAAATGACGCTTCGTCTAATTTTATAGGAACGACTATAACGGCTCGTTACTTTTGACACCAGTACGATCAGTTGCTGATGTACACTTACGCATAGTACAATATAGGAACCCGGTGTAAGCGACTTTTACCAATTGTTTCGTTGAGTATTTTGGCAGACCGATTTTGTGACGGATACAGCTAATGGAAACAGTGTCACAGATAAATTCGTATAGGACAGAAGGCCGAGCGTAATTACTAGAAAATTATTCTTAGGCAATTTGTACAGTGGCCCACAAAAGTGTAGAGGTGCCTTTCACTTTTGTACTTGTGGTTTTATGGTTTTATGTACGTTTATATTCGCCAGCTTTTAATGGTGTTTGGTGGTAAAAGTTGTCGTAGTGTTCATAAAGTTATATGGTTAACTGTGTCAAATAAGACGTTGTCATAAAGAAAAGGTTTTGTTAAGGAAGAGTGACTCCTTCTGCCACAGGCGCCATAGCACTTATAAGAAAGAGTCCACCTCTGTATAGCTATATTTAAAATTATTGTTAAAGAAATAAATATTGTTCATTTTCAAAGGTAAATAATTTTCTATTTAAAATATCATTTGTAAAATGTATATAATCCGCGTAAAAATAAATATCTGCTTATTATTTCCTATTCGTTGCAGTATGCTATGATCTTAAACATTTTTAGAATCTGAATGATTGCCTTGAATGCCTTAAATTAAATCTCCTACAAAATTTTTACTTTTATCAAATATGTTGTCAAACGTTTTTGCTAACTTCTATTTTAGTGTCTTTTATTTATTAAGTACAACGTCTAATTAAGAATTAAGGTATTCACCTACAATTTACAAACACAAAAAAAAAATGTGGGTGAGCTTTAAAACGTACTATGTTAAGTTTTCTGATTGGTCTTTTGTCGCACCGCCTACAAAACATTCATAATTAGCCTAATGGTTGCCTAGTAAAAATTACACAAGGCATTAAGTTAATATTTTCTCATATGAGATTTGAAATAAGTTAAATTTATATTAAACATAATATTTATTTCCATACTCATAATATATTAAAAGGCATTAAATTAACTTTCTTCTGAATACTCGAAAATATTTGCTAAAATATTTATTGTCAAAAAACAGTGCGACTTAAAATAATTGCCAGCGACATTTTAAAGTCGAATTTTAAAAGCCCTTGACTTGACCTACTTTTAAATTTAAAACACTTCTGTTACTGTCTGTACTCGTAATACGATTCGTCTGTCGGTCGGAATATTTAAATTAAGTATAATAATAGTCATCATTCGTCCCCACATCTCGTTTGCTTGATTTGAGAATTGTATTATACAATTTGTGGAATGACTACGGTAATGCAACCATACAAATGAGCAAACTTGGTATCAACCAGATAATAATATATGTATGTAAACGTAAACGTGCTATAAAACTTACTAATTAATTGTTAATTCAGGGAATTCGGTCCTGGGATTTCGGGATTGAGAAAAACCGGCCAAGTGCGAGTCGGTCTCGCGCACGAAGGGTTCCGTACCATTATCTAATTGCGTCTTACGATTCATGATGTATTAAAAAAAACTACTTACTAGATCTCGTTCAAACCATTTCATATATTTTTTTTGTTTAATCATTCTCTTTTTTAAGAAGTTACAGGGGGCTACACGTTTTACCACTTTGGAAGTGTGTCTCGTGCAAACTAAAGTTCAGTTTAGAATTATATTAGAAACCTTAATATCATTTTTGAAGACCTATCTATACATACCACACACGTATGGGTTTGAAAAAAAAGATCTAAGTATTGGGAACCCCCAAAATTTTGTTTTTTTTTATTTTTGTGTGAAAATCTTAATGCGGTTCACAGATAACACATCTACTTACCAAGTATCAACAGAATAGTTCTTATAGTTTCGGAAAAAAATGGCTGTGACATATGGACGGACAGACAGACATGACGAATCCATAAGGGTTCCGTATTTTGCCATTTGGCTACGGAACCCTAAAAAGCTATTCCGGTATATCAAAGTTTTACATAAAAAAATAAAGACTCATGCAATATGGATGACGACAACCTTTTTTTTCTTCGTCTATCAGGTAATTATCAAAAAGGTTTGGACGCGTATTTTTTTTCCTATAACCAAAATAAGACAGAGATAAATTGATCTGAAATGTCACATGACGTCACGCCAAGGTACAATTTTTACTTAGAAGTGACACGTCACGAGCCCCCTCTCCCCCCTCCCTCCCGAACTTTGACTTGCTTTATCTTTGTAATTTTTTGGTTGATTGACATAAGAAAAAATATGAGTTTATAATTGTATATTTTTTTTTTATTTAGCAATTCCATGCAAGGTCTAATTGAAGATAAATAACACTTGAAAAAAATCATCGACCTCAGGTGGGACTCGAACCCACGTCCCATCGCATACCGAGCGAGTTTTTTGACCACTAAGCTACCGAGGACGTCACGTGACAAGATGAAATTCCTTAAGTGTTTTTCTCGCTGTCAAAGCCAGCGTATTCTGATCAATGTTATAGCTATATGTATAGCTGAGTAGTATACTACCGTCAACACCCTATAGAAATATTTTTACAAATATTTGACCATTGGTTAAGATCAGAAATGCTTAAACATTGTATTTTTTTTTAGCAATTCCATGCAAGGTTTAATTGAAGATAAATAACACTTGAAAAAAATCATCGACCTCAGGTGGGACTCGAACCCACGTCCCATCGCATACCGGGCGAGTGCTTTGACCACTAAGCTACCGAGGACGTCACGTGACAAGATGAAATTCCTCAAGTGTTTTTTCTCGCTGTCAAAGCCAGCGTATTCTGATCAATGTTGTAGCTAGATCGAGTCCCACCTGAGGTCGATGATTTTTTTCAAGTGTTATTTATCTTCAATGAGTTCATAATTTTTTGATAATCTAACTGACGGACTATTTCATTACCTAGTCGTAATACCGATTGCAAATACAGTTTTGAAGTTAATAGACCAGTATCCTTAACTAATCATAATGACTTGTGTGTCTTATTTAAAAACTGTCTATTGTAAACAACATTATTATATTTCACTACCTTTTTATTCTTTGACAGGAGATTAGAAAAAAAAAAACGATTCTAGGGACGTCATTCTCATGGATAAGCAACGAATTTCACTTAATTCGTATCAATCAAGATCCCACTAAATTCGTATCAAGAGACCTATTTCGGTGTTACCCAATTCAACTACAAATCTACTAGGTACTTAAATAATTACTATGATCTTAACTAAAACTTATTACGTCGCGTTTAGACCCGTTGTTATAAGTTTTATTTATAATGCAACGCGAAAGTTTAAAAGATTATCTTACTATGATCTTATCGGGATTCCCTGACGTAGTGATGCAATTAATTATGGAAATAAATAGAAATCAAAAGAATCGTCTCTCCGCTGACTTCTACCACTTCCAACGACCATAATCTTGCTAGTAACCAAAATATTCCGTCGAAAACAGAACCATCTGGTAGATAATTTTAACTCGTACTCTAAACACGCGCAGTTACATTTTGAAACGACACTCAAATAAGGGAAAGGTAAATATTTGCCAAAGAAACAATATTATTTTCGTCCGGAGCTAGTCCGTGCAATTTGTAGTCGATATGGGTCCGTTTGACAAAGAATATTGCTAAATACTAACGCAGAGGGTCACGGTATGATATGTTTGTGCCTATTATGAATGTATGTTCGTTCATCTCTTATATTCATCATGTCAGCCTATTGCCACTGCTGGCTGCCTTCGCCAAAGAGCACCAATCTGTCACAAAATATTATGCGTATCGTTATAGAAGAATTTTCTTTGTAATGCCAATAGTAAGGTTTGGTCACTGATTTAAAGGATAGGCTCAGTCATCTTTATAACGCTTGAAACACCAAGCGGTTGAATTTGACCACGTCTCAAAAAAAAATTGGCTATTTTCCCTGGCCTTAGCCCAGATTTAAGGAATGTTATAGCAAAATTGATAGAATCAGGCGTTACTTTGCGAAAATCCATAACTAAATAATTAAGCAGCAGTTAAGTCCTCTTCAAAGAGCGCCATAGAGCACGATCTCCCGTTTTTTTCATCTAGCCTGCCACGAGGCTATCTCCAGCAAAATACTGAAAAAGGCTGACATAATGATGATGAGATGAGAAGGTAAAAAATCTTTTGAATGTGCAGCGAGACTCCTGTTACAGTGCGTTTTCAGACTATGCAGGTATGTGATGATGAAAATAGGTAAAAATAGTTAAAATGTGTAGTGACACTTCTGTTACAGTGCGATTTTAGACTATGCCGGTACGTCAGCAAGTCCGCTCACGTCGGCCCACCGACCGTAAGCTCGGTTAGAGCGATGCATAAAAACTAAGCTTTGCTTTCCGAACTTTGAAATTCAAATTTAAAATATCGATACGCCGATGTGTCTGGGCGCTGAGCTGCAGTTTTTTGGAGTTGCCGATGTGTGATGCATTCGGAATTTCAGATTTGTGGCTTTTAATTCCGTGTTACGGACGGATGATGGGAAACGAAATTGTGATACTTTTAAAGATTGAAAAATGGAAATGTTTGCTTTAATCTATGACCCAGTGTTTATTAAAATCATAAATCATTAGGTTTTCCTTTTACAAAAAATAATTTAATGGTACAACTAGCTAGAGAAAGTTTAAGAGTTAATTTCTTTTAGAAATCTAAAAAACTAAATAAAATTACTGTTAATAAATTAAGTTTTTAGATTAAGGTGGGGACTGACTGGTCGCAGAATTTAATGTAATAGAATAGAACATTTTTATTAGAGACACACACACACATAATAATACAAATCTAAAACACAAAACATATTTTAAAAAGAAAAGCAAACAGAAGGAAAGAATTAAAAAAAAACAAAATAATTGTACATTTGAACTACTGGTTAGCGCATTAGTTCATTTTACACCACATCGATGCGAATGTGTGCATCGATTATGACATAAGTGTTTTGTTATCCGACCCCTTCGCGACTTGAGTTTTAAAAACCTATAATTATTTAAAAAAAAGGTCTTCCTATTTGTTTCAAGTGGTTTTTATAGTAATTAAACCATTATTTAAAGTAAATTTATATTTTAATTTTCTATCATACTTCAGAATTTACAAAAATCAAAGACAACGTCAAAACATTAAAAACTATAAAACAGAGACAAAAAAGTTTAGTCAGCAACACTATTCCGACATTGTTTGAATATAATCCTTAATCATCTGTAATAGTCGCACAAAGAATGTCGATTGTCGGAGCCGTCGTCGTGTGGCCGTCTTGGTGGGCGCCTGATCGTCGTCTGGTTGTCGTCTGGTTGTCGTCTGCTGTTTGAAAAAGTCCTGTCAAATCGGTCTATTTGTTTCGTCAGTCTAAATTTAAATCGGAGTTATGTTATGTCGTTGCTGGCCAGTCCTGATCAGTCTAAAAAGTCTGTAACATTTTCCCACCTCCAGTATTGCGAAGCAATACACAAGTCAGTCAGTCAGGTGGTCAAATCCAGAGGCCAGATGAAGAAGTCAGATCAGATCAAATCAGTCCGATTGTGATCTAATGTCAAGTTTGCTGAGTTTCGTCACCGGTCGTCTTTATGTCCCAGTCGCGGTCCTGACGTCCACAGTCCGTACTTGTTCGTCTGCTCCTGGGTAAGTTTTTATCACAATGCCTTTTGGCCATTGATTCCGGGGTTGCTGATCACCACAAAGGATAACTATATCTTGTTCTTTCAGTGGGACAACTTCCCGAAATCACTTACCACGTTTTGTGAGCGTGGGTAAATATTCCCTGCGCCATCGCTTCCAGACAATGTCTGCGAGGCGTTGAGAATGGCGCCATGATTTTCTTAGTAAGTCTCGGTTGTTAAAATCATCTAAAGTCTGAATTGTAATGTCAGTTTGTCCACCAAAAATAAAGTGATTAGGAGTCAGAGGTACGTCATCATAGTGGTTGAGTGGGCCACAAGTCAAAGGTCTACTGTTAATCATTAACTCCGTCTCAGTTAGCAGTGTAAGTAATGTTTGTTTAGTCGGTACATGTTCTTTTAAAGTAAATTTAAGCGTTGTCTTGACCGATCGGACCATTCTCTCCCAACAACCACCGTGGTGCGGGGAATTCGGACAAATGAATTTCCATTTAATTCGACGAACGCTCAGAAACTGTCGTAATAAGTCCGCGTCTAAGTTGTCAACATGTCTACGTAATTCATTGTCAGCACCCTTGAAAGTCGTTGCATTGTCAGTCCAAATCTCATAAAGAGTTCCACGTCTGGCTATGAAACGCCTCAATGCCATGATAGCGCTGTCAGAAGTCAAGTCGTCAACTAATTCAATGTGAATGGCTCTAACGGTTAAACATGTAAATAAGGCTGCGTATCTTTTTTCACGTCTGCGTCCATTTTTGATCGTCATAGGTCCAAAATAGTCAAGTCCAGTATAAGCGAAAACTTTTATAGTCGACTTAGAGGAATCTGTCCCATTAGTGGTGGTATCGGCTCTTCACGACAGGTTTACACACTTGACAAGTGCGCCAGATAGCTTTGACAGCCGATCGACCACGCAGCACCCAAAACTTCTATCCCAAGTCATTGAGTACTTTTTCGTGTCCAGTTTGTGCAGCGTCAATATGGTATTGCATGACTACCAACTTTGTGAAGTAATCTGACGGCATTAATACAATTGGATTCTTAACATTGTATTCCGCACTGGCTGAGTCGATGCGGCCTCGTGCACGAATCAGTCCTTGTGAGTCAATGAAGGGTATTAATTGAAATAGACAACTACTTTTGTCTACCTTTCTTGTGGTCTGTAGTAAATGAAACTCCGTCGGAAACGAACGTCTTTGGCTGTCTCTGATGAGCAATTCGGCTTCCTTGATCTCTTCGGCAATTAACTCCCCACATCGACGATCATTCTTTTGTAGCAAGTTGTTTAATGACTTACCATCAGACTTGGCAGCTGCGTCTGTCACAAACCGCAATTTGTTGGGCTTATAAGGGTTAAAAACAGCGAAATGAGGTAGGTACCAGGTCTTGTCAGTCCGCTGTCTTGCCTCCTCTTTTGTCAATTTCCGTGCGTAACCCTTGTGCACATAGTCTTGTATCCTTGTGCACATAGTATTTCTCGGCGAATGCTGGAAGTTTCGCCATTTTCTGCTTTATGCCTTGTAGCCTAATATAAGCTTGGTTGAAACTATTGTGTAAGTGACAGCTGTCAGCACGCCAAAAAAGCCCAGTTTCCCACCGACCTTCAGGAAGGAGCCGTGTCGTGCGCTCCATAATTTGCAGTGCATACCTATCGTCGCGAGAACGTGGAGTGTCATTTCCACATTTCACACCAAAAGCTTCCGTTGAAAAAGATTTTTTAACCAGGTCATTAAGCTCGTCACAGTCACAGAGATGTAGAACTGACACGTCATTAGGGATACTGCCGAGTCCTACATTTCCGTGAACTACGTAACCAAGCTTAGACTGGGAAATCATAGGTCCATTTTTGTCACCGTAAATGATATATCAGGTCTATGTTGTCCTGTCCAATGAGTAACTCAACTTTTTTATTTACGTAGTCAGAGTCCTGTACATACATATTTACATACGGAAACCTACTTACAATTTTACTATGACTTAAATTATTTACATTTAAATTCAATTTGTTAACAGAACGAACATTATTTACAAAAAATGTGTCACGTTGACTAAGTCCGCGAATGTTGAACGATACAATTTGAGAATCAGTTTCTTCTGTCGCAATTCCTGTCACTCCGCGGATGTGTAGTGGAGACACGTAGCCTTGAAGTCCAGCACGCTGCAGGAGTGACGAGTCTATCAATGATACGGCAGCACCTTCGTCCAGCAACGCTAACGTCTCGACGTCGCCTTCTGCTCCGGAGATCACAACAGGAATGACTTTCAGCAGAACACAGGATCGTTTTTCATAGTGTTGATTTACTGCCGGTGCTATCGCAGTATTAACACTCTCATGCGTCTTTGAGTTGCATGCAGGCTTGATTGGCGTCGCATGTAGAAGCGGGTGATGTACTCTCTCGCACCCTTCTTCGGTACACTTCTGTCTGTTCTTGCAAGTCTTCAGCTGATGCTTGTTTGAGAAACATGAAAAGCACAGCCTTAGTTCGGTAACAAAGTTCCACCGATCATCAGTTGAAAGTCGTTTGAATTCGGCACAGTCTTGTAGTGTGTGATCACCCTTACATTTCATGCAAGTCGCTGTCGACGAAGTTGTAGCCAGAACGACTTTCTTCTCGTAATTTTGAAAACGTTGTCTAGTTTCAGTCGGCATCGGCGCTATGAAGGTTGCAGCGTTTGCCATTTCCATGAGCCAGTCTGACAATTCTTGTAACGTCACGCAAACGGAACTGTCAACATTTTTCGCAATGTATGGTAACGCAAATGCCCACTGGTATTTTAGATGGGACGGCAGCTTGTTTACAACCTCTTTTATGAGTGTAGGATTTGTCAGGTGCCCAGTCTCTTGCGTAGCTGTCATAGTTGCTACAACATTTTGAACTGTGGTTGCAAACTCGATAAAATTGTTTGTGTCATCATTACGTATACATTTTGCAGAGCGAATTTTGCACTGCATCGATTCTATGATGTATTCTGGTCTCTCTCTCTCGGGTCGGTCCCTCATGTCTGAGGATCGTGGTCAGCATCAGGGTTGTATCTGGAGCGGATGATCTGCCTCCACCGGTTTCTGTCCAGCGCGTCTCTTACAACCGAGTAAAATCCAGATGACGAGTCTTTTATTTGATCTTCCCATCTTGTTGGCGAACGACCGCGCGATCTTTTGCCTTCAGTGATCCCAACCATGATAAATTTTTCAAGATTTTAGTCGCCTCTGCGCATGGTGTGGCCAAAGTATGAGAAAATACGTTGTCGGCACACGGTGGACAAGCGAGTTTTTATTTGGAGCTGGGTTAGAATTGATGCATTGGTGCGTTTTGCAGTCCAAGGTATTCTCAGCATTCGTCTCCAGCACCACATCTCGAATGCTGATGCATTCGAGATCCTTTGCCTTTCTCGAGCCAGGATTGTCCACGTTTCTACTCCATACAGAAAGATAGGGAATACCAAGATTTTGTTTAGACGGGACATACAGACAGACAGACGTATTCTGGTCTACCAAAATGAATTTTCAGGGTTTTAGGAATTCGGTCTAGATTCGTCGCACTTACTAATAACGCAGATACTGCTTCACGTGCACGTCACCGCAGGCATCTTTCTAATCGGGAAATGTTCTCGTCGTTTGAGTAGTCACACAATTGGGTGGTGGAAATGAATTGACTGTAAAATAGAGGCCATTCTTCTGGGTCCCCAGAAAAGTACAGTAGCTCCTTTGTGCTCGTCTGTCTTGCTAGGAGCTTACTGAACTTTCCCTCTTAATTTGAGAATGACGTATGTGCCACAACGGGTGCAGGTTTGGGGTCAATATTAGGTTTGGTACCTGTGTCAGCAGTCTTAATGCGTAGTAACGACGTATGCGATGGCGCGTGGAACAAATAGCTTTGATTCTCATCGTCTTCTTGAATCGCTTGTGTTTCCAATGCCAACGTTTTTCTATAGCGGCACGTTGCTCTGCGGCTGCCAATTGTAGATCAAGTAGACGCTGTCGTTTTATTGTTGCGGTGCTCGTTGCAGAGCGGGCGGACGGGCTCGGCGAGGGCGCACGGCTGCTCCGGACGGACTGTCGGTCGTGTCCATCCACGTCTGGATTAGCTGTGATCGTCGTCGATGCCATGGCTGCCTTCGAGCGCGTAAACATCTCCATGGGCTGCGTTCAGTTAGGTGAAGGACCACTTTGTAATAGTCGCACAAAGAATGTCGATTGTCGGAGCCGTCGTCGTGTGGCCGTCTTGGTGGGCGCTTGATCGTCATCTGGTTGTCGTCTGCTGTTTGAAAAAGTCCTGTCAAATTGGTCCATTTGTTTCGTCAGTCTAAATTTAAATCGTAGTTATGTCATGTCGTTGCCGGCCAGTCCTGATCAGTCTAAAAAGTCTGTAACATCATCAGTATTTTCACCTAACATCATTTTTTTTATCTCGACGATGTATCCTGCATTTCTTCCAACATTTAAATTCCACTCCAATTCTGCTATCGACTTGAAAGATAATAAATTCATCTCACCCAGACCATTATTTAGTTTGTTTTGTCACCGTGCTAATTAAAATAAAATGCTGGCACATAAACCCAATCGAATATAAAAACAGAAAAAAAATTATTCCATTTTTAAAATTTTGGCAGAACGTAGCGGAAAATCGTTGGTCGTGGGCTCGTGGCATTACTCCCGAAGTAGCTTGACCTCGTAAATTTTCATTATCGCACTAAAAAGACAAAAAAGCTCATACGCCTCGGAACAAGAGCGTAAATACATCATTGTAATACATAATTGATAAACCTCATTGCCGGAGAAAGGTCAACTGTAAAGATAATTTCCAAAGTTTATTTCGTTAATATAGGTCAATGACATTTGAGCTGGCATAGATATTGTTGCAAAATATCGTGTCACATTAAAAATTATTGTCTCGTTTTTGTGATTTTTATGTTATTTCAAATACTTATGTTATAAAGTATAAGTCAATAATATTTCTTATAACAATCCCATAACGTGAATGTGCCGTCAGTATAATGAGCTCGTCAGTGGTAGCGCAGACATTGACATTTTCAATTGCAGCCAGTATAAATTTAGGAAAAGCATCTTAAGTATTGTAACAGATATGTCATAGAACAATTCACTTTATTATGTTTCCTTGGACATTCCTCGTCTTTGTTTTTGTATAGAGTTTTGCTACTTCTAGTTTTGCATTGTTCACTTTTTTAATGTTATCAGTTATTATTGTCTTATAAAATGTTAATAATTTTCAAAATCTTGTAGTACACATAATTATTGTCTGCTTAAAAGTTATAATACTTAGTATGTACATATTAAGGGTAGCAACCTTGTTCTTAAGTCTTAATTACTTGTATATCGTTAAATAAAATAAAAATAAAAAATAGACATTAAATTGGTGAAAACTATATACGTAAGGTGCTTACACCCAATGGGTTAGTCACCCGAATTCGTAAAATGTTTGGGCAAATCTGGTCCATCTATCAAGCTATTTTCACAACAAGTCACATCCCTAGGTATGTTCATAAATAGGAGAAACAAATAGCAAATAGTCAGGAAAATTATGTTCAAATAATGTAAATAAGCCTTAAAATTTACAATAAAATCGTATCACGCTATCATCAATTTCGAACCGCTCGGATAAATTATATGCGGTTAGTGGCACGTTACAAATCACGCACCACTGTTATAGCGACACGAGTTACATCATTGTCAACATAAATTTTATTTACTCCAAAACAAAGTCACACCTTTTCAATGTACGCGCTCACGAAACCACGGCCCGATTGGAGTTGACATTGACGATGCGGTCCAAATACGTCTCCTTGATGTACAGTTGTACAACTCTTTGAGCGCACTTTTGCGAAATTGTTCATAAAAGTTTATATGTCGAGCTAATTTTATCAAACAGCTTACCTTGACTGCTGTTGTAACTGTTTATGAATAAAACTGTCAAAAGCTATGTCACTCCTTGAGTCTGATATGAAGTAAGGTTTCTGACTCATGAAATAAACGTTGATGTGTTGAAAACGTAACGTTGGTTACATTCATGGAAAAATAACAATATGTAGGCAATATGCGTCTTATTAATTCGAACAGCATTTATTGCAATTGTCCAAAATAATATGCTTTGTAATATTAAAGTAAATTGAATCTGCAGCACAGCTACAGGTTCGAATGAATAAATAATTAATAAATATTGGACACCATCACATACATTGCTCTGATCCTAAGGTAAGTAGCCAAAGCACTTGTGTTATAGAAATCAGAAACAACGACGGTACCACTACACCCAGACCCGAGCCATTATAGAAAAAATCGCTTTCTAAATTGACCCGACTGGGGATCGAACCCGGAACCTCAGAGATGGCGGCGCCATTTAAGGTCCGGCGTGCTCGCCTCTCGGCTACGGAGGTTGTCGAATGGTAAGAGTTACTAATAATCAATGGTGACATACGGAGTGTTTGGTAATGATATCATGCCAAAACTAGTCCATGTTTACATAAGCATATTAAAATAAAATAGTTTGGAGAAGTCAGTTTCATATCATCATTTTTAAATGTTTATTTAATGCCATTGACGTGACGTAATAAAATTGGCGTTTTAAATGAAACTTTATTTTAGCTCATCAACTCCCCCCCCCCCACTTCCATAGTTTAATAATTAGCCTAATAATAGAGTTGTTAAATCAA
Source organism: Anania fuscalis (assembly GCA_950371115.1). NCBI lineage: Eukaryota > Metazoa > Arthropoda > Insecta > Lepidoptera > Crambidae > Anania > Anania fuscalis. Next base: position 14,631,418 of record OX493343.1, on the reverse strand, counting down.
TTCAATCGTACGCTCATAACTTATTTAAATTCGGCTTCGAATAGCGAATGAAATGATGCCTTTCTTCAGCCATATTAGAACCGAGAATGTTTTGCGATTTGCTACTTTATTCTCTAGTGTTAGAGTCAAGATTTCAATTTCAGTGTAACTGCTAACTTGCAGCGATGTATTTTCTTATAATTGCGACAGTATCAAGTGCGCATTTTCCCTTGGCCTAGCTAAACTCAATTGTATGTTATTTGGTAATTATGTATCAATAAACGGTGTTCCATAATAGGCCATGTGCATTTTTGATACAGTCCGGATTTCAGAAATTGCAGTGTACGCGACAACTGCATTTTTAATTAAGACGTTTGGTTTTTTGCAATTTCTATTTGTTTTGTAAGTGTGTGTGCATTTTTTATTTGTTACGGTCAATAAGGAAAATGCACCTAACCTACCTAACTCCAAAATGGACGTTTTTAGTATACTAAAGTGCTAAAAAGTAAAAACCATATTTGTGCAATTATTTTTAAAATTTTAATTATTAAAAAGTTGCTTTTTAAAATTTCCTCGCAAATTCCCAAAACGCTACGCTACTTCTCACGATGCCAAAGACATTATAAAAGAAAAATATAAACAAAAAAAAAAAAAAAAAAAAAAAAAAAAAATTGAACTAAATTAAAGAGTTTAAAAAAAAATGATGTTACTTTTAGATTGATGAATTAAAATGTCAACTTACTTCATTTATCAGACGAAGACACCCATTTTAAAATAATTATATAAAAATGACATGATGAATAAGTCTAAATACTTAATTGTTGCATGGGTGTTGGTAATGGTAAATGGACGAAGGAATTTTACGAAAGAAGAAAGGTTTGCATCCGGCCAATAGTCTATGATTAGCGTGGACGTCGTATGAAATGAAAAGAAAATTATTTATTTAAAATGGTATAACTAAAATGATGATGGGTGTTTGTCACGGTTAAGTTATCCGTGGTGTTGGTCCAAGTATTGTTCAGAACAAGATATGTGATTCGACCCCAAACTTAGTGAAATGAAATGAAATTCTTTATTCGGCATGCCCTCTTCCGAGCACTTATACATGTCAACAACAAGTCTTATACAAGTAGCGGTGGTAGACTTAAGTTATATTTTGAACTTAAGTCTACCACCGCTTCGGGACTACGGGATAAGAAAAAACAAGACATAATTAATCAGTGTGAGCTAGGCAGGCTATAAAGGCCATACACTCTTGTCGTTTCAATAATCTTCATATTTGTAATATCCTTTTTTCGTAAGGATTTTTTAAATGTGGCTTTTGAACTCATGAGAAGGAACAAGAGTTTGTGGTATTATATTGTATGATTTTATATAATATCTTTCCCCATAAATGAATTACCATCTTTTTTTAATCTGAAGCTCGGAACTACAAGTTTATTTTTATTTCTAATAATAAAAATAAAATTGTCGTTCCGAGCTATTTTGTTTCTAGTATTGTAAAGATTTGTTCTTACATACATATATTGTCAAAAATGTACTGAGAGAGAGACATTTTGACAATCTTTAAAAATCTCCCTCAGAGACTCACGAGGTCCATGACAGTATATTCCACGTACGGCTCTTTTCTGCCAGACAAAGATTGATTCAATGTCAGAAAACTCTTAAAACAATCTTTTATTGGTAGGTACTAACCGGTGTACATCGCAGAATGTAAAATTCGCAGCAAGCATGGTCTTGTTTTCAGATTAGATCAGAAATGAGAAGATCTGTAATAACCATCAGCATCATCATCTCAGCCTATCGCAGTCCACTGTTGGACGTAAGCCTCCCCCAAAGCGTGCCAAAGAGCACGACATCCCGCTTTTTTCATCCAGTCACTGGCCGCCATCTTCTTAAGGTCGTCGGTCCATCGAGCTGGGGGGCGTCATACACTATAAACTGAATAGAAGATCTGTAAATGTCAATGGGCAGAACTAACAACTTAAGGGACTGAATTGTTTAGAATGGAGGCCACGTGCCGGCAAGCGCAGCATACGACGTCCAACAAGAACAGGAAGCCGCTGGATGCAGGCGGTTTCAATCAGCAGGACAATCTAGAAGTCACTGGAGGAGGTCTATGTTCAGCAGTAGACGTCCTATAGCTGAAATGATGATGATAGTACATAGTAATTTTCACTTGGTTTAGCAACACAGATGTCAACGCAAACTCTAAATATATTTTTCTTAGACGAAATAGTTGTTACATTCAACATTTATCAAAAAGTTTGAGTGGCTCAATTATTCCACTTACACGTGTGAGGTGGCAGATTTTTTTGTTTTGAAATAAAAAAGTTGTTATCGAAGACAGCGTTGTTTTCAGTATAATTTGCATTTGCTAGTTCATTGGTTAGTCGCAGAGCTTTGAATATTTAAATGACTGACGAGTGGGTCTATAATTACAGACATGATTCTTTGATGAAACTAACAACTTAATGCGCCTTTCTATGTTGCCGTAAGTTATAAATTACAGCGGCTGTAGTACAAAGAAACATAATTATTATCTGTCGACAAAGCAGTCTATTATTGATAATACAATTAATTATACTTATAGGGAATAAAAAAACACTTAGCATTCATGTATCATTTGTTTATTGTTTCTCCTTCTCTAGTCGACGAATGAGTCGTGACTTATGAAATAAAATCTTTATAATGGAATGATTTTTAAATTTTTAATATAAATCGGAAGGTTAGCGTCGAGAATGGATTTTATCATTTGACTATACTTCGTACTTTTTACATCAATGATTTTATCATAAATTTTCTTCCTGTTCTATTTACTTTGAGTATTCATAAAATATAGCCTATGCTACTCAGGGGTAATGTAGCGTTAAATGGTAAAAGAATTGTTAAAATCGTCCCGGTAATTTTAAGTTTATTTGTGTCAAACATATAATATTTATGAATAAATACACATCCTCTTTAAAATATAAGCAGAAAAAAAAAGGTTATTAAACTTAAACTTTTTTGCACAAACTTATTACATTTTCTGCTTCTAGAATCATGACCTAAAAGGTTGTTTAACCTAAATGTTTTGCAGAAATTTTCCATTATAATAATGCGCACTTAAAGGTGCGATAAGCCATATACATGGGAATAGGAATAAAATACCTTTAATAATAAATTGGACAAAGAAAGCCGGTCTATAAAAAAACATAATCCTGTCGTAATTCGATGTTTTAAATCAAATGTTGGCAACACTAACTGTCGACCAAGAATAGGACTTGACGTAATTGAGTTGTGGCGGGGAAAACACCGCAGCAGTATCGAGAGAGATCGCTATTCAGTCAGTTGCTCGTCAGCGTTCGAACCAAGCGGTAGCTAAGAGGAAACTCTGTCGGCCGTAATAGCAATTATAATTAATACAATAAGCATATAATTTGTGAGTTACCTTATTAATTATTCTATTCTTATAAAATGAAATCAGTGAGGTTCAACCTTGTAGATGGACATCCCACGCTATCCTGTACGTGGGTGGCCTTATTCCACTTTTCGTCTTTAGAATAAAACTTTTGATCTTATCATCATCATCATCATCATTTCAGCCACAAGACGTCCACTGCTGAATAAATACCTCCCCCAATGACATACAGATTTGCCGGTTTGAAGCGGCCTGCATCCAGCGGCTTCCTGCAACCTTTACAGGTCGTCTGTCCACCTTGTGGGTGGACGTCCCACGCTGCGCTTGCCAGTAAGTGGCCTCCATTCCAGAACCAGGTTCTTTATGCCCAATCGGCCGTAAATTCTACGTCTTTCTATGTGCAAGGCCCATAGAAATGCTACAGTCAATCAAACAAAAAAAAACATTTTTTTATTTTGCTTTAAATTGGACTACACCAATACATTGCTCTGATTCTTAAGCAAGAAGCTAAAGCACTTGTGTTATACAAATCAGAAAACGACGGTACCACAACACCCAGACCCGTGCCAATATAGAAAAATTTGTTTTCAACATTGACCCGACCGGGGTTCGAACCCGGAACCTCAGAGATGACGGCGCCATTTAAAGTCCGGCGTGCTCGCCTCTCGGCTACGGAGGTCGGCAATACTTCTTTTGCTTCATAGATTGTTTGTAAAGATTTATTATTTTTCTTTAAATCAAACCAAACAATAATAGTCTGTGGTGTATGCACTACCTTTCATGTGGGACAATTTTGAATTATTGAGCGCTTGTCTTTAAGGTAATGATTATAGACTCGTCGATTCCTTGAGACGGACTCAGGCATTCGAAAATATAAAAATGACACATTAATAGACATAATTATTCATTTATAACCCACTGAGTTATAGTTGTGTTTTAATTTTAGTCTACAATTTATGCTTTATAATATAATGATGTACCTATATATTATTTTTTAAATAATATTAACGAAAGACAAACAGTACTTATAACTTTATGCTTTTATAGAACATTGATTTTCCTCACAGTATCTAGTCGCCATAGATAGATAGATAGACTTTTTTTTGCACACCAAACAAAGAAGTTACAGTTGATATTTAGAATAGAATAGAAAAGAAAACATTTATTTGACATATAAGCACAATTACAAACATAATCAAATATATATAATAACATAAAAAGAGTGTCAAAAAGGTCCCCGCTCAGCATTTGTCGTTACAGCCAGAGCCATAACGACGCTGGTTTTCAGCGGAGACCCCGCAGGACGCGGGACGGGTAGTGTCAGCGGTAAATCGGATCACCAAAGAACCCCCAATTCCTCCGGCCGACTCCGGCTCGGAGTCAGTCGAAAAAACCAGGCAGGTTCCGATGAGCCGATGCACCGCCGCTCACATACCATTACAGGATAGGAGACGAAACAGAAACAGAGTAACAAAACAAATAATCACAATTACAATACACAACAAGCACGCGATATTAAAGAGATAAAAAAAAACAGATATAACAAAACTCTCAAAAAAAATTACAAAAACAATATTTTTAATTATAAAAATATATGTTTTTTATATTTATTTATTTATTTTATATTTACAGAAAGATGTACATTTTAGGAGCGCTCTCATCAATTCAATTCGCCATTGTACATTAACTAATGCTTATTTCGGGGCTATATTTCGTTATGATTGTTAAATCACGTCAAATCAAGTCTCTGTAACAGTTTACCTTTCTATTTATTGTCTCGGGTTGTCGTAATCGTCGTTGTTTCTGATTTCTATAACACAAGTTCTTTAGCTACTTACTAGCCTCAGAGCAATGTATGTGAAGTTGTCCAATGTTTGTTATTATTATTTATTTGTTTGACGACCTCCGTAGCCGAGAGGCGAGCACGCCGGACTTTAAATGGCGCCGCCATCTCTGAGGTTCCGGGTTCGATCCCCGGTCGGGTCAATGTAGAAAACGAACTTTTCTATATTGGCTCTGGTCTGGGTGTTGTGGTACCGTCGTTGTTTCTGATTTCTATAACACAAGTGCTTTCGCTACTTACCTTAGGATCAGAGCAATGTATGTGATGTTGTCCAATATTTATTATTATTTATTATTATTCTTTTATTTATTTATTTCACACAATAATCAGTTTCGTTAATAACGCATTTCGCGACGATTCAAAACGCATAGACCCAGTTACGCAATAAAGATAACTGTTAGTTAACCAGTGTTCGGGGACAGACATTTGCGGCAGACACAAAGGCGGCTATTAACTGTACTATAAACATTTCAATAATGTTCAACTGTGGCAATTGCTAGAGATTAGTTTATGTTTGTTAGATTTTTGTTTAAATCATTTTAATACAGTTGAAAAAACTGTTAACTCAGGAGTTCAGGGCCCTAACCATGAACTGTTAATACAATCACAAATCTGTCAAACATTATCATTTCTGTCAAATTTTGTATGAAATGACGTACCAAAATTGACAGATTTGACAACTTTGAGATTGTTTTAAGAGTTCATGGTTATGGCCCAGGACTATTTAAAAGAAATCACTCGAGCCTTATTATAAAGGTTTTTTAATCAAAAAGTTTCAATATTTCAAATCAGTTAAGAATAGTAAAGAGAAGGCTATGCAGATGTCTTATAGATACATATAGTATAGTTTATTAATTTTAAAAAGTTTATATATAAACAAGAAACTGTCAATGTGCAATTAGAATTTCATTGGTAAAATTTTCTTATGTGCTTTTCATTTTGTACAAAATTTGATTCCATATCCAAAATCCCAAAGGTTTTCAAATGGGAGACCACACTCAGTACAGTGCCATGATAGCCTGCCTGATGGATGTAACCTTATCAGGGTTTCAATTAACTTTTCCATTATTACTTTACACTATTAATAGTTGTCACAGTCACTTCCGTGGTGGCGAGAATGGATGAACACACCTTCTAAGGTAGCAGGATATAAAAAAGCCCAAAGTGAAGAGTAATAGATTTTATAATCATAAATACTTACAAAGAAACGCCAGGAACCTAAAGAGATGACAGCGAATATAAATACAAAGCATAGACAGAAACATAGACAATAAGTATATCATTAAAAAATAAATTGTAAAAAAAAGAACTTGATCCGATGATAGGTATCCTCATAAGATCGGTGCGAATGAACATATTTTAACTCTCGATGGCTGGCACCGACTCCAAAAAGAACTGATTAGGTATGTTTTAGTGAATATTATTTTATGCTTTTTAGTTTCATTTTGAAGCCGGTTTTTAGTTTTTTATTTGCAGACACGTAGAATATCAAATACTATCAATATTATGAATATTACCCCACTAACTACTTGGGAATTCCTCAACCTACGAACAGCGAAGTTAAAAATTAGCAAAACAAAACATCATTGTTCTTGGAGATTTAAATTCATACCCTGCGGTTTCATGTCATTTCCCTTTGTCATAATAGAAATTGATTCAGCAGACTGGTACGAAGTGGCGATAGTAAAAGAAAGGCACTGACGATGAGCAATGACTAACGAAAGTCGGGACACCGTATGAAATTTTCGAATTGATAAATGTCACACTTATACAAAATGTTTACGAACATTTATTGAATCAGATAGCGGTATTAGTTCGACGATATTAATTGTTTTTTATTTTTAATTAAGTTTTTTAACTATCTTTTTTTCATCAGTGATCCATTAATCTCTAAGGATTTTGAAGTGGTATTTCAATTGAACAACTTCTATAATTTTAATTTATTTTGACTTTTAAAACCGGACCTTAGTGCTTTTGACAAAAAAATGGTGTTGAACATGTACAATTGCCAGATCCATTCCTTATTCGATTCTCGATTTTTATTTAATGTTTGGCGAATGATATTGGGTCATTAGGAAAATTATTGATACATATTTTAATCGGGGAAGCTGAAAATATATCTCTAAGTAGGAATGAAATGACTCGGCATTTTTGCATGAATTAAGTGTGCAATATATATTTTTTATTAATGATTGTCTATTTATATAAAACCTATTAATTTGGTTTAAATAAAATGTTCCCACTTCTTTCCAGGCAAAAAAAACATTGTCTAGTAAATGACACAAAAATGTTATTTCTTGAAGCCATGGCTATTTTCTGTTGCATGGGTAATTCTATTGCGCTTATTCATAAAGACCTACTGCATTTTACTCAACTGCGCCATTATCACATGCGATTATTATGTGCATATTTTACCTCAGACAACAAATACAATGAGATACAAGCGTATTCTCCGGCGTCGGCTACTATTATTACTCATTGTTTGGTTGGGAGAACAAATAAATATTCTTTTTGGATTTATGAATATTTTTGTATGGTGCGCATTAAAACTTTCAAGGACAAGTAAAAGGTTTGTGTTTGTTCATACGCAAATTATTTATGGGTACATCAGTAATATTACGTACGTAAATAATAATTAGAACCGACGGCCGATGGGACAGAAAGGTTCTGGAATGGAGTCACTGGGGGAGGCCTGTGTTCAGTAGTGGACGTCCTGTGGCTGAGATGATGATGATGATGACATAAGTAATCTAATTAATTAAGTATTTGTCGCACTGATAAAAGGTAATCGGGTTCTCGAATCCTCATCTCGCCAAATGCCCTGCTTATGACCTTAGGAAAATGTCTGCCTGCTGAAAGTGGCTAAATGAAAAAAAGCGGAATATTTATTTTTTGAATGTGTTTCTAATTTAATTAGGGTTTTTTTTTTTAATTTCTAAATAATTGTAAATTTCTAAAGTTGTATTTAAGTGTTATTACAATAAAAAAAACTTAGACTATGATAAAAAATGTGTTTTGTTTAGTCATTTGGATTTACTAATTATTAGGTATAGCACAGTTAGGAAGTCATATTCAGTAGGATTGAGCTCACCATATCAAGCGTACCTATCCCTAATACCTTAGGTGTAAAATTTGAACTACGGAACTTACCATACAATTTGACATGGCATGCAGATGAAGGGACGACCTCCGCAGCCGAGAGGCAAGCACGCCGGACTTTAGGGCGTCGCCATCTCTGAGGTTCCGGGTTCGATTCCCGGTCGGGTCAATGTAGGAAACGAACTTTTCTATATTATCTCGGGTCTGGGTATTGTGATACCGTCGTTGTTTCTGATTTCTATGACACGAGTGCTTTAGCTACTTACCTTAGGAATTTAGGATCAGAGCAATGTATGTGATATTGTCCAATATTTTTTTATTTATTTAAAATAGAACCAAAATAGTTAAAATCAAAAATAAGGTTTTTCTCCTATTAACGCTAGGTCAGTGGATAGTGAAAGAAAATCTTTTACCTAGCTAAAATTTTCTCGAGTAAACTATAACAAATTTAGATTTGTTTTATTGTAAACAATACCGAAATATTTCATTACAAATTCCTGGAAACAACATTCGCCAACGTCCTTTAAAAAGCATCCGAAAGTCCCACCTTCACTTATTATCAACATACAACAAAGGTCAGGATTCTATTTTTACTACACTATATTCAACGTATACAAACAAACTATTTCTACGTTTTTATTATTAGCTAACCGTTGGCTACATATCTGTGGCATTGGCAATGAGAATCCATTGCCAGTCTGGAATTCCTGCATGTATGGAAAAATCCGGAAGTGTCATGTATGAGCATGTTATATGCAAATTAAATGGGCACAGAAAAGCTTTTCTATGTAACATCTTTGTCATGTATTTTGTCGCAGTTGGCAAACAATGTTTTCCGGGTTTGCTTATATGGAATGCTTTGTTGGTATAATTGGGAGGATTAGAGATTTTGTAATTTATTTTTATGAGTGTCCCTTTCTTTTCTTCCTTATTTTTTTTATTACTGGGAGCACTGGATCTTGCTTTAAGACCAGGACCGGAACAGCGTCATACAATCCGAACTGTCTTAATTACGGAATCCAAGCAGGGGCCTGGTTTGACAGGACATATAAGCTATCGTTTTGAACCCTAGTGCTAAACTCATTTTTTTAAAGTAGTTGTAATGTACCTTTCTGAGTAAAAACGTTTGCCTCAAAGAATTTTATTTAACCTTTTATTGTTTTGAAACTTACTTACTAGTCAACCAGACTCTAACAGCTCTCATATCTCGAAAATTTAAACAAAACAGAAGTCAATGACATAGCCCGACGGATTAGCCAGCTAAAGTAGCAATGGGCGGGGCACATAGCACGTAGAACTAACGGCCGCTGGGACAGAAGGGTTCTAGAATGGAGGCCACGTACCGGCAAGCGCAGCGTTGGACGTCCACCCACAAGGTGGGCAGACGACCTGGTAAAGGTTGCAGGACGTTGCTGGATGCAGGCCGCTTCCAACCGGCCGATCTGGAAGTCACTGGGGGAGGCCTATGTTCAGCAGTGGACGTCCTGTGGCTGAAATGATGATCTTGAAAATTATTTAATTAAACTGAACTAAGCATACAAATCGATAGGTATTCACCCTGATCCAAGGTTTTATTTGGAAAACTGTGTCCTGAAGTCATATCAATACTAAATAGGTATAGTATATTATGGTGTCCTTACTTCGACTAATCACTCTACCCCATGCCACCGCAGTAATTTTATGATCGATAGCAAATAGCAAATGTGTCACTTTTATGAGGTGAGAATGCCAATTTTCTTTTCAATCTTTTGTTAATATTAAATGCTTTGTTTAAATATCGTTTATTGCAATGTGCCACTTGGTTTAAATAAAACGAAACTAAATTACGCTTTCAGTAGTAATTGCAATGACGCATATTAATTTGCATTTTCTCATTACTTTCGTAATTTACTGTTTCATGTTTTCTTTGTATGCTGTCAAATATTGTGATAACAAAATACCTAAGGTATTTAAATAGCTTTATTTTAATCGATTTGATTCAATGACTAAAGGTTCGAATCATTGGTTAATTTTGGTGTTAATGGCACAATTATAGAAATTGCTTAACTTTTTTCGTATTCATAACATAGGTTTTAAGATTAATAAACTAACTTTCTCATTAATAAGTCTATTTATATTTAGCTCTTCTGGACAGACAAATAAATATTGATTCATTTTTTTTTCATACTACTGCTCAAATGTAAAAAAATATATAATATTTATTAGTGTTGCATTGTTAAATATGAGATATACAACTTAATGAGATTTCAAGAGAACCAATTTTTTTGTAGGTCCTAAATCAAACAAAAATGTGTTAGAATTTGATCACACCTAAATAAAATCAACAAGGTCCCCGTCTTTGTCGATTAACCTCTAAGGCTCTCAGCCCTTCAAAACAAGACAATACAAATATTATTGATGCTTGATCTTATGCTACGTACCTCTCGGCATCCAATAAGTTATAAACCGGCCAAGTGCGAGTCGGAATCGCGCACGAAGGGTTCCGTACTTCCGTACCATTATCTATAAAAACGGTAAAAAATCAAGTTTGTTGTATGAGAGCCCCCTTAAATATTTATTGTATTCTGTTTTTTAGTATGTGTTGTTATAGCGACAACTTGTGAAAATTTCAACTCTCTATCATGGTTCATGATAATACAGCCTGGTGACAGACGGACAGAAGAACAGAGGGACAGAGGGACAGAGGGACAGAGGGACAGAGGGACAGAGGGACAGAGGGACAGAGGGACAGAGGGACAGAGGGACAGAGGGACAGAGGGACAGAGGGACAGAGGGACAGAGGGACAGAGGGACAGAGGGACAGAGGGACAGAGGGACGGAGGGACAGAGGGACGGAGGGACAGAGGGACACAGGGACAGAGGGGCAGACGGACAGCGGAGCCTTAGTGATAGGGTCCCGTTTTATCCTTTGGGTACGGAGCCCTAAAAATGTAAAACTACGTACAACTGTATGTACCTACCTACTCTGTCGTTAAGACAGCAAAAGGGAATGCGCGGTTAATTTAGGAACGTAATATAAACGGCCGAGATGCCAAGGTTGGTCGAATCCCTCGTATTTACACGACGCTTTTGACTTGAATCGGACTGAGAAATGTCTTGGATTCAATTAATTTTATAAATAAAATTCAAATGTAAATTTACGACTGTCCTGTCTACCTAGCTTAACGAGGTACAATAGAAAGCACAATCATACTAGGTTTTAAGCGATCCAATAACTTAATAGCATTTGATTGGCGATAATTTTAATATTAAAACGTCGAAAAAACGATTCGCAATGAAAAGTAATGTGTTAGTTAAAAAAAATGCAACAAGAAAGTTTAAAATGTACTGTCATTCTATGAAATGGAATTAAAGATCCTTAGCATAAACCTGTCTCACACTTGCCAAATAGCTATTTAACAAATAAAAATATGTAGTTAAATTGCGTTTTAAATGAATGTGTCTTAAAGCGCTATTTGACGGTAATAAAACAAAAATAGTGTTTATCCTTTATATAAGTAGAAAAAAACTTATTTAGAACTTATGTAGGTAGAACTCGAGACGAGCACGCCGGACTATATGGCGTCGCCATCTCTGAAGTTCCGGGTTCGATCCCCGGTCTGGTCAATTTGGAAAACGAACTTTTCTATATTGTCTCTGGTCTGGGTGTTGTTGTACCATCATTGTTTCTGATTTCTATAACACAAGTGCCTTAGCTACTTACCTTAGCATCAGAGCAATGTATGTGATGTTGTCTAATATTTATTTATTTATTTATTTATAACTTATCCAAACCTTGTGAAACAGGCCCTAAGTGAAATGTATTATTTATACTAATGGATACTTAAAGAAGTATCCCTTAGTATAAATAAGAAGACTGAAAGCAGTCCTTTCTATTCTATTGTAGAAAAGGTTTTGAAAGACGGGCGAAAAACAAAATGACCCTGGGTTTTGGCACACTAGAATTGAGTTTACAATCTAAATTTTGAGAAAGAAGAAACAATTATTATATATCGGGTGTAAAAAAAGGCTTAACGAAGCCGAACACCACATATTCTACGTATTTTTACGATCATTTTTTTCTATTACACTATACCTGGGAAATGACGGGTTACCGAGTTATTGACAGTCAAAGTTACAATTTTTTTTCAAAGATTTTTTCCAAAATTGACTCCTGTTTGATAATACTAAACTTTTTTACAAAGAAACATGATCCGCCCTCATACACAGGCATAGTCTGTGGCGTGCGCGCTATACATTGCGGGTTAGAAATAAGTTTTTTTTTTTGATACCCAAAAATAAAAGTCATTTCCCAGCAATTATTTTTTTTGCATTCCACTTGGTTTTATGTATAGAATTCGTGGTTTAAGGCTTCGTTAAGCCTTTTATTACACCCTGTATTTATATTATTTATTAAATTTTCCGTGATTCGTGATCGCGCGATTCCCGCGTGTCTGAACGAGGCCTAAAACCGTACATAAAATCCTCAAAGGCCAGAGGTATAGATAGCTTCTTCTTCTTCCTTGTCGGTATCACTCTTAACAGAGTGGTCGTGTCATCATTTCAGGTGTTGGTGGCAAGCCTCACAACTCGCCGCCACTCCTCTTTGATGACTGTCTTCCTCGTGCATTCATACAGTGATGATAAGCCATTTACTGCTGCTTTTATCTGGACAGTCCACCTCATAGGCGATCTTCCTCGTGGCCTGGTACCCTCAACCTTTTCCTGGACCACAAGTCGCTCAATAGCCACCTCTCTTCGGCGGCAAACGTGACCAAAAAAGGCAAATATACGAGACTGTGCCAAAGAATATAAACGCTGCTTGATGCTGAGTTCTCGAAGTACAGACTCGTTGGTACGGAATTCAGTCCACGATACTCCGAGCATTCTCCTCCAGCACCACATCTCTAGGGTGCCTATCTTCTTCTTTTCCACTTCCCGCAAGGTCCACGTTTCTAGAGGTATAGCTGTGGCATGCCAAATCACGCCCACTGGTGTATAGCAAGAACCTGATTCTTATATCACTGAGCTAGGTTCTACTGCTAATCGATATTACAGGTCCAGAAGTTATGTTCATTTTCACCGTATGTTTCGTTGTTAAAAGTTTTATAAACACAATTATCATTTTAAAATATGGCTTTCTAATAAATAATAAAATAAATTCTTACACAATCACACCAATTATGTAGCCTTAAACTAAGCAAAACTTGTGCCATGGCAACGGATAAACAACTTAAATACATTTAAAAACTTCTATGACATGTGTCAATACTCATGCTTATCACACAAACATTTGCCGATTGCGGGATTCAAACCCGCAACAAACAAAAAAAAAAAATGTAAAAAAAGATTGGTACATGGCTAATAAAATATATTGATATTCTTATGAATGTAAGAAACAATAAAACCTACTGACTGCAAATGACAGTTACCAAAATACATCGCCACACACTTCATCCAACCAAATGCTACGCAGTAAAGTAGTTGAAACCAGTGAATTTGGTGCGTGTACCTACCCTCCGTATAAGTAATTTTACTGTGCTACGGCAGAGTATCATTCCCGTCCTCAAACAGACTCAGTAGTCGTAAAATCGAATCCTTAAGTTACACGTTATGTTTGAAAATCTGTGTGCTGAAAAGTCATTGCACTACGATATTTCCTTCCGCAATGGTAAATTATGGCACCCATACATCGACTAATCAGTATACCCCATTGCCACTACCGCAGTAATTGATCGATAGCAAACAGGAAATGTGGCAGACACAATGAGTAAAAAGGTTCGGCTTATTAGCGTACGAACGTAAACGGTCGCAAGTGAAAAGACCTTGGTAGGGGTAGCGACCGTTTCAGGGTTGAGAGCGCTGATATGAGTTAATGAAGATAAAAGTGACGAAGAATATGTTAATTATTGCTGATCGTAAATCCGCTGGCCGCTTCCAACCGCCCAATATAGAAGTCACTGGGGGAGGCCTATGTTCAGCAGCGGACGTCCTGTGGCTGAAATGATGATGATGATGATGAAATAAAATCAAACCGGTTTAGTGCCAGTCGGACTCGCGTGCGAAGGGTTTCGGGCCATTATCTATTAAAACGAGCAAAAAACACGATTGTTGTATCGAAGGCCCCATATTTATTTTATTCTGATTTTTAGTATTTGTTGTTATAGCGGCAACAGAAATACATTAACTGTGAAAATTTCAACTGTCTATCATGGTTCATGAGCTATACCGCCTGGTGACAGACAGACAGACAGACGCACAGACAAACAGACAGACAGACGGACAGACAGACGGACAGACAGACGGACAGACAGACGGACAGACAGACGGACAGACAGACAGAGAGACAGCGGAGTCTTAGTAATAAGGTCCGTACCTTTAGGTACGGAACCCTAAAAAATTTGGTCAACATCACATACATTGCTGATCCTGGGGTAAATAACGGAAGTAGTTGTGTTACAAAAATCAGAAACAACGACGGTACCACAAGACCCTGACCAGAGAAAAAAAAAGAAAGGTTCGTTTTCTACTTCGACTCTTTTCGGTTGAATAATATGAAGGTAAATCGTAAAAATGGGGGTGTAGGTTACAAACAAAGGCTATCATCACCAGCCTTTTCAGTCCACTCCTGGACACAGGCCTCTCCAAAAGGAGGATTTTGCCATAATCGCCACGCTCGGCAGACGGGTTGGCGATCGCAGTTTGGCCAATGGTGGAGAGGAGACGCTGCTGCCCGTCTTCTTGTGGCGGTTCTCCTGTAGTCGCCTCTTACGACACCCATAGGAAGAGAAGGGGTGGTGCAGTTCTTTTAACGTGCCGGCACCACACGACACAACAAAGGCTATAAATAGGTATAATCTTGATATAAAGCCATAATCCAAACACTGGTACATTTTTGAGAGTTACAGAGGTCTTCTAAATCTACTAATTTAAAAGTGGCTTTATTTAATAGGTATTCTGTTATTAATTTATGACTTACAGGTTACAGAACTGATGGTAATTGCTCCAAATAGAATTCCTACATCTTGTATCAAGGGTTAAGCGTAAATATTAACGAGACTAGGAACTAGGGGCATAGCACGAAAGGGTATCTTTCGTTCGGTCGTATAAACCTAAAAAAATAAAATGGCCAGTCTCATGTGTCAATCCTTGATAAAATATGACCAAATCAATCAAGCCGTGTAAAAAAACGACCGTTTTCAATTGTTTATAAATTGTCAAACCTTTGATACGGAGGAATGGATGTTTTAATTTGATCGGATAATACGACCGACCGAACGATACGCTTTCCTCCAGACCATTTTATGCTATTGCTATTCAACACACCCAGAGGTATCTGAATGTTATTCTTACGTTTTCTTATAATTTTTCCTTCCAACAAATAGTAGTCAAAATCAGTACTAAATATAAAAATGTCTCCTTATTTTTCAAAATTCGTACAGATTTTCCGCTCTTTTTCTAACTCTGTATATGCTGAGAAAGGAACTCACGACACACGGATGCGAATGAAAACTTTAACTACTGAGCTACTGAATTTCCTGAATAAAATAAAGAAATCCCGGCATGACGTATTAATTAAAATGAAACAATTTAAACTATATCACGGGGCGTTGGGCAATAACGCTCTGGCGAAAATGTGAAAGAGATTAATATGAGCCTCTGCGAACAGGAATTCCTTTGCAACGCGCTTTAGGATAGCTGTACAATGAAAGCTTTGCTATAGAAAGACAAATTACCCGTTTATAGTATTGGCATAGAATACCTTATGGTGTAAGTCTGGAAGATTCGCTTCGATAGGGAACCGATAGGGTCTCGTAAGGACTTAAAAGCGCACTGGGCGAGCTGTATCAGAGGAAGTGAATGGCGCTTTATGAATGTGCCGCATACCCTTGTAAGATTTCGTTCCTGAAAGTGCAGTACGTTTTTGCACAAAGCCCCTGATGTTCGACCTATACATTTTCTATTTTAAGTCCCTTAAATAGGAGCTTGCTAGAAAATATCTTTGACCACATATATTTTCAGATAAGAACGGCACAAAATTTTAAATTTTTACTCGTTTTGGTCTAGTTTCACCAACAATATCTTGCAGTGTGTCTCAAGCCTCGCTTGCTCCAGTCCAGTTGAAAATTTGCCAAGTTTTGCCAGTTTGCTTTCTGTTTTTAAAAACACAAACCGTTAACCCTTTAACTGGTATTGGTTTCTGTATTGCAACCACTGGTTAAAGGTTTTAACTATTATTAAATTCAAATTTTAAACAGCTGACCAACCTTCCCAAAGTATTGCTATGCGTGTCATAATTTAAAGCTTACTTAGCATTAGCCATTAAGCTGTATGTCATGAAATATCATATCATATCTTGTAGTGTGCCTCAAGTCTCGCTTGCTCCAGCAAGCACGATGCGTGTGACAGTTGAAAGTTTGCCAAAACGTTAGCAAGAGCCCGACGCACATTAGCAGCGGGTCGGATTCCGCCCGGCCGGGTATTACTCAGTCGGGGTTAGCGCGGCCCTATAGTTAACGCTCCCAAATTTCCGGCCTTACTACAAAATTATAGACTAGGTTTAAACGCTTGTCTAAAGATTAGTCAACCAAAATGTTTGTTAATAATATGTCTCGAATGTCTGATGTGTCAACATTTCAAATTGGTTGGCTAATCTTTAGACAAGTGTTTAACCCTAGTCTATCTTTTTTGTAGTAAGGTCAATCTTGTTTAGATGTCTAGTTTTTATTGTTTAAACTTTTACAGCCATATCAAAGGAAATTGTTTTGTTGGGTTTGGTACCGCTGTTTTTAATGATGTTGCGCTTGTAATTTATTTAAATAATACAGGCAGTTTCTTTTTTTAAATTATTTTTTGAAAAACAACACGGGTAACCTAAAAAATAAACAAACACATAACAGCCAACAAACCGTCCCAGTGTCGTTACGCGTGTTACAATATGAACCGCTATTTGAGTTAGCCATGACATATCATATCTTGTAGTGTGGCTCAAGTCTCGCTTGCTCCAGCAAGCACGATGCGTGTGACAGTTGAAAGTTTGCCAAAACGTTAGCAAGAGCCCGACGCACATTAGCAGCGGGTCGGATTCCGCCCGGCCGGGTATTACACAGTCGGGGTTAGCGCGGCCCTAGAGTTAACGCTCCGAAATATCATGTTTAAATGTCGAGTTTTTAATTTTTTTAAATTCTGAGTGATAGCAAAGGAAATGGTTTTGTTGGGTTTGGTAACACTTTTTTAGGGTGCCGTACCCAGAGGGTAAAACGAGACCCTATTACTGAGGCTCCGCTGTCCGCCTGTCTGTCTGTCTGTCTGTCCGTCTGTCACAAGCTGTATCTCATTTACCGTGATAGTTAGACAGTTGAAATTTTCACAGATGATGTATTTCTGTTGCCGCTATAACAACAAATACTAAAAACCAGAATAAAATAAATACTTAAGATGGCTCCTATACAACAAACGTGATTTATCTTGCTCATGTATTAGATAATGGTACGAAACCCCTTGTGCGCGAGTCCGACTCGCACTTGGCCAGTTTTTTAATGATAATATTAAGTTTGTTTTTAATATTTTGAGTATGTTGGTACTGGCTGTTAATGTTTTTATCTTCTGATGTTTTTTTACGAGTGGCCTAGGAATTTCTGTTTGACTCGCTGCTTTGTCCACTTCAACTAAGGATCACCAACCACACTCATTTAAACCCATAGGTACTTACTTAATTACCGTCCTAAAAAATTACAGAAAAAAATACAAACTATCATAATTATGCGTATGTTTGTATTGAATAGTCGAGACAGAATTTTTACTCACGCTTGCACTTTTTTAATTACACCGAACAATGCATAAACTCATTCGTCGAATGCAGACAAATTAAACAATTACCGGCCAGACAGTCGGACGAGACTAAAACCACTTATGGTACATATAGGTACGTGTGTTCCAATAATTTAACTATTCACGAGAGATAGAATCTGAAAAAAAAAACATTGCTATTAATTATTATACATGACAACTAGTTTTAGTTCTACGATATCCAAAGGGATAAAGAATATGTACAAACAACAGCTCATCGACCTACCACAATTCGTCAAATTTTCTCAATTCAAAATTCTACATATCAGGCTTAAAGTAAAAAATCTGTTGGAGAACTTATAACTTTTTGGGTAGGTCGATGTTCTGTTGACTGTACTATCGTGGGCTCCGAAGCCTGACCAGACTTAAAGCTAAAATCACTTGCAAGCACCTCATTGCCACTCACTTCAAGCCACGCTCTATGTTCATTTATGTTCCGGGTTCAATCAAGACAATAGGTGTTTAGGCACAAGCAAGCAAGCTTCTATGTCTATGTCTAATCTAATTGATTGTAGTAAAACGTAGTAAAATGCATAACCAATCAGGGCGGGTTGGGGCGTGTACGGCGCGATGCGCTTACACAGGAATATTTTTACAAAGCGGTAAGGCATCGGAGCCCGCGATAGTACATAAAAATAATCATGCAGCAGACGCCTTGTCATAGTGTCATAGTAAGGGACTAAAACCCTTGTCTGATGAGGTAGGTACTAGATAATACATTTTACTAAAGGCATTTTCCAGCACACCCAGATGAAAGCTAATTAAAGAAGCTTGGAAGAATCGAACCTGGATCCTCTTTGGGACCAAGGCGAATGACCGCGCCACATTACCGATAAGGTTGTAAATATGATTCTAGATGTATGATAGCTGTTAATACTTGACCATTCAACCAGCGTTATATTTAATCTCGCAGTAAGCAGTCTGTTGTGCTAACCTAAAGCATTTACAAATATGCCGAAATTTCAATTTGCTAAAAACACATTAAAAATTAACGGTAATGGTTTTGCCACAGTAAACATAATCGTGATTACAGTACAGTAGCTCACATGAAGTATTTATACAAAGTGTGTGTTCGATAAATTTCATCATTAATGCAAACCTATGCTAGCAAACTGCAACAGAAAAAAAAATGACTGTTATTTCCTATTTTAGTAAAACAAATATTTTATTTTATTAAATATCAAATGCATTGTTAAAGAAAATTGTAATAAGACAATTCAAAGTCAGGTTATTAAAATGTTACGAATATTAACTAAATCAATACATTTACTAAACACACGGCGTTGTCTTAGAAACAAGGAGGTGTGATTTTTAGAGTGTTAGAAAGTTTTGCTTGAAACATTGGATCTTAGATCTCAGACCATATTGGTTAGTATCGCAAACGTGTAAAGAATATGCGCCTATCTATATCTAGATAAAGATATAGATAAAATTCTTTATTTGCATAAGACATGGTACATGAATCAGTTATAAAAAAATTTTAGTACAGCACATTTATGTTTAGTTAATTTGAAAGACATGCAAATGTAAATAAACATTAGACATTATACAACTCAGTCAGGTATTTTTAAAACACCTAGTGGTTTTTGTCGAAGAATTTTTTTAGGTTGTAAAAGCACTCTATTAGGAGTCATTCATGTCTAATCTATCTAACTCGTAAATAGTTTCCGAAACACGCCTATAAATCAAGTTTAGTGAGCTCATCATCTCTGTATGTCAATTTGGGTTTTTGAATGTAGTTGAGATACTGCAATGCTTTGTAATATTTACTGTGGTTTTGTGTAAGTTGGAGACAGGAACGCGGTTTGCTGAAACCGCGAAAATGACGTCTTCACATAGTACATCACTATATTCAGTGATATACCTGTTTTGAATCTAGTGCAGTGCTAAATTTCTGTCTTAAAAATTTGTGCAGTGCAGAATTTTCGTTTACATGTTCTTACATAATAATTTTATATACAGTTTGTTGATTATCGGAAGCCGAAAGGCGATCTCGTTAAGCCGTAATACTAAATAAAAAATAACAATAAAATAAATAAAAAAAACATAAAAAATAACAAATAAACGACCCATCTCTCAGCGAGTGAGACTAAAAAGTGAAATACGCTACTAGCTTTACGATACCAATTATAACTTTTAAACAGCATTTCTAATTTTATAGCATTTAAAACTCCTTTTTTTATGTGAAAAAATACAAAAATAACTGTGAAGATGAATACTGGGAGATGCTTTATGTCTAGCAGTGAACTGACGTAGGTACTGTAGAGGTTTATAACTCAATGAGTAAAACCTCTAAGCTACGTCTACCATGGTATGTTTGCTGAAGATAACTTTTTCTGATATGGAACACTTTTCTTGACGTGAAAAAAACACTTGTTTCGTGATTCATTAAAAAAACGTGGGCCAAACAGAAAATGAAGCATCTTGGAATTTTCGTACAATAAATCCTATAATGGCTATTTTAAATCAAGAAAAACTCTAGAAAAATGTTTCATATCCGAAAAAGTTTTCTTCATCGAACATACCATGGTAGACGTAGAGGTTTTACCTACGCTTATAATGATGATGGCATTGATGATGATGATGATGGACTAGAAAAGTCAAGCTTACCCCGAGCAGGAACGGCACAAAGCATAAAAAAAGAAAATCCTACGCACATCACTATCTCTGATTGACGTTACCATAGCGTGTTCTTGTTTTCATTTTCGGTACCTGTAAAACAATATCTATTACCAGTCCCATTTCGCATCTTTGTGGTTTTCGGAACGTTTAATATAAATCTTTTCGGTGAATTAGAAAAGCAGGAAATTGTGGTTTGATGTGCATGTTTTGGATTTATCATTAGCATTTCCCATCGACTTTGTTCCCATGGAGCTTTATAAATTAAATATAGATTTTATGAGCCTCCAGGAAATTTTGTGTTACTAAATTTTCTGCAAGTAAATAGAATAATATGTCCAATAAAAATTGAAAAGTAAAGCAACATATTATTAGTCCCATTTTATATCGAAACATTACGTTATTCTAAAGATCCTGGTTTCCTCACGATGGAGATTTTAACCACTACTTAGCGAGCGCCTTGCAAGTGGTTAAAATCTCCATAAATAGATAAATAAAAATTATGGAGTAGGTACTTATAAGCATGGATCAAACCATTAAAATGAAATCTTAATATAATTGTTAAATATCAGCAACTTTATTAATTATTATGACAAAAATATGTTTTTAATAACTAAAGGCTGCAAAGAACGCATGTGTGTGCAACTCCCTTGATGCGCCGAAATGGATTAAGTTTAAGGTTTTAACGTGTCATCATCGTATTCTCGGTAGGTACAAGTATTTTGTGGTCTAAAATATCTGTATTTTTGATAGTTGACTCAGTCATGGGTAAGCCGGTCCAGAAGGGTACTCCCATTATTCATTGCTTGCGTCATTTATAACAACATAATTGCTCATTTTAGGTTATGATTTGGCCATGTAAGTTTTAAAAAAAAAACAAATTTCTCATGAAATTTATACTCTTTCTCTGAATCGTGACGTTCGCTGAATAATAGAATATGATTATATGATCATTTATGAACTGTAACCTTCGTCACCTGCGAAATGTATTTTTTTCTGCAAACCAACGAGATGGTCAATTTTATTAATGTTTGTCTTAGCTGTCTCCGAACGTCAGTTTTGAAAACCATGTCTCAAAAAATACTGGATGCATTCAAAAACTGCGAAATAAACCATCTACTTGGTTATTCGAAGCGTAAACAAGTCAATAACCTTTTCATTTTCCTACGTAATCAAACATAATCACAAACGATTAACAAATCTGTCACAATGGTACCACAGTGCAACGATCTTGACTGCCGTGATCCACCGAAGTGTGCCATTTTCAATACCGTTGCTCACATTTGAATGTAAATGTATAATTATTTAGCATCCTGCATTATAACAGAGTTAACGGTGAGCCATTGTGCCTGATGGACAAATGATTGCAAATTTTTTTCTGAGTCATTACGGTTTTTTTTGTCCGCACAAAAGAGTCACTCCCACTGTGCGGGATAAACGCAGGGTCGTGTTACCAAGAAATTTTGCATTTGTAAAAGGCTTGTAAAAAATTATATGACGGTATATGTTTGTAATTGTTAGGCTCTAATATGCATTTGTTTTACTGAGAAATGCACTTATTTATTATAGTTGTTTTACGTTGTTTGACGACCTGCAGCACAGTGGGTTATGTTTCATTTTGAGCGCAAGTGATCTAGGATTTGTACTTTTGTAGGTATTCCAGTCAGGCCACTTTAGAAATATGAACCTGAAACTGACAGGTACCACCTCTTCACTCGCCTCTGGTAACAATCGAACCCGCGACTTTTAGCTATTCGAGCGACTGGTCTACCAACTAAGCTCCCGAGGGTATAAGAGGCAGTTTTATTTTTAGTCCATTAATGATTCCTACTTTAGGACTGATTAAAAAATAATTTAACCTCACACGACTGTGGCATTCTACAAAGCCTTCTAACATTAACTTAATCAATGTAACATACCGATGTTTCCCTTCGCCGTTAAAAACATCTTAGCTTTACCACTTAATAAGTTAGTACGAAGCAAAAACTGCATCCAATGAGTTTGTTTTTCCGCAAACCTAACGGCACTATAATACCGCTAATTTCGCTAAAAAGGTCAACGTCACGTGAGATTCAGTAATGCACTTCAAATGACTAATAGTGATGCAGTGGAAACTGGTTATAACCGGTAATAAGCAGATTTGCAAAGTCATTTCACGTCAGCACCATTGCCACAAAGTCAATAATGTCCAGGTTTGAGTTAAGTGTTGCACTATAAACCTTACTTTTAATAACCTATAATAAAACAATGAGGTGCTCGTAGCTCAGTGGCGGCAGCGCTTTGGTATCGATTACTAAAGTTAAGCAACCAACGCCGCGGTCGTGAGTGGATGGGTGACCATTCCGACCATATTTAGTGACATTTATCACAAGCATCTCCGTGCTTCGGAAGGCACGTTAAAAGTTGGTCCCGGCCAATATCGCTTGATATTGGTCGTGAAGCCTAGTCAGAGGCCTTAAGGCGGCTTGATAACATCTGACAGTAAGGTTTAGTCACTGGCCTTACAACACCCCTCCACCGCACCGCACCGGGCCCGCGTGGTGGAGTATGGCCCAAACCACCTCATAGTTGAGGTGAGGCCTGTGCCCTGCAGTGGGACGTATATATGCATAGTTTACTTTACTTAAAACAATAATTGTCTTCAAAATCGACCTTCTAATAACTATGTCTTATATAATATATTAAGTATAATATACCAAATACAGTCTATTATTATCTATTTAGTTTCGGTTTTCTATAGAATAGTTAACCGCTAGGTTGCATATATCGCACACCATAAAAACACCCTTTATTCAATCATGTTAGTGGCTTTAATTTCTCTTGAACAGATTTAAACAAAAAAACCGGCCAAGTGCGAGTCGGACTCGCGCACGAAGGGTTCCGCACCATTATTTATAAAAACGAACAAAAAATTACGTTTGTGGAATGGAAGCCCCCTTAAAAAGTTATTTTGTTCTGGTTTTTAGTATTTGTTGTTATAGCGGCAATAGAAATACATCATCTGTGAAAATTTCAACTGTCCAACTATCACGGTTTATGAGATACAGCCTGGTGACAGACAGACAGACAGACAGGCAGACGGACAGCGAAGCCTTAGTAATAGGGTCCCGTTTTACCCTTTGGGTACGGAACCCTAAAAACAATTGTGTTTTGGCTAAAAGCTGGTTAAAATCTTTAAAAAAATGGGAATACTCGTCCCTCATTTTATTATCTAGGAGTATGCCTACGTTTGCGAATAATATAGGTACCAATAATGGCACTGGACATCGGTAGTCTGTTTCTAAGGCAAATGTGACCAACATGTGACCAACATGTGACGACTTGCTAAACATTCCAAAAAGTCTATTCCTCCTCCTTGCGTCGGTTTCCTAATTACTGAGGGTCGTGACTCCCCCGCTGCATTAGTTTTTCCCGTACGATTTCCCTCCATCTGCTGCGATCCTTAGCTTCATAAAGGGCATTGTGGAAGTTGATGTTCAGAGAAGGTCGTATTTGGTCCGACCACCTCGTGGGACTGCGTCCTTTGGGACGCTTGCTATTTATCTTGCCTGTCTGCAAAAAGTCTACTAATCGGCTCAAAATCCTGACAAAACAACCAAAAAATTTAATGATCAATATGATAATGAGCTCTCATATATCGTTCAGATTTGTTTTTTTACATCATGAACGACAATATACAAACTTGCGTAAGCTAATAATATAATAAAGATTCGCCTTGATTCGCAATCCCTTCCAATGATTAGCAAAAACAAAGCGCATTGAACCAGCTGTGATTGGACGCTGCGTAGATGTGCAGGCGGCGATGACAGGGATGGCAACTTCTGCGATTTTTTTTTTTTTTGAGATGGGCTTACTCTTGACCCCAATCTTACTCTAGCTAAAGCATAGATGGGATCTACGATGGAGCGAGCTTGCCCAGAAGATGCCTATTCACTCTGGACTTAAAGAGAGTTAGGTTATATGCACTCGGAAATACAGACGCAGGCAGGGAATTCCAATCTTTAGCTGTGCGCATTATAAAAGATGACGAGAAGCGCTTAGTGCGGATTATGGGAATTGATAAAAATAGTGACAATTTTTTTTTTAAATGTGCAAGTATGACTCGCGTTCCGAGGGTTCCTTTACTTACTTGTGCTGTAAATCATCGCTTATTAAATTTCATGATTGTAGGTAAACAGGAATAGGCGTCAAATAAAGCGGGAAGATAAGCCATAATATCTTTTAAAAAACCGGCCACGTGCGAGTCGTTCTCGCGCACGAATGGTTCCGCACCATTATCTATAAAAACGGAGAAAAAAATCACGTTTGTTTTTTAGTATTTGTTGTTATACCGGCAACAGAAATACATAATCTGTCAAAAATTCAACTCTTTAACTATCACGGTTTATGAGATACAGCCTAGTGACAGACGGACAGACAGACAGACAGACAGGTGGACAGCGGAGCCTCAGTAATAGGGTCCTGTTTTACCCTTTGGGTACTGAACGCTATAAATGGTGTCAAAAGTATTTTAAAAAAAATGTGCAAGTATGACTGTTTGACGCGTTCCGAGGGTTTAATTTGTAAATATACATACATAAATACCTATTTCGTAAAATATCAACACACTTTTTGGATTTTATCTTTTACTTATAGCCAAATTTCATGATTGTAGGTGAACAGGAATAGGCGTTGATGTCAAATAAAGAGGGAAGATTAGCCATACTTTAAAAAAAAATGCTTAATTTAAGTTATTAGCAAAAATACCATAGTTTTTTTTATTAGTGTGATTGTTGAAAGTTTTTCTAACCAAATCTAGCTGTGCCAATTTTGGCAGCCCTATCAGTGCGCTTATTAGATAATTCTGTTTAATGCGTGCGCCGGCGCAATAGGTGTGGGTTCGGTGAACTGCTAATAAAATGATCAACCGTGCGATATGTGGTGCAATCGTGCGTTTTGCTCAATTTATAAATGGCTGTAAGCTTTGTAGGCAGGTTTATTGGAGACGATCATTTACTACTTAAACATCTAGTAGGGAGATATAAAAAGCATAGCTAATTGTAATAGCATAATTGCTATGGTACTTATGTAAGTAGCTAAACACTTGTGTTATAGAAATCAGAAACAACGACAGTACCACAACACCCCGATCCGAGACAAAAAAATCGTTTTATACATTGACCCGATCGGAGAGCAAACCCGGGATCTCAGAGACGGCGACGCGTGCTCGCCTCTCAGCTATGGAGGCCAATGTTACATTACCCTGATCAATTAAATAGGGGCTGATTCTAGTGCTCAAAATAAACAAATCATCTAACCAGTATCTTTATCATTTAACATTTTTCAGTATCAATACCTTTTGGATCGAACAGAGTTTTTGTTACACCTTGTATAAACGCAAATACAAAAACGCTTATATTACAGAATATTCAAACAGCAAAAGCGGACTATCCGCCTTTACACTCAATTAAACAAACAAAAGTAATAACAACTTAACTATCGAAAGATGTACTTTACACAGTATTTCTATAAAGGGATGCAGTTTTCAACATAGTTAGTTTTCAGTTTTGGGTACGTTTACACATTGCGATTTCAATCGTAGTGCACAAAATGGCGTTAAAAACTCTCTTAAAGAAAAATACAATTAAATAGCCTGTGACAAAAAATGTCGGTGATTAGTGGCTGTTATTAACACTTGTTTTGAAGGTTTCAATAAAAACATAAAATCTACATAAAAACAAAGTACTAAATCGTACAATTAAATTAAAAAGAAATACCTTAAAGGAAAAATACTACATTTAAAATTGACCTAATATAAAAAAAAAAACTGTTGACAAAAGCGATCATTTGTTTTTTACAAATTCAATTAATTAGTACGCGACATTTATTCAATTCAGATATTTATTTAGGGTTGGCTCTCTTCGTCTCCAGGTGCCAGGATAATCTATCCTTCAAATCTCCGGATACGTTAGGCCGCCAGGTGGCCAGCGGACGCTCTCTGCCTCTTTTCCTTTCTGGATTGGCCAAGACCCTCTGGACTAAATACTCTTCGTCCCTTCTGATGTCATGTATCTTTCATCTTATCTCCGATGGTGGCGACACTTAATATATTATGCATGCACATTGCATATAATAATTAGGTTTATATATGATTTTTAATATTTAAAAAAATAATCGTCTGCCACAGGTGGCATCCAAACCCACGACCATCGCATACCGGGCGAGTGCTTTTCCAACTAAGCTACCGAGACGATAATTAGATGTCGGTCGTTTAATTATACTTTACTAATGAACTATTGAAAATATATCTTAAATTATAAAATAAATTGTAGTAAAAGTAGAATATTTTAATACAATTGTACCTTTACCTGAAGAAAGCCGGTTTATCCTTTTTTGTGCCTTACGATACAGCTAGCAAAACCGTTTTAATTGCCGCGTATAAACCGCCCTTCAGTTCGGTAAACTTCGCTTCAGTAATACAACTATGCGAATCGACTCACCAATATTGGAATACCATAGTTAAACTAACCAGCTGTTTACTCAGTTGCTAGTAAAATATAACCAGCGAACCCTGGTTTTAACCGATTATCGGTTCTGAGTTGGTAATCCAAATTAATTTAACTTTTCATTGGACGGAGCTTGTTTTGTAATTACTGTTGCTCGTGACTTGAATTTGTTTGGAAACGTTATTCGACGTATGCTCAAATACATAAAGTTTCATGGAAATTTTATGAATAGTTTAGGAATATTTAATATAGTTTTTCTAATACATAAAATTTAAAGGAATAGCTTTTTTCGCTCTACATGACAACACACTTTTGTAATGACGACCTCCGTAGCCGAGAGGCGAGCACGCCGGACTTTAAATGGCGCCGCTATCTCTGAGGTTCCCGGTTCGATCCCCGGTCAGGTCAATGTAGAAAATGAACTTTTCTATATTGACTCGTGTTTCTAATGTCTATAACACAAGTGCTTTAGCTACTTACCTTAATATCAGAGCAATGTAG
Organism: Anania fuscalis; assembly: GCA_950371115.1. NCBI lineage: Eukaryota > Metazoa > Arthropoda > Insecta > Lepidoptera > Crambidae > Anania > Anania fuscalis. Next base: position 14,603,664 of record OX493343.1, on the reverse strand, counting down.
GTTATGTTGTACAATATTTAAAAAAAAACTTTGTTTTTACACCATGGCTAGCTAAACGTCCAGTTTTATATGAATGTGTAAGTTTGACATTGATAATTCACCGCCAAACAAGTTTTATAGATCAGGGCCCTAACCATGAACTGTTAAAACAATCACAAATATGTCAAACATTATCATTTCTGTCAAATTTTGTATGAAATGACGTACCAAAATTGACAGATTTGACAACTTTGAGATTGTTTTAAGAGTTCATAGTTATGGCCCAGGGCGGTAACCACGAACTCTTAAAACAAGCTCAAATCTGTCAAACATTATCATTTCTGACAAATTTTGTATGAAATAACGTACCAAAATTGACAGATTTGACAACTTTGAGATTGTTTTAAGAGTTCATGGTTACCCCGCAGTAAGTACGTGATTACATAGATTCCGGAAATCCTAATGATTACAGCTATGCATTATGTTTGAATAGATATATATCTATATTATATCTGATCCATTTGATATCTTAAAAACTTAAATATTTAGCACATAAGCATGTATAGATTTAGGTCATAACATAATTAATTAAACAAAGTATAGCTAGCGCCAAATAGCCTAGACAGTATGTATGTACTAATAAAACTCTTTAAAGATTTTTTTAATTTTAATATTTGTTATAATTATTACATATACACGGTGTTACTTTGCATCCTTGCCATATTCACAGAAATAAAAGTAGGGAAGAATACCTATTGTTTAGATAAACTAGAGACTCCCATAAATAAAGCACACTAAGTTTTTAGTAAATTTGGTTTTGCAGTACACATAGGAATAAACCGATTTTGTCTCGAACGGTACGCGATCACTAATCAAGTAATACTACAAAGTCTTTTGTGCCGATGAATAAGAACAGTGATGTGCATGCGTTTCGATAATTAGTGTTGTGTTTAATAGATTGTCGATAAAATAAAATACTCAAGATTTAAAAAAAAATTGGTCTTTCTTTTTTTACTGATTTGTTATCATTGTCAGTGATATAGTCACCTCTGTAAATATGGCAAGGATGCAAAGTAACACCGTATATAATATTTGTAATTGTAATTGCTACACCCTTACAGGGTCTGTACAGTTCAATTGTATTAATTATGTGCAATATTGCAATAAGTAAATAAATAAATAAACTTCAACACTACATTCCAAGCAAGTGATAAGAGCCCAAAAACGTATTAAATTAGCTAACAATCTTCTGAAGTGCAGACATTTTAAATTATCAACACGGATCTTTGTAAAATTCAAATACCAAAGATCAAAGAAGCGTCACTCCTTTGATTTAAACACCTGGTTTTAAATCAGCCTTGTCTCTGGAAACCATAAACAAAGCTAAGCAGATTACGGACGTGTCGCCACAATATGAAGTTTTGGAACAAATACTAAGGCTAGGATCACACTGCTGATAATTTTTGAGCATCGATATTAATTAAATCTTTAAGGCAATAAAAACATTTCTTGTATTATATTTATGTACTAGACGTCTTTACTTCCTATTTACGAGTCGACTTTGTAAAAAAACGTGTGTTCAGTATTTTTCCACACAAATATCGTAATAATACAAAAATAATATTGGCTTTCGCATGCGCACTTACCTACACGGTAATATTTTTAGTTAAAAATTAATAGTCGCAATTTTTATTTAAATAGATTTTAAAAAATACGTTGGCTAGTGTGGCCTTAGCCTTACGACTGATTTACGATGCACACGTTCAAATCACTTTCGTTTTAAAATAGATTCAAAGTTATAAAATGAGTGTGGATTATTTTAAGCGGAATGATGTATTGTTTTTCGTACATGTGTAGTCCAATATTAGTCATCAGGATTGCAAGAAAGTTAGCATTTTCATTGCCTACGTTACTTTATTTGTTGTACTTGACGTAAATAATTGTTTACGCCATTTAAGACTACCTATAATTATAGTAGAGAATGTCCCTATTTACCCCTAAGGGACTTAGGGGCAAATAGGGACATTGTATGACCATTAGATGAACATTCCTAAAGCTGGGTCTTCACCTGCGTTTAATGTCATTAAAAAATACGCTATTTCATATAAATATTGTACTTATTAATGAAATTAAACTCAGGTGAAGCCCCAGCATAATAATATCAAAGGAGTTACAACAATTTAAAAATCTAGTGACATTGATTCTGTTTTGGATTTATGTAAAGTAAGTGTAATTTTTTTATAATTTAATAAACAATTGTATTGTTTTTGCACGAATCCAAGCTATTTCCGTATATCTTACTGATACACTAATATTTTAATGTTATTTTTTCAGGTTAATTCTTCATAAGATTTGCGACAAATATCGTCAAAATTCGTTGTTTTTATTTAACTACACATCCTCATCACCAAATGGTAGTGCAGTCAACAGCATTTACAAAAATTATTTCAGATTTTCTAGAAAAAAAATATAGGAAAATGACATTTTCAACTTAAAATTAAGCACGTAGAGTATAAAATGATTTAAAAATTATGTGTTTCTGAGTAGGTTAGGATGGTTTTACATGTATTTTCACATCATCAAAAGTCACGATCCCTCAGTATTTAAACTAAGTCGTAAAGGCGAGTTGTAATTTTTTTAGTGACACGGCATCTTTGAGCCGGCCAAGTATTATTTTTGTTTATTGCCCGTAAACGCCTGTTGAGTGGTTCCGTTGAGTTATATCTGTTTGATAACGACATAGGGCGAATAGAACAGCTAAAGCAATAATAATTAATATTGGACAACATCACATACATTGCTCTGATCCTAAGGTAAGTTGCTTAAGCACTTGTGTTATAGAAATCAGAAACAACGACGGTACCACAACACCCAGACCCGAGCCAATATAGAAAAGTTCGTTTTATACATTGACCCGACCGGGGATCGAACCCGGAACCATTTAAAGTCCTGCGTGCTCGCCTCTCGGCTACGGAGGTCGGAGCAATGGAGTTGTCCCAAAATGGTTTTTATTCGTCAATATTTAAAACTACATTATTATTATGTCATATTAGTTAGAGCAACAATTCAAACAGTAACATTACTAACTCAATAATATAAGGATCCGACTTACTTACTAAATCAATAATATAAGGATCCGATTTCGATTAAGAGTTTTATATCAACTTTTTTGTCCCCTAAACAACAAATTCAAGCAAAATAATAAAAAAAAACAACAATTATCCGTTAGTAATCATTAGTAACCATTGCATAATTATAGAAGAAAAGACTTTATTTCTATTGAATACTTGACTTAAATAGAATAATTAAATACTCAAAATCTGGCTGTACAATTTGAGGTCATTAATTCAACTTTTTACTGGACATATATTTTTCGAGAAGGCAGAGGATTTTCAGTAACCTATGATGTCAACATAAGTGTTTTTTTTAATATTAGTTTCTCAGCCATAAAAAAATACGGTTCTCTATTTTGTTTCCTAACTTTTTTATACATAATCTAAAGTCCAATATTTTTTTTGTCCTTATCATCATTTGTCCGAATGATAACTTGCCTGAACTTAATGTCACATAATATTACATGCAATAAAATTAAAATCCCTAAATACATTATGCCCTATTTTTTTTGTCATAAATATTACATTTAATAATATACAAAAGACATAAAATTGTTTTCAATAAACGTTGTAAGTCCTACATCCAAATTATACCTACAATGTTTATTTTTATCCTAATAATGTTTTTAAAACGTTATGTAAAGAAACGTTATGCAAGCAAGCAAATGCATGCAAGCAAGCAGCATGCATGTAAGCAAGCAGCATGCAAGCAAGCAGCATACATGCAAGCAAGCAGCATCCACCATGCATGCAAGCAAGCATCATGCACCATGCATGCAGTCAAGCAATCAGCATGCAAGACTTCTGTCACGGCTCCCACTGCGGGTCTCCGGCGGTCCTACACGTGCTAATCGTCATAGACTTCTTTCGCTCACCACCGCAGCTTCGGCTTGCTGGCCGGCTTGGCCGGCCAGCCTCAGCCGCGGCGGCTTGCTCTCAGCCTCCTGCTCCTCAGCCCGCGGACCGCCTCGCCCCTCCGCGCCTACGCGATTTTAAATTACACTCTAGGGGTAGGGTAGACAAGACTGCTTGGAGTAGGATTTACGGCGATTCGTTTCTGACACTAAAAACCTAATTTTTAGCTATTGTTTTAGGACTAACAATAATTTTATACATAAATGAATATTCGGAATAATTAACATTATATAATACAATACTTAGGACATGTGACTTTATTTCGTGTAAAATTAGTAGATTCAACTATTATAGTACTCAATATTATAACAGAATAGTTTTAGAACTAAAGATAATTATATAACACAAAATTTAGAATTTTTAAACATTATGGTTACTGAAGTATATAGCAAACGTGTTATGGCCTGGGTAATGATTTTCGAACAAACAATGTTAGGAGAAGAAAGGGAAAAAAATACATTTGCTTATAAAAGAAGCTTGATATCCCTTTGTAAAAGGCATTATAATATGCATTAGAACATAACATGTTATTTCCTTTATTTGTGTAAAAATCCAATAATGATATGCGTCATTGAGTAATACACAGGACTTTCAAAATATGTATTGCATTAGTAAGATACGGTAAGGTTGTAAATATTATCTTGTTTTAACTAACATGTTTACCTGATCACTACCTACTTGAACACATTGTTTTTATCCAGACTGAAAGGGCGCTGCAAGGTGAATAATAACAGATTAAAACAAACCAGCTGTTGAACTTTCAAGGCCATGTGAAAGCCTAGAATAATCTAATGTTTGAACAACAGTTTGTTAACAACACATAGTAAGTTAACATGATAATAATGATACGGCAGACATCACCTACGAAGTAGATTGGCCGCTCTAATTTGGCTGTGACAACTGTGTTATAATTTTGACGAATAAACATAAAACTTCTGGCTTCTTCAGAAGCAATGAACCTCCTTAATTGTGATCGAGAAGATTTGATCTGCTAAATATACTTTCTGAAAATTTTTTGGTCAAGTTGATTAAAATATTTTTTTTGGTCAATTAGTATTTATTGACACCAATTTGTAGTATTTACTAATTTCAAATGTTACTACTAGTGCAGTGACAATACAGTGTATTAGTTCAATGCACAATTGATGTTTAACATAAACAATTTTGAATGCCCGATATTGTTTAGGCGAAGAGCGGTTTCACCTAAGAGAGGCGTGCACCTTATATGCCTAAAGGGGGACTCCATTGTCAAAGAATATGTAAAATGTTTATTTATATTGAAATAAATTACTATTATTATAAATTTTGTAATATTAATGTCTGTCGCAGAACCGACGAGAGGTGGAGCAGGAAGGTTCTCGAATGGAGGCCACGCTTAGGCAAACGTAGTGTAGGACGCCCCCCGGCTAGATGGACCGATGACCTGAAGAAGGCAGCTGGCAGCGACTGGATACAAAGGGCGGGAGATAGTGCGCTGTGGCGCTCCTTGGGGGAGGCCTATGTCCAGCAGTGGACTGCAACAGGCTGATATGATGATGATGATGATGATTATAAATTGATGAAAGATGATTTAGATGAGAAGACATTTTTTTTTTCTAATCTAACCTCAAATTACTGCAATTATATTTTTTTGCACGTGTTCGTATAACCATCATCGTCTAAGCTGCAGTCCACTGCTGAATGTAAGCATCCTCCAAAGAGCACCAAGAGTACGATCTCTTGCTTTTTAGGGTTCCGTACCCAAAGGGTAAAACGGGACCTTATTACTTAGGCTCCGCTGTATGTCTGTCTGTCTGTCACCAGGCTGTATCTCATGTCCGTTTGTCACCAGGCTGTATCTCATGAACCGTAATAGTTAGACAGTTGAAATTTTCACAGATGATGTATTTCTGTTTCCGCTATAAAAACAAATACTAAAAATCAGAATAAAATAAATATTTGAGGGAGCCATACAACAAACGTTTTATGCTAGTTTTTATTTTATTTCTAGATAATGGTGCGGAACCCTTCGTGCGCGAGTCCGACTCGCACTAGGCCGGTTTTTTTAATGATCCACTACCCCAGCCATCTTCCCAGAGGAACATTTAAGTGTTGTTGTGTACAAATACTACATTTCGTTTGTTTAGACGTAATAGAACCTATCAAATTAAAATAACTAATCACTCGTATGAAACCTTTGATAATTTATGAAAAATTGAAAATGGTCGTGTAATTTACACGGTTAGTTAGAGTTGGTCATATTTTGTCAAAGGGTTAATACACGTGAATTAATTTAAATTTATCAGGTTAATACCTCGGACGTAGTAGGCCTACTACAGATTATCAGTGTTTACCAGAATTTTAGTGAATAATCAAAACGATAATTCGTCTTACAAAAATGTAAATTTAATAACAAATGATCTCAAACATTTGAAAACAAATCTGCTTTTTAATAAACATTTCAGTTTAAACCTGAACTCATAATGCAAAAATAAAATAACTTTTAGGCTAAACGACCAAGAGATAAATAAGGATTTTTGTTCCCCAAAATACAAAAGACCGGACGAGAAATAAATTTACGAACGTACTGTCCCGGAAAAATCTTGATGATGCTATAAAATCTTCTTGCAAAAGTAATGAGAGAAAACGAGAACACGTGTACGTGTAGTTAATAAATAAATGCGTAATGTATTGTAACCATTGATTGGCAATGTGTGGTCTTTTAAACCGACATTGATGAAATTTTTCGTTGCATGTTGCATCAAGGTCAAAATAATTTCCATTAAAAAGACTTGTTTAAATGCATAAAACTGTCTTAGAATAGAAATATTAAGTAGTTAGCGATAGGGATGACTCAGAAAAGAAAATTAAATTCTACTTAGTCCGTCAGTTAGATTAACAAAAAATAATGGACTATTATTTAATCTTACAATTGCAAAGAGCGTCAAAGTTCAGAAGAGGGGTTTCGTGACGTCATTAATTTATAAGTAAAAACTGTACCTAGGCGTGACGTCATTCGACATTTCGAATTAATATTCTGTGTAATATTTTCATTACTTACTATAAGAAGCTTCTGAGCACACTTATTATAACACATAATTTAAATTATCAATGGCAACCTGATTCTATTCCTGGTTCGGTTGAATAAACGATCTTTATCAATCATTCTAGGTCTGATTTGTGTGTAGGTTTTAATTTTGTCACATTACACATTAATAAATCGTATTAAAAATTCATTGTACAAAATAAAATTTCTACATTTACAAAAATTACTGATGTTAAAATAATATAATTGACAATATTCGGTCTATAAGACTAACGGCAGTATGGAGGGTTCAAATCCAGGAAAGTTGTCAAACGTCGACTCCTTAAATCTGCGAGTTGATGACGGACAGACAGTTATTATGTGTTCGAATTCACTTTTACATTCATGATGTCAAGCGTTTTGTCTCACTAGCTGTCGTGTGTTTGAAGCTTAATTTGGATTTGATGGAATTTATATATTTTTTCGGTTTGTCAGTTATGTCAAGCTGAAGACTGTAGGTTATTAAAAAACGGTGAAGTGTGTTGAACTCCTGTGAGGATTTCGAACTCTTTATAGGTTTCCATGCTGTAATATATTAGAGTGTATAACTATTTTCTATATTTTGACAAATTTAAGGAACAATTAGTTTTCAATAAATAGGAATGAAAAAAAACTGTTTTTAAAAAAAAAAAAATTTACTTAAAATAATGCAACTTAAAATTCTCACATCTTTTAATATGGCACTGTGCCTACCGTATGAAAACTTTATTGTTTTATTTTTAATTTACACGTCAAAATTGATTGTGAAGAGTGTCCCCCATCTTAAAAACTTATTTATTTATAAATATTTTTATTTATTTAACTGTTAGGTTGCAAGAGAACCTACTAAAAGTGTTGTAAAAAGTGAAAATATATGAGAGAGTGCATGTCACTGAAAAAAGTGTAGTTTAGATACTTCGATTAGGAAAACTCATTTAGGATTAGGAACAAAACGCTAGGAGAAAGTAATTTCCCGCTGTTACAATGGTAAGTTTTACGTGGCTCAATTTCGTTTCCTGATTCAAGTTTTTTTAAAATGTTTCGGCTCGACCAACCAAAATTCAGCGTGTACCAAACCGTTTCATGAGTTCTTAGCAAACCCGGGACAACTCGCTAGTGTAGGTATAGGTACTCTACACTAAACTATTTAATAACACTTTAATATACCCAGAAAAAGTCATCATGTCTTAGTTGAGTTTTACTGCCCTTGCAAATAAAGATGTAATTAAATATTTTACGAGCCGTATTATAATAAATTTCTCGTACGTGCCGCAGTGACTGCGAGTGGGATTCATTTGGCTCGAACAATAAAATTTTAAAGGGTTTTATGTATGTTTTTTATTTATATACTTTACAACCAGCGGAAGGCATAAGTTATTGTAATTTTCAGAATAAGTTGTGGGAGAAGATTAAGGACAAATGAGAGGATTAGAGGAGGAAGAAACGTGGAACATGACAGTAAAGCTGGCCCGCCAACTTCACGTCACTCAGCGAGCTATGGAAAGGTCGATGTTTGGGATTTCATCAAGGGATAAAATCCGAAACGAGTTCATTAGGCAAAAGGCTAAAGTAACGGACATAGTCCAAAAATGTAGCAAGCTTAAGTGGCAACGGGCTGGCCAAATCTGTCGCAGAACCGATAAAAGGTGGGTTTTCGAGTGGAGACTACATCTTGGCAAACGTAGTGTGGATGCCCCCCAACCCGATGGACCGACGACTTTAGAAAGATGGCTGGCTGTGGCTGGATAAAAAAGTGGGAGATCATGCCCTTTGGCGCTCTTTGGGGGGGGGCTTACGTCCAGCAGTTGACTGCAATATGCTAAATAGATAGATAGGATTTAAATATTTTTCACTTTTGTCCAATTCCAGTTGGCGATATCACAAAACACGAGAAGAAAGTTTTGATTGCATTGATAACTATATGTACCTAAAATAAAACTACCTACATGAACTTGTTTTTGGTAAACAAGGTATTCTTTCTTATCACCAAAACAAGTTTTTTTTCCTTGAAAGTCTACCGACTTCTCACGGAAAATTCAATACAGTTGTAATATGTAATTACTTTGACTCAGTATACGTACTTCCCCCTATTTCAGTAACAGGAAAACTGTTGACTTTCGCAGAAAAAACATGGCGTGACCAGTTAGATAATACGCAGACATTCAAGGTTTCTGACTCCTATGTCGTTCAGGTATTATCAATTTACTTTTTTCTATCGTGCTAATAGAGCTATGGTCAGTTTGGAGTTTTGTCTCAAATCCATGGGTAAAAAAAGTTTACCTAGAATGTCTCATTGTAGTGCACATAACTCACTTTAATCATGAGGTTGTTTGGGTCATAATATTCTACTATGCCGGCCTAGTGCTAATTGATGGAGTTTAGAGTCTAGCGCATTCTCTCAAGCTAAATCAAAACCCAAAAAAAAATCAGTTTCATTTTTTATTTTAAGTTGAATTTTTTTACGATATCTCACTTACCATAAATCAACTTTAGGTCAATTTTGTAGTAACTTCCATTAAAGTTATGAGGCTGTTTATTTTATGCATGATTTAGCTGCAAAAAAGAAAATCAAAGAAACCTATTTTTTTTCTGCAAACTGATCCATTTTTGCAAAAATACATAAAAAAAAACTTGAAAACTACGAAAAAATGTTCGTATTTTCAATACCGTCTATCTATATAGTGAAAGTTCGCGTATACAACCTTTCCGAAATTGGCCGACACGTAATCAGCCGGTTTTTCGTCAGGTCCTTTGATGCTTTAAATACACACAAACTTTAAGTTCATCGTCCTATTCAGGGAAATGGAATTGTTTCAGTAATTAACCAATTAGTGATTATTAAGATGTTCTTAGAATATATGAATTAGCTAAGAGCTGCACGTGTTCGAAGAATGCTAAAACATTTGTATCATTTCTGTAGATTTTCCTTTTAATATGTGTTTCCTTATTTATTTTGAAATAATATTATTTTCATTTTTTTATTAAGTTGATTCCCTCCTCCCCAATAAATAGCAATAATTATAATCAAATCACAATATTTACTTTAGCTTGGACAGGCAGGAATGATACGATTTTGAAATGAAATAAAACGATATATTGCATTTCAGTTTAGTTTCTTCCGGCAGCTTGTAAATATAAATGTTTATTTGACCCAATATTAAAATACCAATTACATTTTACATTAAATAATAAGTTGGACATAACACATTTTTGTTTTTCTAAAAAAGTTATCTGATATTTTAGTTAGTAATTATTTTTATGTGAGTAATTGTTTGCGTTCTGTTTTGTTATGTGTCGTTGAGATGTTCCATAAGCAATAGATTTTCTTTATCTTTTTATCTTATTTAATAAGTTAATAATTGCCTGAAAAACAAACGAGAGTCAATTTTGGTAAACAGGATCGTGGCAATCATCACCATCTGACACTCAACATGAATATCTCACACCGATTCATTCGCGGAAAACATCAAACATCAAAGTGTATATTTAGTATCTGACAAGTCGATCATTAATACAGCTGTCAGTAAACGTGATGAACGTCACGAAACGATGTATCCTGAGTAATATTTGTGTTTGTGAATGTCCGAAATTAGTGGATATGATGCACCGAGTGTAATCGCTAATTTCGATGGATTATGTTCGAAATTCATTAACTGTCTTATTCAGAGTGCATTTACTAGTTCAGACTAAAGTTAAACCACAGATTTTTGTACGTTAGAACAGTGGTTTAACCTTAGTCCCGAAATAGCTAATGCACTCTGAATAAGACAGATGTTTAAGAATCGGTTATACATTTACACCGTTTTCTGGTCTATTGTTAATTATTATATATTCTCTACCCTAGATGTCATTAACAACGCTGAAAAAATAGATACTGTCATTTTATGACTAACCGTATTATACCGAAATTGTTCAGTATTTTCAACGCTACTGAAAGATGTATTTGATATACAAAACTTCATAATATTTTTGTTGGCGCAAATAAATAAGCAAAAATTGACAAGAAAATAACAAAAATGGTGCCAAAAAGAAGGCCTTTGACTTCTGGGTGTCCATTGGGTGACAATTAGTCCTACAATTGTTTTCACTCTGCTCGAGTTGTCATTTTTATTAAGTCGTCCTGTCGTCACTTCCTTGGGAACGCACCCTTGGGAACTAAGGGTGTCAATTTTTTAGGTATAACTTATAAAATTTACCTATTAACCTATAATTTTTACGAAATTATTTTAGACAATGTGATTTGTTGAGGTTTTAATTACTGAAGTTTCATCTATTCCAGTCACCATAAATACTAAAGGACAATGCTAAAATCCTATGGACCCAAAACCCAGAGTCGATTAAAATGTTTTATGAATGGGGAGATAGGGCACAGATAGTATGCTAGGAATGTGATATTTGATTTTACTAAAACAATCCCCAAGTATTAAAATAATGCAATGAAAAAGATAGGGTCCCCAAAATATTAGTAGATGTAGATGTTGATTGCATATAACCTGACTCTCTTTAAGTCCAGAGTGAATAGGCATCTTCTGGGCAAGCTCGCTCCACCGTAGATCCCATCTATGCTCTAGAGCAAGATTGGGGTCAAGAGTAAGCCCATCTCAAGTAAAAAAAAAAAAAAGATATTTTCCTATAAAAAACCAAGATATTACCGTTGTTGCAATATTGATATGAAAGCGCTCATGGCGAAGCTTGACAGGCTGATCGTATCCGATCAAGCAACGCTCGTTCCGGTCAGGTGTCGGATGGGTGACCGTGGGATTACGATTGAGCATTCTCATCCTTTGGAGGGCACGTTAAAACGTCGGCTTCGGCTGTTGTCATTTGATAACAGTCATTATGCTAAGTCAGAGTCCTTCAGGCGGCTTGATAAACTCTAACATAAGAGGTGGCCAATTTTATTCCTCATGCATTAAGAAAGATAGTGATGATATATTAACGTTTGATGATGTAAGACTACCAATGTTTTAAATAAGCAGCTAATAATCCTTTTCGCTAGTTAAAACAATGATAACCAGTTCTAAAACGCGGTTTGCTAGGGGTCTAGTATAGTATAGGCTTTCGGGAACGGTTTTCAGAAAATCAAATTGCGAATTTAAGATCTTCTATTTATTCTCTAAAACGCCACACATAAACTATTTTAATCGACGCTGGGTTTTTTTAGCATTGTCCTTTCTCAACTCAGCACACTTCACTCCGTCGTCGACTGCTAAGCTCATTTCATACCCTTTAGCGACTTTAGCGCTGTTGTGGAGGGTTTTTGAACTGTAATTTGCTGCTTACATGGACAGTTTTTTAATATGTGATGTCAGACCGTTCCCAATACCTCTACCGTCCACAACACTGCACATTTTATAGCGTTACATATCGCATTATGTTAATTCTTGTCCATATATTTTTAGGGTTCCGTACCCAAAAAGAAAAACGGGACCCTATTACGAAGACTGCGCTGTCCGTCTGTCACCAGGCCGTATCTCATGAACAGTGATAGTTAGACAGTTGATTTTTTACAGATGATGTATTTTTGTTGCGGATTTAACAACAAATATTAAAACCAGAATAAAATAAATATTTAAGGGGGCTCCCGTACCTACAACAAACGTGATTTTTTTTTGCTCGTTAGAAAGGGTTCTCCTTCGTGCACGATTCCGACTCGCACTTTTCCAGTTTTTATCACTAATTCAGTTTTTCCACTGGTCAAACAACCACTAGGTACGATAAAAGTTCTTCTAAATACTCAAAAGTGTAGAACTTGCGTCAAACACATTAAAATATGAAATTAATCAACAGAACTGGCGGAGCACATAGCACGTAGAACTGACGGCCGATGGGGCAGAAAAGTTCTGGAATGGAGGCAACGTACCGGCAAGCGCAGCGTAGGACGCCCACCCACAAGGTGGGCAGACGACCTGGTAAAGGTTGCAGGACGACGCTAGATGCAGGCCGCTTCCAATCGGCCGATCTGGAAGTCACTGGAGGAGGCCTATGTTCAGCAGTGGACGTCCTGTGGCTGATGTTGAATTATTATATCTCTAATGAAAACGGTGCCGCTATTGGTAAAATTATTGTGTGCTTGTTATGTTAACCAGCGAAAATAAATTGAGATAATGACATTAATATGGATATTATTTTAGTTGATATGACAAAAGATTAATGACATTATCCTAAAAATAAAAAAAGCGTTTGATTGTGAGGATGGATGAATGAATGTATAGATAAATAAATGGACGAATGTTTGTTACTCTTTCACACAAAAACTACTTGGATTTTGATGAAATTTCACATTATTGTAGGTTGTACCTACATCAGATAAACACATCGGTTACAATTTTAAAATTTTTTGTGTAAGTTGGCCAAATTATGATTCAATTAAAGACCATGCGAACGGAATTGCGGGCAAAATCTAGTCTTTACTAAATTTACAATAATATTATTTCAATATCATAATCGCAGCTTAGCGTACATTTCCGCTTGACTCATATAACTCTTTTTAGACAGAAAAACATGTTTTCCGCAGCCACGTGGAGTAACTGCATTGTTTTATTATTGTACGCGCATTTGTTTTACGTTATTGTTTTCAAAAGTTTGAACTCCATGAGTTCACGATGTTTCAGCTGGGCCCTAACCATGAACTGTTAAAACAATCACAAATCTGTCAAACATTCTCATTTCTGTCAAATTTTGTATGAAATGACGTACCAAAATTGACAGATTTGACAACTTTGAGATTGTTTTTAGAGTTCATGGTTAGGGGGCTGGTCAGTGCTTACATAAGATTTTGATAAAAAATATTTTGAAAACCTAAATATTTTTTATAATATTTAAGGTTTGGTAACATGATGGATATAAAAATATTTGTAAATTTTTGTTTTTAGCAATTCCATGCAAGGTTTAATTGAAGATAAATAACACTTGAAAAAAATCATCAATATCAATGATTTTTTTCAAGTGTTATTTATCTTCAATAAAAATATTTGTTATATTTTGGCCTATGTTTATTTGGCAAAATTTTATTATGTATTTTGTAAGTGGTCATTTAACATTTTAATTTCAGCTTGTCCACTCTACAAATCATCAAGCTATAACCACATTTCAGTTGAATTCTCACTATAAGGACCGCCTGTCGAATTGAAGTTCAGGTTTACAAATAAGCTTTTTGATATTCCATAATTTTAGGCACCGCAGAAAGCACCACAGACAGATTTATCTCTCGGTAACACGGTCAAATATATTTTTTTCAAATGAATATTTTTAAAAAGACGACCTGGTAAATGTTGCAGGAAGCCACTGGATGCAGGCTGCCACCAACTGGCCAATCTGAAAGTCACTGGGGGAGGCCTATGTTCAACAGGGGACGTCCTATTATGACTGAAATGATGAAGATTTTTTTCTAGCAGTTAGTAGGTACAAACAGCGCGCTAAATCGTATGCATATTGGTAAAAAAATCCATTGTTGGCATTTTCGCATAATTATCAATATTAAGAATTTGAAAAAGCTTGAAAGTTTTTTCAAAATTTCATCCAAATCCGTTCAGTCGCGTGTGATTGAGTCACAAACATCCAAACATCCTCACAAGCTTTCTCATTTATAAATTCGTGGAATTCAGAAATGAAAATTCACACATTTTATGACTTACTTGAAGAGTAACGTACATTGATGATTCTTGATCTATTTTTATGTTTGTAAACATGTTTTTCAAATATCTGTAGACTATAAAACCGCAATAAATAATTATGGTAACGACACCAAACATAGTTTCACCCACGCAAAAATGGTTAAATAGTACATTGTACTTTGTTTGTTACTTAGATGTAATGGAACGTCGAGGAAAATATGATAAACAAATTTTATTTATTTATACTAATTTACACTGATTCGTCAGCTTCGATTTATGCAAATAGGAAATAGATAATCGTCCCACGGAAAGAGAAAACGTGATAAAATCTAAAATATTATAGTAATCATAGAAACTTTAAAAATTTATACATTTAAAAAATCGTCAGATACTGTAGGTACTTTTTATTACACATAATACAAAGAAATTACAGTTGATGCTTATAGTAGATGCATAAGGGCGGTCTTTTCACTAAAAGCGATCTCTTCCTGACAGACTTCAGGCAGAGGACAGCCGCTCTAAGGAGAAATGGGAAAGTTGATGTCCGAACGAGATACAAATGTTACAATATTGTATAACAAAATACTAAAAGAGTATAAAGTTAAGTTCGCTGTTATTTTGTAAGCTAAAACCAGTGGCGTATCCATCTATGAGCTTGCCAATAAAGCCGCCAATTAGTGCAAATAGCTGCAACGAGTGTCATCGCGAGATGCGCAATACGTATATAGTGTGCTGGAGTGTTTGAACAGTGTGCAGGACTTGTTTATGACCTGGACATAAATCTTAAAAAAAAAACAATTTAGATTTTATCAAATTAGTAGATGTTGAAAAGAGATCGCTGAGATCGTCTTCGGAGATTAAGCTGCCTGATTGTAGAAATATAACATTGTCTTGCTTATAATCTTTTTTGTTTTTTGAGCAATATAGTGTTTATCGATCTATTATTTTAATTATAATATGCGCGCACAAAACAACAATGGTCATGTTCTCAAATTAATTAAGCAACATTCTTATGTTCCTTTACTTTTCCATGGACAATGGGAGATCCAGACTCGAGCCACCTTATAAAAGATTGTTTTTGACCCAAACCGGGAATTCGCCGAATTCTATTTATGGCAACACCACGCCAATCGGGTCGTCGATTATGATAAAAAGCGAAACTATATTTTTATCTTTATGCATTACTTTTACCAAATTACTTTGCAAATATTGCCTATCCCGCCATAGATGGACGAGTTAGCTTTTTTAATAATTTAAATATGAATTCAACAAAAAAAAAATTCCAGCCTGTCCTCTTCCCTGGCCACTGTGCACACATTCGCCCCGGAGACGACTTACGGTATAATCCGTACAGGCATTCAGTTCAGTGCAAAGCCTCTTCAGTAGTATTCTTGAAATTCAGCTGCCTTCGTGGAAAGCGAGCTGTATGATGTAATTTTAATAGCATGAGCTTAGACACTGGTGCTTGTGACTATTTAAATAGAAACGTTATGAAAAAATACTTATGTTTGTTTTATGGCATCTAAATTTGTCAATAGTGATAAATATTATATTAAATCTATACTGTCAAACTTCCGAATTAAGAAATTAAGTTTATCACGGTACGGAATTGTTACTTTCAGTATAAATCTTAATCTTTTAATATATAAAATAAAGTTGCGTTAGTTACAACACTTAAAAATAAAAAACGGATGAACCGATTTTTATGGTTATAATTTGTTGGATTCGTCTCCGCTCCGAATAGCAGAATAAAAAATAAAAACTTCGGAAAACTGACGAAAAAAAATACTAATAGGGGGTACGAAGCTCGCCGGGTCAGCTTGTAAATAATAAAAATATATTACTTAAATATCAGTAAAACTATTTTAACATTACCCATTCACCAATTACGCAAAGCCAGGTTACGTGAGTTGTAGAGACAATTTAATACTCGTATTATAGATTAGAAAGTTTGCGAGGATGTTTGGATATTTGTGTATATCAGGTTATTATAATTCTATAAGAGAAATAAAGTTCTTAAACCTGAAAATTTGTGTATATGTGATATACCAAACATCAGTAGTTCACGCAAACGAAGTAGATTTATAAAGATGTTTGTAACATTGTTTCTTTGAAAAACTTTAAATCGCTTTACTTAGCTAAGATTCTTATTCGTAATGTTTTTCAACTATTATTTGTTTTTGGTCTGTAGTACGCCTTTCAAAAGTCCGTAACTCCATTCCATAGTAATAAAATTGTAAAAAAAACTAATAAAAAAAATACAAAAATAAAAAGTATACAACCAGTGTGTATTACCAGTGATGACATACGGACAGAAACGTGGCCTCTTACTATGAGCCTTATGAGAAAGCTTAAACTTGCACAGCGCACTATGGAAAGGGGTATGCTCGGTGTTTCTTTGCGAGATCAAATCAGAAATGAGGAGATCCGTGAACGAACTAAAGTCGCTGACATAGATTGACGGATTAGCCGGCTGAAGTGGCAGTGGGCGGGGCACATAGCACGTAGAACTGACGGCCGATGGGGCAGAAAGGTTCTGGAATGGAGGCCACAAGGTGGGCGGACGACCTGGTAAAGTTTGCAGGACGACGCTGGATGCTGGCCGCTTCCAATCGGCCGATCTGGAAGTCACTGGGGGAGGCCTATGTTCAGCAGTGGACGTCCTGTGGCTGAGATGATGATGAATAAAAAAAAATAATGCATTTGACCTATTTCTTTTCTACTTCAACAATTCACACTTATTACTTCATGCCAATAGCAGTACACTATAACACAGTTAATAATACCTATAATACTGGTTTCTGTAAAAGGAAACTTGTAAATAAGTAATACAATGGAGATTTTTTGTATAATTAATGGTTATCGGCCGCGGTTGCTATTGCCTACTTAGTAATTCCAGTAAATATTGAATTCGGCGTGATCAAAGAGGCAATACACAGAGTAAATAGTGTACAGACGCGTAATTTTTACAAGAATGTAACAAATACCTTTTAAGGTGTTGATGTAAATTGGGCCCTAGGACTATAAGTTTAGAGTCTCTATTATTATTATGTTGTCACTTTTTATTCATTTTTAACTGCACTTGTATTTCGTCATCATAGCTACTGTGTAAAATACTGTTTGAAATTTGTAGTGCTTGGGTGCTATGCGATTATTTGTAAGCCAAATGTAAGATTGGCAGCGTAAATTATATTGCACTATCTGAATATATTTTATTTTGGCATCAAGAACCTATTTTTAGTTAAATAAATACAATTTAGTTAC
Organism: Anania fuscalis; assembly: GCA_950371115.1. NCBI lineage: Eukaryota > Metazoa > Arthropoda > Insecta > Lepidoptera > Crambidae > Anania > Anania fuscalis. The sequence goes on along the minus strand of OX493343.1, from coordinate 14,585,734 downwards.
CTTTTTTAATTCTACATATTGTTGTTGATTTAATCTTCCTTCTTACTGCTTAAAGAAACACATTGAGATAAACAAAATTATAGGTACATGATAAATCATCTGATATAAATCTGATCTAAATTATCCAGTTTCTGTGCCTGTGGCATGATAAATCACCTTTTGGCTCAATTCTAATACAGTCACTCGTAGCTCTTGAATTAAAATAACAACATTAAACTCAAACGAGTGACACATCTGACCAAGTTTACAGATTGCTCTATGAGTGAGTCACAAACGCAGCTGTTCCTCGGCTATAGGCATTACTGATAAGTAATTTAATTTGAATCAGTTTCAATAAATGCTGTTTTGTTCCCGCTGTTGTTTGCATCTGATAAATTAAGTGTTGCGTTATGTCAGCGATAGATGATGCGCAGTTTAACGTGGCTTAAGTTGGTTTTGTGTGTAGATTTAATAAATAGTTGTCTTAAGGAATCAGTCGTAATAATCATTACACTCTCACGGGATGTCCCGACGTTTCGGCTCGATTACACGAGCCGTGGTCGCGGGTTGACTGGCGTTGCGCAGCGTCGTCTCGAACGAGTTGAAGAATTTTCTCGATTTACCGAAATTTCTTCAACATTTTCGTCACTGGTACAGTCAGTCCGGCAAAATACACTAACAGTATCGGGAATTGTTTGAGACGGCCTAACCTGCGTAACAGTCGCAATAAGTTAAGGCAGGTTTTACTTAGCTAGCATATTGTGTATGAAGAGCTTGGCATTTCTCTCTATTAAATGTTTTGAAATGAGGAGATTTGAAGATCAGAAATCACCGACATATTTTTTCGAATTGTCACGCAAGTCACATTGCTGGCATAACTGATTTAAACCGTTGGGAAATTCTCGTGGCAAACAACAACAAAATCTAAAATAAAACATTTTTTTACATAGGTAACATGAAACGTCGTTACTCGCAACGGAAAGTATAATTTTTCATCAACATCAACTCTTTTATACTTGCTTTTAAAGGGACAAAATCGAAAACGGAAATAAAAACGGACTTTTAACCGCTACCAGAAATGGAAAAACGAATGAGAATTTTATATAGTACAAGTTTAGGCACCAAAAGGTGTATTTTAGCACCAGAACCAGCATCTAAGGGGTTTTGCAATATTTTAGTTATTGTATGTATGTATAAACCATACGTATCTTACAGCTTGCGGCACAGATGTTGAGCACTGGGAGAAAGATGCCCAGAAGATCATTACGATTATGTGATTGGCTAGTGCTACGCGCATGCACCGCCGGCTCCGCGCACACGCGTCTCTGATACAATAATGGTCTCGTTAGAGGCGCAAAGCCATCCCCACTTTTCGCCCTAGCGCTCAACATCACTGCCGGGTATTGTACCGTGACAAAGCAACCTCAATCTCATAGAAAAGTCACCAGGATCGCCTAAAATACTAATTTCTCAATCATCAAATATTCCTCATCTATCAACCACAGGACGTCCACTGCTGAACATAGGCCTCCCCCAGTGACCTCTGTCATCGGGGAGGTTTTGCCATACTCGCCACTCTTGGCAGGCGGGTTGACGAGCGTAGTTTTTTTTATTATTTCGCACGAAGACGCTGCTCCCCGTCTCGAGCTACAGGATTTAGTCGCCTCTTACGACACGCCTCCTGTTGGCGGTGGGGAAGTGTATTCTTTACGGCTGTCCCCACACGGCACTCAAGGTTGACTGGTAGAGAATACTGTGTAGCATTAAGTCCGCCAATAGTACTCACCTCTGCAATAAATTATAAATAAATAAATATAACGTATGATTGTTTTCATAATTGCATCGCTCATTTCTCAGTTGATCCGATCTTACCGTGTACTTCATACTTCCAGAAGAACCGAAGTTTCTTGTTGTTTGCACTACACTAATTAGTGTGACTTTCTTATTAGCGCTTTTGGAGCTGCGCAGTTTTTGGTGCGTTTTAACAATTTTATTTTCGAATTAATTTTTTTTTCTTCATCCTGTTTTATGCCATCTTTATTATGTTGTTGAAAACTAGATTATGTAATTAAACCTTCAACGCCCAAGCGGTAGTCGTCTACCACACGTTCATTGTTATTCAAATTTTATCAATTTTTGCTGGGAGTTGAAGGGCTAATAATGGAGGACAATTTATAACGGGTGTGAAAAAAGGCTTAACGAAGCCGAATACCACATATTCTACGTATTATTACGATAATTTTTTGCTTTTACACTATACCTGGGAAATGACGGGTTACCGAGTTATTTACAGTCAAAGTTACAATTTTTTTTCAAAGATTGTTACATAATTGACTTCTGTTTGATAATACGAAACTTTTTTACAAAGAAACATGATCCGCTTACATATACAGGCATAGTCTGTGGCGTGCGCGCTATCAATTGCGGGTTAGAAATAAGTTATTTTTTTGATACCCAAAAATAAAAGTCATTTCCCAGCAATTATTTTTTTTGCATTCTACTTGGTTTTATGTACAAAATTCGTGGTTTAAGGCTTCGTTAAGCCTTATTTTACACCCTGTATAAAATAAATAAACAGTGGGCGGGGCACATAGCACGTAAAACTGACGGCCGATACGGCAGAAAAGTTCTCAAATGGAGGCCACGTACCGGCAAGTGCAGCGTGGGACGTCCACCCACAAGGTGGGCAGACGACCTGGTAAAGGTTGCAGGACGACGACGACAAAATCACATACTTTTGCTCTGATCCTAAGGTAAATAGTTGAAGTACATGTGATATAGAAATCAGAAACAACGACAATAGCACAATGCACCCAATCGAGACAATATAACAAAGTTCACATTCTACATTGACCCGACCGGGGATCGAACCCGGAACCTCAGGGATGGCGACGCCATATAGTCTGGTGTGCTTGCCTTTAGGCTACGGAGGTCGTCAAAGTAAGGAAGAAATGTTGTTGTGTTACGATTTACTAGAAATTAATAAGACAGTGAATTTTCCCAGGGGCGTTTGACATCACACCCAGATACGAGCCAAAATGGAAAGATTAATTTACTGAATTAACCGAAACCAGGAATCAATCCCAGGATCCTTTGCTTACAAGATGACTCACTGCACCGTAACGTCAATCGAATCGTAAAAGCGCCATCTGTAACTTATTTACTCTTTGATATTTTAGTAAGTAGGTAGTTTTGGGCAACCGACTAATTGAGACCACGACCAATTAGATTCGAGTCATAAATATCAGGTAATTGGTCACAATAACTCACTTTGTCTTTAGATTACAGACAACTTCCAATAATAGACACCGCTTTAGGTGTGTTTTCAAAATGAAAGAAGCTAAGTGCTGAGTTTACTGACTAAAATTTTTAATTATTTATTTTATTTACTTAAAAAATCCACAACTCTTAAGTAGGTAAATAATACATTTTCTTATTAACAAAGCAGACAGCTGGCTGGATTTACATTATATTACATTTTATACAATACAATACGCGTTAAAGAGGGGAACGGAAACTCAAACCATACAATCAAACAATGTGCATATTATAAAAAAACCCTCTGCACTAGACAGAATTGGCTGTCAAAACCGTATAGAGGCTCAACTAGTTTGCATTTTTTGCATCGAACCCGATTCACTAACAAACATCCCGACAGACTGATAACCTAGAAAACTTTATGCCTCTTAAAAAACGAAAAGGACTATGAGCAGACATACATTATTGTCAGGGACGTGCGTTCCATACTACATATAGGCAATTATATAGGCAGTGCCTACCTGGTAAATGAAATGAGATAGGCAGTAGATACTTCAGTACGAGTGCGTGATGAAAAAAAATGGTTTAAAATGTGTGTCATTGATGAAAGCCACTCATTTTGATCAATAAAACACGTAGGCAAGTATCTACTTCAAGCCTCGAAATAAAACCAATGCCCGCCATTAACTTTATTTCGATATTCATCAGTAGCTCTTTCGCGCGGTGTCTTCATACCTAATTTGTCTATGATTTAGATTTACGGAGACATACATTACGAAGTTAACTCTAACGTTTTGTTAGGCAACAAAGCTGTGTGTTACAGATGACCTACTTAAAAGTCTTGATTGATTATGTACCTATCTTTATTTATTTATTGCAATATTGAACATAAGCAATACAATTGAACAGTAATAATAATCCTCCTAACCGAGTTCGGTTACGGTGACCACTTCTACTCCCTATTTTGCTGTCGTCGTTCGTGTGCCCTAACATGGCTTACGTACCCAACTTTATTGACAAAGGTACGCGTACATTGAGGACATGTTAGCACACCGTTATTAAAATTATAACTGATAGCCGCAGGTGGTCGGGCTTTCAATTCATCGCGCTTGGCGTCAAGATGAGAAAGCCGCCGGGATTCAAATTCAGCGACTTTGACATTCACGCGTGTTCTCCACTCTCCACGGTTGGATGCTAAATCCTCCCAGAGAGAAGGATCTAAGTCACATACATCCCTTCATATGGCGCTTCAGCACATCTTTGTACCTCAAAAGTTGTCCGCCATGCTTACGCTTGCCCTTTGAAGCTCAGAGTAAAAGATGCGCTTCGCCACTCTCTCATCCGACATACGCGAAACATGGCCACACCAGCGAAGTTGTCGTCTCATAAGATACGACTCAATGCCACCTACATTGGCTCGTCTCAAGACTTCAGTATTACGCACACGATCGGACCAATGGATGTTAAGAATCGAGCGAAGACATTTTATATGGAAACGGTCTAGTTGGCGAAAGTGGCGTCGATACGGTGTCCATGTTTCTGCGGAGTACAACATATTAGGCAGCACGATAGCCATGTAAACAGCAACTTTAGTGGCTAACTTCAAATCATGCGAGCGGAAGACCTTGGTGTTTAATTTGCCAAAGGCTGCTGCCGCAGCACCGATTCTGCTGTTAATTTCGGCATCAATGTCGCACTTTGAATAAATGGTGTTCCCCAAGTAACGAAACAAAACAATTAAACAGTACAAACCCTCGAAAGGTGTAGTAATTACAAGTACAAATATTATCTAGTTAATAATTATAACAGTACTATTATATTAAAAAATCCATTATGTATATACTTACTTCGACGACCTCCGTAGCCGAGAGGCGAGCACGCCGGACTTTAAGGCGCCGCCATCTCTGAGGTTCCGGTTTCGATCCCCGGTCGGGTCAATGTAGAAAACGAACTTTTCGTTATTGCCTCGGGTCTGGGTGTTGTGGTGCCGTCGTTGTTCCTGAAAAATGATATATTTGGCGAAGGGTGTAAGATTTTCCTCGACGGCCTCCGTCCGTAGCCGAGAGGGCGTCGCCATCTCTGAGGTCCCGGTTCGATCCTCGGTTATGTCAATGTACCAAACGAACTTTTTTGTATTTCTTCGTGTCTGGGTATTGTGGTACCATCGTGGTTTCTGATTTTTATGACACAGTGCTTAGTTACTTACTTTAAGATCAGAGCAATGTATGTGAAGTTGTCCAATATTTATAAATATTGCGTAATAAACTACGCTCTATCTATAGTTAGGTATTTGTCTTGTATATATCTCGTTGCTATGGACAGTGAAACACACCAATTTTCATGATCTCCATTACCATCCTTGTGACAACGAGGTAGGTACCATACAACAAATTTGGCCCACGGAGTTTCCCAGCTTAATTAAAAATAAAGGAAAAACTTGTAAGAAACTTACGTTAACAAACTCTTCATTTTTTTTTTCGATGTATCGTCAATGAATATATTTTAGAGTTATTTCGGTTTGATCCCCGCATCTGATTTCCTGCTAATTATTATCATGATTTAATTCCTGTCTAATCCACTTTTTGGGTAATCCAATATTGGCATTTCGGTCTGATCCCTAAACTAGTTTTGTTGATGACTGTCCTAATAATCTGTTTATTAAACAACTAGGGTATCGGACTGAAATAAAATATATAAATTAAAACTGATCCCTCAGGGTATTTGATTCGGGGGATCTGACTGGAATAATAAATATTGGACAACATCACATACATTGCTCTGATCCTGAGATAAGTAGCTAAAGCACTTTTTTTATAGAAATCAGAAACAACGACGGTACCACTCTTATTGTAATTGCATTGCATTGTAATCAGCATTGCGCATAGTTTTTTGTCACAAATCTAATTCTGATTCTGAAAAATGAAAGAGTTATTGCAAAATAACAATTTTATTACTAACCGTTGACCACAACAATGATCGATCATCAATATTATAAACCGCAAAATAATTAGCAAAACGGAAAAACTACGCCACTAAACGATCAGTTAGATTTAACTAAACCACAAGGTTCTAGTAACCTGTGGTGGTGTTGTTCAATATTAATACTTAGTGTAAAATAGTGCGTAGGTAGTAAAATACAGCTGTTCTTATTTCGGTAATATATTTTAGAGGTATTACAGCACCAAACAGTAAGACGTTTGGATTGGTCCTGCAAATTGTGTGATGATCACGATCACGAGCATTTGTACCCGAGTCAAAGATGGAAATGAAATAAAATGAAATATCTTTATTTTGCTTTAAATGTGGTACACATACAGGTGATAATTTAAATAGTGGTTCCTCACATTTCACCAGACACTGTCATGCAAAAAGTTTTAGAAAAAATCGTTGAGAATTGATTTAATGATTAGAATGTTAACTATAATGAATAAGAATAAGTCTTATCAGCAACACATACACTAGATTATTACACTAAATTATCACACGATTAATTAAATTATTCACGTACAATGCAAACAAAAAAAAAGAACAATAATACAAGTCAACAGAGTGGTCAATGGAAATGTATTTACAAAGTTTTATTTGATTCTACTCGTAGTCACCTTATAAAATAACTTTGATCTTTCGCGTTGCATTTAAAACTTACTGAAACGTGAATGAACTCGAACTTTAGGTAAAAATAATATTTTTATTTGCCTGACGTTTCGACCGGGTTTCACCGACCGTGGTCACAGGCTGCCCTGCTTGCCTGTGACCACGGCATTTGTACCTAAAGTATTATGATCACGTTAATTCTCGTTTCATGTTCATTTATTTCATCTTTTGGTATTAACATTGCACTTAGATACGTAATTTCAGTGAGTTTTAATAGTGGATAAAGCTTACTATAGGTACAAATGTTACCTTTTATTTGCCTGACGTTTCGACTGGGTTTCACCGACCGTGGTCACAGGCTGACCTGCTTGCCTGTGACCACAGCATTTGTACCTAAAGTATTATAATCGCGTTAATTCTCGTTTCATGTTCATTTATTTCATCTTTTGGTATTAACATTGCACTTAGATACGTTATTTCAGTGAGTTTTAATAGTAGATATAGCTGGATGCAGACTGCTTCAAATCGGCCAATCTGATAGTCATAGGGGGGACCTAAGTTCAGGGGAGGGCTATGTTACTATCTATGGCTGAAATGATGAGTCACTATAGTAAAGCTTTCCAAGTTTGGGGCTAGTTAATTTATGTGATTGTTAGAAAAAATCACAGATTTAGTGCCTCACACGACTATCGAGCACATTGGAAATTAAGCCACGGAATTCTAAAAAATATTGTTGCTGAGCGACGAGAAAGTCGGAATAAGGAAGAGGTTACAAAATAAAACTACAACATTGAATGATAATTATATTGTTCAAAGTACAAAAAAAATATTTAACATGACAAATCCGTAGTCAACTCGAGAACTTGTGGCTACCACAGCCACATCATCGCCGTCATCTTCACTCGAGTCTTAATCGGCAGCGGCCCCTTGCTGCAACACATGTGTTTTTTTTTCTTGACAGCAGTTTGACGCGACGAGCCCTCGTCAGTTAACTCTTGCGCACGTTCGAATAGTCCATGAAATCCTGCTCCGTACCTCTCACAAACTCTGCGAAACATAAAGTTATAAATGTCATGTGAAAAATTTCGTTCTGACTTTTTTCAATAAGGTTAGGCTACAGGACAAAAAATTTATACGAACGGTTTTGTTTTTGGCTCAAATTGTAGCTGACTAAATTGAAAAGAGGAATTTTTGGTATCATTCTTCGTTTCCAACATATGAAGCGCCAAAATCATTCGGAAAAAATTGATTTATTTTTCCACTATTTTGGCCATAACTTTTTTCGTTTTTGATTTTATCGAATAATTCTTTTTACACAGTACAACTCTCGTGAATAGGTACGCGTCTTTAAAGATTTTTTGAATACCATAATTATCTTTACAACTCTCCGAGATATAAGGGGATCGCACTTTTTTGTGAAATCGATGCCTATACTGGAGCGAACGAAAAGACATTTCCAATGTCAAAATGAATGAATTATTAGTATAATTATCATCATCCTTTATTTCTTTCTCTCTTTGCAATCTTGTCCCATTCCATTTGGTGTCGGCTCAAATTCTAATTGAAACTAATATATTTGCTCTCTTCCTCCTTAGTATTTGCCATACGTTTCGGTTCTATGTCACTTGAGCTTTCTTTAAGTCATTTTTGATGACGGAAATCTAGCTTTGAGGGACAAAAATATCATTGGTCAATCTAAAATAGTAGACTTATAATTATGACTAACGGAACACGGAATTCCCTCGAAGCGAACTGTGTCGTCGTCCTGTCTACATAATTAATACATAAAACTTTATTCTACGGAATATTGTGGAATCAACCACAACACGAGTGCAGCGGAGCCACTGCCAAACAAATATAGTGCGCACGAGTTGAACACTCTCGAATATTTTATTATCTGTAAACAGCGCGCGCGCGGGTGCCTGTGTGTGAGTATACACTGACGCAATGTTTTGATACTTGGTGTTTAGTTTAATTATGACATTAACACAATAGAAGATTTAAAAAAAAAACATTAAGTTAGTAAAGGCAATTGTAGTAACATGTGCAATTAAGTTAAAATAAATATAACTCCCGGGCTATTTATTAAATCATTAATAATATCCATAGTCACACTAATTAGCTTGCCCCAAGCTAAGCAAAGCTTGTACTCTGGCGACTAGTACTCGTGCCCATCACACAAAATAATTGCCCTTGCGAGATTCAAACGCTCTATCACCAGGCTTTGTAGTCTTGAGCAGAACCACTATTATGTGTGTCAAGATAATCCGTAATTAACCCATGATAAAAACCAACCGGCTTCCTGGAAATCTTAATAGTTTTGCTTTTCTGTCTGATTATCAACAAATTAAAAATTAAAAGAGAATTAAAAAAAAGATATTGGACGAACTTCTTCCAATATCCTTTTTTTAATTTGTTGAAGAAGAAGTCTCTCTCTCTCTCTCTCTTTTAAAAAAGTATTTATTTATTTATTTACAAACCTTAGTAAAATGGCTGGTAGTGGCCGGATAAAAAAAAGTAAAGGATTATAGTTTTTGGCGCTTTTTAGGCTTACATTGTTAAATAGGCTGAGGTGATACATTAAACCTAGCAAGATCTTTGAGCAGCTAAATAGATTACAGCCGAAATAATAATCATTAGCCAGATAGACACGACAATTACACACTAGGCTCGCGTGGTGAAATATAGTTCAGACTACTTACAAGTTAAAATGAGGCGTAACTACAACTTGCAGTTGCAGCATGACGTGGTACATATAGCTACAGGATAAGATATTTTAATCATAAAAAAAACAAATTGAAGAATAATTTGTAAAGTTAATTCAGTTAAAAATATCAAAGTTCTAACAATGTTATTAGAATTTACAAAAACTTATTAACTTAAAAAAAACTATACTAATGTAGAAATTTTTTTTGTTCTAAATTTACAATTTTATTTAAAAGTGAATCATTTACAATATTAAAGTATCAAAACGTCACAAGCGTTGTATACGCGCACACTGCGCCAGCACATGCGCGATCTGTTCTGGCGAATTTGCGCGTGTAAAATGTAGGGCTGCCAAAAGTAACAGGTTCAATCCCTTTATTTATTAGTCTAAATAATTCTTAGTGTTTTCAGTGAATTGTTCTGAATAAAATAAAATAAATCAGTTGAAAGTTTTTAAACAACTAGTTGTAAAAGTTGTATTCTTACCAATTAAGTAGTGGTCTTAAAAAATATTACGGCTACATTGTCAAGGGAAATTATTTATGACGATAAGTGTTTTATGACTACAATATAATTCTACAAACTTTTTGTAAAGAACTCATATGTATTGTTGTAGGTATTCATTTTAATATTTTTATGCCCTTATGGTTAGTGATACTTATAAATAACGACAAAAACCTGGTCCTCATAGTACAAAAATTCGTTACCAGTCTCTCAAGTTTTACAAAACCTTATGTTGCTTGCTGAATAGCTATACAGTATAAGTATAATAGAGTTATTCCCAATATTAATTGCTCAATAAAAAGCCCATTAAGTATTGCCAGCCCTAATCCCTTTCGTGTGCGATACACAAATCGAGCTGTCCATGTGTGCGTTGTATACATCGAAACGTAGCATTGAGTCAGGTCATGGCACTTGCACGCGGTATACTCGGTGCTATGTATAGAATAACATACACAACATAGAAGAAACAGAGAGAGTAGACATATAGAACAGGATAGCAGGGCTTCAATATTAAATTGGTTTGATTTGATTGGAGCTAGGTATGCAACAGGAACTGGGCTAGTAAAATGGGTCTCACACAGTTATTCATCATCATCACTTCAGCCACAGGACGTCCACTGCTGAACGTAGACCTCTCCCAGTGACTTCCAGATCGGCCGGTTGGAAGCGGCCTGCATCCAGCGGGTTCCGGCAACCTTTTCCAGGTCGTCTGTACACCTTGTGGGTGGACGTCCCACTCCCACCCGCCTTAAAATTGTCATTAGACTATTTCGGTCTACTACTGGACGTAAACTTACCCCAAGCAGAGCTCGATCACGAACTTTAACGTTTTTCATCAAGATACTGCCAGCCACTATAAGGTCGTCTGTCCACTGAGCTGAGAGACGACCTACACTAAGTTTGTGGTCTCTACTTGGGAACCATTTAGTACACCTTTGATCACTTCTGCGACAGATCTAGCCTACTATTTATCTTCCTTCAATGTTAGTTTAAGGCTATTACTTTTACATGATTATATAGTCTACGTATTACTGTTCACTTAAATAAACTGTATTTTATTCTATTCCTTTTGGCACATTTTAAGTAAAAGGGTCCATAATTGAGGACGGTTAAACTTTCTTTATCAAGAATGTTAAAAATGTTAAAATCAGCATTCATGGGCTTTATGGAAAACACAAGGACATTCGAGCATATATTTTTCTTATTTTTGTAAAAAAAAGGGTGGCCAATGACACGGTTCCTTTAAGATGGTTCTGCAAGTACCCCCAGTGTGACCCTACTACTTCTTGCTCTAATGTAAGCATAGTGTGTGTATGCCTTTTGATTGATGCTATTGAACGCGGTTTTGCTTTTTTTTACGCACTTGAAAAGAGCTGAGAATTAAAATTGTCAGGAATATTTATTGCAAACGTGTGGGTAAAAAACTATTGTGTTGTGTAAGTAAAGATGTTAAGTCAAGTCTCGTTTAGGTTTCACCATTTTTTACGTGGGCATGTAAATAGTTTTAATTTCTATGAATTACTAAATATGCTGAACAATTTAGTTTGTTCGACTGACTAGAGTGTACTAGAGACCTAGAGACCTATGTGCAGTTAGGCCGAGATGATGTTGGTGATGCTTAAAGTAGAAGGTTGACATCATTGATATATATATATGTTAACACAACATATATGTTACATTTAACTCAATGGTTTATATCATATTAAAATGTATGTGTTAGGCTAGAACAATAATTTTGGGTGTGCCGAATTCCACCGTCGATACTTTGTTGATTAAACTATATTTTAAAACTCAAGGAAACGGGAATTACGCGATCATAATTTGGGTACAAATTGTTACCTCTTTTGCCTGACGTTTCGATCGGGTTACACCGACCGTGGTCACAGGCTGACTGGCACAGCGATGTCTTCACTCCGTATGAGAGGCAGATTCTTTATCTACCCTCATAATATTATTTTCACGCCAAGTACCGTCACACACTACACTAACTGTGTCCCTATTCTGCACACTAACCGCTGCTTCCGTATTCAGGTGAGCACTCGATCGCGAAACAAAACGAGATTGTCTATTTTTAATCACTGGATTTAACTATATTGTACTGATAGTGAAGTTAGAAGGAATTGTTATAACACTATTGATTATTATTTCAAAACGTTTCATTGACAGAGAAGTTTGGTTAACCACTTAGTTAATCAAAACTTTCGGACAATGAACCTTAAACCGAAAATCTCGAGACTTGACCTTCAACGATGGTGGGTATTTAAAGAATTTATATTTTTAACTCGTCGCATTCTAAAATACCTAACACACAGACTCGAATCGTGCATTTTTAGGGTTCCGTACCCTGTGTGCATTCACAGGGATCGACTTTTATTTATTATTGTTATTTTATTTTACGGTAACCTACTAAAAACTCAAAAAATAAAATGTATCTTTAAATTGAAACTCTTATTCGCAGCCCTTTTTATGGTTCCGTACCCAAAGGGTAAAACCTATTCCCCCTTACTAAGACTTCGCTGTCCATCTATCCGTCTGTCATCAGGCTGTATCTCATGAACCGTGATAGTTAGACAGTTGAAAGTTTCACAGATGATGTATTCCTGTTGCCGCTATAACAACAAATACTAAAAACCCGAATTAAATAAATATTTAAGTAATCTCCCATACATAAAGCTTGATTTATTGCCGTTTTATAGATAATGATACGGAACTCTTCGTTCGCGAGTCCGACTCGCACTTTGCCGGTTTTTTGCTATGAGTAACGTTAGCACGCGGAAGGCTTTGCAAATATAAATTCTTCGTATAAGGAAACAATGCTGTGGCTAGCGCGTTTGTATTCAATTTAAACGTGATTAGTTTAAATCTTAAAATAAAAATGATTTAGATAATAGAAAGAGTAGCATGTAAGCAGTTAACAACTATCAAACCAAATATGATAAAATTCATAGGAATAAGTAGATGTTGCTTGACATGATATTATTTTTTTTAAATTTAATAATAAATAGTGTTTTCTGAACAAATGTCTAAAATATGGTTTTGCTGTAGCGCTTTAGGGACTATAAGAACATTCTGGTTGCGAAAAGAAGCGGCGCAAGATACTTGGTCAACTATTTGTCAGAATTAATTTCAGGTAATACAAAATATAAGATATGTAAACGCTAGTTATGCAGGGTTTAATAATGTAGTCTAGCACTCGTGTCCTTTAAATTATATATTTTTATAATGTCCTTGGGTTTTTTTACTCCTTAATTTGTTTTTTTTACCTATTAAATATTGTAAACTATTTTAATATTAATTTTAAACAAAATTTTATATCCAAAAATAAATTAGAGACAAAAATATTTACCTACGATTGTAAGAAATCGTTTAACACAAAAAAAAAAATATAAGTATCCGCTTTGTAGGATTACTACCTACCTTTAAACTTTTTAGTTCAATGAATAGGTACTTTTGTTTTAAACTTGAAGAAAAATTGTAGGCAATTACTTGTAACACGTATTTACCTATCAAAATTGCTGTAATTCACAAACCTGAACAAGAAAATCTTGGATAAAGTCAATTTAAAAGTTTTCCGTGTTAACGTGGAAATAAAATTTCCGACGATTGTTGATTTCAAAATAAATACTATAGAAATTTTCCACAGTATATGCGGTTTGGCTTGGCATGCAGATAATTTTTTATTTGCTAACCTAACTTACTAAGATTAATGGGGTATGTACAAGTACACAAGCTGTAAATTTTATAAGCTGATCTTATTTTACTGACGGTTTTTTTAGTAAGAGTTCAGTTCATAATGGTAAGTAAATCGACAGTTTAGCTCTGCTTACAATTTACAGCCAGAGAATTTTGAATGTTTATTAATTAAAAGCATTTCAGTTTTCCGTTTTAAATGAATGATTCATATTAAACTAGTGCCAAATTTTAGCAGGTGATTTGTTCTTCAACGCTAATAATCTTGACAAATGGGTCATCATTAAAATATTTTAATGATGACCCATTTGTCAACATTGTACCTATTTGTCAAGACACTAGCTGGCCCGGCGAAGTCCTAACAGTACTTGTTTCCGTCAGCTTTTCTTATGTTTTTATTATTTATTCTGCTATTCGGGGCGAAGACAAATCCGACAAATCATAAACCATGAAAATCGATCCAGCCGTTCTCGAGTTATAAATTTTATAACAAATCCGACTTTGTTTTATAATACTAAGATGTACGTATAATTTGTTCAAAATACATTATAATCCTACACCAGACAATAAACTTTCGTCTGCCACAGACTTTTGATATTGTTTTTTTTATTTCCATCCTCCTCCTCCTCCTCCTCCTCTCCTCTCATCCTCAAAAATGAAAATTAAAGCAAATGAAATATTTATGTTATTTTTCAGCATATACTATGGCGTGGTGACATTTTTTCTATTGTTTACATTTCTTCGGAAGAGCCGAGTTTTTCCGGTCGAGTAAGAAGAGCCTGTAATTAAAAAACGATTAAAGATACAAGATATACCTGTTTTTTTATGTAATGATACCGTATTTTTTATTCAACTTTGTACACGAGAAATAAATAAGGGAATACCGATTTCAGAAACCTAATGACACGTGTGTAGTGTACATTAGATGATTAAAAACACGTTTTCAAGGTCATAGTTGGCTCTTTTCCACTCTCACGTATCACGTTATTGTGTATCACAATGAAACAATGTGATACGCTCAACATAACGAAACGATGAAATTTTGGTATTTAGGAGTGAATTGCAAAAATGCCACAGCCATGCTAAGATATTGGTGCGTATATATTTATCTCAATGAATTACATTAAAAAAAAATGTTTTTAGCAATTCCATGCAAGGTTTAAAAGAAGATAAATAACACTTGAAAAAATCATCGACCTCAGGTGGGACTCGATCCCACCCACATCCCACATCCCAATTCAATTAAACCTTGCATGGAATTGCTAAAAACAAAAATTGTCAATGTTTAAGCATTTCTGATCTTAACCAATAGTCAAATATTTGTAAAAATATTTCTATAGGGTGTTGACGGTGGTATACTACTCAGCTATACATATAGCTACAACATTGATCAGAGATACGCTGGCTTTGACAACGAGATAAATCACTTGAGAAATTTCATCTTGTCACGTGACGTCCTCGGTAACTTAGTTGGTAAAGCACTCGCCCGGCATGCGATGGGACGTGGGTTCGAGTCCCACCTGAGGTCAATAATTTTTTTTTCAAGTGTTATTTATCTTCAATTGAATTACATTAACTTAACATCAATATAGGCTGGTGATGATGATGTAACATCAATACTGGCGCAAATACTGTGTCACTTCACCAGCCTGCATCAGTCCACTGCTGGACACAGGGCTCTCAAAAATGAGGATTTTGCCATAATCGCCGCCCGCTTGGCAGGCGGGTTGGCGATCGCAGTTTGGCCAATGGTGGAGATGAGACGCAGCTGCCCGTCTTCTTATGGCGGTTCTCCTGTAGTCGCCTCTTACGACACCCATAGGAAGAGAAGGGGTGGTGCAATTCTTTTAACGTGCTGGCACCACACGACACATTTCACATCACACCAATCTAGCACGAAACTATATGAGTAGATAGCGAATAAGTTATAAAAAATAATATTTGAAATGTGTATAATTCAGGTAGAAATGCTCGTTCTCATCACACAAGTGCTTGCTCTTGCGTGATTCAAACCAGCAACCGCTTCGTTTTGTAATTCTTAGTGCGAACCACAAGAAAGTCATTCACAAGAAATTTATCCATAATGCTAGGGCTTTACTTGCGTGACGCCTAACGCTCAAATAAAAGTATGATTAGCGTTCAATTATTAATACACTAAACTACGCGCTAAATCTGTGGCCACACTTAAGTATTTTACGTTTGATTCTAGCGTGTAGTGGCGTAATTAGCGTGTGATCAGTGGATCTGGTCCTTAAAACAAAAAAAAACGCGTCTAAGAACTCAATACCTTTCTCATTTGTCCACTCCATCCTAACTTAATAACGATGCCTTAAACATTTATTTCACAAAGATTTTTTGAATGTGTCCGTGTTTTAACATGCTTAGTGTAGTAGGTGTAGCCACAACAACGCACTAGACGCCAGCTAAATCCCTATGATGTGTCGAAAGTTTCCGCCACGGCGCCGTCCGAGCTATCGCCTAGCGTCTAATGTGATTAAATCAAATTAACGCGCTAATACCGGCCAGACCAGCGTACTATGTCAAAAAGCGCACTGATTAATGGCATTAGACGCAGTTGAAGCCCAAACATAAGGGAAATAAAGGAAATAATCTTATCTTAAACTTTAAGCCACCGGTTGAGCGATATTGACGTAGGTATTTATTTACATGCCAAACGAAAGACACCATACTAATATTGACTTCTTTAACAGTGACGTCACATCCTTTCAAACTTCTTCTTTAACAACTTAACCCTCAATCGGCCGTACCAAGAATCCGTCCACCGTCTCCCCAAAATGAGGGAAATCAAATTTAATTTCCTGAAAACTAATTAAATTTTTCAACGGTCGACCCAATTTTCACTTTTCCTTTTGTCTAATTATCTTCGAATTAAAGAAGAAACAGAGTGAAAAGGGACTATTATTTTGTAACAGTCAAATTTGATACGGTTAAAACGATTTAAATCTTTGTCTCGACAATAGGTTCGGCGAACCGTTTATATAATTGAAATATTTTTGATTTAATCTCATTTTGAGATCACTCGTTTGAGGACATTTTGAGATATTTATTTATTACTTTGAGCTAAGAGAAATAATTCGAATATAAAACAATTGCAGATATCTATATATAGAATCCCACAGTTCATCACCAGCCTATAACAGGCCACTGCTGGACACAGGCCTCTCCAAAAGGAGGATTTTGCCATAATCGCCATGCTTGGCAGGCGGGTTGGCGATCGCAGTTTGGCCAATGGTGGAGAGGAGACGCTGCTGCCCGTCTTCTTATGGCGGTTCTCCTGTAGTCGCCTCTTACGACACCCATAGGAAGAAAAGGGTGGCGCAATTCTTTTAAAGTGCCGGAACCACACGGCACACGGAATCCCACAGTTAAAAAAGTACTATTATAAAGTAAATGATTAGATGATGATTAAACTTTACTGAAAACAGTCTGAAACACCCATTTAATAAATTAATGTACCTACAGAATTAATATTAACATAGAAGAAAAAAAAATAGTAGATTTATTTCAAATGTTGTTTTTGCAATTAAATTATAATATCAGACTGAAAAAGTAGATCTATTAAAAAAACTCCGATAGTGGAGAGGCATGTGGGTTCGATTCCCACACAAGGCAAAACTTGCCTTTTTTCTCAAATATAATGTGACTAAAGGTTTATGGATTTAAGGGATCTTTAGGATATTAATAAACGTTTATACAAGTGTTCAAAACTTGTAAAATTACTCGTATTACAACAACCTTTCAAATCTACGTGTTACTTTATGAATAGCGTTTAATATTTCAAGTACTTATTAACGAAACGCAAATAGATGGCCAAATAGAAAAGCATTGCACAATATTGGCTCTACTTTTCTCTACTTATCTATATTGGCTCGGGTCTGGGTGTTGTGGTACCGTCGTTGTTCCTGATTTCTATAACACAAGGGATTTAGCTACTTACCTTAGGATCAGAGAAATGTATGTGATGTTGTCCAATATTTATTTATATATTTATATTTATTTAATATAGAGAAAAACGAACGATACCCTCCATTTTAGAAGTCGGTTAATAAAAATGAAGTCAGGGTTGCTTGGAGACGCCCCAGGTAGCATTAATTCATACCTTATAATAACACAGTATGATAGATAATTACATAAATCGAGCTTATGTAGTGTTTTGTCTGGTGCATTTTTATACTTATATAATATCAGTTTCATTTCATTGTTCGTTTTCTTTCTTGGATTCGAGAAGGTACTGCAAAAGGCAAATGATTGTGTAGGGTAAAACCGGGATTGACGCCCCAGTGGTATAGAAGCCCCGATTGTAATTACTCTAGTTTCGAAAATACATAGCGTGTTATTTTATTTATCTATCGAGAGACTTCCCAACTACCACCAAATGGATCGTGTCTCATGTCTCTGTGCGATTGCGTGGGACGGCTAGGTGGGAACAAAGTTTTTTCGGGATAGATGCCCTATTTCTCAGCGGGTCGTCTATCCATAATGTTATTTATATGGACTTGGCAACTATCCCCTATATGGGATAGATGTCTCAAAATTTAGAGGTCCGCAATAATCGGTAATACTCTGGAAATGACAAAGGTAATACTTTTTTCCTTTCTTAAATCCATAGATAAAAAACCAAAGTAATTGCCAGTTTAACAATTAAAAGAATGAAATAATTTTACAGGGAGATATAACATATTTTCAAAAAGTGTGGCATCTATCCCGGTTTTACCCTAATGAGCAAAAATATTTGAACCTAAACCATGGATGTTTAAATGTATATAAGAATATTTATCTGTTGTCTAACCGCTAAACTACAAGCTTTGATTAGTTTAGGGCTAGGTGATTTTTGTGATTGTGGAAACAATTAATTATTTTAATTTATCTTGAAGATTAAATTTTCTTCTTAGTATGTAATAACAGTTTATTTATTATACTTGTTAATGAACAAGGCCACTCATGTAAACTCGTATCACTTATACACAAATACCTACAAATAGCAAATTACTTCACCTAAGCTCTACAGATTTTACCGTACAAAAAACTATTTTTCCCCATCTAGTTCACCCCTTCACCTCATTTCCACCCTCGCGTGACATACTCGCGTGCGCCCCCTACTTACCTCGCTGCACTTAATTAATATTTATTAATTTAATTACACGTCTCTAGTTTGTTGGGTGGCCCGTCCTAAGTTCGATTCGCGGGAATAACATGTTTTGTCATCATCGCTTTATTCATAGTTGACGACCTCCGTAGCCGAGTGGCGAGCACGCCGGACTTTAAATGGCGCCGCCATCTCTGAGGTTCCGGGTTCTATCCCCGGTCGGGTCAATGTAGAAAACGAGCTTTTCTATATTGGCTCGGGTCTGGGTATTGTGGTACCGTTGATGTTTCTGATTTCTATAACACAAGTGCTTTAGCTACTTTCCTTAGGATCAGAGCAATGTATGTGATGTTGTCCAATATATAATATAACACATAACCAAAATTACATAATCTTAATATATTAACACCTCTGTAAGCCAAATACGAAACTGTTTCGTTCTTTCGGATTTAATTAAGTAATAAGTTAAAATTGCCATGTATTGTGTCAAACCTTTGAAAATTTAGAAACAAATGCAAGCGATCGTGTTTTTTACACGGCTAGTTTTAGTTGTTCATATTTTGCCAAAGACTGACCCAAGTGAATGGTTATTTTAATTGATTAGGTTTATACATACGAAAAAACCAAGCATTTTTGTAGCTTACTCAGGCCTTATTTATTTATGAATGTGTCTGCTGCGAGATAATAATACCATGTACTATATAAGAAATATTATATTTGATTTGCATACAAAAACCAGCTTTTAAATAACAAAGTTAGATTTTAAAACTCAATGAAACGGGAATTAACGCGATCATAATTTAGTAGTTTATTTAGTTTAGCGGAGTGAAGACATCGCTGTTCCAGTCAGCCTGTGACCACGGTCAGTGTAACCCGATCGAAACGTCACGCAAAAGAGGTAACATTTTGTACCTAAATTATGATCGCGGTAATTCCCGTTTCATTGAGTTTTAAATTATGCAACGCGAAAGTTAAAAAGTAATTATTAACAAAGTTATAATACTTAAATTTTGACAATCGACAAAATGAAGTATGTTTTTGAAGTCTAGTCCTTTTAAATTAGGTACTTAACTTTAATTTAATAATAATAAAATTGCATAATGACCAAAGGTACGATGATTCCCTTCTTTGGCACTTGAGTTAAAAAGGTAAACAATTAATAAGTAATTAATATTGAAATCTTAAACACTCAAAATCGACAAGAAGCAATGTCAACGTCTTCACCTGTTTGTCGCGCTGTGCATTCACAGGGATCGACTTTTATTTATTATTGATATTTAATTTTACAGCACCTCAAACTCAGCTACAAAAACTCAAAAAATAAAATTTCTCTTAAAATTTAAAGTCTTACTCGCAGTCATTTTATGGTTCCATACCCAAAGGGTAAAACGGGACCCTATTACTAAGGCTTCGCTGTCCGTCTGTCTGTCTGTCTGTCCGTCTGTCACCAGGCTGTATCTCACAAACTGTGATAGTTAGACAGTTGAAATTTTCACAGATTATCTATTTCTGTTGCCGCTATAACAACAAATACTAAAAAATAGAAAACAATAAATATTTAAGGGGGCTCCCATACAACAATGTTTTTTGCCGTTTTTATAGATAATGTACGGAAACCTTCGTGCGCGAGTCCGACGAGCACTTGGCCGGTTTTTTAAATTATTTTTACTGTCAAACCCATTTGAAACTTTTACTTAAGCCACATTTGGATGATGATGAATGCAATGATTTGATAATATCTAGCTGATCTGCTGGTTTAGTCAAAAGATGTTTCACTTAAAACTCTTCAATGGCTATAAGTACAACCTATTGCAATTGAGTTCATTAGATTATAGTTTTTAAAATTTATTATACTCAACCTTCCAACCGGCCAATTTGACAGTCATCGAAGGAAGCGTATGTTTACCATGAACGTCCTATGGCTGAAATAATGATAATGACGATGATGAAACTCAATATAAAAACTATATTAATAACTCTCAATCATTGCTCAGACAGAGAATATCAAATTAAAACGTTTAACGTATACACTACGCGCCCTTGACGACTGACGAGTTAACGTAACTTTGACAGAACACTCCTTCAAACAAGTCTAGCAACAATCGCTGTCCAAGCCGTAAGAGTTAACTATAACGAACCTAACTATTTGCGCAGTTACCAAATTCGCCCCGTGAGACCGCACATCGTTTGCAATTTATTTCCACCGCAAAACAAAACAAACGGACGAACTGAAGACAATAAACTTTGGCAGGTAATTAATCTTGCCTCTTAAATCACAAAATCAATATTTGAACGGTCCGAGACTGTACTTTATGCAATACCTACTGCACTTCATTGCACAGTATAATAAAATACCCAAGTCTTGTCCATTACAATTTGCAGACGGAAATTAATTGTGAGAGAAACATTTTAGTCTGTGGACAGAGGACGTAGACCTTGTTCGAAGAATTTTTTATGGCAGTCCTGGCGGTAATAAATTAAATGCTTACATTCAGCGGTAACGACTTCTGTATGGAATGATTAATACTTCTTAAAATAAACATGTCTTGAACACAATAGACATCTAAAAACTTGTGATCTAAAGGATTTTAAAAGGCAAGTTTGTAACCGCGCGATGATACATTGACGGTATAATGTATACAGGGTGTAAAAAAAGGTTTAACGAACCCTTAAACCACGAATTTATTTTTGGGTATCAAAAAAAATAACTCATTTCTAACCCGCAATGTATAGCGCGCACGCCACAGACTATGCCTGTGTGAGTTAGCGGATCATGCTTCTTTGTAAAAAAAATTGTATTATCAAACAGACTTCAATTTTGTAAAAATATTTGAAAAAAAAATGTAACTTTGACTGTCAATAACTCGGTAACCCGTCATTTCCCAGGTATAGTGTAAAAGAAAAAAATATACGTGGAATTATGTGGTATTCGGCTTCGTTAAGCCTTTTTTTACACCCGATATAATCCCATCGTAGGTTAAACATTATATAAGATAGAAACAGTACTTACAAATCTATGTAAATAAATTAACAAATATTTGGTTGACATTTAAGAAGTTTTGACTTGTATATTGAGATGAATAATCCGATAATAGGAAAATATTTTGAACCCCATTGATGATGGTAGCCTTTTTAAAGGTTAACAGGAAGACGTTCCAACTCTGACAGTTGTAAATATATTTTTTCTTTTAACAAGGTATTTAGACGCTTAACTACTTATTAATCAGTCTTGCTGATTACCCAAAGTTGATCATTGCACCATTCTTAATGTATGTGTATGTATTCTTACGTTCTGTTTTGAGTGCAATGAAAATTATTTATCCATCAACCTATAAGTTACTAAGGAGATTCACAATAAGACAAGGTTAAGACAAATCCTTAATAACACTATAGTACCAGTAATCACAATCCGACCATGTTCAACATTGATATTAAACATTCAATCCGTGCAAGCGGTAATAAAAATAACAATAAAACTAAAACCACTCAATTATTGATTTGAAACAATAGCAATGCATCGAACGATTATGCTGATAATGACCTACATACGTGACAATCATCACATTGCAGTAGCCAGTGGGTTACTCATAATACCTAATATTATCGCCTTAGGAACCATTTATAGTGTGTCTTAAAATAGTGCAAAACCGACGCCCAGAGAGGTAACAATCGTATTTTGGTCTTTAAAAATCATTCTGTAAGATTAATAATTCATAATGGCGTTGTGGTATATCAACCCGCAATTGTTTATATGTTTATCTAAGTGTGCATGGTGGCCACGAACCGGCAAGCGCTGCGTGGGACGTTCACCCACAAGGTGGACAGACGAACTGGTAAAGGTCGCAGGGAGCCGCTGGATGCAGGCCGCTTCCAACCGGCTAATCTGGAAGTCACTGGGGGAGGCCTATGTTCAGCAGTGGACGTCCTGTAGCTGATATTTTGATGATGATATAAGCATATTATCGTTGTCGTATGTCGTTGAGACAAGAGGCAGTTGTTTTTTCAAGTGAGAATCCTAGATTTTCGGTTCAATAAAGATTAAAAACATAAAGATAGTCCGAAATCCGGAGCACCAGACCTTTCACTAGTTAAATAAATAAATGAATATTGGACAACATCACATACATTAATCTGGTCCTAAGGTAAGTAGCTAAAGCATTTGTGTTACAGAAATCAGAAACAACGACGGCACCACAGCACCCAGACCCAAGACAATATAGTTCGTTCGAATAAAAGTTCGTTTTCTAAATTGACTCGACCGGGAATCGAATCTCAGAGATGGCGACGCCATTATAGTCTGGCGTGCTCGCCTCTCGGCTACGGAGGTCGTCAAAAATCTTTTTTTAAATCTTCCGTGGTCAAGCATACCCCGTCTAAGAAAGGAACAGAAGAAGTAATTAATTTTGATATTGGTCTTAGATTTTTTTGCAGACTATCTACCGTCTTTAATAAAATAAATTTTCCAAGAAAACTCGCGAACAAACAGTTTACAAGATAACAAAAAGCCAAAGTTCAGGAACAGATGCAATCGTAAACTAACTTCCAAGTACTAATTAAAGTGTTAACTTGCTAAGTAATATTACTCGTGTCGAATGTTTAAATACATGTTTTATTGAGTAATAAATGCGTTTGTAATGTCAAGTGATAATTGTATCATGCTGGTACAGGCGTGGTTATTACCTATAGGTTTACTTGTTTTTATATTCGACGACCTCCGTAGCCGAGAGGCGAGCACGCCGGACTATAAATGGCGCCGCCATCTCTGAGGTTCCGGGTTCGATCCCCGGTCGGGTCAATGTAGAAAATGATTTTTTCTATATTGGCTCGGGTCTGGGTGTTGTGGTACCGTCGTTGTTTCTGATTTCTATAACACAAGTGCTTTCGCTACTTACCTTAGGATCGGAGCAATGTATGTGATGTTGTCCAATATTTATTTAATTATTTCTTATTTATTGGCCGGGACAAACTTTTAACGTGCCTTCCAAAGCAAGGACTGGTCACTTATCCATTCAAAACCATGGGGTGGGTTGCTTAACTTTGGTAATCACCACATTCACTACCAATTTCAGACTGCATTAAGTGGGTAATTCGTTTATGGGAAAATGTATTCGCTTTTTTAATAAATTACCAACGTCTATTGTAGAACCGCCCCGTTAAAATTTAAATCGCATATTAAAACAACTTTAATGAAAAAAGGATATTATACTGTAAATGATTATATAAATGATAAAAATATTTGGAAATAAATACTGCCCTGCTCGCACAGGTACATTTATCTTGTAATGTAAAATATATACTATTTAAAAAGAGGCTGACAATAGTGACCGAGTTTCTTGCGCTACTTCTTCTCGGCGCTAGCCCAAAATTGTCCCGAAGTAGTGGTAGGGAAAAAAATATTGGGACGTGTAAAAGCGCTTAGTTTAAGCCTATTTACAGAAATAAATTGGTTTAATGGTTTTTAATTAAAACGCCGCAACCACTGAGCTAGTAGGTATATGGTATAGATAGGTAGCAAGCGGTAAATACCTCTTGGAAACCAGAGGTAAAATATAAACCCACGTAAATCCCAATCGAGCTATTAAGTATGTTTTATTAATGTTTCAGTTTAAACAAAAAACGAGTAGAAATGATTATTACGTTACCTATTGGGTGGGAAACGTACCACTTAAGTGTAACGTGAATGTTTTTCCTTGACGGTAGGATTTTTTCTTATCGGTATATAATTTGCGCGCAGAATGCTATAAGGCTGGGCATGGATGGTAAGACGTGGTAATTATAAGTTAATATTTTTGAGCATTGTGTTATTGCGATTAACGGCTTCTGCCATGTTTGCATTCAGGTAAAACTGGTTTAACGTATGGATTCGAATGTCAATGGGAATTGGTTTTAAATACAATGATCGGACGCGCTTGACTAGGATTATAGAACTTCTTGATAAATGAATAAATATTAATAAATTATTTATTTTGAAAATTATTACCACAATAAATATTGTAAACAGAAACATCATTATACTCAATTATATATTATTTTTAGAATTATCAACGTGAATAATAAAATCAGAAATGAGGCTATCCAAAAGATGACGACCTCCGTAGCCGAGATGCGAGTACGCACTTGCGTCGCCCTCTCTGAGGTCCCGATTTCGATTCTCATTCGAGTTAAAGTAGGAAACGAACGTTTCTATTATTGTCCCGAGTTTTTGGTATTGTGGTGCCGTCATTGTTTCTGATTGCTATAACACAAGGGCTTTAGCTACTTAGCTTAGGATCAAAGCAATATATGATGTGATATTGACAAATATTTATATTTATATATTTAGATAACTAAATACATATAATCGTAATAGTATTGATAAGTCCCTTATCTTAAAATGAATCAAATAAGTCCCTTAACTTAAAATACACCAATTCATTTTTTTTTACAGATTTTTGTCGCATCCTGAACAGTGCGCCTTATTTACATATACCTACGTGACCGCAGACAGCCGGTCGCCATCGCATGACGCGGCAATGACTTATTATCATCATGGAAGCATAATCCTGTGATACACATGACTCTTGATAAGCTATCTTGGATGCTTGTTTTGATAGGTATTGAAGATAAGAGCTACTGGTGTGTCGTGTTTTTTAGGGTTCCGTACTCAAAGGGTAAAACGGGACCCTATTACTAAGGCTCTGCTGTCCGTCTATCTGTCCGTCTGTCACCAGGCTGTATCTCATGAACCGTGATAGTTAGAGAGTTGAAATTTTCACAGATGATGCATTTCTGTTGCCGCTATAACAACAAATACTAAAAACGTAAATCAATAATATTTAAGGGGGCTCCCATACAACAAACGTGATTATTTTGCCGATTATTGAGATAATGTTACGGAACCCTTCTTGCGCGAGTCCGACTCGCATTTGACAGGTTTTTTTAACTTACGTTGTCGAAAAGTTAAGCGGGTTTGTATGGCTTTCATAGTAGCTGAATGAGGAATAAATTTGTATTTTTTTAAATCAAATTTACTACTTAATGACACTTATTGGGATATTATTAACATTTAAAAATAAATTAATATTCAAATTGATTTGTTTTAAGTGATGCGCTTACCAACGAACATCATTTCTTTACAACGATAATTTAAACTCAATTGCAGGTATAATTATATCAAATAACACACATTAAATCACTGAATCGGTTGAATCCTCTAAGCCGGAACCGATGACTCAGTCATTGTTATCTAGGATATAGACCGAGCCACTTATAACGATCTAGATATTTCATATCTTGTCCATTATAAGAGAAATACGTCTTGTATTGTTGCGGCACGAGGCAGATAGAAGTTTGGTCGCACACTGGGAAAATAATGGTGACTACTAATCGTACCCACAAAAAATAATATATTTTTAAATTAAATAAAGCTAAATATTTTCGGAACACCGTCTTCTTACTTTACGGGATTCTCTACAAAATTTTGTAATCCTAATTTACTTGTTCAAACGTTTTTGTTAGGTATGTGTAAATGTATATTACAAAGCACTTTTTATGTTTACAGATTTTTTTTTCTTTAGACTCCGCATTATTAACCCTTAATTGGTCGTGTGGGGTGTCATACACCCCAAAGCAGGTTTCCAGGCTCATAACATTTTAATATTTGAATTTTGCGGGCTGTTATTTTAGGTAGCTTCGAGAATAAGTGTAAAGTACACGATTCAGTTGCGAGAGACGCTCGGTTGCGTTCGGTTGGACTCAGGGAGCGCGTTTGGGGTGCTCAACACCCTAGGCGACTGTTTGCGTGGGCCAAATCGCGGGTTATTAATTTTATTATTTCTTTTTTAAAACATAGTATTTTGACAAATACGAAGTTTCATGTTTTTTTTATTATTTATATTTTGAGGGTGACAAGAGAAAGTCTGAAATTATTCATTATAATAATAATAAATAAATAAATAATAATGTTTATTTTTTAATTAAATTTTGCTCGAGCTAGAAAAAGGTAAGATAATAAAACCAAAGGAGGAGTAGATACGAATAATCAAATGTGTGCCAATTTTAATGAAGCACGACGTACCAAAAGATGGCCAATGGTGATATTTTTTCATTTTTTTATATCAAAGGTTCCTATTCCTATGTAATTTATATGTTTAAAATTTACTCCAATATACACCGAAGAGTATTCTTAAGCGACTGGCTGTTGATTTAGTCAAACCTCACTAAATTTCAAGAGCAGGCATACCCATATAACCACAACCGCTGCCAAAACCACTAAAAAGGCATCATGACATTGAGGACCAAGAATCTATTTCAGGAACATTAAGACAGCAGTCATACAAAAGGTGTCATAATTGTCCAAGAATGCGGGATAGAAAAACAAAGACTGGATGCTCTAAGTGCCATAAACATGTGTGCATTGACTATATCATTGGGGTCTGCCAAAATTGTTACGAAGAAAACTTGTACTTACAGAAAGTTCTTTTTCAAAGAGATTTTTTAAAATATTAAATTAAAAAGAAGTTTAAAAGTTGATGAAGATGTAATTCAAATGTCCCCATTAATAAAAGTCAGATTTTACATGTATTTCGTATTTTAATTAAATTTATTGAATGGGGGTGCTAAACACCCCACGCGACCTTTGATGCAACATTTTAGGCGCGCCTAATTAAGGGTTAACCATTTTTTTATACAGAAAATAAGTTTTAAATATTCGTTGAATGTACAGTTTTATTTTTGTAACTGTTAATAAAAATACATTTTCCCAATAGAGTTTATCGTTAGTAACGAAAACTTCCACGCGTCATCACAGTCAGTTTGTAACGGTATATGTTTACCCCACTGATACGCGTTACCCCAATTCTGCGCGAATTCTAAGCGCTTCCCGGATTCTGCGCGGATTCTAAGCGTTGCCCGAATTCTGGGCGTTAACCGGATTCTAGACAAATATTATTTCTCTAGATCCGGCTTGTGTGCGGTAGCTATATCTCAAAGCGTCCATATTCCGAAGATGCGTCGCGACGTGACATCGTGCGACACTAATTTGACGCGCGATGTTTCTGCGACAAAGCGGCTATTGTGTGAAATGTTGGCACACTAGGAGCAGTGAGGTTACAAAAATAAATATATTGTTAATATTTGGTAGCAAGACCTAAATTATGTTTTGAATTAGTAATTTTCCTTATAAGAACTCATTCTACATCTTAAAGCAGCTTTTCAGGCCAACATTTAATTCGCAAGAAAACACTTTCCCTCGCTAAAATGTCAAACACATCAACCCACCTAGCATAACCAACAAAACACGATATGATATGATATAGGTAGCGATATATTGAGACCCAACTGTCAAAATTTCATTATGATGTACAAAGTCGCCATCTTGAACTGTTATCAAAACAGCGAGCATATAACGCCGGTGCATGCCGTCACGGTATGTTCGCTGTTTCGATAAAAGTTCATTATTTTGACAGTTGGGTGTCTATAAATCGCTATATAATATCGTGTTTTGTTTAGTCATGCTAGAAGGGCTGTTTGTATGGAGAAAAGTGTTTAATGAAAGACGAAAGTCAACTAATAATTAATTACGAAGCGTAACTTTTGACTATTTCATACTTGC
Source organism: Anania fuscalis (assembly GCA_950371115.1). Lineage (NCBI taxonomy): Eukaryota > Metazoa > Arthropoda > Insecta > Lepidoptera > Crambidae > Anania > Anania fuscalis. The sequence continues at coordinate 14,557,304 of OX493343.1, read as the reverse complement.
CTGAAATTGCACTTACCCGTACTGAAATAACACCCGTTCAGTATGTCCCCTTCTTAATACATGTCATTGTGGCATGCCTCTTCCAAGTATTAGCTTTTAATATACAATATAAAAATGCATTTCTAGACAACTCATATTTTACCCTTCCAGTCTAGCTAGAGCAAAATAAACATAGTTTTCAATGAAAAATGTAGGTTCATTTTTTTAAGATAATGCACCATCTATGCAGCGGAGATGAGATTTCGATAGATTATTAATAATAAGTATTTGATCTGGAGGCCAAGCACGAAAATGTATCTTTCGTTCGGTCGTATAAACCTGAAAAATTAAAATAACCTGTAAGTCTCATGTGGCAATCCTCTGATAAAATATGACCAACTCAATCTAGCCGTGTAAAAAACCCAACTGTTTTCATTTGTTCATAAATTGTCAAACCTTTGATACAAGTGAATGGATATTTTTAACTGACTTCAAAAAAAGGAGGAGGTTCTCAATTCGTCTAAATGTTGTTTTTTTTTTTTTTTTTTTGTATGTGTGTTACGCGATTACGCCGTCAATTATGGACCGATTTCAAAATTTATTTTTTAGTTTGAAAGGGTATACTCCCGAGGTGGTCCCATTTACACCAAGTCAGATTCTGATGATGGAATCCCTGGGAAATCGAGGGCAACCCTCAATTTTTATAGGCACCTATAATGTTTTGCATATATTTTCTGACTCAATGCTGATTTTTGGGTCTGGTAATCATCATGTCATGTTGCTGACCTGATGATGGAAGCCACAGAACTCCTTAACGGATAGGAGTTAGAAGATAATACTGCAATTTGTCGACAGAACGTATTTCGCAGTGTTTTGAGCAGACGTGGAGCTTATGAGGTACCAGACCGCCAATTTTATTTACTGGGGGCGTACCCGCACACCCAGTAACGAAAAAAAATTTAAAAGTTCCTTTCTTAACTTGACTTGTTATTTAACGCAAAACCTTATCCTATGGTTTCGACACCAAATTGCCACCGTTCTAGTTGGAGTGTAGGTAAAGCCTTTTCTTAAGACTTAAAAATTTTCGTCGAAAAATTGATCCATTATAACACCTTATTTTTATCATACCATTGGATGGGGGGTCCATAGAGGACCAATATTAGGTTACTTTGCTGTAAAGTCATTTTTGGCAAAGTTAGGAGGAAAAAATAGAGGACTTAACACTTAAAATTATAAAATAAAAAAAAAATAATAAAAAACTAAAAACCGACTTCAAAATGAAACTAAAAAGCGAAAAATAATATTGACTAAAACATACCTAATCAGTTCTTTTTGGAGTCGGTGCGAATGAACACATTTTAACTCTCGATGGCTGGCACCGACTCCAAAAAGAACTGATTAGGTATGTTTTAGTCAATATTATTTTTCGCTTTTTAGTTTCATTTTGAAGTCGGTTTTTGGTTTTGTATTAAACTTTTTTTATAATTTAATCGGATAAAACAACCGAACGAACGATACGCTTTCGTATTAGGCCTTCAGATTAGTCTTTCCTTATGTATGACCATAGTTTTGTGATTTCAAATCCAAGCATGTGCCTTTAATTTCTTTGGAATCTACGTAAGGATTGATAACATTTGATGGGCAGTTAAAAAATATCGTGATTAAGAATTAAAAAAAAATGTCAATACTCAACTGAAATCACATGCGTAGATAAAATTGAAAAACCGGTCAAAAGCGAGTCGGACTAGCACACGAAGGGTTCTGTACCATTATCTATAAAAACGGCCAAAAAATCACATTTGTTGTATAGGAGCCCCCTTAAATATTTATGGTATTCTGTTTTTTAGTATTTGTTGTTATAGCGGCAACAGAAATACATCATCTGTGAAAATTTCAACTCTCTAACTATCACGGTTCAGATGATACCTATAGCCTGGTGACAGACGGACAGACAGACATACAGACAGACAGACAGACGGACAGGGGAGCCTTAGTAATAGGGTCCCGTTTTACCCTTTCGGTACGGAACCCTAAAAATGACCGCCACTGACCCGTTTTTGCTGACCACCTAACTACCTACAGCTTACCTAACTTAGAGTTTCTGTAATAATGTCTTATAACGCTGACGATCTTATTGCTCTGTTTCTTGTCATCACCATATAATTATATAATTGCTGAAATGGTGGTAGCGCAAAGCTATATGAACGTGAGTGAATTCCCGGAGAAGGGCGTATTATTATATGGATTTGTGTTTTTTTTGCTCTGACTTGTTGTATTTATCTAGAATCTTGTAATAAATAAATAAATATTGGACAACATTATATACATTGTTCTGATCCTAAGGTAAGTAGCTAAAGCACTCGTGTTATAGAAATCAGAAACAACGACGGTACCACGACATCCAGACCCGAGCCAATATAGAAAAGTTCGTTTTCTACATTGACCCGAGGGGATCGAACCCGGAACCTCAGAGTTGGCGACGCCATATAGTCCGGCGTGCTCGCCTCTCGGCTAAGGAGGTCGTCAAAATTGTAATGCAATAAATAATTTGATTTGGTCATAGATGGTCAAGCGAATCTTGACTAAAAATTGAACAAAATGCCAAAAGATCCTTTCATTCCCTACTTACATTCACCAGAATTTATTTTTTATTTAGATTGAATATGATTAAGTTTTTGTCTTCAGAGCCCAGAAAAACTCGTAATTTTAGTGTCGTACAACCCACTTCTTTGTGTTCTAATGTCCATGTCCAAAACAAATTACACATTAATCCGCCATAAAACTTAAGTGTATCCATCAAGCACTTCCTCTTATCTCAAACCACTATTGATGTTGATTCAGCAAGCCCGCTCCGTAGCTGAAAGGCGAATTTTCATTCGTTAGCGCCTGCATGCGGGGTGCAGATGATTTTTGAAACGCATGCCATAGGGCTCGCACGGGATGGACCGTTTTCATTATGGTCGTAGCACACATATCAACTCGGAAAGGGGTCGTCACCGGATCGCCTCGCCGTCAACCAAGCGTCAACCTAACGTAAGCGCGTTAGCGTTAGCGCTTCCAACCGACGAGCAGCTCTGAGTCGACTCGGCTACGGCTAGGCTCAGTTCAGCGGCTTATGCTGTGAGGAAAATAAGGCTTTAAACTGATGTCGAAACGGCAAGACTATATATATACTTTAGTTATTTTCATAGTTTGTTGTCGTATGGTCTATAGCTATGGGGCTCAGCTGCTGACATTGAATCAATCTTTGTGTTGCAGAAAAGAGCCGTACGTGCAATATACTGTCTTGGTCCTCGAGAGTCTCTGAGGGAGATTTTTAAAGAGGTCAAAATACCGTTGCGTCCCAATACATTTTTGAAAATATTATGTATGTAAGAAAAAATCTAAGTTTGTTGAGTCTAAAAAGTGATTCACATCATTATAATACTAGAAATAAAAATAAACTTGCCGTTCCGTGCTATAGATTAAAAAAGGTAGGTAATTCATTTATGGGGAATGGTATAAAATATTTCAATAAATTACCACAAACTCTTGTTAAACTACCGATTCATGAGTTCAAAATCCACATTAAAAAGTCCTTATGACAAAAGGATATTACAAATTAGAAGATTATTTAAACGACAAGAGTGTATGGACTTAAACTGCCTAGCTCGCACTTACTAATTGTCTTGTAAAATGTATTTCCTGTAAAGTCAGGCTGACAAAGGTGACTGAGTTTGTTGCGCCGTTTCTTCTCATCACCAGTCTATATGTAGTCCCGAAGCGGTGGTAGGGCTAAGTGATATTTTGGGACGTGTATAAGTGCCCGGAGGAGGGCCTACATACAGAATAAATAATAAAGGGAGTTTTATACAAAGAATACTGAAATGCAAAAGTTTATACGTTTACGTTCCGTTTACGAGTTGATATGTGTGCTACGACCTTTAGTCGTTAGCTGCCGACCCTTATGCGGGGTATGAGAGATTTCTGTTACGCATGCAAGGGCCCGTTATCATTTCATTGATAGCTATCCCGAATGTGAGAAGCCTCCGTATGCATCAAATCGACCGAGTTATCGATCGATAGATTTCATTGGTTGTTAGTCCGAATGCGGAAACGACAGACTTATCGACCAATGAAAATGTGCCTTAAAGGTAGAAGGAGACTGACTTGGGCTGATAATGATAAAACTGTCAGCAACTCTTTCCGTTTGGTTATCCAAAAAGACAATAAATAATGATAATAAATTTATTGAAGTAATAATTTACAGACATATTATAAGGTCTCTGATTTTTGAACTAGGTAGAAATACCTCTATCTCTGAAATTCAGTGCCCTCTCCCAAATAAAATAGCTGGTTTTGGTTAATAATCTTCCCTTGGAGAGGTATAATTAGCAGTTGGATGTCTGAGTGATGGTAGATTTGACTCTGTACATTTTCGCGCTACCACGCGCTTATATTTTATTTCTTTTTTTCCAATACTAACTGATCTAAGTCCAAAAGTGACCCAAGATCAATCTAATATAACTACAAAAAATTAGTTGCTTAAAAAATCTTTCGCTTGAAAAGCTCACAATCCCCGAATTTGCATTCCACATCAATTGCAAGTTAATAGTAACTGTAGGTAAATTTCCTCAAAAGATCGCCACAGAGCATGATGCCCCCTTTCTTCAACCAGACATCCTCCTAAAGTCGTCGGTATTTCGAACTGGGGGCGTCCAACAATACGTATACCAAGACTCTTACTCGAGTACCCGTTTTACTCCACCTTTCATTGGTCCTGCGACACCTTGCAGTCCACCCCACTGCCACTTTTACTTGCTTTATTTTTGGACTATGTTTATTACTTTGGTCTTCTTCCGGATGAGTGATGACCTCGTTTCGATTTTTTTTCCGGAACCGAAAACCCATTCATCGACTTTTCCGTAGCTTTCAAAGTACATTCACTGAAGCACTATATTGTTTCTAAGTTTCTATCTATGTGTACGTATTTATAGGTACGTAAGGGACTGTAGCCACCGTGCCCCTACGTATATGGCGCCCTATTGTACATCGACAAAAGATAAGAGACACTACACACAATTTAGCTTTAAACTTTAAATTTAGTGATAAATAAAGGATCCGAACAAAGCCTGCATGAAATAATTAATACGGTAACAACAATTAATTTTATCGTATTGCGAGATCGGCAAGTTGCATTGCAATTAGCATGAGGCATGCTAAAAGGATCGGGTTTATGAAGATACATTCGCTGAGTTTTATCGTGACGATCTGAGTAAAACGGCTTCTAAAGGTGAATTGCTGTAGGTGGCGGATTTGTTAATAAAAGACATGTTTCAGCTCAGTCTAAATGGCCATTATTACCCGACTGCCAAACTAGGGTTATGTTTTTCGAGCGTATGTATACATGTAAGTATGTCTATTTCTTTGGCACTCCCTACAGCCTTAACCGTTTAACGGATATTAAAGTATAATATTCAATAGATTCGTCTCAATTGTGGGAGTGGCAAGGGGTATGTTATTTCCCGAAATTCCCACGGGAACAGAACATACGCGGAAAAAACGGATCTGCAATACTGATAAATTAATTTTGAAAAATTCTTCTATTAACTAAAGGTCACATATTTTCATTAGTAATAGTATTCAATACTTTATTTTTCAAAATTCCTACGAGAACAGGCAAAAAAATACACTGAACAAAATAGGAAAGAAAAACCTCAAAGGATGCCTCAGACTGCAAATTGATTCTTTAAATCTTGTTTTCATCTTTTAAGTTCACTTTTTACGCAGTCGGATTTTTTGATTTTTTAAATTAATTAATTTTATTTATTATAGAAATCCAGTTACTAAAAGTTACGCACTTCCGAAAAATGCAACAATGAAGACTATTTAAATCATGAGTTACGTAGTTTTTTGGAAATACTTCTTAGATCCATTGATTTTGTTTTGTTTACTAATCCGATCCGAAAATAAATATTTTTGTTGTTTAAGTTACTTTCACATAGGTTTTAAACATAAAAAACAAGGGGCATCTAGCGTGCAAAAATTTAAATAAGTAAGACCCAGGGAATCGAGACAAAAAGGAGATTGCAGCCTCATGTCTTATAGATTAGCTTGTCATTTGCTAATTAGGCTTCTAACAGCAGCAATGCAACCAAATGATAACCAAATAACAAAGGTATCACAAAACATTTTTAATTTTACCAAATAAAGGTTTTAAGCTAATCAAAACATCTACACAGACCTTAGCCCACCCATTGCAAACGCTGCGGGTGGCGGGACGTATTCTGCCACTTTAATTATAGCTGTAATTAAAAATTCTATTATTTAATGAGCGTACACACGAATTGCCATAGACATTTCGCGTTTGTTTTAATGGACCCTTTTTGTTTGCACGCGATGGAAAGAAAGTGACATTTATTAATGTCATGTAATTTTAATCCATAGAGATGGTTTTGTGCTGATATTCTTGTTGTTTGCTTCTGTTCAGGCAATGTTTGTTAAAGAATATGATGTTTAATGTTATATCTTGATAGTTTATCTTATACGAATAAATATTACCTACAGCCTAAACCCATAACCAAATTACACCGAATTATTTTTGACTGATGAACTCAGTAGCATGTGACAATGTATAAATTAAAATGTATGTTATTAATTTGTTTAAACTTACTGCCGCACTAACCCCAATTAACAATAAAGTGTTGATTTTCATTCAAAAAAACATTTTTGGTTCATAAAAAAAATACTTTATTTGTCTTGACTTTACTTTTATTTTTGATATTAAACACAAGGATTTTAAATTAAATATAAGAATGAATTTCGGTAAAAACAACTGTAGTAGGATTAAAAACTTATCTTATCAGAAAAAAAATAGTTTTTTTTTTGTTCGTTATAGTAAAATCAAAACGAACCATGATAAGCTTCTTTTATTTTGAGTTGCACCATTATTGTTTCGTTTCGCGATATGCAAATTCTAACACCGAAACACATCACTCAGTGCGTCCCTGTAATTTCACAATAAAACATGTCCGCCGTGTGCTGTTGAACAGTCGTAACCCCTTCCTGCAATTAAATACTAATTCCTAACGCGTTACTTTAACAAAAGATCGTTAATAATCCGATTGCAACAAGGTACATGCTTTTACGGCAGGACGATTTATATCTTCGAGAATTGTTGGGAGCATTCGACCAATGCAACCGTTGTAACTGCATAGTGAGTGCGATATATAAGAAGTATAAATGAAATAACGCAAAACCTTTTTTGGGTGTGACAATGCACAAATACAGCAACTCGTCTATGGTTCCAACTTTTTTATTGCGATTTCGATGTTGTTCCCTTATAAAAAGTTGAAACACTGGAGCAGAGGTTTTGAGTTATTTCAATTACGTATTGTAGAGTAGGTGGACCGACGATCTGGTGAAGGTCGCGGGACGCCGCTGGATGCGGGTGGCACAATACCGATCTTTGTGGAAATCCTTGGGGGAGGCCTATGTCCAGCAGTGGACGTCTTTCGGCTGATGGATGGATGGATGGATAGTAGAGTTAATATTTCCTATATAAGATGCTTATATTTCTAGTAGGTCGCATAGCATACTAACAAATAAAATGATTAAAAATCTTTTTCTATCTAAAAACTAATTGTCACATGTATGGCGCTGCATCATTGAGAACCGATCCACGATTTCTTTTATGTTATGTTCGTGATTGTCAGGATATGGTTTTAATGAAAATAAAAAAAATGTTTAATGGATATTTTCTTAAATCAGGAAAAAATTTGACATCCATTTCATCCGTATTAATTTTTTTAGTAGCAAATATCGTTTGACTGATTGCAAAGGACTTGAAAATATCTACTAAGAGAGTTAGTTTTAAAATTAATATTCTATTATCGAAATAACTGCTGTTTTGAATGTTTTATACATGTTTTAGTATAACAAATCTTTCTGATTTAACTGAAGAAGTAAATCGTCCTTTTCCGTAACACTAAATCCGAACAAAGACCAATATTTTGACATTCTGACAGAAAGGTATCAGTCACGCTTCGCAAACCTGTGACTTTAATTACAAGTTAAATACAACTTAAGTGCTAATAATGTCGTTATCGGATGAGAGAAGGAAGTTAAGCTGGACTTAAAGTGATATTAAAACTTTTGTATCGGTTGTTATCGTTTTTATTGTTAAGACGCTTTGTTAAAAGGTGTTAATGCAAGGAGAATTATATGGACACTAAAATTTGTACTCTTTTATAGCAGGTGGAGGAAGGCAGGTAATAAAATTATAAGGCTCGTAGACAGTGAAAATGCGTTAGGTTATAAAGCCGTCTTGAAAACACCGATCTTATGATCATCATTCAGCCTTTGCTAGACATGTCTAGGTAGCTCATTGACTGAGTTATTTGCATCGCTACTTTTTATTATCAGCCAAAATCACTTCGAGGTTAAGTGGTAAAGAATATTCTTATAATTATATTTAGTCCACCAATTGCACCTGTCTCTGCAATAATGTTAAAATAAATATAATTTTTAGTCTCTTCCATCGAAGTCTATCAATCTCCAACGATTCATTACTTTGTATAGCAAATTTTCACGCGTATGCTAAGCAAAAAAGTCTCCGGAGCCAAAAGGGCTTGTGTAAGCCCTTCGAAGAATTGTTACTGGTGGGACTTTTATTGGTCTGGCCTGCAAGTGCCTAACATCTTGCTCGGCGTGCTATGACACTTGCACATAGGAGGATTATATGAGTACCATAGTAAACGTCATTTGCTTGGCAAATTATAACTTATACGTATTTAACTTCAGCCCCCTAACCATGAACTCTAAAAACAATCACAAAGTTGTCAAATCTGTCAATATTGGTACGTCATTTCATACAAAATTTGACAGAAATGATAATGTTTGACAGATTTGTGATTGTTTTAACAGCTCATGGTTAGGGCCCTGGTCTGGTTATGGACCTTAATATAATGCTCGGTGTTTCTATGCGAGATTTAGAAATGAGGAAGTCCGTGAACAAACAAAAGTAGCTGTCATAGTTCGACAGATGTTAAAGATTTATTGTATGACATACCGAGAATGCAAAATAACTGTAACAAAATGGTTATTATCACTTACCAATGATGAAACGGAAGCAGAACTTAATATTATAACTTGTTAGACGGATAGACGCATGAATATAAACATAAATAATGTATTTATTTTGCACTTCAGGACACATGTAGTAAACACAAGAACCGCGCATACACGCACAAATACACACACACACACACACACACACACACACACACACACACACACACACACACACACACACACACACACACACACATACACACACACACATACATAACAGTTCTTAGTCTAAGTATGTACCTGCATGTTAAGGTAAAAAAAAAACCTAGTAATTTGGATAACGAAAGAGCGGGACCCTCCTAACACAAGTGCCCAACTTAAAAGGGAGGTCCCAAAACTATGTAACATTTGATTTGTAAACAAATAAAGAAATTTCGAATTTTGAATTTTGAAGATTAGCAAGCTGAACAGGGTGGACAGACGACATGGTTGCAGGCCACTTCCAACCGATCAATCTGAAAGTCAATGTGGGAGGCCTTGGATTGAAATGATGATGAGATTATTTGCCACCATCTTCATGCCAAGAAGCAGTTCAAGTCAAACCAAAACTCACTAAGTCACAGAAAGAACTATAAATTCAGAATTAAAAATCCGTCTTTTAAAATACACTTTTAAATACAAACAGCCGAAAGTTGAGCGCTTCTAGATTCACTGCACAATCCAACAGCCATATAAATGCTAATCAAACACTTACTTTAAGGTCCCATTCCCAAACTGCGATACTTGGAGTTGTTCGAGTAGTTGGTGTAGTGGGTTGAATGCTTTGAGTGGTCTTGGGTTCGAAGTTTTGTAATTTAGTACAGATTAGGTGTTTACATGACCCCATCTTTTCTTCGCCTTAAGGTAGGAACTATTTACCTGATGGTTCGATAATCATCATGCTAACCGTGAAGGCAACTCCCACTTCTATGATATCAGTGGGCTGTTTAATTTTTATATGGACTCGACAGAATACCAAAGACCACGATTTGCAGCCCCGCTAGTTGCCTAGCGCAGTGCAATTGAACCCGTATAATTATTTTCGCTCGTTCTTTTAGTCTTGATGTCTCATTGTAAATTTTAGTTTTTAGCAATTCCATGCAAGGTTTAATTGAAGATAAATTAATGTCTCATTTTGAAGCTGGGCAACCGGTAGCACATCCTCGGCCTGATAGTTTTAAGTACTAAATCTTGCTTCCAAACAAACATGCTACTTAAACGAAAGACGCTTGCTTTTCTTTTGATCACATAACTTTCAACGCATGAATGTAACGTAATTTACAATCCCATTTTTCAACGCGTCTGGAAAAATTAAGATATGTTCACGCGTTCTGCCTAGCGAATCACACTCAGGCTATAATTTGAAAACCTCTAAGGTGCTAAAATAGTCATCCACTATTTACGCACATAAATTTGGTTGTTTAATAGCACTATTACTTAAACCGTGTTTTGATAGAGTTTGGACATTGTCCTTCCATTGCACGCCAACTACCCCATTTTGCATCAGTTTTGCATAAGGGAAATCCTATTTTTTTATAAATTAATTCTTTAACACAAGGTATAGTAAGTAATACTCGTAGTATATAATAGTACGGTATAGTAATAGTGGCTGGTGCCTCCTTTTAAGCTTTTTGAAGCCTGTGTTGAAGCCTTTGTCGCGGGAGCTGTCTTGGGCTGATTAGGTATTACTTATATACAGCTTGTCGTCAAAAGTACTTCTTCTTCTAAGAGTACCTATCTCCCCAACTAGTGAAGGCCAGCTACCAGTATTTCAAAGCGCTGGAAGTCATTTGCCAAGTGCAGAAGTATACCTGCATTTCCAGCTCCTGTCCATTCTTTAATGTTATCCATCCATGCCATTCTCTTCCTAACAACCCTCCTGCTTCCTTCAACAAAAGTATATAGGTTAGACATGTACTTTTATAAGTGCAAAATAAAGGGCTGAAGGGCTTGTTTATTCTCATGTTAACAACTTTGTTTAAGAAACTAATTACTCAACTTAATTTTGCCGTCCGCATTAATGATATGAAATAGTTATTGCAAACAAACCAAATTAAGTTGAGATTGATATCTATAGATTCTTGAGCAAAGTTGTTTGATAAAATGAGAATAAACAAGTCGTATTAGTATTTTACACTAATAAAATGTCATCCGAGAAATTTAAGTGGTTGTTTTCCCGCGGCAGAACGATTAATCTTTAGTAATACTATCGACCCATGTGAATTATTTTTGTTTTAAAATAAAAATATTTTTCTTCTCAACTAATTAAAAAAATAATCATCAACTCGACAGCGTGAGGAACGATAGTATTTTTTTACGGTATGTGACGTATTTGGGTACTGCATTACGAACAAAATATTTTTTTTAAGTAAAAGAAGCTCTCGCATAAAGTAATACCGTATAAACTTGTCGCACATCGCACATTCATCGCAAGCGCTACGTACAGGCGATTTGAATTAAAGAAAATCAAAACTTCATTGATCTATTGTACCTACTACTAAGATAGAATCATTTTACTGCGGGAAAACAACCAGTAAAATTTCTCAGTGTATAAGTTTTGCGTAAGTGATAACAAGTATGTAGGCCGAACTGATTACTACAAATGTATTTTTTACCTTGAAACTCCTAAGACTTACCCATAAGTGACATACAACAAGATTTTAAAGTTCAAGGCACTTGCAAGTTTGAATATCGCTGGATTCAAGATATGAACTGGTCCATTAGCAAATATATTGCTATTTTTTGTCCCCTCAACTTCTTAACTCTGAGTGGAGTCAAAGGCACTTTGTTTTACTTAAGCCGAGGTTAACTTTAAGTTTCTCGGCTATCTGCTATTAGCATAACTTGTGAGAACTCCGTAAAGTCTTAAACTTTGTCTGAAATTGATAACGTACTACCAGATTTTAAGTCGACGTTTTTCATAAATTTATAGCAGATGAATTTCTTTGCAGCAGCTGAGTTTCATTTGGTTTTTTCTATTTTAAACGGGCTTTTTTTAGGATTTATTAAGATGGTAAAAAGGTTTATCTGTACTTTGCAAGGGTCTTTATAAATAAAATATAGCTTCATTAGCTTCTTTTGTAATTTTTTTTTAATTTCAAATGTACTTTTTTGAGGATTTAATTAAGATGATGTGAGGGTTTATCAGTGCTTTTTAAGGGTTTTTACAATTTAAAAGATAGGTAGCTTCTTTAGCTTCTTTTTTTCGATGTAACAGAATTACATTACAAATACACATCCTGTAAATCGATTTTCTGGGTCGTACCGCAAGGTTCGATTCTGGTGTGCAAATACAAGAGCTTTTTGTATGGGACCGTCATCGAAATCTCAAATGAGTCTTTTTCATCTCTCCCTTACGCTTCTCTCTTTACTGTTTTTAACCTACACATAATACATTATACTTTTTCTAACCATAATATATATAATATGTTCACTTGAAAAATAATAAGAAAGCTTGAATTGTAGCTCTTTAACGAATCATAATTAAGACTTTTAAACTGTCGCTGCGGCACACACTATAAAATTTCATTATTATGTTTATTTTTACTTCTGACTTTAAAAAAAAAAAAAAAAATTATCAAAACGTTTTTACTGTTATTTGTTATTAACTTGGTCATAATATTATTAGAATATTTATCTTTAGTCTGAATTATTATAATGTCTGTGCTTTGTGTGTTGCAAAGACACCATTTATCTATCTATCTTGCTTATTAAAATACACATTCTCATCAATTAACTTTTCAACTTTAGTCTGAATTTCTGAAATTGACAACCGCGTGTTTATGTTGTGTATTAAAATTAATATGAGTCATTTGACGTTCTTTTACTGTCATTACAAATTCGGATGAGAAAGTATAATACAAAGCGTCTTCATTATGACGACCTCCGTAGCCGAGAGGCGAGCACGCCGGACTGTATATGGCGCCGCAATCTCTGAGGTTCCGGGTTCGATCCCCGGTCGGGTCAATGTGGAAAACGAACTTTTCTATATTGGCTCGGGTCTGGGTGTTGTGGTACCGTCGTTGTTTCTGATTTCTATAACACAAGTGCTTTAGCTACTTAGCGAGCAATGTGTGTGATGTTGTCCAAAATTTATTTATTTATTAAAAATATATATATGTACGCAAATACGACGGTTCTTGTAATTAACTGTACCGAAAAGATATTACGAGCGAAGTTTATTATATTTCGTCTGTTTGAGGCATTTTAATAGGCCATAAAAATATATTCCACCAAAAGTCCGTGTCACTCTCATACCTGAAAATTTACTTCTCCTACCCTACGTACAGGAATTTCAACTTTATTCTTATTTAAATACAGCTCAAAATAGCTCAGCACTGTCGTTACAGTACACTTAACATGAATGTAACTAACGCCCCTCTAGGGAAGGCAGAGAGTTCCGGGTTCGAGTCCCGGGTCAGTGTTTGTTTCAGTTCGGCCGCAATGTTACCGTTCCCACGGGATCTGGACTGTGCCTGTAAAGTGTTATATTTGGATTGGCAAAGTTTAAAACGTCCTGAAGATATGTGCTTGTAGTTTTTATGAAAGTTAGATATGTTCAATATTCATAAAAAAATGGGCAATTGAGATTCCATTTATGTTTATTTTGTATGGAATTGTATGGAATGTATTTGTATACTTCTCAAGTATATTACACATACTTACCTCTATTGACGGCAAGAGGTAGGTATTTGTTGCATTAATTCCAATTCAATTCAATTCTTCAATTCAATTCTTTATTTGCATACTAAGTGATGTACATTGGTGGTAGTTACCTAATAGGTATTGCAAATTTAGAGAGCAGCTGAATTATATAAGGTCTTACTAGTAAGTAGGTACAATGAGTGACAATAAGGTATTAAGAATCATTATAACAATTTTAACAGGTCCCTAAAATGTTTCAAATCAATTGGTGAAACTATAAGAGTTATTATGGTAATATGGTGTGTTAGATAAACACCAAAGTCTTCGGGTATAATTGAATTATTTATTGAGTAATATATTCATTTACTGAATAGTAACATTTTGATATTTGATTGATGCAAGAATATTTTGATGACAAATAATAAATTATTGTATCAGCTAAGCTAGTTTTTGACATGATATTGATAAATTTAATTTAATAAACCTTTTGACATTGTAATACTTTTATATAAACTTTAATATTGTTGTAATTTTCTTGTACGTACATTTGATATTAACTTTGTATATTTGCATGGCTAATTAAGTCAAACATGTGGACATAATAATTTTAAAATATCTTGTATTTACCATGTTTAAAGCAAATAAATATTTCTGATTTCTGATTTATTATGTAAGATCTGAGAGATTTTGAAAACGTTTTAATTTTTGGTTCGTTTTCTATATAAATTGGTAATTTATTAAATATTTTTACTGCCATATAGTATGGACTAGTACTTAGCATTTTGATTCTAGAGGGGGGTAAGTAGAGTCTATGTTTGTGTCTGGTCTGTGACTGTAGTAAATTTTGTAATGTTTTATATGTAAATATGCATAGATCGTAAATGTAAATTGATGGTAAAGTAAGTAAATTGAATTTTGTGAAGTAGGGTTTGCACGATTGGGTATTGTCTATTTGAGCTATTATTCTAACACATTTTTTTGCTTTATGAAAAGTTCGCTAAAATTAGTGCTATTTCCCCAGAGCATTATACCATATTTTAGTTGGGAGTATGCGTAGGTGTGATAGGCCGCTAATGATGCTTTTGTGTTTGTGCTGTGTACCGGTTCGAAAAGAGCATAGGAAAATTTTGAAAGTTTTGATTTTGTATGTTCTACGTGTTTTTTCCAATTTAAGTGAGAGTCTATTACAATGCCTAGGAGGTTAAATTATTCTACTGATTCAATTTGGTTATTATTAAATTTGTTATTAACGTTTAAGGAGGGTTTATTGTATGGTCTAAATTGTATTATTTTAGTTTTTGTAAAGTTTATTTGAAGAATTCCCGTGTTGTTGTTTATAATAAAGTTCCCAAGGAGATTCGAGAACTTAATTTTAATATGTTTAAAAATAAACTCTACAAGTGGCTACTACAAAACAATTTTTATGATGTAAGACAACTTCTAGAAAATAATAGACCCTGAATTTGCATGCTAGCTTTATTAGCAAAACATGAGGACTTTTGTTTCAATTATATCTTTGACATTTAATTTAATTTAATTTTGTATTTTTAAACAAGATAATTATGTCCATTCAATGACATTTGCATGCTCATTTATGTAGCCTAACATGTGACTCTGAAAATGTATTTAAGAACTGTTTATACCATGTTGGATGCAAATAAATAAATCTAATCTAATCTAATCTAATCTAGTCTTCGAACAATAAAGCAACAAGAAAGTTTAATAAAATGTGATTAGATTTGTTTTCATAATGGATGCTGATAACCAGAAAAAACCTGATTAAATCCAGTGTTTTTTTAAAGACCAGCATTTTCTTTTTTCCCCGCGTAAATATTATAAAATTTCTTATCAATTTTGAAAATGAAACTCTCGAAATCTTAACAACAGACATTTTCGAGTCCGAAACTGCTTGTGTCGCTCTAAAACTAATGCCAAAAGTCAGAAGCCGGCATTGTCGCCGCGAAGAGAGAACTCGTATTCAAGAAAATATGATTTCAGTTTGTCTATTGTCAGGTGCCACGTTGCCTGGACATTCGTTTTTATTACGTTGGACACTAAAATGGCATAGTAAACTGTTGAACAGTAACTTATGTTTTGTTGAGGATGGTTACCAGGTTATGGAGATTATAATCTATTGGATTAGGATCTTATAAGTGTTTAGCCGAATTGTTAGTTGCTACGACAGCTAAGAAAAAGTATGTTAATGAATATTAAACAATGATTTTGATTATTTTTTTCTTAGTCGCAACGCAATTCAATGGATTTTTTAGATGTTTAATTTTTAGATGTTTTTTCTTTTTTTTTTCTCAATCAGGCTAGATTTTGAATGATTCTTTAAAATACTGGTATTACTTTTGATACTTTGCATGGATGACAAGTCTAGTTCACTTTTGGTAAAGCTAACTCTTCATTGTCTTAGCTTGGCTGGATGTTTGTGCCAACACTGCCAACCTTGTTGGTTTTTGGAGTGAAGTGAATGCCGAATTTTTTTTTCTTGGTTTAATGGTGATATGCGTTAAGTTACCTTAGACCACTTTTACCTCTTTTTTCTTTATGTGTTCTTCTTGTGGAAGAGTCTGTTTTGAATGGACTCTCCGATATCCTGCTCGCTTTTTCTCCTCTATTTCATTATATTCTTTGGCGTTTTTTTAGTGAGTTTAAATCTGTTTAGCCGTTTCTACTTACTGTTTTATTTTTATACTGTGTTAACATTGCAACACCTAAAAGTGACTTAGAGTCGCTTTTATGCGGCATTTGAATTGGAAACTTTTGAATCGTTTAATGCTTTGTAGGTGTCTGTTGGTGGTATTAGAAACTATTGGTTTTTATGTCTGCTTATAGATGTCGCTGTTCAGGGATTTCGATAATGGTATTGAAAAATAAAGTAAGTTATTTACGGGTTTGAAGATATCGTTACATAAATAAGACTAGAGATTAGCTTAGTTTAAAAATTTTAGCTAAGCCGAGCTTTTTAATATTCTCTTAGAAAGAAAATTCTTAAAATATGAATGAAAAACTTTATGAACACTATTTTCAGAAAGTGATTTTATTGCTTAAAAATACCTATACCTATTCTATTTAGCCTATTGGAGTCCACTGCTGGACGTAAGCCTTCCCCAAAGAACGCCAGAGAGCACGATCTTTCGCTTTTTTCATCCAGCTACTGCCAGCCGTCTTCCTAAGGCCGTCGGTCCATCGAGCTAAGTGGCGTCCTACACTACGTTTGCGAAGGCGTGGTCTCCACTCGAGAACCCGTTTACTCCACCTTTCATCGGTTTTGCGACAGATGTGGCCAGCCCACTGCCACTTAAGCTTGCTACATTTTTGGACTATGTCCGTTACTTTGGTCTTTTGCCTGATGGTCTCGTTTCGGATTTTATCCCTTAACGAAATCCCAAGCATCTTTCCATAGTTGCTGAGTGACGTGAATCCAACGTAGGAAATTTTTAAAAAGCTGTATTTATTAATGAAAATACCGTTCTACATAACAAGTATAGTTTTTACTTTATAAACTCAATTCAAACCATATTTCTCGCAAATTCCAAACTAAACCAATTGCATAGTTGCATTACACAATATTCTGCGACATCAAGTACCGCTTCCATTATAATTATCACCCTAAGTACTTCCCAAATTATATGCAAATTCTCTCTCAAACTTTAGTTCTATACAGTGCAGTGCTAGCTACACATACAGGGTGGAAACATTTAGTGTTAAGAATGCATTATTATCAAAAAAACAGGTTAATGTTCAAAACTGAATTCCATTGAAATAAAAAAATATTCTTTGTCCAAAATACAAAACAAGAGAAATACAACAGGAAATGAATAAAATTGGTAAAAATAATGTAAAAAAAATACGTGCCAACCCGACTGGCATTTTGGTAAAGTAATCCTTTAAGCAATGGATTCTTGGTTTGGTTTATGGTTGAGCTCACCAGCACAACTAGACGCAAACCAATTTTGAAAAACCCTTTTTCTAAATATCACCGTTTTAAAAAATCTTTTGTCTGTCTGGGTCTGGGTGTTGTGGTGCCGTCGTTGTTTCTGATTTCTATAACACAAGTGCTCAAGCAACTTACCTTAGGATCAGAGCCATGTATGTGATGTTGTCCTATATTAAAAAATTAAATAAAATATGTATAGCCAATTACATCTACATTTAGATAGCTTATTTTAACAACGGGCAAAAAACTACAGTAAATTACTATAGGTTTAATTTTGTTGTAAACTGATTAACAGGAGTATTAAATAAATATATTTCCATGTTCTTATAAATAACGCTAAATCGAAATAATAATATGAAATAATAATATGTGAGTATTGTAAATTTTTGTTTTTAGAAATTCCATGCAAGGTCTAATTGATGATATACTCACATATCATCAATATGTGAGTAGAAATGGATAATGTAGTAAAACTTGATAATGTAAGTAAAGTATAAACGTTATAACTGCAACCCTGTATGCACAGTATAGAACTATTAACGAAACAAACACACAGGTGCGGATAACAATTTGCGTATGCTAATGTCGGACGACCTGCCCTACTGCTTGTTCTGTATTGATTTATGGGCTCACATGTCACTGTGTACCGTCAGCAGATATGTTAGTCACTTTTAGTTTTTCAACTAAAAACTAAATTGTAGAATTAGTCGTAATGTCTTTTTCAGTATGGATTTATGGGCTCACATGTCACTGTGTACGGTCAGCTGATATTTTAGTTGACTTTTAGTTTTTCAACTAAAAGGTAAATTGTAGAATTAGTCGTAATGTCTTTTTCAGTATTGATTTATTGGCTCACATGTCACTGTGTACGGCCAGCGGATATGTTAGTTGACTTTTAGTTTTTCAACTTAAAACTTAATTGTAGAATTAGTCCTAATGTCTTGTTCAGTATTGATTTATGGGCTCACATGTCACTGTGTACGGTCAGCGGATATGTTAGTTGACTTTTAGTTTTTCAACTTAAAACTTAATTGTAGAATTAGTCCTAATGTCTTGTTCAGTATTGATTTATGGGCTCACATGTCACTGTGTACGGTCAGCGGATATGTTAGTTGACTTTTAGTTTTTCAACTTAAAACTTAATTGTAGAATTAGTCGTAATGTCTTGTTCAGTATTGATTTATGGGCTCACATGTCACTGTGTACGGTCAGCGGATATGTTAGTTGACTTTTAGTTTTGCAACTAAAAACTAAATTGTAGAATTAGTCGTAATGTCTTGTTCTGTATTGATTTATTGGCTCACATGTCACAGTGTACCGTCACGAGAATAATGTTAATTTACTTTTAGTATTTCGACTAAAGAAGTTACAGAAACTAGTTACAGTAACTTTTAGATGTCAGCAGATATTTAAATTGATTTTATATGCTAATTAAAAACATAATAATTATACTTGCACTTCTCGGTATTTCTTTATTTATCTATGGCAATCAGAAAAAAAAAACTATATAAGGTGTAAGTGAATTAGTGTCAGATATTTTTAGGAGTAACTTAGACTATCACATGGATCACATATAAGATAAATTGAAAATTATAGAACAAACTTTAAAAAATCGTAAAAATAAAAAGATTTAAAATAAAGAATCTACATCATCCTGTACATGAACCCAAACACCACAAGTAGACTACTCACACAACGCTAGCCGATTCATAACCTCTCCAGAATTAGATTAATGCATTCAAATAATCATATTACACTGTTCATCATAATATCATATTACTTGGTGCGTGAATTAAAGTTTGTTCTATAATTTTAAATTTATCTTATATGTGATCCATGCGATAGTCTAAGTTACTCCTAAAAATATCTAACACTAATTCACTTACACCTTATATTATTACCTATGTATGAGGCTATTTAGTATTATTTATAGCATTACAAGTCACACCTTCATCAAGAAAAAGTAAAAGAAAGAAAAATAAATTGATTGTCTGCTCACTATTGCGCAGTATAAATAATACAAATAAATAAAAATAAATTGTTCCTTCAATCACACCAATTATCCAGCCCCAAACTAAGCAAAGCCTATGCTATGGCGACTAGATAACTGATAAACATACTTAAATACGTTTATAAACATCCATGACTTAGGTGCAAATGCTCGTGCTCATCACACTAACATTTGCCCCTCGCGGGATTCGAACCCGCAACCGCCAGGGATTGTAATCCGGAGCATATATCTATAAGTATACGGGTAAGGGTATAATTTTGTTCACAGATGTGGCTTTAGGCTTATACAACTATTATAGTAGTCTCCTGCCTAGAGTACGAACATTTAAAACTTTTTAAAATATTTTACACATCTTTTTTGCTATCGCTACCCGGTATCGGCTGACATTATCTCTGCTTGCAATTGCGAAGGTGTTGTGCTGCGGTTTCTGATTAATTTTGTGGCTGCGTTATGCAGTTATTGTCGGATTAGCCTGCAAGTAATCTGCATTTTGGTAAATATTGTAACCGCTTATGCCTTCCGAAGTAAGGTTATACTTGTGACAAAATTAATTAAATATGATAGGAATGTTCTCAACCAGATTGAAAGGGTAAGCAATCTGAAATGGTATAAGGCTGGTCATCCGATCATGTTGACTAGCCCCTGAGTGAAGCAGGTCAATGCAGCTTAAGGTGTTTTTTTTTAAAACAATAGCTCAAGATAGAGTTTAGTTGTGTGGTTGCTATGTTTCCTCTAATCGCTGATGAAACAGCATAATGACATTCATAGATCTAGCAAGATATTTTTTATGTCACACCGCACAAAAGAGTGAAAAAGAGCATTCGATAAGTTATACCATGTATTCATCATTGCAGTCATAGGACGTCCACTGCTGAACATAGGCCTCCCCCAGTGACTTCTGTCATCGGGGGGTTGTTGCCAAACTCGCCACGCTTGGCAGGTGGGTTGGATACCATGTATTACGCCGTTGATTTTCCAATTAATACACTCCATGGTTGTCTGGAAGAGATGCTTCTAGAGACATGACCACCTAAATTGTTTTTTTTTTAAATATAAGGTCCGATTTTATTAGTGTTCATCCTGTTAACCTGTGACTATATAGGTGAAAAGCAATCGTAAAAACCAACTTTCAAATGTCTATCATAAAAACTAAAAAAGTTAAAAATAAATTACAAAATAACAACATCGACTTCATATTGCATAAAACTACCTATCTTCAACTCTTTCTCGCTCTGTACAAGGGGAAGGAATAAGACGGATAATCAGATGGTTAAACGTAGCAAAGATAGGACGAGTTTATGCAATATGAAGTCAATGTTGTTGATTTTTAACTTTTTTAGTTTTTATGGTACACATTTGAAAATTGGTTTTTACGATTGCTTTTCACCTATATAGTCACAGGTTAACAAGATGAACACTAATAAAATCGGACCATATATATTGGACAACATCACATCTATATCATATATGTCACAATATCACATTATGTGAACAAATAAATGATTATTTTATTTTTATTTTGCGATGTTTGTGATGTCCAATATTATTATTTATTTTAAACACATTGTCATGAGAGGAAAATCCTAATGCGACAGTGAAGTAAAAGTAGGTAGAAACTTAAAACAAAATTAACAATAAATTCGGGTTACATTTCTGTAGCAGATAATGAACTAGGCTGCTTTAGTAAAACTCAAAGAACAATAAAATATCGGGTGTAAAAAAAGGCTTAACGAAGCCGAATACCACATATTCTACGTATTATTACGATCATTTTTTTCTTTTACACTATACCTGGGAAATGACGGGTTACCGAGATATTGACAGTCAAAGTTACATTTTTTTGCAAAGATTTTTACAAAATTGACTTCTGTTTGATAATACTAAACTTTTTTGCAAAGAAACATGATAAAAATGATCAGTACTTCTTTGTTCTGTGGCGTGCGCGCTATACATTGCGGGTTAGAAATAAGTTATTTTTTTTGATACCCAAAAATAAGTCATTTCCCAGCAAATTTTTTTTTGCATTCTACTTGGTTTTATGTATAGAATTCGTGGTTTAAGGCTTCGTTAAGCCTTTTTTTACACCCTGTATATCAGTCTCATTGACAATAAGGTTAAGAGAACGAATATATTTAATAAAAAGCCCAATTTAGGTATGCAGACTTTACATATGTTTAAGACATAATGTTACATACGTAGCGCAAGGAAAACCAAAAATTGTATGCAGCAGGCAACGTAGGTTTCTAAACCTTTTTCACAAGATTGCATGGCCTAACTTATAAGTACTTCCAATAATTTTCAGTTACTTCATTCCAAACTCTAAATGCTACGTCGTTCGGCTGCTTATACCGTGAGAAAGGTAAGATAATTCACTGATTTTGGAACAGCAAAATAATTGTATTTTAGCTACATTTACAGTAAAATGTAATATGAAATATCGTTATGGGCCATCTCTGAGGTTAAACATATTATTAGTGATGATATACAGATTTTTCAGACTTCCATACATCCATATTACTTGTGTTTCTAAACATTGGTAAATAGCATACTTTAGTATCTCTTATGTAGATTTAAGTTGTCACTTTAACTTTGTATTCAGTTAGTTAAACCCATTTATAAGATATTTATCTCATACCTACAGCATTCAATGGATTTCTCTAATATTTTAGATATAGTATATAAAGTAAAAAGTAAAGTATGCCTATATACGTCCCACTGCAGGGCACAGGCCTCACCTCAACTATGAGGTGGTTTGGGCCATACTCCACCACGCGGGCCCGGTGCGGTGCGGTGAAGGGGTGTTGTAAGGCCAGTGACTAAACCTTACTGTCAGATGTTATCAAGCCGCTTTAAGGCCTCTGACTAGGCTTCACGACCAATATCAAGCGATATTGACCGGGACCGACTTTTAACGTGCCTTCCGAAGCACGGAGATGGTCGTGATAAATGTCACAAAATATGGTCGGAATGGTCACCCATCCACTCACGACCGCGGCGTTGGTTGCTTAACTTTAGTAATCGATACCAAAGCGCTGCCGCCACTGAGCTACGAGCACCTATATAGTATATAATAAAGCCTATTTATCTACCAAACGCAAAAATAAAGACGTTTATAGTTTCATAACTTTTTCTAAAAATATCGGTGCCACTACTGGACTATGAGTAGAGACATGAGTCTCTAGAATCATCTCTTCTAGACCACCTTCATGTAGAATGTTGAATTTAAATAATTGAGATTCCCAAAAATACTGAGGTACGGTAGAATCAAACTCACATAAAAAAGTTCCAATCGAATGTTGATAAAAGTTAGTTATTTAAACCGATCTTTTTACATTTGCTTAGATAAAACTAAAATTGAGTCTCTTAGCTAAAATATAAAACTGTTGCTGTATATATTTAGCACTGAATAAAAATACTGGCTGGTAAAAAGCCCACAGAATTTATTTTCTTAAAAATATATTCAGAAAAATTTATAAATAAATCTGTTTTCTTTTTAAACACATTTACGTCTCGTACATTATTTAAAAGTGGAAACGAAACAAAACACAAACTTCCCAATCGCCAGAATAAGCGTTCTAAATCCGAAATCCTTTACTACTTAATAGGGATGTGCTGAATATTCGGGTTATTCAACAATTATTCAGGTAATCGGAGTAAAGATGATACTAGTATTGTTTATTCTCCTTTATTAAACGAAAAAAAGTTCGTACAATAATTTAGGAGATAAAGCTGGTCTTCTTAAATTATAATATTTATGAATCTATTTACAGAAATAGTATATAGCAGTAGTAAATAGTAATTAAGAAGACCAACTATTGTTACCATAATCGTCCTAAGTATGTGCAGTGTGCTGGAGTAGAGCTATCCGAATGAGTGCCCTAGTCCTATTTTTTTGTTTTTTTTTTAGGTTTCTGCCAGATTCAAATCCAAGCTAGTTTGCTTATCAATTATATCAGGTGTTACTGGTACCACGTACCTAGTAACCAGCCTATTGATGTTTTGCTTTTGATAAACCTGTTTGAGCGATTACTTGATTGCCTGTTTGTACCTCTTAACGATCTCATCATAAACTGAGCAAGGATTGTTTTATTTATGGGATCATGCTGAAAAACATATATCACTTACAGATGCATTTATCTGATATATCTATGACTCTTACAATACTCGTATTTTCTTATCCCCGTCGGGATTCAAACTCGATACTGCTGGTAGATACGGCCGTGATCGTAAGTGAATTCGACAAAATCATGTTTTCGTCAAATCTAGCACTGCTCAGGTGACATTTTGAATATAGCCGTATTTTTTTTTAATTCGACTGTATAAAAAGGTACAATGGTAAACTCGTCTTTAGTTGGTAACAAAGTTTATTCAAAATTATTCAGAATATTCTAAGAATAGATTATTCGAATCTTACTCACTGCTTTCGAAACCATCCATCCCGTCACTACTTATTTTCCGTAATACTGAAAACAGTGAACTCGACCGGAGATTACTGGCTGGACGTTAGACTAAAAACCTAATAGAATTAGCATAGAAATTGATTCAGTCCGCCGCCCGTTCTTTCTGCGCCCCATCATTGCTTAATCCATTTGCACCGGCCACACATTTCGAGCGAGCTATTGTAATCGTTTGCAGAACACAGATTATTTGTGCGAAAGACGCAGATGTGACATTTTTGAGCTACCTTTTTAACCCTTTTCTCAGAGATTTCACAGTGGCCGTGCATCTGTAAGCACAACAGTCTTTGCATTTTATAATTCTTTGTAATCGTATGGAACCCACTTACGGAAGACCCAAGAACTCATCTGTAGCAAACGAACTTTTCTATATTGTCTCAGCCTGGGTGTTGTGGTACCGTCGTTGTTTCTGATTCCTTTAACACACTACTTACCTTGGGATCAGAGAAATGTATGTGATGTTGTCCATCGTTTAAATAATCAACCACAAATCCATTACTGAAAACCGCATTCAATTCGTACTAGTAGTTTTGGTTTTGCACAAAAAAATGTTGACTGCAGCGCCCCCTGGGAAGCTGTCACTGTAACACCATTAAAAGAACATGCACCAATCAAAATTTAACCTATCACGGAAAACCGCATCAAATTTTGGAGATAATTGGCAATATTGGATTCCACAAACTACCTCTCACCCCAAACGCATATACCATCTCCGTTCCGTCGTGGGTAAAAAAAAATAAGCGTCAGATAATATTAATAGTTTTTTTATAATTGTCAGACAACAAATTTTGCCAAGGGTGTCCTCCAGCATAGCAGACAATTTAGAAATTTCAAATTTTGTTTTCTTTATTAGTTCGGACCAGGAATCAAATTAGACTCGTTGAATTCAAGGCAAATCACCGCAATGTCAGTCTGGTCATCAAATATCCGTACTTGCTAGCAGTTTCATAAAATACCATAATTTGGGACCTCTAAATTGCAAGCAAAACTTCTGTTTCATGTTTTACATAATATTTTTTGCTTTTAAAGCAGAAATATTATTTTCGATATCAATATGTGAAAACTGAAGGATTTCAACACTTCTTGTTAAGGTTTAAAAAAAAAAACCTACTTTGGTGAAAATATTGCCGTTTTATTTGAATCAGAAAAACAACAGATGTGATAACATTAGTCACAGACTACAGACTAGGTAAAATAATAATGGGTGCGTTCACTTAATATAAATACGCTAAAGCTGCGTTCCTTTACCATCCCAAACCCTTTCTGTAGTTAGTAAAATAAAATTAATTAAAGTTTAGAAAACTGACTACGATGTTAATTGAAAATATCCCAAAAACCTTCTTTAAAAATCAATTGAAAGAAGTTTAAAATACCTCAAAATTACCTACAAAGTACTGTATCAACTCGCACAATGTCAGATTATCGGGTAAGTATAGGGATCTGGATTCGACACGCTCACTTGTGCCCAAATACGATTTCTCGAAACAATTACATATTAATCAACCTCAAATGATTCACAATTCTGAAGAAACTTTAATGTTGGCTGTCTGCGACCGGCTTTGACCCCAGTATTAAATCGATTTGTGTAATTTACTCCTGCCGACCAATAATTTGTTCGAAGGTAATATATTACGCATTTTATTATCTTTTAATAGTGGGTGAAATTTAAATACATTTAGTGAGCGATGAATCATTGCATTGTTAAAGTTGCACAATTGCGGAAATGGGTTGTTTGTATTTTTAATGGTTTTGCATTTTGCGTGTCACATTAAGGGTACTTAACTTTGATCGAGTTGGAGTTACGTTAACCGTCATAAAGAAGTTAATAACCTCAAAAGATTCGTAAGAAAGTAACCTTAAAACGGAACCCATAGGGTGCGTACAGAATTCGCAGAGCGTTTGCAAGATCTATACTGTGTCACAAATAGACAAATATTTGTGTGATGAGCACAAGTATTTATTTTTAAGTCATTGGTGTTTATAAACGGATTTGATTCAGCCTTAGACTGCCCCAAACCTAGACACATTAGAAATCGGTTGGGTGGCGCTCAGTGTGTCAAAATCAAAATCAAAAGTGGTTAAAAAATACACAATCATTATTAGTAATTGAGAACTCCTAGATGCAAACATGTCATGCAGTTTTAGAATTTGTTGAAGTTGAAATTGATCATAGTCTTAAATAAAAATGAACGAAAAAGCGTGTAACAGTAACAAAGTACCGCTTTTATTTAATTTACTTTATACGTCATTTTTCAGCAAACTTCACTTACAAATAGCCTCCACGAAGTGACGCGTCTGCACCAATTTGTTATATAATCTATGACACGAACACGTTGCCTCATCGATTTTTTGACGTGATGAAAAATGAAGTGGTGAAAATGACAGCTGGTATTGTACAATCCATCAATGAATAAAACTATGGACGGACGGCTCTTTACATGAAAAGACGGAGTTTTGGGGAAAATGAACACAAATGCGAAATTAAATGGCACATTTGGGAAATTGAGGAAATTTAATGCCTTCAATACGGTTGCGGAAACTTTACTGATTGAAAATGACGTGTTAAGGAAACAATTTTTGCTACGCGGCCACATGTGGGTGGTTTAAACTTGACAGATTACTACGTCCTTAGTATGACTGGGCCCCAAGTTGACTTGACTTGGGGCCTGGGGGCCTAGCACGGAAGTGTTTCTTTCGTTTGGTCGTATAAACCTAACAAATTAAAATGACCAGCCTCATGTGTCAATCCTTTGATAAAATATGACCAACTCAAACTAGCCGTGTAAAAACCCCGACCATTTTCATTTGTTCATAAATTATCAAATCTTTGACACGGGGGAGTGGATGTTTTAATTTGATCGGATATTACGACCGACCCGAACGATGCGCTTGCGTATTAGACCTCCTGATTCACAATATATATAGTATAGTATATGGATAAAGTCCCAAATAGCTATGTAACTGATGACTTTTTGTGGAGAATAAAAGTTATTGAACCTTATGTGTCATATAAGGTCACATTATAGAGCTATTTGACGGTCGTTAAACGCAATAAAGTGTTTATCCTGCAAGTAAGTAAAAAAATACTTTATTCAGAACTTATCAGTACATTGAAACAGGCCCTATAGATGAGCCAAGCTATTATTAAAAGCATGTAACTAATATTAATAATATTGTCATTTTCAAAATGTTTTAACCTCTTGAGTTTTTTTTGTTGTAATGGCGTAGAAATTCCATTTGAACTGCTAAACTTTGATAAGGACTAGCTGATTTTAAATCAATTTTCTTTCTGATTGAATCTTTTTCAAAATACTCCACATAAAATCGTATCTCTGAATGCACAACAGATATCCACAATACGAAACGCTTTAGACCCATTTAATTTGCACATTTAACGGCCAAAAAAGTGAATCATTCGGATAAAACGCCCATCCTCTGTCTAGGCTAGAATTTTCAATTAATCCGATGCCAATAAAAAGGCTACGGGTATAAAACAGTCAGTCCAAAATAAATGCAGTAAATAGAGCAGTGACCATTCCCAAACCAAATGGTCTGGGAAAAAGAAGCATAGGTTTTGGGGATCCGTTGAGGAATGGGGAACTGAATTCTAAAAAGAAATGTATATTATGTTCAAGCATTTCTACTTTAAAGGCAAACGTAGTGTAGGACGCCTCCCAGCTCAATGGACCGACGACCTTAAGAAGATGGCTGGCAGTGGATGGATGCTCCTTGGCGCTTTTTGCGATAATGATGATAATTTACAATAATTCTTTTAAATGAAACTACTTTTACGGATTATTTCGCGATTTAATAACATTTTATTTAACCTGACGTTTCGAACACTTTACAGCGTTCGTGGTCACAGGTAGACTAAGGTGTTATTCGTCTTTACAATATTTTGAAAAAACTATAAAATACCGTCACTCAGTTAATATTAATTTGTGTTCCTATCTACGCAAAAAGAGCTAACTGTATCTAGAGGTCTTGCAGTGCGGGGCCTAGCATGGGATTTCGTTAAAACAGGATCCCATGCTGGTGGTATTTTCCAACCATCTTCTCTGTTGAAATTCGGGTGTCTTCTAATTTCAATTGCCTCCCGTAACATGCGAGGAACAAATCGTCGTTCTCTTGCAAGGACTTTAGGCTGGTCAAATCGTATGAAATGGTTGGGTGTATCTAAGGCACGTTCACACACTGCAGACTTAGTGTTCCGTCTATGTTTGATGTCGGCTATATGTTCTTTTACCCGCACGCCTATACTTCGTTTTGTTTGACCGATATAGGAGAGCCCACAGTCACATTCCAGTCTGTACGACTGGAATGTGACTGTGGGTACATTCGACGGTACGGTACCACGTCGTTCCAGGGGGTCTAGCGCGAAGTGACAAATCCGATATATCGGCCGATTGTTCGGGCATTTCCTAATATGAAATGCAATCGGTCGGTCGGTTTGATCTGGCATTTCAGTCGATTCGACCGATCATCATTTGACATTAGTGGCATCGTAAACCCTACTCTGAAGTGTATCGGTCCGACCGAACATTTGATTTTGACAAGAGTTTTATCGGAGATCTAATGTCAAATTTTACGACATCTAAATAGCTATCGTCTGACCATCGTAAATGGACATATTTTTTAACATGCTTAGCAATCTTGTATTTTATACATACCTAATCATTGTTTACAACATGTTTCACACCTCCAAGTTAAAACTTTATAACCACCGCATAGCACAAGTACAATTTTACGACACAAATTATTGTAAACGTTATAAAATCTATCAAATATAATAGTTTGGTATGCCGGCTTGACAAAACAATTCATTTCTTCTTATTTTGCTTTAATGATGAAACTATTACAAATGCACTATTAGCACTAAGCCACGAATCCCTAAAAATGCAATAGGTAGGCAACACAACCATATTTTGTCCAATCTTAGAGACCATTATATTTGGTCGGATTCGCGCTGACAGTGTGACAGACAGCTGATCAGACCAGAATAACAAACACAAACTTTTTTTATCGTTTCAAACTGTAACACGTCGTTATAATATTATTTTTATTTTTCTTAATTTAAAAAGCATTATTTAATAAATATGACTCATTTTCTACAAAAAACTTATTATTATGCCACATAACGCCATCTATCGAATTATTTTCAAACTACTTTGCGATCGAGTATCTCAGGACAATTTTTAAAATCAATAAGCAAGCAATGACATTTCATGTGTTCAGCATTTATTTTTATAAATGTCATAAACAATTGGAATGGTGCAATTTTCTTAGTTTCAATATCTAAAATTGATTAAAATAAACATTTTTCTGTTAATAGAAACCATGTTTACGCATTAGTTTACTAATATTTTGAATCGGCAAGAGACTTTTACAAAACCGGTAAAATTTTAATACGTAGTCATAACACTAGCACTCAGTATCATTCATTCCGATACTCTTCTACAATTGTCTGTGGCCACGATGGAACTTCGCGATTTCGATGTTGTTTCGCGCTAAGGTTCCAATCGAAACTTCGGTCGAGGATCGGTCGGATGCGAACATTCGGATGGTACATTTCGCGCTAGACCCCCAGACCCCGGGTCAAGCATTCCACCGTCGAACGCCAACCTGCTGTACTACCTTATATGAAGGGTGTCACTGACAAGATTGGAAACATTTTGAAGCGCGCTTCAATCAAAACCTACTTCAAGCCGCCGAAAAAGATTAACCAATTTTTACCACCTGTCAAGTGCAACATACCTCTTCAAGATGCGGGGGTGTACAGAAATGTATCGTGTTCGCGTAAATAAAAGACAACAGTATACAATAATTCTACTTTTTCGTATCATCATATCAGCCTGTTGCAGTCCACTGCTGGACATAGGCCTCCCCCAAGGAGCGCCACAGTGCACGATCTCCCGCCCTTTGCGTCCAGTCGCTGCCAGCTGCCTTCTTCAGGTCATCGGTCCGTCTAGCCGGCGGGCGTCCTACACTACGTTTGCCTAAGCGTGGTCTCCATTCGAGAACCTTCCTGCTTCACCTCTCGTCGGTTCTGCGACAGACATGGCCAGCCCACTGCCACTTCAGCTTGCTACATTTTTGGACAATATCAGTCACCTTAGTCTTATGTCGTATGACCCCGTTCCGGATATTATCCCTTAATGAGATCCCCAACATAGACCTTTCCATAGCACGCTGAGTGACGTGTAGTCGGTGGGCCCACTTGACTGTCATGTTCCACGTTTCGGCTCCGTAGGTTAAAAACTGGTAGAACGCATTGGTTAAACACCCGGCTTTTCAAGCACTGCGGCAGTGTCGACGTGAAGATATGACGCAATTTCCCAAATGCTGCCCAGCCAAGCTGCACTCTTCAACTCACTCAACTTTTTCGTATCAAAGATAGATAAATAATATTTTACTAAAAACATTACAAAAACAGCAAAATAACTACAGTTGTATTTTTTCTATTTCATCTTCTCATTCTTCTTTTTCCGTCGAATAGGTATTGAAGATGGACCAAAAACTTGGCGAATTCTACGACATTTTGTGTCGTTCTGTCTATAATAATGCCATTGTGACACAGATTGTTGTGAAGATCCTATAGCGTTGCTGAGATTTTCAGAGGGCGCTTCTTCTTTTCTGTATTGTAAAATGTTTTCATATTAAGTGTAATCCTTATTACGCTGCTCCTCGACGCTAAGCGCGATGAGCTAAAGGCCCGTCCTCCTGCCGCCATCAGCTATAATTATGTAAGCGGTGTACTAACGTGCCCTCATTGTGCACGGGAGTTCGCTGCGAAGATCGGCTACATAAGCCATCTTCGGGTGCACCAGCGCCTGTCCAATTAGGAGTCGAAGTGGTCGCCATGGCCGAAAACGGTCGGAAAGATCATCATCATCATCATCATCATCAATCCTTATTAGCATCTTCGGTTAAATAATAATAATAATAAATTGTGTCCACAATCACACCAATTATCTAACCCCAAACTAAGCAAAGCTTGTACTATGGAGACTAGATAACGGATAAACATACTTAAATACGTTTATAAACATCCATGACTTAGGTGCAAATATGCTCGTGCCTATCACACTTACATTTGCCCCTCGCGGGATTCGAACCCGCAACCGCCAGGCATTGTAGTCCGGAGCGCGAACCACTACACCAGACAGTCGTTAAATCAAGCCCTAAATCAGGGTACGGAACCATCCAGAGTCATATTTGTTTCACCCCCACAGCCCTATGCAACCGTCCGACTGAAATAATTTCGCGCCAACTCATTTGTATGTAAATGGCCGCCCGTTTATATCTCTGTTTGCTTTTTTGCGTATTAAATTTTTTTAAAGGCAAATTAAAAATGGCTGATATGGTTCGGGTGGAGCGGGTGATTGGGATTAAAAAAATCGACGCTGTATTAGCGGGATTTTTGGTGTTTTGTTTAAGCCATCAATCTATCTATATCAAAATATATACGAGTACATGCTAAGAGTAAATAATGCCTATATTAGGTACTAGCAGCCCGTCCCGGCTTCGCACGGGGTAGACAATTATCGCTAATAGTTTCGGCAGCGCATTCGACGAAAGACATTTTAAGACTCATTTTTCTACACCTTCGGTTACATTGTTCAAATTTTACCAAGGATCCCTAATTTTTTCAAAATGCAATGTAGCCTATGTCAAATTGGAAGAATGTAGCATTCTATTGGTGAAAGAATTTTTTAAATCGGCCCAGTACTTTTTGAGCCTATTCATTACAAACATACAAACATACAAAAATAGGTACAAATCTTTCCTCTTTATAATATTAGTATAGTTACGACCATCCCAAAAGGACCGAAGGGGCTGGCACTGGACCAACCTAGTAGAGTATGCTCTACCAGGTGAGCCCAGCGCGGATTTATAAAGGGGTGTTGTAAGGCCAGTGACTAAACCTTACTGTCAGATGTAATGAAGTCACCTAGAGGCCTCTGACCTTACGCCTAGCTTTACGACCAGTATATTATCAAGTGATATCAGCCGGGACCAACATTTAACGCGCTTTCCAAAGCACGAAGATGCTCATGATAAATGTCACTAATATGGTTAAAATGGTCACCCATCCATACACAACCGTGGTGTTGGTTGCTTAACGATTTAGATAAAGTAATCGATACTAAGGCACTGCCACCACTGAGCGACAAGCACCATATGCTTGGAAATTTTAAATTTTCTAGATTGCAAAGAAGCCTCATAAATAAGCTTAAATTCAACTAGTATTCTTTTGATGCCTATGCTTGGGCTCTGTGTAGTCAAACGGGTGGGCAAACACAGCATGTGATTGCCAACCCGTTGGACTAACGAACTAGTCAAGGTTGGACTGGATGCTAAAGGCCTAGAACCGCTTGCTGCGTTCTATAGAGGAGGTATATTATATAGACTTTTAGTTTAGACTAAAGATGAATAATAGTGATGACGTAAAAACACATTTGACCCTTTGAAGAGACAATTTTAAAAATGTTTTTACTGTGCATGTTCCAATAAACTTGGCCGGTTTCTAAAACGGTCATAATGCTTGAAAAAAAGCTTTTGGGTTTTAAAAACCATCTGAGACAGAGAAAATCATGTTTCCAATTCAAAAAATATGTGTATCAGTTAAGGATCTATTCTAGTCTTTCAGTTACACGATTTAATGATCTTCACGCGATAGAAAAAAATCCCAAAGTTACCCCTTTTTGTAATGTTTATTCAATATTATGTCTTATCTACTGATAATTTGCATTTGATTTTTGTATTCAACTATAGCTACTAAATATTTATAGACGAATTCGCTGAGTTTGACTCGATAAAATGATTTTCTTAATTACTATGTTTAAATACCTACGAAACTCGCGAGCGCGGTGGCTCGGCAGACCCTATCAGTCGCGCGGGCAGGAATACCTGCCCTTAATACTTTGCAAAAACAGTAAATTTTCCAACGAAGGTGTTATATATTTTAACACTAACTCAAGGGTGCCGAAATATTACTTACCCAAATCACTTTGATCATATTTTTAATTTCGGCACCTTAAGAACGGAAATTTCATTAATTGCTCATTAAAACCTCTAGGCCCGTTGCCATGGCATCGCAGGATTTACCCTCGAAGGGTTAAAAATTCCCCTTTCACAAATTAATGAGGGATATTTCCATTGGTTTTTGTTAATTTGTTATAATCATAAATTGTAATTTGTCCATGTCAGAATCATTACTTAATTAGTCAGGTCTATTAGAGTACATCTTTTAGAGTGTAATAAGATTGTATGTAAAAGGCCTATTTAAAGAGGTCCTTAAAATATTTTTGGTGATCATAACAACTTTTTTTTTTAATATTGGACAACATCACATACATTGTAGTGGAAAATATTACTCATTTTCGGAACCGTTTATAGCTGCTTAATTTGCAGACGTTATTATATTAGCACCCTTTAATTAATAAAAAAATACAAAAGAATTTTAAATACCAATACATATACTTCTACAATATAAAAAAAATGAATTTTGTAAAAAGTGAAAAAGTTAACATTATAAATAATAATAATAAAAATAAATGACTAAATTTACTAATATTAATTTAATATTTGCGCGTCTGCTTGCAGGCAGAATACTAATGACTTACCAAATATAATAGGACCTTAGTGTAAAACTGTATTCTTAAAAATAAATATTTTATTTATTTTGGTTATAATGTCCAAAACTGAACCAAACCACACCTGAAAAAAAAGTTATCCAAAATTAAAAATCGTGCGAGCCCAAAATCTAAATTCCAAATATTGTAAAGTCTACCTTTACCACGTTTTTCTTTTAATTCGTGCAATAATATTTAAATATATAAATACAATCCGCATTTCATAGCATACCTCATAACAGCCCCATAAAAAATAATGTTATGGTTTTCACAGCGTTTGATGGCGTCGCTCACATGAAAAACGTATTTCGGGTATTTTTGCCCAAAGGAGATGTTGGCAGTGGGCTTATTACCCCGAGCCTCGTGAGAAAGAATCAGTATTTATTTTTTTGCTTATACCTATATAATAAGGCTTTAAAAATAACAGATGAGTAAGTTATTAAATATAGACAAAAGAAGGGTTTCTATTTCGAAGCTAGTTAATTTTTTCATAACATCACGGTTTTATGTTCGCACAGTAGGTATTTGTGTTTAGGGGTGTGGGTAATTAAGTAACTGTTTGTCCTTTACCTAACTTTATCCCGACTAAGAATTTCCAATATTTCATATTTATTTTAATGATTGCCGCCCTTGGTGCAATTGGTTCAAATCATGGCAGTTACTCACCTATCAGATATCGCCTGTTCAGCTTCTTGATAGTCGATTACTAAATATTTAGGCTTGAACCTTTTTAAACAAAAAACGGTACTTACCCTACTATTTTGACTTGTATTATATTTTTTTACGAATAACTCCGAAACAGCGAATTTCCGATGAAATGTTAATCCCATCGAAAATTACACTGAAAGGATTATGACCATAAAAATTTGCTTTACGTCCCAAAATTGCGCTTTAAACGGCTTAACCAGAGGTGTGTGTTGTCAAACGGGTTATCTGAACACCTACTATGAAAATGTTTTGTTCATTCGTAACATTATTAACCTAATAAATTCAAACATTTTGACAAGATATGAACAACTGAAACTAGTACGTTTCAATTGCTTATAAATTGTTAAAGGTTTGACGCAATTAGATGGTAATTTTAATTTATTTGGGTAATACGTCCAAGCAAACGAAACGCTTTCGTGGTAGGGGTTTTGATGAGTAATGAAGAAATTTTAAGTAAATAAAGTTTGATTACGTCTGGTTATTTTTTGGAAGGTTATAGCGTATTAAGTGGAATTCGAAATGCTTTGATTGAGATTTTACAGTTTTAGTTTATATTAAGGCTTGTTTTCTGGATTATTAAGCAATTGCCATGATTGCATATAATGACTACGTTGAACGCAAAAGGTCCAACGTTCGAATTCCATCCCGTGCCAATTCAAAAACTGCAGGTATTAAATTGGCACGGGATTGAGTATATTGATGATCCTTTTGACAAAATAAATTGACTGGTCGTAAAACTATAGTACAAAATCATTTCTTTATGACGCTGCCAGATAGAGTGTTCTAATCACACACAGAATGACTTACTGCCGTATCATAACTTTAAAAGATATGAAAATTGATATTTCATCATCATCATCATTTCAGCCACACGACGTCCACAGCTGAACATAGACCTCCCGCAATAACTTCCAGCCAGATTGAACCAACAAATTAGATTAGTCGTACCCGGTTCAGTTAGATTTAATATCCGGCGCCGATGCTGAGCACTGGGGCAAAGAGTGGGGATCGCCTTGCGCATTTTACGAGACGATCATCGTATCAGAGACGCGTGTGCGCGGAGCTAACAACCAATCCCGACCGGCGGTGCAGGCGCCACGTGACTAGCCAATCACGTAATCGTAATGGTCTTTTGCGCATCTTTCGCCCAGCGCTCAACATCCACTATATTATGTATGAAATTGTTATACAGAATTTGTCTCCAAGGTTTTATTAATATTGAAAGATGCATAGTGTAATTTCAAATTGTCATCTATTTCCAATGGAAGACACATTCCGCGTGACATAGACGGTGATGCATCCCGCAATGCTAACTATGATCGAGTGCTGTTTGTATTGCAAATGCACTGAGTATTATCCCAAGTTCGAGTTTGGCATATCCATTAGACAATAATATTCAATACTGATATTATTCTAATATAGAACGCGTATTTATGATCTGTGACTTTTACTAGCGTCTTATTAAAAAGTAGTTATGTGTTTGTATGAAAAAAGTCATGTCTTAGTTGTACAGTTCAGTGTTGTTTTAATAGTCTACGTTTTTGAGCTTATCAGCAGGAGAGTCCAAATCTCAAGTACGTTGTTATGTTGGACAATTTGAATGGTAGAAAGCTTAAGCTAAAGTTGCTACTTATAATGACATCAAGTAATATAAAGTTGATTTCGAAAAAAACTTTGTGCATTATATAAGGTAAATCGTATGGGGTAAATTATTATCAGTGTAAAATACACTCGCGAGCAATGAAAAAGTTCCAGTGACATATATAGCACCAAATTACTCCTAAACGGAAAAGGCTAGCTTAATGACGCCGTCTGCAATATTGAAGTACATTTAACAGCGCATCAGAATATTACCATGTCTGGTCAACGCCATCAGTATTATTCTTTCTCTATGATATTACCAACTAAAAACGTAAATATTGTGTTCAAATTAAACTTTTTAATTTATGAAGCTAGGTTCTATGTCTTAGGAGAAATTAAGGTGTGTGTCGGCATTTTGTGGGTGAAACTTTTGCTCGCGAGTGTATTAAGGGTTCGTTTTCACTTTCCACAAGCAAGTTTTCTATCCTAATTAGTTTAATGAAATTATTTTTAATATGAACTAGGACGACAACATCTATAATAAATAATAATAAATATTTGACAACATCACGTACATTGCTCTGATCCTAAGGTAAGTATAGCTAAAGCACTTGTGTTATAGAAATCAGAAACAACGACGGTACCACAACACCCAGACCAGAACCAATATAGAAAAGTCCGTTTACTACATTGACCCGACCGGGAATCGAACCCGGAACCTCAGAGATGGCAGCGCCATTTAAAGTCCGGCGTGCTCGCCTCTCAGCTACGGAGGTCGTTAACATTCAACAACATAATTAAATTGGGAAAGGTAAGTTTCATTGGCGGACTGACTTAATTTTAAAATTAAAATATCATAATTTTGACTTAATCTTTTACTCATCATCTCATAACTAAATCACCTAAAACGTTTTAAAACCAACCTTCAGCAATATCAAAGTATATCACAACATACCAGCACATACCTTTCCACACGAGAGAAATCATAAAGCTAATCCTTTCAAAGCATACAGGGTGGTAGGAATTTGAAACGTCCACGCCCAATCGAGTCATATCACGTGCCTCGCACCTGCACGGCCATTGCAAGTTTCAGTGGAAGGCGAGACGTCTTTGAACGGGCGAAATGTCTGCGTAGACGTCTGACGACGTTTTATTTCGAACGTTTTTGCACGACTATTCGAACACTAGCTTCTGACTTTTTATTTATTAAAGTAAAATTTAAATTTATTGTTTTTTTTTCTGCTTGTAGTTAATCTGTAATCTGCTGTATACCTACTTAGTAACTGAGTTACGATTGTGGCTATGTTTTATATAAGAGCGGGGGTACCTTTTGACACAGGTATAATGCCTAAGAGGACACATGTTATGTTTGTTTAGTTTTAGTTACTGTAATAAATACATTTTTGATTTGTTTTTGACTTTGTCTACGTTAGTTTTGATTTCTTCTCGGCTAGCTAGCCCCAATGTGTCCCGAAGTAGTGGTAGAATAAAATAATTATGACATAAAAAAGAGGTAAAATTATTAAAACTGGCATATTAAATTGATCAAATAAGGTGTTTATTTTAAACGTCCACTATAATACACAAGAAGTAAGTAAACAAACCACAAAGCCAATATAAAAATGTAAGCGCATCAAATTAAAGGATCAAAATTGCGCCCCGAAACGTTGCAAACTGGATGCAATGGCGTATACTCTTGGAAATTGTCTTAAGAGAGCAAAGACGTTCTCCAAGACGAGTTACTATTAACTACTAGTGATGTCTGTAGAATATTATCGACAATCGATATTTTCAAGTGCCTAAATCGCATTGAATTAAAATGTTTCGACGAATTTGTTGTGACTATTAGGTTAAATTAAAAAATCTTTGAAAAATATACGTACGTTCATCATCATCATCATTTCAGCCACAGCAGGACGTTCATCCACTGCTGAACATAGGCCTACCCCAGTGGACTTTATGATTTAAAATGATACATTGATATAAGTTTATAAAGATGTTCTGACTGCATTTCTAACAAAATCATAATTATTGTCCCTAAAATTGTAACAACATTTATAAGCATAATTGAAATAAAAAATTCAACGTTAATCGGATCTGCCCTTGAACCATCAAATCCACTTAACTAATAAGTGTGAAGTGGCCGTCAGCCAATTTCGCAACTTTAAAACTCGCAACAAAAAAACTATCCGTATTTCCGAGTGGATTTCTGTATTCGAGCCAAAAATGTGAATCAAATAAGAATTTAAAGGAAGTTCACTTTTGACATGCCTGTGCCACGAGAGTTTTGGTGGTACGTCTATTATTCTGATGTTTTACTAGTATTTAAAAGTTTCTGTGAAAAGTTGTGTAATTGGTACCAGTAATTCGTTTTTATGTAGGTAGGTATTTCACTAGAATTAACAATTCAATATCATTTCAAAATTAATGGTAAAATAACACCCTGGATCAAATATCCTCGATAATATTGAGAGCATTGTACTAATAAAAAATAACTCTTTCTACTTCCAAATCCAATAAAATACAAAGGGTACACGTTTTCTGTCAAATAAATAAATCCATCCAAATATTTTCTAAGCAATTTGCATATCCGAATTCTCCGTTACAACTTAAAGGCAATAAACTTAAAAAACTACTTTTAATCGATGTTTTTAAAATTTTTTGGGGAACATCACTAGCCACGTATCACCGAGCGTCTCAAACTTAACGCATTACAGCAAGTGCATGCACCTTCAGCCTGAAACTTGCCTCGTAACCTCACACCGACCTATGCCTTAATTACATAAAAAGATGGCAACCAGTCGCTTTAATCCTCTTTCTCAGTTCACGCACACATGTGTGACGGGGCCATTGTTATTCAATCGTTATCTTTTTTTTTTTCGAGCAACGGGTAAAATGCATTGAACGAAAAAAAGGCCTTGAAGTTTAATTTCCCGTTTTTATTCCATAAAAACTAATAAAAACAATTTATTTCTGCAACCTAAATTAGCTTTTTTATATACGCTTCCCAATTATTTTTTACCCTACCACTGTCCTGGGACAATTGTAGGATATCAATCGCCCGGCATGCGATGGGACGTGGGTTCGTGTCCTTCCTGAGGCCGATGATTTCTTTTCAAGTGTTATTTATCTTTAATTCATAAAAATAATTTAACAACAAGGATATAAATGTTATAGTTATCAGTTTCCGTTGCTTTACGTAGTAAACCCTCTGTATAACTATACAGGGTGCGCGTTAAATTATGAGACGGAGATTTGCATCTCAAACAATACAGTTTTGTATATTTTCTCTATTATGAGGTATTATACAAGTTGTTTCCTGGCAAAGTTTTGATTGTCACGATAAAAAATACATGAAGGTGTTATTTTGTACACGAATTTCCCTGTAAGTTTTCGACTGGTAGATAATGCTGTTTAGCACGAAGTCCTTTATTGCGTTATAAACTTGACACAAATAAAAACAAAAATTATGGTATTTTTTAAATTACTTACTACATTATTGAACATATAAGGATCGGTATCGTAAAAGTGATTTAAAAGATTTGTTGACTACGGAACCCTCAAAAACGGAAATTTATATTTTATTTCAGTTAAGCTCACCTCAGTTTCGATGTTTCACATATTCTGATCGCAAATAATTCGATCCAGCTTTCAAAATTCTGAAAACTAAAGAGAATTCGGTATTAAAAGGTAAAAAACGAGTTTTAAGCTCAGCTTTTACGTAATCCTTCTGAATCAGAGCTTTTCCAGGAATCAGTAGAGTAAAATTTAAATAAACGAAACCCGATAGATTGTTTAAAATTTTAATACCCTCCGAATATTTCCAATATTGCAACGCACGCGTTGTTTTATAAACTCATATAGTTTTTGTGAATCGCTTTCAACGAAATCGCTGCGAGATTTTTTAGCTACGGGTATGGGAGAAAATAAAATTTAATGTGTATTCTTTTATTTGTGGGTATGAATTACAAAAATATTGCTTATTTCAAACGAACTGCGGTGTCTTTGTTAGGGTGTATACCTTGGCACATGTAGGTACTGGCAACCCGTTTGTCTGATTAGGGGTAGTTACATTTAATTTAACGGTATGATAAAGTAACGAAAGGTGTTCCCGCTTACCCCTAAAACTATCTAAATGTATCCATACACTCACAAAAAAAACAAATATAAAGTTAAAATGATTTTCACATCACCAGCCTTATCAGTCCACTGCTGGACACAGGCCTCTCCAAAAGGATTTTGCCATAATCGCCACGCTTGGCAGGCGGGTTGGCGATCGCAGTTTGGTCAATGGTGGAGAGGAAACGCTGCTGCCCGTCTTCTTGTGGCGGTTCTCCTGTAGTCGCCTCTTACGACACCCATAGGAAGAGAAGGGGTGGTGCAATTCTTTTAACGTGCCAGCACTACACGACACATGATACGACACGACGAAAATGATTTAAATTTTTCTTAAATATCAGAATCAAACATCCTACCCTTTTCTCATCAATCGAGCAAAACTAAATATTTTGTGTATTACGATTTTGCTTTTATACGAAAATCATGATTATTTTTGTATATTATACTTCTAATTCATTAAAGATATCGTTAAAGGTGGACAGACGACCTGGTAAAGGTTGCCTGCAACCGCAATACCGCTGGATGCAGGTTGCTTCATGCCGATCTGGAAGTCACTGGGGCAGGCATATATTTAGCAGTGAACATCCTGTGGCTAAAATGATGATGATGATGATAGTGTGCCAGATAAAATCCATAGGTCGTTGGTTCAAATCCGGCTCGAAGGTCTATGCACATATTGGTTGAATCCCTGGCGGTGATGAGACTAGATGGTAGATAAAACGAGAAGCGTTACTATTTTACTTTTATTTCTAGGGAGTGAGTAACAGTGTGGCAGGAAGCCAAACATCAAGTTGAATTCAAAAACCACAGACAAAAAAAACTAAATGCGGTAAACATTAGGTACTTTGAAGTGATTTTTGAAAGAGTTTAAAATAATATTTATTTTGTGTTTAATTTGAGTGTGTACTCCCCCTATCGTTGCAATGTGATCTCGTTTTCCAGTCATAACAGTTTTTATTTATTTGTCTGCATATACGATCGTGCAGTTTTTGTGTAAAACAAATAACTAAAAAAAGGCATATGAAAACGATACCTGAAATTTCATGTTGTCCTAAAACGATGGGCTGCGTCTATTTATTTTTATTTACATAAATTCTACTGCAAATTGAAAAATATGTAATTAAACCCATGGAATGTCAATATATTTTCGAATACTATGCACGGATTTATTTATACTCTATTGCACGCAGTGGCAGGCATTGGTTTTATTTCGAGGTAGGCAGTAAATGCTTATTTGTTTTATTAATCAAAATCTGTGGTTTTCATCAAGACTAACATTTGTAAGCACCTACTGCCTACCTCATTTTATTTACCAGGTAGGCACTGCCTAATCGCTTATATACAATACACGCCTCTGATTGCACGGACAAATAAGCGGTATAAATGGGCTTAATACCAAAACATTATCTACAAGTTTGTTTGATGTCATAGATTGTAAATGTATATAAGTATGTTACGTCACCTAGTCGCCATAGTAAAAGCTTTGCTTTCGATCTAGATAAATGCCGTGACTGTTGTAACAGTTTATTGAAAATTTTACCCTCATGTCTCTTACCGAATATATCGGGTGTAAAAAAAGGCTTAACGAAGCCGAATACCACATATTCTACGTATTATTACGATCATTTTTTTCTTTTACACTATACCTGGGAAATGACGGGTTACCGAGTTATTGACAGTCAAAGTTACAATTTTTTTTTAAGATTTTTACAAAATTGACTTCCGTTTGTTAATACTAAACTTTTTTACAAAGAAACATGATCCGCTTACACACACAGGCATAGTCTGTGGCGTGCGCGCTACACATTGCGGGTTAGAAATAAGTTTTTTTTTTGATACCCAAAAATAAAAGTAATTTCCCAGCAATTATTTTTTTGCATTCTACTTGGTTTTATGTATAGAATTCGTGGTTTAAGGCTTCGTTAAGCCTTTTTTACACCCTGTATATGGGCTTAATTCTTCCATTAAAAAAACTTTTACATGCTGGGATTCAAACTGACAACGGATGTGAGACGAGACTTCAGTCACAAACCTGCTATAGTTGTAAAATCTCAAAACTTCGACCCGTCAAAATTTAATTAAGTCCATACATGTATTGAAAGGCTCGAAAATATTGCGATCCGAATTATTTGCAACTATACATTTGGGACCCTTTTGCCTCGGGCTGCGAAATACTTTTGACAGGTGGCTATACTGGATATTTATTTAATTACCGTGCGTTTGTTAACGCCGGATTTTACGTGAAAATTTTATTTCGTTAAAAGCATACCAATACTTGCGAGAATATCAATGAACAGACAACAGCTATGCAATTCTCTAATATACGCTTTGTCGCTGCGCTCGCCGCTGTGATCACGGAAATCACAGCCTTCACATCAACGGCTGTGGTCACGGCATTTTATTTGGTATTCTCTAACCAATATTAGCTCGCCGACGATCTCTCGGCTGCCTCAGCGCTCGGCTGTTGGCAAGGCTGTGCTAGAGGGGTGACGCAAACTTATTTTGTACAATCGAAAATTCTCGATTAGTAGGTTTTGACTATTTATTTATAATATAAATGTATGATAACAATTATTTCGCTTTAAAAAGACTTATAGTAGTAACTTGAATGTTAATTAATAATAAAATAACATAAAATGTCTAATTATTACGGCAAATTAGTAAGGCCATAGCCATAGTCAGTTGAATAAAAAAAAATGCCATACTTGAAGAGTTGAAGTTTGGCTGTATGGGCCTAGTTCAAAGCCGTTAAAATATTAATTTAAAAAAAAGAGTTGAATGAAGTTTTGGAAAGTCAGCAGAACTAAAATCTAATTTGTTTGTGTACAAATAAATTTAAAGAATTCAAGTGTGTTGAGATTTTTTGCAACGTACGTTCTATATTTTATGTTAACTTTACATCCAGACTTTTGTTGTGATCTTGCAAAAAGCTAACGAAAGTGTTTGTAATCGTATGTAAAACAAACAAGTAAGTAATTTAGTAAACAAAACCCATTTTACCATCATTTATTTATTTTGAGTAAATAGCGTAACCTAACTCTAACATTTATTTGTTATAGTGACTCGTAACGCACCGATTTGAGCCCAAACTGAGAAGTTGGTTGTGCTGATGAAAACTACGTCCAATCTTGGCACTAGACATGTCAACATAGCTTATTCCAGGACCCGGATCCAAAATTGATGGTCAGAAATC
This sequence comes from Anania fuscalis, assembly GCA_950371115.1. Lineage (NCBI taxonomy): Eukaryota > Metazoa > Arthropoda > Insecta > Lepidoptera > Crambidae > Anania > Anania fuscalis. Next base: position 14,513,941 of record OX493343.1, on the reverse strand, counting down.
GCCAGGGCCTTAAATAGTGACAGCAACAGGTATGTAAAAGATTGGAAACAGTGGGCTAAGTTATGTATTAACAAATTTACATGTAGGTACTTATACATGTACAGTCGCCATCAGATATATTGTAGCAGACAAGGTGACCAAATAGTTCTGAACAATTTAAATGTCAATTAGTTCCATACACTAGAAGTTACCATTAATATCTGAACATACATTATTTCATGTATATCTAAGCAGATGCTAGTCATTAACTTCTATACACACAACTAACCAATAACATCTGACTGAACAACAGCTAATGTCAAGTGGTAAATGCAGATGGAGTGGTCTTAATATCTGTGCAGTTGAGAAGAAATCGCAGTAGGAAGTGCTTTCAACTTTACTATAAATACTATTTTAATTGGATCTCTTTTAATCATTTATATAGTAAGATGACTTTGATTCCAGTCCATCATCTGCACTCACACATCCGCTGATACACTTGACTTGTAATAAGTTTTTAGATATTATTGGTTAGTTGTGTGTATAGAAGTTAATGACTAGCGTCTGCTCAGATATAAATGAAATAATAATGTTTAAATATTAATGGTATATAATATATTGAAATATTTTTTTGTAATTAACCCTGTTTTTATTTTAGGAAAACCCTGGACACTAGGGATCCTATGTTATGATGGTCATTGAAGATGAGGCTCCACAATCTACCGATACAGCAAGCATCGTGACAACAAACAATTGACGCCATTCAACATCATAGAACTCCCAACTGACTAATGGGATCTTGTGATTAAATTTTTGGTGTTTTTATGTGATTAATATATAAATTCTAATAAAAATAAATCAATTTTACTAAATAGTGTCTTTTCATTGTCCCATAAAGAAAATAGTTTACATCTGCAGGGACACATGTATGATGAAAGTTGCGTGTCAGCGATTTGTAATGTTTGTGTGATGTATGAGCGGGAGACTGCCAGTTACTGCGCACTGACCGAGTCGAGTAAACATGTTTAGCTTTTAGGAAATATTAACGAAATAAAACAACATCCTATATTAACAAATTATCATATATTATTGAAGGTCAGTGGCGGTAACTCCCAGGGTAGATAGGGGCCTCACACTTGACAATTAAAAAGTAAAGGTGTCAGTTTAAATAAAAATTAGGTATTCACTAAATTTTCAGACTTTCCTAAATTTCAGACTAGAACTAGGCACACTAACATGTGGGTGTTTCATTAAGAGGCACCCATGCATACACATCTATTCTTAGGACTTGTGCTTAGCAACTTGAATTAAGTGATTTCATTACAACTTCTATTATAAATTCTAATAAATATTAGACAGCATGATCACAAAAAGACTTGTGTTTCCGAAGACTTAAAACTAACAACCACCATTATTATTATTTTATACAACTTTGCATTTTATGTGGTTCACAAAATAAAAAAGAACAAGGAATATTTACTACCAATTTTATTAAGGTTCCGTATCCAAATGATAAAAGGGGACCCTATTACTAAGACTTTGCTGTCCATTTGTTTGTGTTTGTCTGCTGGTTTCCAGGAGTATCTCATGAACTGTGATAGTTCCTCTAGTTCTTTATCCGTATCACTCTTGACAGAGTGGTTGTGGTCATCCCTTCAGGTGTACCAGCCTAGGTGGCTTGCTTCACAACACGCCGCCACTCCTCTCTGATGGCTGTCTTCCTTGTGCATTCATATAGTGATGATGAGCTATTTACTGCCGCTTTGATGAGTGATAATTAGATAGTTGATTTTTCACAGACGATGTTTTTCTGTTGCCGCTATAACAACTTAAACTAAATAACGGAATAAAATAATTGTAAGGGGGCATCCCATACAAACGTATTTTTTTGCCGTTTTTATAGATAATGGTACGGAACGCTTCGTGCGCAAGTCCAACACTAACTGTGCCGGTTTTTGTAATAAAATTTGCTTATAGGACTTCAAATTTCAATAAATTGATACAAATATTCAGTAAAATCCATGTTATCAGCCACAAAATACAAGCTTTCACTTTGACATTAAATATCGTAGGCGTAAGGCGAGGCTGTCGGCGAAGTTGTAAGGATTTTTTGCTACAGAATGCCGATTTCATAGCAGAAATGTCAAATTATTGATTCCTTATCACGGCGTCCACAGCCGTGCGGTGCTAATGTCGAACAGCGTTAAAAAGTAAATAAGAGAATACCAATTGTGCGTTGATCGCTGTTCCAGCGGCTGTAACCGAGGCTGTAGTAACATTTGCGCTTAGAGAATCGCACTGCTGCTCGTAGATCTACCACATATCGTCAAATTATCTCAATTGAAAATGATCTCTACATGTCAGGTTTAAAGTTGAAAATCTGTTGGAGAGCTTTAAACTTTTTGGGTAGGTCGACGTGCTGTTGACTGTACATATAAATGGGCATAGGCATGCATCCAGCGGCTTCCTACAATCTTAACTTCATCATCATCACTTCAGCCACAGGACGTCCACTGTTAAACATAATAATAATAATAATGTATTTATTTATTCAAGTAACGTGACTCATTTTTTATTAGTTATAAAGGGCTTAACCTATGTTAGTAATTGAACATTAATTTATTTATAATTTAATAATTTCTTAGGTACTATTCGGTCGCACCACTCCTGCGGAGGTTGTGCAACAGTAATTGATATGGTGGCAGTCCAGTCTACTCGCTATCATAGACAAGATGCTGTTGGGGCTGCCCCGAACCCTGCGCACCAGGGAAGCGCATCTCTTCCGCATGGTCGCGTAAAAGCAATCTACTCGCGCTTCTGCAAACATTCCCGACGCGCTGCAGTATATGGGCAACCCCATCAGCACCCTGAACGCGTTGTTGTATTGGACTCCCAGGGCGCCATACGACGCACGCGAAAAATTGGCCCACAGACTGCACGTGTAAAAATTAGTGCAATAGGCTCTGAAAAGAGTAACCTTTACTTCTTTTGAGCAACCTGCAAACCTTCAAGCCACCATGTTCGTCCTTACCGAGGCCTCCATACATAGGCCTCCCCTAATGACTACCAGGGCGGTAACCACGAACTCTTAAAACAATATCAAATCTGTCAAACATTATCATTTCTGTCAAATTTAGTATGAAATGACGTACCAAAATTGACAGATTTGACAACTTTGAGATTGTTTTAAGACTTCATGGTTACCCCGCAGATCGGCCGATTGGAAGCGGCCTGCATCCTTTACCAGGTCGTCTATAAATAACTATTGGTATTAAATCTCGTAAAAGTTGCGAAACTATGTGTTACAAATCACTCTCACACACTTTTTGTTACTTTACGATTGCTTTTAGTCTCTCTCGCCCTCCAAGGAGAAGGTAGTAACAATCTGTCATTAGGTACTAAATACTGACCGCAATATTATTTCACTGAAAAAATTAACCCTTACATCAGAGGAATAATAAGCCGACTGGTTTAATAAAACTGTTATTATAGAATAGATCATTATTCGTCTTGTAGGTGTATTTTTGAGGCGTTTGAATACCGATTTGAATTTGAAATGCTAGGAATCGATCGCTCATACAATTTCCTAGTTTATATGGGTTTTAACCCGACTACGGCAAAGCAAAAAGGAAGGGTAATGATTTTGGCAGTCTATATTTGTACCTATATTTGTAAGTATGTATGTATGTTTGTATGTTCCACCGTAGCGCCTAAACTACTGAACCGATTTTAATGAACGAGTTGTCAATAGATTCGTAATAAAGGCTAGGGCCTAGGGTCACTAGGGTGACATAGGCTATAAAAATATCAAAATTTTATATGACTGAATTTCAACCGCAGATTCTAATCTCTAACAAAAAAAACTTAGATAATCACGTGTTTGGTATTAAAAAAAAGGTCTTGGTGTGCAGGTAGTGAGCACATTACAAATATGTATATATTATATTGTTTAAGTCAAAATATATCTTTTCAACACAGTTGCTCGTAAATTGACTCTTATAACACCGTTTTTAGTTTCATAATTCATCATATTACGCACTTTTGCGGTAATGTGAACTTTTTTTTTTAAATCTAGCAAAAGGTAATGTCTAAGAACATTGAATATTTTACCAATATTAAATAATTTTAGGGTTAAGATGACAAATAAATATTTCATTTTATCATATTGTATATTAATAAACACAAATTAACTTAACTATCATTTTTAGAAACAATAATTTATAGTTTATTTTATTTTTTAAATCGCTGCTACTCCGGCTGAACAGCCAGTTTTTCCTGTGCCATTATTGAACCTGCGCGCGCATCAAAATTGCGGCGCGCGTAAAAAACAAAACTTACATGCCATTTTCCCTAAATATTTGGTAAAGTTGTTGCTGTGTGGTTAATTACTATAAAAAATGTCTACTTTAAATAGTAAAGACGAGTAAAATGTTATTCAACCCCGTCGGAAATACTTATCGAGGCAGGAAACGCAAGTGATAGCCTGTTACCGCCGTTTTTGAACATTTTCACGTAGTCGGGTTATAGTTTTTTAAGCTTTATAATTATTTGTGAATTTGTTTGCGAATTAGAATTCGCATGCTTCAAAAAAACGCCTCCGGGTCTGTTCCTTTCTGCAGTTACTTAAAAATAAAAGAATGGTGTAAATACCATTATAAAAATCATAGTTATAACATAATTATGTGTAAGTGAATTTATTGCTCTTGAGTGTACTTATTCGACCTAAATGTTACCATTGTTCATGAAATTTGGTTCCTTTGTTGAACTTCACTGCAGAATTTAAACTTAAAATATCGTCTACATCAGAAGTTTACGTTAAAATAGGCTACTACAACTACCGTATCTTAACTTGAATTTCTGATGCAGACCATATTTTAAGTTTGAAAATTCACTAGAGAGTTACTTTTCAAGAACGACCATTAAAAGGCCAAAATACTGTTTCTGAATTGAGAGGTAGCTCCCAAATAAATATAACAAAACTCGACTGTTAATAACATATCATGATTTATTAATAAAACGTAACAAAAAATGAACCCATCACGCGTTGCCTTACATTCAAATATAATTCACATCGGAAAAAAAAACAAAATGTTCTAAAAATCGTTTGCAACACGTTATTATTGGATATTAACCCAAAGTGGTATTTGTAAAAAACTATAATTAATAACCCATCAGAGGGACAAGTGCTGATCGGCTTGGCAGTATGATCTCATCGCGCCTCGGTTAAAAGGACGGTAAGTCCATAAATTGATAAACTAAATCAGGTAAAACATCTCAATGGCAAGAATATCATAATATTAAACAATAATACTTAAGACATGTTTTACCAACCATACCAAAACATTTTAGTTACCCGAGAAAATTTACTTCGTATTCTCACATTTTTAGGGTTTCGTACCCAAAGGGTAAAAAGGGACCCTATTACTAAGGCTCTGCTGTCCTAAGACTATCTGTCTGTCTGTCTGCCGGTCTGTCTGTTCGTCTGTCACCAGGCTGTATCTCATGAACCGTGATAGAGAGTTGAAATTTTCACAGATGACGCATTTCTGTTGCCGCTATAACAACAAAATATACTAAAAAAACAGAATATAATAACTACCACAACAAACGTGTTTTTTTTTGCAGTTTTTATATAAGGTGTAAGTGAATTAGTGTCAGATATTTTTAGGAGTAACTTAGACTATCACATGGATCACATATAAGATAAATTTAAAATTATAGAACAAACTTTAATTCACGCACCAAATAATATGATATTATGATGAACAGTGTAATATGATTATTTGAGTGCATTAATGTAATTCTGGAGAGGTTATGAATCGGCTAGCGTTGTGTGAGTAGTCTACTTGTGGTGTTTGGGTTCATGTACAGGATGATGTAGATTATTTTTTTTAAACTTTTTATTTTTTCGATTTTAAGTTTGTTCTATAATTTTAAATTTATCTTATATGTGATCCATGTGATAGTCTAAGTTACTCCTAAAAATATCTGACACTAATTCACTTACACCTTATATAATAGTGGTACGGAACCCTTCGTGCGCGAGTCGGACTTGCACTTGACCGGTTTTTTTACAAAAAAAGGTATGTTATTCATAGCTATTGGATAATCAAATTGCTATTATTGTATTATCAAATTGCTATCTCCATCATAGATAGTGGACCGTCGACCGCCGACCGATGGGCAGTCCCTCCATAAGCTGGCCCCACTAAGCTGCTTTTCCTTTTCCATTAACGGGTCGTCCCTGGCTTATTTATTAATGTATTTAATGTTTCCCCTTCTGTAAAAAGTAAGGACAGTTTGGTAAACTGCAACGCAATTATTATTTTATTATTATTTTATTATGATAGTAACTCATTTACCGTTTACAGTTTAGTTTTCAATAAAAGCTTCCTTGTCAACTGTGGAAAAGCATAAAATTAGCACCCAAGGCTAAGGTACAAATAATTTATTTAAATTGCACATAAGGTCCATGGCAGCTCGTAAACAGTCAGAACTTAACTATTTATTATAATATTGTAAATCAAAGTTAAAACTTCATGACCATTTTTGGCTAAATATTGTTTTTTGGCTTTTATTTTTTTATAATATTGAGCTGGAGACTCTCCAGGATTCGATTGAAAAACGTGGTTGTGGAGTTATATTTCTTTAGTCACCTTTAGCCACGTTTTATGCTTCTGCTGAAAAGTCACAGCGTCGGTTTTTTATTTTCTATTATGACATGTGTTTGTATTTTTCTATGATATTGCACAAATGTATACTTTCATAGATATAGATATTATAGGGTGTCGTAAGAGGCGACTACAGGAGAACCGCCATAAGAAGACGGGCAGCAGCGTCTCCTCTCCACCATTGGCCAAACTGCGATCGCCAACCCGCCTGCCAAGCGTGGCGATTATGGCAAAATCCTCTTTTGGAGAGGCCTGTGTCCAGCAGTGGACTAATATAGGCTGGTGATGATGATGATGATGATACTTTTATAATTCGAGCAATTAAGAGCCCCTAAATCTTACGTTATCTCATTTTTTTAATGAAATTTATGTTTATTTATGTATATTTCTATTATTTAGTACGGTATTAACTAGTACTGGATTAAATGTTTAAATTATTAGGATTAGCCATTTTGTGCGGAAGTAGGTATCAGTGTCATGGTCTCGAAGTATAGAATCAATATTGTATTATATAGTACCATTTCTAGTCATTACCAAGAATTTTAATAGCAGCATCCCAGCACACCTAGTTCCGAGCCAAACTAAAATCAGGAATTTAAATTGAATACATACCACTCACACATTACTTCAATCTGGTCGTTGATGTTGCAATTTTTTTACTTTCTAAGTAAATATATTGCAGCCTGCACTAGATTTCTATATCTAAAGTATATAAATAAAAATGAATTGATGTTAGTTAGTCTCGCTTAATCTCGAGAACGGCTGGACAAATTTGGCTAATATTGTTCTTGAAATATTTATGGAAGTCCAGGGAAGGTGTAAACGGTGAGAAAATATGGAAGAATTACTAGGAAAACACTGAAAACATCAATTTTATTTCCCCATACAACCTGTTTTTATCTGTTAAAATATTATTTAATTCTGAGGCGGTACGAAGTTCGCAGGGTCAGCTAGTACAAAATAATAACTTATGCTACTTGAGACTATTACTTACTACCCATCCTAACACCTAAAATAAAAATCATAAACTCCTACTTACACCGTTTGACGGGTCCGCGCTAATGTTAAAGAAATTATCGCGTCACAGCCCGATAACCATCTCCTCGGCACAAACGACGTTTTACCCAGAATTTATGATTTGCGGTTTAGGCCCTTCTACGCTCGGGCCCCGTTTAGGATTAAGCCGAATTATGATGATGCCTCTCCTTTAATGTTCTGAAACTTGTTTTATTTTATGTTACGTTTGGGTTTATGCGTTTTGCGATGCTTTGAAGGATTTTCTGGACATTTTAAGAGGTTTGTAAATGGTATTATGTTGAGTGCCCGCGAAAGTGGGCTGGTTTTTGCATAAATAAGGGTTTGTGTTAAATGTTACAAGTAAGCATTGGTTTAAAATATTGACTTGAAAGTTTTTTAGGGTTCAGTAACTTTGGGAAAAACGGCACCTTTATGTTCGCTGTACCGAAAATCTACCTATGTCCTATCCGTGTCAATTTTTTTTCAAGTACTAATAGCGGATATAATCTATAGACAAAGAAAATCTTTGGTCATTGGAAGAGGCTGCCACTCTCGACTGTATTTATTTTGTTTATTAAAAAGCTACAACGATAATTAGCCCGAAACAGGGGGCATAGCGCGAAAGTGCGTCGTTCGGTCGGTAGTATTAAACGATCAAATTAAAAACACCCATTCCCCGTATCAAAGGTTTGACAATTTATGAACAATTGAAAACAGTCGGGTTTTTTACACGGCTAGATTGAGTTGGTCATATTTTATCAAAGGATTGACACATGAGACTGGCCATTTTAATTTGTTAGGTTTATACGACTGAATGAAAGATACACTTTCGCGCTAGGCCCCCAGTATTATGATAAAAGTTATATGATAATTGCAAAAATAAATTATTATTCGTACTTAATAATGGACTATTGCAATTTCTTTAGCGAATTTAAATTCTGATACTTTAATGAAAAGTCTAAGATATTTGAGATTTGTAAGTCCATAGGTATTTTTCTACAACTGGAGATAATTCGCTTAATAAAAAAATAATTGTTAGTAGGTATTATATGGCACTTATATACTAACAAGGAAATAAAAATGTTCACAAGATTAAATACATATATTTACACATTATTTTCTAATGATTGCTCCGTATATGTATGACATCTCACGGTCGTCGCAATGTCTGTCAAAGTTGCTTCGCCATATTAACCGTATTATGTATGGGAAAAAAATGTATGTGCTCATACATTGTTTTAAATCGTCAATGGTTCTTTATAGTTTTTACTTTTGTTGTTATTTCAATAAAGAATGAAGTCGTAAATCACCAATTGTTCTGTCATATGTGGAATAAATAAATATTAAATTGTATATTTACATTGGTTTACTTTTAACTGGTTACTAACAACTAATATTACTATTAACTATTACGAAACGAGGCCATACGACATAAGACTAAGGTGACTGATATTGTCCAAAAATGTAGCAAGCTGAAGTGGCAGTGGGCTGGCCATGTCTGTCGCAGAACCGACGAGAGGTGGAGCAGGAAGGTTCTCGAATGGAGACCACGCTTAGGCAAACGTAGTGTAGGACGCCCCCCGGCTAGATGAACCGATGACCTGAAGAAGGCAGCTGGCAGCGACTGAATGCAAAGGGCGGGAGATCGTGCGATGTGGCGCTCCTTGGGGGAGGCCTATGTCCAGAAGTGGACTGCAACAGGCTAATATGATGATGATTGACTATTATTGACATACACGTACAGACGACCTGGTAAAGGTTGCAGGGAGCCTGGATGCAGGTCGCTACCAACCAGCCGATCTGGAAGTCACTGGGGGAGGTCTATGTTCAGCAGGGGACGTTTTGTGCCTGAAATAACGATGATGCCGATTGACGAACTAGTGATGCGAGCTTTGACCTACTTGAGAGTTCCCGAGTTTGGATTCCGCCAAGGACAATATCGGGTGTAAAAAAAGGCTTAACCAAGCCGAATACCACATATTCTACGTATTATTACGATCATTTTTTTCTTTTACACTATACCTGGGAAATGACGGGTTACCGAGTTATTGACAGTCAAAGTTACAATTTTTTTTTAAAGATTTTTACAAAATTGACTTCTGTTTGATAATACTAAACTTTTTTACAAAGAAACATGATAGAAATTTTCAGTGCTTCTTTCATAAAAGGTCTTTAAAGGGCACAGCCGGCAATGAATCGTGCGCAGTGCTCTCGCGCCACCCGCTCGCCCGCCGACCGCTTACACACACAGGCATAGTCTGTGGCGTGCGCGCTATACATTGCGGGTTAGAAATAAGTTTATTTTTTTGATACCCAAAAATAAAAGTCATTTCCCAGCAATTATTTTAATTGCATTCTACTTGGTTTTATGTATAGAATTCGTGGTTTAAGGCTTCGTTAAGCCTTTTTTTACACCCTGTATAGGGGAGAGCGGGGCTGGTACTAACAAATTTTATATATTGCTTCATATTTCCAAATTCGATTACCTTTTTACTCTTGTCATTCAATGATAGTATAGACTAGTTATTCATTTCTTATTTTAGAAACAAAAAGATTTGATTAGATCTGCATTTTCAGAATTACAGTTATCAAAAACAAAAAAGTCATTTGTTAATACATACCCCGTATCAGGGGCAGGAATTAACAGGACGGGGTAAGTATTAACACGAGGGGTAATTATTAATTTTTTTACTTTCTAAAGTAAAAAATAATAATAAAATTCCACTTTTTAATGAAAATCTTTTAATAAATTGTGGTTTAAACAAATCATTATTTTTTAAGGTAAGTATCGATATAAAGTTGTACTTTTTAATACATCTATGAGGTTTTTAGTTACCACTTATAATAATTATTACATGTTTAAGTCTTTGAGTATCTAAATATTAATTAAACACTTTTAATGTAATATAATTTGGAGACTACGATAAAAGTACCTTAACTACAAATTAGACTAAGCTTGAACTAAGAACCTATTAAAGGTTCTTAGTTCAAGCTTAGTCTAATTTGTACTTTAAACAGGCAAAATCAACATTTGTATACAATTTAAAAGAAAAACATTAAATGAAAATGCAGCAAATATTTTCTGGGGATAATTATCGTAATCATCATCTGACAAAACAATTAATTTAACTATTAGTGTCACCTCTAACGCAGGTAATATGACCCAATTTCTTACATGAAACACATTGGATCCAGTCGATACCAGATAAATCTTCTTTATAAGGCTCAGCACAAACTAAACAGAAGTTGTCGTCCTCTTCTTCACTATCTTCTTTTTTACTTTTTCTACTTCTTGCGCTTTTCCAGTTTTTAACAATTCCAGGGAGAGCGTGGATTGTCATGGTTTTTCCAGGATGATTAATCATCCAGTTAGTTAAGTTCTTTCGCTGCTATTTCATACACCTCTTGTGAGATGGATCTTCTTGTACTCTTTCTTTTGTATTTCCTCATTCTGTAAAAAAAAACTTAATAAACACTTCGTTAAATATTTGATAATACCTGCCCCATGACGGGGGTAAGTATTAACAAGTTAATATTTACCCCACTTAATTTGTTACTTCTAGCCCCAAAGACACTTTTTTTACATCATTTTTTTTTTTAAATGATCTAAGAGGAATTACTTCAAATAGACAACGCAGTATCATCATCAATAAACACAGTTCAATTTAGGACAAAACTTAATTTGATTACGTGAATAATTAAGTCTTGAGTCAAATTATTGCACAACACAAAAAGTTCGTTATCTTGTCAATTTGGGGTCGCCGCACACAGCTCTTCCAAGCGACGGCCGGCTGGGAACTGGTGAGTCGCGACTTGTTTGACGACGTATACAGACCCTCTAAACTGAGTGCCACAACCGTAACACTTTAACTTTGGTGGTTATTAGCTTGTTAATTCTTACCCCTGTTAGAACCAACCCCGCCCTCCCCTACAGGATGTACAAAAGAATGGGAGACTCCTTAAAACCACTTGATCAGCTAGTCATATACAACAACTTTTCCTATGGGTGCAACATCGAAATCGTGATTTTATTTTCAGATGCTCCATACATAATCATCGAGGTATGCGAGTAGGTTTGTATGTAGAAGCTCGAATTCTCGATGAAAATACAATAAGATACGATGAATATAAGTCAATGGATACAATATAAGTTTTAAATATATCAATGTCAGTAAGAGCTTCATCTATATTGTAGTAGCTATTTACAATAAGTATTTGTTTTATTTTATAACAAAATTCATTCTCCGATGGTATTTTGTTATAAAATTTGATTATTACACTCTAACGGGATTTCATGCAACAACATACCTAAAACGATTTGTTTTTTGTTCCGACGTTTCGGCTCGATTACACGAGCCGTGGTCGCGGATTGACTGGCGTTGCGAAGCGTCGTCTCGTGTAATCGAGCCGAAACGTCGGAACAAAAAACAAATCGTTTTAAGTATGTTGTTGCATGAAATCCCGTTAGAGTGTAATAATTATGTTTAAAAATGCAACAATATAGTTAACAAGTTATATAAAATTTGATGCCCATAAACAGAAAACTTTTTCTGTATTTAGCCAACCGATGTTTTGGAAGTGCATGTTCAGGGTTACATAGTAAACAATTCAATCGGAGTAGGTACCGAATAGTGATTCGCCTTAAACACAGAACCCTCTTGGTTTCGATCCTAAGTTCGGGTACTAACGAATACAAACATTTATAAATTAGTGTAAATCTGGGTGTAGTGGGACACGTCTCTGGCAAAAATATTGTCCCGTACTTCATTACAAAAGGATGTTAACACATAACTTTAAAACGGAAAGAAAATTGGGTAGTATTTCTAAGACGACGGTATAAAATTTACTCCACGATAAGTCTACGAATAACTGCTATCCTCACTACCCACAAATTATAAAATCCATTTCACACGGAAGCACGAAGCTCATTCTTTTCAAGGGATATAATTTCAGAACTAGTTAATTTTAACTCGGAACAAGATAGCTTTTTAAAAATATTTCATGTTGAATTAAATCAACGTATTTGTAGTAAAAATTCATAACTGGTAGAAATTTTTTGATATGTGGAGCTTATTTGAAATTAAAATTGCATATATATATATTTTTTTTTATTTGAAATGGGCTTACTCTTGACTCCAATCTTGCTCTAGAGCATAGATGGGATCTAAGATGGAGCGAGCTTGCCCAGAAGATGCCTATTCACTCTGGACTTAAAGAGAGTCAGGTCTCAGGTTATATGCACTCGGAAATACAGACGCAGGCAGGGAATTCCAATCTTTAGCTGTGCGCATTATAAAAGATGATGAGAAGCGCTTAGTGCGGATTATGGGTATATCAACTAAGAACGGATGGTAGCCGGCCGTGCGTCTGGATGTCCGATGGAAGAAAGGTGACGGTGGTATGAGCTCATGCAGCTCATGAGCACACTCTCCGAAGTACGATCTATAGAAGACCGATAGGCAAGCAACCTTGCGGCGGTGAGCATATTTAGTTTTGTTGGCTTATCTTATATAAAGTAATATTATTGTTAGTTTTTTACTGGACTACATTTCTTACATTGCTCTAATTAAGGCAATAAGTATCTAAGTGTTAGAGAAATCAGACGTTACTACGACGATTACGACGTTTTTACAACACCTATGACAACACATAAGAGGTCGTTTTCTACTTTAAACTGACCGGGAATCGAACCCGGAACCTCTGAGATGGTGACGTTTAATCCGGCGTGCTCGCCTCTCGGCTACGGATAAATTAATAAAAGTTTGTAAACAAACTAGCTGTGGGGTAACCATAAACTCTTAAAACAATCACAAAGCTGTCAAATCTGTCAATTTTGGTACGTCATTGCATACAAAATTTGACAGATTTGATAATGTTTGACAGATTTGAGATTGTTTTATGAGTTCGTGGTTACCGCCGTGACCTGACAAACGATGTCATTTCTGAATTTGACAATTGACTGCACTGTATTTTTCTTAAGGATCTCCAAAGTGACATAGCATTTGCCTAGCCTATCTGATTACCTAGGAATGCTGGTCCTACGCATTCTTATATTATCGCCTATTTAGTCGTTCTGCAATGTCTACATCTAATTAGGAAGTGTTTGTCGAGCGTGTGAACTGCCTATGTCACTTATAATTTATTTAATCAAGTTTTTTATGGGCTCGGGGTATGAGTTCGAATAAGTCATCAAAATATTTTTTTTCAGTGAAATTATTTAGTCTTGAATAGGGTAGAGTAATTAAATAATACTAATTATACAGGGTGGTCCAGGCCAGATGGATATAAATTTTTTTTTAGGTAGTCGGCTTAGGGACCTATTTGTACCCGCCAGGAAACAATCCGTTTACAAGATATTTTTTTTTTAATTATAGAAATATCACCACTTTTTCTGAGAGAGCGCAATGTCAATTTTTTTTTCTGAGAAAGTGCAATATCTAACTAAGCACCTAAAATAAAAAAATAATAGATTTTTTCATTAAAAGTTTTGATATTTCTAAAATAAAAAAAACATATCTTGTAAGCGGCTGACAAGCGTTTTTTTTTCCTGGCGGGTAAAAATAGGCCTCTAAGCCGACTACCTAAAAAAAATATACATTCATCTGGCCTGGACCACCCTGTATAATTAATAAAAAAAAAGGTATTTTGCATCAATACCCGTGTTGTGTATAGTGTTATAATTAAATAATACGTTCTAGGTATAGCTATGTCGCAAAACATCTGCCTATATCAAGACCTAATCTCCTAACTAGCCACACTAAGTCATCTGACATTAGGGTCACATACAACAGACCTGGAATGAGTAACAAACTAGCAAGTGTCACTATAAATAAACATCGATTAAGAGTCCATTAAATATGTCACAGTCTATTTAGTTATTACGCAACTAGTCGGGTTAGGCCTTAAGTCGATGGAGTAAGGTGCATATTGAACTGGTCTGTCTAGTCCTGTTTTAAAGTAGCGTATAACCATAGCCCAGAGAAGAGAGCCAGGACACTTATGATGTAAACCTACAGAATATACCTATAGGTATTCTAAAGTCTCAACACTTGTTAGACTTAACTATGAATGCTACAGGCGCATAAATATATTATTGAATGCTCAAAGTATGCTGGTTTGCAGACGACAAAGCACCTAGGTAAGGCGAGCGAACGGGGCACTATAAGAGAGAGAGAGAGAGAGAAATATTTTATTAGACACACACAACAATACAAAAGTAGAATACATACAAAATACAGAAAACATAAAAAAGAAAGGGCAGACAAATAACAACATTAAACAACAAGAAAAAGCACAAAAGATTGCATACCATGATCCGCATCGATGTGGTGTCTAATGGGCACCAGCTCAGCATGTGCTGCAGAAAATTGCAGCGCTGTATATATGCGTGGATGCTTATTATACCTACTTCGTTTCAAAAAGCGCCTTACATTTTGGCATTACAGCGTTCTGGACTCTTGTCCAAAGCGCTTCTATATCAAAGGCCGTAGCCAAAGTAACAATATGAAAACGATAACAAAGGTAAAAAATAATGAAACAAACTAAATCATTTCTTTTTGCAAATTGTCCATTAAGTACAGGCTCTTATACAAAATGGGATTGACAAATGCGGCCGTGAAATCACGTGATAAATTGTCATCGTTTTTATATATCTGACAGGCGATGACGAATTTCGACATCGTTTCGGTACGGACCGTTTGCCATTCTAAGACTGAGTTGCATCACCTTATTTTTAACCATAACTATAACTTTAACCGGTGTTTCTGTATGGAGTTTGACAGACTTTTGACGTTTGTTAAAGTTAAAGTATACTTGGTGCCACGTAGAAAGAGCGGTGGCCAAAATAGGAACTAACATTTTCAGTACTGCTTTAAGTGTTCGGTGGAGACAAGTAGCGCCACCATCCAGCGTTCTTTTTATTTGACGAAAATTATAAGATGGTTCAATCATTAAAGATAAATAGGAATGATGTTGGTTCACTGATCTACTTTTTAGCGGAACCATCTTCAGAACCAGCTGAAATGATACACGACTTTGTAATAAATACCCTTAAGTTATATGTATAGTTAAATAAGATTAGGCTATGATGGAGCTGACATGCTCATGTATATGACTGAAACTCCAAAATAAATAAAGATTAAAATAAAAACAGGCCATGTGCGAGTCTCTCTCGAGTACTAGCGCACGAAGGGTTCCGTACCATTATCTATAAAAACGGCAAAAAAACCACGTTTTTTGTATGTAAATTAAATATTTATTTTAATCTGATTTTTATTAGTATATGTTGTTATAGCGGCAACAGAAATACATTATCGTGAAAATTTCAACTGTCTTACAATCACGGTTCATGAGATACAGCCTGGTGACAGACGGACAGACGGACAGACAGACGGACAGACGGACAGACGGACAGACGGACAGACGGACAGACGGACAGACGGACAGACGGACAGACGGACAGACGGACAGACGGACAGACGGACAGACGGACAGACGGACAGACGGACAGACGGACAGACGGACAGACGGACAGACGGACAGACGGACAGACGGACAGACGGACAGACGGACAGACGGACAGACGGACAGACGGACAGACGGACAGACGGACAGACGGACAGACGGACAGACGGACAGACGGACAGACGGACAGACGGACAGACGGACAGACGGACAGACGGACAGACGGACAGACGGACAGACGGACAGACGGACAGACGGACAGACGGACAGACGGACAGACGGACAGACGGACAGACGGACAGACGGACAGACGGACAGACGGACAGACGGACAGACGGACAGACGGACAGACGGACAGACGGACAGACGGACAGACGGACAGACGGACAGACGGACAGACGGACAGACGGACAGACGGACAGACGGACAGACGGACAGACGGACAGACGGACAGACGGACAGACAGACAGACGGACAGCGGAGCCTTAGTAATAGGGTCCCGTTTTACCCTTTTGGGTATGGAACCCTAAAAACCAACCTAAGCCCTGTAGTTGGCTGTTTGTTGTCCCTAGGCTGTAATTGCGTTGTACTAAATAGGTCAAGTCGCTGTTATCCGCAATACTACGCAGTACTTTTATATTTATCGTCCGTACCCTCACACTGTTGACAGATAAAAAGGACGGCGTTATGCAACACGGCCGTTTGTTTATGTTTACCTTTATAAATTGTTCTGGGGTAAATGTTTAATCGTATGAAGTCAATTTGTTTGGGCGACGTTCGATGATGGATGGCTATTGATGAATCTGATTAATTGTAATATTCTGTATGTTTTAGTTTACCTTAAATGATAGTGTGTTTGTTTGTTCAGTTTTAGGAATATTTCAGTGCCTTTAATAACGTTTTTTTGTATATTTTTCAAATATTAGTCTTGACTCTAAGTCTCTTTTGATGTTGTTTACCTTGATTATGATCCGAAACTCTGCAGTTCTGGTTAAATCATTATAACAGCTAATTTGCCCTACAACATCTGAGCCTTCAAAAGGTTAGTTACCCTGACAGGGTAATCAATTTATTAATGTGGATTTCGAAGTAGATCCTACTTGAAACTGAAATCGAATTTAGGTTTCTAACACAGTTTCAACCAAAACGAAACATTTTAACATGATACAAAACCAAACTTGTATCTAAATATCGACAGGAATAGTAAGTTGATATCATTAATTTTACAAGATGACAGTTGCTTGATCTAGTTATCTTTATTCACATCACTTATGGTACTAAATCATTGTTCTAAGTTCGGTCAAAGTGATTCAAAATTCCAAAAATATAGTTTCTGCCCTACTACGTCCCTGCCACGATTGTCCGTGACAGCATTCAATATCCAAATAAAGATTTCGAACCACCAAAGAAGACAAGACTCTTGCCACAAAATAGCTATCGTTTTTCATCATAAACTTGTGTTATCTAAAATGAAATATTTTCCTGACTACATATAGCATAACGCCGTCCATACCAGGCGGTCTCGCACGCACGCCTTATCACAGTTTTACTTTTAATTACTATTTAAACTAATTAATTATAATAACGCAAGTTTGTATCGTAGTCAACACGAATGTATGTACATAATACACACAGGGTGATTATAGGGCGCATGTGTTATTCGTTTTCGGGTAGGGGTAATTTGATTTTGTAATGGTGTTAGGAAAATTGTTGAACGCGCAAAATGAGAACAGTAATTATTTTGTGGGGTATATTGGCAATTCGCTACCCATTTCGACTTAGCTAGAAATTTAAACGATTTTATGTTTCAGCGCATGTTAAAGTAAAAATCGGCCAAGTGCGAGTCGGACTCGAGCATGAAGAGTTCCGCACCATTATATATAAAAACGAGCAAAAATATCACGTTTGTTGTATGGGAGCCCCCTTAAATATTTATTTTATTCTGGTTTTTAATATTTGTTGTTATAGCGGCAACTGAAATACGTTACATCATCTGTCAAAATTTCAACTCATGGTTCATGGGATACAGCTTCATGGTGGCAGACGGACAGACAGACAGACGGACAGCGGAGTCTTATTAATAGGGTTCCGTTTTATCCTTTGGGTATAGAACCCTAAAAAGATAGTCATACCCAGTTTTAGATCAATTTATACGTTTATTTTGGAAGTCTAGGATTAAATTTGTAATTTAGTCTTTTCATAATCAAAATTTGTAATTCGAAACCTCTTCGCTTTGTTTCGTTACTAGCCGACAATCATCTTGAACTGAAGTCGTTTTAATAGAATTTAGGACGTACTTTTAACACCTCTGCAGTCTATTAGCAAAACGAGATGATAAACATTTACGCGGTCTCTGTACCACTTGGTTTCAATGGGAAAAAGAGCCTATTTCACAAAATCATTTGAAAAAAATTCGTCAACAGAAGAAGTTCAGCAGAGTATGGCGTCCTTCGACAAGATGAAGCGATGATTTACCTACGCCAAGCTTCTGGCAGTGAATGGATAAGAATAACCGAGATTCGGATTCATTTCAATAAAGTTAAATTAAAAAAAGTCGGTTAAAAAAATAGCTATCGACTTTCACAGACTCGATAATTAGGGTTCCGTAGAAAATAAAAAAACGGAACCCTTATAGGATCACTCGTGCACCTGTCTGTCTGTCCGACCGTCTGTCACAGCCAATTTGGTCCGAATCTACTGGACCAAAACAGGTGAAATTTGATTGCAGATGTCTAAAGTATTTATTTTTAATTATGGTTCAAAAAAAGGTTTTGCAAAACTTACTCATATATCAAATGAAGGGAAAGGATCGGGCTTAGTAGCTTGTTTTGGGAAAGGATTATGTCCAGCAGTGAACTGACGTGGGATGATTCTGATGAATTCGTTGAAACGTAACAGACTTATGATTTAGTTTTAATTAATATTAGTAGTGTGCCGTGTGGGGACGAAAGAATACACTTCCCCACCGCCAACAGGAGGCGTGTCGTAAGAGGCGACCAATCCTAAAGTACGAGACGGGGAGCAGCGTCTGCGTGCAAAATAATAAAAATACTGCGCTCGCCAACCCGCCTGCCAAGCGTGGCGAGTATGGCAAAAACTCCCCGATGACAGAAGTCACTGGGGGAGGCCTATGTTCAGCAGTGGACGTCCTGTGGCTGTAATGATGATGATGATGAATATTAGTATTATGATCAATTTAAAGTAACACACTACAAATTGTCTGACGTAGTTTAATCTCTCTTGCAGCTGCAAAAGATAAATAATGTACATAAATTAATTGAACTAATTACATTAAACTAGCGTAAATAATCAATCCCTCTATAAATCGATCATGTCGAAGATAACCTAAGGTTAACTACTAACACGAGTGTTAAAAATAACAGCTGGGAAATTAATTAAAGGGATATATGATTCAGTGACATTCAAATCATTTAGATTACAAAACATATGCTGCTGAGACTTGAACTCAAAATTCAAGGATGTGAGCCGTGACTCCTACCACTATGCCGAATTCGGTAGAACATGAGAACATTTTATTTAACCTTACCTAGCATCTAGTATAACTATGTTCTGGAAAAATTAATAAAGTTTTCATTTCACTCGGAGCTACCAACGCTCTTAAATGATAGCTCTCATCAGTATCAGTATGCTTGGCGTTTCACTCCAAAAATTTTTTCGTATTTTTTTTTCAAATTTTGGCCCATTTTAATAGAAACTTACACTAATTAATTATTATTTGCTTACTTGCTGTTTTTCGTATTTTGTCTCCATATTGGCAAAACTGTATTATTTAGCGTTGGAAACTTAAAACACTATTGTATGATTAATTAAATTTAAAGCTAAACGAAATATTGTAAAGCTGTTTGTTTCCTGAATAAAGAAAAATAAAAATTGAGGGTATTCATAGAAGAACCAAAATAAACGCCATTACTTTTCGTATTGCAAAGTTAAAGTTGCAAGTGGTTGGAAGTGGCCTACATCCATCAGCTTGCTGCAACCTTTCCCAAAGTCTTCTTTTTCTATTTCGAATTCAACGGTTGTTATTTCTGCATAACTAACAGCTGTAAATTTTGCTGGTGATGTGGCCTGCCTGTTGCCGCTTTAGCTTTGCAATTCAAATGGCTATGATGGTGACTTTGGTTCTTCTTAACAGCAATTAGCGACGACCTCCGTAGCCGAGAGGCGAGCACGCCGGACTTAAATTGGCACCGCCATCTTTGAGGTTCCGGGTTCGATCCCCGGTCGGGTCAATGTAGAAAACGAATTTTTCTATATTAGCTCGGGTCTGGGTGTTGTGGTACCGTCGTTGTTCCTGTTTTCTATAACACAAGTGCTTTAGCAACTTACCTTAGGATCAGAGCAATGTATGTGATGTTTATTTAATTATTGCCTAAAATTTTAAAACAATCTCTTCTACAATAAATAAATAAATTCCTCCCCTGATACTTATGCTTAACAGATGTTTATACCCCATAATACCACTTTAAACCCCTTACACAATTGGTTTGGCCTTCCTTTTTATAGGCCTGTTGATCTTGCATTATGACCCATTATGATGTATACGAACGCATTTTAACATTTGAAAGCTATCCAAGCCGGAGACTGCCAAAGTTTCTTTAGTCATAAAACCCCCTTTTGGGGTGATTAATAGGCACTAAAGCAAGTGGGATGTTTTCCTGATCGGTCGTATGGGGTTGGTGTTAGCTAGTTTAACTGAATAGACTGTGGAGAAATTTCAATTATTTATTTTGCAAAAACATAATGTTGAAGTTGTTGTTTTTTGGTAATTTTTAAGTTATGTATTTTTTTCTTCGTTTTTAGTTTGGTTTTTTCTACGGGTTTTTTGCTAGACGCAATTGTCGTTAGACCTCTGGTTGTCAAATTTAGACATTAAAGAACAATGGGCATTTTGGCCCCAGCTTGTAGCATCTTGCGACCTTTAGAATATAAAAGGCCTAAAAAATGCTACACTTATTTCTTAGGTGAGGTACTTCTAAACGATGGAGGAAAAATACTAGGTGATGTCAAAGTATGCCTACTCTTATACATGATATTCGAAAATAATCTATTATTTCATTACATTATTTTCGTTTCCGTTTTGTTTTCCATAACCATTCTTTAAACTATTTCCAATTTCATGGTTTCATTTACAATGTCCAATTCCCTTTATATTTTTGTAGCAAATATTAAAAAAAAAATGAAATCATTAAAAAAAAAATGTTTCCTCCATATCCTCCATATTTGTATGAAAACACGTATTTTTACAGTAAACATTTTTTAATAGTTTTTTTCGATACTTTAGTGTTAAATTCTGGAGAAACAGTATCCAATAGAAATGGCGATTACTTGGTAACCCCATATATTTCGCCATTGATTCTTTTGCAGACATATTGTGTATAAGATCCCCTTTAAATCCATGCTACTCTTATGATGTTACAAGGTGGGGCCAGAGCCCATACATTTCTGTCCATTGTTGTTTAGTCGTTAGACCTGTAGCTAGCAGTAAAATAAAATATATTTTTAAGGGTCGTCCTTAAACAAAGACATTTCAACGGCAACTCAATTAACTAACACTCGACTTCAGCACACTAGAAAAATCAAAGTACTCTTATTAAAGCTAAATAATAAAATACTAATATTTCCTGTAGCCGCCTATCGAGACGACTTGTATCAAATTAAATACCCTCATTGAGAAAAATGTACAAAAATAGCAGTTTCTATGTAACAGAGATATAATTAACTTGAAGATTCCGATTCTTTAAGGTGTCTTCTCATTGATAGCGATTTAACTTCAATCGATATATCAATGTCGATCGAATATCGATTAGACCGAACTTATGATAAAGGATAGTCATGCTTAGATAGGTTTTAAATAAAACTAGATTAAGACGTAGTTTTTGATATGTAACAATGTACTGTTTATTTCCCTTCAATAAATAAAAGAAAATAAAATACTACCTGATTGGGAGACTAGCGCGGTAATTAGCCTAGAATGCATAGGCCCGGGTTCGATTCTTGGTCGTTCGTTGGGGTTTATTAAAATCTTATCGATAAAGGTATATTACTCAGAGGTACTTCTTCTTCTTTGCGTGTCGACTCAGGCTTTTATATATGTGAAGACCAAAACTCAGCCACCGATAGACCACTATCGGTGGCCTTGCAAAGATCTTCGCGTGTGCAGGTGTAGGGACACGCTGGGCATGTCAGAAGATGAGCCATTGTCTAGGGGGAAATACCGCACAGACATGCACCCTCCAAGCTGTAACCCCACCTGTGCAGGTTCTCCCTGCTTCGGCCTACCTGGGTCCGTAACCTATTTGAGGACTTCCAGGTTGCCCAAGGCAGATCATGTCCAGGGGGCAGTCGCTCGGATAGCTATATTATGTTTGGGTCTATGGGGTATTTCAACTTCCATAGTTTTAAGCGGGCGTCTTTAGCATCCCCGTCCAGAGGAGGAACTTTCTTAATAAAGTTCTGGCGACTTTTTAGCCTCTGGGCTACCAGCACGTCGTGGTGCCGTCAGAGGTACTTATAAAGAGATACCTATTTTTTGCAAATCTTGGCGCATGTTTCGGTAACCGGATTGTGTTGTTGTAAAATGTTTTTTTCGAATGTGTTTTAATCATTATTGTTGTCATGAACTTTGTTATACCTAATTACTTAATAGTACCTATTTATATTTTTTTACCTCGCGCTAAAATACTTTTGAAAATTAAGGAAGACTTTTAATTAGCCTTACTAATGTTAAAAATACGTACTGTTTATTATCTGTAACGCCAAATAAAATGAAAATAAAGCAAATTTCCTTCCTGTTTTTTTAAATTTAAGTTAGTAAAAGTTGTATTTACAAGCACATGTCATTTTAAGATGGAAAACTTAGCTAAAAATATACTTCGATCCTGTTGACGTGGCTGCCAGCTCTTTTTCTGAATTTACTAGGAAAACTAGATCCAAATTCATTCCTGATTTGTGCCAGTCTGTTCAATTGCCGTTTTTAAGGTAAGGCTTTTAGTGAAACAGTAATTAAGGTGTCAGATTTGATTCGAGCTAGTTACAAGCGATGGCTATGAACACCATGCCACCCTAATGCTAATACATTTCATTTTATTTTATTTTATTACACTAGATCCTTTTATGAATTTAATCTCTTTATTAACTTAACGAATTTAATCTCTCTAATAAAAATATAATATGCAGTCAAGGTTACATGTTTATGTAGTAGCAGCTATTGATTTACGTAAATTTTTAATAATTAAAAGTCATCATCACCATTATCATCATTTCAGCCACAGGACGTCCACTGCTGAACATAGGCCTCACCCAGTGATTTCCAGATTGGCTATATAATAAAAGCCATACAACACACTAATTATAATTTCAAGTGGAATTAAGATTGTTGCTTGATACTTATTATCAGTCTTTTATATTCCATTGCTGGTTAAGTCTTCTGTACATAATGGCACAGCGATTGCATCCAGCGGCTACCTTGACCATTTCGTCAGTCCGCCGCGTGGGGATTCACTCACCAGTTCAATAAAGTTTAATTAAAAATATTTAAAACCGGCCAAGTGCGAGTTGGACTCGCGCACGAACGGTTCCGCACCATTATAAAAACGAGCAAAAAAACACGTTTTTTTGTATTGGAGCCCCCTTCAATATTTATATCATTCTGGTTTTTTGTATTTTTTTGTTAAAGCGGCAACACAAATACGTCAACTGTGAAAATTTCAAACATCACGGTGCGTGAGATAGAGCCTGGTGACAGACAGACAGACGGACGGACAGTAGATTCTCAGTAATAAAGTCATTTTTACCCTTTGGTTACGGAACCCTAAAAAAATATCGACTTTCACAGACTCTACTTAGTCGTTTATCGATACAAGTGTGCTCAAACGTCCATCGCAAACAGATCGCGTATTTCTCAAAGTCAGAACGCTTTTAATTAAACACGACAAGGGCAATAAACTGTTAATTTTAAACATTCCCCGAAACGCTACCTGCGGGGTAAAATGACTGAAAGCCGGGAATCCGAATTAAATCCACTGCAAACGGGGGTGAAATAGCAACTATTATTGATCCTTTGAAAGTAAATTTAATAAATGATGAATTAATTTTTATATAAAAATCTATACATAATCTTGATTAATGACATCATCAAGCCATCATCAATCATCATCGCAATCATCATCTCAGCCTATTGCAGTCCATTGCTGGACGTAAGCCTCCCCCAAAGAGCACCATCTCTTGCATTTTTCATCCATCAACTGCCATCCATCTTCCTTCAATCCTATGTATCTTGAAGCCTATGTTATGTTTATATAAACACTATATTTTGTTCCTTAAACAGAATTGAATTAATTTACGAACACGCAAAAAGAATATGATAAAAATGTAGATCACTAAAATCTTGTGGGTACTAGGTTTATGACTTGCTATGTACAACCCTAATAGGTATTAGTTATATTACATTATACTCAGTAGATCGTTATAATAAAATTGTAAGCTGAACATTTCGAATCGTGTACTCAGTTGTTACAATGTGCTTTTTCATATTTAATCTTTAAGATTATCCATCCATCCACCCATCAGCCGAAAGACGTCCACTGCTGGACATAGGCCTCCCCCAAGGATTTTCACAAAGATCGGTCTTGTGCCACCCACATCCAGCGGCTTCCCGCGACCTTCACCAGATCGTCGGTCCACCTTGTGGGGGGCCTACCAACACTACGCCTTCCGGCCCGCGGCCGCCATTCAAGGACCTTCCTGTCCCAACGGTCATTAGTCCTGCGAGCAATGTGCCCTGCCCACTGTCACTGGAGAGAGCTATGCTCGGAATTTTCCTTCGCGATCGAATCAGAAATGAGACGATCCAAAGTCACCGGACGTAGCTCTCAGAATCGCAAACCTTAAGTGGCAGTGGGCAGGGCACATTGCTTTAAGATTAATCTTTAGTTTATTATTATTTCAAAATAAATAATAGATTACGTCCGGGGCCTGAAATTTCTTAACTATGGTATATACGCAATACTTTCTTCCATTGCAGGCATGGCAGAAATTTTTGAACACCTTAAATAATGTTTTTAATACCGAACGATAAATCGAAAGGTTTGGTAAAATTTTCTTGGCTAAGAACGGGACGAATCGCCATTATTTTATAAGAAAAAAAGAAAAAGTTTTTATTTGGCTCATATCACAAATAAAAGAAACAACATACAATCAGTAATTAAAGAGCAAATACTGTGATATGTTACCAAAATGGTTACCACTCAGCTATTTCGCCATAGAAAAGGTTGCCATTACGCTGGTTTTCTGTGGAAACCATTGAGGTAGAGAGTCACCGAACAAAAAAAAAATGACCTTAGTTTGTATTTTAAATGTCAAGCCTATAGCGACTACAGCTCAGTTGCCATATCAGTTGGTAATACCACCCTAGGGCTGAATTTCGATATGGTTAGGGAATTTTAATTTGCGTGTAAAACGAGTCTGTAGTGGAAATGAAACTAAATTAGTTTTACTGTTGTTTTTGAAGTATTGACATTGAATATTGTTGCCGATTAAAATTGGCAGACGTATTTTTAAATGACAAAAGTAATATAATACTAAATATTATATCATTAAATAAATACAAGATCGGCCGGTAGGAAGCGACCTGCATCTAGCGGCTTCCTGCAACCTTTTACAGGTCGTCGGTCCACCTTGAGGGTGTGAATCTCACGCTGCGCTTGCCGGTATGCCTACATTCCAGAATCTTTATGCCCCATCGGCCTGAATGTCACTGAGGGAGGCCTATGCTCAGCAGTGAATGATGATGACGATGATGATGATGATGAAATACTAAATAATGGTACGTAACATTCACTGGTACCTTATCTTCGGGGACCCTTATGGAGATTGTCAAACGATCGAGATCGAACCTCTAAAGCGAGCACGCCGGACTTTGCGTCGCCATCTCTGACATCTTGGGTTCGATTCCCTGTCGGTTAATTTTGAAATCGAACTTTTCAGTATTGTCTCGGGCCGTAGATGTTTCTGATTTCATAGCAAGTGCTTCAGCTACGTACCTTAGGATCATAGCAATGTATATGATGGTGTCCAATATTTATTTATTCATACTTAAAGCGTGCGTTACTGAAACATCTTTTGACGTAATTACGTTTTAAAAATCGATGACCGGCTGCACGCACGAAAAAATTAAACATTCCGCGTGCGAGCGAGAGCGCGGAACATGCGATAGAGAGGCACGATCAGCCTAAGCGTTCGGCTTGTGACGCATCTATCTCTCTTCCACTCCATCTGATCCGTCCGAGAAGCATCAATGTTTTCTCATGACGTTATCACGTAAAATTAACGCCCGTAAACCAACTTTACAGACAACCAATTTTAAAAAATTACTAAGCCACCGCTGTTCGTTTGTCTGTCTGTCTGTCTGTCCGTCCATCTGTCATCAAGCTGTATCTCATGAACCGTGATAGTAAGACAGTTGAAATTTTCACACATGATGTATTTCTGTTGCCGCTATAACAACAATTAATACTAGACACTAGAATAAAATAAATATTGAAGTGGGCTCGTTGTTATAGATAATGGTACGGAACCCTTCGTGCGCGAGTCCGACTCGCACTTGGCCGGTTTTTTTAATTCCTAGAACTGAATTTAGTTTGATCCTGCAAAAATATTCGCTTAAACTTATAAAGTTCTATCCTAAAATCCATTCGATAATTAGAACACGAATAGCTGGTTGGAAACGACATTAATGGTTGCATACTCGAGATCGCATTATCTAATTCTAATGCTTTCTTCGAGTTATAACCATTAGCCCGGTAAACTCCATGCTAAGTTTTTGGGTGGGGTTGCAGTAGTAGCGAATTAGGTATACGTTATCTAGTCGATTTTCTCTGAATTGAAGAATTATAATGTGTAATTTTCCATTAAAAACTAATGACTTAAGTAAGACTGCCTTAAGAAACGACCTGATATGACATTTTTTTACCCGACTGCCAAACGAGGGTTATGTTTTTCGAGCGTTTGTATGTCTATTTCTTTGGCACGCCCTACAGCCTAAACCGTTTAACGGATAATAAAGTAATGTATATCAATAGATTCATCTCAATTGTGGGAATGACAAGGGGTATGTTATTTCCCGAAATTCCTTTTGGTACATGAATTAAACGGGAAAAACCGATTTCAGATACTACTTACTCGAGTTAAAACCTTTTTTTTTAATGAAGAGTTACAAATAAGTCTTTATAGTTCATTGAAAAGTAGTAGTAGAACACTACAAGTAAACTAAAAAGTCAAAAATAAAATTAATTAATTAAAAAAATCAAAAATCCGACTGCGTAAAAAGTGAACTTAAAAGATGAAAACAAGATTTTAAAGAATCAATTTCCAGTCGGACTAATTCTGTAATTGCATAAATCTATGAAATTACAGATATAGTCGGACAGAACAGAGGAACGATAAATTAACGTAAACTTATTTATTTCAAAAATTACGTTTCAAATTGTAGTGAGTCCATTTTTACAAAGCAAAAATGTTTATCATTTCAACACCACATTTAGTGCTTATTAGTATTTAAATGTCACAAAAAAGATAAAAACAAGTTTCCAGAAAGAAAAGCGGTTAGAAAAAGCTAATCCTTCCCGCTAGCATCGCCACCGACGCCCCCTGTCGCCCATAAAATAAATCAAACGAGTTTACGGCGTAACTATTCCAACATCAAAATATGGTGAAACGATTTAAGGTGAGGTTTCAATGAGCGCTGCTAATCTCAGTTAGGTCTCTTAATAAAAATGACAATAATTGTGAAAATGAAAATGATTTAAAAGCCTTCTTTCGTGGAATCCACACGATAAAAGTAGTAAGTGCACTTATTTGCCTATATATTTGATAATTTTGCCATTTTGACTTGAATGAAACTTTCTCAAAAATGACCTTGTCAGATTTCATTTTATTATTTATTTCTGTGTCAGTGTGAATGTTACGATGGCAAAACCACAAATGTCAAAAATATACAATAAAAAATGTGATCGTGTGTACAATACCACGGAAATACTAAATTTAATTGCAATCGTACAACTCATAACTATCATCTTAGCTAGATTAGGTCTACTATTATTTATTAATATTTGCATGCCATGTAAAAATGTGAAACGTGAGTATTATCATAATCACAGCATCGGTTAACTATTCCGTGAATTATTTTAAGACTGCGTCACACCATGTTTTGCGCAAATAAATACATTTCACTGCCTTGGCACCCTCTTACACGTCAAAGCCGAATCCACGGCTATTCCTTTCTAGTTCCAGCAGTTCCAGCAGCTTTACGTATATCATCGCTCAAATCTGCTGCCGCTGCATATTGCAGTATGCAGCGCTGATCGCACCTTAACATAGAAAAAAGTCGCGCTTTCATGGCGGAACGGCGAAATTTAAAATAAATGCTTCGCCTTTGAATGGAATGGCAAAAACTAGTTAATAGATAAAGTGAAAAATGCGACGTTTTGTCTTTGAACACTTTGTAATGTTTTTTTGGTAAGGAATAGACTAAATAAATAGTTTTTGTGTCAGTACTGCATTATGAGTAGCTTGCTTTTTAGACAATTTTTTTAGGTATTGGTTTGATGTTAAGGGAGTTAAAAAGAAATATATTTTATTTTTTATTTAATCTTCTTCTTTTTCCTTATCCAGTTGAGTAATAAACACTTATTTTATAATAGGCAAGTAGTACAATGGTATTTTCGAAAAGCCGAGGGGTTTCAAGAAAAAATAAATGATTTTAAAGGGTCGACCTTTGGCAAAACGAGACAAATACTAATTTAATGGTTACGCGGTCTCATGTGATCTCTCGGCAGCCAATAATAAAAAAACTAAAATGAAATTCAAATAATGTATGAAAGCATTTTTTTGCGTTTCTATTTAAGTTAGGTTTATTGTGTAAAATAAAAATGATATGCATATATACTATACATAGCTATGTAGTATGCACATTATTATTATATATAAAACCAAGCCGTGTTTGTTCCAACACTTTATAACAAGAGAACGGCTGGACCGATTTTCATGGTTTATGATTTGTTGGATTTATCTCCGTCCCGAATAGCAGAGTAAATAATAAAAACATTAAAAAGTTGTTTAAAAACTGTTTGCCGGTACGAAGTTCGCCGGGTCAGCTAGTTATATAATAATAGCATCTATGTACAAATAAATTTACGAAAAAGACAAATAATCTTAGACAATTTTTGTTCATATGGAAAATGTTGATTTATTTATTGTTATTACTTAGGTGTGTACTATTCATCTTTCTAGATTATCCTTCTATAGGAATAAATTATACAGGGTGTTAGCTAAATAATATATATAGCCGAAAGTAGCCTATATTAACATTATGCATATAAATAGTTTCGTGTGGTGCCGGCACGTTAAAAGAATTGCACCACGCCTTCTCTTCCTATGGGTGTCGTAAGAGGCGACTACAGGAGAACCGCCACAAGAAGACGGGCAGCAGCGTCTCCTCTCCACCATTGGCCAAACTGCGATCGCCAACCCGCCTGCCAAGCGTGGCGATTATGGTAAAATCCTCCTTTTGGAGAGGCCTGTGTCCAGCAGTGGACTGATATAGGCTAGTGATGATGATGATATAAATAGTATGGTTCACAAAAAAAAATATGATGTTATCAAATATTGACTTCAGTCACAAATTTGACATTATCATATTTAAAAAAAAACATCCAAACCAACATTTTTAGAACCTGGAGGCCTAATACAAAAGCGCATCTTTCGGTCGGTCGTATTATCCGATCAAATTAAAACATCTATTCCCCCGTATCAAAGGTTTGACAATTTATGAACAATTAAAAAGGTCGGGTTTTTATCACGGCTAGATTGAATTGGTCATATTTAATCAAAAGATTGACACTACAGACTGGCCGTTTAAAGTTAGGTTTATACGACCGAACGAAAGTTACACTTTCGTGCTAGGCCCCCTGAATTGTATAAAATTATTTTTTCAAAAATGGTAATATTCCATTTTTGACTTCACCATAGTATTTACGTGCTTTATAAATGCTTTATCTACTTAAATACCTTAGGATCAGAGCAATGTATGTGATGTTGTCCAATATTGATTTATTTACATGTTAATATAGGCTAGTTTTGCCATACACTCTGTATAAACCAAGGCGTAAATAACTCCAGAAGCGGGCTTACATAATCGTGTAACGTTGAGATTACATCACCGCTCTTATAAATTGGCGCACATGCTATGATTTGGTTTTTATGTGACAACATGTGACATGGACTTTGATTTAAAGTACTAGATGTGACAGTAACTAAACTATTTTTAATTGTAAAATCTGTTTTTTTTAAATATAACAGATTTCTGTTGCTCTTGAAAGAATAATAATAATAAATAAATAAATATTGGACAACATCACATATTTCCTCTGATCCTAAGGTAAGTAGCTAAAGCATTTGTGTTATAGAAATCAGAAACAACGACGGTACCACAACACCCAGACAGAAAAACAATATTTAATGCTATTATTTCGCAGATTATCTTAATAAACGTTTTGTTTTACATTCACAGGTCTAATCGAAAATCGTAATTTCTTCCAAATTATTATTATCACACTGACGATGTCACGCACTATTATCCCGTAGATTCCAAAAATATTTTTTAGCGTAAAGGTTAGACATTGCGTGGCCAATTAAAAAAAATATTGGTGATGAAGTTCATTTTACGTAATAATTCTCATACAACTTCATTCAATAAAATTAAATACCGAACTTAGCCGTAACGGGTTAGAAGTACCGCCAATATCTCATTGTTTATGAAAGAAGTATCTGCAAAAATTTACTTTCTGTTTCCAATATAAAAAATCTCTGTATAATATAACTAACTGACAATTCCCAAAAAAGTAATAGCTTAAGCTGTTCTTTCCATTCATTCTTGATCTGTGTCCCCGGATCAAAAGGGCGGCTTGCACAAAGGCCATCGGAATCCGCTAATTAGTTGGGCCAGCGACATCTGGCGGCATGTTTACTACATATACAACCAATAAAAATAGTTTTCGACTATCCTAGGTACTATGGTATGTTGCTATTCGAGTTTTGGTCGTTGATAATCGAGTTTGGAAGAGCTGTTTTATCAACTAACAAGCATTGGAATCATGAAAGAAATCCGTATTATTTCCGCATCATTTTAGGTTGTTACGTTTTTATACCAAATAAACTTTTACTTTACTTTAGGTCTCCACCCACGCTGTCTTCCAGTTCCTGGTCGCCAATTTTTTACCACACAGCACGTATAACTAACGGCCGATGGGGCAGAAATGTTCTGTAATGGAGATCACGTACCGGCAAGCACAGCGTGGGATGTCCACCCACAAATTGGACAGACAACCTAGTAAAGAAGGTTGCAGGATGCTGCTGGATGCAGGCCGCGTGCAACCGGCCAATCTGGAAGTCACTGGGGGAGGCCATGTTAAGCATAGTGGACGTCCTATGGCTTTTTCCCAGATGGCTGTTTCTTTTTGTTTATAAAACTTGTCCGCTCTGCCAACGATACATGACAAGATACGAAATAGTTAAGGTATTTTTTTACAATTACAGATAAATAACACTTGAAAAAATCTTGTCACGTGACGTCCTTGGTAGCTTAGTGGTCAAAGCACTCGCCCGGTATGCGATGGGACGTGGGTTCGAGTCCCACCTGAGGTCGATGATTTTTTTTCAAGTGTTGTTTATCTTCAATTAAACCTTGCATGGAATTGCTAAAAACAAAAATTTACAATACAATTACAGAAACAGAAAAAGCTGCTGTACTTAAGCAGTAGAATCACCCTCCTAGATGTAGATTAAGTTATAAAGTGGGACCTTAAATGTTAATAAATCTGGCCCACTCCATGCTTTGGCTAAAAGCTGTTATTCGACTGTGCAATTGATTAAAAATGAAATAAAATGAGCAATGCTCGTAGTTTGTACAAAATAAAATTACTACCTTAAACGATGTAATGTCATCATCATCATATCAGCCTGTTGCAGTCCACTGCTGGACATAGGCCTCCCCCAAGGAGCGCCACAGCGCACGATCTCCCGCCCTTTGCACCCAGTCGCTGCCAGCTGCCTTCTTCAGGTCATCGGTCTATCTAGCCGGGGGGCGTCCTACACTACGTTTGCCTAAGCGTGGTCTCCATTCGAGAACCTTCCTGCTCCACCTCTCGTTGGTTCTGCGACAGACATGGCCAGCCCACTGCCACTTCAGCTTGCTACATTTTTGGACAATATCAGTCACCTTAGTCTTATGTCGTATGACCTCGTTTCGGATCTTATTCCTTAATGAGATCCCCAACATAGACCTTTCCATAGCACGCTGAGTGACGTGCAGTCGGTGGGCCAACTTGACTGTCATGTTCCACGTTTCGGCTCCGTAGGTTAAAACTGGTAGGACGCATTGGTTAAACACCCGGCTTTTCAGGCACTAAACGATGTAATGTGAAACTAATGAAAGTTTAAAATCGTAATGCCAACTGAATTTGTACCTAACGCTGTAAATTAGCCCCGTTTTGTATTACCACGGCAATTTGTTTCAATGGCCATTTTGTATGCTAATACCTATGTTATCACAGACTAGGTAATTTTATTATACTGTTTACATACATTATGTGCTATTTGGATTGGTATTAGGTACCTATGTTATTTGTGAATGTCTGACGTGTGGGCTAGTGTTGCCGATCGATAGTCTATCGATAGTCAAACTATCGCAAGACTATCGATTGGCCTATTGATAGCATCGAAACTATCGATAGTATCAATATTATCGATAGCTCAAAACGAGGCAATACTATTGATTGAGTGCCATACTATCGATAGTATTGTCGCTCTTAAATCAAATGCTATCGATAGTATCGATACTATCGATTGTTCTAGGCTATCGATAGTTTGGCAATTTAGAAAAGTATTGTTTACAATATTCGGGTATAATAATCAATAGTCACATAGTGTAAATTTAATACTTGATTTATTTCAAGTAGTTAACTACAACATTTAATTATATTAATAGTGGCTTAAATATTAATTGCCTTTATAATCTCTAACTTGGTTGCATTTAATGTTTCCGAAATTGGCAACACATTTTGTTTGTCGTGTTAATTAATTTCGGGTAAAAATATGTCGGCCCCTAATAGTTCTCGTTGAATAACATTACTGTTAAAACATACCTAATACTATTGCAAATTTACAAACTATCGATAGTCTTCAAAAATCGATACTATCGATAGAATCGATACTATCAATAGTTTTTATTTATTTACGAGAAGCAATACTATCGATAGTATCCATACTATCGATAGTTGTTTCTTTACGCGCAACAATACTATCGATTGTATCGATACTATCGATAGTTTATTCTTCACAAGCAACAATACTATCGATAGTATCGTTAGTATTGCACTCAATCAATAGTATTGCCTCGTTTTGAGCTATCGATAGTATCGATACTATCGATATGCCAATCGATAGATATGGCTTTAGCAGATGAAAACTATCGATAGTTCGGCAAACACTAGTGGGCTTGTAATTTTTGGTCAAACTTTATTTTGGTGGTCGTTTTATATGTTTTGGAAATGAAACAGAGTAAAAAAAGATTTTTTTATGCGCATCTTTCAAAACTTAGTAGGTTTAAAGTGTCATGTGGCGCTAAATGGACTTTAGTTGAGTCACAATTAAGAATGGGTATTAAAATGACCAGTAAAATAAATGTAAAATTGAGCAAGATCGTTTTTCTAAATAAAAACGAGGCAAAATCATTGATTAATTGATTAAAATTTGTTCCAGTAAATTCTGATTGATTTAGCTACTTAACGTATTGAGATTTTTTTTGTTCTATAAACAGTTACTGCCTTCTTCGGTTTTATTGAGTTAAATTAGCGAAACCTCAAAAATCAGAACGAACTTGATTGATCAGTTCCATATGGAGTCGGTGCGAATGAACACATTTTAACTCACAATGGCTGGCACCGATTCCAAAAAGAGCTGATAAGGTATACTTACATTAGTTAAGGAACTTAGTTATAAGGTTAAATGAAAAAAAGTTTAGTATTTTTTTGCTTTTCAGTTTCTTTGTTAAAAAGTTTTTATTATTAGATGCTATTTTAATTATCTGTGGCAAGCTGTCTTTTCATGATGGGTGGCCGCTAACTTGAAGACGTATTAAGAGTCAAAATTTGCATATATGAAGAAGACATACCGCCGACTTCAAAGATACGGCATGGGCCCGAAATTACAGTCAGATTTTTAATTATAACCAATCATAAAATATGTTGACATGTATAAATGTCACGTTAATAATCGTTTGAGGCAGATGTTTTTGTTTGACGATCGCTCTTCACATAAAGTTTTTAATTTAGTAGATCGTTAAATGATTTTAAAATAGGTGTAGGAAAGTTTTAAAAATAACCTCTCAAAATATATATTTGCTGCTTTTATATATTTCTAAGATCTTGCAATTATCCTTTAGAGGGAAATAGAATAAACCAGCGCAGAACTGAAATATAGGTATTACGAATACATTTCCGAGAAGCTGCGAGCAATCTTCAATGTAAACTTAGCAGTTTTTACAAAGGACTCTACTGAGAAATTGTATTAATTTCTGCATCTAACTCACTCCACCAACAAACTGTTAAACGACTTTAAATTACGTTAACATTAAAACAATTTATTCTTAGAACTGAGTGGAAAATACTTTAATATATATTTCATAATCGCGGCACATCTCTTCCTTACGGCATGCCATAGTTTACGTCGACAATTTTCTCAATACATTGAGGACAAGGAATTTTGAACTTTATTATGTGGGTAGTAAGGATTTGTGCGAATGTTTGCGATATTGCAAGTGTTTAAAGGATACGTAAGAACGTGACGCGCTACGCGAGTTTACGCGGAAACATATTTTATTAAATATTTCCATCTCGCGCGGTTTGAGCGGCAAAGATTATTACCGAAATGTGTTTTGGTGTAATATCATATCTAATTTGCAAAAGTTGAAGTTAGAAAATGTTTCTGGAATTATATTTTTCATTTTGAATATATCGGGTGTAAAAAAATGCTTAACGAAGCCGAATACTACTATTCTACTTATTATTACGATCATTTTTTTCATTTACACTATACCTGGGAAATGACGGGTTACCGAGTTATTGACAGTCAAAGTTTCAATTTTTTTTTTCAATGATTTTTACAAAATTGACTTCTGTTTGATAATACTAAACTTTTTTTACAAAGAAACATGGTCCGCTTTTACACCATAGAAATATTAATGGAGTCATTTCTCTAATCTGAGGCTTACACACACAGGCATAGTCTGTGGCGTGCGCGCTATACATTGCGGGTTAGAAATAAGTGTTTTTTTTTTGATACCCAAAATTAGAAGTCATTTCCCAGCAATTATTTTTTTTTGCATTCTACTTGGTTTTATGTATAGAATTCGTGGTTTAAGGCTTCGTTAAGCCTTTTTTTACACCCTGTATAACTGACAAATGTAATGATTCATGGCATATTTGGCAATCGATAAAATCACTTTTTACCGAATAAAAAATAGCATTTCTTTTGGTTTTGGCATGGTATCTTTCAATGCAACAAGTTAAATTCTTGTAAAGTGTAATTTTTGCTTGTTATGTAATACACCATGTATTTGTAGAACCATTTTTTATCGAATGCAATGCGAATATGAAAACTAAAAATAGGAAGGTCAAGCAAGTTGTATCTTGAGCCTAAACAGTAAAAAAAAAAGATTAAGAAATTTAGGTTAAAAAAATCTTAGGCATTAAACTCGGTATCCGTCGTTTCTGTACAGAAATATTTCATAATCTACTTAAATAGGACTAGTTAAAGAGTTAATTAGTATGCGCAATGTAATTCAACATCTTCAAATTGCCGGCGGTAAGTACCAAACCTTGTACAGTCGGATGCAAAAGTATTAACATATGAATTATTATAGATAGAGTAGTAATACTCTTTATTATTGCACCCCACACAACAGAAACAAACTCACAGGAAACTACATTACGATTAGGCGGTCTTATCGCTAGAAGCGATCTCTTCCGAACAACTTTCAGGTAAAGGGTGTAAATTTTTAGATTTTTTTTTTTTTTAATTTAGGATTGGCTTGCTCTTGACCCCAATCTTGCTCTAGAGCATAGATGGGATCTACGATGAGGTATATTTCATTATAATCTCGAGGTTTTTTTGTTACAAATACATTTCGGAAACCATTTGAATTTGAGACGAAAAGATATATGGGACAACATCACATACATTGCTCTGATCCTAAGGTAAGTTGCTAAAGCACTTGTGTTATAGAAATCAGAAACAACGACCGTACCACAACACCCAGACCCGAGACAATATAGAAAAGTTCGTTTTCTACATTGACCCGACCGGGGATCGAACCCGAAACCTCAGAGATGGCGGCGCCATTCAAAGTCCGGCATGCTCGCCTCTCGGCCACGGAGGTTGTCAAGATGTGGTAGTTGTTACGATTACCTATTTACACAAGTATTGTCAAGCTTTACTTTCGATTAAGATTAATTCTGATAAAATTGTGTTGGTTGAGTGATATGACTCAAATGATGTAGTTCACATTTGTTTATTTTATTTTTATTTAACTGATCGGTTCACATGCTCTTGGTAAAATTGACTAAATGCTTTTATTATATTTAAGTACCAATTTATTAAACAAAAACCGAGTACCTAACGTAAAAAAATGCATACAGTACTACTTTTAAAAGGTATTTTTCAAATAATTACCAACAAGATACTTTTCTAATTATGTAAATATAATACGCACTTTTAATATTCGTCGAATCATCACAGAATACAAACCTCAGGTTTATACAGAAGGTTTGTTTCTTTGTAACTACGTTGTAAAGCCATTGGACGAGAGCAGTTATCTCTCTTTTTAACTTAAATGTAATTTGTATCATCAGTGCGGACAGACATTTATCTAAATTTTGATTATCAACAGAAACCAGACTATTGTGTTATTATTTTGTATTCCATGAGTAGTAGTAGTAAACGGTTGGTATTAATTTATACAAAGACAAAAAGACAAAGTTACAGTTTACTGTTAATGCCTATTAAGTGCTTGAGTATCAGTAAATACTTGTTTTCTACTGCTGATTGTGTTGTTAGCCATAAATCAAAGCATAAAACGTATTGGCACAGCTGATAACAAATCAGGCCTTTTAATTAATTATAACGAGCAACGTATAAAAAAAATGTTTTTTTTTTCATCTTTTTATCAATTAAATCTAGTAATTACTTTTAAACTTTCGCGTTACATAATTTAAAACTCAATGAAACAGGAATAAATACAAAATGTCACCTGAATACGGACGCGGCGGTTAGTGTGCAGAATAAGGACACAGTTAATGTAATGTGTGACGGTACTTGGCGTGAAAATAATAATAAGAGGGTAGATGAAGAATCTGCCCCTCATACGGAGTGAAGACATCGCTGTTCCAGTCAGCCTGTGACGACGGCCGGTGTAACCCAATCGAAACGACAGGCAAAAGAGGTAAAATTTTGTACCTAAATTATGATCGCCTTAATTCCCGTTTCATTGAGTTTCAAATCTAGTAACATGACGTGATATAATAGTTATACATAATGTACTAAAGAACGGGACACTGCTTAAAACCACATGATAAGCTGATCATATACAATAACTTTTCCTATGCAGGCAACATCCAAATTGTGATTTTATTTTCAGATGCTTCATACATTTTTATCGAGGTATGCGAGAAAGTTTGTATGAAAGCAGCTAAAAAAAAATTCACTTTCGATGTTGCTCCCATAGAAAAAGTTGTTGTACATGACCAGCTGACCACGTGGTTTTAAAGAGTGTCCTATTCTCTTGTACATCCTGTATAATAATATACTGTCTAATGGGGTTGACATATATAAGGTGTAAGTGAATTAGTGTCAGATATTTTTAGGAGTAACTTAGACTATCACATGGATCACATATAAGATAAATTTAAAATTATAGAACAAACTTTAATTCACGCACCAAGTAATATGATATTATGATGAACAGTGTAATATGATTATTTGAATGCATTAATGTAATTCTGGAGAGGTTATGAATGCGCTAGCGTTGTGTGAGTAGTCTACTTGTGGTGTTTGGGTTCATGTACAGGATGATATAGATTCTTTATTTTAAAACTTTTTAATTTTTTCTATTTTTTTAAGTTTGTTCTATAATTTTAAATTTATGTTATATGTGATCCATGTGATAGTCTAAGTTACTCAGAAAAATATCTGACACTAATTCACTTACACCTTATATATCTCTTTGTTCTTTGGAAAGCTAAGCGCTTTCTTGGTCACGCACTTCTCGTTCCTTGAAATCATGTGGCTAAATGAAAATAATTGTATTTTTACTATCTTTCAACCATATGACGTCACTGCTAAACATAGGCCTTATACCTTCTAGATTGGCCGGTTGGAAGCCGCGTCCAGGCATCCAGTGACTTCCTGCAACCTTTGCCTGGTTATCTGTCCACCTTGTAGGTGGACGTCCTACGCTGCGCTTGACGGTACGTGGCTATTCTAGAACCTTTCTGGCCCATCAGCCGTCACTTACGCCGGCACGTCTACGCATGCCGATGATAGGCATAAATCTATTGTAATTGAATCCCATCTGCATTTTATTCTTTGCCTATAACCGCGGTGCAGTTAATGAGAGCTCTTTGTTTCAACCCAGATGCACCGCTTCGTGCAAATGCGCTCACACACAATAATTAGATAGGATCAGAATTCTGATATGTTGTTCTGGGTTTATTCCATGCATTAACTGTGGAATATGAACTAATTAAATATAATTGATGCTTGGGATTTCGTTAAAGGATAAAATCCGAAACGAGATCATCAGGCAAAGGACTAAAGTAACGGACATAGTCCAAAAATGTAGCAAGCTTAAGTGGTTGTGTGCTGGCCACATTTGTCACAGAACCGATGAAAGCTGGAGTAAACAGGTTCTCGAGTGGAGATCGAGACTAGGCAAACGTAGTGTAGAACGCTCCCAGCTCGATGGACCGACGACATTAGGAAAATAGCTGGCAGGGGATGGATGAGAAAAGCGGGAGATCGTGCTATTTGGCGCTCTCTGGGCGAGGCTTACGTCCAGCAGTGGCCTGCAATAGGCTGAGATGATGAAATATAATTTATTTGGTAGCGTTTTTCTTAAGATCGTTTGAGATGCTTATATGCTTGTTGTGACTTGTTAACTAGTGACTCTGTTTTAGGTGGCATTTTTAAAAACTACCCACTTGTGTTTTGGTGCTCCGAAAGATAACATTATTTTGTTAAATTTTATTGTGTTGTCTTCTCGTAAGTGATTATTTTGAGAAATAGAATAGAATAGAATAAAAAAAACCTTTATTGACACAGTACAACACATACAATATTACAAAGAAGATTATCAAACAAAATTAGTCTGTGCCAAATAGGCTTCCGCTCAGCAATTGTCATGATATGCTTGCAAGCATGTCATGACGCTGGTCTTCCGCGGACACCTATTGTTGGCAGTGCGCATCCTTTCGAGGAGACACTCTTGAAAATTCTATGAGTATTAGGTTATCCTAAGTGAATGGATGCGACTTTGATTGTCACTCAAAAGGGTGCGCAAGGCGGGGACGCTTTAAACAATACAACTATTGCCAACAACATTTGCATAAACAGACAATGCCATAGAAAAAGAAAAAAAAACCTATATTTACAAATAATTGAATGAAAATTATACACATACCTATCTAAACTTAATCACAAGTACTACTTTTTTTTTAAAAGCTACATAATAAAATCTTTGTCTATTTATTATAATAAATTGTGGTTACTCCATTATTGAATCTGGTAAATCAATAAAGATCTTAAATAATATCTACGTATGAGTACGTCCTATAGACTGATTCGTCATCGTTTTATTACTTCAACGTCATTATTTCTCCTGTTGGAAACACGTTGACTAGTAGAGAATGCTTCTTGGAATTAAGCTTAGCATCGGTACAGTTATTTTGATAAATATCTGAAAAAAGGTATAAATTTATAAATTAATTTACATAAATTATGATAATGATTAACATTTAGTACCCTTCATTCAATGTTAAGATTGGTATTTGAATTCCATTTTTCCTTTTTGAATATTCATCAAAAGATATTTCTAATCTTATCATGCCAATTAGACGTTCAGACAGATCGCAAAATTATTTATCAATGGATTAAATAATTAACTATTTTCAAATTGAGCAATTTACGCAATTTTCTCTATAATTTAAAAGATGTTTGTGACAGATTTAATGATGTTTTGATGCTAGTTAAAGATTCAAGAAAATTTTGCTGAAATAAAATTACTTTGCGAATGTTGGAGGTAATTCCAATGTGATCAAGAGTCACGCAAAGGGTATCGCGCATTATAGTATGTTTGACTTAATTAGTAACTAGCGACCCGCCCCGGCTTCGCATGGTTGCAATCATCAGTGTTTCTCTACTATATTATGCATGTTTTATATACACACACACACACACACACAAAAAGTTTCAATTTTATAATAATTTTATTTAACCCTAGTTTTATATAAAATTTATTATTTTGGCACCATGCCTCCGATTTACTCATTATTATTAAACCGTGGAAATCTGTTATTAGCTGTATATTTTAAGAAACTAATAAGTATATTCAAACATAATTGTATCGCCGTTGATTTACTAAATAAATTAAAAAAAAAAAAAAAACCTTCCTCTTGAATCACTCTATCTATTAAAAAAAACCGCATCATAATCCGTTGTTTAGTTTTGAAGATTTAAGCATACACAGGGATATAGATAGGGATAGAGAAAGCGACTTTGTTTTATACCATGTAGTGACAAGAGAAGTTGGATGGTGAAAAGAAGGAGTGACAGAGAGGTGGCCAAAGTGACAAAGGACAGTAGGTAGAATACCAGGTGCTGGTCTCAATCATGATATTGTGGGAGTAGCTAAGATGATTTAAGAAAGATTATCACATGATCCTGAATATTTCGCGTTAAAACGCTAACAATATGACTATTTATAGGTAAACAATTTACGAAAAAAGGCACCCAAACATATTAAAAAAACAAAATGGTTGAGCCACATTTCAGTTTGCAAAATTTGGCAAAAAATTATACAGGATGTACAAAAGAATGGGACACTCCTTAAAACCACGTGATCAGCTGGTCATACACAACAACATTTCCTATAGGAGTAACATCGATATCGTGATTTTATTTTTAGATGCTCCATACATTATCATCGAGGTATGCGAGTAAGTTTGTATGGAGAAGCTGATTTTTTATCGATTTAGATGTTGCTCCCGTAGTAAAAGTTGTTGTATATGATCAGCTGATCACGTGGTTTTAAGGAGTGTCCCATTCTCTTGTACACCCTGTATAAATTATTGTACCTTTCTTGCTATATTTATTAGTTGACGAAAAATTTTGAATGGGACATTTCTTTTGTTGATTTTTTATGCCTATTTAAACTATATTTATGATTTAAGATATAATAAGCCAAAAAAAGGTCACAAAAATCCAAACAATCTGAACACCAGATAAATTACAAGTATATATTATTTAATGCATTATCGCCGGAGCCTGAGTTACATTATCTTTGAAACGGGAGCGCCGCGAGATTTACATAAATTATGAAACAAATGCACATTTTCTGAAAGGGTTCACTGTGCCATAGGGAAAACAGAAAACGCAACACACTTTAAAACTTTTACAGTGACGTTTACAGCTTGCGAGAGTATAGGCGAAAATTAGTTCGACGACCTCCGTAGCCGAGAGGCGAGTACGCCGGACTCTATATGGCGCCGCCATCTCTGAGGTTCCAGGTTCGATCCCCGGTCGGCTCAATGTAGAAAACGAACGTTTCTATATTGTCCCGGGTTTGGGTGTTTTGTTACCTTCGTTGTTTCTGATTTCTTTAACACAAGTGCTTTCGCTACTTACCATAGGATCAGAGCAAAGTAACGAAACACACTTTGAAACTTTTACAGTGAAGTTTACAGCTTGCGAGAGTATAGGCGAAAATTAGTTCGACGACCTCCGTAGCCGAGAGGCGAGCACGCCGGACTCTTTATGGCGCCGCCATCTCTGAGGTTCCGGGTTCGATTCCCGGTCGGGTCAATGTAGAAAACGAACGTTTCTATATTGTCCCGGGTTTGGGTGTTGTGTTACCTTCGTTGTTTCTGATTTATATAACACAAGTGCTTTCGCTACTTACCATAAGATCAGAGCAAAGTATGTGATGATTTTTTTTATTTTTTTTTTATTTATTTTATTTTGGCATCAAACAGTCATTTACAGTAATAGTTGTAAGCAAACAATGTGTTTATAAAAAGACCTAATAGTGCCAAAAAGTATACATACAAAAGTTTACATTTATTGAAGCTAGCATGGTTGGACGCGAACGATCTAACATAAAGTTCAAATAAGTTAAGTCGAATAACTTGTTGCTTAACTGCAATACAAAAATAAAAATAACAAACTATGTGGTTAATTTGATTATTTGCACAGATTGCTTAATAACTTCTGTTTTAGCCTGTTAAGCGAGATGATGATGTCCAATGTTTATTTATTTATTAATTAGCACTGTAATTTAAAGCAGTGAGTATTTATTTGAGAAAAAAAACATTACTTAAATTAAGTACTAAAATAGAAAATCATCTACAATGTCAAAAAGTTTAAATCAAATCAAATCAAATCATTTATTTACATAGAGACACGGTACAATAAGATTAATAAATATATATTTGATATTTCGACATGTCTCGCCATTGTATGGCATGTAAAATTTAATAAGTAGTTGATAACATTATTTAATCAATACAATTCATTAATACACTGCATTATAATTAATTTAGCTTTTTAGTCATATTAATTTTTTATGTCATCATTAATAATTATCATAGT
The DNA here is from genome assembly GCA_950371115.1 of Anania fuscalis. NCBI lineage: Eukaryota > Metazoa > Arthropoda > Insecta > Lepidoptera > Crambidae > Anania > Anania fuscalis. The sequence continues at coordinate 14,470,817 of OX493343.1, read as the reverse complement.
CAAAATTATTTTGTAAATTCCTTAACACTATAAAAATTACGTTCTAAAAGCCATTCAAATAATTTCTTTTTAAATAATATTGGTCCTAATGTTTTTATGTATGTTGGTATTTTATTGTAATTTTTTATACACATATATTAACAATTTTTCATGTAAAGTGCAGTTCTGGGAGAAAATGTCAACACAAGTCGGTAGGGATTTCTCTTATTTCTTGTATGGGAAACCCTATCGGGAATATTCAAGTAAAAGTCACCTAATTTATAATAGTAATGTCTATTCCACAAACACGGATTTCCACATATAAATACAGAGAGAAAATAGTTACATGAACGCAGAAGGCTAATAAAACAAACAGAGGAAGATACTAGTACGATAGAAGTTAGAAAAGCACTGATCGAATAAACTAGAAAAGCAATGAAATTAATTATTTTTACGGAGATGTTATAAACACGCACGCACGATCGTAATCACTGATCAAATAATACATGGCATGTATGTGTGTCACCACACTACCCCCCTGCTGAGACCGAAGCTTGCTAAGGTCGATAGTAGCCCGGGAAGCGAACTGTTCTACTGCTTCTCGTCTTCCTTATGTGGTCATCATGATTTGGAGGTTGAACCGGTGCTGAACCGCCAAGATGAGTGTCCTCTCTGCGGATCACGTTTTCTTTTCTGACCGCCGACTCGTCCTTGGCGTCTTTGGTAATGTAGGCTGGTTTTACTCGGTCTATGGATACCGTAAGCTGTCTGTTCTGCACGGCCAGCTTGAAGGTCTTCTCCCGTCGCTCCAGCACCTTGTACGGTCCCGTGTATGGAGGTTCTAGCGAGCGCTTGGAAGCGTCTTGTCGTAAAAAAGACGAATTCGGCTGTAGACAGGTCTTTAGGCACATAGAACGGCTTGTTGTCGTGGCGACTTACGGGTGCTGGTGTTAAATTCGCCATATGGAGACGAAGTCGCGAAGTGAAGCTCGTCGGGTCGTGGTTGGCGTTAGATGCGGGGACGAAAAATTCACCCGGGAGACGAAGTGGCTCCAAGGCCGTACACCAATTCTGCCGCCGATGGTTGTACGTCATCCTTCCAGGCGCTGCGGATACCCAGCAGCACAAGGGGAAGGGCTTCCGTCCAGGTCGCGGTGGAGTGGCACATGATGGCTGCCTTCAATTGGCGGTGGAAGCGTTCCACCATACCATTGCAGGCAGGGTGATAAGCCGTTGTGGGACGATGTTGCGTATGGCAGTCATGGTGCGAAAGAGTTCGCACTCGAACTGCCTGCCTCTGTCGGTGGTGATCTTCTGGGGACAGCCGAAGCGAGACACCCAGCCAGCGATGAAGGCGCGGGCGCATGTCTCTGCGGTGATGTCCGGCAGTGGATACGCCTCAGGCCAACGGGTGAATCGGTCGATGGCTGTGAGGCAATACCTGTAACCAGATGAAAATGGTAATGGCCCTACTATGTCCATATGGACATGGGAGAAACGGTGGGAAGGAATCGGAAAGTGGGAGGTGGGAGAATGTGTATGCCGGCTAACTTTGCTGATTTGGCAATCTGTGCATTCTCGGGCCCAATTCCGGCAATCTTTCTTTATTCCCGGCCATACAAATCGTTGCGTCACCAGTTTGACAGTTGCTTTGATCCCAGGGTGACTCAACCGGTGTAATGCATCAAACATAGGTTTTCTGAAGGTGGCTGTTAAGTATGGTCGTGGATATTTGGAAACGTCACATACTATCTCTGTCTGCGATTCTGGAGTTCGAACCTTGCTTAACTTCAGCGCTGAGGTACCCGTTGTTAGTAGTTCATGCAGCTCTGGATCAGCATCCTGAGATCGTGCAAGATCATCGTAGTTGATGGGTACGGAAATGGCTTCTATTCTGGAAAAAGCATCTGCGACAACGTTTTCTTTCCCTGTGACGTACCGAATGTCTGTGGTGAACTGTCCAATGTAGTCCCAGTAACGAAATTGCCTTGGAGAGCATTTTTCACGGTTGTATTCGAATACGTACGTCAATGGTTTGTGGTCAGTATACACGGTGAATGGCCTGGCCTCAACCATGTGTCTGAAGTGCTTGATTGCTTCGTAAATGGCCAAGAGTTCACGGTCGTAAGGGCTATATTTCTTTTGAGCAGATGTTAGGCGTCGTGAAAAGAATGCCAGTGGTTTCCAGCTGTTGTCAACTTTCTGTTGTAGTGCGGCTCCTATAGCAGTGTCAGAAGCGTCAGTATGTATAGCTAGCTCAGCGTGTGGCTCGGGATGGGCTAACATAGCTGCTTCTGCTAGGCTAGTTTTGCACCTATTAAAAGCTTCGAGCATTTCTGGAGTTAACAATATGCTATCCGTACCTTTCGTCTTGGGTCCAGACAGAAGAATGTTGAGTGGACTTTGGATCTGTGCGGCATCAGGTACAAAACGACGATAAAAGTTGTACATTCCTAAGAAACGACGCAACTCCTTAACCGTCTTGGGTACCGGGTAGTCCTGCAGTGCTTTCACCTTGTCTGTAGGTGGGCGGATGCCACCAGCGCTGACCTCGTGTCCTAGAAAAGTTATATGTGATTGGCCAAACTCACATTTAGAGGTATTTACGACGATACCGTACTCACTTAAGCGCTGGAAAAGTTGCTGAAGGTGCTGCAAATGCAGATCCTCTGACTCAGAATAGATCAGGATGTCATCAAGGAATCCGTAGCAGAAGGTAGGCCCCTTAGAGCTTCATCTATAAATCGTTGGAAAGTTTGGGCTGCGTTACGCAGACCAAACGTCATAAATGGAAACTCGAAGAGCCCAAACGGAGTAGTGATGGCTGTTTTCATGATATCTTCAGGATTTACCTTTGACGAGGTCTACCTTCGAATATATCTTGCTGCCTGCGAGTTAATGGGCAAAGTCCTGAATGTGCCTGATCGGGTACTTATCTGGAATGGTACGAGCATTTAGGCCACGGTAATCGCCGCAGGGGCGCCAGCCGTTATCTTTCTTGGGCGCGAGGTGGAGTGGCGACGCCCAAGGGCTTTCTGAACGGCGCGTAGTACCATTAGATAGCATGTCTTCAAACTCTTTTTGCGCTATCTTCAGCTTATCAGGTGGCAGACGTCGTGGTCGAGATGTGACTGGCGGGCCTGATGTCGTTCTAATGTAGTGGACCGTTTGATGCTTCACTGCTTGCTGAGTACCGGCTGGTCTGGTAATATCTGGGTAGTCACGAAGTAGCTGATGGTATTTGCTGTCTCCAGTAACAGCCTTGACCGACGCCACGTCGTTGGCTGTCCTTTCTGCCGGTTGAGCTGTTGTAGATATGGTCGTCATGCCATCGATCAGCCGGTGGTTCCTCAGGTCTACAAGTAGATTATAAAATCTGAGAAAATCAGCACCTATGATGGGTTTGGACACCTCAGCCACTACAAACCTCCATCTAAATATACGGCGAAGACCAAGGTTTAGTTGTAGGTGGATCCAGCCGTATGTGTGTATGCATGATCCGTTAGCAGCAAACAACTCGTAGTCCTCTCTTGATCGTGAGTCTCTAAGAGCTGATCGGGGGTACACGCAGAGGTCTGATCCTGTGTCAACCAGAAAAGATATTTTAGTTTCGTGATCTACAACAAATAAGCGGCCTGATCGATTGGGGCAGTCGTTAGCCGCTAGTTCCGGCTGCCATTTGCGTTTAACAACGGTGATGTGGCGTACGAACATGGCGTCAAACATTTACGCGCTTTTGCGCCAAATCGGTCATGGTACCAGCAATACCCGTCATTTTTTGTAGTTGATTGCGACCGGCTGCGATTTCGGTTTGGTGTCGCACTTCGACCTTCAAATCTACCTCTATTGTTTGAACGTACCTGCTCTTGTAATGAGGATACCTGCCGAGTCAGCTCCTCGATTTGTTTCGCCAACTCACTCACGGCGCTGTTGCTGGTACCTGGACCTATGCTAGCCAACACTGGTGCAGGTGGTGCAATTTCGTAGACCTTGTCTGCCAACTCTGCTACGATTTCGAGCGCTGTATCGGGCTGAGTAGCTATCACCGTTTGAATGTTTTGCGGCAATCGGCTTGACCATAGTGTACGCAAGAAGGAATCAGGAATACTTTGACCTGCCAGCGTCTGTAGGTGTCGCAAAAACTGCGATGGCTTTCGGTCGCCTAGTTCTTCATGAACTAAAAGTTGTTTTACTTTCTTCTCTTGCGATTCCGACAAGCGTTTTATAAGCTCTCTTTTTAGCTTTTCGTACTTGTCTTCCTTTGGCGGCGCGGTAATAATATCTTTCACCTCGGCGGCGTATTGGTGGTCGAGCTTCGCGATGACGTGGTAGAATTTGGTGGTATCAGCCGATATGCCGCTGATGAAAAATAGCCCTCGATTTGTGCGAACCACAATGCCGGTTCTTGAGCCCAGAAAGGAGGAATCTTCATGCCGACCTTATATACGACCTCAGGCGTCGAAGTATGGTTCGTCGAAGTAAACGAATCGCTCGTTACCGTTGGTGAATCAGTTATTGCGGTATCGTGAAATTCTTCCATCGCGATCTCGAAGTTTCTAGACCGATTTTTTCCGGCAGGCAGGCAGCGCGCGACGCGGTAGGTTGCAGTGGAAAGTTCGAGAACGTTCTATTAGTCGCGTGCTTCTAAGTAGGGGTCACCAGATATGGGAAACCCTATCGGGAATATTCAAGTAAAAGTCACCTAATTTATAATAGTAATGTCTATTCCACAAACACGGATTTCCACATATAAATACAGAGAGAAAATAGTTACATGAACGCAGAAGGCTAATAAAACAAACAGAGGAAGATACTAGTACGATAGAAGTTAGAAAAGCACTGATCGAATAAACTAGAAAAGCAATGAAATTAATTATTTTTACGGAGTGTTATAAACACGCACGCACGATCGTAATCACTGATCAAATAATACATGGCATGTATGTGTGTCACCACACTTGGATACACATCTCGAGCTTTATTAAATAGACCAAGATTATTTTTCACAAATTTACCTATTTCAAATATGTAAAGGGCTGATAATGTCAATAACTTAAGTTCTTTAAAGAGTGGTTTACATGTTTGGTAGGGTGGTACGCCAAATATTGCACGAACACATTTTTTTTGTGCAACAAACGCTTTATGTACAGTCAACAGCACGTCGACCTACCCCAAAAGTCAAAAATTCTCTAATAGATTTTCAACTGCCTGACATACAGAGTTCATTTTCATATGAGAAAATTTGACATTTTGTGGTAGGTCGACGTGCTGTTGTCCGTACATCCACACTATTTCCCCAGAGAATCAACCCATAGCGCAATATAGAAGTGACATATGCATGATAGGCTGTAAGGATTGTACTCCGATCTGTTATGTGGCGTAGTCTTTTTAGAACGTACGCATAGCGATTAATCTTATCACATACTGATTCAATCTGTAATTTCCAATTCATACTCTTATCTACCTTTATCCCCAGGAATTTTAGAGAGTCCGCTTGATTTATACATGTGTTTCTATATGAAATATTTAAATTACATTGCCTTAAATTATTAAATTGAATAAAATTTGTCTTGGTTAAATTAATTTTAAGATTATTTTTGTCAAGCCATTCAATAATGTTAATTAGTGTATAATTAATTTCAGCTTCGTGCTTCGTCAAACCGTCTTTTGATTCATTTGTCACGTTATATCTTTAAATATGTGGAAAAGCAGGTAACGGTGAACTATTGTGTGAATGCCTTTACAAGGTAACCCTTGTGTTAAATAGAGTGTAGGGGTCCAAAACAAAAGAATAATAACTGGTTAATTGTAAAAAAACACTTTTGTAACCTGGTTTTAAATTAAATTACAACCAAGCCGGGTTTTAATGTATGAAACCCCATAAGGTTGATGACCAAAAAAAAATGTTGTATGTTATAGTAGGTTGATGACCTTATGTCTGTATGTTGTAAAAACAAATCACTAGCATAAGACGATCTGAATGTACTGGCCATTCTATTTGCGCTACAACTACGAGAATATACTGCGTTCGTTTGAGGGGTTAATGAGAACATGCGGTGATGTTGAACAGCTTTGAGGAGACTTATTTAGGGTTGTTTAAAGCAAAATTTATCTAGTGTTTTTCAAGAAATACGGTTCTTTAAATTATCGCTAAGCATTATTTCTTTGAATTATGTCTAGATTGACCTATTTGTCAAAAGTCTTAATCTATACTAATATTATAAAGAGGAAAGATTTGTACCTATTGTTGTATGTTTGTAATGAATAGGCTCAAAAAGTACTGGGCCGATTTTAAAAATTCTTTCACCAATAGAATGCTACATTCTTCCAATTTGACATAGGCTACATTTCATTTTGAAAAAAATCAGGGATCCTTGGTAAAATTTGAACAATGCAACCGAAGGTGTAGAAAAATGAGTCTTAAAATGTCTTTCGTCGAATGCGCTGCCGAAACGATTAGCGATAATTGTCTACCCCGTGCGAAGCCGGGACGGGCTGCTAGTAGGTATATAAAACAAAGTCGGGTTTCTTTCAACACTTATAATTCGAGAACGGCTGAACTGATTTTCATGGTTTATAATTTGTTGGATTTGTCTCCGCCTCGAATAGCAGAATAAATAATTAAAACATTGGACACGCTGGCAAAAAAAACTCTAAGGCGGTACAAAGTTCGCCAGGTCAGCTAGTTTCTGATAAAATTTAATGTCTACCTCGCGTGCATTTAAAATACATAATTTTATGCAATCAAGTTTTAATTAAAAACTCGATGTTATTTCGATTCGAGCATTGTCTGTCATTTCATGTCATTAGTGATGATTTAAAATTTTACGTTAATTAAAAAATAGAGCTTCATCATTAAGGTATTATCGCTAGAAGCGATCTCTTACAGCCAACGTTCAGGTGAACGATATTTATAGAGTCAATTTTGTGTTGCAATAGAATTGTTAAGAGGCTTTACAAAATATTGACAGTTTTGCGGTTGTTTGGTGATTACTCATTTAACAGATAAATCGAAAATCGGAGGCCGCTACGTACTTTAAAAAAGGAAAACCAACAAGTATCAATAAATCGTTCTTATTAAATCATCATAACTTTTTGGGACAAAGCAAAAAAGTCATTTCCCTATTCTTGCACGTTCCTATAAATTTACACCGCTTTTGCAGTTATGACTTATTAATATGTTTGGCTGTCGTTATTTTATAGTATGTAGCGGCCTCCGATTTTCGATTTATCGGTTAAATGATCAGTAATCACCAAACAATCGCAAAATTGTAAAAAAAAAATAATTATTTATAATATAATTACTTAACTTAACTTTCTTACTGTTTGTCGTCGACTTGATATTAAAAACATGACTACACGCCAAGCAAAAAAAAACTATTGAGACCTGGCTAACTACAATAGATTACGACGAAACAGAGAACCTTTTTGCAAGATAAACCTCCTTAACACAACACACACACACACACACACACATACATACACACACGCACACACGCACACACACACACACACACTCTAAGTACAATGTATATCTATTAGTATTAAGTTAAATATCTTCATTTATTTTATTATAATAATTAAAAACCGTGCGCCCATTGTAATTTGCCCCTAATAACTGTGTTCTGGCGATACAAGCTACGCTTAGTGCAGAGGCCGCTGTAGTAATTTAAGCATGTAACTTATTTTTCCTGAAATAAATTATATTTATTATTATTTTATATTAGTTTTAAGCACAGGTGTTTAATAAACTACAAAAAGGACACTTTTACAGCGGAATTATGAGCAAACTAACCTGTAAAGCACTAAAACTGAACACTCAAAGTGCATTCTTGGAGTTAACTATACTGTTTACTCTACACGTGCAGTTAATCCCTTAACAGTGCTATAGGGGCGGTAAAAACAAGCCCCGAGACTGCCTTATATGAGCACTGGCGTTAAAAAAACGCGAACTTCGGTAGAACAGGAAATTTTTTGGTGCTTGTTCCTCCTTGTGATATTTCGTCGTGTAAAAAAAATATAGATGGTAATTATTTTAGAGTCTGTACGAGATTTTTTATTAAGAATTGATTGTGCTACTTAGGCCAGATTCTGCAATATATCACTTTATACCTGTAGGGTAAAGGCTAAAGGCTTCAAGAATATTTTACATTATCTTTGAATTCCACAAGAGGGAGTTTTTGTTTATTTAAAATAAAATAATATCTTTGATTTTATATGTATTTACAAATGAAATCATAACTAAAATTAAAGTTGAAAGAAATAAATTAAGAATAAAAATTTACATACACCTTTACCCGATGTTAGAGTTTTCATTAAAATTAAAATTGATAAGTATCATTATTATAATAAAAGATTTCGTACCTAATCACAGTTTTTTTATTATAAAAAAACATTTTTTTCCTGTGTTAGTCAAGTAGTTACCTAAAACTCGACATGCGTTTAAAATCCATGAGCGTTTTAAAACCGTCAGTGCAAAAGTCAAGATGGAAGAACAGTTGTTTTACGGTAGCCAGGTTCGATTGCTTGCGGGTGGAAATAAAACCGATCCAGTGATCCACGGAACAAATTGTTCGGTTCGATTCTCGACTTGTAGGAACCTGTGCTTGTGATGTAGACGATATGGGAGGAAGAAGAATGTGTCTTGTTCAAACGTTAGGTTATTTTCGCAGTTTTGTTTTAAAAAACTTTATTTAATTTTTATAGAAAATCTAGGCTTAAAATAACACAGTTGTAATACTTAGGGCCTGTTTCACAATATACGGACAAAGTTATGTAAAAGATAAAAATATGTAGATAAAAATATATCGGGTGTAAAAAAAGGCTTAACGAAGCCGAATACCACATATTCTACGTATTATTACGATCATTTTTTTCTTTTACACTATACCTGTGAAATGACGGGTTACCGAGTTAATGGCAGTCAAAGTTAAAAAAAAATTTCATAGATTTTTTACAAAATTGACTTCTGTTTGATAATACTAAACTTTTTTACAAAGAAACATGATCCGCTTACACACACAGGCATAGTCTGTGGCGAGCGCGCTATACATTGCGAGTTAGAAATAAGTTTTTTTTTTTTTTTTGATACCCAAACATAAAAGTCACTTCCTAGCTTTTTTTTTTTTGCATTCTTCTTGGATTTATGTATAGAATTCGTGGTTTAAGGCTTCGTTAAGCCTTTTTTTACACCCTGTATTTGGCTGGTATTGTACCCCGAGTGACACCGAGAGAGGGGAACACTGGCGTTCTGTAATGCAGGCTCCCACCTAGTTCAGACGTCAGTCTCTTCCAATCTTCACCTTCTGTATCCACCTATTTAACCTTACTGTACCTAAGATTGTAAAGAAAATAAACGTTTTTATTATATTACTAGCAGTCCGTCCCGGCTTCGCACGGGGTAGATAATTATCGCTAATAGTTTCGGCAGCGCATTCGACGAAAGACATTTTAAGACTCATTTTTCTACACCTTCGGTTACATTGTTCAAATTTTACCAAGGATCCTAATTTTTTTCAAAATGAAATGTAGCCTATGTCAAATTGGAAGAATGTAGCATTCTATTGGTGAAAGATTTTTTTAAATCGGCCCAGTACTTTTTGAGCCTATTCATTACAAACATACAAAAATAGGTACAAATCTTTCCTCTTTATAATATTAAGTATAGATTATTATGGAGAGTATAAAAGTACTTGAAAATCGTATCAAAAATCGTGTTTATTCTTCAGATAAGTAAAATATAGCTTATTCAGAACTAATGCAGGACTTATTGTAAAACATGCCCTTAAACTAGACAGTCGCGGCCTTACTACAAAAAGATAGACACGTGTTGAACACCTGTTTACAGATAAGTCAACCATTTTGAAATGTTTCTTAGTAATATGTCTCGAAAGTCAGATATGTCAACATTTCAAATTGGTTGATTAATTTTTGACAAGTGTTCAACGCTTGTCTATCTTTTTTGTAGTAAGGCCATCGGAATTTAAAGGATTTCAGCTTTACTGCGGATAAAATATTTACAACAGACAAAAGCAAACATCATCACAGTGACCGAGTTTCTTGCGCTACTTCTTCTCGGCGCTAGCCCAAAATTGTCCAGAAGTAGTGGTAGGGAAAAAAATATTGGGACGTGTAAAAGCGCTTAGTTTAAGCCTATTTACAGAAATAAATTGGTTTTATTGGTTTTATTGGTTTTTACCAATCTTGATTATGTATTAAAAGCATAGTATAATATGTGTACCTACGTGCGTGTGTATTTGTGAAAAAGAGTGTTTCTGAAAATTTTATGTCTTAAATATTTCCTCGTTTTTTTTATCTTATTAAGAGATAAGATCCGGAACGAGGTCATACGACATAAGACTAAGGCGACTGATATTGTCCAAAAATGTAGCAAGCTGAAGTGGCAGTGGGCTGGCCATGTCTGTCGCAGAACCGACGAGAGGTAGGACGCCCCCCGGCTAGATGGTCCGATGACCTTCTTGGGGGAGGCCTATGTCCAGCAGTGGACTGCAACAGGCTGATATGATGAGAACGTAAAAAAAAAAGTTTTTTTACAAAACTTCAATTCCTCTTTTATTTGTCTGGAGAAAATTGTATACACATTTTATATAAAGTATTGTTGATGTATGTGCATTATGTACATTTAAATGCGGGCAAAAGTAATTCTGTAATGGCACACTCATGCTGCCAAGGTTGTTCCTGCTTCACAAGGCTAATGGAATGACACATAAGCCGAGTCATCAGTTGGTATCGCCATGTCAAAGATAAGGTAGCTCTTCCGCTGAGGTTTAGAAGCAAAGATGAAAATGAAAAAACCGGCCAAGTGCGAGTCGGACTCGCGCATGCCCTTCATGCGCGAGTCCGACTCGCACTTGGCCGTACCATTTTCCGTACCATTTTCTATAAAAACTGCAAAAAAAATGCCTTTGTTGTATGGGAGCCCCCTTAAAAATTTATTTTATTCTGTTTTTTAGTATTTGTTGTTATAACGGCAACAGAAACACATCATCTGTAAAAATTTCAACTCTCTAACTATCACGGTTCATGACATTCAGCCTGGTGACAGACGGACAGAACGACAGACAGACAGACATACAGCGGAGCCTTAGTAATAGGGTAACGTTTTACCTCCTTAAAAAAACAATTGCAATGCTATCATCTTTAAAGCTTAATTATGTTTTGAGCATTTAAAATAAAGAGACTTTAAGAAATATGAAATAAGCTGATATGCTATGTTAAGAGCAAAATTACTCTCAAAATGTGAAGTCAATGATACCGAATGGTTCCTGTTTCGAAAACATTTTATGTACGATAGCATTTTTTTTCACTTAACCAATTATAGATTGTCGTGTGGTGCCGGCACGTTAAAAGAATTGCACCACCCCTTCTCTTCCTATCAGTGTCGTCAGGAGAACCGCCACAAGAAGACGGGCAGCAGCGTCTCCTCTCCACCATTGGCCAAACTGCGATCGCCAACCCGCCTGCCAAGCGCAGCGATTATGGCAAAATCCTCCCTTTGGAGAGGCCTGTGTCCAGCAGTGGACTGATATAGGCTGGTGATGAATTATAGATCAATAGATTAGTATTAGTGTAATTTGGCAAACAAACACAACAATGTTAAGATACTTCTTATCAAAAAAAAAAATTTGGATTCTCCCATTATAAATTACCTACGACGTTATTGGCGGAAACTGTGCAAGGGTTTCAGAGAACCAATGGCAACCGCTTCACATGCATTAACAACCAGATTTTCTGAAATTCGGGCCATGCGGTCAAGCGATAAGAAACGGGGTATTAAGACGGCTCACCCTGCAAGTGCAATTCACAACTTAAATAGCAATTAATAATTATGATACCCGCTATTGCATACTCATTCACTGCAATCCCCCTGGAGCAGAACTGATGCCGTAAACAAGTAATAAAGATAGCGATACGCTAATAAGAGTTTATATCGAAAACTGCGTAAGTGCGTTTCGTAAAGTAAATGTGGTTCCGCGGATAAGGGCACTAAACTGTAGGCTTTACTACGAAAATGTGTTGTTCCTACTTTAAAACCAAATGTAAATTAAAATAGTGATACACTTTGTAATAGGTTTAGTAATTTAAATTAGTGTATCGTGTAATTCTCACTTCAAATTTGTCGCTTTTTCTTTCACCACACCAACATACAATTATGTATTTATAATACATAATTGTAACGAAAACGAATTTAAACTTTATCTATTTCTTCTTCTGAACCTATTTAAACCAAAATAAATAACTTAAACTAATAAATAAATAAATAAAATCATTTATTTGCCAGAATATGGTTACAAAGTGTTCATAATATTGTATTATTTACCAACATATTCTATCGCCAGCGTAAAATGTGACTTTTTCAACACAATAACTCGACTTGACATTTTCAAAATGTAGGTCATTTTACTCGCTTCTATCACAATAAAAAATAATAAGTATCACTATTCATTTTAAGACAATATAGTTACGAATAAAAGAACCCTAAATGAACCGTCCGACGGTCTGTGAGATCAGATAAATGAAATCTTTCATGAGAATAATTCTTTACGCAGCCACTGGGGTGGAAGAATTGCATACAACATAACATGCTGTGAATTAATTAGCCGCTTGTTGTTGGCATACGACTTGCTTGCAGCATTTTTAAAGTAGGTTTGTTTTAACAGAACGTTATGGTTTTGCAAGATGGCGGCAGTATTGTATAGGTCTAGTGTTGTTCGTACTACAAATAAGTGAATATCATCATCATTTCAGCCACAGAACGACTCACATCACATCATCTCCAGCCTATATCAGTCCACTGCTGGACACAGGCCTCTCCAAAAGGATGATTTTGCGATAATCGCCACGCTTGGCAGGCGGGCTGGCGATCGCAGTTTGGCCAATGGTGGAGAGGAGTCGCTGCTGCCCGTCTTCTTGTGGCGGTGCTCCTGTAGTTGCCTCTTACGACACCCATCGGAAGAAAAGGGTCCTATTCTTTTAACGTGCCGGCACCACACGTCACACACACAGGACGTCCACTGCTGGACATAGGCCTCCCCCAGTGACTTCCAGATTGGCCGGTTGGAAGCGGCCTGCATCCAGTGGCTTCCAGCGGCCAATATCGGTCACCAATTTTTTTTTCGGGCTTAACAACAAATATTTAAAAAAGTGTAGACCTAATGGTTCAGAAATTGTGGAGCTATGCACTTCTTCACAACACATAAAGACATTTTTTCTATTAATAAAGATTGAGTATAATATATTTATTTCAAAATATGAAATCAAGTCGTATAAAGTAGATTTAATTGGTCTTCCAAACTTCCTCAAATTTCGCTTCCCTAATAGCGGCTTAGCGAAAATCAAATTAATTATCTATTAAAGTCTAATTTTCAGCACAAATATAATTATGGTATATTAAAAACGTCTTTAAAAGAGCAAGAATAATATCCGGTGGGCCCGGCCTTTGTCCCTAATACAAATAAATGAGACACACCACATTAAAATAGAAAATAAAAAAAATCGCACATCCTCGTAAGACTCATATTCGTTTCAGCCACAGGACGTCCACTGCTGAACATAGGCCTCCCCTAGTGACTTCTGTCATCGGAGGGTTTTTGCCATACTCGCTACGCTTGGCAGGCGGGTTGGCGGGCGCAGTTTTTTTATTATTTCGTACGCAGACGCTGCTCCTCGTCTCGTGCTACAGGATTAAGTCGCCTCTTACGACACGCCGTCTGTTGGCGGTGGGGAAGTGTATTCTTTACGGCCGTCCCCACACGGCAATATTACTCATATTGATTAAATACAAATACTTTTTTTAGAGTACCTACCAAAATCGAAATACAAAAAAACATTCTATTTCACATAGTAATGCCCGACTAGCTGTTTACAGTTGTATGTTTTTTTTAGAAGATTGCAATAGTAGCATTTACAAAAGATATATCTGAGCAGCTCTAAAGAGGATGTATGTTGTTCGAATCAGACCTTGTATATAAATAAATAAATAAATATAAGTATGCGCCTTAGATACACCAATTTTACTGTCATGGCCTCGAACTAGGAATTAACATACTTAGGGAACGACATTGTTAATGATATAACAGAGAAAATATTGTTGCTAGGTGCATCTCTAAGCACACTTAGATTTAATAAGTTCATGTTAATAAGTTTATGTATAACAAATCGTTACCATTGGTCGTCATCAGAACCCTAAGCGTATAGGGGGAATTACCGAAAACTGCACCAATTAGGTTTTCTATAATTTTAGTCAAATAAAAAGAAGGCTGGAGGGTGGCGCTACTTGTCTCCACCGAACACTTATAGTACTGAAATGTTAGTTCCTATTTTGACCACCGCTCTTTTTACGTGACGCCAAGTATACTTCCTTAGATGCAAATTTGCTAGACTTGTCGCATCCATCTCTGATGTCCCGGATTTGATTCCCGGTCGGGTCAGTATTGAAAAATATCTTTTCCATTTTGTCTTGGGCCTGGGTGTTGTGGTACAGTCGTTGTTTCTGTTTTTTTATCACAATGGCTACTTATGTTAGGGTCAGAGCAGCGTAGTATGTGGTTTTGTCCAATATTAATTTTTATTTACTTATTTAATTTATGAAGTTATTAACATTTTGTAATGGCTGGTCTCTTTAGACTGGGCTGCGTATCCGGCGCACAATAATTAAGATATAATTTGCAAGTATTTTACTTTGTAATTTTTACGTTTTTTCTTCGACAAGTGATTTAGGGTTGATTATAAAAATGGTTTTTTGGTAAATACTTGAAAATATTTGGACCTTTGTTAAAGTGAAACGTCTTTTTAATTAAAATATAATTAACATTAATTACAAAGTATAATTCTTGAGTGACTTAACAAACAACAACTAAGAATTACAGATTTTACACGATTGTTATCGGGCTTCAGATGACGAATTATTTGAATAACATTAACTAAAACGCTGAATATAACAAATTGCTTGAACAAATTGCGCTTAGTGGTCGTCCATTAATCAATTGATGTTTTTAGCGACATTTAAGCCTCCCCCTCCCCCATGGTGATACGTGGTGAGGTGTTAGACTACCCTTGCCCGGTCCCTACCCAAATCACGTGCATTTTTTCGGTACAAGCAACCGCTTTTCTGTTTAGAAATCGCGCATTCAAAGACAAAATAAATACATCTGATGTCTCATTATAGCCCCACCTCCTTCCTAGTGTGATATTTCGTGATTTTTTCTGAACCCCCTCCCCCCCTTTCGAGCCTCACGTGATAAATGGACGACCCCTAATATTTAAAAAAACAGGATGTAGGTACAGTCAAACACACAGAAACGTGGCCTCTTACATGGGCCTTATAAGAAAGCTCAAAGTTCCACCCACAGCTAGCGCGCCATGGAAAGGGTTATGCTCGGTGTTTCTTTGCGAGATCAAATCAGAAATGAGGAGATCCGTGAACGAACAAAAGTCGCTGACATAGCCCGACGGATTAGCCGGCTAAAGTGGCCAAACCAGCGTAGTTATGGCTCTGGTTGTAACGACAAATGCTGAGCCAGGGGACCTTTTTGACACTCTTTTTATGTTTATACCTATTTGATTCTGTTTGTAATTGTGCTTATGTGTCAAATAAATGTTTTCTATTCTATTCTATTATATATGCGGGGCACATAGCACGTAGAACTGACGGCCGATGGGGCAGAAAGGTTCTGGAATGGAGAGAGAAATTTTTAGTATTTGTTGTTATAACGGCAACAGAAACACATCATCTGTAAAAATTTCAGCTCTCTAACTATCACGGTTCATGACATTCAGCCTGGTGACAGACGGACAGAACGACAGACAGACAGACATACAGCGGAGCCTTAGTAATAGGGTACCGTTTTACCTCCTTAAAAAAACAATTGCAATGCTATCATCTTTAAAGCTTAATTATGTTTTGAGCATTTAAAATAAAGAGACTTTAAGAAATATGAAATAAGCTGATATGCTATGTTAAGAGCAAAATTACTCTCAAAATGTGAAGTCAATGATACCGAATGGTTCCTGTTTCGAAAACATTTTATGTACGATAGCATTTTTTTTCACTTAACCAATTATAGATTGTCGTGTGGTGCCGGCACGTTAAAAGAATTGCACCACCCCTTCTCTTCCTATCAGTGTCGTCAGGAGAACCGCCACAAGAAGACGGGCAGCAGCGTCTCCTCTCCACCATTGGCCAAACTGCGATCGCCAACCCGCCTGCCAAGCGCAGCGATTATGGCAAAATCCTCCCTTTGGAGAGGCCTGTGTCCAGCAGTGGACTGATATAGGCTGCTGATGAATTATAGATCAATAGATTAGTATTAGTGTAATTTGGCAAACAAACACAACAATGTTAAGATACTTCTTATCAAAAAAAAAAATTGGATTCTCCCATTATAAATTACCTACGACGTTATTGGCGGAAACTGTGCAAGGGTTTCAGAGAACCAATGGCAACCGCTTCACATGTATTAACAACCAGATTTTCTGAAATTCGGATCATGCGGTCAAGCGATTAGAAACGGGGTATTAAGACGGCTCACCCTGCAAGTGCAATTCACAACTTAAATAGCAATTAATAATTATGATACCCGCTATTGCGTATATACTCATTCACTTCAATCACCCTGGAGCAGAACTGATGCCGTAAACAAGTAATAAAGATAGCGATACGCTGATAAGAGTTTATATCGAAAACTGCGTAAGTGCGTTTCGTAAAGTAAATGTGGTTCCGCAGATAAGGGCACTAAACTGTAGGCTTTACTACGAAAATGTGTTGTTCCTACTTTAAAACCAAATGTAAATTAAAATAGTGATACACTTTGAAATAGGTTTAGTAATTTAAATTAGTGTATCGTTAAATTCTCACTTCAAATTTGTCGCTTTTTCTTTCACCACACCAACACACAATTATGTATTATAAACAATCGATTTTAAATGTTATCTAGTTCTTTGTTTCTGAACCTATCCAAAATAAATAACTTAAACTAATAAATAAATAAATAAAATCATTTATTTGCCAGAATATGGTTACAAAGTGTTCATAATATTGTATTATTTACCAACATATTCTATCGCCAGCGTAAAATGTGACTTTTTCAACACAATAACTCGACTTGACATTTTCAAAATGTAGGTCATTTTACTCGCTTCTATCACAATAAAAAATAATAAGTATCACTATTCATTTTAAGACAATATAGTTACGAATAAAAGAACCCTAAATGAACCGTCCGACGGTCTGTGAGATCAGATAAATGAAATCTTTCATGAGAATAATTCTTTACGCAGCCACTGGGGTGGAAGAATTGCATACAACATAACATGCTGTGAATTAATTAGCCGCTTGTTGTTGGCATACGACTTGCTTGCAGCATTTTTAAAGTAGGTTTGTTTTAACAGAACGTTATGGTTTTGCAAGATGGCGGCAGTATTGTATAGGTCTAGTGTTGTTCGTACTACAAATAAGTGAATATCATCATCATTTCAGCTACAGAACGACTCACATCACATCATCTCCAGCCTATATCAGTCCACTGCTGGACACAGGCCTCTCCAAAAGGATGATTTTGCGATAATCGCCACGCTTGGCAGGCGGGCTGGCGATCGCAGTTTGGCCAATGGTGGAGAGGAGTCGCTGCTGCCCGTCTTCTTGTGGCGGTGCTCCTGTAGTTGCCTCTTACGACACCCATCGGAAGAAAAGGGTCCTATTCTTTTAACGTGCCGGCACCACACGTCACACACACAGGACGTCCACTGCTGGACATAGGCCTCCCCCAGTGACTTCCAGATTGGCCGGTTGGAAGCGGCCTGCATCCAGTGGCTTCCAGCGGCCAATATCGGTCACCAATTTTTTTTTCGGGCTTAACAACAAATATTTAAAAAAGTGTAGACCTAATGGTTCAGAAATTGTGGAGCTATGCACTTCTTCACAACACATAAAGACATTTTTTCTATTAATAAAGATTGAGTATAATATATTTATTTCAAAATATGAAATCAAGTCGTATAAAGTAGATTTAATTGGTCTTCCAAACTTCCTCAAATTTCGCTTCCCTAATAGCGGCTTAGCGAAAATCAAATTAATTATCTATTAAAGTCTAATTTTCAGCACAAATATAATTATGGTATATTAAAAACGTCTTTAAAAGAGCAAGAATAATATCCGGTGGTCCCGGCCTTTGTCCCTAATACAAATAAATAAGACACACCACATTAAAATAGAAAATAAAAAAAATCGCACATCCTCGTAAGACTCATATTTGTTTCAGCCACAGGACGTCCACTGCTGAACATAGGCCTCCCCTAGTGACTTCTGTCATCGGAGGGTTTTTGCCATACTCGCCACGCGTGGCAGGCGGGTTGGCGGGCGCAGTTTTTTTATTATTTCGTACGCAGACGCTGCTTCCCGTCTCGTGCTACAGGATTAAGTCGCCTCTTACGACACGCCGTCTGTTGGCGGTGGGGAAGTGTATTCTTTACGGCCATCCCCACACGGCAATATTACTCATATTGATTAAATACAAATACTTTTTTTAGAGTACCTACCAAAATCGAAATACAAAAAAACATTCTATTTCACATAGTAATGTCCGACTATCTGTTTACAGTTGTATGTTTTTTTTAGAAGATTGCAATAGTAGCATTTACAAAAGATATATCTGAGCAGCTCTAAAGAGGATGTATGTTATTTCAATCAGACCTTGTATATAAATACATAAATTTAAATATGCGCCTTAGATACACCAATTTTACTGTCATGGCCTCGAACTAGGAATTAACATCCTTAGGGAACGACATTGTTAATGTGATACCAGAGAAAATATTGTTGCTAGGTGCATCTCTAAGCACACTTAGATTTAAGTTCATGTATAACAAATCGTTGCCATTGGTCGTCATCAGAACCCTAAGCGTATAGGGGGAATTACCGAAAACTGCACCAATTAGGTTTCAAATAAAAAGAACGCTGGAGGGTGGCGCTACTTGTCTCCACCGAACACTTATAGCAGTACTGAAATGTTAGTTCCTATTTTGGCCACCGCTCTTTTTACGTGACGCCAAGTATACTTCCTTAGATGCAAACATGCTAGACTTGTCGTATCCATCTCTGATGTCCCGGATTCGATTCCCGGTCGGGTCAGTATTGAAAAATATCTTTTCCATTTTGTCTTGGGCCTGGGTGTTGTGGTACAGTCGTTGTTTCTGTTTTTTTTTTATCACAAGTAAGTACTATGGCTACTTATCTTAGGGTCAGAACAGTGTAGTATGTGATTTTGTCCAATATTAATTTTTATTTATTTATTAATGGTCGATACCTACTTTATTTATGAAAATATTAACATTCTGTAATGGCTGGTCTTTTTAGACTGGGCTGCGTATCCGGCGCACAATAATTAAGATATAATTTGCAAGTATTTTACTTTGTAATTTTTACGTTTTTTTTTCGACAGGTGATTTAGGGTTGATTATAAAAATGTTTTTTTGGTAAATACTTGAAAATATTTGGACCTTTGTTAAAGTAAAGCGTCTTTTTGATTATAATATAATTAACATTAATTACAAAGTATAATTCTTGAGTGACTTAACAAACAATAACTAAGAATTACAGATTTTTACACGTTTCTTATCGGGCTTCAGATGACGAGTTATTTGAATAACATTAACTAAAACGCTGAATATAACAAATCGCTTGAACAAATTGCGCTTAGTGGTCGTCCATTAATCAATTGATGTTTTTTAGCGACATTTAAGCCCCCCCACGGTGATACGTGGTGAGGTGTTAGACTACCCTTGCCCCACCTACCCAAATCACGTGCATTTTTTCGGTACAAGCAACCGCTTTTCTGTTTAGCGCGCATACAAAGACAAAATAAATACATCTGATGTCTCATTATAGCCCCACCTCCTTCCTAGTGTGATATTTCATGATTTTTTCCGAACCCCCTCCCCCCCTTTCGAGCCTCACGTGATAAATGGACGACCCCTAATATTTTAAAAACAGGATGTAGGTACAGTCAAACACACAGAAACGTGGCCTCTTACTATGGGCCTTATAAGAAAGCTCAAAGTTCCACCCACACCTAGCGCGCCATGGAAAGGGTTATGCTCGGTGTTTCTTTGCGAGATCAAATCAGAAATGAGGAGATCCGTGAACGAACAAAAGTCGCTGACATAGCCCGACGGATTAGCCGGCTAAAGTGGCCAAACCAGCGTAGTTATGGCTCTGGTTGTAACGACAAATGCTGAGCCAGGGGACCTTTTTGACACTCTTTTTATGTTTATACCTATTTGATTCTGTTTGTAATTGTGCTTATGTGTCAAATAAATGTTTTCTATTCTATTCTATTATATATGCGGGGCACATAGCACGTAGAACTGACGGCCGATGGGGCAGAAAGGTTCTGGAATGGAGGCCACGCACCGGCAAGCGCAGCGTAGGACGTCCACCCACAAGGTGGGCAGACGACCTGGTAAAGGTTGCAGGACGACGCTGGATGCAGGCCGCTTCCAGCCGGCCGATCTGGAAGTCACTGGGGGAGCCCTATGTTCAGCAGTGGACGTCCTGTGGCTGAAATGATGGCTTGGCTGGCAGAGTAACAGAAATCTGTTGTAAAAAAAGGAGTAACAACAATTTTTGATCACTTTTAAACTATGTTGAAATTGCTTGACATATTTTAATTGGCAACATTTTCAGCTCCCCCAGGTTAAGTGCGGGTGACATCAGTTCTAGATGTGACAGATCTATTACTGGATTAAAAATAATAGGAGTTTAATTTATTAAACTAGAATCAATTAAATTATAAAAATTACAATAAATTAATAACAATTATTAATACTTAATTGAATTACAATTACTAAGTCATAATAAAAAAAACAAATAAATTATAACAATGTCAATCCCGGAGGGAAAGTGCCCATAACACTTGCAGCAGTCCCCCGCTGAATAGCTACAGCTATCCTCTGAACTAGGAATGACCCAGCCAGTGGATCATTGGTTCTCACTTAAATTTATTAAATTTAGCATTAGAAATATAAATAATTATAGCAAAAAATCAAAAATCATTTTTCTAAACGCAAAAGGCAGAAACCTCAGTCCCCTGCGCGGCCATGTGTGTGCACAGATAATAAATAAATACGAGATACCATCATCCTCGTATCGCGTTCCAATGATTTTATACCTTCCGACTACGATACGATTACTCAATTGATAGATACTTCATTGCACAAAAATATTTTTCTAAACAAGGCATATTTGTATTAAAAATCAGGCGGTCTTATCGCAAAAAAACCTCTTACATAAACCTCTGGGTAGTGGAAATAAATAGCTTGAATAGTCATCAATAATTTAAAATTAACAAATTTTACAAAGACGTTATTCATACAAAAGTTCACCTTTCCATACACAAAAGTAATTTCCCTCGGTGAAAAAAGAGTATCAGTTTTATTTTGTGTTTCGACGCAGGCTCCATACAAGTTAGCTTTAAGGAACAGAACATGCTTCTAAAGTGATTCCTCAGTTCAATCTGCCATCCTGTACAATTATATTGACCTATTAATTAGGTCAGTTAGCATGATTCCCATTTAAGGATTAACGAAGTGGTATTTTCTATTGCTAGTTCCCGTTACCATTGCGATCTGGGACGAAATTCTGAAAATAAGAAGGATCACTTTATTTAATTTCCTAAATCAAAATTTATAGTCAATGACTTGAGAGAACCCGCAACCGGCTTTGTAGCGCTAAAAAAAAATATTCATTAGCCTAGCTAGATCAGATATTTTAAATGTAAGGCATTGGCTCTAAATTGGTAGGTATGTTACTGAATATAAAACCATAATTTGATTTCACATCGGTAACATATTGTTGTCCTGTGTCGTCGGGTCGTAACAGAATATTATCGTGATCGTCTCGTACGCTATAAAAAGTTCGTCTGTGCGTAACGCGTTATCGCCCGTAATGCGGTTTCTCGCGTATATTTTTTTGTTAATGACGTATTTTTAAGGATTCTACGCGATTAAACTAATCTCTTTCTCATGGGAAATAAAGAAGGTAGTCATTACTATATTTCATCAGGTTTTTCCTTTGGGAAATGTTTGCGGTTGAAAAAAGTATTTCAGATTTATTATTTTCACCTTGACCTTAAGGAATGGTGTAACGAAATAATCTGTTGTAGCTTGACGACTTATTTTTGGTTTCTTTAGCATCTAAAAGTTACTTTTATTATCTTAACTAGTAACTCACTATGTTATCAAAATATTGGTAGTGTTTTACCTCCTATTAGAATAAGAATAGAAGAAGAATAAGAGACAAC
This sequence comes from Anania fuscalis, assembly GCA_950371115.1. Taxonomy (NCBI): domain Eukaryota; kingdom Metazoa; phylum Arthropoda; class Insecta; order Lepidoptera; family Crambidae; genus Anania; species Anania fuscalis. Next base: position 14,448,522 of record OX493343.1, on the reverse strand, counting down.
TCTCTTTTTATAACTTGGTATGTACATATTATATGCTATCCGTTAATGACAATACAATAGTTTGATACCACCGTGCTGATCTGATGATAGGTCAGAAGTCTATAGTGGAACTCAGTGCCTACTAGTTAAACCTTCTTTAAGCTCATTTCAATGGTTTTGGTTAGGCTCGTAGGCATAAAATCAGATTTATTACTGAAATTGTCTTTTCATTGCAACCTAAATCCCCCATAAATCATAAATGCAAAAGCTTATGGGGATATTTGGATGTTTGTGACTTAATTAAGTGTAAACGGCTGAACGGATTTGAATGAAATTTTGCACACTTATAGAATTGGATTAATGTATACGATACTTTTTATCCCTATTAAAAATTTATGTGTGTTTTTGTGTCTAAGTGGGCTTCCTAAGATCTTGTAATTTACGCAAATGCAGTTGCGGACACACCTAGTACCTACCTATTCCATAATTAAGGCAAAAGTTTATTTAGTTGTTTTTATGTTTATAACATTTTATGTACATAAATGTCTGTCACAGCGTGTACACCTCAATCTATAATTTCACAACCTGTTACAAATCGTTTTGAACTTACCCGTGGATAACGGGGTTGATTGCATTGTTAGTTACACTTACGTACATTTAATTTTTTTTTGTACTTAAGCTACCAATGTAATTGTTTGTTGTCACAAACAAAGAAAAGAAAAAAAAAAGTTGTACAGAAAATATCGATTAATCGCTTTTAGCGAAAACTTTGCCTAGCTAGCTAAAACCTTATATTATTATCTACTACCTGTGCCCTCGTCTTCGTTCACTTGTGCTGCAGTATTTTTGTAATGGCAAATGTAGGTAGGTTCAATTTAATTTTGCGAGATCAAATCAGAAATGAGGAGATCCGTGAACGAACCAAAGTCGCTGACATAGCCCGACGGATTAGCCGGCTGAAGTGGCAGTGGGCGGGGCACATAGCACGTAGAACTGACGGCCGATGGGGCAGAAAGGTTCTGGAATGGAGGCCACGTACCGGCAAGCGCAGCGTAGGACGCCCACCCACAAGGTGGGCAGACGACCTGGTAAAGGTTGCAGGACAACGCTGGATGCAGGCCGCTTCCAATCGGCCGATCTGGAAGTCACTGGGGGAGGCCTATGTTCAGCAGTGGACGTCCTGTGGCTGAGATGATGATGATGATGATAAATTTATATGCGTTATAAAATTATCATTTGTTTTCCTACTAAATAAAATTTTATTTAGTTGCTGGCCAATCTGGAAGTCTCTGTGGGAGGCCTATGTTAAGCAGTGGACGTCCTGTGGCTGAAGTGATGATGATGATGAATATCTTTTCTTTCTTTAACACAAATACGTGCTACCCTATATACTGTATCGCTTTACACTACCTGAACATACTGTGAGTTCCACGAACCCCTAAGTTTCTCGTTATCAGCTCACGTATTAATTTAATTGGCGTGTATCGAGATTCTAGTTCGATTATACCGGGTCTCTCGGTGTATAAGTAACGCCATGTGCAGGTTATTCGTGTGGGACAAAGTGCCAGTAACTGGTCAGTTTAAAAAAAAAGTGGTTTACTGCAAGGAACTAACAACAACAGGCTTCCGTAGTCAAAATGGAACACTTATAGTTTTTTTCATGTCTGTCCGTCTGTCCGCGGTTTAGCTCATGAGTCTCTTAATATTAGAACCCGTAATTTTGCAAGAGTTAACCAATTGTCAAAAGAAGTACTTAAAAAATCGGTTTACCTGATAAGTTACACACGCACACACGCAACGCACATTGCGTTAGAGCAACAAAAGACACAGCTCACGACTTTTGAGATCGTCGATACAAATGAGCCTTTCAGGGTTTTCCAAGATGAGATGAGAGATGAGTACTTTGCTCGGGCGCGATTTGTATGAAGCTCTTCTGAATGTATCGTTTACTTCGTGGTTAATTCGTGGACGTACAGACGATATTAGTAAAAGTACGAAAGTGTTCAAGGTTCCTTATTCACTATGGAACCCTAAACAAGACCAGACTGTGCAGGTCGAATTTAGGAGACTGTTAGTTGAATATAGGATCCCAATATGAAAAACTCTCAGTAGAAGGCGGTTAACCCAACGTAACAGAACCGCCAAAGATGGCCGCAGCGATCCGTGCAGGACTCCAAAACTTAGATTAATGAATGCAGAACTGATTGGGTTAGGAATCTTTTGGAGTTTAGCCATTACCTCCACACACGAACGTGTTAGGTTTGAGTTAGTCAACTATGAGGGTAGTATGCATTTCGCAAATCGAGTTGGAAGCCAGATCTTTAGCTTGCACATATGCACTGAAGTTAACATATCAGCTACTTTGACTTCAAAGTAGCGCTCGTTGAACACGATGTGAAACTGAACTAATTTGATAGGTAGATTTTGTTCTGATGATATTCTGTTGCAAAGGGCTGGTTTGATTCTCGGTTTGGTTCAGTTTATAAAGAGATTTTTTAAGCACTGGCTTGGCTCTGGGTGTGATGAGAGCGAGCCAGACAGCAATCCGGAGACAGAACACCCCTAGGTGTACCCAAACTACCACAATTTTTTTGTAGTTTCCGATTTTTAAGTTGACAACTTAATAACCATTTTTGTAGTATTTTTTTTCTTAACCCGTCAACTCCCAAGCAACAACCCACCGCACCTCCATTTGTTATTCAATTTTTATCTGTTTTACACACGTGTAAGGGATTAATAGGTAAATTGGATGCCTTACTCGTACAGTCACATGTAGAAAAACAATTGTGTGTAGATCTGCTAACATAACGCCATTAAAAAAAGGTTAAAAAAACTAACTGTTTTTTTGGCTTTCTCTGAAATTTTACTTAACGCTATTTTATTGAACAGCCTTTTTAGAAGTAATTTTACAATTCAATTTATCTTTACTTTGCTAATTATTAATTTAATAAAAATCCTTATCAAACAAAACCAGTTCCTTCAACAACTGACTTGTCATTGTGAAAATATTTTAATTATCCCTATTTATTACAAACAATACTCACGCATGATATTAAATGGAAATTAAAAACTTTATGTCCCTTTAAATCATTTGAAAACATGCACCCGTGGTCCTAAAGCTACATTGTTCACTGGTCCCCCAACCGTGGCGCATAAAACTTTTAATTTTCCCAAATGAGGTTTAAAATTAAGTAAAATTAAAGTGATCACGTCGGAAACGCATTCAGGGGGCTATAAAAAGTTAAATTGCACGTTAAAATCGCGCGCCGCCGGGGTATCAATGCATTTGCATGTGTAGCTAAGAGTCCTTACACACTTGAAGCGTTTAAAGTGGAAAATCGATTTAAAAAAACATATGTAGAAATATTTGGTACAAAAATTTAAATTAAATTAAATTAAAATTTAAGCACTTGGGACGTGGGTTCGAGTCCTACCTGAGGTCGATGATTTTTTTCAAGTGTTATTTATCTTCAACTACAAAAATTTAGTTAGACAATGGTTACCTACATTAGGAAACGTAATAATGTTTTGCCATTGCTATGATAGTATTTTTTTTTGTATACTAGCCAGAAGCGCAACTATTCTCGGTTGTTGCCTCAAATGTATGGTTCTTTTTATGCAATTTGTAATATTATGACTTTTTATATTGTGTTATTGTGATATAAAAAGAAAAAAAAATACAGTCAGTCCGTGTTCATTAAAAACCATTAAAAACCATTAAAACCAATTTATTTCTGTAAATAGGCTTAAACTAAGCGCTTTTACACGTCCCAATATTTTTTTTTCCCTACCACTACTTCAGGACAATTTTGGGCTAGCGCCGAGAAGAAGTAGCGCAAGAAACTCGGTCACTATTGTCAGCCTCTTTTTAAATAGTATATATTTACATTACAAGATAAATGTACCTGTGCGAGCAGGGCAGTATTTATTTCCAAATATTTTTATCGTTTATATAATCATTTACAGTATAATATCCTTTTTTCATTAAAGTTGTTTTAATATGCGATTTAAATTTTAACAGGGGCAGTTCTACAATAGACGCTGGTAATTTATTAAAAAAGCGAATACATTTTCCCATAAACGAATTACCCACTTTATGCAGTCTGAAATTGGGAACGGCAAGCTTATTCTTATTCCGTGTGTTAAGATTATGAATGTCACTTTTCTTAAGGAATAAGGACAGGTTTTTGCGGATGTACATTATATTTTCATAAATAAATTGGGATGCTACTGTAAGTATATTAATTTCTTTAAACAGTTCTTTTAAGGAGTCTCGGGGTCCAAGGCCGTAAATTGCCCGTACAGCTCTCTTCTGCAGTACAAATATAGATTCAATATCTGCTGCTGAGCCCCATAACAATATTCCATATGACATTATACTATGAAAATAGCTAAAATACACCAATCTTGCCGTTTCAACATCAGTCAGTTGTCTTATCTTTCTCACGGCATAAGCAGCAGAGCTAAGTCTTCCCGACAGAGTCTCGATATGCGCACCCCATTGCAAACGGGAATCTAAAGTGATTCCTAAAAATGTAGTGGAACTAGATGTATTAAGTTGTTCATCTTTTACAGTAATATGTGTTGAGACAAGTTTTACGTTGGGCATTGTGAATTTGATGCACTTTGTTTTATTTGCATTTAGCATAAGATTATTGGTGGTGAACCAATGCAATACTTCCGAAAGTGCATTATTTACATCGTCAAATGAGTCTTTACCTCTCTTGATTTTAAAAATCAATGAAGTATCATCTGCAAATAGCACTGTCTCACAGAGGTCTTTCGTAAAAGATGGAAGGTCATTTATGTAAATTAGAAAGAGCAGAGGCCCTAATATCGATCCCTGCGGCACACCCATAGTAAGAGGCGACCCAGAAGACTCAGCTCCATTGATACAAACTTTTTGTGTTCTGCCTGTGAGATAAGAGTTTACTAAATCTGAGGCATCGCATGAAACACCATAGTGTCTAAGTTTTTTCAGTAAAGTTTGATGGTCCACACAATCAAAAGCCTTAGAAAGATCACAAAAAACTCCCAAAGCGTCCTGCCTACTTTCCCAAGCATCAAACACGTGTTTCAAGAGTGCAACTCCAGCATCTGTAGTGCTTCTACCTTTCGTGAAGCCATATTGTTTGCTATGTAACAATTTATTAAGGACAAAGTGTGATAAAAGTTGATTGAAAATTACTTTTTCAAAAACTTTACTAAGTACCGGTAAAATTGAAATTGGTCGAAAATTTGAAGGATCATTTTTCTCGCCTGATTTATATAAAGGAATTATCTTACTAAATTTCATCAAAGTAGGAAACTGTTTATCATCAATACATTTATTAAAAAGAATTGTAAGATAAGGGGCTATCGTATTTATAATTGTATTGATAATATTGACTGAGATCCCCCATAAGTCTTCAGTTTTTTTCATGTTCAATTCCTTGAAAGTTTTTATTAGTATATTAGGATTAATATGTCTAAAATTAAATGGAGTTTTGCACTCATCAACACCCGACTTGAGAAGGGATTCAGCTAGTTCAGCAGAAGAAGCCAGTTCTTTAGTTGTAGAGGGAGCTATATTCGAAAAGAATTCCTCGAAAGCATTTGCAACTTCTGCATGTGAGTTAATTAGTTTATCCCCAATTTTAAGAGAGTAAGAGTGATCATTCTGTTTACGCCTACATGTTTCTTTATTTATTATGTTCCATGTGGCCTTTGCTTTATTATCAGAACCCAAAATAATATTTCGAAGATGATTTGATTTTGCAGTGGCACATACTTTTTTAAATATTTTAGAGTAATTTCTAACATGATCTATGATCTGTGGGTTCTGAGTGTTTGCTTTTAGACTATACAAGTCATATAATTTTCTTCTACTTTTGTAAATACCAGGTGTAGCCCATTCATTAAACTTACACCTGACTTTATTTCCTTTAATTTTTTTTTGTGTGAAAATTTTATCAAATTCATTTTTAATCAAGCCAAAAAGATCCTCATATAACAGATCAACACTATGGCTACTGCTAGATTTTAGTAAATCTATACCGTTACACATTTTCTCTTTAAATCGGTCTATTCTATTTACGGTTATTGGCCTGCAGACAGCATCTATAATTTCTCGGACATGATGGTGCTCAAACGACGCCCTCTGGCCACTATGGTCAGACCTTAAATAATTTATAACTGATTTATCTATTACATTGCTATTGCAAAAAATATTATCTAAGCAAGTAGCTGTTGTGGGAGTCACTCTTGTTGGTTCATTAAATAAGTTAATTAAATTAAACGATTTAAAAAGATTAAGAAAACGAGTTGAATTCGGTGAATTTACTAATATATTGACATTAAAATCTCCACACACAACTATTTTCTTACTAGAACTACAGACTTTTTTCAAAGCCTCTTCCATATTGGATTCAAACTCATTACAAATCATGGATTGATTGGGTTAGTATCCTCTAGAGTCTGGGTTATCAAAAGAGAAAATTAATTTTAGATTGCACTCCATGCAAAGAAATGACTGTAGATGTTTACAAAAATGTTGTTTAGGGTTAGAAAACAGGGACCATAAGTAAGCCGAGCGAGCGAAACGAGCGGTTCTCTCGTTCCTATCCTATCTACAATTAGCTTTTATTTTTTCAAGTTTTGTTTTTTAAAATTAATCGTGCATTATTTTAGCATAGCCTTATAGTATCGCAGGTCAAATGATGTGTATTTTTTGAAGTAGCGTAATTAACAGGTTATAAACCTAGCACACAATTTAAAATTTTCTTAATTTGTATTGAACTCTAAATTTAAACTATGTTTTTTAACTTATATTTCTGTTAAAATAAATTCACTGAAAAAGATAGACATAAAAATTATAATAGATCCTTTTTTTTCAACCAGACCATTCATCTCCTATATCCATTATCTATTCCCAAAGCAAAGTTTAAACAATACCAGATAGCAAATAAATATAAATACATTAAAAACAAACAAGAGTTAAGTACTAATCTCACCGATAGTCGTTATTTGACGGAATGAGACGCCTTGCTACCGCAAAAATATAAGTGTACAATGCCCCTTAAAATGCATGTGTCAAATTTTTTGTACATGTTAGGCCGCCATATTGCGATGCTTGGGGCTTGGGCACGCGTAGCAAATGACATGCGATCCGTCCAAATTGTTTGTGTTAATTTGCGTCGCTAAGGCCTTCTTGCGCATTTTAGGATTAGCGAATTTAATCCCGAACTATCCACTAACACGGTGTTAAAAATCATTCTATAGCTGTCAGTTTGTATGACAATGAAAGAGATAGAAATATGTCTAAATCTTGTACTAAACTAATCCGGTGGTGCGCAAGTCCAGCTTAGTATGATGATGTGACTAAGCATCCGAAACTATTTATTAATAAAAACCGGCCAAGTGCGAGTCTGACTCGCGCAAGAACGTACCATTTTCTATAAAAACGGCAAAAAAATCACGTTTGTTGTATGGGAGCCCCCTTAAATATTTATTGTATTCTGTTTTTTAGTATTTGTTGTTATAGCGGCAACAGAAGTACATGAACTGTGAAAATTTCGACTCTCTAGCTATCACGGTTTATGAGATACAGCCTGGTGACAGACAGACAGACGGACAGTGGAGCCTTAGGATTAATAGGGTCCCGTTTTACCCTTTGGGTGCGCAACCCTAAAAAGTGTAGACAAGATTTTAACCATGAATAAAGATTTGCCAAACTTTGACGACCGTCTGGTGTAGTGGTTCACGCTCCGGACTACAATGCCTGGCGGTTGCGGGTTCGAATCCCGCGAGGGGTAAATGGTTGTGTGATGAGCACGAGCATTTGTACCTCAGTCGTGGTTGATCATAAAAGTATTTAAGTATGTTTATCCGTTATACTAGTCACCCTTATACGAGTACAAGCTTCGCTTTCGATTGTGGAAAAAATATATTAATTTCAACTTGATTATGTCATCATCATCATTTCAGCCATAGAACGTCAACTGCTGGGCGGTAACCACGAACTCTTAAAACAATCTCAAATCTGTCAAACATTATCATTTCTGTCAAATTTTGTATGAAATGACGTACAAAAATTGACAGATTTGACAACTTTGAGATTGTTTTAGGAGTTCATGGTTATGGCCCTGAACTTATGCCAAATGACTTCCAGATTGGCCAGTTGAAAGTTGCCAGCATCCAGCTGCTTTTTGCAACCTTTACCAGGTCGTCTGTCCAGCTTGTTGGTGGACGTGCATGATAGAATTATATTTTTGCATGATATGAACAATTTCATTTCAAATTGTATAATCCATAAAATTAACTTTCCTGTTACTTCTCTATTACTTCTCGTTGATATAGAATTATTAAATTTGATACAAATATCAAGCAATGCACAAGCACAAGTAATGAAAAAGTAACCTTTATTTATCAAACTTTGAAAATTGTTGACATGACTTAACAATCTAAAGTATTTTAAATTCGTTCTGTCAGGCGAGAGAAATACGACTTTATATTATTTTAAGGAAAGAAATATCAATCAAACGACCACCAAACGTGTTCATATCTCAAACAGACAGACAGACACGTACTCAGCTCACCGTCGGAATACAAATGGCTGCTCAAAAGGCATGTTTTTAAGTCTGGCAACACGCCAACTGATTAGTTGTATTATAAACCACCTATGATAAAAAGATGTCTGATGATTTGTCAAGGTGTATTGGTGAGTAATATTTTAACCTCTATGCTCGGGAAAAAAAAAACAATAGAAAAACAATGGCCCCGTCACACATGTGTACGCGAATTGAGCAAGAGAAAGTTAGTATTACCATGTGGTTTAACTTAGACGCAATTTTTTTTTCTAGTTATAATTAGAAATAATGATTGCATGTTCAGTACAAAACTAAAATAAGAAAATATATTATACACAAAGTAAGCGGTTTTTAAGGGTTCTGTACCCAAAGTGTAAAATGGAACCCTATTACTAAGGCTCCGCTGTCCGTTTGTCTGTCTGTATGTCCGTCTGTCCGTCAAGTCGTCAAATACAATAAATATTTAAGGGGGTTCCCTTACAACAAATGTGATTTTTTTGCCATTTTTATAGATAATGGTACGGAACCCTTTGTGCGCGAGGCCGACTCGCACTTGGCCGGTTTTTATTTTTGAATAAATAAATGTCATTTCTGCTTTCTAAGGTATGTGCGCCATGGGTATCACATAGCCATTTATTGAGCCTTTTTCTGTGCACTTATAATCCTCAAAATATAACTTTGCCTTACCACCGCTTCGGGACTCGGTCACCTTCTTAAGCCCGTTTTTGTTTTACAAGAAAAACAGTTACAAAACATTAGGGTATGTTTCACAATATACGGATAAGTTATTATCTCAAGGATAAACACGATTTTTGACACGATTTTCAAGCACTTGACATATTTTATCCCTTTATCCGTGCAATGTGAAACAGGCAAGTCAGACAGGTTATAAAGTATATGCACTGTACAAAAGGTGGTCGTAGCTCAGTGGTGGAAGCGCTTTGGTATCGATAACTAAAGTTAAGCAACCAACGCCGCGGTCGTGAGTGGATGGGTGACCATGCCACAAAATAGAAAAAATACCGCCGCTATACGTAATTTGTGACCATGCCGACCATATTTAGTGACATTTATGACGAGCATCTCCGTGCTTCGGAAGGCACGTTAAAAGTTGGTCCCGGCCAATATCGCTTGATATTGGTCGTGAAGCCTAGTCAGAGGCCTTAAGGCGGCTTGATACATCTGACAGTAAGGTTAAGTCACTGGCCTTACAACACCCGTCCACCAATCCGCACCGGGTCCGCGTGGAGTATGGCCCAAACCACCTCATAAATGAGGTGAGGCCTGTGCCCTGCTGTGGGACGTATATACTTTACTGTACAAAAAGATTAGTTTTCTCAACACTTTGTATGACTCGTGTACCTGGTCCATTGATTTTATATCCTGTCGTCTAACCGCAGGCTTCCCATTGCCTCCTCAAGGCTCGGTGCGGTCACCCATCCGGGTTTCTGTTTCGACGGTTCGGAGGTGTTGCGTGCGAAATCGATACGTTTAACCTTTTTTTTTTCCTTTAGCAATAGTGACGTAAAACCTATTTTTAACGCTGTGACATGAGGATAGTTAAAAGTCTACGTAGTTTAACTAGTAAAGATAATGTATTGATGATAAATGAATGTTTGTCGATGGACTGCATGACGACCTTTGGAAGATGAGGCAATGAATGTATGAAAAAATCGTGATCGATCGAATCAACTTACGTTCAGCAGTGGACATGGACAGCAATAGGCGGAAGATGATATTTTGAAGGCTTTGACATCTTGTATATTATTTACAAATATTTAAACTTGAAATCAGGCGTACATGCTTGTCCTCCGTAGAGAGGCGAGCGCACCGGAGGTCTTTGAGGTCCCGGTTTCGATTCCCGATTTTTGTAAAAAAAAGAGTACCCATCTTTTTTCAGTTTACAATTCTACTTTAAACTAAATGTTCACAATCTTGATGATGATGATTATCTAGACTGATTTCGGACACAGCGACTGCCATCTTAGGAGCATCTTAGGATGTTGTGTGTGTGGTACATTTTGTCACAGACACCAATTAGAATAGAATAGAATAGAAAACGTTTATTTGACACACATAGGCATAGTTACAAACATAATTACATTAAACATACAAAAAGAGTGTCAAAAAGGTCTCCGCTGAGCATTTGTCGTCGTTTTTAATTAATTTTATAATCCTACATATATCATAAATGCGAAAGTTTATGAGAATGGATAGATAAGTGTTTGTTATTCTTTCACGCAAAAACTATTAAACGGATTTTAATTCAAACTTTGCAGTAATAAAATGTATAAGTACGTGAATACCACATAGGCTCCGATTAAATATGTTGTGTAATTCGGCCATAATTATGAATAATCTAAACCCTAAGACGACGCAAAAGTTACGGACAAGGGTTATTTTGTGGAGGTTTGAAATATAATATATATAATACTAGTTAAGTAATATTATTTATTTCAAACCTCTACAAATAACCCTTACCTCACAGCTAAGACAAAGATTTTGTAGCCTTGCTTTATAACCTGCAGGTGTTAGTTTAGTGCACTCTAACAAGTTTACACACGAGAGCAATTAGCTATCGTAAAACGTTTTATTTGCCGAGCTGAAGATATCTTGTTTATGAATTTTATACAATCCTTCGTTATAAGATGGAAGATATTTAACATCAAGCATGGTGTAACTATAGCACTTTTAATCATTTCTAATAATTTATTTAGGATAAATATAAATATGTTTTCTAGACAATCATACCTCTATATGTTTGTCCCAAAAATAGTTGCTTTGCCTATGCTCATTGGTTAAATTAGCTAATGACAAAGAAATTGGAGAGAAACTAAGTTACATTTTTCGATGTATTTCACAGGAGATAGTTACAAGATATGTATAAGTGCGAGCCGGGCAAGTTACAAAGTCTACGCTTTTTTATCCGTTAAATTAAGCATGTTTAGTTATGTTGACATCACTATCTCATCACCTATAACAGTCCACTGCTGGACACAGGCCTCTCCAAAAGGAGGATTTTGCCATAATCGCCACGCTTGGCAGGCGGGTTGGCGATCGCAGTTTGGCCAATGGTGGAGAAGAGACGCTGCTGCCCGTCTTCTTATGGCGGTTCTACTGTAGTCGCCTCTTACGACACCCATAGGAAGAGAAGGGGTGGTGCAATTCTTTTAAAGTGCCGGCACCACACGGCATATACTTGACACCACTATACGAATATAGAAAAAGTAACAATATAGAAATAATAGATAAAGTACAAAGCCTTAATCTAGTATTTGTATAAGTTAACATCACAAAAGAAATACATAGAAAAAGCGGTAAAAATGTAAAAGACATGAACAAACTTTTCATATACACTACCTATATTACCTTCTACGTACACATAAGTTTGTACGAATCAATTGCGGAAGTTTTATATACACTTGGTAGTTTTTAATTTTAATTTCAATGAGTATACTGAGGGCAGGGATGACTTGTTATATTAGCAGGTATGCGTAACGCATTTCCTTAGCGAAAATAAAAAAACCAGCCAAGTGCGAGTCAGACTCGCGCACGAAGGGTTCCGTACTATAAAAACATTATCTATAAAAACGGGCAAAAAAATCAGGTTTCTTGTATGGGAGCGCGCATATATATTTATTGTATTCTGTTTTTTAGTATTTGTTGTTATAGCGGCAACAGAAATACATCATAAGTGAAAATTTCAACACTCTAACTATCACAGTTCATGAGATACAGCCTGGTGACAGACGGACAGACAGACAGACAGACGGACAGCCGGAGCCTTAGTAATAGTATCTCTTTTTACCCTTTGGGTGCGGAATCCTAAAAAGTGATGGCTTGTAATGGCCATGGCCATCAATAAAACAGATCCTACATGGTTGGTTTGACATCTTTTTTTTTTACTTTTACGGCTTCGGACGTGTCCATACAGCCTAAGACATCTCCACTGACGTTGACGTTTAGAATGTAATCTGCACGTGCATTGCACGGTTGACGGGCCACGGTCCGTAATTTGGGCGTGCTCGCTTTTACAATTTTTATTTGGTTTGCATTGTTCTGTCTGAGTGAATTAGGATGCGTTTATCATTGAGCCGACAGGGTCTACCAAAATATTACTTAGAATCAATTTTATTAAAATTAAATAAGCACGTAATAAGGACGGCTTCAAATTGCAAATAGTTTTTAAAAAATATTAACAGTCATGATAATGTGAAAAACTGCTTAACTCGAATCGATTTTTTTTTCTTTAGGTATACTTATATCTGACTGGCTGAAAAAATGTAGGTAACCGAGTATTTTGCTTTTTTTTTAGGCCATGTTACGAAAATTTTTCTTATAGCTTTGCTAGCAGTATAGAAGGAACCCTAAATCTCTAGCACTTTGTAAAGTCAGTCAATATTATGAATAGTGAAATACTTTGTTGCTATTTTCAGGATTTTTCAAGTACATAAAAACAGTTTTATAAAACCTAAGTTTAAATTTTATCTATAAGACGTCCTTACTCATATCCCCAATTTTCAGAAAATCATCACCATAAGCTGTTGAAAATTAACACACAATAAATGTCCATCAAAGAACAGTGTGATATCAGCTTTACCCAAATTGTAGATTTACAAAAATCTGCACGGCTGGCTGCATGTTTAGCTTGCATGACGAACGATTTTAGCGAGCCAGCTCTGACACTTACCTATATCTACACAACCTTCCACCAAACTGGCTTCGACCTAAACTGTATACAAATAAGGTTGGTTATCTAATAACGTGCACTCAGGACTCTTGCAGTCATCTATTTATGTATGCCATGTCAAAAACAAAAGATTTTCGACTCTAAAGTTTACAGAATGAAGTTGGTTTTTGTAAACAGTTCATTTCAGGGATATGTAAATTGAAACCAGAAATTTCTTAGAAATAGAACGTATGATGTATTTGGGTCCTGATGAAGGTATATATATGTATGTTTGAAAAAGTGGATGCAATTTTCGGAGTTTCGGTATGTGTTAAAGAAAAAAATTAGTCGTTATTTTTTAAGTGGGTATATAAAAGCATAATTTTAATTAATTCAAACAAAAATTTCACTGCCATAATACTAATGTTCAAATAATACGATTTCTATGAAAAGGCTTTTATTATCGACCGGTAATACATAGATTATTAAGAAAAGTTATGACATTTTCGATTCTTTGGCACCTATTAAAATACATTCTTTAAAATTTGTACACCGTTTTGGTACGGCATGTTGGAACTAAATTTTATAACATCCCGTCTACTATGTACACATGTCCGAACAAATTAATGATTATTTTATTTTATTTACGAGTATTTAGCCTATTGCAGTCCACTGTTGCTGGACGTAAGCCTCCAAAGCGCGCCAAAGAGCACGATCTCCCGCTTTTTTCGTCCAGCCACTGCCAGCCATCTTCCTAAGGTCGTCAATCCATTGGGATGGGGGGCGTCCTACACTACGTTTGCCAAGGCGTGGACTCCACTCGATAACCCATTTACTCCACCTTTCATCGGTTCTATATGGTTATATTGCTCTTAAGCCATAGCCATATGTATATGTCGCAGTAAGATAGATAAAGCCGTAATATAGTTATATCCCTAGGGATATAATTATATACCGTAACATAGTTATACGAAAGCGATTCATTATTTTCTTACTATGAATATAATTATAATACGGTTCAAGTTTAGTAATATAATTATATTACTGGATTAAGTTTAGTGAAATAATAATGATGATGACTGTGGTGGGGGGCCAAACATAATGGCATATGGGAGCCTGTGTGGACTACCTGCATTCCACCAGCAGGCGCTGTTTGCATGGAGTTGATGATGCACAAAAATGAACAAAAATGCGCAGGAAAGTGCAATTGTTTAAAAGGAGAAATAAAGTGCACCATACTGTGTGGCTGCAGCGAAAAGTATTAATTAATTTTGCTATCGTTTTATTACACTTAACTAAATTACACCTTTATTATTATTATTTTTTCAACACAGTTGCTCGTAAATTCACTCTTATAACACCGTTTTTAGTTTCATAACTCATCATATTACGCACTTGTGCTGTAAAAAGATTATCGCACTAGTGCGGTAATGTAATCTTTTTTTTTAAATCCAGCAAAAGTTTGTGTCTAAGAACATTGAATATTTTACCAATATTAAATTATTTAAGGGTTAAGATGACAAATAGATATTTCATTTTATCAAATTATACATTAATAAACACAAACTAACTTAACTATCATTTTTAGAAACAATAATTTATAGTTTATTTTATTTTTTAAATTGCTGCTACTCGGCTGAATAGCCAGTTTTTCCTGTGCCATTATTGAACCTGCGCGCGCATCGAAATTGCGGCGCGCGAAAAAAACAAAACTTACGTGCTATTTTCCATTATTATTTGGTAAAGTTGTTGCCGTGTGGTTAATTACTATCAAAAATGTCTACTTTAAATAGTAAAGACGAGTAAAATGTTATTCAACCCCGTCGGAAATACTTATCGAGGCACAAAACGCGAGTGATAGCCTGTTGCCGCCAAAATGCATAGAAAAACAGCAAAAACGCCAAGTCATATTCGGAGAAGGTATTTTAGATTTTAGTTTGTTTTTTCCTCGCAATTGTGTTGAAAAACGTCGTATGCAACTCGTGTGCATTGATCATTATCACACTCGGCTTCCTTACCGCGCTCGCCTGCGGCTCGCGCTTATAATAATGCCTCGTGTATAATGACCAACGTAGCACACTTGTATCATAATGTACTATTACCCAACAGTCGCTAGTATAACTAGACCCTGTAGTTTTATATGAGCAAGTCGATTTTCAACCTTACGGTGGTAAACCAATTTCTTGGTCGACTATACAACTAGCGGCACGGAAGTTGAGCCCTGGGCCAAAGATGCGCATAAGATCATTACGATTACGGGCTGATTGGCAATTGGTAAGCGCCGCACCTGCACCGCCGGCCGTGATTGGTTGTTAGCTCCGCGCACACGCGTCTCTGATACGATGATCATCTCGAAAGATGCGCAAAGCGATCCCCACTCTTTGCCTCAGCGCTCAACATCGATGCCGCGTACCATCAAGAAATGAAGTGGACTGTATGCGCGCGAAAAGACGTCTTATGCTTGCGACCTTGCACAAGTGACGCTAAAAATGTGTGCGTGCATTTGTCAGATGTGTCTGTTTTCTCATAATGAATGACTTTTCGAAATTTGTTTTGTTCTGAATGCTTCTTACAGGCGCACCTTTTAGTAAAACTATATCAATTTGATTTTTTACAGGAACATTTTACAGGCGCTACACTCCTACAATTATTTCACTAAACTTAATGCAGTAATATAAATATATCACTAAACTTGAACCGTATTATAATTATATTCCTAGTAAAATAGTAATGAATCGCTTTCGTATAACTATGTTACGGTATATAATTATATCTCTAGGGATATAACTATATTACGGCTTTATCTATCTTACTGCGACATATACAAATATTCTCATTTCATCAGCTTCAAC